>OU342441.1:9755000-11142500 GCA_910589575.2 Carcina quercana
CCAGTCTGTCTCAGGGCTATCAGGAAAAGACACCGTTTTTTTATGTACGTGATACGTTTTGTTTTTAGCGACATCTGTCATTGAGTAGCGGCAACTAATCAGAGCCATCTGTCGTCACATAGCTGTACTGTTGGTATCGTCTTACTACTACGTACGTCGTACTAACAGATGACGCTAACTTACTATAGCAAAAAGTGTCGGTGACAACTTTTCGTAAGAATTTTTTCCGTCTAGCCCCTTTCACAACGCGCGATAATATTCTTCTATATTAATATAAATTCTGCTTTTACTCAAGCTCTGAATGCAATTTCCGCTCATCCCGCTCATTACCTTAAACTGAAAATCTAGACATCGATTAATTAAAACAATATCGAGCTATTACGTAATCGACTTTGTACCAATTAACGATAGCAACGGAGCAAGGGCCGATATCGCTTGCATTTTAATGAGTACCGCTGTAAGACAAACTGTTCGGCTACTGGACACGGACTTCTAGAGAGATAGCATCGCTGGATAGGACTTGAAAGGGATTGTTGATTGGTTGACAGATAAACATGACAGACGAAACGATGAGAATATATAGTAATACGAGTATACTAGCTTTTACCGGCGACTTTATCACCTTTAAAACTATATGAGTACAAAGTAGCCTATCTCACAATAAGTCGGCCCGAATGATATTCTTTTTTAAAATATTCGAATGCATGTGATAGTCTGGTGTCAGAAGTAGAAACAACAGATTATTCTGCCGAGATGCTGCCTCCATGGACAAATGGCTACACGCTTGGACTAAGAATCTGTCAGTCCTGCATTCGATTCCCAGCGGGGTGTACCAGTACCCATCGATTGTTGGTTTAGTTGGTGGTAGGGCATTTTATAAGTCTGCCTGACTAGCTACCATCATGGTTCGTCAGTCTACTGCCAAACAGAAGCGTTAATAGTATTGTAATTGTGTTCCGGAATGAAAGGTAGCAGAGCCAACGCCTCATTAGCTTGAGCTTCTGGGTGCGCACGCGCACCATCCAACAGTCTTATTGTCGCTTCTTATTATTTGAAACGAAGGCCAAGTGCAAATCCATCATGCATTTTTTAAATATCTACTATTGCGTGAAAAAAATAATTGAATTCAATTGAGAGATACTGATATCTAAATTACACGTACATAATTGCTTTTGTCGCCAGCCTGTCAAATTCCCTCAACCTTTATATGCAACAACCTAAATGAAACTTTTTCCCACGGATCAAGGCTACCATTTTTTTTCCATATCCAGAAAGAAATTGCAACTAGTTCCTTGTTTGACCGGACTCGTGAAAGTTTTAATTAAGGCAAATATCTCGCTTGGGGCCGCAGTGTGGACATTCACTGATACATTTATGGACCTAGTAGAGCTTAGTTTAATTGCTCTTAGCACAGATTAGCATTAACGTATAGTGTTGCCGTACCACGACTGATACACGAGGTACCAACAGAAAGTTTTGCAATTGTATTGAAAAGTTGCATTAATTATACGGTTTAAAACATTTATTTTTCATCAAGATTATAAATCACTTATATGAAAAACATAAACTAAAATATACATTATATGTAGGGTAGTCCAATGGTGTACGATTTATAATAAAAAATAAAAAGTTGAGGGTACATATCGCATAGTTGCTGTAGAGAACAATGGCGAGTCCGACGGGCATCATATAAGGGTGCATTCACATTGCTTCTTTTTTATACTGAATAAATAAATAAATAGATTGTAGAACATAATGATTTGATATTTATTTACTATTAGGATAGCCTTTTAAAATGTAGCTCTTAAGTAATTTTTTGAAGACAATGAGTGACTGACTTTCTTTTATACTGTTAGGCAACTTGTTGTATAATTTAGCTCCTTCATACAATATATTTTTCTTGCCATAATTTGTTCTTGGTTTGTGAAGACGCAAGTGATGAGCATTTCATTATACAATTAGCAATAGCAATTATACATTTAACATTTAAATTAATTAAGAGACATTAATTTAAAATTATATTCTGCCGTCTGCAATTTTTTAAATATTTAAATTGAAACGAAGTGACCCGTCACAGAACCAAAGTGGCCGACGTAGTATTAGCAAGCAAGCTGAAGGGGCAGTGGGTTTGTCATATTAACCAAAAGAACAACAACCGCTGGAACAGACCTCCTTGAGTGGAAACCCTGCCTAGGCAAACGTAGTGTAGGCCTGCTATCTGTAGTGAATTCACTTATGGAAAACTCTTTCATCGTATGACAAGTGCAATTGATAGTGATAGTTTGTTTTAAAGCAATTGAATTCTCGAAATCGTGATAAGATCCCAAATTTTCTTCAAAACTCCCTAAAACTCTAACACGACGAAAACGCAACAAAATAATTAGACAAAAAGTTACGAAAACCATTCCTTGGAAAATCAGAAAAGCGGGGCGGTATTAGGGCCGTTAAAGGCCCCTTTCCCTCCCTTAAAGGGCCCGTTATCCTCCCCTCTTCACCCCGAGTTAGGCTAGCTCTTGCTAGGGTTACCAGCACCTTAGGGATTTGCGAGCGTATTAGGAGGGGCTGAAGTCACGTGACTTGTTCTCATCCTTTGCCGAAACTGACCAATAAAAAAAACTGACGTATCTGAGGTATTCATGTCCGTCCTACGTGGTCCTACTTTATTCATAAAATAGTTTTTTCTTAATACACAGAAGCCATTATGAGCAGTAAAGAGACCAAATACTTTTAAAAATACGATGAGTCTTGTGTTAGAAGAAAAACCAAACCTAATATTCAGGAAGCTTGCAATGACTTCATAGATACCTGTGTATTTTCTTTTTCCGACAAAAACGTCAACTACTGAATATGAACTTCCTTTATCGATGGCCACGATAAACTCGCTTTTCGCGAAGTGATTATAAATTTGTTAAACAGTTACTCTGTGATGTTTGAAACTTTTAAACAAAACTACCTGTTCAAATCAGGTAATGCGTTGATAATTTGTTTAAATTTTTCTGAAATAACGCGAACACGAAATGTTTTTCACTCATGATTATTATTGCAAATAGTCTCATGGAAAACTCATGTTGAGTGTACTGTTCTGATGGACAAAAGAAAAAATAGAAGCTTAAATTATTATGAACAAGCTTCCTTCGTCAGTGTAGACTCCATTTACCCCATGGGAATTACTTGTTCAATGGGATTAAAAAGTGGCCTAATTACACAACCTTTTCCCATTACATTTTCTTCAACATTACAGTACCAAAAAGCAAGTCAATCTGAGTTTCTGTTAAGTCGTGAAGGATGTTGAAGAAGGAAGAAGTTGAAGTCGTAAAAAATCCATGCAAAATATATACTATAATGATTCATCTTCACTATTAAATTATTTTAGTAAATTTATTCCATGTTCGAATATATGTACGAGGCGGTGTCTCCGCCTTCAGAATTCAAAAAATTCAAAGTCATAAAATCGGTCCAAACGTTATTGAGTTATAAATATTGTAACTAAGCCAACTTTGTTTTATTTTTATAATATAGAAATATATAAAAATGACAGTATTTATTGAAAAAATTCACAAGCAAAGCAAAATACTAAGTTTTTTTTCTTTCTCTGCTAACCCTATCTCCATCTCGTCATTAAGAGTGGGCACGCAAAGGGAAATTATCCTCACTTAACCCTCCTGGAGGCGTTAACTGGCACCTCAGAGAAGAGCACTCGCCCGCGATTACTTTATTATACGGATTCGAATTATTTTTCTTCTCGTGAAAATATCTTTCGCCTTCTGTTTAGTGATAAAACAAGGACTGAGAGGTGACGGGGCAAAGTTTATGTAGGCTGATCAAGGTGACATGTATCTTTCGGTGTTGCCTGACAAAATTTATAGAATGGAACACATTTGATGTTTTTTATGCTCAATTTCAAAGTTGCGTTTTTATTTTCATGGCCTCTTAGGTGTCTTGATAGGAGCGTTGTGGCGTACTATGATGTTCTTATTTAGTTATGGTAATTTGTTGAATAATGTGAGAAGGGGTTCAGCCGTTAAGTTTTTGTCTGATGATTACAGAAATAACAGGATGTTTGAATTGAACATAGACCATTTTCTAAGTCATGTAGAAATAATGAATAATGTCTTATATTGCTATTTTTCTTATGTGTTTTTCTTTTCTAAATATATTGTATTATTTGTTTCGCTGGCATACGTTATATGTACTAAAAATATGTGGAAATTTCATTCTGGCGTTACGAATATAATTAGTAGTTTGATTCATTTAACTGATATTGTTAGTTTATAGGTAGTTTGAATTGCTTTTGTTTTTGAATGTATAATATACACATTTCTAACGTCTATTTTTCTTAAACATTTGTATGAACTCTGATCGTACTTATTTTCATAATTAAGATTGATTTGAGTAACCTTAATTTTCAGGTAAAGATTGAAAGCACAATGTAGACAATAATTAAGTCAAAATTATTTAAGAAACTCAGAAATCGTCGTTTTACTTTAAAAATTAATTCGAGCTTCTTTTCGCTTTGCAATTAATTTTAAAGCAACGTTCATTTATAATTATAACAATTTCTGACAAATATCTCATCGCAATCTACGTCACGTGATGCTTGCTTAGTTATTATTGTAAAACTTAGTTATCATTGTAAAACCTTTCTCTTGCCCTTTCATAATTATAATTTATGTAAACCTTAGCGAGAATATTTATGGCGGCAGGTTGATTTAATATAATTATTATTTTTTAAGCCTGTTATATTCTGTTCTCTGTTATTTCTCCAAAATTAATATAAATAAATAAATAAACATTCAAATATGTGTTAAATTGTTTTAATAATCTTTCATGTTTCAACTATTTAACCAAATGAATCGTTTTATACCTTCATTTCTGTTTACTTTGAACATAGTTAATAAACGCGCTCAGTCAATGCGGTGTACGAAACGAAAACAATTGAGTAAGTCACCGTGAACCGTGACAAATCTTTAATGCTGCCCCTTAGCTTCCGAAGGTTCAATTTCTGGGACAATCATTGTTTTTCCGAGTGACTGATCACAAATAGCCGTTCGTTAAATTCACAACCCTCGCAACCCTGTTCGTTAGGGGACTGGCAACGTGTTACATTTGCCTTTAACTGATTTTTCAATGCTCAAGGTGAATTGAAATAGTTTTATACATGGATAATGCATTATAAGGAACACAATAAAAGCCTTTTAAATATTTACACATTTTATTGAAATTGGTAACGTTCAGTACGTGAAATTTATGCTTTGATTTTTCATCCGTAGGGATGACATATTTTCTTCTAAAGTCTAGGCACCACTCTTAATACTGATCTATTGACACCTGTACACTCAATAAGATACCTAATGGATGAAAAAATCACGTCATTTTTAAAGGCGATGTATTTTTTCAAACTTCAATGACATTATATTCCAAGACCTATCAAATGATGAAAAACACGGTTTACAATTGGAAAAACCGCTGAACTAAAAACTTCTTCTTAACTGACTACAAAAAAGGTTATCAATTCTAATAGTTTGTATGTATGTTTTTAATTTAAAATCGGTTGAAAAATAGATTGTGATTTCCTTGCAAAGTAAACCGTCATAATTAATCCTGTTTCAGCATATTACTGTAATAAAAACCTTTTACTACCGACAGTTAAAACTACGTATGTAGCGTAATAACAAAACATTATGTACCTTCCGAGCCGAGCGGGCTGAAATCGGCGCACCGCAGCCCGACAATCCCATTGACTGTGCGGTTTTGTCATTATGTCTATGCTAATATTTGGTTGTGAACTGTGAAGCCACGCCAATCGATGTTACAGGCAATAACGTTTTGTTTATTGTGCAATACTTACCTATCAAATATATAGCAACCATGAGTGAAGACTAAACACGCGACAGGTAAGCAAAACAAAATCGTGTCTAATACAATGAGATTGAAATTTCAATGCAGATTTGAGTGATTTATTTACATATTTTTACATCACATTAGAATTTAAAAGACTTCATAAGAATAAAGCCCTCCGTCGCTTTGTATCTATTCAGTTGGACTCACAATCTGAAAGTCCTGGGCTCGATTCGATTCCTACTGGTAAGCGATTTGGTTGGCGGTAGGCCATTTTCTATGTCAGTCTAAACATAAATTATACATTGTGCTGAAGCTTCTGAGTGAACAAGCTTTCTATGCAACGGCCTTATCGTACCTTATCAATTATGTGAGATGAAAAACAATTGCACGTTTACATAAAATTAGAAGTATATGTAAGCACGCTAACCTCTCATTGTTACGTAATCCCATACCTGTACAGTACAATGCTTTCAATGTACGCACGGCTACATATCAAGCTGTATATTTTCAGAATAAGTTGACCTCTCGTTGTACTGGAATCCAGTACAATGTGTGGTCATTTTAAACTGGAAACGCATAGATGGATTTTCGCTGTGTTTAACTAACCAAGAGCTCTGAAATGTGGCACGTTTTCATACAAAAGAAATCGAAAATTATTATATTTTTGCCCAAAAAATTCCTGGGGGGATAAGTGCTATTAGAGAATAAATTGATGACTGTATATACAAACAGTATACCTCTACAGCTAAAGGTTGTTGCTCGCTCACTGTCTCTAAAATTCGCTAACGGATATTCCCTACTGCACAAAGGGAATCTAGTAGGTACTTTATAATCACCGTGTGACCTCACAAGTTGTTTCGTTTATGCTTTAGCATGTTCATAGGAATTACTGGTCATAAAACACAGTTTGTCATAAAAGGGGAATAAATAAGGTATTATTCAAGTCGTTTGAAGCACTAAGCAACAACGGTTCTTCATTTTCCACGTGGCTTTACGTTTTGTCACTGAGTCACCGTCGTATACACTGTTTATATGCAGGCATCTTACAATGACTTGAAGCGTCGGTGGCGCAGTGGATAAGGCGCGGACTCTCAATCTGAGGGTACCGGGTTCGAATCCAGCCGTGTACCTATGAATTGTTTTTCAATTCAAGTACATTATCCGATTGCTTAACGGTGAAGGAAAACATCGTGAGGAAACCTGCATGTCTTGAACAGGCATGTGAAGTCCGCCGATCCGCACTGGGCCCGCGTGGTGGACTATGGCCCATACACTCTCTGTAGGAGAGTAGGCCTGAGCCCCTCCAGTGGGGACATATATAGGCTGTTGATGATGATTGATCTTACAATAACGATCCCGTAACTTGACAAATGATCCCTTTCATATACTGCAAAAATGTAAGTCTAGAAAAGTTGAAATGTTTTAGTGGGATTTGGTCTTGCTAAGCAGTTAAACATTTTTTCGGTCTATTCGAAAAAACCATACCTTTCCTGAATCCGTATAAGATAATTTTGTGGTACATACTTCTATCCGTCTGTCAACCTGTCTATATTTATTGTTCAAAAACAAAAATTTCTCATACATTTTTCAGCATTAGAAATCTAAACTACTAGATAACACACGCACACACACACACATAACAGAAAAGAACATAAAACGTACAAAGAAGGCGGCCTTATCTCTAGCGAGCGATCTCTTCCAGGCAACCTTGGGGCAGAAGAATCCTATAAATAACAAGGGATAAGTGGTGCTACATAAATATATATATTATACATAATAATCGACCAATTTCACCGTACATTTTAATTGCATTAATTGATTTTACGAAATGTCGACACTGATATGAGCATCATACATGAGGTACAACCAAACTACGGCTTACTTACCAACGCTACGCGCTTGGATGTGCCTTTGCTTACAGCCGGCTTTGCTGAAATTGAATTACGGGTTTCACCGAATTGGTTTGGTTCGGACGGACACGTATTGGTTTCGCATTTGGGCCAGTTGGGCCATTGGAAATGTTTGTATAAATTCAGGTACAACACCAATCGTTTTAGTGTCGTACATATAAATTAATAATTTACAAAAACAATCTACGAAACTAACGTGTATTTGTTTTAGTTTTTTGAATCTGAAAATGAAAGTTTTCGCTAAAGGAAACGTTAACGTGACTTTACTAGAGAAACAAATTTACTCTTACTTAATTTTTAGGGTTCCGTACCTCAAAAAATGATTCATTTTGAAACGTGAGGCGGTCTGTCTGTCTCAGGAACGCGTGGAGGTATCATGTTGAAATTAATATCGAATGCTTAAATCTGCCGTCCCTTGGATCTGTGAAAAAATTTTTTAATTTAAGATGGGCCAGAATTCCCGGAACATGATTGCATCAGTTCAAAACTAATAACTTCATTCACTTGTCATGGCTCTCTATTGGCATTTCTTCTTTTCCTTTCCGACTAGAATGAACGTTGCCACGTATTTTACTCTTACGCAAATAAACGGATAAATAAAAAGTTTTACCTACATGTGTTCGTCTCGTATCACGTCTCGTCGAACGTTCGCATTGTGACAAAGTATAAAACGACGATAAACGTCAAGTGGCTCCGTTCCTTTATAATAGGAGGAGCTCGCACTCAACCCTCCCTGTACGCTTATAATCAACACGCAGCCGTTTTATTACCTGACAACATCGAAGCAAAGGGTATTAATTTAGCAGTGTCATGAATAGATTTCAGCAACTGAGATGTCTTTAAATTAGTCGTAACATTTGATATAAGTTAAAACTAAGGTACTCTTTCCTTTTGTTATAATGCGCACTATCAAATCATAGTTCTTACTACAGCTACACTGCACTTACATATATAATTTGGGATGGGACAAAGAGTACCTAAACAAAAGGAAAAAGATATATTTCTCTGTGATACCTCTTACCCTCCTAGCTCTAGTCAGATTGGCGCCAAATAGTAGCAAAATTGTCGTGAAAACGGGAAGAGAATGGGGATAAAATGTTGTCTTTGTCCTTTTCCAACCCGTCAACCCTTACCCTTACACAAAAAAATTGCAATTCAGACTCAAGGGAAGAACATACTTTCCGTCGCATTAATAATATTCGTTCGTTTTAAAATATTCTTAAAATTTTAATAATAGTTCACTGCAACCTATTGGGATTATCTGCGTCTTTTGATAGTTGGTTTTTGTATCAAAGTGTTTTAGTATATTTTAAAATACGATGAAGATGTAAGCGGAAAAAATATAACACAGTTGAGTTTATTGCCTATCAAAAACTTTTTAACTTAAGTGGACATACGCAGCGAAGTAACTAATGTAAAAATATCCTTTAAAAAATCATGTGAAACTTTGAGGAATGAGTCAATGTGGTCGCTGCTTGGATTGTAAAGTACTACCTCCGATACAACATCTTCGATCCTCTTTCATCTCAAGGGGAAATTGGTACCTTTATTGTGTGAGTGTTTTTCACTTTTTCACTTGCTTGTCCATTCGTCACACAACACAAGGCGCACGTTCCGCTTGAGTATCGTCATCACGTACACGTACATCCATGTAGGAAAGTTTTATTACTTCGCTTTATACGTAAGTCTTAAGACAAGCTTGCTTTGAATTCCAGACGGTGACCATCACACGGTACAACATCTGATCATTACCCACGACGTTTTAACATAACTTCCGCCGTCGTGTCTTTGGCAGGGAACCAGAATCTACCAACCAATAAATTCGTAGAGTCTGAAAAATATCAAGTTTACAGTTATCTATTCATATTTTCTTTTTTTAACGCTTCATACAAATTGGGTGGGTTGTGTAACGTAACCTGCCTGTAACGGTGAATCGGATGTGACCAAAATATATGAAACTGCTACCGATATTTGAGTTATCTCGTAAACTATTGGTTTGTGTGCCGGTATAAACCGGTATAAACGTTCCAAATTAAAAAATAATAACAAAGATATCTGTTTTAATATTTAAACAACTCTACATTTTTCCCATTTGCAAAAAATTTGAACTATTGTAAAATCCAAATAAAAAATTACGATAAAAAAAAATTTGCCATATCATTTGTGGTATAAAATACAATTAAATCCCAACCTTATTTTGTGTTCACTGCCCAATTATGTATCTGGGAAGGACAAAAGTATAGTTACAATCAAAAGTAACACAAACGTAAAACCAAATTCATTTTGCAGTCCTGCTTCTACTGGTCTCAAAATGTAATTATTTGTATGTTTTTAATTTTATCACGCATCAGCTTAGCGGCCTTTGATCACGGACACAAACACAGAATATACTGTTCTCAGTTACTTTTTAAGCCAGGAAGGAGTTCCCGTGAAATGATATAGATATTCATAACAATAATAAAAATAAATACCACGATAATGAGTTTTTATTAGTTCACAGGACTCTGAAAATACCTTCTTATTTCGCCCCTGGCCTTCTGACAACAACCCAAGAGGACTTGAAATCGAACTGACGAAACTTCCTTGTGATGAAAAAGTTTGGGCGCTATTTTACTTTTTGTCATAACTTCTGAAATTGCTTTCAAAGAAAATTGCTTTAGACGGAGAATTGACATTCAGGACCGGGCAAGTCAGTCGTTCAAATAATGATATCCTTTTGAAGTTTAGTTTTAGCCGACATCAAAAAGATGGGACTCTGTTTAACGATAAGGGCGGCTGTAAGGCAGATATAATCGTTCTTGGTCTTTGTTTTACTTAATCGCTGCGTTGAAGAAGTAGTTATATTCAAAATAAAGTTCTCATAATAATCGGCAGTATATCAAATGGTTTGTTGGACCCAAGCATCCCGTGCAGGTCACCGCGTCAGATTTTTCATGAAGGGATTTACAGTAGGATATTGTTTATGATTCATAGGAAGACACATAACTGCTGACCATCTCTTCAATATCTACCTTTTTCGACGCCTGCCAAACGGCATGGGCTGGTCCTATTCTAAAGCCGAGACCACATGTCTATAAAATTAAGACATTACACACATTAAGACACATTAGAGACATTTTGTTTAAGGCTAAGTCAGAAGTCTAAATTATACGAGGCATTGGCGACGTAACGTTGAGTTGCCGAGAAATTAAAGTGATATTAACACTAATTGTTATGGCTAAGGATAAAGGTAAGTTTATTTTCATCGAACATGGCATATATTAATGTACACAATGTACAAACATGGTTCGAAATCAAGACACGATCACACAGACAATTTTTTTCTATAGTTGTCGTTTTTGTATTGTTGAGTGATTCTAAATAAAGATTGAGGAAGTTAGTGAAGGTCAATGCTATCCAGCTGCTCGACAACACGAACATAGTGAGAAGTCTAAAAAACTTTTTGAGTGTGCTAGTGTAATGACAAAGAATAAGTGACTTAGTGCTAGTATAAGATCACATGAACAAAGTGTCTTCTCGTTAACAAAAACTGGTAAGTGACGACTGACTTTATTCTTAGATATGATTATTTTTAGAAGCTTAAGTTAACATTACATAACTTATTACCCAAAAAGCCAAATTTTTTATTATTACCCAAAAACGATTTAAAGATATTATAAGTTTGTGTAAAGAAACCTGTTTACGCCCGCTTATTCTTCTTCTGGGATTCAGAAATTATCCCAAGAGAACACGTTGCCGGTATAAAATGTATACGACACTCTCCGCCCCATATATCTATGCAAAAACACGTCCATATTCGTAAGTTTCAGCGCTAGAAAAGGACAATTTCATCAAATCAAATGACAAAAACAATCCCGTATGTTATTGTCAATATGAAACATCTTCAAAACAAAACTGCGTCGTCTAATGAAAACAGACACCACTCGAGAAGCCAGCGCGAGCTTTTCGATGATTTATGCTTACTTTATTGATAAACTTCCGCGCGGAAGGGTTCTTATCCTTTCCCGTTTATATCTCGAAGTAACAAGTTTGTTAAGGATGTGAGCTCATTTTCATGTTATGGTTAATTATCCTTGTTTATGTTAAAACTTCGCTAGTAAAGCAAGAGTGTGGAGGAGCGAATTCTTGAGTTTCAGAAGGTGAAAAGTCGTTTTAAACTTTTTATTTATAAGCCAATTGCTCAGAATGCTATTAATTTTAGAATGCGTTCTCCATATTCACTATCTAAAGGCTAGTTTAAAATATGGGTGCGCTATATGTATGTTGTACTTTCTAGATCGTTTCTAGAAAAGAAAACAGGGGAAACCGTCACTATGACCCATTGCCACATAATATTTACATCTGAAATAGAATTGGTACTTCAGGTGAACTAAAGCTTCCATACATAAAACTTAACTTTAATAATGGTGAGTAATGGTAAATATTTCATGTGGTTCATAAATTATACTTAATATGAGGGTATTTGTTATAAACACGTTTGGAAGGTGGATTGATGATCGCAGAAAGATGTTATAGTTGTTACATAAGTAGATACTTCATACCATCTCCTTAATTCTCCTTTCCCTTAGTCGCCTTTTACGACACCTGACTTGGGGACAAACCACCGAAATTGAAACGATCTAAAATGCTGATTCTAGGATAAACATAAACTCTGATTAGAATGTGAAAAATTGGACAGCTCCAATTTGAAACAGCATCCAGCCAAATGGAATAGTTAAGTGAGCTCTAACGCGAGCCTAAATCCCCTCTCCTCGCGTATTTTACTGCTTAATCCCGAGTACTTATTTAAAATTTATTAAAGGTAAGGTTTGATAAGAAAAAAGGCGAAAGGGAAAAATTCAGATTCAGAAATGAAATGAATACGAGGCCGCGGGCGCTTCGTCGCCGATGAATAATTTATTTTTGGACTGTACTCGATGAAATTACTCGCAGTCTTATTTGAAAGAGTGCGCGTACTCCGAGTATCCAATTGATCGTTTAAGAATATCAGATTAAGGTTTGGATAAGATAGATGGGAAGTCCGAACCACGCATGCGTAGGACAATGAAATAAGACAAAACTTGATAATTTAATAAAAATAAACTTAAAAAGTCTCTGTTAAATATATAAAATTATATTCAATGAAATTCATTCTAAAAACGAAACAATTAATTTTATTCTAGATGATACGTATGAATACAATAAATACAAAAAAAATTATGCGTCCAAACCCTATTCTTTAGAAATCTTCTAAGGATAGCTGACTCCTTAGGAAATAATCTGGGCTACGTGCAATGTTTATCACCTAAAAAGCAAGTCGAATAGCCCTGGGAACTCCTGGGTATTCAGCTCTTCTCTTAGCTACTATAGACAGCTAAAATGCATGTATGCATGCAGTAAAATAAGTTTATCTATGCTTTTACGATTCAAGTAACTTGATTTTCTTTTTTGGAATTATTTTAGCGCTTTTTGAGATAATCTACAAAAACCAAATATTTACCCAGATAATTCTACCTCTCAGGAAAACCCTCATTTTAGGGGATGAATGCAGACTTTTGGGCAGTTGAAGTCGGTTTCTAGTTCTTTTTGAATGCGTTAACTACAGTTCGCCACGTCGGATTTTCCACGATTTGTTATAGTCGGATATATGCTTGCAGGATGTTGTTGTTTCAATTCATCTGTCTGTCTTCATAATTTTGTTTTTCCACTACCTTTTGAGGTACAACCGCGAGACAACACATGGAGTGCGAAGCGGGGTTATCATGTCAAGTAAGTACGTACCTCATAGTCATTAATCTAACAGAAATATATAGCAAAACAAAAATAAGTGCGTATAGTCGACATTATCATTATAGGAAAAAGTAAATCTTCATAAGTAACAAAAAATGTACCCAGCAGAAATAAGTCTACAAGCAAACAACAGAGAGAGGTTTTTAGAAACATACCATTTTTATTCAGTTATTTTTGCACGTATAATTTTGTAGGGTGTAAAAAACTTTCAGAGGTTTTACGGGGTCATAAAAAGGGAGAATATGACATTTTTACACACGATGTTACTCCCGAGCTAAAATTCGGCCCTAAAGTTCAGCTCTATAAAATTATTTACATACATTGTGATAGCCCCGCGGCTCTCAACCTACAGGTGGACTTATGTTGCTAATGTCAACGGAAGTAATTATGGTAGCTTGGTAGGGTTGGATATTTTTCATTTTGATATTCTTTCACGTTCATTTTGTATTATTATAACAGATTATTCCGGATGGAATCGATACTAGATTTTACTCAATTTAGTTAGGTTACTATTTGATTTAGTTTAATAAATCAATCATTAAACACACGAAAGATAAATTCAGACGCTACACAAAAACTAAATATTTGTTAGTTTATCGTCTTGTAGACGATTCCAGGTATCACTACATACATGTTAGGCTTGTATTAATAAACTGTTCTCAATATTAATTAGACCGGGTCACATTATCAGGAAGTCTGTAGAAAATACATATTCTATTCCTACAATAATTTATATTACGAACATCTTAAAAACCTTGTCAAAGCCAGCCGATATTATCACATTGTGTTCCGCTACGGAAGGCAGCAGAGGTCCTCATTAGGTCGAGGTTTCTGGGTAATCTTGTTTTCCATCCGAAACCTTCATAGTCACTTGCCATTGAGATGAAGCTCAAGTGCAAAAACTTTTTAGACACTTTTACCAGGAGACAAGTTAAATTTAACACATACAGGTCACACAGGCAACTAATAAACAACTACAACAAAAAAGTCACGACAAACAAAAACTTACCGACATCTCACATCAATAAAATGGTTAAAATTATAAGCTGTAATATTTAAACTGAAAAGTTTGAGAGCCACATCAATAGTCACTTCAGCACGCTACACGACCCGACATTTCATACCCGTCGGCATGCTAAAAGCGATTCTAAACAGCAATTTACATTTCTCATACCGTTATCTTATCCTCGCTCGTTACAGACCTTAATATTTCGTGATCCCTATAGGAATGACTTTAGTTTGAAAGCTTGAACCGATCGGTAGCTGCTACGAGTCTGATAGAGATACTATATTGTTGTAGTTTGTTCCGCGTAGCGTAATATGATAATAACAGTGTCGGTTCTCTTGAATAGTTGGATCGTAGGTTTCCAGCTCCATTACTCGTACTGCGGGATGGAGTCAATTTGATACAGTTTGTTGTAAGAATAACAGTAACAGAAAGCCGATAAATTCAAATTTTTGCGCACAAACATAGGTCCATATTAAAGAGCTTTAAAAAACGAAAAATATATTATTATTATTTGGAAATTTATCGCGAATTGTAGATCTTACAAAATGCGAAACATCATGTTACTGGAATGGAAGGATCACACATGGTATACGACAAAATAGAAATAGCATACCTAATAGGTGGAATTATAGGTGCATAGTAATTTTATTGGATCTCACAAACGGCTATCTAAATCTATATAAATGAATTTGTATAGGTAAAAACCACAAAATCAATATTTGACGAGATAAATATTGAGTCACAAATTTAACGTTTATAACATTACTCAGAGATTGCCGGTGACTTTATTCGCGTGTAATTCAAAATGTATCCCATGGGAACTACGCTTTCGATCGGGATAAAATATAGCCTATACCTTTTTCCACACTTTCATCATAACTGTCCCTACAATTACTAGTCCCGTGCCACTTGCATCCAGTATCAGCCGACCGGTCGATGTGGCGTACCATGGAGGAAGGCCTATGTCCAGCAGTGGACGTTTCCTGGCTGATGATGGTGGTCCCTGTAAAAAGAAGCAAAACATTCTGGCTGATGAAGGCAATACAAATATCTCAGATATGGCAGGATATCATTTGTATGATTATCATAGCCCAGTTGAAAAAAACGGTCAAGTCAAGCTTGACTTGCGCATCGAGGATTCCGTACAGGATGTGAATAGTTAACATACTGGAAATGATAAATAAAAAAATAAAATAAAATAGTTTTTATTATAGCCAAAAAATTTAACAGTATTGGAGGCCGAAAATATATGTTAAGCTTTGAAGCTTGCAGTAGAGATTTCTATATGCGGTAGAGATAAATAATAGGTAAGTTAATTCTCAACTCAAACTCTCAACTCTCTCAAAACTCAACAATTCTCTACCGAAAATGTAAGTCCGATTGAAAAACCAACTGTACTTTGCAGTTAAATTACATACCTAATTTATGTCTTTCAACTGCGAAGTAAGGCTCATAAAAAATATATTTTTACTGTGTTATAATTAAAAAAGTTTGGTTTTCAGATTTATTTACTTGGCTATGTAACGGTAAGTACAGTAAGTATATGTTTTATTTCTATGGAATTTGTCTAAAAATACGGCTTAAACAGCCATATATTTTTATTGCGTTGACCTACAAGTTTAAAGTTTTTACAGATCCAGAGACTAGAGTACTACGTACTAAGATATTAATTTCAATTTGACACCTCCACGCGATTCTGAGAAAAGGGGTCTTGACAGACGGACGAACGGACAACAAAGTGATCCTATAAAGGTTTCCTTTTTACCTTTTGAGGTACAGAACCCTAAAAATTTTGAGGCAAATACAAAACATTTTTATTATTGTTTTAATATCCAGAATTTTTCTCTACCACTCCACATTTTACCCATTTTTCACGCTTATTAAAAATATATTTTCTTTTCAACCCCTCTCATCTCGAGGCGTTTCCATCAAAAACATCGTAAATTCAACGATACAGTTACGAGGGCCGCATAAAGTTTAAGCTGGTTTAAGTACGGAACTCATTTGATCCCTCCATCCGGGGCCGAGGAAAAAAATTGGTAATAACAATAAATATCAATTTCGGGAGAGCTAAACTGCAGGGTCTTATATTATGTCTAACATTGCTGAAATCTGCTGTTGTTTTACAGCTGCATTATATTATTCTCGCAAAAAAAACTTGCTCGATGTGCGTAGAAATCATGTAAAAGCGAAACAGATTAAGTTTGGACTAGGCAAAAGTTATTAGATTCAGAACCGATTATCTACATAAAACATAAGGATATTTAGATATCTCGCCTGAAAATGTAATTCCTGATATATTATATAAGTGCATATATACTTAAATAAGTGTAATCTATACTAATATTATAAATGCGTATGTGAGTTTATTTGTTTTATCTATGTCGCAACGGAGAGTCAAATAGACTGTACAGGGACAGTTGAAGGGCCTCAAAACAACAAAGTATACAAGTAGTTCCCGTAAGAGAATTTCTGAAAACTGAAAGTTCTATTCACAGTAATACAACATAACATCAGCTTAAAACAAGTTAATGGCAATTAAGTCAATTCTTTTTCTTATATATTCTTATTAAACCGGTAGTCATCATCATCATCATCAGCCGGGAAACGTCCACAGCTGGACATAGGCCTCCTTCATGTTATGCCACATTGACCGGTCCCGAGTCACTTGCATCCAGGGACTCCCCGCGACCTAAACCAGGACGTCGGTCCATGTGGTAGGGAGACGGCCCGCCACGCTTCCCGGTAACAGAACTAAACCGAGGACAGAACTAAAATAATAATAATACCGAGAGAAGGGGCTGCGTCCTCCTCCTGAAGAACTAAAACCGAATACTACGCTCACCAACCCGTCTGGCAAGCGTGTTGTATGCCTTTCCGGCAGTTGTATGACTTACCGGTAGTCTTGATGTTCAATCACGAACCATATTCATCAAAACATATATCGCTTGATCGCTAATAAAGCACTCAACATAATAATAAAGCACAATCATTTGCCCGCGACTTCATCCGCGTGGATTACTTGTTCGATTGAATTAAAAACTATCCCACCCCTGTCAATCAATCAAGTCATCCTGACTATCAGTTACGACGGAATGAAGGACGAACAAACAAACACATTTTCTCATTTATAATATTAGTATATTAGGATTCATGGAATAACATTTTCATAATTAGCAATTTTAACTTTTTCATGTTCTACATTGTTGTTATAGCAAACTCTTGTAATAACAAAGAACGCCTACGGCCAGCAGAAAAAAAACGTTACGCATTTACAAACAGCAAAGTTAATTCGGTTATAAAAACGACTTGGTACGAGTATCGCGCCCCTCGGAATTTTGTTTTGTCCTAATTTAACTTTGGCTATTGAAGGCTCATTTTATCTTAACGCAGTTATCGCGAGCCCGCGCTGGCGTCACGTTCATTATTTTCGCCACTTGATGACGTCATAATCTAGTTTGCTCAGAATGTGATTAAGGGGGCTGCTTTGTTGCCATATTCCCCAGACTTTGCGTGCGACGTTGGTGTTTAATTATTAGGATTTTCAAGAAACTGTTAATATTGTGCCTTCAGAAAATGTGTGGCCAATGCTCAAATGTCTGCTTATTAAGTCCAATGTATGTACATGTGCCTCGCCCTCACAGATTGTCATATTGTAATCCCGTCCCCCCAATTAATGATTTGCCAAAATCACCGCGCTTGGCATGCAGATTTAGGATAGGTTGTCTCGATTCTAAAGCCATGACCACACGGCCATATCAATGGGAAACAGGGAGTAAAAATGTCAAAAACACATATGCGTTAGTTTTTACTGAAAACAGTACAAAGGTAAGCAACAATCTGACACGTGTTAATAGTCACAGTGACAATGTGGCCAAAGAACAATGATAATATTAAGGAAATATTTATAAAATACGTGTCACAGTTAAATATATTTTTCCTGCGTCTTCGCGCGTGTGGGTTCCAGGAATCATTACAACATTTCCAGGTTAACAAGCTATTATCCAGATATATGTCTATTCCATATACGTACTCGTACTATATCTATGTTACAGAGTCGTTCATGCGTTCATCAGCCTCTGCTATGTATCAACAACACTTTGATCAAGCATGGTAATTATTAATACGAAATTAGCTCGATATTGTTCGATTTTCAAACGATGTCTGTGAACCTGTGTGGGTGTGAAAAATAACCTGATTTATAAACGTAATTGAGCGAGCGAGCGTGAAGCTCTAGTGAAGTCTCCGTTTCAGCTTGGCCAAAAATGCTTTCGTGTGTCTGGATGTCCGGCGGATATCCGGCTCTTTTTTATCATTAATTTTAAATTAGTTAGTTAGTTAGTAGCGGAGCAAGGGGGTTAAAAACGTATAAAAGAAAACGTTTCAATATTTTCGTAAAATGTTCAAAAATGACACAAAACTTTCTTGTTACCTAAGTTACTGCGTCTTAAGAGACCCATAAACATAAACAAAGGGGTGAAAAATCATGGATAATTTTTTTAATGGGTGCGATAAATATTGTGTATAGTTTTAAGCTGTCAAAAGAGAGACTCTCGAGATCTACAACTCACAGAGCCACTAAGTACATTTGCAAGTGTAAGACACGCAATGTATAGCTATAATCAATCAACGTTTACTTAATCGACAAAAATTCAGTTGCTTTTACATTTCGACTATTATATATTTCACTTAAATAATAGTCTTTGTCATTATAATTAACTGTAACTATGCTAAGAACGTGCGTATACTAACTACCACAAGCAAACAATTTCATAATTTTATCCACAAATGTCAACGATATCCACTGACGTGTAGATAAAATAAAAGCGGCAATTATTTTTCCATGAGCGATACGCAATACAAAGGGCTACTAATGAATTCGCACCTTAGTATTCATACGTTCATTAGGCACAATGACTTGAAATAGTACTTTACCTCGTTGTTGCTGATGGTACATTTGAAAAGAGGAAAGCGGATTGAACTAAAACGCTTTCACACAATATTTATTCTACCCTAATCTCTCAAAATAGTTTAGCTGGCTTTGGCTTTTGACGTGGCTACACAGATGGGACATTGAATTATCAAGTGTAAACCCATTATAGATTAAAAATACATTCAAAAATCCATTTTGACGTGATAACGTCTTATAAATCCATGAACGTCGGCTGCACGCACGAAAAAGTGTCACGTTCCGAATGAGCGAGAGCATGGAACAAGCGATAGAGAGGCACAATCGGCCTAAGCGTTCGGCTTGTAATAGCACTTCATCAATGTTTTCTTATAACGTTATCACGTAAAATTATCGTCCGTAAACCGACATTATAGACAACCAATTTTTTCGGTATGACAAATAATTTAATGTACAAGTGTCAGATAATGGTTCCACAAAGCCGGGTATCCTATCCTTTTTTCGAGGAAGGAATTTAGGAGAAGGGCAGCAGCAGCATCTACATATGTGACGAAATTTTACTTCGACCACCAATGCGGATGTCAAACGTGGAGATTATGTGTCCGCTCATGGAAACTCAGTCTTGTACTACAATATACTTAACCTACGAATATTATGATTGAATCTCTATCCTCTCATGTCTTGGCACGATTAATGTAGTAAGTGCTAACAACAATCAATCATAGTACGAGTATTATGTCGGGATCAGTCGCGTGACCAGCTCGCGTGTCCGCGTCGTATTTAACGTCGACGTTTATTTACAATCCTCCGACCTGCCTAATTCAACTCACACAAAACAAAGAAACCTAGAAATTGAAACAAACTCTGTTGTTGTCACTGAAAACTTGTTTCGTATCTATGTAATTAGTTCATATGGATAGCAATGCAAGGCGGTGAGCAATACTACCAGTATTCATTAAACAATGAATGACAAAGATGAATATTTTTATGGAACACTGTCGTCTCGAAGTATGAAAATATAATTAAGATCTATACATGTTTCTACGAATGAAATATATATTTATTACATTTTGTTTGAAATTTTTATTCATCATCATCAACAGCCTATACTCGTATACGTATCCCCACTGCAAGGGCTCAGGCCTACTCTCCCACAGAGACCCAGTGCGGATTGGTAGACTTAATACACACCTTTGAATATCTTCTCAGGAGTGTGCAGGTTTCCTCACGATGTTTTCTTTCACTGAAAAGCCAATGGTAATGATTGAAATCATTCGTATATAAATAACAAATTGGAACTCATCAGTACGAGCCAGGATCGAACCCAAACCTTGATTAATCAAGGACTGACGATATACCCAACTGAGATTGAAATTGTTTTTGAACACAAGAAATTACTACAAAATACCAATTAAAATATATACAGAAGGAACAGCTTCTTTCTATGAAAAATTCTGGCAACAGAACTGCGTCAAGAGAGAAATAGTGAAGAAAGTTAGAAAATATAGTGTATGATTACAGAAATACGACAAATATATGATATATTAAACTATTCGTTGGATATTTAAAAGAGTTTGCTATTTCTGATAAGCAAACAAAGCAAAATCTTTATTTCCTCGGAGATATTTTCCTACTGAAGATTATTTAAAAAAACTGGATTATAATATAAACACAGCCCAGTGCCGAATTCTCTCTTCACCACTCTGAAGACCGTTGTAAGGAGGTGTGACTCGCACTTTTAGCGTCACTGTACCAGCCAACCCTTGGGCCATTCTATACTATTCTGGGTATTGGTTTGGTAATCATAAAAATACATAATAATAATAATGATTATATGACACTTTGATGTATAAAATATTACTATTACTACTAAAACAAATTCTGTGATATATAATTATGGAGTAAGTTGTCTTGTCACATTGTAATTAAAAGGATTCTATTTAATAATGGTGTTTTAAAATAATAAGTGTAATAACAATTTTGGGGTATCTAATAATCTTCCTAATCTAAGGTTAAGAATCAGTAAATTCAACCATATCTCTATAAATAATTTATAAAACGCACTACTTGCTGTTTACATGTAAAATATCAAACAACAATGGCCACTTCATATACTTTAGATCGTTGTCGCAATGTACACTTGAGTACAAAAATATGTTTCCACTTTTGTACCGTGTCACATTCACCCTTTCTTCTTCCTATGCAGTGCGTTGAGGGAAATGTCGATTAAAGGTGAATATGACATGCGTCAAACGTTGATACATATTTTTCTACTCGAGTGTACGATCATCATTGCTGATACGCACTGCATCAAAGGATTCGACGTATCACAAACAAAGGCCACACATAAAGAATCCGAGTCACGTAAACTGCGGGACTAAAGTGTCGGGTGCTCACTTGTTCCAGAGAACCGCAAATAAATATCGTCGAGTGGGACTAATTGGTGCCCGTTGGATTCGACAGGTCCGGACGCGCTCTGCGGCGCGCCGCATAATTTATTGTGTCGACTGTACTTAGCGATCAGGGGCTAATGTTACCTTGCTGCCTAAGACAGGAAAACTATTCATTGAGAAGAGATCGATTCAATTATAAAGAATAAAGAGTTGCAATTTTTATGGTTTAAACCCGAAAGAAATGCTTTATAACTGACAATCGATCGGACCGAATCGAATACTGTTGGAATCAATACCCTCTATAGTGGTTTTTATAATTTATTGTTCAGGCTGAAATAGAAATTAATTTATTCAATATTGGCAAACAATCAACAAAAAGATAAAAAATGCTGGTAAGTTTGGATATTGTAATTAGACGTTGACTTGACTGGAAAATTGATGTCAGTTGTACACTCGAGTGCAAAATATTGACGAATTTATCATGTGATATACGTCATACGAGAGAAGGGGTGAACATGACACTGCACAAAAGTGGGTGCTTATAAATTTATTTACTCGAAAGTAATCAACAAATTCAGTGCTGTACTGTACATTTTTTTATCATTGTTATTTATGCATAAGTTCGTACTTAACTTTCATATAATTATTACTATATATGACGATAAAGTTGTATAGAAGCACGCTCCACCAGCCTCATTAAGTTACAAGTTCAGTAAACTAAAAAGTATTAATTATTGAAAACATATCTTAGAAAGCAATTTGAGCTCATACACTTTCAATTTATCATCTGAAAAGCTAAACTATCCTCTTATCCTAAATAATACATCCAACCCTCTTTAATGCTACACAAAGTCCCACACCGGAAAACCAACTTGTGAAACATTAAATTGATCTTGAATAATTCCATTGGAGGGAAATTGTAGAGTCGTTTTTCACTTCTTTAGCTGTACAATTTTGCCCATTTGGATGCCGGTTGGTATCCAACCGTGCCTTTAAGTCATTGACTTGCCAATACTATCGACACGTCACTGAAGTTTGCTTACTTTGTGGAAAGTAGAATCTTCCCATTGTCTACTAATAGATTTGTCACGGTATTGTATTAGGCTACCATCTGTCAAGTCTAACGCGTTGAAAATAAATTATTTGTTTCACACTTTCCAATAAGTGGTATTTCAAGTTTTCAGATGTCACACGTGAAGAATTCAAACTCGCATGTTTTACTTTGTTACAAAATAGGGATTTTGTAATATTTTTATCATTTCTTGATCAACCTTTACTGTACATGACGATGAAATACACAAATGGAGATATCCAAACAACATTGTAAAAGAAGTGCAATGAAAACAGAAATATTTATGCATATAACCATTGTGTCGTATCTTGTTTAATTGTTGAGTTTCACCCCTAAGTAGTTAACAATCCATTATTTCACATGAAGCGTTTCGGTTCTTCGATTATTATACAGCTAAGGAGTAGAATTCACTACCTGTTTCTTCATGTTCCGAGCGCTACAATTTAAATGTCTTATAGTCCAGAGAGAATATGCTATTTGTAGACAACCGTGAACAAACCTAGACCACTTTGTCACTTAACATCAGGTGAGATTGTAGTCAAACGGACTCCTACGTATATTTTGTTTAAAAACTTGTTATACCGCGCGTTTTAACTGACGTCCGAAGCTTGAAGGATTTTGTGACGTAAATAAGTGCCAAGCACCTCTTTACAAGGAAGAAGATTATAATGATACCAGAGGCATGTCTATATGTTAAAAGTAAATGCATTATTCGGTAACTTTGGCTCCTCGCTGAAAAACTCATGCTATTACCGTAAATATCAATTTGTATGGAACTAGAGGGCGGAGTGAGCCGGGACCGGGGTCGGGGTGCGGGGTGCGGGGTGCTGGCAACTTCCCTCGCTGTACCCAGTTACAAATGGATGTAGCGCCTCACTAGAGTTTTGGTTCGCGTTAACTGCTAAACTTTGATCTCTAGAAAAAAAACGGAAGCTTTCCCAAAGTATTTTACTTATTGAAACAGTTTGAATAGACATAAACAGTCTTTATGAAAATAGCATTATATATTAATGGTTACATATAATATAAAGATAGCACAAAGCTACTTATTTGTATTGAGTATACTTAAATCGTTGGGAAAATATCACAATGAAATACCGTTAAAAAACCAACACTTACTCCAGTATCCATCTTAATTTTTCAACAGATTTAAATTCATGCGGGAAAGTTTACCACAATGCAACGATACTAAATCTTGCAGCAACAGGAGAAAAGCAAAGGAAGCTTTTTTTGAAAATGGAACGAGGCAACGTCCCTATGGGAGAGGGAGTGTCCCGGCTGCTATAAATTCTTTACCAGGTTCGATTCCAATCTGTTACGGTATTGCAGAGCTGCATTGTTTGTACAAGGACGAGTGTGCGGGTTTTATTGATCTTTTGGGATAGGATCAGTGAAATTGTATTGTAGTAATATGACGTAAAATTTCAGCCTTTTCTAGCCGGGCTCGTCACTGCTAATAGCACTGTTGAGTTATAGTAAGGTCGCGCTCATCCTCCTTCCTTTATTCCTCTAGACTCATTTGAGGCTCTGGATGAGCACTATTTATATCCAACGGTGTTATCGACATTGTCATCTCATAAGGTAAAGGCCAATCGCAAAACAATTGCATATTTAGCAAAAAGAACTTTGCGCCTGTAAAAAAAATCCCTACAACATTATACCCACATCTAATTCTTAAAAAAAGGCAAAGTTTATAATTAGAACTCCCTACAAACAGGGAAATTCGTAACCACGACGGAATTTTTTAATTTGCAGAATAGTCGACACCGCCATTAGCTACGAGCTCGTAAGTTAACTTATCCAATTAATTAACTACTATTGATACGAGTACGAGGCACTTAGTTAACCTATTTAGGCACTGTTAAAGTTGCACACAAACTAATGAAGAGCCTTTTGGTGACCCCTACCACGGACCCTTGTCAAACTTTGAACGTATTAACACGTATATTGAAGTGATATGACCCATTTCCAGGGTACAATTAGACAGGTTTAACGAGCTTGGATTAACGCGTAATAACTCGAGCTTTAAGGGGCTATTGATTTTGTGATATTGGGTTACATGTGTAAGTGATAGAATATGATCTGACACAACGATCGAACACTTAGAATTATGGATGATATTCATTGCAAATGGCTATTCGTTGAGGCTTTATATTTATATAAGAAAAAAACTATCATTATCTTCATCTATACATTTCCTTCCCTTCCTTGACTGACTGACTTATATATGGGATATCAGTTTAAATACATATTTATTACTCATTATAACAATCTGTCTCTTTCATGAGTAACTAAATTAATATCATCATCATCTTTTATACGTCAGGCCTTACAGAGAGTGTATAGGTCATAGTCCACCACGCGGGCCCAGTGCGGATTAGCGGACTTCACATGTCTGTTCAAGACATGTAGGTTTCCTCACGATGTTTTCCTTCACCGTTAATCGAATAATGTACTTGAATTGAAAAACAACTCATAGGTACACTACTGGATTCGAACCCGGAACCCTCAGATTGAGAGTCCGAGCCTTATCCTCTGCGCCACCGACGCTTAATTAATATACTCGTACACATGAATAAATAAAATTTCTTCGTCTTTGATAGTTTAGCGCATAGAATGAAACAGGACAAAAGTTAAGAAAATAAAACAAAGTAACTTATTTTAGTATAATTTATGAGCGATTGGGTTGGATGATAACATTCTTAACTAATTCATTTTTGAAAGAGTGAAATATCTTAGATAGAAGTTTATTACACAGTTATGCCCCCTCAACAGTAAGTGTTGCCTTTCCGAAAGTAGAACTTATCAACGCTCAGCCCAAACCGCTTGCAACTTGCAACCGCAAACTTAAACTTTGCAGCACCGATCCGTCTCAATTGCTCCGAGAAACAGTTACATTTGTCATCAAATAATGTAGATTTTATTGGACATCAGAAGATTAAAAAATGTATACTTATTGCAGTATCTTCCTCAGTTCGGCAGACAATTAAATTTTTTAAATACTTTTATGGATGGTTCATGTTTTTTATTTATTTTGCATATAAGTTTTTTTTAAATTTACACAACCCAGTCCTAATAAACGAAACCTATAAATGTAAATCATAAAATGCAATGAAAGACTTGGATTTTACCTCAGGCACTGTTTTAATGTCTTTATATACAGCGGTGATCTCCTCCGGTCAACTTTTCCACTTCATTTAAGTTCTATACTTAAATTGTACATAATGGCAGAAAGTTAGAGACTTCAAAAAGAATTAACAATGCTTTTTTGTTACTGCGGATCTTTCCGGCTTCCGTTTTTATACTCATTTCTTTAACGAGGCTTTGTAATTCTGAAATGCCTTTGATGTTAAGAATTTCTGTTTTTCGATAAAGAAAGTTGCAGGTATAATTCATTTTAAATTATAATATCATGTCTACTAAAATAGCACTTATTTATTTTAGGAAAAATTGTCAAAGACTGGGCTTAAAAACTTATAGGAGGCAACGACTTCTGCCCGCGTATTACTACATCATACTGCGATCAACAATCCTAATTTATTGTCAGGCGATTATTGCAAATCACCCCTTAAAAACACATTCGAATACGCAATCTATACGACAAGCTCATGTCCAGCAGTGGACATGCAGCTGCTAATGATGTCATATTACCAATAAATGTGTATATTGGAGATGATTGTTGGGGTCAGAAAATTTTAGTCACCTCAAGGACTATAGCTGTGGCACCTATAAGATCGAAATATAAAGTCCCGCTAAATAAAGTGTGTTTTATGTAATATGAATATACTTTGTTACGGAAAAAATTCAATACAATTAACATTAGATAATAAAAAACCTAAATGCAGAAATTATTTGTATGCAGAAGAAAAAACATGAACGCATAGTCTGATAAAATAACTAAAACCATGGTTATTGTTGTGGTAGCATGGGAACAACATTCAATCATTTTGTATTAATTTCAAAAAACTTTCGTGTAAAACCGATTTTTTAAATTGAATAACATGACCCTTATATGCAGTAACAAAGAAGACTCGGATTATAATGATAGACTTTATTTGAAGCGATATGATAAACAAATTAATCTTAAAATCGATAAACATTTTCTAACCCCGCAGGTAGATAATAAATTAATAGCATAACATAAAATTTAATCATAATTTCGTTCCATCATAGAGTAGATACATGTGCAACTCACTTGACCTATCCCTTGTCCCCCCTGTGCTGTATAACGATACTCCAATTGCTTTCACTCAGACAGCTAAAAATCTAGGTGTCTTCCTTAGCTGCAATCTTTCTTGGGTGGAGCATGTCAATGAGATCAGCAAGAAAATTCACTTTGCTGTTCACTCTCTCAAGCGCTTTCAATGGTTCCTACCATTGAAAACTAAGATTTCTCTAGCCCAAACATTATTGCTCCCTATTCTTGACTATGCTGATTCTTGCTTCTTGGACGTCACCGAAGAGCTATTAAACAAACTTGAGCGACTTCAGAATCTTTGCTTACGCTTCATCTTCGGGTTGCGAAAATATGACCACGTGTCAGTTTTTCGCGCTCAGCTCAAGTGGCTCCCTATCCGCCTTCGTAGAAATGCTCATATCCTTTCCCTTCTGTACAATATCCTAAATAACCCTTCTTATCCTAGCTACCTAAGTGAGCGATTTACATACACGCATCCTGTTGACCAACCTTGTCGAGCTCACATTAGGACAATCCTATCCATCCCTTCCCATCACTCCGATTTCTTTTCCTACTCATTCACGGTTCATGCAGCCAGATTGTGGAACTCGTTGCCTCACACTGTACGCGACAGCAAAACTGTTTCCGCCTTTAAGAAAAACGTCAAGGAACATTTTCTATCACTATAAGATTATATATATTTATAGTATGTAAAGTATGTATGTATTATTATTGATATATATTAGTTTGTTTTGTATATCGTATTTATGTAATCGTTTATTATATTTATCATATCGTACACGCCTAACTGCCCTCCTTTCTTCAATATTTCTCCTTAACCTAGGACTGCTGTAAGAAATTTCTTTTAGAAATAAGCTGTTCCTTTTGTATATATTTTTTCTGTTTTGTGTTATGTAAATATTTTCTGTGTACAATAAACTGTTTAAATAAATAAATAAAAAATCATTTCAAAAATAATAAAATTTAGTCATTCAATTACCGCTAAAAGAAATTCAGACCGAATTGATTGAAGACGAAGAGGCAACTGTCAAAACTAGCTCGAAAGTACTTTAATCAAAGCGCCGACGAGTAATCTCGATAGAGCAATAAAACTGGAGATTGCCAAGTTTAATTATAAAGTTAATTAGGTAGGTTTGATGAAAAATTTAAATCCTCACTCAAGTTAATTTCCACAGGATCTGAGAGATCCATTTTCTCGTTCGCGTTACTGTAAGAAATTTAATCCGAATACGAAAAAGGAAGTTCTTGGAAATCTTTGTCACGGAAGTAGATCCTTGCTGAAAAGCCTTGCCTTCTCTTGAGATATAGGTCAATGGGATGAATAGTTCTGCATTTTGCAATCTTGACTATTGTTAGAGAAAATGCAAAAGTAAATTGGTGTGCCACTTCCTCACGATTCAGGGTTCTAAACATTCGATGCTAAAACATAACCCTAATCTTATCTCACTCTGGTGTCTGTCTGTCCGTCGGTCTGTCACATCTGACTATCTCAGGAACAGCTAATACTATTGACTTGAAATTTGAAATAGTTATGGGAAATGCGGACCCACAGGTGCCGCCACTGAAGAATTTACCAATGTTTCATCATCATCTAAAATCTTAACAAACAAACTTATTTATGCGCTCGTCAAAATGAACCTTATTTCAAACTAATAATATACAGTACGCACGCTTTTTTCACGGTTCGGAGCCCTTGGTACGTAAGCCCACTTCGCCGTTTAAAAACATTATAATTCAGAACTGCGTACTTTCCTATTTTAATTATGTATGATAATAAAACAGACATTGTCCTTTTATCTTGTCCTAATATAAGCAATACAGCAAGCTTGTTGACATACAATACACGATCTTGTTGGTAATCTAAGATAAGAAGGTAACAAACAATGCTACAAAAATGAAACTGGGATGGACAGTTTGCACATCCAGATGCATCTAGTAATGAGGGGCTGGTTCTGCTACCTGGTCTTCCATACCGGAACACAACGCACTTATTAACGCTACTGTTTAGCGACAGATAGATTAACATTGTGGTAGATAGCCAGGTAGAAGTACAGAGTGCCCTACCACCAACCAACAAGAGGCCAGAGAAATGCTCGTTTTTGGTACTAGTGCACGGTTAATATGAAGGAAAAATCAAACATGTAAATGTGTTTAATTTTAAAATGCTGTCATCACCATCCCGCTAACGTTTAAGCCGCCTCACAGATTCTACACAAGCACCCAAACCCATGTAAATACGTTTATGTCCATATGTAAATAAACTGTTTACCATAGCATCCACATCCACAGCTTTGGGTCAGTACGTTCAATTCTGGAGCACACGTGCGAACTAAGTGCTCCCTGGATCCAATACTTAGCATATAAACGACCGTTTATCTCGTGAGCCTATTTACTTATAGATCATGCGTGTTCTGTCGTAGCATCGACTCGCAGATACAGAGGGGATCAAAGAACGTTACATTCTAGAATAGAATAGAACAAAATCATCAATCATTAATCATGCTAAATATACCTGTAATTATAGTTTGACATAAATTAATGAGATGACTTGTGAATTATTTAATGACAAAATTATTAACATTGAACTGATTGACATATTATGTAAACATATTTTAACAATTAAATTCCTTATTATATATGTTTATAATATTTGCACGCCTGTGGACAGGTTAAGTACATCGAACTAATTGAAATTACTATCTAAACACCGTGTAAAAAACTATTTACTTGGCAAATCCATTTTTCTTTCTTTTTTTCTTTAAAATTCATTATGACACGGTTCACATACGAGTACATCAAAAGAAGCACAAAGCGAAATACGATATCAAAACAAAATAAAACTAAACACAAAAACAGAGGTAACAAACAAGAATTCAATGCTGTTATTTTCATTTACAAAACTATTTTGCTATATTACACGTATAGAGTTGAGAGTGTAGACAGTCGTGATAGCAATGGTGCTGGCTCTAGACTGGCTTAGCATTTTGCTGCGATAGGAATACTTAACTAATACAACATCCTACTTTTACAACAAGTTTATTGGAAAGGAAATTAATAAATTCTTGAATGAAACTTAAAAACATATGCATAGGGTTATTGTGTTAGATGATTTAAATTTTTAATCGGGACAAATCGGACTGTTAATACTTTTGTTACATACCATATAAGATAAGGAAATAAACAGTAATAAAATATGGCGTAAATATAAGTTATTTACTTATAAGACATCAGTACCTCTACATACTGTCCTCGTCCCCGCGACTCTGCGTGTAATTCAGAGATTCAGAAGAACACTTGATCGCAATAAATGCCTATTTATCTGTCATTGGCCACGTGCGTACCAAGTTTCATCAAGATCCAGCATCATGCGTTGTATTGTTCTCAGAAAAAAGCTGCATATTCATTTACATGTGTCAGTATAATAACAAGGCACTTACTATGTTATCTTTGCCGGATACGTCTATGGAAACCTTAACTGGCAACTAGATTTACGACTTACCATTTTGAAGGTTAATCTCCTCTCATTTCTCATCAATAAATTAATTGGTTATAACTTGTAATTAGCGAAACTAAAACACAAAAAGTTCTGCTGGAGCTGAAAGTATTTCTTAGTAATTAATTCCTTGAACATTTCACATAATTAACAGTTTGTGAATAATCCATCTCGAATAAGACACTGAAATTTCTTTTTAATAAAACTTACGTTATGTTTTTCTTACAATATCTCTCTTAAAGATTATTAGCAGCTTATTAATTCTGAGAGCTCATATTAATTCAGTCTAACGACAACTTTATGAGGTGTGACACAAAGTAGGACGTGAATGTAGCGAATAAATCTGTCACGAAAGTGAACGCCCGGTCGACGCGGCGGTCACAAATTGTAATTTAGCGTCACGTGTGCTCGACGAATAGATATAGCTTTGCGGGGAATACAGGCGACTGGGACCATCGAGAACTGGTACCGCGGTCCTAGTCGACCATGCGAGGGACACATGGTGTTTTAGGACAGAAAAATATAGATGCAATGTGTTATAATACTTTTTTGTGTTGATAAATATGAAACATAAATTTTGATGAACGCGAAGCGAAGCGAAAGCGAGGACAAATAGTTTGGTAGTTGACTAGAAACATGTCATGCTCTCATTCAAGAGAAAAGATAAATAGCTCCGCCAAATATTTTTTGATATGGTTTTTCTTATATAACCAGTCGAAAAGTAATTATAGCATTGCGGTGCAAATACCAAATTAGGTAAAGACCAAATCATGACGAAATGCCGAAAGTGATAGGGTCGTCAATAAAACAATCGCAAAAGTGAGCTAAATTGTAATTTTATCTGTCTAATGTTTTTCATTGATTTTTAATAAATTGAATCGCCTAAGTCCTTATAAGTAGTTAAGATTTAGCGTAATAATCTATAAACTTTGTAAATTAGGTTGGGTTTTTCCTCACATTTTACTGGGTTATTTTAATACATTGTTGACTGTTTGGAGCGCCCGTGTGTATCAGCGTCAGTGTTAGTCAATATTTCCTAGTATGCTTATTACTGCGACACTGTCACTGTGTTATTGTAAATTACGTATATGACCACTTTGCCCATACACGTGTGTGTTTTAATCGGAACGCTATTTATATTGATTTCAAAAGATGTTATTTTAAATTACCAAGTTTTTATGAAATAAAAAAGAATCTAAATGAAATTGGCTTGCGATAATACCGTACGATAGGACCTGGCGCACCCAGAAGTCTAGTTATAAGTATATGCGCCACAGAATACACACAATGTCTCGTGTCTCTGTGGGTTGGTTTGCTTAACGTCAGTGTCAAAGTAACTATGACGTAGACTCTACGTCGTAGAGTTTCACGAGAGCCGTAGTCGAGTTTGGAAGCTTAGTAGTACCGAACACGTAAGCATTGCCGAGCCAGTGAAGAGATTAGAAAACGTCATTGGGACAAGATCGTGCAGGCCCATTACACTATCGCAACACAATAATGCTGTTAAAATAGCTGCTTGGCGGTAGATTCAGTCATTTCAGTGATAGCTGGTAAGGTGGGCCGGGCCTCGTTGACTTGACCAATTTATTTGTTTATTCTTATTAATGATATTTTTGCTGACCTGCTTTATGGCTTTCGCTGTAGCTTAAAACGTCCTCCACATGCCCCAGAGTGTGTCGATGAAGGCGGATAACGTAATCACGGCAAGCCCTCTAATGGGCTGGTTCATCGTGGGAAATTGTGGGCGGGTCCATGAATGTGTCCATGTTGTAACAACCATGTTGATACCATTCCGTTTATTGGTTAGGCCTCGAATTTTCTGGAATATTCTCTTCAATCTCAATAAACTAATGGTACCTGTTTATGATAGACGCTTGATTAGTTTATATTACGTTTTACCATATTCTTATGTGGAGTTTTTATTTTTAATATTTTAATTTTATAATTGACGAACCGACATAGCTCGACGAGTCAATAAGCTGAAGTGGTAAAGGGCAGGCCACTTCGCTCTCGAGTAAGAGTTTTCGAGTAGCGACCACGTACCGGGAAATCCCTACCGGGCCGTCCCCCCGCTAGATGGACCAACGACTTGATTAAGGTCGCAGTGAGTCACTGTATGCAAGTGGCTCGGGACCGGTCAATGTGGCGTGCCATGAAGGAGGCCTATGTCCAGCAGTGGACGTTTCCCGGCTGATGATGATGATGAATTTTCTAGTGTCTTTTGGCAGCTACAAATACTAACATTTCATTCTTTAAATTAATACTCAAAATACACTTTAAATACTCACTTACAATTATGATTCATTAATGCTCGTATTTCAATATTCTCTTAACTAATGACTTCAGTCCAAAATATTATTAAACCCGGCTGAATACGTTTGTAGTTTGTGTAACATAAAACGACGCATCGCACAGTAAAACCAATATTCCGAATTCTGTTACGAACTCGACTGTAGATATTGGGGAGCGCAACGTTCCTATCCCCTGGGATCAACTAATGAGATCCCTGGGGTCTCAAAATGGCGGGACAGTACAGTAGGAGATAGTTATATTATGTATTCTATACAATTTCATTTCAATTTGCGTAATAATGTAATAGTTCTGTTTCCGTTCTTCAATTCTCACTCGACCTCTACTTTCATTTGAGACTCTCCAACTCGACTCAGTCTTCAAACTTTTACTAAAAATCCTATCCGTGCAGTGTCCGACTATGGAACTCTATCCCTGAACCCATCAGACGAGCCCCTTACAACCCTTCAAAACTGGCCTAAAAACGTATTTCCTTAAACAGATTATTCCTTAGCAGCCTATTCTTATTTCCTTTCTGATCCACTATATTTTGTATATTGTTTATCCGTTATATATTTATTTATGTAGCACCACTTACCCCTTGTTAATTATTATATGATTCTTCTGCCCCAAGGTTGCCTGGAAGAGATCGCTCTTAGAGATAAGGCCGCCTGATGTTATTTGTGTATGTGTGTGTCTGTATGTGTGCAATAAAGTATATTTGAATTGAATGACTGTCATCGTTGCTCAAATCTCACTGTGACTTCAGTAATACAGTCATCAACACGCTTGCTGCTCGTATAAAACGCTGATTATGACAATTTTCTTAGTTAGTAGATAGTTTTTTAATTCAAGGTCAATAATATGTAGAATCTTATTAGTATTTTTAACCTCGACCGTGGGTGGACGATGTTAAGTATTTCAAGTTTCTAGCCCAAGTAGCATGAGCCGGTCGTGGGTATGGAAGATTTTTTCTACAAATAGAATAAAAGAAGTTAATACTAGTATGGTAGGTATCCCATTACATTGAATGTTAACATACGAAAATTCAGACACAAATACAAGGCACAGCGATTCCTCGTTGCACATTACTTTTTCACGTACAGGGAGAAAGAAAAACTCATTCCAATCCTTATAAAGTCGAGGAAAAGATGCTCCGCGCACTGAGGTCACAAAATATACATGACACCACAGATTAATGCAAAAAGAAGACTACACGGCTCGGCGTTCATTATTTAGGAAACGGTATCAATTTCAACCGACTTAAAAAAGGAGGTTTTCATTTATCATTTATACCATCGTATATCAAGATAGAAGACAGTCGCTGGAGCAGACGAGTTCTCGAGTGGAGACCACGCCTAGGCAATCGTAGTGTAGGACGTCCCCCGGCGAGGTGGAAAGACGACTTACGTAGGGTAGCCGGACGTGAATGGATGCGGAGAGCAGAGGACCGAATCGAGTGGCGCACTCTGGGAGAGGCCTATGTCCAGCAGTGGACTGCCGCAGGCTGTACATGATGATGATATCAAGATATTGATATTATTACTTATTTTACATGTAGTGCAAGCGTAGATACATTGTTATTATTATCAGAAGCTGTTGTCACTCCAACAAGATGTTACTTAAGACGACTACTACAATGTAAAGATTAATACTTTTATGCGTTCCTAAGAAACAGGGTCTTGACAGAAAAACAACAAAGTGTTCTTATGAAGATCCATATTTACTTTTCAGACACGGCTTATTGAAAACAACTGCGTAAATCATCACAAACATTTGCAACACAATGTTAATAATTCACATTAATCACTTACCGGTCAAATTTACAATACAGATATTTCAATCTGAAGTATTTGGCGAAAGTCTTGGGTTTGGCGGATTAATTTGTGTTTTTTTCCCCTCACTTTCACAGCAAAGTTAAAAGGTCAGAAACGTTGTACTAAAATGTAGTTTAATTATTTATTGTTTTTATGTTTGTTGTGTTGTGTGTGTTTTTAAATACAGGTTTGTTTATGTATAAAAGTGTATATGCCACTTTTTATCAGGATCGAGCTCATTTGTGAAGTCCACGCAGGAAAGATTTGCCATATCGTGCAATGAAAAAGTTACTCTACGTCTTGAACCTTCTCATAGTCTTAGCACGAAATCAATTCACCGTCGAAGACTTGAGAAAATGAACCAGCCTCACCATTTCCCAGGAGCTCTCGCTTCCTTCGGAGACGGAAGCATTCAACCTCCGCCGGGTTTTTAATCACAACTGAAAATTGCCAATTTCAAGGTTATAAATGGGTGAAACGATTGCCCTGGTTAACCGAGTGATTGTGTAAGATTTGACCTAATAAAAGACGTTGAATGTGGTATTTAACTGAGTCAAATCAGTGAAGTTTATTAGTACTGGTTATTTTATGTAATGTATATTGTAAGAATTTTCCAAATAGTAAAGTTTCATAGATATTTTATTATTACGAGTAATAAGAGTATTTATTATTTGGTACGAAATATTTATTCGATACTACAAGTATTTGGGCGTTATTTTGGGATCATCGCTTTTCGCAAGAACCGATTGATCAATTAGATATCATATTTTAATGTATGAAAACCAATTGATCGGTTAGGTATCATATTTTAATGTATGTTACCGATACTTTTTTAAAAAATAGGTTTATTGTATCAGTAACAGTGAGACTACAAAAAAGCTACTTTATCAAATAAGTATATAAAATATTTCACAAACTACTGAACATTACACTTAGAAAATACAAAATTGTTAATATCGTATTTTTAGCGTAGAACGCGGTATAAGTTTAAAAAAAAACAATTATGAACACCCTAACTTAATTTAATGAATTTTCTATTAACAAAAGAATCGACATTACAATTTTACTCACTGATTAATCGAGCAGTACTCTAAGAAAATAACAATAATTCACGGAACTATGAACAAACAGCAAAGAATGACTCGCGTGAGTTCTATCGAGTTGCCACGACCGTTGTCGACCGAGAAATGCGCTCGCAGGCAGGACAGCTCGCCTTTTATATGGTCGGTGCTCGGTGTAGCGCGACGAGGGGCCGCCGGGTGGGAGAATCGGCTAACACGGCCGATCCTGATGTTCGGGTCGTCCTCGGCCCGAGATACTGGGTGTCTCTGGTGCAGCGCCTTCTGGAACCGCCGGAAGCTCAGTGTCTTCGTCAGCGTCTAGTGAGGGCATGGATAGCCCAACACGAGGACTAGTAGTAAGGCCTGAAGGCCCAGTCTCGGATTCTTCTTCCTCGTCTGTGAATAGAAACCATTGTGAGAGAGTGTTTTTAAAATACGTCCCTCATACATACATCATTCACGTAATCATCATCGTTCAAACGTCACTCTAGTAAATTGAAACGCCAATCTAAATTAAACTCTCATTCCATTCTTCGTCTCCTACAGAGATATCTCTATCTATGTGAAACATACCATCTTTCAAACAACCTTGGCGTACTCGTGCAACTTAGCTTAGAGTAAAGGAAAATACAACTGATTACCAACACAACAAAGGAGATTACCATCCCTTTTTCTAATTAGCGACGTACGCTATAGGCTTTATGCGACGAACGCAAAGGCGACACACGCCAAGGCGACACACGCCAGAGCGACACACGCTAAGACGACACACGCCAGAACGACACACGCTAAGACGACATACGCCAAAGCGACATCATGCGACGAACGCAACAGACGACTCACGCTCGAAGAAAGCAGCGCAAGTCTCTGGACACCATTCCCCTCGCCACGGCACCATGTACTGCGCGGCTGCCTGCGTTGTCTTTCCATAGCCTCCGCTGAGCAGCTTTAGCTTGTAACGGCCGCTCGGCAGGACCTCTGTCACTTTGTAAGGCCCGCGCATTCCTGGGTCAAGTTTTCCCGTCATCTGTGAACTCTTAATCACAAATACGAGATCGTTAATATTAAACTGACGTGGAGCCCGCCGATGCCGGTTGGAGTATGAGTCTTGACTAGCTTGATTCTCTTTTAGAAGTTGCTTGGTCCTACTGCGAGATATCTCACGCAGAGATGTTCTATTCGGAGCTGCCCCTTCAATGGCTAGGTCGCGTACCAGGGAACGGATGACTGGGGTAGTACCGTTCGTACCGATGAGCAAGTTCATGGGTGACGTTTGTGTACTCTTCTGCTTGGTGATATTGAGTACGAGCTGAATCTTCCACAATGCTGTGGACCAGGATACGTCCTTGTAGTTGGCCTCCACTCGTATCATGTTCAGAGCTGTCCTTACGTATCTTTCGACTTGGCCATTGGAGTGATGCATCTCGGGAGTTATATAATGCAGATCACAACCTAGTTCGGATATCCATGCTACAAAGTCGTGTGATTCAAACATGCGCCCTTTGTCTGAGACTAGCAACTTAGGAACACCGAACAGCGATACGGCTTGTGTCATGACCCTCTTGAGCTCACTTGCGTCCTGTCGGTAAATGGGATAAAGCAGACAGAATTTTGTAAAAGCGTCGACAATTATAAGGACAAACTTGAATCCTTCAGATTCTGGGAGTGGTCCTAAAGCATCCACATGCACCGTGTTAAATGGGACATCTGGTTTTTCCCATGAGGTGATGTTCTGTAGTGGTCCCCTTGGGACTCTCTTCTTAGAGATGCAGGTTAAGCAGTGTGATACATACTTTTGGACGAACTGTCGTAAGCCCGGGAACCAAAAGTGTTTCAGAATTAAGTCCAGAGTCTTGTCCGCTCCAATATGCTCGTGTTCATCATGGAAAATCCTAAGAAGACTTAATCTGTGGCCTTTTGGTATGAAACAGAGGAGTCTAGATTCTTCTCCAATGGGTGTGTACTTATAACAGAGTACATCACCTTGAAGTACATAGCGGTTGGCGTCCACCTCACCATTTTGCAGTTTCTGACGAAGTTCCTGTGTCTCGTTGTCGGCTTCTTGCGCTATTTGTGCCCAATTGCGAGGCCTGGAGATTTGATTTACCTTAGTCACCACAGGATTGCGGCTCAGGTAGTCAGCATGCGGTATGAGCACTCCCTTTCTATACTCAATAGTGAAGTCAAAGTCCTGCAGGTAAATCCACCAGCGAGCCACTCGAGGGAGTAAGTCTTTCTTGCGCTCAGTGGACTTCAGTGCGTTGCAATCGGTAACAACGACGAACTTCGTACCAACTAGGTAATGTCGGAATTGTTGGAGAGCCTTTACTACCGCGAGCGTTTCGAGCTCGTAAGAGTGGTATCTGCTCTCAGCCCCCTGTGTGACCTTGCTGAAGTAGGCTACTACTCTTTTCTTATTATCAGGGTGAGTTTGTAATAGCACCGCTCCATAGCCGGCGCTGCTGGCATCCGTGTGAACTTCCGTGGGAAGTTTAGGATCGTGTATAGCCAGGACGGGTTCGGTGGTAAGGTGACTGATCAACTCTTGACGTACCTTTTCTTGTTCAGGGCCCCAGTTGAACTTCACGTCCTTCCTCGTAAGGTAGGCGATACAGGAGGTTTTGGTGGCGTAATCTTTTATATATCGGCGAAAATACCCAGCAAGTCCAAGGAGCTGTCGCACCTGCTTTACGTTTTGAGGTGGCGGAGTGTTGACAAGGGCCTCAATTTTTCGCGGGCTCGGTCGTACCTGACCCTGACTGATAACTCTGCCTAAGTATTCAACCTCAGTTGTCATAAAGGAACACTTCTTTAGATTGATAGAGAAACCTGCTCGAGTAAGTGTCGTCAGTACTTTACGTAGTAAGTCAGTGTTATCAGAGATGCTATTGCTCATCAGCAAAACGTCGTCAATATAGACCAGGACGTTGCCTTCGTCAATCAAGCTGCGTAGCGTGTTATTGATTATCCTCTGATAGACAATCGGAGAATTAGCTAGTCCGTAAGGCATTTTCAAGTATTCAAAGTGCTCCTCCGGTGTTACAAAGCCAGTGAGGTGAATGCATTCCTCTTTGATGGGGATCTGATGAAACCCAGTGGCCATATCGAGGCTGGTAAAGAATTTATAGCTCCCTAAACGATCGATATGGTCGTCGATCAAGGGAAGTGGGTACCGGTCTTTAACTGTAACCCGATTTAGTGCTCTGAAGTCGACACAGAGCCTGTCCGAGCCGTCGCGCTTTTTGACTAAGATAATGGGACTCGCGTACTCGGATTGTGACTTGCGTATGATGCCCTTGTCCAATAGATCTTTGGTGATCTCCCTAACCTTTATCTTCTCTTGGTACGAAAGTTTGTACGGTCGATAGACGACAGGCGTAGGACTAGTGAGTTTAATCTCCATTTCGCCCGTTTTGACAGTAGTAGCAGCGGTACCGGAAATGAGAAATTCGGAAAAATCGTTTATTACTGTCATTAAAGCATCGCGGCTCTCACCGACGAGAGGCGTGTCAACTTGCACGGAGGAATCTACCTGAATCCTATTCACGTCAGCCCGACTGTTAGGGGAGCGTGTAAGATATTGGTTATCTTTAGTGCGTATGTACGTAACACCGTCGCGATTCAAAACGTCAGTCCCGATTACCACTGGATTATTCATGTACAAGGATGGTACGACAACGAGGTCCACCTCTAAGGAAATGTTAGGTAATTCTATTGTGACAGTAACGAACGACGTAGCTACTATTTCTTTCTCACTAATTCCTTTCAAAACGCAGTGCCTCGGCTTAGGTTGGCAGGGAAGATATTTTAATACGTCAGCCGAAATGAGGGAAACGTTAAGTGCGCCACTATCGATAAGTATGTCCATCGGAACACCCTGAACCACACCCGTAGTAACGTCTGCACTTGTCGACGAGTTGCCTAATTTATCGGTACAAAGGTTAACATTGCGTTGACTACGAGCTTTGGCAAAGCAAGTCGTCTCTGTGTGCCCGGGCTTTTTACAAAACGTACAGGTATTTGAATTCGGTTTAGGGCTAGGAGAACTAGTAGAAGGAGGTTGCGATTGTTTTTTCTTGCATTCGCGACTCACGTGTCCCCTCAGTCCGCAATTAAAACACTTCAAGTCAGACTTAGAGGAAGTATGCGGATGCTTTTTATGAGGCTGTTGATTGACTTGTTTCACATGGCTTGGTTTAATGTAAATAGATAAAAACTGTACTAAGTTGTTTGGAGACAAATTTGCATTTGCTGCAGCCGCGCGCACCTGAGGACTGTCGATTCCACGTATAACAATAAGTGTTCGTAACTCGTCACTAAGTCCCTCTACTATTTTTAAACGTAATAACGTACGACGAGCATATTCTGCATACGTTGGATATTTGTCTGAGGTGGAGTTCATGGCACTATAAAGGATGTTAGCGTAATCCAACCTACTGGGACAAAGTGGCTGGAATTCCTTTTTAAAATTTGACCACGTGCGGTCATTTGTCACCCATTCTGACAACCAAATCTTTGCATCGCCTTTAAGGCAAGAAGCCACACGTGACAAGGTTTCAGGGTCACTCCAACCGTTAGCCTCCCTCGCACGGTCAACTTCATCACACCAAGACTTAATGTTGGTGATTGAAGGGTCAAAGTTAGAAACAAAATAATTTTGGGACCTAGTTGGTTGGGCTGATTTAACTGCCTCGATTAAAGCCCTAGTAAGTGCAATAATTTCTGTGGATTGAGTCGTCACGTTAGAATTAATCAAAGAATGCTTGTGAAGGAGGGGTGTTTGAAGTGAATCCCCAGAAGAATCCCCCAAACCACTACTTGCATTAGTTTCTAGGTGGTCGCTAACCACAGCCGACGTAGAAGCACAAGCCCCGTTATTTTCTAAATTATTGGATCCGGAATTTTCTGCGCTTATGGAGACGTGAGTTTTAGATAACGACGGTACAACGCACCGCGAGTCCCCTTGCGAAACGTGGGAGCAACGATTAACGCTTGGTTGCCGTGACGGTGACGTAGTGCGTGCACGAGAACGACCGCACGACCGACGAGAGTCCCGTCTCGCTCTATAATTGCTTGTGGACCGCGACCGTGTCACCCGTTTATCCCGTGAACGATACCGCGCACCACTACGCGAGCGGCATTGCACCTGACTACGCGAGGCACCTCGCGAATGAGCGCGATGACGCAATGTCCGAGAACGCCCCCTGGCCTCAGCTCGCCCGCGCGCGCACGAAATACCCCGCGATCTACCCCGCAACACCCGATCACGCGAGCCATTCCTAACGCGGGACCGCGCACGTATACCATTTCGCGACGTGTTTCTTAAACGCGACCTTGAACGCCCAGAAGACTTGTCTCGACTACGAGACATTTTTGAAGGTAGTTAGAATTTATGGACAAAATCAATGAGCAGGTTGCAATGTCAATTCTTTACTTTGTAGGCGTCGTCTTTTATCCCACTTCTGATTTTAGCGTAGAACGCGGTATAAGTTTAAAAAAAAACAATTATGAACACCCTAACTTAATTTAATGAATTTTCTATTAACAAAAGAATCGACATTACAATTTTACTCACTGATTAATCGAGCAGTACTCTAAGAAAATAACAATAATTCACGGAACTATGAACAAACAGCAAAGAATGACTCGCGTGAGTTCTATCGAGTTGCCACGACCGTTGTCGACCGAGAAATGCGCTCGCAGGCAGGACAGCTCGCCTTTTATATGGTCGGTGCTCGGTGTAGCGCGACGAGGGGCCGCCGGGTGGGAGAATCGGCTAACAGTATAATATACAGAATTGTTGAATCGCCATAGGCCTCTGACATGGCTCATGCTACTACCTGTCGTAGATAGTAACCGGGACCAACGGCTTAACATACCTTCCGAAGCACGGGATCATCTTACTTTTCAGATAATCAGGTGACTCAGCCTGTAATGCCCTAACCATACTGAGAAAACTGAACTTTCCATACACGAAGATAGACTAAGAGAACGAAAAGGTAAAAATGTCAATTTTAAGACAATTTGTTATTGTAGCTTTTCTGTAAATAAATAATTGATATCAGCCGTCTCTCTATGAAGGCATTCTATTCATCTTTTATCGTCAACAACCCACTACCGTCAGCATAAAAAACGCCTTCCTGCCATTTAGCGCTGTTCACGTCCTTTTTACCTCAAAACCGTGGCGGTAACACCTCTCTAGGGCCCGGTTATATTTGCATTTAGAGCGAACGACTGATATTCTGACCTTATCGGAGGAAGATTGTGTTTGGGGTGCGAATTCTGATGACGAGGGAAGATAGAAGCACACGTGTGGAGACGGGTGTTGGTGGCAGTTATTTGAATAAATACACCGTTTTAGAGCTAGGTATGTCCCGGAATTACATACAGATTCATACGACAGCGCTTCCTTCATTTCCACTGTGCTTTCTATATTTAAACAACATTCGGGTCATTGATGATTTTCGTGCGTGTTTTTTGAATTCATAGATGAGGTTTCTGTGATTTACTGGATGTCATCTGGTGTTTGTTACCATTTCCACTTGTGTTACAGACTTATAAAGGCCGTGGTTTGATTGAATTATGTTTATATGCATAGTAATGAAACCACGCATGTCTAATTGCACTCTTCTGTATGCAACTTTTCTCGTAGCCAAGGGCTAATGTCTGTTGGAAGGATTATTTCTGAGGAATTGTAGTTCTTTTCCATTTTATTATTGTTTTTTGTATTTATTTATTTTACAAACATTTCTATTGTAGATATTCTTATTTAATAAATGTGTTTGTTTGATCGGGGTTAGTAGAAAAAGTAGCATATTTTATACATGTATATCAGTTTCCAAGCCTTGCAACTATCGCTATACAAAATTCAAGTCTTTTTATTATGAGAACGAAGGACAAACAAGCAACAAAACTCACTCATATAGTTTTAATATTAATATGAATTATCTAAATTATTTCAACGGTATTCGTAATTTCTTTCATAGAAAACAATTATTAAGTTTTATATAATTCAAGAGTTTCTTGGAAACACGGTAGAGTTCAGCTAATCTAAAAGAGAATTCAATACGCCCAGTTTCAATATTTACGTAACCTTTATCCAATTGTAGCGGAATAAATTTCAAGAGCCCTAACAAAATCATTGGTTGTATTTCGTACAAAGTTTGCACAACGAAAACACTGTGAAAACGGAACCTGTACCTATTATCGCAGAATTAATTAGAGAACTCGTTTGTTGGGATCTAATTCTAATTTATTTGTAGGGTAAAACGTTTGAAGGTAAATTGCCCCTGCAGGTTAGCTCGGAGCGACGACACTCCGTCCCAAAAACTTTGTTTACTTTGATCCAGCATCGTTGCCTGAGATATACGTGTATCTTTATATCAAAGAGAGTTCTTCCCTTTCAGATACGTTCGTTTTAAGAACGTGTTTAGTAATTAATCTTAATAATAATAAAATGATATACATACTTGCACCCTACGGCTGGGTGGTAAGCGTATAGAATAGAAACGCTTCAACTTTTAGGGCTCCGTAACTCAAAAGGAAAAAAAGAACTCTTATAGGGTCACTTTGGTCTCCATCCGTCTGCCAAGGCCCTTTTTTAATGTCATTTATCATTCATACAGTCGAAAAATATGGAAAACACTACCGGTTTCCGTGTTTTCCGAAAACTACAAGTTGGGCATCTTCAAACAAACAGTAAACTAATCAAAAAAAATATTACAATAAATAAAAATTGCCTGTGACCAATTTTTTTCCGTACAACCTATTAACTCACAAACCAACCGAAAAGGAAACTTTCAACAACCCTTTTTGTTATTTACCGGAATAAAAACAACATAACATAAACCCTCAAAGACAAATGTAAAAATTGAACAAAAATACCTATTTCTGTAACAAAAACAAGCATACCGGAAGCGGATGCTCGTTATGTCTGGAATAAACAAAATAGAGTAGGTACAGGTTAACCTGGACACGACCGACGGTAAAAAATAATCACATTTCAGAGTTTCAGCTAACTTGTTACCGTTCATTTACCCCGGTTGTTACAATAGAATTTAATATGCTGCGTGTGAAAATTATAAAAACTAGAAGTCTTAATCTAAAGAGGTGATGGCTCTGCTACCTCCCACATGTAACAATAGTGCTATGATCGTACTGATTGGTATTGTTGTAGCTACCTTGGCCGACATCATCACCAGCCAGGAAACGTCCACTGCTGGACATAGGCCTCGTTCATGGTACGCCACATCGACCGGTCCCGAGCCACCTGCATCCAGCGACTCCCTGCGACTCTAACCAGGTCGTCGGTCTATCTAGTAGGGGGACGGACTGGTAGACGATTTCCGGACCTCCGAATTTTTCCCGAAAATCGAACGCGGGTTCCTCCGAATTGTGAGTCTTGCCTATCTACTAGGCCACCGATGCTGTTATACAATAATGGTACTGTTAGAGTAAATGCAACATTTTTGATGACCTTGATTAATGCTTTAGTGCTCTCGAAAAGCGAAAAGAAACCTTGCATTTTAACCTCAAACAGTAAACCTAAGTTTGAAGCTTCTGTGCGTCTTGTTAGTTTATCTGTGTACTCATATTTGTCAGTGGCATCATATCTCAAAAACCACACAAGTGCGAGTTGAACTGGCATGCTATGGGCTCCGTACCACTGTAAAATAATTATCAAAAAATCGAAAATTGTTATATTTGTATATTATTTATTGTTAATTTTTAATTTATTACGGTTCAGAGATACAGCACTGTGACAGACATACGAACAAACAGCGGAGCCTTGTTAATATTGTCCCATTGACACCATTCGGTTAAGTGTACTTTATGCAGTCAAGCACACTGTCTCGTGTGTCTATGGGTTTGTTTAAGAAATGTGAGTGTCATGACGGACCGTTTAGGCATGGTATGACAGTGCCAGTGAAGTGATTGACAACGTCGTAGGGGCCTACTCCTGCAATGGCGACGAGAATAGAATCGAACCGATCGACTTCATTCATTTAAAAAAATGCATAAAATGTTTTGAAATTGTCGCTTTATAAATAGTTTACTAAATAGATTTCGTAACAAATTAGTGTATTTTAATCAACGCGAGGGAAAAAAGCATTCAACGAGAATAATACGGCATCATAGCTCTGCTTTCTAGACTTTCCCGTGTTGGCGTAAATATCGTAATTTGTGAAGATTTGTTATCCTTATCGTTCCTGACTATCACACAGAACACATTTGACCTAAATCTAGATTTTTGTTGTATTTTATCCCTTTCTCGCAAGGGCGCAGAGCCGTGGTAAGATTAATAGCAACATTTATCAGACTTTCGTTTGTTTTGAGTGTCGTCGGGGATAACTGGAATTAGGTTGTTGGCGAAATGTGCCGCCCAAGCAAAATAATCTTATTTAAATTATAGCCTCTCGGGATTAGACGTTATATGTATATATTCTGAGGTTCATTATATGTATTGGATGCAAATGCATCTCAAATTAATCGTTTAGCAAAAATGCCTCATACAAAAGTTGTCATTGATTGCCAAGCTGATTATATTATAAAATATTTTGTTCAACGAGTATAATGGCGGCTAATTAGTTAATTGATAGATTTACATTTGCTTGGCCTCCATTTCACCTGATGGTGAGTGACGTCGAAGCCTTGGAGGAAAACGTGCGTATACAGAAGCCTCAAAAACTTACTTAAACAGATATAAAATTAAAAGATGTCTACAAATAACCAATACAAACATAAACAAGTAATAAATTAAAGGAGACCAAGAACAAAAACAATCATAAATATATTAAAAGTTATGCGAAACAAACGCAGAAATCTACAAATATTTAACTGGATATGTAATTATAGAAGATTAACAAATGAGTAAAAATAAATATAAAGAGATAAAAATTTAAAGCGACAAAGGAGCAGAATTTGAAAATAATAATAAACAGATAAATAAAAAGTAAAATGACATCGTAGCAGAAATAAATAAAAAAACACATAAACAGATATAAATTTAAAAGCTACCATTTTTAACACCCTATTTGTTGGACTTTTTGGTGTCGCTTAATTCGATTGCCGTTCGCCGAGGCCCACGCAAATAATCTGCATACATTTGCAATCGGTATGTCGTGTCAGAATTAAAATAAAATTGCCACCGCAGCGCAGGGACAGGGGACTTAATGTTAAATGTTACATTGAGATATTCCTCTCGGATTTGTTAAATGAGATAGTTTTATGGGAAGCTATACACAACAATAAAAACCGTCCAAGTGAGAATCAGACTTGTGCACTAAGAGAAAATAAACGTATATATATTATTACCATGAAAAAAAGGTACATTTTCCCGACCGCATAACTAAGTTTGCTTGTCAAGGTTTTGATTATTAAAAAAACAACTAATGATTGATACGGACTTTGCCTAGGTTTTTCTGTAATGAAGTGCTGTTTACACATTTTTCAACTTCAAAGATAAGCGGAGGTAAGTCACGAACTTATGCATCAAAGAAAATAATAAAACTCTGGTTTAGAATGTACAAACAAATCCAATACGATACAAGTTAAGTATTTAAAGTTTCAACACACCTATTTTTGCCCCTTTATAAAGAGTATTTGTATAAGAATTTCGTGCGTTATTTCAGTTGAAGCACCTACGGGTCACTATTTCCCATATCTTTTCCAAATTTCATGTCGATAGCATTAGTAATTCCTGAGGTTCATCTGTGGTCTCGGACGGAGCTGGATGGTGGGTCGGACAGACATACACTAGAGTGAAATTAAACTAGAATAAAAAAGAATAACGTTTTGAAGTTAGATTCAATGCAAATCTACTTTATTGCGCGCAAGAGCTGTTCATGTTGATTCGACAGACGAACAGCAGGGCTCCACCAATACGTCGTTGACATTCCTATTGCTCGCACTAAGCGCTTTGCTTCTAATTTTATCATGCGTACAGCCAGGGAGTGGAACGCGCTGCCGGCGTCTGTATTCCCAGAAAACTATAACTTGGGTGTCTTCAAGTCGAGGGTGAACAGGCACCTTCTAGACCAACGCGCACCATCGTAGGCCACATCGTCGCTTACCATCAGGCGAGATCGTGACCAAGCGTTGATCTATACTCTGTAAAAAAAAATTGCAAACAAAGAAAAAAACATAACAGATAAAACAATACAAAAGATTCATGAAGGCGGCCTTCCGCTAAGAGCGATCTCTTCCATAGATGTTTGAAACCCTAAAACAACATATTAATTTTTAACAGAAAGTAATAACTATAGGATGATTTATGAAGTCCTGTTATGAAGTCAAAGCTGGTAAAATTTGCACTTTCTTATTTCTAATATTCGTACACTCGAGTACAAAACTATGCAGCTACTTTAGAACCATGTCACTTTCACTCTTGCTTGAAGGTAATGTCAATTACAGGTGAATGTGACATGGTTCAAAAGTGGATACATATTTTTGTACTCGAGTGTACAACACGAACATGTATGTGTTTTTCCCCATTAATATGACATGACTTAGCACTTTTAATGTAGATCGAACTATTTACTCTAAGAATTCACTGTTATCTGACTGGAAACGTAAACACAACAAAAATTTTCCCACGACAAAAATGATGAAAAATATCTGCATAATATTTCATGATGTAAGCGAGTATCAACTTATCGAGAACACTAAAAATTCTAAAACATCGGTACTCAATAATAAATCTTCGTATCTCTGACGATACTTTACGACATATTGCGAACTCACGGTAGCGACAACGATTTTAATCTTTAGTATAATTTCACTATGAAAACTTATCGAATGCGATCGTAAAAAATTTACGAGCATTCATTACCATAGAAAGGAGAAGTAATAACATTAGAAAGTTATATTTTATCGTTCGCATTGTTTTCTAGTTCTATATTTTGAATGCATTTCAATATCGAGTTTTACGATATCTTTATTTTTACAGCTTGCCATATTTATTGTACATCATTTAATTGATAATCAATCTGTTATTTACTTGTTTTGAATTTTTTATGCAAATCTAAATATTTGTGTGCAATGAAAGAGAAAAACATACAAATACAATACAAATATAATCATCTGTTTCAACTAAAGGCGAACCATTGGATAAATGGTGACGAACAAATTGTTTTTTATTAATAGGATTCTTGTCTCCCTTCCCTTCAAGTATACAACAAAACTGGGACATTCCTATGTGCATGGCTTTAATAACGAAGTGGAAATACAAAATTTCGAGGACGTGGTCGGTCACACAGAACACTGATTCCAAATACACGCGGTGTGGTGCTCTACCACAGTGAGTTTTAATCAAATTAAGTAGAGTATACAGTGTTCCTGTGGCACGAAGCTTAAGTTAGTCCGTGACTAAAACGGCTGGACGTTAGCCAAAGCAAACTGTGCTCCTCTCTAATATTATTTGAGTGTTGCCGTGAAACAAATCTAGGATTCTGTGTCTGGCTGAGTGCGAGATTACGTAACTGCCAAATACTGCTAAGTACTGCCAACTTCGATGTCAGACTTATTGCCATTATTGACATGTTAAATGTCATATTAATCTTTATGATACTCTTTAAAAAATGAATAAGTACAAATGGAAACACAACTTTCTGTTTATCCGTCCGTCTGCAAATCCGATTATCTCATGAACTTCTAAAGCTATCTACTTGAAATTTGGAATAGTTATGAGAAATATTGATCCACAGATGTTGCTACTAGATATTTTAATAATGGGTTTGCAATTCATCTCATATAATGATAAGTAACGATAACCCCGTTTAAATTGTAAGTATTCGCACTCAGAAATCCTCAAACTTATGAGACGCTGACTCTACTACCTTTTAATACCGAAACACAATAGTTCTATTAATACTGCTGTTTGGCGGTAGACTAAGGTAAGCCAGGTGGACATATAGAATGCCCTATCACCAACCAAACCGACTACCACGGGCATAGGCCACGGAGCTGTTTAGTACAATATTTTATAATAAAAAAAGGATCAAAAATACGGCGGTAGAAATTTCAAAGTGGAGTCAATAGTTCAAGAATATTGTATGGTAATTATCAACAATTGTTGACAATTTAACCACTATATCAATGTGACACAAATATATTTACATTGTTTGTAAACATATATTTTTTATAGTTGTATTTGTCATAAAATGTCTACTTGTTTATTTTAATTTTCTTAAAAGTGTGTGTACTCTTAAAATATTTATCTTTGTTTGCAAATAACATAGGAATTCTCAATTCTGCTGTCGCAATAAGCTGAGTGGGGACCTTTTTTGGCACGTCGTAAAATTGTTTTTTAATCTAGAGTATAAGCATAGATTAGATATTAATACTGCATAGTATAAGTTAGTTTTAGTATAACGTGTCAAAATAAAGTTATTTTCTTTCTTTCTTATATTTAACAGCAACTAAAACAATGACGAAACGTTTGTAAAATGTCTTCAGTGTTTCACCCTGCTACGTGACGCTGGCAGTAATAATTGTCCACCTGTGGCAGGTGTTGACGGACTACTTAATATTGAATTGAGATAACAGTTATTTATTATTATAAAAGTTTTTGTGTCACACAATTTTAGAAGCTTTTGAAAACACCTTGTCAACTAACGGAAGGCAAGTCAAATCGAAAAAACTTCAGTCTGTGTAAACGTAATCAGGTAAAAATAAGCCTCAGCAATCCAATGTTCACAAACAAGAAAACGTAAGCGAAAAGATACTTTGTACAAAAGAAAATATACTCACTTTCATACACGGCAAAGCGCAAGGTAATCCAGGCTGAGATGCTGTAGCATTTTACATAAGAGGTCGCGTGAGGAGTACAATTTACATTTTGATCACAGCCACAGCAGCTTCTACTTATTTGAGCAAATAAACTGTGATAATAAAGAGAATGAACCTGTGTTTGTAGAGGGTCTTTCATTATCTCGAACAATCGGCCTTTTGGAAAAGGTTGGGTGTTTCTGTGATAATCTGAGCGCGTTTCAACCGCCGCATTGTAATATGTTGAACATTAGTGCTAGAAGATGTTTTGTGAGAAGTATATACCAGCCCTGGCTATCTCATATTGAAAACTTTCGACACAGAGCGTTTTCGCGTTATCTTTAAAACTAAAATTATTGAACTATGCTAACTAGACCGAAAACGATAATTCTTCTTCTTTCGTGTAAAGGTGATCAGCAACCAGCAGTCTTGTCAAATTCTACCTACATAGTGCCTTGCGACCTTTATACCTCGGGGAGTAGCCAGTGCCAGGTCTTCTTGGCTGCATGGAGCTGGACACAGCGAGCCCTGTAGGAGATGTGCGGTTGTCTGTCTCTGGCCGCAGACACAGTTCGCGCTAGTTCCCAGAGGCAGAAATCCCCATTTCTCCATATTGGCTTAACGATAATTTATCCTACTAATATTATAAGTGTGAAAGTTTGGATGTTTAGATGTTTGGATGTTTGTGACGCTTTCACGGAAAAACTACTAAATGGATTGGAATGAAACTTTACAATAATATAGCTTATACATCAGAATAACATATAGGCTATAGTTTATAAATACATATTGTGTAAATTGTACAAAATCACACTTATAATATTAGTGGGATTACATGGGCAATTTTGGCATAACAAAAACGCGTTGCCTAGCAACCGACCATAGAATATGTAAATTCGTATATACAAACTTATTTTGTACCTTATGCTGTATAATAATTTGTCATATACGTCACCTGCACTATCGAACAAGTAGAATACATCCTGAAGTACACGCGGACAAAGTCGCGGGCGGAAGCTAGTAATTAATAATTTTGCAATTGATAAGAAGTTTAATGGTGAGAATAACAGCAGTGCAAACAGATATTGTCATTGCAAAAAAAAATCGATGTATAATCATTTTCATACAATTTTAAGTTAATTATTGTTATTGTTAACCTTACTCACACATCGGACACTTCGAACAAATGTCGTGATATCGACACACATCGAACGGATGGGGTTTGAATACACTCGCATTTGTCAGTCCGCGCGTGCTATTACGTAACGGTCGTTTTCTAATTTCTTGCCAAGGAGAATAAATTAAATGTCATTTCAGTTATTTAATGTAAAATACACAAATGTATTTTATATTTTGGTGAGGTATCGCGGATCGTTCGGAAGCGATGAACGATCGTTCTATACGTAGTATATTAATTATGTGCCTTACTTTAAGATCACTACAGTGGTTTCAATTAGATTTTGAACTTGTAGCAACTGGAACGTCTCTAAAGGTAAGTAACTCATTTTTGATATTAAATGAATATTGTACCTTATTTCTGTATGTTTTTTGAAAACAAATAAAATATGTATTATAAGCACAAATATCTTTAAGATTCTTATTAAAAAATCGTAATACGTCCTGAATACAAGAAATAATGTCACTTTCAAAGGTTGAGGCTTTTCTCATGAGTGAAAGATAAACTACATTCGACTTTATATTACACTTCAAATTTTTTAAACATTCAAAAAGATATAATTTTTTTAATAAAAATAACTTAGCGGTTAGAACGCTGTCAGTTTTAGAATCACCCAACTTGACTGAGAACTTGTTGAAAAAGAATAAAAGCGAAAAATTCGAAGGAAATTTTCAGTGTAAATCAGTCGATTACAAAAAGGCTTTCCTCTAACAATAAGAGCAGGATGTTAAATGAGTAATGAAGGAATTTCGCAGAATTTATTGTTTTCTTTCCCATTAAGAACACGAGTCGGAATGAGGGCTGAGCGAACAGCTGTTGTCGCTGTTAAGTTAATATTAAATTATTTGGTTAAATATTCTAAACAAATTTTATTAGCTACTTTTTTCTCAAAAAGGATTTATATTTCACAAATGTGTTTTTGTTTATCGCTTTAACATTTATTTATTTTATGTATGCCCTTGGCCTTCATCTACCCTGATGGTGAGCAATGCATGATATGCAAGTTAATGAGGCACTGGCTCTGCTGCCTTTCATACCGGGTCACAACATTGCTATTAACAATGCTGTTTGGCGGCAGACTTAAGTACTTAAGTAACAGTGGTAGCTAGCCAGGCGGACATAGAAATGCTCTACCACCAACTAAACCGAGTACCGATAGGAGTGCCCACTGGGAATCGAACCCGGATTGAGTCCAACATTTAGATTAGGTTAAAATATCCTAACAACACTTGTTTTCTGAATTAATACTTTAAGTATATTGACGTTTAGCGTGTAGATTCATAATTTAAAAAAAAATTAAAAAATATTTTCCTTCTTGGGTTGTTTTTAAATAAACGAATTCAAAAACGAGTACTTACATACCGTACATAAAATTAAGCAGAAAGCGCTAGGAAAAATACGGAACCCTAAAAACGTTTATTGTATGGGGACCTCCTTTAATTTTTCAATTAAATGCAAACCCTTTGAGAATTTCTACTGTTTACCTATTACGGTTTCAAAGATACAGTCCTGTGACACATGCACGGACAGACGGACGGACAGACTCTATAAAGTGTCAGGAAGAAACTTTACGTAAAAAGTTATAAACTATTCAATACGAACTTTATACCATAATAAACGATTCTATTCGGCCATCACGATGTGATTTGTTAAATTCTATCACCATGAAAATATACGATATAAAGCTACAAACAGACAGGGACACAGAGTTACTTCTGCATTTACATTGATCATCAGCCAGGAAACGTCCACTGTTGGACATAGGCCTCCTTCATGGTATGACACATCTACCGATCCCGAGCCACCTGCATCCAGCGACTGTCGCGATCTTAATCAGGTCGTCGGTCGATCTAGTAGGAGAACGGCCCGGTAGACGTTTCCCGTTTCGAGTGATGTGGCCTGACCATTGCCACTTCAGCTCACTGACTCGTCGAGCTATGTCGATGACTTAGTTCGTCTACGAGTTTCCTCATTCCGAATTTACATTTATATGATTGACATTTCTGTTATTCATGTTATAACGATTAAGATGTCGCAGTGCAATTATATCTTTACAGTGAAAAACTGAAGTAAATGACATGTGGTGTGTGTGAGTAATGTGTTCGAATAGATATTCCATTTTTGAAATGAATCTTTTGTGTATTCATACTGTTCACAAATACAAAGGTAGACGAATACGTACAATACTACATTCAATAGGACCTTTATTTAAGTTGTAACTATTTTTTGTTATTAATTTGTAGAAAGGACAGAGGAAAGCTTTACTGTCACCGTGTATACTAGATACTGTAGCCGCGAGTCAAACTAATCCCCCGAGAGATAAGACGTGAACAAGCACGTGGGAGGGCTTAAGTTGTTTCGCACGATATCCCTCATTTCTACATACCGGCGTACGAATATCTTTGTTAGACAAGTTGTGTGAATTACTCCCCTGCATTATACAGTTAATTCCTGCTCATCATCATTCACTTACATTTATTATAAAGTTAGTTTATCTGTTACGCTTTATCAACTACACCATCAAACAAATTAGATAAAATTAAGCACGGAAAAGGACCTGGGCTGTTTTTAGGGTTCCATACCTCAAGTGGAAAACGAACACTTTTAAGATCACTTTGTTGTTCATCCGTCTGTTTGTTAATAGCATTTTTTAGCAGTTAATAGCAGAAAACTGCGGCAATCAATTAAAATTAATATCAAACACTCTGTCCCTCTCAAGTCTGCAATCCCTTGGAGCTGTAAAAAAATCTTACTTCTAAAATAACGCAATAAAAAGATTCTACCATTTATACCGCAATATTTGAAGATTCCTCTAGCGAGCGCAAGGAACCAAAACGTAAAGGGTACTTACTTCCCATTGATATGGAATCCTAAAATTTGACAAGCAAGGTCTGACAGCATAAGTAATGCAATTTTATAGCAACGGTAAAAGTGAAATTGTATCACATTAAAATCGATTTTTACGATTCGATCGGACTTAAATGTTTCGTTACAGTATTTGCAGTATGTTAATTATTCATATTCTGTACGTACGATCAAATGAAGTCGCAGGAAATAAATAGTAAACGATAAAAGCTTCTTAATTAAGCTGGAAAAACGAGTTCAAACTTTCAGCTTTCTGAATAGAGTAGTAACATACTCGTAGCTGCCTTGCCTTGATTGTTAGCCGATTGTTTCCAGTTTAGCTAAGTTTAAAGCTTATTGTGAGATAAGCTATGGGTTGCGCCAGTCATTTCGAATGCAGGAGACTGACTACTTTAAATAGGAGCATGTTTAGAAATGGCGTTTACGGTGTAGTCATGGCAGCAGAATGAGCGAGAGAAATACATAACTTGTGTGACATTGTACACAATTTACTGTCCTATACATTTATTCTATCACGGTAGGAATAGCAAAAACAGCTGAGTAAAAATCTCAAGTTTCTCGACGTTAGCGATATAACTTTAACAAAAGAAATCGCTTATCTTGTTACCATATACTTTTTACAGTCAATAATTAGAGAAAAATCATGGATTGAAGAAGCTCAGCTTACAAGAATACAAATTGTCATAGTTACAGATACTGCATCTGTGCTTTACATGAAAATGGGGATTTTTTTTTTCTTTCATATGATTAACTTAACAATACAGTTTTGGGGTCACTCCTTTTAAGTTTAAAAAACTTTTGTGTGTGTGTGTGTGATATACCTATGATACTACCTATAAAACAGCTTCGGTTTGTTGGTATGTTTTTGCTTTAATCCATTTGGTTAATGTTTTCTTAAATTCATAAGAATTTATTCTATCCAAACTAATATTATAAGAAGTTGAAAGTGAGTTTGTTTGTCCTTACTTTACGTCGTAACGGATGGTCAGAATGACATTAACTTTTTGTAAGGATAGTTGAAGGGCTGGAAAAGGCTACTTGTTATCCTAATCGAGCAAGTAATTCCCATGAGTTAAGTCCACACGGACGGTGTCACGGGCAAAATGCTAGAAACTAATAACACAAATCCTTATTTATTATAGTATAAGTTTAATATCAAACCCGAAGGCTAAGTGCAAACCAAACAAAGCATTCTAGATTGGAAACCAGCAACTCTATAGAATTGTAAGTAAGCATACATCATAAAGTTTTGTTTAGCATTTTATTTAGTAGTAGAATAAATATAAAATGTTCCAACAATATAATGTGAAAACATTTTGTTTTGAAACCAGGAAACGGAAAATTGTACCTTGATGATTTTTAACGTTCCTTCTTAGTTTTACATACGGTACAGAAAATATCTCCTGTTCTTCTAAAGCCAGTGTCATAGTAAAAACTGCAGACTCCGCCAATCTCCGCTATAATGTAAACACCGCCTCAGGCATACTGCTTGTAGATGCACAAACAACCAGTCCCACAAACCCACGCAGAGCGTTCCCTGTGAAAATGACACAAATTCAAAGTAGCATTTCTTATTCATTCTATTCCCTGAGCTGTCACCTCCATCATTTCCGTCGTGCCAAAATCGCATGCAGATTTAATTGAGGGCTCTCGTCTCACGCCAAGGTGAGCTTCCATATCCATACAAGCTGCTCGTATGCTAGGCTAGATTGTTAGTTCCTATTATATGCCTCTGTTACTTTTTAGAACATTTCTTTTGTTTATTTACAATTTATATTTTTTGTCTAGCGTGGATCGTCATTAAAAACAGCCTAAGTTCTATTACAGGTCTTGATAACTAGATGTCCTAACTATTCCTATATACCTCTAAAAATCTACTAATTCTGACTCTCCGTTACGACGATGTTGAAGACTAACAAACAAGCAAACGCATTTTCGTATTTATAACATTAGTATGGACTATGTAGTAGTTGAATCGCGTTTGACTACAATATGTATAACTTTGAGGATGGTGTACGATTGCATAGATAGAAATCGCAATCACTCTGGCCTTTAAGACAACTATTGTAACGTTCGGGAAATATAAAATACTCGTCAAGGAACTCCAATCCTTAGACTGCTATCTTTTATTACCGGAATACAATAGAATAGAAGCTGTTTAAGCTGTATAGACCATTTCCTATGCGATACAAGGGAATCTCAACCTACAAGGTACCTCCCGTTGATCTAGACCCCTGAAATTTGGCAAGAAGCAAGAGAGTGAGGCGCGCGTCAGAGTCGCACTGGATTTTTAAATTACTTTACAATATGTTAGTAATAAAAGTATTCTCATTGTAGTAATATCCAAGCTTAGATAGTATACAGCGCACCTTATCCAGTGGAGGGCCACCTCAAAGTCCAACTTACCTCTTAATTGGGACTCCGTAAGTGGCTGCCTAACGAGACCCGCGCGAACCAAAAACACAGGTACGAGTAGTTCACGGAGACAATAGTTTTGCATGTCAAAGGCCCATTTAGCATTTTAAGGCGAAAGTTTATTGAAATATGAAACTTTGTTTTGGTTAATGATACTGGCTGCTGTCAGTGTTTCAAAGCGGTTATTGTTAATATATTTTGTTATTGAATTTCTTACATTGTTTTAGGAATGACTCCCGTTCTTACCTGGTGTCTAAATACAATTGAGACTTAAGGTTGAAAATTCCTCACATCACTCGATGGGAAGTGACGATACCACGTTGGATGGACAATGTGGTATGTTAAAATTTAAGAAAACTAGCTTTTACCCGCGACTAAATATGGTTGAATTCCAGAAATCATCCCATGGAAGCTATTTGTTTGTTCAGCATAGAAAGCAGTTTATATCCTTTTTCGCCCCTTCAGCTATACAAAAATCAAGTCAATTGATTTAAAATTACATATCTTTAACTGTAGCTAACATTGTATAGTTCGTATAATTGCCCCATTGAGAACCAGCGTTGAGGTCCAGTTGGGGTGTCTAAATTCAGTTCGGGTATTTTTACATGTGAGACATAATTTCAATCACTAAAATAACACAAAAATATTGTTCATTGTAATAGCACCTAAAATTTAGTGTATTTTTAACAAGCACGATGCAACACATACGATGTATGTAGTGTTCCATCATTCTTCCTTTCTCTTTGTGTTATGCGCATCTTCAAAATATACTCGTGTCAAGAAGTATTTTCTTTATCTGCTTTGTTTTCATTTTATACGTACATTTTTAGACACGTCCATTATTTTATGAAGAAGTAAGTCAATGTATGTTTTTATCGATTTTCTTCGAAGTTCTTTGTACTCGTACTTCCTTCGATTTTATTTCTGTGGTGTATTTTTCAGTCACACATTGACATTTTTACTTTAAGTCACAACGACTGTATATTACAAAGTATTATTTATATAAAATAAAGTAGACTCAATTTTTGCATGCCAGTTTCTGGCTAAATGTGAGAAACTAACATAGTATTCAATAAGACCAATTTGTAATTTTGTACCACATTTATGCATAATATATATGCATAAATATGCATAATAATAATAAATGTAAACTTGAAATAACTTGAACTTGTATTTTTTCCCAAATTTAACTAGGAGTTCCTCCAACTGCAACTGGTTTAATACTGAAGCTCTAAAACCAAATTGAATAAATTCGTAAATTCGCTACAATGAACAAACTTTTCGCTGTAGCTCCGTAACTAAGTCGACTTCGCTAATAGGCTTAGTCAGTTACTGAAAAAACTAAACGGAAAACGAACTGGAAAAAATAAACCACTTCGCTTCGGTGCAGGCTTAGCCCAGTTACAGTCGCTGGTTGCGACTTGAGAATATTTAAATCAAGATCGCACTGACGACCTGTTTTTCAATGACTGGTGTTTATCTATCGGAAATTTTTAGATTGAAGATTTTAAGGATTTCAAGAGGAGCTAAATAAACATGCGCTTTTCTCACACTCTCATGACTAACGGGCTTTGCATGAGATGATTTTCCACAATCACCATAGTAAGATTTTCAGTGATAAAGTTAGGTGACAGGATATACAGATTATGGGTTTATTACAGATCCTGTTAAAGTCTAAGATAAAGAAAGCATCCGAAAAAAGATCGGCTAAGTGTGATTCCGACTCGTGCACCAAGGAATCCGAACGATCGATGGTAAGAAACCTAATCCTGAAAGTTCATTTTCCCAACAGCACCACTAAGTTTGTTTATAAAAAAACATTTATGTTTGTATGAGACAGATAGTCAAGTTTTTGTGATGATTTCTCAAAAACTATACTACGCACATAAATCTGGTATATTTTACATATGGTTGAAAACTTCAGAGATAAAGGGTGGGAGGGAGATGAATCTAAACTCGTAAAAACTAAGCTGCACAGAAAACAATAGAAATCTGTTTAAGAATCCACAAATGAAGCTTGATATTGCATTTAAACAAGACCGAAGAAAATGTACTGTGGAATTTCAATTATTTTTTTCCTTTTACAAATTAAAAAAATCATATATGTTCCCAATTGCAAGTAGTTGCTGAGATAATCTGCTGTGACAGACACACAGACATCAGAGTGATTTCATAAGGGTTCCTTTTTTTTTTCAACGAAAGTTTGGAACCCTAAAATACTAGTTACCGTAGTGTCAATAATCAATTATTTTTTAACTATTTACAATTTTTCATTAAAATTAGGTAAGAGTAAGAATTATATTCAAACTTAACTACTCCAAAATTCCCAAAGTGTCCTCGTCCCAAAGTCTTTGTTGCAAAATTGTCCTTAAAACGAAAGCCAGTGTTAATCCGACAACTAATTACTTCCAGGAAAGAGAAAAGGTAAATAAATACCTGTGAAGTTAGTTTTCATTAAGACGTTAAGTGATGTTGAAACTTGAGACAGGAAATTGAGCAATTTTGGCTGTACTAGCGTGATCAACTTGATAGCGAACTTGTAATTAGGGAAGAATTTCTCCAATGTCTATTAATTTTCCGCGTCATTTGTAATGGTTATAGTCTTCTAGTATGTTATCAGTGGCAATGGATTAAATTACAACGTTAGTAGATCTAACATCCATACGAATATTTTAAATGCGAAATTTGGTAAGGCATTTTCTATGCCCGCCGGTCAGTAATATAAAATTAACGACCTGTTCTGAACCTTATACTCGTAAATACAATCAGTAGAGTTTTATGAGCGCTTCCCAAAATTAGGTAGATACACACATAGTTACTGCACAGTTAGCCTTGATGGCTTATAGTTTTTAAAAGCTTTTTTAAAGTGTATCTTTGTAGTATGTTGGAAACTTCAAAATAACAACAAAATGAATGATCGGTTAGCACAAGTACATTTATTGACAAGCCTGTTAGTAATAAAAAATATGGCAAAATATTTACCAAAACTGTATCATACAATTTTAGAGTACAAAATATCTGCTTTCAAGACAGTTCCAAACAAATTTCTCCAAAAATATTCCTCAATATTTTCCAACGCTCAAAGCTAAAATGACAAAGCCGAAATCTGAAGAGCAGCGTCAGGAATTAGAAGCCATTGAAGTCAAACGTACCCTTGTCAGTGTAACTTTCAGCGCAAACCCGGATCAACCCCTTTTTGTGTATCCTAATAATGCCTACTCTAAATTAACACCATTAACGGCGTTCAATATTGATGAACTGTATTAATTGAAAGTCGTAGAGTTGTGAATGCAAAGTAAATAAACTTAATTGAGTCTGGAGAGCATGGTGTCCGAACACGACGAGGGCGTTGGAGAGACTTTGAAAACAAGTGACTCTAAATCAGCACTGGTGCCTGTGATATACCTATGAGGCCTATGTTCAGCAGTGGACCTTTTGAAATATATATTTATGTAATAATTTTGTTTCATTTCATTTGAAACTTGTGAAATGAAAGAACTAAATACATTTGAGTAAGGACCTGTGTCCAAGATTGTAGGTCCATCTATCAAAGTACTCATAATTAAGATCGATTATTATTCTTTGTTACCAGCCTCAAAATGTTAACTACCGATAGAAGCTAAAAAGATAAATGTAATTTTTAGGTTAACAAATAAATTCTATATAAAATCATTAAAATTTCCTTTTAGCTATAACAAAAACCCATGAAAGGCAAACTACAAAACATAAATTACCAGTACGAGTTAATGAAAACGAAAACAACATTAATTTCTGATTTATACCGACTTACGCCGCGTTAGCAAGCAATAAATTTCACAATGAATATTAAGTCTACGTACAGTAGCAATTAATTAGAATATTCCCATTACAACATAAATAAGGGGACAGATAGCAAAGCAGTGGCGTTGAACAAAATTTCAATTATATCAGGAGACGCGCAAACGGGCCGGGTTTCCTCCCGCTTCTCTGACGCCTTCAAGCCGATGCAGTGTTCACTTGAAGTAAGTAGGCAAGATAGCGAGAGTGATAAGTTGATAACAATGGACGGGACAGCACTTATCTAGTGTAGAAACAGATATCCGTGGGCGTCTCGTTTCTATCTGCACAACCAAGACATTGTAAACATACCTATTGATTTGATGAATTTCACACACAAAAATTAAATTTATACCCTTGCTTCTCAAATGTTGTAACTGGCTATTACTGACTGTTAATAGCTGTAATACATATACATTGATATGTGACAGATATGCTTATTTAAATAAGACGCATCACGAACACGTTTATACAAATGATTACTTGCCTCTTAGTCTCAATCGTAGGCAGTATCGATCGCTTTACGATTCTGTCGTACGGTGCCATAGCTATTAAAAATAGACTACATTGAAAATGGATAACTAAAATGTTCCAGTAAATAAACATGCTTTCAATTTATCTCAGAATTTTTAAACAAATTAAAATAGCTTTTGTATGATGCGACATCATTTCTACTGGAACCTATCAACTAGATACAGTTAGCCTACTGTCCTGCTGTATTTCTTTGTTTGAAGTCACCTTCACCCCTGTTTACATTTTGTTAACGGAATGAGAATTTAAAGCGGAATTTCTTAGCTGCAAATGTGCGTTAAAAGCACAGAGGGTAGTTCTGCCGTGAAATCGTCTACTGTTCCGTTTTGGACGTCCTGGTGCTAACACGCGTTCGTTTTGCTTCGAGGTTTTCATTATACATGAGTACGTTCGCTGTGAAATGCAAGAACAATTCTTTGCTGTCCTCGTGCTTTGACAAATGTGTTTTATGTTGTTTAGCGCTAACTACATTTCTTTTTACACTGCTTTTGCTTTCCTGGACACTGTTCTCTTCTCGTATTTCTGTTTTGAGTTTAGTGAAATGATCAACAAAATTTTGTAATAATAGTTACGTAGACAGTCTCATGACTGATGCACACATTCTAAGTCTCTCTGATGGACTGTACTTGGGACGAAGTTATCCATCAGAGAACCAAAGTGACTGACATATGTCATGGGATTTGAACACTGAAGTAGCAGTGGGCTGGTTTGATTTCTCGAGGGGCCGACATGTTCTGGAGCACATGTGTGCTAAACTTAAGACCACATTCAGCAAGTTTAAGAGACCTGTAAAAGATAACTAACGTTGACGAGACTGAGTGGAATTTAGTGGTTCACTTTGGTTAATACCTCTTCCCAGATGTGTACTGCAGCAGGCTGTATATGATGATGATCATGATGTAGTAAGCTATTTAAACCCCTGACGCAAAAGTGGGGTGCTATAAGTTTGACGGCAATGTATGTCTGTCTGTCTGTGGAATCGTATCTCTCATCAGTAGGAGACATTAGTTTGGATGTATTCTCTAGTGCCTGTCTATTTAGGATTCCGCAACACACCACTATAGAACACGAAATAAAAGTACCACTTTATTCTTTTTTTCCAAATAATGCCCGAAAAACTTCCAAAGTCAACGGGAACGAGTAGTTGTACTTTCATCTCAGCCGGCTTTAGGAGAGACGTCATTAAAACTTTTTGGATGGATAACACGGTTACAGTTTTTTTCGTTAGCGAACTTCTATCGAGAAGTTATCACGTCTGTTTGTACACGGTTTGTTTCACTGATGAAAATCCCTGTCTGTTTTCGGAGCTCGACTTTGTTTCGAGAGGTCTCTTTGTTAGATATCTGCGCTTCGTTTCTTTTAGAAGCTTTTAACTGAAGTATCAACATAACAAAATGGACGTAAGAGGACGTGTTGAAAGTTGTTGTTCAAATAAAGAGTCTTGTATTTTAACCGCCTCCGTGGCATAATGGCTAAATTTCAGACTAACAATCCGAAATTCAAGGTTCGGTTCCCAGTGGGGATACTTATCGGTACTCGATTAGGGTGGTGGTAGGGTATGCTATATGTCCGCCTGGCTAGCTACTGCCATGTTACCTAGGTCTTCCAAACAGCAATGTTAATAGCACTATTGTGTTCTGGCATGGTTTTGGGTGCGCACGCTTACTACCCAACGGCCTTATCGTAACTTAACATAAGGTGAGACGAAGGCCAAGTGCGAATACCCATCACACATACAACATATAGGAAGTATGTAATCAATTAATCGTACAAGTTATACGTGATAAAGCCAAGTGATTTAGAATATAATGCCCCAATGTCTTCCAATAGGAATCTTAAAAGCAACTAAGGGGAAATATCCGGTAGTCGGGTATCAGCGCCAATCTATGCAGAAAAATACGATAGTAATAATTGTAGTAGTAAGGCATATAAACGGCATGTCAAATGGTGACTATTAACCTCCCTTTTAAACAGGATTAAAAGTTCAAAGTAACACTTCATTACATGGCAAACAATGTCTCAGTAACTTCAGTACCTATCACCACATTATTTTAAAATTTTAAAAACAATCTACGGATCTGTTTTCGAAAAACCGCCCCCTGTTCCTACCCGATTGAAATGTGTCCATACATTATTCAGTACAACAGGATTTATTCCTCTAAAAGTAAATTTAGCAATTCTACCAATTACTTAAACAAATTAATTGTTTGTTCTCCCGAATCCGTAACATCAGCATACTTTCCTCTTACGTATCCTTTCAGAGTGGGTTGGCAACATGATCGTGTTTTGGTAAACTTCAAAATAATCAAATGTCACCTACTAGCTAGATCACACCATAGTTATCGGCTAAGGACTACGACGTCGTCATTTACCATCAGGTGAGATTTAGTTTAGTTTTTATCTACCTACTTCATAGCTTCGGTAAATTCGTGCAGTAGTTTTTGCGTGATGGGCGTATAAACATATAGACAAACAGATAAATAAAAACTAGAAAATTAATTGTTTGGCTTCTATTGCGCTTAATGCTCCATTTTTCTTCTAAAATATTTACTATAAACTGACATCGACCAGTTGCAATTTTATTGAAGTGTTATATAAAGTGTATATAACATTACTAATAAAATTCGTAGAAAAGCTGATTTTTAGAATATTTTTCTTTCTGCGGAATTACAGGGAAATGCGACGCTACAGGTTTCTTCATAGAGAATCCTTAATGGAACGAGTCATAAAACACACCCATTGATCGTTTAGGGTTGACACCGGCTGAGAACGAGGCAGATGGGGAGTGTAAAAGGCGACGTTGATGGCTCGAACTTTTTATATGAGTTCCAATTAACCCAGTTTGGTCTGAAGGATCTTTACGGGAGACTTACTGCGAAACTTCGCAAGGTATTGATTATAAAGTAAAATTCTTTTGGCAGTCAGCATAAAGACGTAGACAAGTCATACTCTAATGAAGACTTTTTAAAGTACATATCACAACTTAGCATATATCCTATTTAGTCTCAATAGCATCGTTGTGTTCCCTTGAATAATAATAATAGCCAGTGTCAATAGCACCGCTATATTCCGTTGAATAATAACAATAGCCAGTGTAAATAGCACCGCTATGTTCCCTTGAATAATAAAAATAGCCAGTGTCAATAGCACCGCTATGTTCCTTTGAATAATAACAATAGCCAGTGTCAATAGCACCGCTGTGTTCCCTTGAATAATAATAATAGCCAGTGTCAATAGCAACGCTATGTTCCGTTGAATAATAACAATAGGCAGTGTCAATAGCACGGCTGAGTTCTGTTGAATAATAACAATAGGCAGTGTCAATAGCACTGCTGTGTTCCCTTGAATAATAATAATAGCCAGTGTCAATAGCACCGCTATGTTCCGTTGAATAATAACAATAGCCAGTGCCAATAGCAACGCTATGTTTCGTTGAATAATAATAATAGCCAGTGTCAATAGTAACGCTATGTTCCGTTGAATAATAACAATAGGCAGTGTCAATAGCACTGCTGTGTTCCGTTTAATAATAACAATAGGCAGTGTCGCATTAATCTTAAGCCTTTGACTAAACACACTTCTATTAGATGACCAAGAGAATTGAAGATCATCATCATCAGATAGGAAGCGTCCAGTGCTCAACATATACCTCTCTTTGGTTTATTCGTTCATGGCCTCTCCCCATATTACACCAAAATGACCGGTCCTAAGCTGCTTTCTTCTAGCGGCTCTCGCCTTGATCATTGTGATCAAGATCACTGTGCATAATATTTGAATAATCTACGCCTAGGTGGCAAAATCGCTTGTAATTAATCTGTAAGAAAAGGTTTATTGTAAACACTGATAGTGTTTGTGAATGTTTAAAATGAAATAAACTTTATAAAGTGACGAACTAACTTTCATATCCCAATCATATATGTATTTATTTCGTTATTACTATTTATCTTATTCCGCCATCACCATTTAAATACCGGTCAAACAGAAGTACAGCAAACCTTCCCCCGTATACCGTAGAAATTCCACCGCTCGCACAAAGCGTTTCGCTTCCACTTTCGTCATGCGTACAGCTAAAAGAGGATGCTCTACCATTTTCCATGTTCCTTGAACAATATAACTTGGGAATCTTTTAACGAGGCACATGAGATTGAGGTCATGTTTCGATATATCTTTAATTGTGATGAGTTATTGCTTCCCTGTTCTAGTTTTATTCATAATTTCAGTTTCAGTCTTTTTTTAAATACTTGTCTATACTGTAAATCCTACGAACATATAATCGTATTACAATTTAATATATTGCTATTTGAATGCGAAAAAAGGATTATATTGTAAACCATTGACTGTATTATTTTAGATAGACTTCCTGAAGACATTTTGCGAAATTGTTGTAGTCTATTCTCTGTGGCAACCCTAATTTAAAGAGAGTAATATGCAATTCCCTAATGAATTGGATCGTTCTTTATTGCCAATGATTTTTATTGTCTTCTATAAATTTTGCAATGATAATAATACTTGCTAATGAAATTGAACAAATTAGTTCTTTCTAACATAAAAGTCTAAACCACATACCCTACTTTACAATCGTTTTCCAAAATCTTGCTATAACATGCAAGCAAAAAAATTCTAGGTGTAACAAACCAATGTCGTGGCTAATAAAATTGGATAAGGCTAAAAGCAATGTAATCACACAATGACATCGTCAATTTAAGCCGAGAAGCCACTAGTCAACTTAGCAGTCATATCATTTTCTGATCAAAGCATTGACAGTGGCGGAATATAACCTTTTTACATTGATAGTATTTGAGCAAAATATGTATCCATAAGTTCTCGGTATCAATTAATCGAAAACAGCAATGAGTATAAATAAAATTGTCCTACTCAGCGTACCTTTTGCCATTATTGCGCCATAATTTCAGACCAACATGTACCCTATTTATTGTGGATAAAAATTTGGTTGATTGATTGATTGATAATGAATGATGATTTTCTGTGGGGGGCCACTGAACGCTTCATGAAGCTAAAAAGATTTTACTACGCCGCCCATACCGAGCTAATATATACATATATTTTTCTTTCTTGGAAAGCTTAATTGATTGCAGTTTACGTTTAAGTTACAAAATGGTATTTTAAAAGTAGTAAAGTAAAGTAGACCGAAAAAATTCAAATAAGAATCATCATCAATTCATCACCGTCAAAATGTCAGCTGCTGGACCAATACCACCTTTGATACGCCACAACGACTAAATCTATCAAAATAGTCCCACAGACGAAGTTCCAATTAAAATAATAACACTTAAAAGTTACATCAACTAAATTGTCTTTTCAGTAATTAGCAGCCTTTACGAGCTTATGTAAGTGTTCGCCTCCGTAAATTTTCTGACAGGGACCTCGTTGAAGGGCAGGACGCAAACCGCCGTGAAATTAACAGAGCTACAGAACGAAGCCTGCGCCTCGGTCGACACCGTTTAACGGTTGATGACAGTCCGCGGCCGATACTTACAAACAAAGGGCCTCTAAACTGGACTGCTAGGTGTAAAAATTGTGGTCCAAGTGATGAGCGGTGAGCATCTAGTACTGCTAGATAAGGAATTCAACTTTTAGATATTGTTTCATCTTGATCCCCAAAGACTATCACTTCATTTGCTCGAAATTACTACGTGTTCAGTACTAGATAATCCTGCACAAACTATGGTTAGTTTCTTTGTACTTTTATGGCCTTAAATCATGGCCACAGCGGCGCTATTTCGTAAAATAGCTAGAGTGTATGTAGTAACTGCCTTTCTATATTTTAAAGGTTACATTTTGGATATTACATTTGGATAGTGCGCGCAAGAGCTGTTCATGTTGATTCCGCCATTGCCATTCAAGTATCGATCCAACCGACTAACAGCAGGGCTCCACTGGAAGTAGTTGACATTCCTATAGCTCGCACAAAGCGCTTTGCTTCTAATTTTATACAACCAGGAAGTGGCGTCTGTATTCCCTGAAAACTATAACTTCGGTGTCTTCAAGTCGAGGGTGAATAGGCACCTTCTAGACCGACGCGCACCATCGTAAGCCACATCATTGCTTGGCATCAAGTGAGATCGTGGCCAAGCGATGATCTGTTTTTCTTCTTCAAACTAAAGCTTATGAAGCGATTCAACTGCTGCTACATTTGCATATCGCTATGTTATCAATTGTACAGTTGATCAATATTCTTAAATCCGTACAAATATGTACTACGAATGCATATTTGAAATAGATACATTTTGCAACTGTACTTCATCCACGCAATGGGTTTTCACCTTTGGTTTGGCTTGGTTCCACCACTTACTCTTCATCTCATCTCTTCTATTATATTCATTATTTATCAGCCTCGGCATATATATCCACATGTATTTTTAAATAAGATTGATCCCGCTTTCCGCTTGTATCTTGTAACTTATTCTAAGTTGGTAACTATGTATCCGTTACACCTGGCGGAATTCGCACCGGCCACAACAAAGTTTTCACAGTTAGAGGTCTATTTGGTGTCAGCGTGCAAAATTTCCAAATGCTGCTGCTTTATGCGCCAATAAAGTGCTAAGCGTTGACTGATAATATGTACTCGTACATTGTGCAATAACAGAAATCAAGAGTCCATAGTTGTAGTATAATTATTTTTCATGACTTTTGAATTCGTATCCGTTGGCTCCGTATCTGTATGGCTCGTTTTAACTGTTACATCGTTAGTGGTATCGGTTTGTTTTACCATAAGTACCAATAAATGATTATTATAATTATTGAATGTATTTGTGCTGTCTTTCTAATTATCCCCTGGGAACAAAATATTCAATCGGCATAAAATTAGACTATTTAGTAACCCCGATGTGAGTCAAGCAAGCTCCAAATCAGTATAACTGAAAAAGGTCCAACATTTTGGACAACATGATTTCCTAATTGGTGATCTATTCAAAATTTTCCTATATGTGCTGTTCCTCCTATGTAATTCGATTTTTAAAACGTACTACACGTAAGCCAAGCCGTTTCCGATGTCATTTCACCCGTATATTGAGATTAATGAGCAACATTTATTATTTCAGTTCGTTACACATAACACAGTACAAATTAAACTTTATCGTTCACCAAACAAAGCCTTTACGAACCGAAGGGTTTTGATTGTGGTCATAAAGTTTTGCCTTGACAATGCTTCCTGAATTGAAGCCAATAAACTAGGAGTATCCATAGCGTCACAAACTATAAACCCGACTTCACATTATGGTTGTCTTGTTTGTAAACGCGATGCACATAAACATTTTATAGCTAATCGATGGTGTACTTCACGATAACAATATCGAATTGCAAACAAAACTATATAATGCTGGCAAAATGGTTTTGTTTTTGTGCATTTTCTTTGAAGTCGTTGAATTTTTTACTACTGAAGTTATGCTGAGAATTCGTATAAAGACAATGACTCGAAAATAAAACGTACAATAAACGAAAATTAATGTTATCCCTCTCCTAACGCTTCCATACTAAACTTCTGTTGACATAATCTTTTAAAATAGAAGAGCTGGCTTTGATAAATAAATATCATTAATTTACACCTTTATAGTCAGCTACAATAGCCGTTACGCAGCTAATGGTTCATAGATGGCGCTTAGAACAATAATCGAAAAAAAGTGCTTAAAATGAAAATTGTGATTCACTGTGAAGTTGTATCTTATCCTAGGATTAGATAGTTACTACACAAATCCAGCTATAATATTATAAAAGATTATGGCAACAGAAATTTAGTATGAAACTTTGATAAAGGTGGATCACCGTAACGTCTGCGGCCTGCGGTCACGAACAAATAAAGGTAATGCGCGTGCCTTTTCAGCGCACCATTGTTTTTATACGAAACTATTACTTTTCGGTACAATACAGTTTACGCAATTTCCCAATTAATTGTGATATACCTGGAATTAACAAAACATTTGTGTTTTGCGGTGTGTTTGAAGCAATTTTGTTTTTTGAGGAGCCGGACCTGCTACTTTTCCTGTACTCTTTTCTGAGCTGCCCAATTAAGGACTAGTTAGTTTCGAGCTAAGCTTTATACAATTTTTGAAAACTTCCTCTCAATTCAATTTCAGACTGTGATTGAATTACCATAATCAGTGAGAAGGCACTATTCAAAGAATGGTGTAATAGTTGTAGGCGTTTATGCTTAATAAACGAATCACACATACAGCGTTCGAGTGACGTACACTCGACCTACTTATTGTGCATTATAAATACCATTGCTATTGTAAATAAATTGTTACATTATTTTCATATCTACTTGAGTATTATTTTGGGATCCCATCCTGCAGTCGCTAGTAACTCAAATAGTTACATAGTCAACCAGTTGTGTTTATAATTAACGCGTTCAAAAATAGCTAAAAACCGACTTAATGTTCACCTTTAGAGGTATAATTTACATATTTGGTTTTTGTTGATTTTCTCAAAAAGCGCTAAATCAATTTCGATAAAATGTATATGGGACCATTTCTGAAGTACGTATGTTCTACCAAACAAAACAAGAATCATCATCAGAACAATTCATAATTTGCGGAGTTATCGCGTAAACAACAGGGGTAAAATCAATCGAATTGAGAATCTCCTCCTTTTTGAAGTCGATTGAAAACCTAAAGTGGACAGCCAAAATAAGAGTGCACCTTGTAGTATATTTACTGTATAACCTTTCTGTAACATTAGTTTATTTTAGCAGAAATTTTATTCGTTATCATTTTAAGAAAGTACATACGTTTATCACTTTATAAAAACTATTAAAAGTCAATAGCCAGCCAAAGTCCATATTTATTTCAATAAACTTCACTGCTCAACAATTTTCTAGTAAAGTTTAGCGTAGCTTAGTGACGTAGCTGGTCAGACATTGACTCACCTTTTGTTCGCTTCAAAAGTTAATAACACGTAAATGCTTTTCGTCTGAGCTCTCTAGTGGATAGTAAAAAGGAACGAGTTGTGTTTTCTTTTAAGAAGTACATTTATCTTAAAATTTACAATGAAGAACATGAATCCGAATACATATTCTCGGAGATGGAAATTTTATGAATATAGATATTACTTAGGCGACCTTTGCCATTTAACAATATTTGGTTTCGTAAAATTGAATAAAAAATATGATTTACTTTCGTTTTCATTCTTATACCTAAGATTCAAAGAGGAGTTGCACTTAAGGCATGCCCTACGCTTCAAACATAACTAGCTAGCACATACCAAGAAGTTACTGTGGGGAAGTATAAACTTAATCGGAATGCACTTAGACGGCTTACATACAAAATTTATTTACATAAACTATTCAAATATAATGTCTTTGGCTGTCTTTGATAAGTAATTACCTAAAAAAACAGATTTGAGATTTTATGAGAATCACCATCATCAGCCGGGAAACGTCCACTGCTGGACATAGGCCTCCTTCATGGTACGCCACTTCGACAGGTCCTGCCACCTGCATAAGTTATGAGAATACTATCCTATTTTTGTGAATACTTTTTTAGAAAAATGTACATGTCCACGAAATAACATAAAAATAAGGATAAAACAATCAAAACCAAGCAAATCAATTAGTAAGCCACGGTCGGGTAAATTTTTAAATGTTAAATTAAATAACCGGAAAATAGGTCAACTAAAATGGAAATTAATTACATTGGAGTGTCATAATGGCGATTAAATTACACGGGTGAGATGCGACGTCGAGTCTGGTGCCTCGTAAATACATCAGCGGTACACCGCAACGGGCGCATTCGCGTTGTGAACAAACGTTTTACGTTCGATGTTGCTGACTGTACGTGTACACCCTTAATTTCCCGTGTGTTGTTCAGGGGAATTGTGTTCGAAAATCCCGTGGTAAATATCACTTGAGAAATAATCCCACAGGAGACTTGCTCAATCGGAATAAAAATGAGCCTAAGTCTCCCTAAAAAAAGTCAAGTCATTCTGACTGTCCGTTACGTCAGAAAGGATGGACAAACAAATAGTTTTTATTTGTTCAACAAGTAAGCAAAGTGGTTTTTGGTGGAAGCTACGACAGTGAATCCCGCGCTGAGGAGGCCAAATGGACTACTGAGTACAAAGAGAGATTTAAAGATTCTTCTGAGAAACATACAACTTTGCACCTCTATCAGCGAAAAAAAAACATTAGATATTAAGTAAAAAACACATTGAAGGCAATATTAAACCATAAGTTTATCCTAATATACAAATTTTACATAGGAGTAAATAAGACTTAGCTTTTCAGTGTTGCGTTTGATTTTGCTGCGAGTTTTAGAGTATCAAAACCACCCTCTTCGTGCTGGAGAGGTGAAAACAAATAAACAAGCATCTCACTTTCGCATTTATAATATCATATTTACCATATTTATGTATGGATCAATGAAAAAAGTCATTATCGATAGTCAGACCAGATAAATGCCACCGAAATTACTGAAAGTTTTCGAATTACATTCTGGACACAAGAAAAAGCTATAAAGACAGGACTTTGAATGTTATGTATATCGATTTAGAAAATGAAAATTTATAGTGACAGGTTCAAGATTTACCTGACAAAATGCAAAGCATCAGAAAAATAATTTCGAGCGTGTGAGCTGAAAAGATATCTTACTTCGTACAAAATTAATGACGGGTTTCAAGGCCCACACCCGAGTTCATTTACAAACGACTCAATTTATAAATTGACCTCGGTTTGGGTCGGCTTTACACATACCTTCCAAAATATACTCAATGCGGCTGTGCTTTAAGATAATGATCAACCCCATGTCATCCTGTTGTGAGTGAAGTGAAAGGTAACTCAGAGAAAAAATTCAGGAGATGGTGGTGCCCGTCATCATCAGCTGGGAAACATCAACTGATTAACACAAGCCTCCCTGGATTTGCCCATGGCACCCCATTATGACCGGCCCGAGCCGCTTGCATCAATCGTCTACCAGGTCGTCTGGCCATTTAGTAGGGGACGGACTGGTACATGTTTCCCGGCACGTGATTGAATCTAGAAAACTCTCTCTCCCCATTGGCCATCCTTTTTTCGAACAATGGCTTGCTGCCCATTCCCGCTTTAGCTTACTCAATCGTCGAGCTATGCTGTGCTCTCTAATATTGTCCCATATCATCAAAAAATAAGCAAAACAAAGACTCTCAGCCCCTTTAGAGCTTACGTGCAACTAGACCTCTTATTTTGTGTCTGAATGTATTTCCATCTTATTTAGTATCATGAAGGTAGAAAAGGATAGCATGTTGCTAAAATCCGCCAGATTCAGTTTTGTTTATGTCAATCTACACTATAATGGACTGATATATTTAATGAGGCGTCGTCAGTTATAAACACCGCACCTCTTTATAAATGAATCACGATAACCAATAATGGTACAATGGGACTATTCAATAGCCATTGAGAGTTGCCACCTGCCTGTGCTAGAGTACTGTTAGTTGGGTACACAAATACTACTCGTATTTTGATCATAGAAATACGAAATCATATAAATCCTAGAAATGCCGTTTGCCACATAAATACTTGTTGTATTACGTATTCATGCATGGATAATCCATACTTATATTATAACTGAGAAAGTGAGTTTCTTTTTGTTTTTTTCTCGTTCCTTCACGACGTAACGGAGGCTTCGAATGATAGGATATTTAGAACAGGGATAGTTGAAGGAGCTAAACGGATATAAGCTACTTTTTATCCTGATCAAGTAGGTACAATTTCTGATACGTAATGGTGGTACATAATTTCTGAAGTCTACACAGAAGAAGTCGCGGGTAAACGCTAGTATTACAATAACCACCTAGACGCTTGAACTTACAATCCGGAGGTTGCGGGTTTGATTCTCAGCGGGGGTACCTCCGGTTCTTGGTTAGGTGGTAGGGCATTTTATGTGTCCACCGGGCTAGCTACCACCATGTAACTTAAGTCTGCCATGAAACAGTAGTCTGCTATTGACAAAAGGCATTCTGCTTTCTATGAATTTACTAGACGGTGATAGCCTACTTGGAAGCCTATGTGCTACGAATGCTAATGTTAAAGATTTATCAATTATTGCCAGCTCAGTGGTGGAGAAATATAGGGAGCTTAGAAAAGAAACAGCTAGAATCGTTTATATCGTTTGTCTAAGACTATATTTAGTAACTGCACTAGTTTTCTACTCGCTGTATGGCAACACTGAACCTAATCTGAAGCTATAATTATTTACTTATCAATTTTACATTGTCTATACATTATTTTCAGGTACAGTGCAGATGAATTTTCATAAAACCTATTTTAAATATAATGTAAACAATTCTTATTTCTTTGATAGTTATGTTAGTTTGTTACTACATATCACCTTAACAACAAAACCAATTGCGTTGAAATACATGGAGCCAATGGCATGTTAAAAGATATTGGCTACTGTTTATCCCGGCCCATTGACTGGTTCCCGTTCGATAATCGATATGGATTCATAATAATAAGTAATTTTAATACATAATACTTAAAATTAAATGCGATTGATTTTCTACAAAATTCGTTTTCAAGATCCGTGCTACCAATAATTTGTCCCAAAAAAAACTGTAATAGGTTTTAAATAAAGAATCTTGGTGTAACAGTTTTTCTCTGTTCTCAAACTTGGACAATTGTAATAAATGTGTCAATAAATTATCATCTGCATAAGTCCATTGACGAACATGAACTTTCACAGGATCGATCTTTCATCACGTCATTACAATATTACGCTTTGAAATCTTGTTGGTGCTCGCTGTAAGATGTTATCGATTCTGCTGCACTCCTTAAGAAGGTACTGAACGAAATTTTGTAAATTGAAGTCACTACTATTATACGCTGAATTAGTTAAATACATTTAAATGAGTTATTTAGGGTAGCTTGATCCTTTAGGTCACGCTTATGTTGAAATTTGATACAAATACATAAAGAATTAATAAGCAATACACAAAGTTAATTGCATCTAGAAAAAATTGATATTTACTGACAGACAGGCGGATTTTTCACAGCAGTTTGATGTTGTTGTTACATAGATAGATAGGTAGAGAGCGGTATAATATGTTTTTCTTTAGTCGCCTTTCAAGACACTCGACGGATAACGGGTTGGTCGTATTCTACAGCCTAGGCCACACGGCTGTTTAATGTTCACCATAGTGGTGGAACTTGGCCTTCCAAGTTCTATTTAGATTTTAATATATCTATGAGCCGTCCCACCCAACTGAAAATATCTGACCTTCAACCCAAAATCCCTGGCCTTCAAATAAACAAATGGAAAAGCCAATAGACCCAAACTAATTTCATCCCGAAAGCGTTCGGCATAATTCTAGCGGAGTTTTTAATATTTTCGTACATGAAATACGCTGGAGTATTTCAAACAAGAATATTAATTAAAAGTTATTTTGGGCAGACGGCCCTTCGGGGTTTTCTCGTTATGGCTAGTATAATCTTTAAATTAATAAAAGGAATCGATCACCTCTCGTCGGACGGGTTTGGTTTGTTAAGACTCGTGTCAAAATGTAATCTAGCTCGCTGCTGGCACTTATAAATGAGCCTGCATCTGTCTTTGCCTTGCCTCGGTCACAGACTACTGATACACTGTCATGTAATGATTATCTGTTGAAAGACCCTTGCATTAAATTGTAATAAAGAAACAAAAGGGTTTTGACTATTATTATTGTTAGAAGCCTGGCCTTAGCGACAGGCCGCCATTATTATTTTTTCAAGTCGTCCACGCACTATTCTGCCTATGTATATCGATAGAAAACTATTATATGAACCAAAAATATAATAAAACCTAAAAGTAGCCTAAAGAAACACTTATAAATTTTAATTCAAAAAACAACAACATGAGTTTGATCGTGAGTGGGCTTGCTGTAGGAATAATCATAATATTTTCTGTCCTATGCCTCAGCTCCGGAATGAAAATTGCCAATATAGGCAAGTGGCCTTAAAGGTGACGTTTAGTATAAATGTAAGTATTTAATTGCAACTGCATTTACTTTGGCGAAGCTTAATTATTTTGCTTGACAACGCCAGTTAATTAAATGACCCACAAAGTTTTTGAAACGCATTGCCATGGAAGTCGATGGACGCAAGTGTCTCGGGACCGGTAATTCTTGCATACCGTAGAAGAGGCCTATGTCCAACGGTGGACGTTTCCCATCTGATGATGATGATTTCCATGTAGTCAAATATATATCTTATATATTCAATATCATTTTGGCAAGTGTTCGAAGGACTTTATGTATGTAATGTAACTCGTTATTCTGCCCTAGGCAAATGAGTATCCGTCGGTCTGACAGACTAATACCAGGGCTTCATTAGTGGATAGTAAGGTTGTCTCTTCAACTTTTATCATGAGTACAGCTAAGAATGGAACGCAATGCTATGTTTGTATTACTCCAAAGTTATAGAAGTCTTAAATCGAGCACGGTGTTGTCTGTGGGTTTGGTCATTTATAATAATATTTTGATTAAATAATTTAAAAGCCCGGTTTAATAACAGTATAGTCTCTACTGCTTTAGGGTAGGACCACTAGAAACACGTGGTTTCTACGGTATAAAACATTTCTTTTTCATTCAGTTTCTATTTTTTAGATCCTGTAAGTGTTTAAAAAGATGGACAGCAGAACCTACTTATGGATCAACAAAATCTTACTGCGAATACTAATCCCTCTGCCTATCACGGTGATTCCATGTGGCGATCCATGTAGGACACTCATGACCAACAGTGGGCTTATGGAGCTGATTATAATTGACCTTATAGCATTTCACAACGAATATAATAAGCATTGCGCCGCTTAGCAAGTATTTATTCAGCATAAAGTAGATAACGAAATAATAAAGACATTCAATGAAAACAAAACTAAATAGGCAAGAAAAGCATTCAAAGGTGACCGAACAAAACAACCTTAGAACCCAGTAAAAAGGGAAAAAGGGAAACGAAACTTGTTCCGCGGCGGAGAGACAGTCTAGAAGGATGTTAATTGGTGTTCGTTGGCGTAATTGAGTCGCAACGAGAATGCTAGACAATGCAAATAGTTGCCGACACAGTATATTACGCACCTCACATTTGCATACACTGGCCTTTAACTCAGCAACCAGTGGATTCCGTAATATAATTATATTCTGTTCAACGGCAGCATAAACATGTGGCCAATTACTATTTGATTGTATCTATGGTTAGCGAGTATTCCTTGGTAAATATACAGCGTACGGAAGCAGTAATAATGGATTCAACGACACCTTACGGGTCTAAGCCCAATATCAGCCCATACGAGTCCTTGGCTTACATTTGTCTACACGTTTCTAAAAACCAAGGGTATGTGTCCGATTTACGGCGGGAGGTGAGATAAGCTGCGACAACGCATATCAAGAAAGGGACAATATGAAAGATATAAACGTGCGTTTCTTAGACATTTAACATTTTTGTTTTATTTCATTTTATACATGTATCAAATTACTTCGTCTTTTGTGAAAATAGACGTTGTAGTAAACATTACACGTCTTTAAAAAAAGTATTTTGCTTGTATATAATACGGTTGGCGACAGTGAGGGCTAGTGTTCTTCGTGGTAAAAACCAACTTATTGCACTGTTGTTACAATGTTACTAAAACATAAGAGCGCAAATATGTGCTTCTCACTCCTACATGTATTTTTAAGCTTCACTTTTCACAGGTTATAGTTTGATAGGAGACCAATCTTTCCAGGTTATTCTCATTCTACGAGTGTGTTTTGGGCTTGATAATAAGTAATATGAATGAATAATATCACTGATGGGACACACTTTTGCCTCATCAAAGCAATTATTTTCCAAAATATGTGAAACTTCCAGCTGCAGGTAGTCCACAGGCACGCCAGTTGTTTGATCAACGGAGAACTCTGTGAACTTTCCCCAACAGAGGGTAGAGCGAAAATAAAATATGAACCACAAAGCGTTCTTGTGGTTGCTTTGTATCGTTTACAGTCTGATGTAAAAACGAGCTGGACGCTTACAAAGAGATATTACTGTATGGAATACATTTTCATTATACATATTTATTAATTTTATGGAATGGATCGAGCAAAAATATCACCTATGACCTTTTTCATGTCGTAGGAAGATTGTAACCAAAATCCACGGTAAATTTCGTTTAGTGGTTCCAGTGAGGTGCCAAGTGGTCTTATTAACGGTCATACAAACTTCTAATTTTGGATTTAGTTAAAGTTTAGTGCATTAAGAAAATAAAAACTAAATCCTGCCGAAGAAGAACTACCCATCTTCGCTTGAAAAATTTAGATCTCCTAACAAAAGTATTTATTTTTTATTTCGCGTGGCCACGATCTCATCTGATTCTAAGCGACGATGGGGCCTACGATGGTGTGCGTTGGTCTAGAAGACGCTTGTTGACCCTCGACTTACACCCAAATAGTACCTTTGTGGGAATACATGATAAAGTTAGAAGCCAAACGCATATTACGAGCCATAGGAATGTCAGATCTCTGCTTTTTTTGCGAGTTAGATCGGTACTTGCAAAAAACGTGGCAATAACATTCCACTATAGCAACTCAACTTTAGACGTTATTTGAACAACTCCGTGGAAAACACAACTTTTCCTTTCTTTGTTTAAATAACTTCGAAAACAATTTCTCGTCGAAAATAAAATGGATGAGTGGAAAATTGTTGCGAACGTTTAATAATATTTTACCTCGCGTTGGGTTTAAAGTTTTAAGACGCGTTTTCTCGTTACGAGTTGGCGAGGGGGGAAACACCAGGGGTGAAAGGGGAAGCAGGGGGTGAAGGGAAAAGGGGGTTGACATCAAAGTGAATTAACGAATGTTGTCTAGGGGCGTCCGTTTGTAAGCCGCTTTGAAGTTGGACTACCTGCAGTGAACTCAGAAATGTGTTAAAGCGTACGGCATTTTATTTTGATACCACTTCAGGGCATGGAAAGTGATATTTTTTACTAATGTAAACCACATTTCTAGCGCGTGTGTAATCCGTAGAGGTTTTAGAGAGAGGTTTTCAGTAGCGTTAAATCTTACTATAATTGTGTAGTATGATTTATATTTACCGAATACTTCGTCTGATGGTATTTTACTCAGTCGCAGGATAGACGCGACATATTCCTGCAGTCTCCAGCTGATTCGTCAGAGTATAGGCAGCTTAATAGACAGATCTCTAAATCGATGCGACACGATATTCGCCACTTTAATACATCACGTATTAAAGACGCAATAGAGCAGAGAAAAGGCTCCAAGGTGTTTGCAAAAGATGTGTCTATAGAACAGAGCCAACTGACGAGGCTGAAGACCAAAACGGGCGGCATTGTTTCGTCAAAACCGGAAGTTTTGAGAGAGATCGAGAAGTTCTATGGAAGTACGTACGTTCAAGTCGCGGAGCCCCGGCGCAAGCCCGGTGAGTAACTGAAGGACCAAACTGACCCGAAACTATACCGAAGATATCCCGGACTGTATGAGATTCGAATGTCTCTCAAGCAACTCAAAAATCGCAAAGCGGCAGGTGAAGACGGAATCACATCAGAACTACTGAATGCGGGTGGAAAACCGATACTCGTACTTGTAGTCCTTCAGAAGCTCTTTCAGTCCGTCATACACGAAGGCTGCATGCCAGAAGCGTGGTGGTGCTCTTCTTTAAGAAAGGAGATAACTGAAGAACTACCGATCGATATCTCTTCTGAGCCACGTTTATAAGTTGTTTTCGAGCGTCATTACAAACCGACTACCACGCAGGTGTGACGACTTCCAACCCCCCGAGCAAGCCGGTTTCCTAAAAGGCTTCAGCACCGTAGACCACACACATATCCTCCGCCAGATTATACAGAAGACCGAGGAGTATAATCGGCCATTATGCCTGGCGTTTGTGGACTACGAGAAAGCCTTTGATTCAAACTAGACTTGGGCAGCGCTTTAGTCTCTCCAAAGGTGCCACATTGACTATCGCTATATCGAAGTGTTGTAATGTTTATACAACAAAGTCACGATGTCCGTCCGAGTCCAGGATGAATGTACGAAACCGATCCAAGTGCAGAAAGGTGTAAGACAGGGTGACGTTATATCCCCGAAACTCTTCACCACTGCACTGGAAGATGTTTTCAAGCTTCTGAACTGGAAAGGACTGGGTATCAACATCAACGGCGACTACATCACTCACCTTCGATTTGCCAATGACATAGTCATAACGACAGAATCCTTGGAGGATCTGAACGCAATGCTCAATGCCCTAAACAGAGTTTCCCAACTGGTAGGTTCAAAAATGAACACGGACAAGACGAAAATTTGAGTGGCGACCACGTACCGGGAAATGTCTACCGATCCGTCCTCCTACTAGGAGGACCGATGACCTGGTTAAGGTCGCGAGGAGTCGCGACATCCTCGCTGGATGCAGGTGGTTCGGGACCGGTCGATGTGGCGTACCACGAAGGAGGCATATGTCCAGCAGTGGACGTTTCCTGGCTGATGATGATAAAATACCGAATCAAAGAACTAAATCAGAAATTAATTTGACATCTAATAATTTAAACAGAGAAATGGGCCGAAGAAGTGACCACAACGGTGGCTGAGACACGAAAAGAATTTCCATCGAACTACTTTACTCGTACTTTAAATAACTGGTCCAAGAAAAGGAAACCACATATTTCACATTTTAAAAGCGTAAATTTTGAAAACATTTTCACATTTTTTCAGTCGTTTTCGTTCAGATGACACGTTAAACAGCCACCTCCTAAAGTAGCCGCGATAACGTCATGATACTAAACCGGTCTAAATGCAAATCTGACCTCAAAGTATTTTTTCACTACCCTAGAGCGACGTGGCAACTTAAACGGGGCTTTAAATACTGTAGATGTAGAGAATAAATTATGTCCGTAATGCTGCGTGGCTCGAGCTAGCTGGACGTGCTATTGAAATTTTTTATGAAGTTCGATCTGACAATACAATGAAAAAATTCTCAGGTTGCTAGTTTGGGCCCCAGACGTTTGGAAAGTACGTTGGGTTTTTGTTCTCACCTGCGTATTTATTTTGGTATCAGAGCATCTTGCAGCAAACGAACCGTCCGTGCAACTTCTCGTCTGCTGAAAAGCCTACTCTTACAGAACTCAGACGTGGTGCTCAAATAATTCCCTCCTAAATTAATCGCCACCAGCACAGAAAATCATGACACAGTTGTCATAATACAGAGGTCGCGAGTTGGATACCCAGCGGAGTACCTATCGGAACTTGGTCATACCCCAAAACAAAAGAAAAATACAGAAAAGAAAAACAAATTAGATAAAGATTAAGAAAGAGAAATAAATGAGAATTTCCCAAAAGTTAAAAATTAATACAAAACAAGACGCCTTTAGAAATTAAATGAAGGAATATGAATACAGATAAATACATAAAAAGAAAGACGTAGGACAGAGATCCGTGGCCTAATGGCTTTATGTTGGACTAACAACGGAGGTTCGATTCCCAGTAGGGTGCACCTATCGGTACTCGGTTTGGTTGGTGGTAGGGCGTTTAGTATGTATGTCTAACTAGCTACCATCATGTTATCTAAGTCTTCCGCCAAACAGTAGTGTCAATAGCAGTGTTGTGTTCCGGCATTAAAGGTGGCAGAGACAGCGCCTCATTATCTTGAGGCTTCCGGGTGCGCATGCTCACCACCCAACGGCCTTATCGTAACTTATCATTAGGTAAGATGAAGGCCAAATGCAAAATCATCTTACATAAAATAAAATCGAACCCGCGACCTCTGGACTGCGTAGTCTGATTTCCACTTGGTCACGTAGGCTACTAACTGAAACAACTGAAGATATATTTTCGGTATTCTTTACAATTCTGTGGCAAAAAAAAAGGTAAAAATTCGAACTTCGAATTCGAACAAAATAAAACTTCGAACAGATATACTCGTCTATCAATAAATTATTGTGCTATTTATGTTACGCAAGTTCCAAGAAAGTCCGGCTTTTTCCACTCACCTCTCATAAATTATTTACCGTTAAAAGAATCAAAGCGAAAATATCTGAACGAAACAATATTTATATAAAAAACGCGGAACCGTCCTTACAGAAGAAATACATTTTCTTCATAAATATTGGTAAGGTTCGCGGACGTTCGATGTTGTCATGTGTACAAGTTTATTCGATAACAAGCTGTGCAAGCTGCTGTAAGAATAATGCCTGCCTATCACACCGTAACGAATTACACAAACTATTGTAATCAATTAAAATTATAAATTGTTTTATTTCTTTTCATAAAGTTGAGATCCTCCTGTAAGTATAAAAATACTTGTAACAGAAGGTCTCACTTTTCCATAACAAAACTAGTGTTTATTATATTTAAAGAAATATGTACGTATGCTAACATGCTGAAATTACATATTTTATAATATAACAATAATTCACTATTTCGTAGAATAGTGAGGAGGTCATAGGAGAAAAATCAAGGTTCTTACATCAGTGCTTGAAGGCAATTTCTTGATAAAAAATAGTATTTGCGGAGAATAATTCGCGAAAATAATATCGTCCCAGTGCGAGTTACACTCTGCACCAAGGGTTCCGAACCATGGAAAGAAACATACAGATATTACTACCTTGAAATACAGCACATTTTCCCGACCACTTATCTTTGTCAAGGTTTATTGATCGCCTCGCTTATGTTTTTCTGTAATATTTCAAAGCCCTGTCTGCTATTATTATTTTAGATTTTTATTTTTATTTTGAAAAGGTAGAAGGGGATGGTATTTTATAAGATACTAGCTTCCGCCCGCGACTTTGTCTGCGTGTACTTCAGGATGTATTCTACTTGTTCGATAGGCACAGGTGACGTATATGACAAATTATTATACAGCATAAGGTACAAAATAGTGTTTATTCTGATACGTAGTCTAATAATTTAAAGAAACAAAATAAATTTCAATATCTGACGTAGTACAATCAAATAGTCTTTACACCAATATTATAAACGCGAAAGTTTGTATATACGAATTTACATATTCTATGGTCGGTTGCTAGGCAACACGTTTTTGTTATGCCAAAATTGCCCATGTAATCCCACTAATATTATAAGTGTGATTTTGGACAATTTACACAATATGTCTTTAGAAATTATAGCCTATATGTTATTCTGATATATAAGCTATATTATTGTAAAGTTTCATTCAAATCCATTCAGTCATTTTTCTGTGAAAGCGTCACAAACATCTAAACATCCAAACTTTCACACTTATAATATTAGTAGGATAGAGAGTCAGAATGTCAAGTTTTTGTAAACATTTATTTGAAAACGACATAGGCTACTTGTATTATGATCGGACAAGTAGTTCTTGTGGAATATTATTCTGATGTTCAAGCAAACGAAATCGCAGTCAAAAACTAGTAAACGAATATTTAAGTGTTCTGTATAAAAAAACTCTGTGCCTGAAGTTACGTTACGGTGTGACATTTCTGCTGCGCCTATTCTAAAAGCGGATTGATCTCGAACTAGATCATTAAAAGTTTTTGATCCATTGGGTTGATTTGCAATTTTCGTGTAACGTGTGAGTATTTATTTTCTTTATATTACGGAACAACAAACTGAATTGAAGTTTAAGAAATGTAAACTTTACCGTTCAAAACCATACTTTGTTAGAAGCACCCTTTTTACCGATTCTTTACAGCTGAGATCTAACCGGAAAATAGTGAAGCAAGGCGTGCCAAGCGTGATGTATTTGGGAAAACCTATCAAGGAAATATTTTTGACTTTGCATACTTTTCATCGTTGTAGGTAAGTGTCAAGTTTAATTAACATTTTCACTAAGAAGATTTAATTTCAACTTGTGGACTACTACTTTATGGCAGATTTTAGATACCATCAAGTGCTTCTTATGGATTGAAGTTTTATCTAGACTAGCGGAATATAACGACGATGAAAGCAGTAGTTTAATTGAAGAGCGCCGGTAATTAAACATGAATGTTTAAATCAATTAATGAACATCGCCGAGTCGTATGCGATGGATGGAGGCGAGATCAACAGTGGAGTTTATTGATTTACAAATTTTTTAGATATGCCACTATTTAAGAGTATTAGTACACAGAGCGCGGAATTGTAGCACTTTGAACCTACCTGAACCTACAGATTCCGTTCCCTGTGATAGTATATTATTAAGCTTGTCGGTACCACGTAAATTTATCTGATAAATATACCCCTTGAAAAATTCGTAAATTTCCAATAAAATAATCGAATAATATGACACAATAAAACTTAAACACATAGTCAATCTAATGTCATAAATTCTAAATTAACGCCGCCCATCTGTCTCTTTGCATGTTCGTTGACTTTTCATGACTAAACTGCTACACGAGTCTTGATGAAGTTATATAAAGATAAAAAAGGACAAATAAAATAATAGAATTCTTATATTTTATGAAGTAACCATACAAAATTATGTCACTTCAAAACTAAACAGTTACATTTACACCCAACAAATATCTTAAATGCGAACAAAAATAAAATGAATCTGAATGTATCAGAGAGACAAGAAAACATATCACGCGCCACATGTTTTCTTAGACGATTAAGTAGCTCTATTGTAACGATGTCGTAGTAAGTAAAAATAATAAATGTTTATAGTAAACAAATCTACACAAATATTGGTTCCATTGGTTTAACGAGGAAATGAAGCAGAAGACATTTTCAAGGAACTTGAAACAGGGAACATTTAAAAAAGAGAAATAACAATCTTTATTTATAAAAGAGCAACAAACTGATTAAAATTGATTACATGAAGTCACCATATTTTATTGTGAACATTTATATTTACGTTTTATGCAATTTAATTAGTATCAATGCCACATCTCTGTGAAAGCTTTAAATACCTATAATATATAACTCAATTTAGACAAAAACCTGATTTAATATAGTTAGAACGTAAGCATTACTCTCCTTCTACATCAGTCTGATAACTAGTAGCATATCCACAGATTTGTAAGTCAATGAACGCGAGCGACAGTACAGTGCTCGCGAAACGAAATTCTTAATTAACGACGACGAACAAACGTTTTAAATGTAAAATCAACGGTAACCTTTAGTCGGTTTAATCAAATTCATTAGGGTTGGTTAATTGGGGAAGGTAATTGATTTCGTTTGTTCAATTGATATACGGTTAATAGAGAAAGGTGTTAAATGAGGTGTTAGGTCAAAGGATATTGGTTAGTCTTGGATGAAAATATAGGAGACAGGAATATGTATGCAGGCTTAGCAGGAATGAGTGTAGAATGCTTCCACACAAAATCTATTTTGCCGCAATCTTTTAAAATAGAATATCTAGCTTTGTCTGCTTTGCAGGTCTGTTTAAAAATAGGTAAAGTTTCACAAAATGAATATCATTAACGTACAACTTTATTGACAGCTACAATTAGCCGTTACGCAGCTATGCTCCCTAGGCGGCGTTTTACACAATCAATCAAAAATAATGTCTATAAACGAAAATTGTGAGTAACTTTGAACTTGTATGTTCATGTTACTCATTTCGCGACATTACAATCCGATGTACTACTTTTATATAATTACTGCACAAAGCCAGCTATCCTTTTTTTAAAGATTATGTAAAAGAAATGTACAGTGAAACTTTTATCGTCGAAATCACTTTTAATATTTCTATGAGGTCACGGGTTTAGAATGGGACCCTGTACCACCTTTTGTAATCCTGTGGGATTCGTAAAAATCAACTGAGGTGAAATATTCACGAGATTGGCTGCAATAAGCAAACCTGTTGTAACTGCTTATTCTACTTTTGTTGATTCTACATTCAACTATATAAATATGTAACAACAAGAACATTCACCAATCCGCCTATCAAGCGAAGTGATTACAGCAAAACATAGCTGACACATTGCCTTACTAGCTTGAAATTTCTGAGTGTGCATGTTTACCATCTAACTCTCGTAAATACATTTCAACCCAAAGTGGGAATAAATGCAAGCGAGAATACACTTCGAAAAACGCTTAGTTACATACGGATTTCACAGTCGAGTGAAAAAGAGAAAGTAAATCTGTCGGGTGAGCGTCAGCTGGACGACATTAGTCAGGCGATGCGAAAAAATTTAATAAAAGCACTCCTTATCGCCCTTGTCTGGCCAAACTGGGACCGTTTGCTGCGTCACTTTTTGTTGCCTTTAGGAATTTTCGGAGAGATTTTGTGGGAATTTACGTTTGAAATGTATGTTTGATGATTTTTCCGTTTTGCTTTTCTAAAGAGCTGTTAATTTCCCTAACAAGCAAGGAAAACTTCGTGATGTGTTGTAAGTTGATAAGATACATATATAAATAAAAATATTTATTTCCACAAAGTTTAAATAAAATACATTCGTGCTTATATGTATAATTCATTGTTTTTTGCTGAAAATGGCGCTGACTCAGCATAATACTGTGGGCTCTGCTCAATATCTGAACAGAACACACAGCGCTGGTGTTCTGTACGAAGTACGAAAATCGACGTCAATTTTTTGATCAAACTTTATGAAAAATTGTCATTTAACTTCTTACCGATACGGTACCCGTATGACCTAAATTGTTTCAAAAATAGGTTTTGTCTTCATAATATGATAAGAACGTTTGATGAAAAGCGTTTCACACAAAAGCTGAAGTCAATGGCGCATCTTCTTCATCTTAACTAATGATAAGAGGTGATAAGACAGATGGCAGTTGACAGTTTCCCAGAAACCATAAGTCAATCGCGTCAGTCTTATTCACTTTTGTGAATAATCAATCTTTGTATTTCCTTTCCAATTCCATATGTACCGCAGTAGACTTGTGTGTGACTCAGGATCGTTATGTACCAAATTAACCACCTGAAAGGCGTGGTGGCTACACGCTAGGGCTCACAATCTGGAGGCTCCGGGTAGCATTCCCAGCGTACCTATCGGCACTTGGTTTGGTTGGTGGTAGAACATTTTCTACGTCCGATTGGTGATTACCAAAGTCAGTCGCCGAATAGCGGTGTTAAGAGGGTATGCTGGTGTCAAACCGCCCATACAAACGTAGCCCTGTCATATTTTGAGTATTAAGCTATGAAAATCTATGAAATTTTCAAGACACAATCTAGAAACAAATATCTGTGTCGGTGGTGAGTCAGATTTTCGTTTAAATATATACTTCCAGAGTTACAGGGCGTATTTTTCTGAACCTGTTTTACAATTTGGAAAAACCACCGACATCTGAAATTTTATTAATATACTGTATTGAAAAAATGGCTACATAATATACTGTATCCTTCAAATGATCACTGGACTACGAAACATCTAAATAACGGATGGATAATTTCGCATAGTGTATGCTGTCTCACCGTACGCGCTCGGGTAGGATAGGGCTCGGATAGGGACAGCTACAAAACAATGCAACCTTGAACGCGGCCACGTGCTCTAAACAGACAATACTCTTAACAGCGCTGTTGTGTTAAAGTATGAAAGATAGCAGAGCTAGCGTTTCATTAGCAACCATTTAAAAAAGTAAGATTTCAAGATATGACCAGTAGAGTTTAGTTGGTTGTGTCACAGTAAACCTGAATCCAACGGAGCTCTAACAACAATTACAATCAATGTTTTATCGTCATTATGTATTCCATAGAGTGTTAGCACTTGTCGCTTAACAGAGTGCCACGACATTAGTATTCAAAATGCAAATTGCTCCTGCTGTTAGGGCGATGCACCCGTCTCAGATCTTACTTTCCCAGAAATAATTTCATTAACATCTGCATATTCTGGCGCGTTCACTAAATTCCTTTTAAGGTGCTACGAAAGTTTCTGCACTGTGCTCATTTCCCTTTGTAAATTATCGTCTTGATGGCGTCTTGTGTTGGTATAGGTCTATTACGGGACACTTGCAGGATTCATAAATAATTCAAGTATTTAAATTCGACCTATTTGCAAACTAATTATTATTGAAGAGTTCGTTCGGAAAGGAATGCTAAGAGACTTGTTTTTGCGCGGTCAACCAACGGCAAGGACCGAAAAACCTATGTAACGTTTGCCTATTGATATTTGATATTTTTTATTAGCAATGGTTTGCGGTTTTCATATCACCTGATGGTTAGTGACCTCTGCTTCTAGGCAATGAACAAGTTCATAAACTGACGATGCAAGGGTCCCCAGTTAGTGTTGGGCTATCTATTACAATGTTATATAAAATGTTGATACATCAACTTACTTTAGTTATGTTACATTCTATACCATATTTCAGCTTGATGTATCGCAACTCCACTACTCGTATCTTTTGCGTCGCAAGCAGAAATCCGATCAACTCTAATCGTCGATCTGCGGAGATCACCGATAAATCGGTTTCGCTCTGGCCACATTACGATGTCGCCCACATAACTTATTTCTAAGATAGATGGGATTTTCAATATTTTGCACAATCCTCCGAGTATTTTCATCATTTAATTTGAGTTTATACGGCTTCAATTCTCTGTTCTCGAGAATTCCAATCATAGATCTTCGAAAGTAAAGGTCATCAACTGTTAGTACTAACAGACTTGTGACGTTATAGAGCAATTTATACTTGTACGTACGGCTTCAACTTAAGAATAGAACCTGGTTATTTATTCATGTGGGTGTCGTAAAAGGTGATCAAGTGAACGAAAATGAATCGACACCTATCAGGAGACGGACAGCAGTCTCCAACATATGTATGTGGTCTTCTGATTTCTCTACGTTGCGGTAAGTGCTGTGAAAAATCTAATAGGAAAGTCTGGGACTGTTCTGTAATAAGAGTTTCTAATTTACAAAGGTTAATCTTTAGTTTTAGCTCTTGTAACTTGGTAGTGCAATTTTCTGAAGAAGAAAAAATAAGAAATGTGAAAATGTGTGTATTAAATTACACTTCACACTATTCTTATTGTATCCAACTACTGTAGACACTAGTTTAAGGACGCTACAATAAAATATATTTATTGACTCTCAGTCTATGATGCTCTTTTTGCGCAAGGAAGACAAGCCGAAAAATGAAATATCATTTACCATGAAAAGTGAATCAAAAACTTTTGTTACAGACTATATTAAATCAAAGTGTTTCGACAGCGCCATCTATGAGAGTTTCGTCGAACCTGGTCTGAAAAGTTATCTATAAGTTAGTTGGTACGAGTACAATTTTTGTGATATCTAAAACACTACATTCCATCGAGTTTAACATTCGATTACAATTTCGGTCACAGACTCCATTTTAAACCATAAACGAGGAATAAACTAAGTATATAAACACATTATGCACCAACAACCAATAAATGTTTCCATTATCTTCAAAACAATATAATGGAATTTGGAGTAATAGCTCCAGACAAATCGTCTATTTAATGGAATAATCCAGACGAATACTTATACCTACTTGTCGAGAACAAAAACAATTTTGATGGAAAGTTATTACACGTCTGTCTAAGACAGTCTCCACTATTACTGAGAGCAGAGCTTTATTTTTAGAATCCAATTCTGCGGGACATAATAAGGTTCCGAAAGAGAGTACTTAAACAATTTATACCGTATCCGTTGGGAGGTAACATCCTTTACGTAACATACTCAGACTTAAGGAACAAAAAGACTGACCGCAGAATCTTGGCTTCGGTACAAAACATCCATATAATAATCATATTAATATTGTGAATGTCTGTAAATAGCCTTGGTCTCCGTTTTCTAGAAGTGCCCGGTCTTTTAAAAGGCTTGCATGTGGAAATTATTTTTATTATGTACGAGTATCTCTTTAAATTTCTCGGGTCACTATTTTTGAACCAACTTCAAAAAAGGAGGAGTATCAATTCGACGGGTATGTTTTTTCTATGTTTTTTTTATGTTTGTTATCTCAGAACTTTTGACTGGGTGAACCAATTTGGATGATTCTTTTTTATTTGAACAAAGGTCATGTGTGATCCCATTTCAATTCGGTCCAGTTCTGACAACGGCATCCATAAGAAAACGATATAAATCTTAAATTCGCCTTAGTAAAAGTAGACTTTTGCACTTGAATTGCACTTGACACGGCAATTGAAGTCGGTTTTCAGTTCTTTTTAATGTTAATTTTCAAATAAATATATAATAATTACATACCATTTTCTGGAAAACAAGTTTCATATACGAGTAACCTGCAGTTATAAATCTTACTACAATTACTAATTCAATTAAGTGTGACGATTGTTAATGAAATACTGTGCACAAAAGTTGAAGAATTAAATGCGATTACTGGAGGAAATTCTTAGATCGAAACCAATTTCAAACTAAAATCATTGATTCCTGGTTACGTACACGGTCTAAGGAGTAAGAGAGAGAGAGTTTGCGTACGGCGGCATTGCTGTCTATTCTATATCTTTAGTAGAAGACGTTGAAGCACAATTCATCCGAGACGTATGTTCCTCCGGTCCACTCATAATATTTGTTGAGAGAATTCACTTGAGTGGAATTAATACACTTTGAGCGTGTTTTCGTCCACTCGCTAAATTTATACAAACAACTTTGCTGATGTAACGTGCCTTTTGTTTATCCGTGATTTCTTTTACATTGTCAACGTGTTGTTTTCACGATAGCATTTTGAGTTTTGTTTTCGTATGTGATGATATACAAGTTAACGCAATAAAAAGCAACTAGAAACCGACTTCAATGCCCTAAAAATCTACTTATATCTAAGTATATCGTTTTCTTATGGATGACATTCTCTGAAAGCACCAGCTTTCAAATAAAAAAAGAATCATCCAAATAGGTTCACCCAGTCGAAAGTTCTGAGGTAACAAACATTTAACTAATAACTTAACATTCCCTATCTCAAAAACTACTGAACCGATTTTGATGACACTTGCAGTCTTCCCTAAGTTGAACAGTACCTAGTTCAACAAAAAAGGATTATTTAAATCGAACTTGTAGTTCCGGAGATATGCGAGGACGAACATACAAATATACATCCATACATTTTTGAAATTTGGCACACTTGTTTAGAAGCTGATATACACTAACATATACGAAAACTGGACAGTTCTAGAAATATTACATACATACAACTCCTTTTTTAAGTCGGATAATTATACATTGTACAATTTGTGAAAGCTATACTCTAGGTTCTATGAAGGATGTGATTTGTATGGTGGAATAAAAGAGTGAAATAGAAATGTCTGGGCTTCATGTACGTATTCCAATTGTATGTGAACATACATCTATGTAGGTTATATAGAGGTATAATCATTTACATCTACATTTTGCTAGACTGATGTTGCCGTGTGCTTTCGGCTGTACCGTGTAGTTTCGACTTCCAAATACCACCTCGTGATATGATAGTAAATAATGACTAATCGAAAATATTCACGGGCATCTATATGTAAAATCAATTAGCTTTGATCATCAATCTGCATGCCAAGCGTGGTGATTATGGCAAATCCCCTCTCATAGAAAGTACGACGTGGTGATCTGTGATAGAGGCTCACGTCCAACAGTGGACTTATATAGCCGATTTTAAAACATAAGAGATTAATCTCAGTGATGTATGGAATACACTCACGTCTCGTCTGCAAATGGATATTGTCGATGCTGCGGAACCTGCATGTAGATCGTTCATCAAACAGGCGAGGCGTAAGTGTAATGCGTGCGTGCGCAGCCTGCGTAAATCTTCACTCCGATCTCCAGCGTGTCGTGTAAACGTGATGTAAGTAAGGGGGTGTGACGCGCCGCCTGTGAGGAGCCAGCGGTCATACTCATTGATTAAAACAATACTACTCGTATAATACAGGTGTTGGGAACACAAACTATTTACAAATTAACTTTTTTGGTACTGTTTTTCTATTCATGCAGCCAGATTGTTCAATCCGTTGCCTCACGTTGTACGTGACAACAAATCTCACTCCATTTTCAAGAAATATAATAATGAGCATTATTAGTATCTTGTAAATTATTCATAAGGTATGAATTAATATTTAGGATTTATTCTAGTATTTTATCTGAGCTGTATTTCTTTGTGTATTCAACAGTTTTAATTGTTGTTAGAATGAATATCTACACCTAACTGTCTTTACTTACTTGACTTATCAGCCCGTGTCTCTCCACTGCTGAAGATAGGCCTCTCCCAACGTGCACCACTTCTTTCGGTCCTCAGTCGTTCTTATCCACTCGCTTCCCGCTATCTTCTTAAGGACGGCAGACCAGCGGGCTGGAGGCCATCCCACCCCGCGTTTCCCGGTCCGAGGTCTCCACTGAAGAATCGTTCTGCTCCATCGACCGTCTGTTCATCGACAGATGTGGCCTGCCCATTGCCATTTCAGTTTGCTTATTGCTTGCTAACATAACCTAACTGTCATTCTTATAATATTGTAATTACAAATTAGCTTTTACCTGCAACGTCTTTCGCGTTGACTTCTGAATTTGTCCCACGGGAACTTATAAAAGTATCTTCTTTTTCCTAACTTTAACTATCCCAAAAAAGCATGTCATTCCTAAAAGAACACACAACACACTTTGCATTTAGTCACTTATCATATTAGTTTTGATAATTTGTGCCTTTTTTATTTATTTTTGTGTTTTCTGTATACAATATATTATTATCAAGTTACTAAAGTCAGTCTGTCATATGGCTGTATCTTTTGTAACAGGTGAACACTAGAAATTTTTATAGATTGCATATAACGATGGCCGCTTAAATAATACATAATAATGATGAAAAGTTAAAAAAAGAAACTACTTTGTATTTCGCACTAAATATTTCGCACGACTTTGTATTAAATATTGTACGGAGGAAATAAATACTGCGGAACCCTTGAAAGTCCGACAAATATATGTTTCCAAATTATTATTTTCATTAACTCCGTATAAACATACGAGTAGGTATTCTTTAGTTCTCTAGGTCATTATTCCTTGTTGTAAGATATCAATGGAGGGCCACACAGCACAGTGTGCGTACCGAGCGTGATCCGGACGTAAATCCCCCAAGTAAAGACAAATTACTCGACCTTTTTTCCTTTTGAGTCCCTCTGGATAACGGGTTCCAACAAATCCCTGTGAGCGTGCCGTTTAATGGAATGATTACAGTATTACTTAGCCCGAAGATGCGACTGTTTACGAGAGCTCGGATTGTATCTATTTATGTTGAGGCAGCATTGTACATCCTTTCAGATTAGATTTGGAAATGGTCCACACAAGTTACAACCTGACTTTAGGAATAGGACTGACAATAGGAATCAGGGATTCTAGGATCACTTTGTTGTCCGTCAGTCTGTCCGTCCCTCCGTTTGTCTATCTGTCAAGACCCTTTTTCTCAGGAACGCGTGAAGATATCACGTTGAAATTAAAACCAAATACTAAAGTCTGCCGTCCTTTGTATCTGTGATGAAATCAAACTTATAGGTAAACGCAATAAAAAGGTATATCTGTATTTCAGACCATTTCCACAGAAAATGTAAGAAGTCAACTTTCCGTTGACCTAGAATCCTGAAATTTGTCAAGAAGCAAGTTCTTACAGCACAACCACGGAAATAAATCCGAAATCCAAAGTTTTTAATAATAATACAGTAAAAATAGCTTTTCCATGTTTACAAACTTAACTTTGCAGTTGAAAGCCATACATCAGGTATGTAACTTAGCTGCAAAGTAAAGTTGGTTTTTCAATCGGACTTACATTATCGGTAGAGCATTGTTGGCTGCACAGTATTATTCATTTATTTCCAGTAGGTTAATCTACACTAATATTATAAAGAGGAAAGATTTGTACCTATTTTTGTATGTTTGTAATGAATAGGCTCAAAAAGTACTGGGCCGATTTAAAAAATTCTTTCACCAATAGAATGCTACATTCTTTCAATTTGACATAGACTACATTTCATTTTGAAAAAAATTAGGGATCCTTGGTAAAATTTGAACAATGTAACCGAAGGTGTAGTAAAATGAGTCTTAAAATGTCTTTCGTCGAATGCGCTGCCGAAACTATTAGCGATAGAACAAAATAATGTACAACAATATTGAAGAACATCATAATGTCTCCGCGGTAGCATATGTCCAACTATTGTAGTTATGTCACTACAAACACTTTTTTTCATTTTAAACATTAATGAAAATGCTAACCAAATTCAAACCATGCTATTTATGTGTTTATATTAATCCTTATCCAAAAAAATTATTTTATGGTCAAGACCATTTAACTACCTATAAAATAGTTTTTAAATTATTTAAATTGGACTTTCCATTCAAAAGATATTACGAATTAAAAAATTCAAACAGTAAACAAAACCGCCATAGCGCCGTGGCCGTTGTTTGCGATGCAGTCTGAAAAGCGCGCCGGGCATCGCGGCGGCATATTTTTTAATAAATAAAAATATTTGTGAAAAAAAGTGTTTTATATCCAAATTTCCAAAAATAAATAATTGTCTACCCCGTGCGAAGCCGGGACGGGCTGCTAGTCTGGTTATATAACTCACACTTAGCCGGATTTTTAATCACGAAGTCACAATAACTCAACGCTTTAACTTCAAAACATTTGTGTTGTACGTAGTGGAGTAATAGAACACCAAGTTGAACAGATAGAGATGTAATTTTGCTCTGATGATGTTAACACGACAAAATTGCAATTAAGTTACTATGACATTTGTCCTCTGTTATAAAAGATGAAAAACAATAGCCATAAACGCCATAAGTGCCATCTATTAATATTTTTTTAAACTAATTGAGCAGTGAATGAGCATGGTCAACCGACTGGTATTACAGAACCCTCCATCTTTGTGACTGACTATGATAGAAATAAAATATTACTTGCACTAAAAACTGTCAATATTGCATAATGTTGCACGTTTACTGAAAGACGTTTTTTTAGAAAAGCAATGAGATCATGAGATAAGCTTATCGTAAATGCAAAATGCAAAAAAGGGCCAAAGAATTTTGTCCACGCCGTGTTTTTCTTTCTTTCTCGTAACCAATACCTACGTTTCTTCAGCCCAGATTCCAACACAGTACCTGTATTCTTAACTCTGCAACGTGTTAAACACTACAACTCCTAGCCCTATTTGGTAGTCCCTCGCGCGCATTCATTACAACGAACATAAATACGCATTTGAATGTCGCACGGGCGGCGCACTGTTTTAGCAGCCCTTTACACTGTTTTACAAAAAGTATGGACACGTCATTGTTGTCAATATTTTACAATAGACTGTAATATGATTATTTTTATTTATTAAGCCTACGTATAGTTTTTGTCATCAATTTAAATTATTATTCAATCATATTATACATGTCAATTTTTTAAAATATTAATAATTTAGTCAAAAATCACTGTCACTTGTCCATTTTGATATGATTGTTCATGTCATTTCACTTAACCTACAGGTCATCCCATTGTAGGGCAAAGGCCTCCCCCCTATTATACTAATGATAAAGCACTACGCAATTCAGTTAATGTACACTCGAGTACAAAAATAATTACCTGATTTTACACCATGTCATCATCATCATCATCAGCCGGGAAACGTCCACTGCTGGACATAGGCCTCCCTCATGGTACGCCACATCGACCGGTCCCGAGCCACCTGCATCCAGCGACTCCCTGCGACTCTAACCAGGTCGTCGGTCCATCTAGTAGGGGGACGGCCTGGTAGACGTTTCCCGGTACATGGTCGCCACTCGAGAACCTTTACTCCCCACCGGTTATCGGTTCTTCGAGCGATGTTACACCATGTCATACTGAGCTATAATTGATTTTTCCCGCAACACACTGCATAGAAACAAGAAAGGCTAAATGCAACAAGGTAAAAACGTGGTTACATATTTTTGTACTCGAGTGTACATTGGCATTCATTTAATCTGACAATAAGTGACGTACACCATCAAGACATTATCTGCGCTCAAAACACGGCCTTAACCCCGTAAACCCAACAAGTTGCAATTACTTGTATAAAACTAACGCTATAAGTTACATTATTGCATTTTTAAATTGTGTCAGAACTGAAAACTTACAGTGATCTCTGACAATATTGCTCAATGTTGCATGATAGTCATCATCAGCAAATTTTTTATCGATTTGCCAAAACATATTAAGATGGATTCTGTCATGTTAGGTCACTATTTTGAACGGTTGCTTATAAAGCATTCACACATTTCTGAGTAATAAAATACAATGCAACACCAAAGATGTTCAAGACTTGCAATTATGACTAGCTTTGGTCTGTACCGCAACTTGAGTATAGGTGCAAAGAACCTATAATTCATGTACACACTCACAAATAATTACTGGTTTATTGGCGAGTCTATAGTTTTAAATTCGTTATTTCAGCAGTTCTGTGTCGATACGGCCAACCGATTTATGAAGCCATTGTCTACATAGAACCTACTGTTCTCATTATCTCCACTGTTGTGCATCAGAGAATAGTGTACTTCAATTTGTAGAAAAACATTAGCATTGCCGTCGTGAAAGAGCTGGAAACTTTTATTTTAGATGTAATCTAAAAACATATCTCCATGTGGTTGACAAAGGTACGCGTTAGTATGGACAGTTCCTATTTACTCTTGGTTTGAAGACTCCCAATTTGTAGTTTTCAAGGAAGAATGAAACACATACACATTTATTGCAATTATTACAGATGTGGTTCTGCTCTGGCCTTCTTGCTCGCTGGCCACTTATAATGTAAATATTTGAAATAGTTTTTAGAACACGTTTTTGATATTCTTTTGTTTTTATTTTTCACTACTTCTTCTCGTAAAATTTATATGTGTTCGTTTGTTCTGTAAATATTCTTAAAATTAAACGTTTTCCTTTAAATTCCAACATAAATTCGTTTGCTTAAATTACCCTGGTCCCGGCTCCACCGTCAACAGCAATCTAACTGCGACATATCCACTTGGACATGGCTGAGAAGAACACATAGGAAACTCTTATGTACTTGATACTTCCAAGGTCTATAATTCAGTGGCATAAGATCATCGTCGGTTAATCGATCATCCAAGAACTCCCTTCTACTTCAGCACCTGACAGCAACCAAAGACGCAAACCTCAGTTCAGAATAATAACGCACATTCGGTACACGTGTACCTCGCATCCATCGCAGTAATTGCCGACAGCCGGAAGATAGCTAGAGAGTTATGACGTCACATAACGTGCTAATGACGTCATAACTGCATCGCTCCGAGCGCTTGCTGACTTACGCCTCTCACTAGCAATGGATGCGATGCAATTTACTTAGTTATCAGACTAGAAGAGAATTTATAAACGCTCCGATAAGCGTTCAATGTTGTACTGGCAAATAATGGAGGCATTGGAAACTTATCTTTTAAGATAGGAAACTAAAAGGAAATCAATAGCGATATAAAATAAAAAAAATAATATACACATTATGTTGCGACTGGACGAATCTAAGACCACCTCATTTATATCCGTGTGGTGGCTTTAGATTAGGAACCATGTCATCCCGTAGGTGTCGTAAAAGGAGACTTAAGAAAACATTCAGGAGATGGGAAGCAGTATCTGCCCATTTTACTGCGATCAGCAATTAACCTGCCAAGTATGGTAGTTATGTCAAATCAAAGTTGACTTTAGTTACGTCGAACCCTGGATACATTTTGTTTAGTTACTGGAATATCAATATCACGCATAAAATTAAACATGAATACCAACCACCACAAAATTCCATTATCCCACGGAGAACCACATCCAACGATAGAAAAGATAGGGACAAAATTTTAAAAAAACACAAAAAAAAATTATTTACGAATACTTTATAAAATTGCATGATATCACACATGATTGTTTTGCACATGCCGTGATGATGTAATTTTAAATATATTATACATACATACGTATTTGAATACAGCCGGCGTCATAGGTGCGTTTGAGACGATTCCAGATTTTAATTTTGTTAATTGTAATTTTTGTTAATATTAGAACTGTCCGTAGACCATAAGTATGTTTTCAGTAAATTGTAACAAGTGAAGGTTAGCGGTTTTGTCTAGAATTAGACTAAGAATAAGGTCGACCAATTTATTCCCGCGGGTATCGTACAAGGTAGCTAATTGAAATTACTCGTACCAGGGAATACCCAGGGAATCTGCTAAACAAACCCTGCTAAACGTAGTAATGATGCGTATGTAGTATGTATATTCATAGAAAGGAGGCATATTTTTAGGGTTCCATACCTCAAACCTATAGGGTAGCATTTAGCAAGAAGCAAGATCTTACAGCAAAAGTATAGGAATAAATCTGAAAACCTGAATTTTTCGCCGTGGTGCTCTAGGAGCAGCTCACTACAATTGGTGTCGAATGCTTTGAATATAAATCGACATCGTGCGTTGTAGGTTTTGAGCTGGTATAGTCTAGTGGAGTCTCTAATTTAGTATATCGTAATTTTTTTTACAAATGCGTGCGCCCCAAACTAATTCAATTTTGCAATCTAAGTTTATCGAACTCAGCATTTGTTCATATTATTCTATTATGATGTACGTAGGAAAAACGTCACTCTATTTTCACCTAACTAAAGGAAAGCTACTAAGTAGCGTTAGTTATGATTCTAATAAACTTTATACATAATTTGTTCTATTGTTCCCTCATTCGTCCTAATATACTCATCGTATTATGAGAAATAAGGTACCATTGGAAGCATCACGACGACGCCATCTATTCTATGCCGCCCTGTACTTTCCCGTAGTATATTACGTCACATAATATCCAATATGACAACTTATTTGCGAGTGAAATATATTTGCAATGAAAGGTCTTATTTTAAAATCATTCCGAAAACATGTTAGCCTATGAGCAAAAATCTTAGAGGTAGTTTGAGTTTAAAAATGTTGGCTCAATGTTTATGTTGCAGTAACGAAAAAAATTTGGCTTATGTGCGTGCAATGAAAGGAGTAAATAGTATAAAAATTCCTCCAGAGTTTGGTAGACCTTCTTTGAAGTTACTGCACTTCATGACGGAGATTAAGAATGACTTTCAGCTGTCGCAGTCTTCTACTTTATCAGCTAACTATTTTTTCCCTGTATTTCTTTCTTCTTAAATGCATATATTTGTATTATTTGTGTTTAACTATTGTAACAATAAATGATTTAGTTACTACTTACTTATGATTTTCAACCGACTTAAAAAAGGAGGAGGTTCTCAATTCGACGGGTATGTCTTTTGATGTTTGTTACCTCAGAACTTTCGTCTGGGTTAACCGATTTCGATGATTCTTTTTTATTTAAAAGCTGGTGCTTCTCACGTGGTCCAGTTCTAACAATGGCATCCATGAGAAAACCAAATAAATCTTAAATTTCTTAAATTTGCCAATAAAAGTAAATTTTTAGGGCAGTTGAAATCAGTTTCTAGTTCTTTTTGAACGCGTTAACTTGTTATGTAAGGATAGTTGGTATATGTTTTTATTCCGATCAAACTTGTATAATTTCCGTGGGATAAAAAGCTAACTCCACGCAAACGAGGTTGCGGACAAACTCCAGTACTTGATGCGTTTATTTACAAAGTACGGAACTATCTGCTTACGAGTTCAACTCACTCTTGTCCGATTTTGCAAATGCTAATTGTGCGTTATTGAACAAGTTTGACTAAGGGACCAAATACCTCTAAAATCGGATAAATGACGATAAAAAAACTAGTAATTTTCTATAAGTCGCCTTTTACGATGACCATGGGATAATACATTATTAAGCCGGAACACAAAACACGTCTGTAATCTTCACTAATCTGAGCTTGTGGTTCCCGTTCACTTGTTGCGTTTCAACCAGTTTTACGTCATGTGCAGTTAAGTGAAGGAAACATGACAGTTTGAAATGATCCGCTCCAATTGGATTTGTAATGGAACCACCGTAAACTTTGAGTAGAGAAAAGCTTTGTGGAGTAGTCCCTACTATTATGTTACTATATTAAGCTGTTATGGGTTCTTAGGCATTGCCATGTAGCTTTGGAATAGCACCACCCTATGTCATCCGAGCGACTAACGGACTTTTTAAAATTACAATTTCTATGTCCGCCTCGCCAGCTACCACCAGACAGCTGTGACTCATTATCTCGACGCTTCGGGATGAGCACGCTTTCCATCCAGCCTTATCGTCACTTACCTTCAGGTGGAACGCCATGTACAATACCTATGTGCGTCTTAATACTCGTAAGGGTAACAAAGTAGTTTTGTGTTATTTTTGAACATTTTTCATTTCAACAGCCATATTTCCGCCATTTTGTTAAATTTCGTAATTTCTATGATAAAAAAGGCTCCCTAGTTCACAAAAGCATTTCATGGCTTCTACAAGAGAATTATCCTTAACCAACCGTTCATCAACCTTATAAACCATTTCACAAAATAGCTCTTCACCTTACAGTACGAGTATTAAAGTTTAATATAACGTGCCATTACATTAAGTTATATGATCAAAATAATATATAATGCATGCTAAGACATTATATGTAAATAATTGCTGAATCGACTGAAAAATCAACATAATTATGGAATCTGCTCACAAAATTTCACGAGAATCGGTTGAGAACGGTGACCTACAGAGGATAACAGCAGAAAATCTGCCATCCGAATATACGAAAGCATTTTGCCCAAGATGAAACGGAGAAGCATCGCTTCGCGCTCCCTCTATCAATAACAGACACTAGCGTATTTTATAAATTAATCAAAATGTATTAGAACTTTTTATTTGTATTTTAGCAATTTCATACACACTTTTATTGTCGTTTTTAACCAACTTCATAAAAGAAGGAGTTTCTCAAGTTGACGGTATGTTTTTTGGGGTATGTATATTACGCGATCATTCCGTCAATTATAAATCGATATTGATGATTCTTTTTTGTTTGCTAGATCATACTTCAGAAGGGTTCATATAAATTTTATCGAAATTGATTTAGCGCATTTTGAGAAAATCAACATTAAACAAAATATATACCCAGATAATTTAACCTCTAAGGGTGAAAATTTTAGAGAATGAATCCTGTAGACTTTTAGGGTTCTTTAGTTCTTTTTGAACGCGTTAATTATACAATAGTACAGATAGATGAATATTTGCTGCGTCCTTAAAACTCTGTACAAAGTAACTGTACCCTAAGGATGTAGAGCCCTAGTTATTACATAAATTGACGTATGAATTTTCCGGAACCTCGAGCCATTTTACCCTATCACATGTGGGTTGCATACCGTGTCGCACCGGTCGTGATTCATGGAGGTACACCGACTGTGCTGAGGCAGATTTATTGTGTAACCACCTGACGGATGACATTTATTGCACCAAATACGAGGGGCATACCGAAATGATCGGGAATATAAAACAATACATACAGGAAATAACTAAATTTATTTTTATTGCTTTTCGAAGTATTCTCCGTTGCAGTTAATGCACTTTTGCATTCGTTCGAACCAATTATTATAGCAGCAATTCCAGTCCGAAGTTGACATGGTCAAAATCGTCGATTTGTATGCTTCCACTGCTTCTTCTGGACCTTGAAACCGCTGACCACGCAATAAATCTTTGATTCTAGGGAATGTAAAGTAATCATTGGGACTCAGATCAGGGCTGTATGGAGGATGATCCATTAATTCAACGTTTTCCTGCTTCAAAAACTCGCTTGTTTTCTGAGCGGTGTGAGAGCTCGCATTATCGTGATGGAGGATTATGCGTCGTTACGGGTTACCTCTACGGAGTTCGGATATCATCTGTGGCAAACAAACCGTTGTATACCAATCAGCGGTAACCGTTCTCCGTTCCTCTAAGGGAACTGTGACTACATGTCCTGTTTTCGCGACAAACGAAGCGACCATTTTCTTCGATACGCTGCGAGAGCGGACAACTTTTGTTGGCTTGATCTCACCTGCGAAGACCCAGACAGCCGACTGATGCTTTCTTTCTGGCTCATATGAATAGATCCATGATTCATCACCAGAGACAATGTTATAAACTGCTTTTGACTTTCCTCCGTTGAAGCGTTGCAGAGTAGACCGGCACCAATTGACACGAGCCGCCTTTTGCTCTTCGGACAAATTATGGGGCACCCAGCGGGAAACTAGCTTTCTCACTCCCAGTTCACCATGTAAAACAGTTTGTATCGCAGTCATACCTATCCCTAAAGTAGCCCGAATCTGCTCATATGTAATATGTCGGTCATCCTGTATCATTCGGCGCACAACAGCGACATTTTCTGGTGTAACCGCTGTTTTTGGCCGGCCTGTGGAAGGTACGGTGCCAAGAGAAGCACGTCCACGCCGGAATTCAGAATACCAGCGATATATTGTCGTCTGGCTAGGCGCTTCACTCTTGTATATAGATATAAGCTCAGCGAGACATTGTCCCTGAGATAATCCTCGTCGAAAGTTGTAAAAAATTATGGCACGGAAACTTTCTCTTGTAAGCTCCATTTTTTTATCGACCTATCAATTTCAAACTGATATTGTTCTTTAAAAAAAATTTTTTTTTTAATTCTGTCAATTGTATTCGATTTTCAACTAACCAGTGTTTATTCATCAAAAAGAGTTTTTAATCTAATTAAATCGAAAGTACTCGATTACCGATCTTTTCGGTATGCCCCTCGTAGCCTCCGTGTACAACAATTTTGCCACGGTCGACCGTGTGATGATGTAGAACTAACTGAAGATAGAAAATCCACGCGCAACAATTAAAGCAAATAAAACTAAGCTATTTTGTCTTAGTTAATCTATTGATCTGTCAGAGTTTTGGGGTCAAATCTATTGCTTTTCGATTTTTATTCAAAATAAAAAATTTCTGTATTAAAAAGTAAAGCAATGTGGTCTCTCTCGATTTCCGGGGTACAGATCATTAAGGATATCCTTACAACCTCACGATCGACGGATTTTCTGACATCATTCGATATTGATCTTTGTTGCCTAGAAAATTAAATATATTGTTAGCGTTATTATCGTTAGTAGTTCAGCCATGTAAGGATATTTGTCTTTAGTAAATTGCACCCCATGTCATCCCGCGATTCGTTGTAAAAGGTAACTAAGGGAAAAACTTCAGTAAATGGGCAGCAGCTGCCCATGTTACGAGTACTACAACACACTGTAATTACCAAAACGCCGTCCAAACTTCATCTATGCTTTAATGGTAAAAACTTTCCTTCACTTTCGAGAGCTTCGATTTACCTTAGACTATCATTCTAGCCGTTATTATTTTAAGACTGAGGGTATAAATTCTTAAAGAGACAAGGTTAGACTGGGATCTAATCCTGAGGTTAGACATTTATCTATGAAATCATAACCAGATAAATTGCCCTTGTTGCATTAGCAAAGAACCTAGGGGTATAAGAGAAACGATATAAGAGTCCAACGGGGTCCTAATTCTCAGAGGCACCGAACTGCCCGTTAAAAATTTTTTTGGGCACTCCCAAAAATTGTGACACTCTGTGAGAAAGGTACTTTTCATGTGTTAACTTTTCATGTCATTAAAGCAATAGATTTATTATAACGCTTTAAAAAGAATCTACTGAAATAAGCTAATTTAATGCCTTGTCCGAACAGCAAGGACCTAACGCTATGACACCATGTCACACAGCTCTGCATTTAATTACATTGTATTAGACAAGTCTGAATGACATCATTTATCTTTACCTACCTTATAAAACCCATACCAGGTAAGCCAAAGGAATCCAAACAAAACGGGCTTTATATAATTATGTAAATAAAATTGCAAGAAGCGTCATTTTCGCCCGCATTCAGCATTAATGATCATTTAACTGGACTAAACGCTTCAAAACCACTTCACGCTCCACGTACTCCATTCACGATATTTTGATAATGGCGTAAATTTATGCAGCAGCAGCTCGAAATCCGAGACTGCATAATGACTTGGTGTCGGTCTTGTTTTATGCTAAGTGGAGAGAAGGAAAGAGCCGGCAAATGTATGCAGATCGCGCGTGGGAAGTGGCAACAAGTGGCCGGCACGTTGATGTACCAATACAAGCTAAAACTAATTCTTTTGTCCAGATTATTACTAGTTCATACTATTTTTATTCCTAAAAGTTAACGTATGATCTAGAGTCGTTTCACTAACATAGCTTACCATAAATAATAAGTAAAAATAGAAAAGGCTTAGAGCGATCGATGCGGTTGTCGACATTGTCCGAAATTAATGAAATTGACAAAAAATCTAACTTAGAATGAAATGTGAAGTAATCCTACTAATATTATAAGTGTGAAAGTTTGGATGTTTAGATGTTTGGATGTTTATGACGCTTTCACGGAAAAACTACTGAATGGATTTGAATGAAACTTTACAACAATATAGCTTATACTTCAGAATAACATATAGGCTATAATTTATAAAGACAAATATTGTGTAAATTGTTCAAAATCACACTTATAATATTAGCGGGATTACATGGGCAATTTTGGCATAACAAAAACGCGTTGCCTAGCAACCGACCATAGAATATGTAAAGTCGTATATACAAACTTTCGCGTTTATAATATTGGTGTAAAGACTATTTGAATGTACTACGTCATATATTGAATTTTATTTTGTTTCTTTAAATTATTAGACTACGTAACAGAATAAACACTATTTTGTACCTTATGCTGTACAATAATTTGTCATAAACGTCACCTGCCTATCGAACAAGTAGAATACATCCTGAAGTACACGCGGACAAAGTCGCAGGCGGAAGCTAGTAACGAAATTAGTATTTTAGATATTTTCGTGCAATTTTACCAGGATACTATTTGTAAAAAAGGGAAGTTTAACGGGACCTTTCAAACAGTGTATTGCTGAAATCTTTCTCAGAAGATGGGAGGAGCGTATTTCATATTAACTTGATATCTGTACGTCTACGGGTGCCTGAGAAAAGGAGTCATGACATATAACAATTAACAAAGTGATCTTATAAAATGACCTTTTCAAATAAGGATGAGGTTCTTAATTAGACTGTACACAAGTATTTTTTTTTGTATGTATGCTACGCGATAACTTCGCCAATTGTCACCAGTTTTAATAATAAAAAATTGTAAAGTGTACTTCAAAATCGCAATTGATTGAGCTCTTTTTGAGAAAATTAAGAAAAATTAAACATGTGCCCAGATAATTCTACTTACGAGTTAAGGATGAACATTTTCAAGGAAGTTGAAGTTGGTTTTTATTTCTTTTTGGACGCGTTAATTCCTTTTTAATGTACAGAGCTCTAAAAAATAAGAGTAAAGTGTATTATGTAGATACAGTCAGACTGTAATTTATCTTTCAGAATGGAAAGCGTTAAAATTTGAAATAGCAGATAATAGATTTAAATACATTCCAACACACCCTTCCCTTCACGTGACTAGCAGTCCCAGTTTCAATAAAAAGGTGATAAGGCAGTCCAGTCCACGCAACGCAATTAAAACCACATTACTCATACATACAGCGTGTTGCAATACAAACCGGTGCAACATGCACGAGACATTATGCATTTTAATAACACTCATCTGTTGAGTGTATTAATAATATTAAAAGACTTTACCACGTTTTCTCTTCCAAAGAAAAATCTTGTTACAAGAAATAATTTATGTAGAAAATTTACTCACATTTCATTGAACGTTTTCACTGCACATGGGCTGCTCGTGAAAAGCCTTATTCCTTTACATGCCAAACTCCGACGCACTCTCCCCTTATACATAGATAAGACTATTCAATTCGAGACGTATTTAAAGGATGTATAAGTTTAGTCTACTCACAAAAATTGACCCCAAACCACATAAAAAGTTGTATCTTTCAGAGGTTTGGGGTCAATTTTTTTGGGGGTGATTTGCCAATCTTTCATAAAATGAAATTGATGAACTCGAAGGTATTTAAGCTACTGCGCCTGCGTACACCTTAATCGGTTTGTAAAAAATCGCAAGTGACATAGGCTTAATATTTGCTAGTCCCAACGTATTTAATTTTTAGTTTAGTTTCATATTGTTTCAAATTTTTGTCGGTTTTATGCCTTTTAATAAACTTTCTTTATTATTATTATAAATATTACTGGCTTAGGTAGCGATGAGTTTAATTATAATGAAAAATTAAATAAGTATAAGTGGTTTCGAGCCAATTGAGTCCAGCCCCTCCACTCGACCGGTCATTATAGGATATCATAGGGGAAGAAGGCTATGTTCAGCAGTGGAAGTTTACCAGCTGATGATGAGGATTTAAGGTACTCCTGCTCCCTATATCTTCAAGTCTAAAAACCAATATTACCTTTCAGTGGCTCGGCTGCCGTAAATAGAAAGCGGTAACTGATTTTACACCTATCCTGTTTCACACCATGCAAAATACTGTGGAAAAAAGATTACGAGCTGCCGGTATTCGGGATATGCGCTATTAACATACTGCCGTCGACGATCAGATAAAGAGGGTTTGTGAAAATTTAGTGGATGGTGTGTAATTACTGCATTGTCGATAGCATCGCCGCGGCACGCCTACCGCTGCTAATGTATCGTTTTGTGTTCGTATGTGCGTTTTTTAAAACACCATGTGTATAGGCGTTGATGCATTTTTGATAGCTACCTTTGTTTTGTTACAGGGAAATTGAATTGTTGCTTTTGTGTAGTATTGTTGATTCAGAGCGCTACAGAAATTACAGCTGCAATATGTTTTTTGTTCAATAACACATTTCACATTTTTTTAGTGTCGAAACTAAAAATCTGTTTTGAGATACCATGTCTAGCACAGAATTAATATAGAGCAGCGGAGTTAACAAAAATGAAGGAAATAATACAGACACATCGACACATTTTTTATCATGATGGAGAGAGTGAGACGGATACAGAGAATCGTGGGTGGACACACTTTTTTGATTTAAGGCGATCCACCTCCATCAAACTTTCATACTAAATTTCTGTTGCCGTAATCTTTTAAAATATTATAGCTGGATTTGTGTAGTAACAATCTAAAAATAGGGCATCAGATTGTGATGTCGCGAAATGAGTATCATTAACATACAACTTCACAGTGAATCACAATATTCACACAATTTTTCAAAGCGCCATCTATGAACCATTAGTTGCGTAACTGCTATTGTAGCTAACTGTAAAGTTTTAAATTAATGATATTTATTTCGCGACATTAGAATTTTATCTCCTATTTTTAGCTAACTATGGCTACATAAATTTTGTATGGAAGCATTAGGAGAGGGATAACATTAAGTAATGTTTTTGTAAAGAAATTTACGATAGATGAGTTACTTCGAAGTCCCTACAGGTACAACGTACGTAAACTATATTGTTTCACTTACAACCACAATATATTTCAGTCAAGCAAATAAAAATCGCCGACTGCGTAATCCGAGCGCGTATCTCCCAAGGGCCCCGAGATATCAAAGCTCATTCTGTCTTCATACCTGCCTGCCCAAACCCACAAGCTAACAGGGTTACTCAACCTCAAATATTTGCCACAATTCTCTGACGTGGAGATCAAAGAGAACGAGCAATGACCGTCAAAAACACTCATTGTTAACCCTCCGCGAGCCACCCTCAACCTTTGCTCTATTATTATGAAGCGTGCCCGGGGCACCTCTCTTCACAACTTGAATGTTTAAACGTAAAACTCTTAAATTTGAGTTTTCCCTGAAAATCGTGATGAAGCCGCCTCTTTGGCATACTTGTAGAGCATTCAAGTTTACTTGTTAGCTTGAAGCTCTTTTAATATTGGTATTGTCACCTGTGATCGTGTTTACTTACGTATCTTTCTAAAAGGTATCTGTTTAGGTAACGATTAACGATTCCGTTTTAGTTGAAATCATCATCATCAACAGCCTATATATGTTCCAACTCTGTAATATCTATATGTGCCTCTTACAGAGAGTGTAGTTTAGTTGAGATTTTTGTTATAATCATAAACGCGCCTACCTAATAACAGATAGCTTCTGTAACTAATCAGTCCAAAAATATGTCATAGAAAATAATTAAAAATAGATACAAATGCCTAATTTGAAATCTTCAAGAACAGTACCTACCTATATATTAAACTTTTATAACGCATATAAATTATATTAAATATCACACTTTCAAAAATTGGACCCTTATATGATCCCCTTATATACCCGTAGATCATATAAACTAAGTCACTGCATCTAACGAAACAATCTGAAAAACATAGTCTAAATTTAAGGTTCTCAATTTGTTTTGAACCTTATGATTCTACTTCTGTTATACAATTACAGAGTAACAATAAAATAACGATATACAGTATTGCCACGTGTTGCACTGCAAATTCTCCTACGTGAATAGCTATGTATTGTTTAATGGTAACACTACAACGTTAATCGCTTCTCCAATTTGAATAATATGCATAGCATTATAGCGTTTATTGTTAGTGACGTCATTGTGAGACACAACTTTTGGCAGGTTAAGGAATATGAAGTGAAATAGAGTAAGAATATTTACAATACTAGGGGTGTTCTTTCTACAAGAAAAGTCACCTTGGTTGGTGGCTCTATTCGAGAAAGACTTTATAACTGATCTATTTATATCTGATTTTATGGACAAGCGGCGAAAAAAACAATAATCAAAACAGAATGTTAAATATTTAAACAAATTAAAAGTCCGATGACGGTAGGGTATTAAATGAAAAACATTGCATCGTATAAAACTTAATTCCATACTTATATTATGTGAAAGTGATTTTGTTTGTTTTTCTTTCCTAAAGGTTGTGACGGGCAGTCAAAATTTTGTTAATAAAGATAGTTGAAGGGCTTGAAAAGAAAATTTTTCTCGATCGAGATTGTCGAACTAAGTCGCGTCCAAAACGCTAGTTTTTACTATTTGTGTACTTCATCCCACAATTCTTCTATTCGTGAGTCGTAGTTTTTCTAATCTCGAAGAAATAACGTGAACAGGAAAATGCAGTTTACGGCTCAGCAGTAACATTCTGAAATTGCGTTTCATCTTAGAGTTTATGTGATGTCATCTTGTTGAGAAATGACGACACGGGTATTGGGTGCACTTTAAAATGAAACTTGAAAGATTTTTTACGACTCGATAACCTGAAATTCTTTATTTAGCATTTATTTATGGTACAAATTTGAAGTTTGAGAATTCACTGTTGAAAGCGGTTCTGCTCATTCAAAGTATAAAATGGTGATAAATTTAATAAGATATGAAAATGCGTAGTCCAAACATAATCCAAGCAATTCTCGCTTATTCAATATTTCCACCAAAAAAAACAAGCCTCTTGGTTGTCTCTGCCACTTCACCGACGTTTGTCTTGTCTGTTTGTACATGTACAGCCGGACGTGTATGGCTGCGAAGAACAGAGCACCGAACTGAGTGGCGCACTCTGGAAGACATCTATGTCCAACAGTAGACTGCCGCAGGTTATACATGATGATGACACCACATTAACGGGACAGTGAAAAAAAGCGAAGATTTTTTATTCTATTATAGATTTAGAAAAATTTAAATAAAGCTTAAACAAAATAATTATTTTGAAATGTCCACTTTTTACATTCCGTTTCATATATGAGCAAATTCGTATAGGCCATTAAAAATGTATTCAAAAAATACCGCAAGTAAGATATTGTTATACTAGGTCAATTAGTGCTTAAGGCGTTGATGCTAAACTGATGACTTAATCTGTAGCCCATGTGTGAAATTATCTTAGGATTCCATGGATTACGCTGGAAAATTAATGGGAAACTGATAACAGATGGACAATGTTAAACAGATTTGTGGGGAAAATTTATATAAATAAAGCATTAGGTACAGCTGTGGCTTCAGGACACACATTTTGTGTTTTCTAAATTGAGATCTAGGTAACGAAAATAATTATTTATTCAACAGCCTAACATGTCCTTACTGCTGGGGCTCAGACCTACTCTCCTACATAGAGTATATGGGCCATAGTCCACCACGCGGGCCCAGTGCGGATTGGTAGACTTCACATACACCTTTAAATTTCTTCTCATTTCTTCTCTAGAGTGTGCAGGTTTCCTAGTGATGTTTTGGCGCACAAAATAATTATTAACACCCTAAATAGTCTCGGAAGCTGTATCTTATATACGCACATAAAATATTTTTTCAGCTATTTCTAATGGTATGTGCAAAATGAGAACGATCTGACAATTTACAATGTCGTCTATATTTCGTTGTCATCGTAATCGTCAGCATGAGCCTCCCTCATAGATTGCCACCTTGGAATTTCTTTCATCGCAGTAGAACGCTATTATTACATAGGTAGATGCTTCTGACCATCCCCTGAATAGTTTTGCCTTTGCGAGATGACATGGCTTTGTTTTAATCCAATAATACACACACCATTAAAGTAATTTTAAGACTTTATTTGTGTGTCTGTGTTACTGGGATATTCGACTTTGTGGTTTGTTTATAGTTAGTTAGTTTTTTTATTGAAACAGATCATACTCCACTGCTGAACATGCGACAAATAGGGCTTGTTCGTTCGTTCGTTTGAAAGTTGCGGGCAAAAGCTAGTTAAAGGATATTGTATTACTGCTAACATTCCGTTATTGTAATCCAAAGGTCATGAGTTCAATTCCCGATATTACGCCCTATTACGCCTATCTGGTATGGTCTGATTGGTATACATAACGTAACACATTTTTATATATTCGTTTCCGGGGTATGGAGTACATTATACTAATCAACCTCCATTCGCAAATAAATAATTTTGATTTCATTTTGATACAGTCCGAAAGAAACTTCGCGCAGAAGAGTAAAAACAAACAAATTTCAAATTAAGACAATGCATTTTCCGTCGTAAAATTATAACAATAAAGTTGTAAAATCCTTTCCAAAAACTCGAACAAACAGACTTACTTCACAACTGTGACAATTTCCCATGGCATTGTTCGTAATCTTTGTTTTGTATCAGAAACGCCAGGTGGTGTCGATTTTAAACTTTTCAATGACGTCCTCGTTCCTAATTAATTCTGCTCATTTCTGAATTACGGGACCTAATTCATTTAACGTCTTTGACTTTGAACACGAAATTGCGTAGCGATAAAAAACTTTAACATGGTAATTTTAAATGATTTGAATGAACATACCGAGTTAAAAAAAAGATTGCAACCTTTGAAGCCAGGTTCAACAGTAATGCCCAAAACGAACCTACTGAAAAGTAAGAGCATCTAAGATAAAATGGCTTATGTATTTGCTCCATGACAAGACAATCTAAGTAAACAGAAATGTTAAGTTTCGTTAGAACACAAACGTGGCTTAAACGATGGTAGCAAGATTTGAACGTTAAAAAAGTTTAAGAAACTATAACCTAACCCACTTACGCAACGGGATGATTTAGGCCAACCCCTAATAGAAGTCATACAGTTATCCTCGCTCATAAATGAGGACGAGTCAAATTCAGCACTGCACTTTATTATACAAGAAACTCGTTTCAGGAATGGTAGCGACTTCCACTTTTAGTACGCATAGTTTTTTTACCGAAGGGGAATCTTCAAGAGATACCCAATTACTTAAGGGGGAATGGGCTACGTGGAATTATTACACACAAAACCCCTCCGGTGGCCACACACAGCGCATATCGGAGAGCTCTGGGTCCTCAGAAGAACGCCTCTAGTGCTCCGCTCTCGTCATGCATATCGCACTTCCCACCACTTCGCCACTCCTTTCCACTACCCTCTCCGGACCAATTGAACGGGTAGCCAGAGCTCCTACTCTGACTTTCTCCTTTACCTCTACTCCTGGGGCAAACTTATAATAGAGTCTATACTATGCAGCTAAAGTTCAATATAGAGCTAAAAATATAGTTAAGAAACACATTCCACAAAGGAAATCTGCTGGACAGTGTATCTGAATCTCGCAGCAAGTACTTAGTTTCACTTTTGTCATCTTATCAATTTCTGTGTTCCCTGAACGGTACAGCTTGGGAGTCTGCGCACGGACAGCGTTTTAGTAGATTGTAGATGTAGATGAAGTGTGTAACATACCTAATGTGCAATACCATACGAAACCAACAGTGAAAGTTCACGCACAAGTTGCAATTACAAAATTGGCATCATCTGAGAGGTCGGTCGGACAATCCCACAAGTAGTCTCGCACGAGAGCCTAAGGCCCGCTGTAATAGCACCGATTACCGAGGCCACCCACTGTAGTAATGTTTCATTCTAGCAGGAATCAATTTAAAACGAAGCAGTGGAGCGTAAGCAATTGTTCCCATATTCAAATAAGAAGAAATTTCACAAGATAATTAATAGTTTATAGTTCATTTGTAAACGGAATCCTAACTGTTCAATCTCACCCTGAAAGCCGCTCAACATAGGTATAATTTTATTCTACTAATATGTACTAACCGAATGTAATTTGAACCATGTCACATGCACCTTTAATTGACATTTCCTTCAACACACTACATAGGAACAAGCAAGAGTGAATGTGACATAAGTGGATACAATTTTTTGTACTCGAGTGTACTCTCACCTGATGGTAAGTGACGAAAAGGCCGTTGTACAGTGTGTAGTCATCTAGGTTAACCAGAGGCTTGCTATGCTATTTTTCACTAGTAAAACACAACAGTGCTATTAACATTGCTGTTTGGCGACAGACTTAGGTAACATGGTGGTAGCTAGCCAGACCGGCACGAAAACCACCATACCACCAACCGAGCGCACTCCCGGTGGGCATCAATTATGATTTATTTTTTCATCCGTGAACGAGAAGTTTCGTTTAGTCTCTTAATATGAAATGAAATTATAGGGTCGTCCTGTTGTAGAACAGAGACCTCACGTCCTAGTAACATAAACAATGCCCATTAATAAAATCTACTTGCCCTCTTAATACATAATAGAATATTGAACACGTCAAACAAAACATCATATCTTTTCCAAGACAAAGTTTAATGCTCCCAAAATACTTTCTAAGTATTCCGAACAATTTAATCAGTTTCAAATTGCTTCTAGGAAATTCGATTAATCTCCAATTTCCTGGCGATGTTATTGGCAAAGCCTTTATTATTAGTGTAGTTAGGAGCCCACCCAACCAACTATGGGAAAGTTTCAATTGGTATCGTTTCGCACAGTTGGCTACATCGTGTCGTGATAAAGTCAATAAAGCACGTGTCTCAAACGTGCGAATGTGGGCGTTAAGATTATTCGCTCGAAAAAAGTTTTATACAAAATTTCTGTTTGCCATAATCTTTTAAAATAGAATAGCTTGCTTTATGCAGTAATTATCTAAAAATAGGACATCGGATTATAATGCCGTGAAATGAGTATCATTAACATCAAACTTCATAGTGATTATTAGATTATTGTTAATAGACTAGTGTGTCATATATAACGGTGAAGGAAAACATCGTGAGGAAACATCTAAAAGAGGCATGTGAAGTCCGCCAATCCGCACTGGGCCCGCGTGGTGGACTATGGCCCATACACTCTCTGTAGGAGAGTAGGCCTGAGCCCCTACAGTGGGGACTTATATAGGATGTTGATGATGAGATATTTTATTCGCCAATTTTTATAAATTCGCGATAGCCTTAACATATTTTCTTCTTCTTTTAATAATATTTAATAAATGAATTAGGATTAGTTAATTTATCACTTATTTAGATATTTGCTGTGCAAGATCAAATAAATATACACACAAGTGAATGCAACAATGCAACAAACAAGAAGAATGCAAAATGATCCGGTTAGTAAAATATAATTAGCTATACGTATAAGGACTTTCAAAAGTTTCAAATATAATCACAATGTGATCACTGCTTCGTCATAATTAGAGATGGGATAATAAAGAAAAATCTTTATTTATCAGAATTAAAAATTCCATATAGTTTTAGCAAATTTCTAGCCTATGCTAGTAAGTAAAAAATTATCAAAGCATAAAAAAATTTAAAAAATGTTTTGATGCGTATTTACCCAGATTTTATTCCAGATGTTGTGAAAATTAAATGAAAATAAAAAATATCTATTGCATCATCTGAACTGAAATTAATATACAGGTTATCCTTTGTATCGATCTTTAAAATTCCGCTATTTAGGAATTGGCTTACATTGACATAATTATATTACAAGTAAAGTTGCAAAGTAGGTAAGTAGTACGATGTAACGGAACATGGTCAGAATGACATGATAAAATAACATAACAAATAACAAAATGTTTTTTGTATAGAGATAGCTGAATGGCTCGAAAAAAATGTAGGCTATTTTTATCCCGATAGAGCAAATAGTTTCCGTGGGAAACTTTCAGAAGTCCACGCGGAAGAAATCGCGGGCAAAAGCTAGTAAACAACATCAGTAGCATGAGACGCATCTAAGCGTGCGGGAGTACGAGTACGAGTATGTCAAACTGCATGATGTAAAAACTCACTTTAGAGCACTGTTGCGCCTCATCCAACGCCCACTGGACGTTCTTAAAACGTTGTATTTACAATAAAATATGACAATTATTTCAAAGGTTATTAAATACAGGATTCCGAAAGCAAATAACTCGAGGGGTACTTTGTAGAGGATTCGTCGTGTCCCCCAAGGGTCCTTGTTATGACTTGTTTATTGTTTGCACGGGACCAATTTAAATGTTTATCTGTCCCCTGTAGTCTGACACATTTGTTCAATTGTCCTTAGACGGACGTCGTTGTTTATATTACACATTACTTGGTCATATATTAAGAACGTACGACAGGACTTGAACAAAGCAATCAAATGATGTCGCATACCACTTATGGGTATCATAGAAATTTTAGATTCGAATCCGACAGTTTATAACATACGAGTAGTAAAAAGCGGGACCTAAAATTTCTTTCAGCTGTGAAAAAAACAATCTTATAAGAACGCAATACAAAGATACGGCTTTTATGTATCATATTTTGCCACATAGGGGAAGCAATGTCTTATATAGCACATAATTCATCGTCAGGAAACCTGCACATTCCTGAGAAGAAATTCAAAGGTGTTTGTGAAGTCTGCCAATCTACAAATCCAAAACTAGCGGAAGAGCGAGGCCTCCTAATACAAGTGTTTTTAAACTTAAAAGGAGTATCCCAAAAGCTGTATTGTTAAGGTAATCATATTAAAGAAAATAAATATTTTTCCTTTTTTTTTCACACTGGGCCCGCGTGGTGGACTATAGCCCATACATTGTCTGACGAGGATAATAAGCCTTCACCGAAAAACCAATGGTTATAACTTTTATCATTCGTACATAAATAACAAATTGGAACTCATGGGTACGAGCCAGGATCGAACCCAGACCTCGCTTGTTCAAGAAATGACGCTCTACTCAACTGAGCTAACATGGCTTGTCTCGAATGAATGAAAATGAATGAATTCTTGATTAGCAAACGATAAATTATACATTTTGTTTTGGTATTTCAGTGTTCCCGTCGTATATTATCTAAAATCCACACAGACGAAATCGCGAGCAACAGCTAGTCATATTTGTAAGCTACACGACAAACGCAATCTTTCTTTTATCCCTCGAGACATGAGGACCGGCAATTTCTCAACGGTGACCTCAATAAACTAAAGCCAGTCGCTCACTTAATTCAGTGGACCCATTCAATCCAGGAGTCCAAGGTTCTTTATCAAGTGACGATTAGCCAATCCTCCCATCAATCTTGGGCAACAATGATCCCCTAACTAAGCGGAGACGGCATGCCAGCAGACACTGCATGTGCTGTACATGTACAACATTCATATCTATCAACACGAGGTCGTTGATCTTACAATCTTGTTATTCTTTTTATGTTTAAATTCATGAAATTTAACTTTAAAAAACCAGCCAAGTGCAAGCTAAACATACGCACCAAGGGTTCCGAATGTGGTTTCGAACCATGGAAAGAAACATGCAGATATTATTATCAAAAAAATCATTTGTCCGAACGCATAACAAATTAGTTAACAAGCATATTTGCAAGGCTTTTTGGTGATTCGATAAATAAATATAATTATTTAAATCATGAAAGTATAAAACTTATTTAGGAATACGTTTCGGTATAGCTTTCCTAAAGCTAAAATTATTATGTCACCTTTCCTATACGAGTATCACAGCTTTTGATACAGCTGTATCCGATTCGATTACACCCACTCACCCAGTGTTTGTACATCACAATGGTTTATCATTAGCTAGCAATGAACACTCGCGGCACCGGGATCTTTTTAAAGGTATCATTAATCATTATTCACCAGAGTTGATTTCCGATTCAATGGATATGTGCTTTAATTAAAATTAAAAGGAATATACACGTATTATGAACAAATACGATATTTAATTTTGGGAACGTTTCTTATTTTTGACGTTTAATTTATCGAAAAAAATTGCTTCATGTCCGCCCAGTTCTGCTCTAATTTCTTATATTTGTGAGTCTTGGACGCATTTTATCAGTATTATCCATTTGTTTAAAACTCTCTCGTCACTCAGTCACTCTTTTCCCTGAATTAAATCGATTTTCGACATTAGAAAAACACGCAATAATAAAAACATCTAAAATAGTTGATAATAGATTTAAATATAAATTATCGTGTATAAAATGCAGAGAAAAAAAATATACTCGTAAAGCATAATATCTTCTACTATATCTACACACATACTTTCAAGTACATCTCCTTTCTCTATCTATAAAGTAGTAGAGTAACGGATGACCTTATCGTGTCTCAATCTCTATAACAAATGAAGTCAAATATCGAGATTTTATCAAACCATCGATTGCAGCGTCCACGGTGGCTGTTTCGATACAAAAATGAACAAAAAACTTGAGATATGGATTGTGTGCGTGTAATCGCTGCTGCATGAATATTTATTGTTAATTTGTAAGTCCGATGCCCCCATAGTCTCACAAGGCCCAACCATTCTGTAGGTATAATTTTGACGTGACTTATCAAAGATTAACGTCTACGTTTTATAAGGTAACGATTTCATGATCCCGCTAAAATTTCATAAATATTTGTTTGTAAAGTTAATAGTTTTTTATTCATTTTATTCAAGAGGTTGTGTGCATTTTGTGGGGCTTGCATTTTACAGCTATATAAAAATATTGTTACCAAACACTTTCGAAACGTTATCAACGTCAACAAGAACAAAGGGTATCCGTATACCTACCTCCTGTCCTCTCCACACACACGTCCATTTTCATTGCTTTAGACTAATGCGGTAAGAGACCATGTGACTGTACTATTTAGAACATAACACGTTAGGCGCCGCTTACACAAAACGCGAAGAACGGTTGGGGTGAAACGTGTAGGAAGACGTCATATTCGCGATGACTAAAAATTCATGCACTATAGTAGGTGCACATCATTGTCTATTTTACTCTTTTATAAAGTGATGGAAAGGTGGAAAGAAATTAATAATAATAACAGTTTATTTCAGGCAAAAAGATGTACAGTTCATATACATTTGTACAAAAAGATACAAATTTTTTTTTAACAGAGTATAGATCAACGTTTGGCCACGATCTCACCTGATGGTAAGCGACGATGTGGCCTACGATGGTGCGCGTTGGTCTAGAAGGTGCCTGTTCACCCTCGACTTGAAGACACCCAAGTTATAGTTTTCTGGGAATACAGACGCCGGCAGCGCGTTCCACTCTCTGGCTGTACGCATGATAAAATTAGAAGCAAAGCGCTTAGTGCGAGCCATAGGAATGTCAACGACGTATTGGTGGAGCCCTGCTGCTCGTCTGCTGGATCGATACTTAAATGGCGATGGCGGAATCAACATGAACAGCTCTTGCGCGCACTCTCCAAAATGTAACCTATAGAATACAGAAAGGCAGGCCACTTTTCGCCTGTGTTCAAGGCTTTGGAGTTTGGCCTCCACGAGCGAATCATTGCCAATGAGCCTCTTTGCACGTCGTTCTACCGAGTCCAGGGCTGCTAGCTGGTATTTAGCAGAGCCATCCCAAAGGTGACATAGGTACTCCATACATGATCGAACTTGAGCTCTATAAAGGCTTAGGAGCTGTTCAGGCGTGAAGTACCGTCTCACCTTGGATAGGATGCCGAGTTTTTTGGCAGCGGTCTTTGCAATGGACTCGATGTAACTCCCAAAGTTGAGGTCGGATGTAATATCCAGCCCCAAAAGCTCAAGGTGGTTAGTTATAGGTACGGAAACATTTTGGAAAGATGGAGCAAGATGGAATGGACTCCGCTTTGCAGTGAACAGACACGCCTGTGTCTTTTTCGCATTGAAGCTGACAAGATTGGCATCGCCCCAATCTGACACGGCACAATTGTAGAAATACAATTAGGCTGCAATAAGCAACTAACTGCCAAACATATACGATATATTCCTATACACATGCAACTTATTTCCAAATGTTTGTAAATCAAATTTGGCTTTCAATTAATTTTTCATTTCAAATAAAACAGGCAATACCTACTTCTATATCTCTATAACCTATTCCTATTAACATTATAATTTGGAATGTTTGCAATTCGGAGTTGTCAAGAATCAATTTTTTCACATGGTCAACAAATAAATTTCCCAACAAGAAATCGTCTCGTATACAGCTGTTCAGGTCAGGCTACCGTTATCCTCGAACTGATAAATCAAGTGGCGAAAGAGAGGTATGTACACCACTTGTACATAACCTGATTTTGACGTACATAGATAATATTAAAAACAATTAATTATTGAACGAGAAGAATCATGTACTGCTTTCGAATACTTAACATTATCGTGTTTCATATTATGGAGTTAGTCTTATTGTTGCCAGCGTCACGTCGCGTTGTCGCGCGTCCCGGTGCATCCAGTGCCTTAGCTCCCCAGTAACCAGATCGTTAACTAGCTTCGCGAATGTGTGGGCCGATATACAAACAATCACCGGCGGCTCGTTAATAGAATGAGATGGGTACCGCGTAGGTAGTATCGATTAATCTAGAACGATTGTCAAACATCGATACCAATTGATTAGATAGATTTATCATATACCCGGAACGCACTAAGCGCATACCTTGACCAAGTGACGCATTACGGCCGTCCCTTTCTTCCCCGTGGTGATTCAGAAGAGAGGCTCATGTCCAGCAGTGAACTTGTGCTGCTTGTCGATGACGATGAGTAGGTACGAGTACTACCAACTGAAATGACTAAACGACGGGTTCTTCACCGGGAATCGAACTCACACCCGCCCGGTCAACATTCCAACAATGTAGCCATACGCACTAGCTGGGCAATGTTAAATAGATGAATTCATATTCTTATTAGTAGTATTTCTGTCATAATATTATTATATCTTTTTTTTTTCTTTTTAAAAATTGCCATGTTCAAAATTTACTCACTACCTACATCCATAGATTAAATTAGTAACTCGGACAGTACTCACTAGACTAAGAAACCGATATAACGCTGGTATCGATAGAATCGATTGTAGAACATCGATACCAATTGATTGAGGTGGAGACCAAAGATGTGCTTCCGCTTGTCTACGGTCACCGGTCCCCACCTGACAGATTAACGAGATGTATGTGTTTCCTACAGAACAACTTGAAGGTTCGAACGAGTATAAGCTTAATTTTAGATCTACGTGTATATATTCAATTGGAACCGTGGTGTTATTGGGGAACACCCTCACCCTACATAATAACGCCAACATGTTTTAAAAATGTGGTTACGTTACCTAATACAATATTGTACAAAAGAAAAGAAAATTTCATCCGTAGAGAAAGAGAGCCTACACCTGTCGCACAGGGCTCCCCCTATGGCAGACTATGAGGCTACACCATATTACGTTAATTCAATTGTTTTAGTCAATAAATATTTTTGTATTTTTATTTGATAAGGAATATTTCATCATAATCAGCTGTCCACAAGCGAACATGAGACTTCGTTACATACCATTTTTATTAAATTAATTATAAGATCGTAAAACACGACCAACGCCGTGTCTTTAAATAATTTTCGCCGATTGAATTGTCACAAAAATTTGTTACTATTTTCCTATGAAAGGATACGATTGCACCTGGGCTGAACTGGCTTTTTGCATTTCAAAAATATTCAATAAGGAATCAGGTAATAGACATCACCATTCCTGGGATACGAAAATCAAATTCAATCAATAATGTAACGAAATCGTTGAGAAGCTTTCATCAAACTTTCAAAATGAAAGCAATCAATCCTTTGGTAAAGTTTAATTTGCCATAACTTCTCCATCGTCCGGTCAGATTGGAGTCTTTAGGAGTATGCCTGTGATTTGTGCACACACATTTCATAGCACAGCACAGCACTGTAATTAAATTCGATCGCTACGCTCTGAAGCCTACTAGGTTGCGTGTTTGCACTATCTGCCTCGGTTATTCTAGTGCTGTCAGTTTCGGATACTGCGAATATCATACTTAAATTTCTAAAACAATATTATTTTCATCTAATGGTTTCGAACTCTATTCATCTTAACTTTGTGCAAAATATGTTATGGTAAATAAAATATAGTAGTGACAGTAATATGTTTCAGATCAATGAAGTGAATAGATTTGAATTCAATTTTTGTTACTTTTTTTTAGTGGCGACCACACATCGAGCACCATGTACCGGGTCGTTCCCTTACTAGATGCACCAAAGATCTATTAAAAATTGGGGGAAGCCACTTGATGCAAGTGGTATACCATGAAGAAGGCCTATGTCCTGCAGTGGACGTTTACCGGGTGATGATGATGAACTCTGCCTCCGTGGCCTAATGGCTCAGTATCGGACCCGAAATCCGGAGGTCTTGGGATCGAGTCCTAGTGGGAGCACCTAGGTGTAAGTTGGGTTAGGTTAATTTTTTATGTATTAATGTATAATTTTTGGGGGTTCATGTAGCTTTTAATTGATTATGCACTTAAATTAGAATAATATGACTTATGTCTATGAATGTGGAGTGTAATAATTGTTAGCTCATCTAATAACTATATTAAAATGTGTGTGAGTGGGGGTACTCGGTTTGGTTGGTGGTAGTGCATTTTCTATGTCCGCATGGCTAGCTACCACCATGTTACCTAAGTCTGTCGCCAAACGGCAGTGTTAATAGCACTGTTGTGTTCCAGTATGAAAGGTAGAAGAGGCAGCTCCTCGTTAGCTTGGGACTTCTGGGTGCGCACGCTTAACATCCGACGGCCTTATCGTCACTTACCATCAGGTGAAACGATGGCCAAGTGCAAAGCCATCATTCATAAAAACAGACAATTTTATTTAGATTTACAATGCAATTTTATAAACGCTTCATATAAATAATAAAGTATATGAAGTTGTAGATAAAAATATGTTTGCATAATAATGGTTTCGGATATTAGGCAAATTTTCGGATACCCACGCCCAGTCCCTATTAGCAAGAAATCCTCACGGCCATTCCAGGCACAGTCGGATATCTAGAAGTGAGCATCAGTTACAATAACCGGTTCCCCTCGTATCGGGGTGTCGCACGCTCGGACCAGGCACATCCAGGGAATAACTTACTTACATCACTTAAGGGCTATTAATACCCCTAGCAGCTGTTTTTCTCTAACTCCAATAACCTCGTAGGTATTTCGTATTCTACTGAGAAAATCAAAATAAGCAGCTTCTTGCCAGCGATTAGTTGCCATCGATTTTTCAACTAACGTCAATTCTTCTACTGTTGAAAATGAAATGAATTTTATAATGTTAACAATAATAAAATTAATCAAATGTAAATGTAGTTATATTAGTTAAGTATGCACATAATAATAACCATCATTTTAGACAGACTTACATGGCAAGAGGTTCCAGAAATTAGTATATTTTTCCACTCTTTGTCTCATTCCAATAATGCGCGCTGTCAAAATATGGTTTCATTCATACTCACATGACACTATAATTGTTATACTTAATTTATAATGTCTTACGAAAGTTCGATACCGTCACAACCTGACATGATTCACACAGGTAGAACTATGTATTAAGTACACTTTACCAACCAACTTGAAACAAGGGAACGATTTCTGACAACTATATAGAACTGCAGTACTGCCGTCAAAAATGTTTACTGGATGCACGCATCAATAACATGACAACGAAAACAAAACCAGTTCGTTCCGCGTTTCACGCCAATACTCTTGTCAAATATCCACTCCCAAATGCTATCGTTCACATCTAAACAGTCGATCGTGACCCAATAGTTTTAATGAAAGTCAACTCGACAGTAAATCGATTAGTTCCATCTAAGTCGATACCATCGGTACGTAGTTAGCTATCATTGTCTGAAGACCGTTACCGGTAGCACAGGGTGAAAGAATACGCACGTACGTGCTTACACAGAACCTACACTCTTGTAAAAATGTATAAAAACATTGCTTACTCGGACTTTTCAAACAAAGGTTCAACCGGCACCCTCTCTAGGCCAACGCGTAAGATTATGGTCAAGCGTAGCTATCTACATTGTATCAGAAATATTTCGTTTCTCGGAGTCAGGCCTCAGCTTCAGTGAAATTTTTGTAACAGACATTAGAACTGCCTGTTATATACCAGTTAGATAAAGCCAGTTCGTACATGATTTTAAGATTATTTATTCCTACAACTTGGTAGGAGAGTATCTGAATACAAATAATTACACAAGAGAATTATGTGTTTACCCTGGATCACTCTATAAGCACACACGACTCTTAGCTACCTCACTCATAATCTGTAGAAGTCCTAATTAATAAAAAAATTGGAAACCTAATTTTTAAGGACTTTCTGGAAATTAAGCAGTGTCCGTAGTTGAAACCTAAAACCTTGCACCTACTACGAGATACGCTCGATTGTAATCTGAAAAATACAATTTTCACCAAACCCGGAAGCAATCCGAAACAAATGTTGTAGCAGATATCCCAGACTCGCGGGGATGAGTGAGTCGGAGGGGCACAGAGTGTCATGTCTGTATGCTTCAGTAGCCTATGCAGCTAGTCTGTAGTTCTATACGCCTCTAGATTAATGATAGGAGCGTCATTGTTTGTAATGCAAGAAAAATCGTCTATTAAATCTACACCGTCCGTCACTGACACTGCCGTGCCGTGGTTGAGTGGGTATTGTCTGAGTATCGTTTGGGCTGACGTCGGCGCGGCGGTGTGTTTTATCATTTCGCAAACAAAATTACTGGCTGGACGACTGTGGTCATATTTTCGATAACGTGATTTTTACTCGTAAATCTGTTGTCTTAACCTCAATATAAATACACAAGACGCTTCTGACATATGCGTTTGGACAAGCTACTCGTATGAACATTGATTTAATATCTAATACACACTAGAGCAGTACAAAATTATAGCTCATAACACTAGAAACAGAGTTGACCTGTGATGATGACAGGGGTGAACGCGGGCTCTGCATATCGTAAGTTGGGTCCACTGATCGTAAAGCGTATTGCAATAAAGTTGCTATAAATCGTCTCACCATAGCATCCGTAAACTACATATTTGAGCAGCTAGTGGCCTGGTCATTTTAGTTGACTAGTGGCACAGTCCAGACACTCCAAACAAATGTCGTGATATCGTTTCCTATTCCCATACATGATGGCATTTGTATACACACGTCGCGCATGCGCGCTCGTATCCGTACATATTATGTGCTAGTGGGCTGTGTCTAATATCTATAAGTGAACGTGCACGTTATTTGATCACGAACGGTAATTTTAACATTAACACAATATTCAAATCCTTAATAAGCTGATGGTAATAATAAAAATAAGTACTTAAGTAGTGAATTTCGCTATATTACGATATTTCAGATGTAATAATTTCTATCAGTTTTAAAGTTAATCCTCTTCAGTCAGTATACGCTGACAGTTCTACGGTAGAAGAAACATTTTTCGATCAAACTTCGAAATTAATTTTGAAGTTTCCATTGAACCGGCGAGCGGTGCTAACTTCTAGCCGGTGACCCGTCGAGAAGTTATAATATCGTTGCAAACTCCACAGATATAAGTTATTGAAAAACAGCCAGACAAGTTTTAGTACTCGTAGCTCATACATCTAATGTTACCATCGCTACATAAATATTGTGTGTCATTTCAAATGTAAGCAACTTCTTTTAACTGTGCGTGACACAAGTATATAATTCTTAGTATTTGGGAATTATTATTTAACAACAAAGATACTTACAACCGCAACTTTGGCTGACGATGACTGTAGTTTCCTAGGCTATATCGCAGCGGCTATCGCTAAACCGTCAACCACCGTTGCAGCAATTCCTTGCAACGCAACTGGCAAACGAACAATACATTTCTAGCTAGGATGCCTAAGTTTAGAAACCAATGACCTCTGTTTACATTTGTCCATGTCCACATTTAAAAATGTCTTTTAATTTTACTTGCACGCGGGTGAGCAAAAATATATCCTCTAAATAAACAAAACTAAAAATTACAAGATCTAAATAAAATGATTCTATAATGGCTCTATTCCCAGCTAGGGACCGCCTCTGTAACAGAGTGTCCGGAAACAGTACCCGGACTTCCTCCGGTGTATAACTCACTTTACAACGCCACTATTTATTAGTAACCTCAATTTCCTTCACAATGCACTATGAAAATCACCTATTTATAGACATTATTGTACCGGAAAAATATGAGAGCTTCTGAAGTAGTATCAATTAGATTTTAGTATTCGTCATCATATATTTTTTGGCTGATTCCAAGTCACGGTAAGGTCGTGTTAAGAAAAGAGTGGCACGAGGGTATTAAATAAAAAGGCCTAAATAAATGCAAATAAAAAATATTTCAGAAACAATTTTCCTAGACTTAACAATAAAAGAAAAACAAACCAACATAGCGTTTAATATCAAATCATTAAAAGGGTTCTATGGCTGGTCTATGCAATATATTAGTGTGATAAATAGACACGTGCTTATTACTATTACGAGTATAGAGGTAGTTATAATGCGATTTAAAAGCTTGCTTAAAATAAACTTGAAGAAGCAGAGCGGGCCCTCCTTAATACAAGTTTTTTAACTTAAAAGGAGTGTCCCAAAAACTGTGATGTAACGTGAATCATATTTGTTTTGTGTATAAATATTTTTTCTTATTTTGTTTTCAAACCTCGCTAATAGGCAGATTATTTAAAGATGTAGTACCAATAATCAGACAACAAGAGTGGCAAATAAAACTACGAAGTTCCGACTTAGCTTGCCTACAAACCGAATATAAAGAATAAAATTGACCTCTACGGCTTTTAGATTTTATTGAAAATGTCGATTTCTTCAGCATATAAGTAACACATAACATATGAGCGTAAATACGTGTTGCTTACATTTACACGTAATTTTGCTTAACTTTCGACAGATTCGGTTGCAATAAGACTATCCTTTTCAAGATCACACTGATATTATACATCTGAAGTGTTTTTACCCCCTTGGAGCCCTAACGGCGCGGCGTAACAAATCGTGATTCATATTAGCATTCACCTAACCCTGTCATAGAATAAAAAAGGCTTCTTTTTATCATTACGTTGTTTCTGAAGTCTACGCCGACGGTAGTGTTCAAAACTACAAAAAACCTAAATAAAAACGATAGATACAAAAATCTGATTTTAAACGTGAACTTTCCGACTCTTATCTCGGCCCTGCCTCCAACAGACGGTCCGGATACACTTTCCGGATATCCGGCGGCGATGTGCATCTCGCTTTACTACACCAACTACACTATTGATCAAAGTGGAGTCATCCTTTTTCCCCAGTGTACGTACCTTTGAATTGGCTGGGTCTGATCCGCCTGCTAACAAAATGACTATCTCTATTTGATCTCTACAGAAAATACTTTAAATTGACATGTCTTCAGATTCAATCATTTTCCATCCTTCTTAGACGCTTTATATTAATTTCACTTGTATGTAACTGACGAGTAATGTATGCAAATAAATCCAGCAAGTCCATTTTGACTCTCCCTTGAATCTGACCCTTGAGCCAGGCGATGAATAGACGAACTATTCAATGGCCACTAATATATCCCTCGAATTTAATGTTTAATCATTTAATTGTTTTGACTAAAACAGTGTAACTGCGTTACTGACAAAAGCGTTTTCCGTTTTAACTTCATTTTTTTTTTTATTTACCGAAAAGCTTTTATTACCTTGAACTAAGTTTCCTAACAAATTGCTTGTCACCTTTTTTTTAAATAAAAATATACTCAGTGAAGATAACGCTTAGATTTTTCTGTAATATTTACAACATTGTAAAAATCCAATAAAGTTATGCACTTTGGAAACTTGGTATTGGTATTTTTTCGCGCACTTTCCAGGATAAGTCAAAAATTATGCAGCAAAGAAAACAAAAACTTGACCTAGAGATCCACTTTGAATTTTAGACCCCATCTTTGATTAAAATTGTCAAACCAATAAGTCCAAATTTGTTATTTGGAATTTATGTACAAATGATAAAAATCATTACCCTTCGCTTTTTGGTTAAGAAAAATATTGTGAGGAAACCTGCACACTCCTGAGAAGAAATTCAAAAGTGTATGTGAATTCTACCAATCCGCACTGAGCCCGCGTGGTAGACTATGTCCCATACACTCTCTGTATGAGAGTAAGCCTGAGCCCCTGAGACATATATAGGCTGTTGATGCAGATGAAAAATAATTTATCAATTAGTTTAATGGGTAACTATTTCCTAAATATAAAACTATACCAAATTTTAAGTTGATTGTTGATATATAATAATAAGTTGTGACAGCCGAACGGATGTACAGACAGACAGACACAAGAGTGAGATTATAAGGGTTTTGTAAACCCTAAAAGTAGAGACAAGCATCTAAGCAGCAATAACATCTCGCTGCGATTACCAGTCCGCCCGATACTCATGGTGATTATGGCAAATCCCCTCAAGCTAAGTCCCACGTGGAGATCAACGTAGGCGACTCATGTCCCACAGTGAAGCTATACGACAACAAACGAATTACATACGTGTATAACATGCGAATTGAACACTCTGTTTCCATACCCTTTCCTAAGTACTCGTATCTACGAGACTTTTTCGTTGAATATCAAAAAGCTCGTGTTGGTACTGTAAATCGTGTAATTTATTTTATATAAAACAGCTACAAAAAACTGGATAAAAATGAAACAATATTTTACGTAACACATCCTATTTCCAGGCACGATACGACTGTATTGCCTTTTATTAACGTAATAAGTGTCATTGCTAAAATACGGCTAGCAGCTGGGGGTATCAAATATCAGCGGGGGTGAATCGTTCTAGATGTTTAAAGGTTTCATGGTTTCTTTTAGGGTATTCCATTTTTAACATATTATTTGCTATCACGCTCTTCACCAATTTCATCGACAACCATCAAGTGATATGGAGTCAAAATTGCAAATCACATTTCGAATTTTTTTCGAAAAAAATATAGCAGCTGGGTATAGCGTCAGTATTTGAACAATGGTCTGGGTTCGATCCTGGATCGTACCAGTTCCAATTTGTTATTTGGAATTTATGTACGAATGATAAAAAACATTACCATTGGCTTTTCGGTAAAGGAAAACATCAAAAAGGAGAAGAATTCATCAAGAAATTCAAAGGTGTATGTGAAGTCTACCAATCCGCACTGGGCCCGCGTGGTGGACTTATACTATACTAGCAGCCCGTCCCGGCTTCGCACGGGGTAGACAATTATTTATTTTTGGAAATTTGGATATAAAACACTTTTTTTCACAAATATTTTTATTTATTTAAAAATTATTATTTACTAGCTTCCGCCCGCGACTTTGTCCGCGTGTACTTCAGGATGTATTCTACTTGTTCGATAGGCATAGGTGACGTATATGACAAATTATTATACAGCATAAGGTACAAAATAGTGTTTATTCTGTTACGTAGTCTAATAGTTCAAAGAAACAAAATAAATTTCAATATCTGACGTAGTACATTCAAATAGTTTTCACACCAATATTATAAACGCGAAAGTTTATATATACGAATTTACATATTCTATGGTCGGTTGCTAGGCAACGCGTTTTTGTTATGCCAAAATTGCCCGTGTAATCCCGCTAATATTATAAGTGTGATTTTGTACAATTTACACAATATGTCTTTATAAATTATAGCCTACATGTTATTCTGATGTATAAGCTATATTATTGTAAAGTTTCATTCAAAGCCATTCAGTAGTTTTTCCGTGAAAGCGTCACAAACATCCAAACATCTAAACATCCAAACATCTAAACATCCAAACTTTCACACTTATAATATTAGTAGGATTATTTATTAATTATATATTAAAAAAAATTATTTCAGTGCCCCCTCCTCCCCGCCCGCCGCGATGCCCGGCGCGCTTTTCAGACTGCATCGCAAACAACGGCCACGGCGCTATGGCGGTTTTGTTTACTGTTTGAATTTTTTAATTCGTAATATATTTTGAATGGAAAGTCCAATTTAAATAATTTAAAAACTATTTTATAGGTAGTTAAATGGTCTTGACCATAAAATAATTTATTTGGATAAGGATTAATATAAACACATAAATAGCATGGTTTGAATTTGGTTAGCATTTTCATTAATGTTTAAAATGAAAAAAGTTGTTGTAGTGACATAACTACAATAGTTGGACATATGCTACCGCGGAGTTTTTTGTAGACAATAATGATGTTCTTCAATATTGTTTTACATTATTTTGTTCTATCGCTAATAGTTTCGGCAGCGCATTCGACGAAAGACATTTTAAGACTCATTTTTCTACACCTTCGGTTACATTGTTCAAATTTTACCAAGGATCCCTAATTTTTTTCAAAATGAAATGTAGCCTATGTCAAATTGGAAGAATGTAGCATTCTATTGGTGAAAGAATTTTTTTAAATCGGCCCAGTACTTTTTGAGCCTATTCATTACAAACATACAAAAATAGTTACAAATCTTTCCTCTTTATAATATTAGTGTAGACATATACTCTCTGTAGGAGAGTAGGCCTCCCCTGCTGTTATTATAATGGTTATTTGCTTCACTGGGAATCAAACGGGGACCTCTAGGTTGTGAGGCCATACGTGTAGCCACTTGGCCACGTAGGCGGTTGTGTTTAATACTGAATAATGTAAGTAAATAAAAAATTGTACAACGAAACTATGTCTCACTGACTATGTGTTGCCAGGAAAAACGGCTAAACCAATACTGGTGATTTATAAAATCCACGCTCATTTCGGTTAAACTTATTCATTCTTTCGTTCAGTCAATTATTGCTTCGTTTCCCTTAAGTTTTTAACTGAGGGACCCCAAATAGTCCTAGATATACGAGTTTTGCACAGGTACCTCTTATGTAAATTTTTCTAATTCCACACATGCGGAGTCAAAGGCGAGGTATGAAATTGTATTTTATTTCAACGGGATCGTAAATCTCGCCTCCCGAGCTATAAAATGGTAACAGCTTCATCCAACTCCTGTGTTGAGGGTAGTTATAAATTTGAACGCTCCGAAACAATAATTCTTCACGCTGTGAAAATAAAAGTAATACTGCTTGAGCGGGTATAAATTTTTAGTTGCTGAAACTTTTATACTATGGTTGTTTGTGTTTTGCGCCGTTTTAAGGGGTCCGTAACTTAAAAAAGAAAGATGTCTGTGCAGACCATTTTGAAGTTCATAGCTTCAGTTAGGCTTCAAGTTTATGTAAAACTAGTTGCCCGCGATTTCATCATGAAATGATGAAATGAAATGCATTCATTGAATGGCAATGACAGTTTTCACGAAAATTTTCGCTACCAGCACGGCTCGCTTGACAATATAACTCCCATCCCAGAAATATGTCTTTTTTTCTGTTTTCAAACTAAGGCTCATAACCTCCTAACAACTCAGGGTGATCGATGACCATCACAGGAGCAATCATAAAAGTTGGTATATTCGGATCGTTTTCTTTTGGCAGAAAGACAGGAAAAGCATGTTGGCGTCGTCCCATTGGGACACGGCCTTTAACGTCAAGTTTAAGGTTATTCACTCAACCACACGTGCATCCTGAGTATCCTAAAACACTGCGTTTCACGAGATCGTTGAAATGCATCAGAAAGAGAGTCACCGAAATAATATAACTGTCTAGGCTTCTTCAACTAAACAAAAGGTTTTTGATTCTTACAACTTTTAATTATTTTAGGTTTACAGATTAAACTTAATTATATATGCGGACGGTTGACCAGTCAATAGTCAGTCCTTTTTTTTACAAATTAGAAGAGAATCAATATGGCCGCCAACTCGGCATCGGTGGGGCACATATCGACGCGTTCACGAACGCATCAAGTCGCGTTCCATATTCCAAATCATGTAAGGTGTGCCGTGGCGCAGACAGAAAGAGAGTCACCGAAATAATAAAACTCTGAAGGATACCGGCAATCAAAAATTGCATTGCGACTTTATTGTAACGGTCGGCAGTGCGTGATGCAAACTTATATTCTTAATCATCGTCCGATTAACTATATAAATCCCCCGATAAATATAGACCCCGATTTAACTGCGCCTGGTAAAAGATGCGGCAATCCAACTGGTGGAAGGACTTCGGGACCGGTCATTGTGGCATACTGTAAAGGAGGATTGTTTAGGTTGCCGAAGTTTCTCAACAAATGTGGTTGGTCAATCGTTATTCAAATCAAAACCGTCCGGACAAAAATTCTTACAGCCTCAAATTTGGATGATGATATCTCTAAATTCTTAGGCAACAATGATCAATATTGAATAACGTCATCTTTGTCCTTAGTGATTCCACCTCCAGATTCATTGAATTTCGGAGTGCCTATAGTTTTTTAAGATTCTATAAAATTCATTTCATTTTCTCCACAAAGAAAATATAAGTTACTTTTGGAAACTCATGAATATACCCCCCAAAATGCTTACCTACTGCGAACATTATCAACCTTAAAAGGGCTCCTTTAAATTGAAGACACATCTAAAGCTCACACACGAAGGTGGATTGAAAATAATCCAAGTAGAAAATTAATCCTTGATTACGTCCCGCTCTCCCTTCGAATCGGAGGGTGGGCCAATGACATCATGCAGAATGGAAGAGGCCCTATGAAGCCCTATTTGTAAGGGTACTATAGGACACATTGTACCCATCTGAATAACCATTACTGAACATAAGCCTACCTTAGGTATAGCCACGGCGAACAAACTTTTTTTTATGTGGGAGCACTGCCATAACCACCACGGTGGGCCAGTCTAAATCGCATTTTCGAGAAACAAAGCTAAATTGCTACATTGGTGCTAACAACCTCAAACTAAATACTAGTTTGATTGTGAAAACATTTAGTGCTGTAGATGCGACGAAAAACTTCTAGACTCCTAGACGGATTTCAATCAGTTATCTCGGTTAAAATCAGTTGCCACTATATGTAATATTGGATTCAAAGATCCACTCGTAGCAGCTAAGTAATTTTCAAAAATGTACAGTTAGCAAATACACTTTGTTTAGGTTACTTCCATACGGCTATGATCCGCGGCATTAAGCTTACGCAAAAGGTATATGTAGTGAAAACGAAATATTTCACTTCACCTGAGATTCTCTTCAGATTACCAACCGTGGGTTCTTAAATAAATATAATCACCAATAAATCTTAATGGTTTTGGTTATTTAAATATTGTTTTATCATTTGCGATTCACCTCTCTTGTATCGCTTGCTACTTGCTTCATCGAGAACCAGTAATGCTGATTGGGATCTTTTGTTTAATTTAATTATCCTCTTATTTTCTATGTGTTATCGACTTAATAAAATCCTGTAACCGATTAACACATCTAATGTTATGTATGATTGATTGATTGTAATGAAAACATATTCAAGCCGTCAAATAATCTCGTTGTACCTTAATTTATCTCAGTAAATGAGCCGTTGTTTTCCCTGTGGTTCTGCTTCTGGTTGAAATTATTCAATAGGAACTTCGTTCTCAATCTAGATAACAACCTGTGTCCTGTTCCTTCTCTTCAACTACAAATTTTAAAAAGGTGTTAAAACGTGAAGGAAGGACAAACAAATAAATACAAACAAACATCATAATCTGAGTTACATACTTGATGCATTTGTAATGGACACTGGACAGCTTTCCAGACACGTTACAATAAAAATCAAATAGATGGCGCTGTTCATAGTCTTTTAAAGTACTCGTACATTAACTTTTGACGTGACAACGTCTTATAAATTGGTTTGCCGGGTGACACTTCAAGAAACTGCGTTACGCTCCGCTCACGTTATGCGCTCACAATGAGAGCGAGTGAGAGGCACGCGTCCCTTCCACTCGGGCATGGTTAGCCCGCCTAAGAGCGAGAGAGACAGACATAAAAAGTGAAAGGCACGCGTCCCTGAATGAATATTCACATTAAAATTATTTTACCACTCAAAGTCGTTGTCACGTAAAACTTTCGCCCGTATACCGACTTTACAGGCAACCAATTTTTTTGACAATAAGAACTGTAAATCTAGAATTATGTAGCATTGAACAGCATTTGATGTGCCTTTATGTGATTAAACACGCTCCCTACAATACTCTGTTAACGCTAGAAAGACAAGTCCAAACATAAAATGACATTTAACCATGAAATCTTGATCAAAAACTTATTTTGGGTACTATGTAATATAAAAGTAATTGGACAGCGCCATCTATCTGACTACATGAATCAAAAACATGCAACAATGTTCGTGGTGACCAAACACGGTGTATTTTTATTTACATTTGATAGGCTTCCGTTTGACTATAATCTTACCTGATGTGAAGCGCCAATGTTGTATAGGATGCTTCACGGTTGCCTTAAAATAGCCTATTTACTCTGGCCTTGATGATATCCAGGTTCTAGCGCTTGTAAAACACAAAAGCCGGCAGGGAATTCCACTCCTAAGCTGGACGCATAACAAGCGAACAGCTTCGTGTGAAATGGTGGGTTGTCATCTGTCTCCTCATTCGAACTAAGCTGGAAAGCTTTCGGATAAACTTTTAAGTGATGTCAGCACCGTTTTGTACTTATAAACAAATGAAGACCGATATCTCATTCAGTCTCAAAGAGGCCCAATGACAGTCTACTCCCGGGTTTGAGCTGATCTGAATTTAATTTGCTTCCATACAAGAATGATATACGAGTTTATTATGTTTGTGATAACTATAGATTGTTAACATGTTTGACAGATATGATCCACGTCCAAAACAACGTTACTTATGAGATTTAATACGTACACAGTTTAGACATTGTTTGCACAATCAAATGTTGAATTTCACAGTTCAGCAAACAGAGTAACATCGGCACGAAATATCAATAGCGTAGCTCAGCGTACACCGGGGACGCCCCTTGCTAAAAGATCAATTTCGCGCTTGGACTGGTCTGATGTAAACTTAAGTGTCGAGGGGAGATGTCAATGTAAACTGGTGTGGGTGTAGCAATGTTATTGGACTCTAGGATGTAACTAGGGAAATCATCGCCTTCCTAAAGTTTTGTGGTGTCACGCGTCAGCGTCAAAGTTGATCGGCCTTGCTGTGGTTTTACTCGTTACGAACGACTATTATACAAGTAAAAACATATGTAGAAAAAATTCAACTTTTAAATATTTTTATACAAAATCCTGAAATGCAGACGCTACTTACAGAATGAACTTATTTGAGTAGCGTCTGCATATTGTATTAATGTATTTAAAAATTACTTGATCAGTTTAATAAAAACTATTTTATTCCTACTTATAAATTACTGCTTGCATCTTATCTCAAGTCCTTCAGTGCACCTATACTGCGAAGTAACGGTCAAGGTGACCCAAGATAAAAATTGATCGTCTCGTTCCTTCGTACCTACGAAAAGTTTCATTGTCTTCACTCCTAAAACTTCTTTAATAACATGTTCTCATTTGGAACAGTTTAGGCAATAAGACTAACAACCAAACGTGAGTGTTTGCTGAGAGACAGCAGTTTTGAACACGTACGTACGCTGTAAACTCCGCACTCGAATCAAGACGATGGGAATGGAAAACTTTGATCGAAAACCACACGTAGTGAGCTGCCCGAGAAAATAAACTCGAGAGGAGTTTCATCAGTTTTATCGAATATGCTAGCACGTACTCTGCAAGGTACAGTCAGACGAAAAAATCACCCTAGACGGTTAGTCGTCCTGTCAACACACATAACATAACTGGTTTTCACAACACTGACCGGGTATTTTTTGGCGGAAGATGTCATTATTTTGATGGCTCGCCAGTTGGCCGTTGAAAATGTCCTACCACAAATAAAACCGGTTTATAAAATGAATATGAGTTTGCACTAGGCCGTCTTCTCATTTGATGGTAAGTGACGATAAGGCCGGAGGATGAAAAAGAGTACGAAATACCCAGAAGCTAATAAGGGGAGATCAAGATTCAACGCAAAAAGGAGCCAAAAATCGAATCAATAGGTAGTGTACCTATCTGGTGCATAATTCGGTTTGAAGCACGCTGACCAATAATCTTTCATCCAAATCAGTTTCTCCCAATTTTGCATGATTAAGTCACAAACATTTCGCAACCTTTCGCATTTACGATAGTGGTGTATTTAGGGAGGTGACTGTACTTATTCAAACAAGCAAAGAACGAAGTCGGGTATGTTTGATCAGGAGGCGGGCGAGGTTTTCGATTGATTCTCTGTAGAAACATAAGATTGTTTTAAGATTTCGTATCAGTTTATACTATTGCTCTGAACAGTCTGGTGTGAAATCTCCGAAATGGATGGACAATTATGGGAATTAATTACTCCATCATCATTTTAAAAACATACACTGTCATATATCAAAAAAGTTTGAAAATACCTATTCCTCCTAACCGCCTCCGTGGCCTAGCCTACCTCTATATACGGTTGGACTCACCATTTGTTCCTCCCAGAAGAGGTATCTTACGGTGCTATGTTTACTCAGTAGTTGGAGGGCATTTTCTATGTCTTTTTTGTTAACGTAGGGGAATTTTTAATGATACCCAACTCCTTAGGAAGGCAGTCGGTTTATGTGAGATTCTTACCCACTAATCTCCTCCGGTGGCCATCCGCTGCGCATATCAGGGAGCTCTGGGTAACAGCCGCTATAGCAGTATTAATGTAGCCGAATTAAGTTCCGGTATGACAGGTAACAGAGCCATCGTCTCATTAGCTTGAAGATTCTTGGTGAGCACGCTTTCGCGCTCGCGACATCGTTATCGACACTACTCGTATCTATGAGCAGCGCTACCAGTCTCATTTTACATACAAATTCCTTTTATATTGTATAACTAAAAATTCGGTCCAGTATTACGAGTCAGACTCGCGCACCAGGTGACAGACGGACGGACTAACAGACAGACACCAGAGTGAGATTATAAGGGTTCCGTTTCTTCCTCGGATGTTGTGAACCCTAATAAGTACTTCTGTATTACGTTAGGGTTCCCCCATGTACCCAATGACCGGTTCCAAGCCCATCTACGATTGCATGTGCTTTTACGGATTGGCTTCTTGGAAACTGCTTTTATAGTTTCCTGAATATTTGAATCATAGACATTAATCATTTTAAATATACCTGTAATTATAGTTTGACATAAATTAGTGAGATGACTTGTGAATTATTTAATGACAAAATTATTAACATTGTACTAATTAAAATGCGATGTAAACTAATTTTTTAAACAATTAAATTCCTTATTAGATATGTTTATAATATTTGCACACCTGTGGACAGGTTAAGCACATTGAACTAATTGAAATTACTATCTAAACACCGTGTAAAAAACTATGTACTTGGCAAATAATTTTTTTCTTTCTTTCTTTCTTACCAGATAAGAGCTAATCAAATAAATTTTCAAAAAAGCTCTCGATGGAACAACTTAAATTTATGGAGCTTACGATTGAATGTTACCATCATTCTACTCTAATTCGATCCTATTTGACTGAAGACCGACAGCATCGAATTGAAATGTGGGTCACCGGTCTAGTGTGGTTTGCATATTTAAAGCCATCCGTTTTGTCAGTAATTGATAGAGCCTCTGAGGTTGGGATCGGATTAAAAGACATAAGGTGTGCTTTAATAATGGTCTGGAAGGTTAGGAACGTTCTGTCAACAACGATTTACTATTTGTTTCAAGCAATTTATTTATATACAAATTCCTTTGGTATTTCTAACCTTTCGTCACATTCGAATTTCATATTCTCATTTAATAAAATGTAATAACAAGACTACTACCATTCATACTTACGACTTACAATGTATAATGCTTTATAATGAAATAGGTTTTTATTTATTTCTATTTTCTTTGTTTGTTAACTCGTAAAACTATCTCTACTTAACTGTACTATGCGAGAACATTTGTAAAGGCTTGACATCTTGTGCTCTATGTTTGTCTGTATATTTACTGTCTATAAGCTGTTAATTTTCCAACAAATAAAATGAATAAATAAAAATATTAGACGGTCAGTATTTCGAAATTTACAGGAGTAAATTATCTTAACATATTTATAAATACTGAGTTTAGTTATACCATAAATAGACGAACGAAATACCAACATAGCTCGACGATTCAGTGAACTGAAGTGGAAATGCGCAGGCCACATCGCTTGAAGAACTGATAACCGATGGAGAGTCAAAGTTCTCGAGTGGCGACCACCGTACCGGGAAGCGAGTACCGGGCCGTGTTTTGATTCAAGTGATTTGGGAGCGGTCATTGTGGCATACTATGGTGAAGGCCTATGTTCAGCAGTGGACAATTCCCGACTGATTATATAGTATATGCAGACGAAGTCTCAAGCAAAAATATTAGTTAAAAATCCTGTTTAAAGTCGGTTCAACTGTTTGAAAGCTTCGGTGATTCAAACAGATATGGGTGCGCAGAGCGACCATTGACTAGTTGTCACATTTATAACAGCCCTCTGGTTTCGTCGTCTGGCGTTAAAAACAAAAACACGTTTAACGGATCGGATCCGACCCTATCCGAACCTATCTTCAAGATTGCTTCACCAAAACAAAAGCCAATCAGCGAACTCAAAAAGGCAATTTCACAAATATTCTCCATTATCATATGACGCACGTCCCAACTGCTGAGTTGCGTTGCGGGCCACATAATAAACCGACGCTGGTCAGCACAATTAAGGGATCCCATTTGGACCTTCGCTAATGGAATTAAATCCAATTAGATTTTAGGGTTACGAGGTGAAGTTTGCTGACTGTAAACAAATGGGTTTCTGTAACGGCTTACACCTGCCGCCACTGCCGCTGGTTGGCCGCGTTGTTTTGAAAGTGCGTTGTTGGGAGTGAAGTTGCTGCACTGACGTGTAATTGTTATCATTTCGTTCTGCCTGCAGCGAAACTCGTAATAAATTACTTTATTCTACATTTTATAACATTTTCGGAGTGAACAACACTCCACATTGTATTTTTGCCCGTGACTTTGTCTGCGTAGACTTCTGAAACTATTACATGGGAACTACTCGTTCGATTTGGATACAAAGTAGCTAATGCCCATTTCTGGCCCTTGAACTACTCTCGTGCTAAAAATCAAGTCATTCAAACTATTTAACAATAGTCAATTAGAACAGAGTAGAACTTTACAATGTATCTCCTACTAAGTGTAACATATACTGAAATCCTAAATCTCTCTCTAGCGTAGAATAGGTAACATTCCCTACAGTGTACATTTGAACCCGTTATTTTATTCATCCATATTTCCAGAATGTTTATCAGGACGTATCACATGTTTTTAATTATCTTACAGCTTATCAGGATCAATAAAGAAATTGCACCACGCTACTTCATGACAACTTACTAATTTAATAATGATTAGACAAAATAGTTACTTTTAACATTAAAGTATCTAACGTATCTCTAACATATTATAAACCACAAAGACCTTGCTGTAAAACCGATTCCCAGACGTTTACGTAACGTATAAATTCTCGATAAGATTAAAACTTTGTAATGACCAGAAGAATTCACTAATGGTAAGCTAAAAGTTGATTAAATGTTATATCTAATCAAAACCAGAATTTCGCGAATAATTATGTACTGATATGAGGAAATGTGATTACTGATTAGTTAAGTAAGAATTAGGGATGTAACGATTATGAAGCGGTGCATCGTTTTGCATCTGTAATCGTAATAATTACAATTAATAATGACACTGTGCACCGAAGTAAGAATCGTGACGATTATTAAAATTTAAGATTCAATACGTCAACAACGTGAATCGGAGCGCTTTCTTTTCATATGGGCTCTGAGTACTAGGTTTCAGAGCCAAAGACTACTTTTATACATATTAATTACGCCGACAAGGTAGAATATTGTACTATGTAGTTGTTTTTTTAATCATTATTTGTTACATACAGCGAAAACTTCATTTGACATTTCAGTGACGCCATCTTGCTATCACGGATTTGTTAAGAATATAAGGGATTCTTCGCGCGAACTTGTATAATGGTGGTTCATTGCAATTTTTCGTAATTCGTTAGTAATACTGTTATGTGTATTTTTTGTGTTATAATGGTGTGACATAGTGCAAAAAGTGTCATGAACGGTGTTATAGTATCAATTACGCAAAATTGTGAGGGTTTCGACGCGATCGAAAGGATTTACCATGTCGAGTACATTCGGCATATGGATTCTTTCGAATTATGTTGAAACCAAGGCTGGCCTTTGAAATTCTCGTCAAGAATCGTCAAAACAAGCGATAAAATACACATTATACATTTTATTGGGAAACTGAAGAAAAGATATGTTCAGAGTAGGCTGTATGGCTTTGTTCCTTTGGCTTCCCATTCGGGAGAATTAAACTACTACTACTACTAGAATATAAGGATGATAATAATGGACCTTGATTAATAATGCTTGAAGCAAACAAAAATACACACGCGTGTAACTGATAATGACGTGTGCTGCATAGTGACGGCCGAGTGTCTGACATTTGCTGTATATTTTTGTGTGTGTGTGTAACAAATGAAAGTTTCTGACGTAGTTCCCTGATACGTGTTCAGTGGAATACAGCGAGTGAATATTCTGATGTCTGTGCTTGCGGTTTGAATTTAATTCTAGCTGTAGAAAAATTTTAGCTTGTTGTACAAAAAACTAGAGAAAAGTATACCAAAATGGTTATAATACACATATTTGATGATGACATTTTAAAATTTAGAAATGAACAAAGTCCATTCCGAAACTCCATGGATTCACAGAAAAGATCAATAGTAGAATGTGAAGATGGTTACGGTTAATCATGTCGAGACCCAAAACTATATACACATGTGTCCGTGTAGTGCGCATGTGTGCTACACAGATAATGTTTGTCTCTTTACAGTACTCGCAAACTATGTTTGCCCCTCTGAAGTTAGTCACAAAAGACCGCGAAGTATCAATTATTTACGTATAAATGGTAGGCAAGGCAGGTTTGCGGGTGCAACGAAATGTCCTAGTGATTTATGTCATCTAGGTGTAGTTATTATCGTAAATAATACACACCCATTACGTCTATACATGTTCTTAATTCCGGAGAGCTAACTTCAGAGGGGCAAACCTAGCGTGCGAGTACTGTACTTTGATTTTAAAATATCAGAAATTCACGTATTTGAAAATTAACATTTTAAACTGAATTCATATGCGTATTACTGTAATTAAATGCGTTTTTTTATAGTTACGAAGCTTATGTTTTGTATGGTTCAGAATCATGGTCATTTCAATGATACTTAAATGTGTGTTTTCTTTCTTGGATTAGTTGAATCCAGACTTTACACGTAACCATAATAAATCACGTCTATTTAACACCTAATTACACTCACAAAGAGACTTTCCGAAAATAATCGAAATTGTTTCGTGCGCCACTGAATCTAGGCTGATATAGCCATGTTCGTGAATTTTCTCTTCTATCTATCTCGCTGTAATATACTCTTATACATGCTTCTTCTCTTGCACATTGTCAATTTAGGAGTAGTAATACCGTATATTCTAAAGCTATAGAAAAGTGTATCGATCGTTTAGCGCAATCAAGGTAAGAAATACTACTTTCTTTTTCATTCCGTTTCACGTTTTCATCTTTTTCATTTCTTTCATTGCTTGTTCTGGATGATATGTTTGGTTCTGAAAGACAAAATGTTTATACTTTTTATATTGGAATAAGTATTATTTTTATTGTAAAACTTTTTGAGATCATTCTCAGTAGTTAACGGAATAGTTTGAGCTTTGACGAAACTAGGTATTGTTTATTTTTACGGAGTCGATCGTGTAATGAAAAACGGAACCCTTATAGAATCACTTTGGTGCTTGTCTGATTGAAAAACAGCCAAATTTGAAATCTGTGTCATGTTTCAGTGGGGTGAAAAGGCTTTATTTGTGATGAAAAATATCTACAAAAACATCCTCCCCTCACCCACCTAACTCTAACTGTAATCCGTTACTATAATGAATTTTCGTCAATGTAAAATTATGACTTGTCTTAAAAACTGTACAAAACACATTCTCGATTTTCAATTTTTGAAATGTTATATACATATATACATGTGCTAATCACGATTTCACGTCAACCAATTTACTGCGCGCGTTTCGCACTTGTATTTATATTGGTTAGATTTTTATTACTCATACATTGATATTCAACTTTCAAAAACAGTACTATAAAAGCAATAATTGTGTACGTGAAGGTAGACAAGTAGGTATCATAAAAACGTCGTAGCTATGTTCGATAATATCGCCTTATGAATTATCTTGTCTGCAATATTTGCTGATTTCATTTCCGTCGAATCAGTTTATTTACGCCCTGTTAAGTTATTTAAAAAAATTGCCAGAAATCAAATAAATCTTTAAAAATTGTAGGACAACATAATGGCCGATGATATTGTTTATTCCTGAAATACTCAACAATTCGTTAGACACACTCTGCTGTTTATTGGAATTTGCATGTGCCTGGTTTTCTATTGACCATATTTGAAAATAACGTTATTTTACTTCTCAAATGTATTGTACATTTCAATGACATTATGTATGATTTTTCTTATTGGCTCACTTTAAAGAACAATTTTTTTTTGGATCGATACGTCTGTTCCTTGTGGTAGTTTGACACCGAATGCATTAAACGCTTCACAAGAACATTCGAGGACTACAAATGATTAAATCAATATTATCTTTTTTTACGTACTATGTGCAATCAATACTGTTAATAATCAGCTGCATAGGCATACGAATATCAGTTTCAAAAATCGCACCGTTTATAAAATAAGAAAAGGTGTAGCAGCACCTCCATTCGTCGGTCACATTTCGTAGCATCAGGTCAAAATGCCGCCGAATACTGTCGACGTTGCGATGCCTGAGCCTCAAGTTGGGATCCAAATAAAGCCTGAGTTTCCAAGTCCAGTTCAAGAGAAACAAGGTGGCTATGGATGGAAGATATGTCAGTCTACCATGACTATGTTAGCGCAAGTTTTCGTTGGTGGTACAGTTGGACTTTGTGTAGTATTCTCGTTTAGAAACGGTGTGCCTCTGAATGCCACGGCGTTGCATATAGTGTTATGCGTCATTGGAGTAAGTTTTTTTTTTACATTAATTGTTTGTGAGTTTGTGTTCTCATTAGTTTGTAGTTTTTTATTCATTTATTTGAGGGAAAAAATTAGTTGTCAATAATGTATACAAATCTTTCTCAGATTAATATAATTATCTTATTTTAAATTTTAAAAATAGCTAAGTGGAATCGGAGTTATCTAATGGGGATTGTATTTATAAGCATAAAAACTATCTTTAAATAAAGTAAAAGGAAATATTATTGATAAACGAATAGTTTTTTAAGGTGCGATAGTTCTGAAGTTTACAACGATTTTATTTTTCTGTAGAACCATTGAAGTTAATAATATTTTGTATTAATTTTGTACCTAAAATTATTAAGATTTTAACTACCCTAATTTTTATCTACATGATGCCTTATCCGAAATTTCTAATAAGTGCTAAGGTTCATTTTTAACAAAAATTTTGAGGTTGGAATGGCTATTCAATTAATCTAGCCTGCTCCTCCTAAGATCTGTATACTGAACAGGGCAAATATATTTCCAAATGAGCGTTTTGGAATTTAGTTCTTTTCGACTTTTAGAAACCGCTCTTACTATTTTGTTCATGCTCAATGTTCAATATTTCTACGGACGGACCTGCCTTATATATTTATTTAGTGCGTATTAACGCCCATGTTTTCATTAGGGACTTGCCCAAATCACCGCACTTGGCACACTGTCCTCATCCTCAGTTGCTTCATTTGGACCGTTTTCAGACTTTCATTTGGTGTGTTTTTTATTTCAGTATCACCTCCTCATGGCGGAAGCGTTTTTGTGCCTGTCACCGAACAGTTGGGCTTCGAGTTTGACCCTGGTCGACAAGCGGAGAGTTCACTGGGTCCTCCAGATTGCCGGGTCTGTGCTAGCCATCGCTGGTTCTGTAATCATGAGTTTAAGCAAGGACATTAACTGGAATACTTTACATGGACAATTTGGTAAGTTATTCTATTCGTAGATATGAACTTTATTTTCATCAGCTGCATAAATCCGCAAGCCCATCAGTGGACACGGGACTTCCTAATCAATCACCACGTTAAACTTGCCATGAAGCAAGCAACTCGACACAATGCGCAAGTGGATTGGTGATCGTGGTTATTGATGCGGTCGATGATGTCCATCTGCCGGATCGTTCCCCTTAGTTGCTTTTTACGGCCGACACCCATAGTATACGGATCACTCCATTATAATAATGAAGTGATCTTAAAACTACACGTCCATCATTCTATATTAGTTTAGTCAAAGGCTGCTACGATTTACGGACTCTCACGAAGAGTTTAATCACTACGCTTGCCTGGTGAATTTATGCATAGCAGTAGATGTAAGTGGTTTGCAAGTGTACGTTACTCCTCGTCCACGGAAAAATTCCGTAAAAAACTGACTGTAATACATGAGATAATCCTATTATAAAACCGAAGCCTCATATGATTATTATAGCCAACTATAGTCAATTATCACTAAATTGTGTGATAAACACAAGTAAGTTCTACTAAGCAAAGTTTTTTGTTTTAATATACGTATGAATTTTGTAATGATATTACTAATTGGATGATAGAGGATAAAATGTTTTATGGGAAACTACTTAGCAATTGAGAACTTAGAATAGAACCTTGAAATTTCAAACAATCCGTTTGATGATTTATTCTTAGAACCACTAAGGATGAAATTTCGCGGGCAAAGACGCGCTTGGCCTAGTTATTCTATATCTCTGGCAGTAATTTTTAAATGTCCGTCCCTTATCACCTTGCTGTTCATAATCAAACATATAAATAAGTGAGCTCAGATCACGTAAAACGAATGCGTGACCCAGCAAAACTCAATTAAAAATGTCAATTATAAATAAAATATATTTTTATCTACCGCATTATATGCATTTCTTCTTATATACAGATAGCTGATAAATAAGAGTTACGTTTCGGGGTATGAGTAGGGAGTCAAGTCGATCAGTGTCATATCAATCCCTTCTATTGGCCGAAAACTATAGGTATATTTTTGTACTTTTTTCTCGCAGATTAAATTGTACACATAGAAGCAAACTTTAATAGTACACGTTAATTGTAAGTAGCACCTATGAAATAAATAAAAAATAGTATTTGTATATCTTAAATAACTAGCGGAAGAGCGGGGCCTCCTAATACAAGTTTTTTAAACTTAAAAGGAGTGTCCAAAAAACTGTATTGTTAAGGTAATCATATAAAAGAAAATAAATATTTTTTCATTTTTCATTTTCATTTTCTACTGTAGTAGTAAGTCAATCTGTGAGAGACTGGTCCCTAAGATAAAACCTTCTATGAGACTGTTCAGAATATTTACTTATGTATTTTCAATCCATTACCAATTATCAGACTTCATAAAACATGAGACATTTAATCTCTAATTTTACTTTTGTTACCCTTCTATCTACTTTTATTCAAGCAATTGTCCTGTAGAGATAAAGCGATAAGACAGGAATACTTTTCATTATATATGTTACTAGCGGCCCGCCCCGGCTTCGCACGGGTAGACATTTATTTTTTAAACATTTTTGGATAAGCGTAAATGTATTTTCAGCTTCATATCCCTACGCGACCAACGTCCCTGAGAAAAATGGTCTTGACAGACATAACACCAGAAGGACAAAAAAGTGATTCAGTTGTTAGTTTTATGAAAAATTTCGTAAATTAATTCACGCGGTATTTTGTGGCTTACAGACAACCGACCGCGAGGGGTTGAGTTGGTGTTTAAAATGGTCAACTAATTTTGACGTTTCTATGAATTTTTGGTGTTAAGGGAGTTGGTCTGAAACCCCACACAGGTTGTTTGTTGTTGGCGAAACTACTTGCTAGAGAAAAAAAGATATCCATTCAGGTGAGATTTTTGATTAGTAAGGTTTGGTATTGTAGCTAAAACGCGGTAGCTGCGCGAGCGAAGCGAGCGGTTTTTTCTTTAAACCACGCTTTATTTAAGATGAATTACATAGACATATATTTATTTCATCATCATCATCTACCTATATACGTCCCCACTGTATGAGCTCAGGCCTACTCTCCTACAGATAGTGTATGGGGCATAGTCCACCACGCGGTACCAGTGCTGATTGGCGGATTTCACATGCCTGTTCAAGACATGCAGGTTTCCTCACGATGTTTTCCTTCACCGTCAAGCATTCGAATAATGTACTTGAATTGAAAAACGCTCATAGGTACACGGCTGGATTCGAACCCGGAACCCTCAGATAGAGAGTCCGCGCCTTAACTTTTTATTATATACCGCACAAATTAGCATAAACGCTATTTTTGAGACTTTAAATTATTGCCAAATCCAAAGAAAAAAATTTTAATTTTAGGAAATCCTGGTTTTCCGATTTATTCCTATGGTTGCGCTGTAAGACCTTGCTTCTTGTCAAATTTCAAGTTCTAGCTCAACGGGACGTACCCTATAGGTTTTGGTTTCTTTCTTCTTGCATTTTGTATGGAAATGGTCTGAAATACAGCTATATCTTTTTATTGCGTTGGCCTAGAAACTTCATTTTTTCACGGGTCCAAAGGACCGCAGATTCGCATTAATTCGATATTAATTTCAACTTGATACCTTCACGCGTTCCAGAGAAAAAGGACCTTGACAGACAGACGGACAACATAGTGATCCTATAAGGGTTCCTTTTTTCCTTTTGAGGTACGGAACCCTAAAAAGCAGCCGAGTGCGCGTCAGTCCACGCGCAGTGCAGGGCTCCGTAGTTGCTCGGAACAATAAGTGCCGGTTTGGATTTAATGTTAATGAATTTTTCAGATTTTTAAAAGCAACAGTTTAGCAGATAGAGGGGAGGGGGACGCTCAACTCGGACAAAAATTCTCACTTTCAAGCGTAATATTTCAACGATACCCCACACAATGACGTGACGTGAAAAAATATTTCATCCCCAAGTTTTTTTATTCTACCACCACTTTGCTATCGTGATACCATGTATACCCATACCAAATTACAGCTATTTAGTAGTCAGGGTCTCTGAGCTAAGCCGCGGACAGCCAGACGAACAGAGGGATAGAGTGAAGCTATAAGGGTTCTTTATTGGACTAAGGAACCCTAAAAAGGTACCCTTAAAGGATCACTTTGTTGTCCGTCTGTCTGTCAGTCAATACCCTTTTTCTCAGTGTATACGTAAATGTATGCGTAAATGTATCAAGTTGAAATTAATATCAAGTACTCAAGTCTGCAGTCTCTTAGATTTGTGAAAAAATCAAACTTCTACGTCAACACAATAAAAAGATATGTCTGTTTAAGCCGCACTTTTAGACAATTTCCTTAGAGAATGCAAGAGAATCAAAACCTATAAGGTATTTCCCGTTTGACCTAGAATCCTGAAATGTGGAAAAAGCAAGGTCTCAGCACAACCATAGAAATTAATCTAAAACCATACTTTTATTTATTTATATAACACAGTGAAAATAGCTTTTTGATGTTCTTGTTCTGTTGATTATTCATAGTTTCCGCAGCACATGCGATGAAAGACATTTTACGGCGTAGCACGTGGTGGACGACCGCTGCAGGCTGTATCCACTGTCTACTCTTCTTTCCCAGGAGATTTAAAAGAACCGGCTAAAGGCTTTCTTAGGCTGCGACGCAATAATCACCTGTACATTCGTTGGCAGGCGCCTCGACCAAATAGAACGTACAAAATCGTCGGGTACGCTCGGACCGGTCAAACTTTGTAGGTGCCGTAAGAATTTGTGCTGGCTTGCGGTCCCCGATGTCTTCGTGCGTGAGTAGCTGGCGCACTCGCTGCTCTTGCGATGAAGACAGCCGCGGAATCAGTTCCGTTTTAACTTTGTCATAGTTGTTCGCACCGGGAGGGTTTTTAACTATATCTTTGTTTTCTGACACGTATTTGAACTCAAGATTCGATATGACATAATTGTATTTGCTGTCTGCGGTGATGCTGGCAAGCACGAACTGTCCTTCCAGCTGCGCGAACCAAAGCGCTGGCTCTTCGGGCCAAAATGGTGGCACTTTCACACACACGGCTTCCACCGTCGTTGTAGGTTTAATTTCCATGTTCCCCTCCGTCATTTTGAAGTTTAAAACAATCCTGCTAACCGTGCTTGCTGAAGAATATTCTGCGCTCGCATACAATGTTCGTTCGCTCATGTTCGCTCCACGGCAGGCTCCGAAACACGCACGTTTCTACTCGGATGCACGTCGGACGCACGTCAGGTGCACGTGGAGGACGACCGCTGCAGGCTGTCGCGCAGCGGGCGTATCCACTGTCTACTCTTCTTTCCGGGGATATTGAAAAGAACGGACTAAAGGCTATGGTTCAACAATAATATATTTAAGACTCGTAATAAAACATTTTACAATAGCAGCCGTTGTTTTTCGTAGTCATAGTTACAAATCAACTGACAGCGCTCGGCGCGCGTGCGTGGCGTGGCGCAAACCCGCCACAACGGCAAAAAATATTACACCTTGGTTTACATTACTGAAGTTTTAGTAATGATCTCTAATTTTTTCTAAAAATAAATATAGCCTATGTCCATCAGGGATAATGTCGGCTTCTAATGGTAAATGAATTTTTCCAATCGGTCCAGTAGTTTCGGAGCCTATTCAATACAAACAAACAAACAAACAAACAAACAATCAAAACTTTCCTCTTTATAATATTAGTGTAGATAATATTAGTGTAGATAAATGATTACATCTACAGGATGTTCTACTTTTACAGCTCTGGTGGCAATGGTGTTCACAACTGTCAGCTTGGTCAACGGTCTTGCTTCACTATACGCTTACGAGCTGCGCAAGCTCATTCCCAGCAATCTATCGAAGCTCACGCACATTTGCTTCGGAACGGTCGCGCTTGTCGCAGCAACAGTGTCCCTCTGCTACGGGTACGACAAGAACTCCTTCAGGACCTGGGCAACTGCAGAAATGGCGTACGTCTCCATGGCTCTCGTTGCTGGACTCACGTTCATTGCCATTGTCAATCCCTTGATTACTTTCACTCAAAAGTTAGTTTTAAGTTATTAAGTCTGATTAGTTTAAGGTTTATTTTTAGTTGACAGTAATTAATGTTAGTAGCGTAAATTGCAAGTGTTGCTTCTAGGAATTCTAGGACGAAAGACAAACCTTTGCGAAATTTGATACCCCCAGTCTCTTTTAAGAATGGAAGAAATGAAGTGAACTAACATGCGTTCTGAAGGACTATGAATCTAGGTATCTAAATATCACGAGAAATCTTTAAAAGACAAATAAATACCATCTATTATTCTTTATAGATCCTAGAATTAGCTCCAATCGTTTTATGAGTATTTGTTTGAAAAATAGTGTTTGTTTCCTATTCAAAATTTTAAGTATAAAATCTATTCATTTAAAAAACTGAATTCTACTCGTATATACTAATTGAATAATTGAAATCGGGAACTAAACAAACAAGGCAAGTTGATTGTGTACATCGTACAATAATTGCCTACAATAATTTGATTCACTGAAGAATTCATTCAGCTTTTTAGTGTTGTAAAAAAAATTTTTTGCACCCAATCAAAATCAAAGTCTCCAACTCGATAGCTATCAATAATTGTGGAATCTCCTTTCATAAGCCAACTGTTAAGTTCTACTTACAAATACAAATTCATTATTATTAATTTTTAGTTATGTACAAGTTAGTTATTGTAAGTGCAATTTATACTATAGGATTATAAGATTAGATTTAGGTTTAATGATTTATTAGCAAGCAATTTCTCTAATAATAAACTATAATTCCCAAAAATACCAGCGAGGTTAGCATGAGCTTTGTGTGAGAGAGATATGTCGAATCTAAATGTCAAATCACTGTGACGTTTGATGTTTAGGTATGAGAGACGTGCTCCTTACACATTAACCCCGCAGATTATTAAGGAAATTCAAAAAATATTTTGCAGTAGGTATTTTTTCAAGGTTATTTTTCGAACTGTACCAAGTGTAAAATGTCACTGCTAAAACACACTGCCTTATTATATTTTTGTAGTTTCTAGTTGTTATTTGTAGTTTGTAACGCTTCGAGTCTTATTAAAGTTTGTTGTTTATTTGTGTCGATAAGCTATTGTAATGTTATTAAATAAATCACTATTGACTTGTTGCAGTCCTGCTAAATTTTATTTTACATAATGGGTTTTCACGTAATAATATCTTATCAACAATTCATTTCGGATATCGTTCGTGACATGTACAAATATCTGTTATACATATACCTATCAGTCATCAAACTTATCGAAAATCATCGATAACACCACAAATCCCTGTGTTATCGACCTATAAATATATTCGCTCTAATACTGAACACACTTTTGTGTCGACCACGCTCAAAGCCGTTAGAACTTAGACCATAACCTAAAGTACTAAAATGCCTCCTCATTCTACTGACTATCCTATTGAAACACAACCAGAAATCGCTACAAATGGAGCTCACAAAGGTCAATCACAACTCAAACAGTCAGACAACTATGGACTGACGATTGTACAGTCATCATTAAGTTTGTTAGGACATATTTTGATTGGAGCAACTGTGGCTTTTTGCCTCGTATTCTCCTTTAGAGGTGGGATACCATTAAACGCCACTTCTTTGCATGTGGTATTATGCGTTATCGGGGTAAGTTTTTTAACTATTTTTGTCTTAATCTTCTTAAAATATAAAACAAAGTCGATTTTGTTCGGACACTTATAACTCGAGAACGGCTGGACCGATTTTCATGGTTTTAGATTTGTTGTATTTTTCTCCGTCTCGAATAGCAGAATAACTATTAAAACATGAGATTAATTAATAACAACAAAATTCATTTTTTCATACATTCACGATCTAACATAAAGTTTTAAAGCATGATGTTTTGTAAAAAAAAGATAGTTGAAAGGCCAAGAAAGGACATAGGCTACATTTTATCCCGATCGAATGAGCAGTTCCGACGAATTACATCCTAAAGTTCAAACGGGCAAAGCTGCGGGCAGAAGCTAGCAATTACATAAAATAGTTACATAAAAAGTAGTTATTATGTCACAAAGTTGAATGTACGTACGCTACAAATAATTTCAACTCTGTAATCTGCTAGATTTTTATTTACATTATTATTAATAATATCAATGTCAAGATCAGTGATAGCTAATCAAGTAAGTGCTTAATTATGATATAATGTAGGTAAATAAAAGATAATGGTCCTTCATCAAATGTGACGCGTTTTCAAACATCCTATTTAAAATCTAATCATTTTATGATTTTGTTTGTAAATTATTCTGTTACAATTACGTCATTAGCCAGACACTTTTAAACCATTACGTTAGTTGCTATCTTAGCCTATCAATTTTGGTTTGCCCCTGGCTGAAGTTAGCTCTCTGCAATTTTAAACATGTATAGACAGTATGTGTGTCCATTATTTTCGATAATCCCTAGATGACATAAAACACTAGGACATTTCTATCCACTCGCTAACTTGCCTTGCCTCCCATTTATACGTTAATGATTGATACTTTGCGGTCTTTTGTGACTAACTTGAGAGGGGCAAACTTATTGTGCGAGTACTATATGACTATATGTCCGTGACGTATCAATCGACCACATTACCTAGAATTGAGCAAATTTGGCAAGAGACACTGTTCAGACAAAATACTGTGTATCCGAGCAAATAAAGAATTACTCATTTCTATAATTTCAGTATCAACTGCTGATGGGAGAAGCTATCCTGAGTCTCTCACCTTCAAACGGCTGGTCCGCCAGTCTCCGTTTCGTGGACAAACGTCGCGCGCACTGGGTCCTTCAACTCCTGGGATGTGGTCTGGCCATCGGAGGTAGCTTCCACAAAATCCTGGACAAGGACATACATTGGAATTCTCTCCATGGACAATTCGGTAAGCGGCAATCTGAAAATGCAAAAACAAGGATGTTAGTGGACAATAAGCTGACCTTTGTTATGTCACTATAAATGGCAGCTGGAATCTAGTCGAAAAGTTGTATCGAGTCCTAGGAGAACTATTCTTATGAATATCTTTAAATATCATTCATCAGTCATTATAATCGGTTGAACGTTTCAGACATAGGGTCCTGACATTCCATAAAAGAAACATAATTACGAGTATCTACCTACGACTGCTACTCTCACACCTCCGAATGTGTGTGTTATCTGCTCTCTGTATGTATTACAATCATTTCACACACAGAGAAAGAGATAGGTGAAATAATAAAACTCTTAGATAACATGAATTTGTGATTTGGAGTGAGTGAACTTCGAAAATTATCACACGCAAACTTCTTGGTCGATCGGGATATCAAAAGTAGCGTATGTCCTTTTCTGAACCTTCAGATGTTCTTATGCCAAAAAAAATCAAAACATTCTGGCCCTTCGTTAGGACCCGAATGAAGGACAAACAAACTCACGTTCACGTGTATATTATTAAGTATGGATTGATTATGATATGTCGTCAATTAGATAAGGATGAAAAAATGCGAAGTAATTTGGCAACACTACAACACTGCGTGATTTAATGGCGATAAACGTCATCGAATACTTTAGATTAATATTAATTAGAACGCCATTTCTTATACCGATGATAATATATGTATGAAGAATCTCGAAAATTCAAAACAACTACTTAGTTATCAAGAAATTCGCCGACATTCTTACCTCAGATAGTGCTGTTTTCCTGCCAAGTTCTTATCATCAAGTTATGCCTGAGTAGATATTTAGCTTTTCGATAAAAAATAATCACCTTAAACCCGTTAAAAAGCTGTCATTCATATCACTCATCGGCTTTGGAAACGATTAAACACAATTATTTACCCGTTTTCTTTGAATATCTACACTATGCGTCGTCTTTGGTGTTTATATGTTTGTATATTAATTTCAGTAATACTTTTTATTGGTTGATCAAAAAAATTGTCTTGAAAAAATTGACACAAACCTATACCTGGTCTTAGACAAAAGTTGTCTGTCATCAAATATTTTTCCAAATCCCAAAAAGAAATGCCACCTTTAACTCTGTAAAACAAGTACAATATAGCTAGAACATACTCGTAGATAGCTCATTTACTCGTCACAGAAATACACACAAACACACACGCAAACAAGAAGACAACATCAGCGTACATTGGTCATGGAAGTGCCGCATCCTGTGATCTGTGTTGCCGACGAACTGGTCCTAACTCAGCATATGCTGCAGACAGAGCTGCAGCGCTGATCTTCCGTCAGAACCAAAAGGGAATTATGAATATAATAGATATAACAGGCTAGTTGACATCAAATCAGATTGGGGTTAAATAGTATTTTAAACCATAAGGGGCAGTATAAAGCTCCTATAAAATTTAAAATATCTAATATTATTTAATTTTTTATGGACTTTTACAGCTTATCAAACCCGCAAAAATTAAAAAAAAACATTCTTGGATTAAATTTTTTATTAAACATTTTGCTTTGTAATTATTTTTATTTTATTTTATTTATTTGGTATGTCAACAGCTGTTACATTCATTATCAAGAAAAGTAAAGTACATATACATCGTAAGCTAAATGTACAGCCAATTACAGACACACACATCATGCGATTAGTATTAAGTACGCTAAAGCACTATGGCAGGTAATCACATGAAAACCTTAAGCGCACGTTCGGAAAACAGTAATTAGACATAGACATATATTTATTCGGCATTTTCACAACACGACACACACAACTACATTGTGAAATTTTTTTAGTAAAGGAATGGTCACATAAGAACGTAATTTTACGAGATAACTGAAATATTGTTAAAAGTTTCATACATTATCTACTTCAAGGCGGGGACGTGACGTCACTACTAGGTACCGATTTGTATGGAGGGTTTTTGCACCACGTGACTAGAATCACTTTTCGACGGAATAAAAAAATTAATATTATAGATAACAAAACCAAATGTAACAGGATAAATAAGGTCAAATGTGATTGTAAGGTCATGCCAACTGTTAAATGAAGATTGGGCCAATATAAAAATAGGCTTTAATTATAGGAATGAAGGAATGAAACTCATAAGATTTAGAAAGATAGTCATAGCTATTCATACGTTTACGTGAAATTGATGAATCACAATGACGACAAGATGACGAAAGTACTAAGTTTATTTTATAAGAAACCATGAATACTGTTTTGAGTGGTTCATGCGTTAACAAACCTGACACATCTTTATCTGGAATTATTTAAATGACATCATGTTTACTTACAATCGTATTTCTTTCCCAGCGCTCGTGGCATTGGTCTTCACATCAGTCAGCCTCGTGAATGGTCTGGCTTCCCTCTATGCGTACGAGCTTCGTGGCAAGCTTCCAGGGAACATCTCCAAATTGTCTCACGTCTGCTTTGGTACCGTTGCCTTTGTGACCTCTTCCATCACCCTTTGCTACGGCTTCGATAAAGTCAACTTCAGAGCGTGGTCTACTGACGCATTAGCGAACACATTCATCTCGTTTGTTGCTATTTTCACTTTCATCATCATCGTCAACCCCTTGATTACCTTTTATAACAAATCTAAGGCTTTGATTGGGAAGTAACTTGTAGAAACAACAGGAACATAAGTCCAGTCAATCAGTGAGCCTCTACTTACGACAAGTCTTCTTGTCTCTTGAGAATTAGACCGATTTGATTGAAGGATTTCTAAACACAAATTTGGCTTCTTGATAAACATGTCTCAAGAAACCTGCCAGAATCTCAAAATAAATAGTAACTTGCACCTCCATAACTATTATTCACTGTGTAGGAATGGCGATGTTAAAATTAATCTTATGCTAATTTCAAAAACATTCTGACGCAGTTGGGTAATAAAATAAACTTCATATCCAATAAACGATTATGATTTGATGTTTTGAACTTCTTCGTTTATTTCAAATCCTATCCCTTTCTGATGCATGTCCCAAATAAAATATCACTTTACTTAACGAATAATTTTTATTAGTGAAACTTAAATCTAAACATAGATGGCGCCAGCAAATCGCAAACGATCCATAATCGATATCACAGAAAAATTCACCAAACAGAAAAGAAATATATAAGAGAAACACAGAACTCGTAAAACTGATGAATGCGAACGATAAAACAGAGGACACAAATATCTTTAACAAGTCGATTGGTAACAGGTAACCGATCAAAACGGATAACTGCCGCGCGCAGTATACGCTCCCAACTATCTTTATGGCATCTGAACGTGTAAAGGAAACCCCTGGGAAGAATAATGGCCACGATACGTAGGCTTGCGCACACTCCTAGAATTGTTACTCGTAGTGCTGGTGCTAATATTAAGGGCATCGGTGCATGCGCAACTTGACATTCAAATACGATTTCTTTTGCACAAAAAATTAATCACTGAAAGTGGAAATTTAAAGTTAAATGTCGTTTCATGTAAAGCTGGAATGTTTAACAATATGTAAATGCGTCCAAAAAGAACTGGAAACCGACTTCGACTGCTCTAAAAGTCTACTATTACTAAGGCAAATTTCAGATTTATATCGTTTTCTCATGGATGCCATTGTCAGAACTGGACCAAATTGAAATTGAACCACAAGGAAAGCACCAATTTTTTTTAAAAAATCGGGAATCGAATCCGGTACCGGTGTGTGTTGCGCGTTTGAGTGTAGCGCTCAGCCAACTGCGCCACGGAGGCCGTTGTAAACTACAGACTTACATATTATTAATGCCTTAGCCTTTATGAAAGTTGTCGTATCTACTCAGCCAAGCAAAGTCATATAAAAAATTATAGCTCATCTGAAAATATCCAAAAGACCAATATAGTCTCATTTTATCTTTCGCATCATCACAAATTGAAATCGACAAAATATTTGGACGAACTGATACAGTCACATTTTAGTCATTCGATACAATATTATTACCTACGAGGGCAAATTTGCTATGTATATTGACCTTGCAGGCTCAAAATCACTCCAAATGCATATCAGACATTTAAAACGTATTACAGTTATGCCAGTCTCGTGCTAAGTTCTGCAAGTCAACAAGATAATTTTTCATGCGGGAGTAATGTGCGGAGTCAAACATATTTCTAAAATTCAACGAAAACAAAATTAAAAGAGAGCTTAGATTAGAAGGTATTGAAGGATATTACAGAAACGATATACATATATCAAATATTTATATAGAAAATAAGATGAAAAGAAAGCCAGTTTAAACGTGTGTCTAATCGAACCCAAGGATGACCTTTGCGTATATCTATCTGAACTGACAAACGTGATAGCAAGTGGGAGTTACGCAGCACATTGACCGCGATGTTTCTGCTACACTGAGGCACCATTCAAGGCATAATGCAGGAAGCAATAAATTTTACACATAACTCTAGTCTGTATTGATGGAGATAATTGTTTAGAATCACAGCTCTGCTAGCTTATGGTTTCGTGGCTAGCTCAACATTTAAAGCATTACAAGAATGTGAAAAAATCTGAACAGCATCATCAATAAGCATTGAAATCTAGCTCGTTAATGACATCATTAAGCTCAATGATTTGTTAGATCTCTTTACTGAAATCGGTACTTCCTTGTATTTTTATTGCAATCCGCATTTTTTCCTGTATTTTTTTCTTACAGTATGTTTGCAAGTCTCAACTTTACCTACTACCTAACTGTGATACTCCATACCTCACACACATACAATCAGCGATGTAGTTATGAAGTGGTACACGATCACTCGAGACGGAATCAGCATCATCAGCATCAACCAGGAAAGGTCCACTGCTGGACATAGGCCTCCTTCATAATAAAGCTAAATAGCCGAAATAAAGCTATGGAAAAATATCGATCGGAAAAAAGCAAATAGGAAAAACGCTACGAGCATAAAAGCTTTAAGGAAAAAATGCGAATGGAAATGACAATACAAGGAAATTACGATTTTGGTAAAGAGGTCTAACAAATCAGATCAATATGTAACCTGATGGAGTGAACTAAATAAACCGATGAGACTCAGCATGTTGTAAAAGTAGCTCCTATGAACGAACATTGGCCACATTAAAGCCAACCTTAATATGTTATGTCGCAATAACCCCAAGCGCAACATTAGCTAAATTGATTGTTGCCGCACAGGCAGAGTTGGAAAAATCTCACAATCCACACGTTAGAAGAAAAAAGACAATCAGAAAATGGCGGAAAGCAACAGCACTCCGAGGAGCAATTTTGAACCACGAATTATACAACTCCCCTAAATTGCGGACACGTTTTTTTCAACAGCGTTTAACTTTTACTCGGACGACCTTTCAAACTGGTAGCGTATGAATATTTTAACTCACAATGAATACAATTTTGGGAACGAAAAAAGCTTGCGCTCACCGATGAGCTGTTGGGGTTTGTTTTTCGATGCTGTTTACGTCATTTTTGTTTGAGTCAGTTATCTAATAAATAAATTAAACGAGTTTCAAACATCACACAAACATATATTTAGCCCAGACATCCCACATGGTTAGGCAAAATATTACCACAGCATAAAACAAAACTCTGTACACGCTTCTAAAATGAAACATGATTTTATACAATAACATCTCAAATACAGGTTATAAGAGCCTCAATATTCAGAGTTCCAGTGCCAGTTCCAGAACAAATTAATTTATTTCATGTAACAATAAATTGTTTTGATTTTGAATTTCAAATAGTATTAGTTTCGTAGCCGTGTCAAACAAGTAGCTGTGAGTATTTTTTACAAGCAAAGCAGCATAATGTTACTCGTACCATTTTACTCAATAAAACTAATTTCTATTTTGTCTTTGTAAGTGGATAAATATGCTTTTCCGTCAACGAGAGCAGATAACTTTTTAATACTGCCAGTAAAAATCAAATGATTTCAAAGTCACCCTAAAAGATCTTAATTTTACACATAGCAAATAGCTTCCTCCAAAACGAATAACAAGGTGCTAACACGACGGCAGCAGTATAAATGGATGTCACGCCGATCATGACCATGGAGAATTCTTCTGACGCCCATTCCTTAAAACTTTTTTTGTTGTAGCCGAAAGCCAAACAGACAGAAGAAAGTACGAAGGCAGCGGTACCGAGGATTATGTGGCTTATCTTTGAAACTTTTGTCGGAATGAGGCGACGTAGTTCGACCGCGTACAGAGATATCCCTCCGTTGATAAGGCTTATGGACGTTAGAACCAGGGCCGCGAGAGCTGCAAGAAATTGTTTAATTTAAATGTTAGTTCCTTGAGATGTTTTAATATATTCAGATTACGGGAATGATCTTATCTGAAAACTTTCTCTTTAATGATCTTACGTTCCTTAGCCTATTATACTCGTATCTACTTCAGAGGGGCAAACATAGCGTGTGACTGACTACTGTGCTTATCTGTACAATACATGTGTAGAGCATTATGTATTAAAGTCCAGTGTTTTTATGGTTCATAATTTTAGATTTAAAATGGGTTTTGCACCTGACCATCATCATGTGATGATAAAGTCGTTTTTGATGGTAGAGTTACTCAATCTAATGAGGAGCAGACTCTGTTTCTTTTCATACCGGAAGACAACAGTTGCTGTTTGGCGGATGACTTAGGTAACATGGTGATGGCTATTCAGGCGGAAATAAAAAATGTCCTACCACCAACCGAGACGAGTACTGTTAAATTTTGTTCAATTGTAGCATATGGATGGCTTTTGTTCGCCTTTTTTTTCAAGATTTACAAATATAATTATACATGTGAGTTAAGTTGCTCGTTACACACGAGGCTGTGGTTTGCGCCCAAGCCTTGGCTGATGATTTACTGTTTAACTAAGTCTACATTTAACCAGTTAAAGTCAGTTTTTTTGCTAGTTTTTCACAGCACATGTTTAATACAATGTATTTGCAAATATAATTTATCAATGTTATCATTAATCAACGAAATACTTTAATTTAATTAATGTCGTGATTAGATTGCAATTAATTTCTATAGATACCGAATGTGTTTGGAAAAGGAAAAGGAATAATCCTTTCAATAGTTAAGTTATGTTAACATGGACGCTAAAGATTTTATACGTATTTTCAGGATTTAAAATAAGAACCCTAACTCACCTAGTTTCCCATGCACAGTGTTAAAATTAACTGACTTCTGTAACATCATAACCACAGATCCGGCGATTGCTGCAACAGCTCCTGTCACCTGAAGGATCCAGTGCACTCGTCTCCTGTCTCTAAGAGACAAGCTAGCCGACCAGCTGTTGCAGGCGTTCAGGCTGAGTATCGCGTGAGACATCAACAGCTGGTACTGGAATGAGATAATACATTCACATTATTTCTGGTAAACGAACCGTTCTCGATGCGGGTACCTATCGGTACTTCAGTGGTATTTTCTATGTCCGTCTGCCGATGAAGATCGTAGCAGAGCCAGCACCTCATTAGGTTAAGGTTTCTGAGTACACACATTTACCACCCAGTGGCCTTATCATCAATGGGATGAAGCTCATGTTTGTACATCATACATTTTTAAAAGGAAATAAGATGTTGTGGTTCCTTGTTCTTCGCTACATTTCAACAAATTCATGGGCCGTTCCTAGTGGCGACGGTGGAAGGTGAAATACCGTAACGTTGGTGCCGTAATGTTAGCGGGGGCAGGTGGGGTAAGGAATCACGTGCAACTGAGGCAGCCGCTACCGATACCTCGCCTCCACCAACGTCTGTCACCACTAGGGAGGGTCGCGGGTGTTCTTGTCCGAATATAGTAGCTCTACTCGTCGGTTTTTCATTAGTACAATGGCCTTGCTTTAATTGGGCTTCAACTCACCTGGTAAGATATTAAAAGGGACCTAGGGTTGGAACATACTAACTCAAGATAATGACACTGGAAAGGATATGCTTCATTTTACTACGGCAACACAAAATACCTACATAACATAGTATTAAACAGGCCAGAAATACGATGTATTATTCACAGGATTTAATTGAAAATATTTTATTTGATGTAGCTAATCGCAATGGTATACAAAGCATACCAGCGCCATCTATTGAATACACAGTGAACTTGTAATCACGATAGCTATTTGTTGATGCTGAATAATTAGTCGCATCGTGCTGAACCGATGAAGACGATTTCTTGTGGATAGCCTTTCAATTATAAATAACTATAAAAATCAATTTGATAGTGGTTATTATCATACTAAATTTCTTTTACATAAGTTACTTTAGTTGAAATGTTTCAAATCTGGCCTGAACTATAAACACTATTTAACAAACCAAAGAAAAATCTATAGATTATTTTTTTAAATACCTAAGTTAGGAATTACCTAAAAAGGGATAAAAAATTTCCATTTTCTTCGATGGACATCATGTTCCATAGAACAAATGGGAACTACCCAAAATTTAGGGGGCAGCTCTAGAAAAGTAAAAGTAGTGTTAAAATTGACGCATTTTCATAGCGACCTGACAAAGCTGTCACCGCTGTTTTCAGGAACTATCGCATTCATATCGTGTAGATGTCATGTAATAGATAAACCACTTACTCCGATCATACACAGCGCCACGTGAATTTGAAACGGAGTGATCGGCGTTGATTTGAATGCGAACCACAGTGTCACATACACATTCGCTCCAATCATCGAGTGCACCACACAATTCAAACACGATTTGAGCACTTTCCACTTGTAGCTGTCACTTGATACGTCACGAGTTGTCGTTACACTTGTTTCACTAGGGATTGATTCATTAGGTTCGCTTGTTATTAATAAAGGATCACGATCTGTTCCTTCCATTTTAATTGACTTCGTTTTGAGATCATAAACAACGGTTGCGTTTCTGTTGTAGTTTTGTTAGACAGATTAGATTTATTTATTTCAGAGTACCAATTTCAAGTTTACAAAAAAATATAAAAATGTCCAAGTGTGCAATGATCGTCAAAGCATATTAGAAATGTCAAAAATTTAATAAAATAAATCATATCAATGAATGTATAATATTGTGGTTAAAAATTTTAAATATATCTTGTGAAAAATCTTTTACACTGTGGTATTTCTTATCCAAGAATAGGTTAAATTTCATAGGAGCATATTATTTGTTGCATTCTTTTGGACAGTAATAATCTTTTGTATTCCTTGCACTTTAAAAGTAATATCATTAATCAGATTAGGACTATATCAGCAGCTATAATAATTTGTTATCTTTACAACTATGTCGTTTATTTCGAGCTCCTTCGCTAAGATAGCTCTGAATGTCTAGGTATACAAAAAGCTGATTAAATAACGGAACGACTTTAGAGTCATTCTTGTTGAAGAGAAGTTTAAGAGCGGTATATTATAGGTACCACATGCTAAAGTCTGCCTAATGTATCATCATCATCAACAGCCTATATATGTCCCCACTGGAGGGGCTCAGGCCTACTCTCCTACAGAGAGTGTATGGGCCATAGTCCACCACGCGGGCCCAGTGCGGATCGGCGGACTTCACATGCCTGTTCAAGACATGCAGGTTTCCTCACGATGTTTTCCTTCACCGTTAAGCAATCGGATAATGTACTTGAATTGAAAAACAACTCATAGGTACACGGCTGGATTCGAACCCGGTACCCTCAGATTGAGAGTCCGCGCCTTATCCACTGCGCCACCGACGCTTAATGTATGAAAGGTAGCAAATCCAGCCAATGAGGCGGCTTTAGACTTCTGGTTGTCATCCACTGGTGGTATCATGAAGTGATAGCCAATTGCAAACCCATATATAGACAAAAGAGTGACTCTGTGCGGCTTAGTGGAGAAATTAAGGTGTGGCAGAGTTTTAACACCAATTTTCAAGTCTAATCACGCCCTAATGATTAATTATTATTATTATTTAAATTAATTCGTCTAGTAATTATAAGGAAATGTAGTTAACTTTAATACATTCATAGTCGCATTAAGTAATTAAATAAACTTAAAAACTTTATCAGGTTGTGATGCTAATTTAAACACAATAATGTATCTTATCAAAATGCATACAAAAAACTCACACATTCTAAAAAATTGTAAGCGTGAACACACCGAAGCCTCCAGCTAATGAAGGGCTGGCTCTGCTACCTTTCATACATTCACAGTTTGGCGACAGACTTAAGAGGCTATGCTGTTGTCAAAGCGCCCATACAAACGTAGTCCAGTCATATTTTGAGTATTAAGCTATGAAAATCTATGAAATTTTCAAGACACAATCTAGAAGCAAATATCTGTGTCGGTGGTGAGTCAGATTTTCGTTTAAATATATACTTCCAGAGTTACAGGGCGTCAAAGTATTGTATTTTTCGGTAGTAAAAAGCCCCAACTTTGAACCTGATGTACAAGAGTATGAATCAATTTAGAACAATTTGGAAAAACCACCGACATCTGAAATTTCATTAGTATACTGTATTAAAAAAATGGTTACATAATATACTGTATCCTTCAAATGATCCCTGGACTACGAAACATCCAAATAACGGGTGGAGAACATCGCATAATGTATGCTGTCTCACCGTACGCGCTCGGGTAGGATAGGGCTCGGAGAGGGACAGCTACAAAACAATTTGACCTTGAAACCGACCACGTGGTCTTACCAACATAGCCTCTTAAATCACAAACATGGCAGTAGCTAGCCAGGCGGACCCAATCCGGAGGTCCCGTGTTGTTAGTTCAAGAGTTATCTATTAGGCTTCGGAGGCGGTCAAACATTGAATTCATTTAAGTAGTATACTTTAAAATTTTCGTGCAAAATTATTAAGTCGCGATTTAATACATTCACTTAGAATCATTGACATCTGCCCCTATATACATGTATGTGGCCCTACCTGTGTTTCGTAAGCAAAAGTATGTCAGTCTGTCACGCTTTTGTACTGCATTTGATTGATTTTCATTGATATTTTTCAACGTAAGGAAACCTGCACACTCCTGAGAAGAAATTCAAAAGTGTGTGTGAAGTCTACCAATCCGTACTGGGACTATGGCCCATACACTCTCTGTAGGAGAGTAGGCCTGATCCTCTGCAGTGCAGACATGTACAAGACTGATGTGATGATGATTATAAATTGATATTTTCAGTACATCCAAAATTGATCACAATATAACTTTGTTAGCACTGTTACACCTTTTACTTGTCACTACATCCTTTGTTTAAACACAGATCACATAAATGACTAATAAAACTAAGTGCACTAGGTACCAATTATGTACCTATAAACACCAAAATCACTATCTCAACTGAAAGTGGGTTGTGTAAAATTCATGGTCAATAACTCGGCGGTCACGCATCTCATTATCACTGATAATTTTCTCACGTCGCTATGATAACTGCAACACGTAATATATTTGGAACAATTGATAACTATTATCTTGATAACGTTATACAGGTGGTTCTTTTCATCGACATATACACAGCTGGTCTTTGTTGAAACTCATTGGAAAGCGATCGATCACCAATGAATAATGCTGTATTCAAATACCTTTTGTGACTATTTATTTAAACTATAATTAAATAAATTAAATGGTTGTCATTGAAACAATAAACTGATAATTCGAACAAAGAAGCAAGCAGTTTATACATCTGTTGTGTTCTCTTTACAACTGTATGCGTTCAAAAAGAGCTAGAAACCGACTTCAACTGGCCTAAAAGTCTACAGCAAATGGTTTTCTCATAGATGCCATTGTCAGAACTGGACCAAATTTAAATGAGACCACCAAGAAGCACCATCAAAATTGGTTCACCCAGTCGAAAGTCTCCTCCTTATGTGAAGTCGGATGAAAAACAAACTTTTGCCCGCGACTTCGTCTTTTGTCATATCAAAAATTTTCCCATGGGAACCCTTTATCGGCATAAAAAGTAGCATATATCCCTCTCGATGACACAGGCTACGTGAATCTTATATACTTACAAATTTTGTTTTCTTTCTACCTGTAGTTATAAATGGAAATGACTTCACTATTTCAATACTCGAAAATTTAGTTCGAAGTAGATGACGGTCGTATCGTTACAGCTTTCGTTCAAACCATAAATTTTTCATATATAGTTGAAATACATCAATTTTAATTTTAAAAAGGCGAGTAAGATAATATTTACACCTGAAGATACGGGTGATCTTGCTTTGGCACTTTGTTGACAGCTTTCTAGATAAGAGTCTCCTCTGATCTAAGCCGCGGACAGACAGACGGGCAGAGCGAAACTGTAAAGGTTCCTTGTTTGTCCAAAGAACCGTCCAAATTGACTCAATAAATGTTTTCTGCGTGCTTAATAAAATGGTCAATAATTTTATCAGTGCATTGTATCATATAATCCGTACTACAAGTATTACTTACACCATGTATATCCTTATTGCTTCCATGCATTCAATTGATGTGTTAAGTCGTTACAATCTATAAAATGCAATCGAAAAAGACAACTACAATTTAATTACAAAGATTTTTTAATTAAATCTGTAAACAAGTCAAAGACCATAGAAAATAAAACTGTTATAAAAATAATAGTAAACTCCCTGGTAAAAAATAAATCAACGAGATGACCTGTTTTCCAGACAGCTGAGATAAAGCCTCATCATATACTTCACAAAGCACATCAGTGCTATGACAACTGTATAGAATATTACAAATCCTATCATTACATTAGGTAATAGGGGTCCGGCAAACTCCAGAAAAGCAGGTAAGGACAAGCCGTAGCAGTAATTGACCGAAGCGAGTATGAACGTTGGGATTCCAAGGGTTGTGTGGGCCACTTTCCAGCTGCTGCCTGCGAAGAGGGATCCAGGACCAAGTATTGTAGTTGCCATTGCAAAGCCTACAGCTAACAGCCCTGAAAAAGAACGACAAAATATTTTATCCGTCTTTTTCAATTCTTGTAGACTCCATTGCCTCTATTCAGCTACGGAGGACGTCTTTTTAGCCCCTTACGCAAAAAGAGGGGTGTTTTAAGTTTGACGCCAATGTTTCTGTGTGTGTGTCCGTCTGTTTGTGGCATCGAAGGTCTCGAACTGATGGACCGATTTTGATACGTTTTTTTACGTGAAAGCAAGTTTCCTTAGCAATATTTGGCAAAAATCAATTCAGCAGTTTGAAGAGTATCAGCTGATGTTAAGCACTTTGGCATTTTGGTTTAATTTTTGTAGTATTTTTTATTTAATTCACTTGTGTAAATAATTTTGGCCAGTAAAAAGTCCCATTCCAAGTTTATGGTGTGAAAATTTACTGAGCAACATTTGATGCATACTGCAACACTTACATTCTGCTACTATTAGACAAACACTGAAGACAGGTTGGCTGTCATTGTCACGAAATGTAAGTGGTATGTAAATACAAGAAGCAAGTGACTCGGGACCGATTTACTCTCTCACAGCCAAGTTCTGAGCCCTCCCTTAGGCTAGATGCAAGTATTTTTCCGCCTCAAAGCCTTCCGCGCTGGACTCATATATAGATGTCGAGGTTGCAGTGCCAACATCATGAATCAGTTCGAAATAAATATGTTTATAATTCGTTTCATACGAAACTGCACAAGCGCTGCGCCTACCATACGTATGTGATATTAGCCTTGTTTTGCTGCAGTATTGTAAGAGAACATAGCCAAAGCCTCGATAATTCAAGTCAAGCGAGATGAGATCAAGACAAAGTGAAACTATATTGTACATTAAGAATAACAGAGGAACGTATCATACCAGTAAGCGAGTGATTGGATCCTGATAGTGATTTCGTCTTAGCAACTGCCACTGTTCCAAAAACGACACAGATGATGGAACAAATCTGCAGTAACGCGTGCATGTAGTTCCGATGTGACAGTTTTAGTGGCATGGACCAACCGTTGGCATAGTTCAGACATAATATTGCTTGTATTGTAAAGAATTGAAACTGAAAAGGCAGTATATATCCTTTTGAGGTGTGAATCTTAGAGAAAGGAAGAATAAGAAGAATTGATAGGGGATTCCACATTTCAGCTGTACGCATGATAACAGTAGAAGTAAATTATGCTTTTAGGAATGAATTTCTACTGTATACGAGTGGAGGTCTTTTGTGTTTTTATTAGTCCCGTATTTTAATGACGATGGCTGACTCAACAAAAATAACTGCGCACTCGCTCCAAAATATATCTTGTAAAATATTAATAGGCAAGCAACTTGACGTGCCTTGACCAGTCAGTGAGCTGAAGTGGCAATGGGCAGGCCACATCGCTCGAAGAACCGATAACCGGAGGGGAGTAAAGGTTCTCGGGCGACCACGTACAGGGAAACGTCTACCAGGCCGCCCCCTACTAGGTGGACCAACGAGCTGGTTAGAGTCCCGGGCAGTCGCTGGATGCAGGTGGTTCGGGACCGGTCGATGTGGCGTACCATGAAGGAGGCCTATGTCCAGCAGTGGACGTTTCCTGGCTGATGATACTGATGAACTTGACGTGCAAGTTTGAGGCTATTTTATGACAACGTTAGCTGGGTTCTCAGAACGTTGTCAGAGGAAATAAAAGTTGCTACCTTTTCCCAGGCATGCTCACATATTAATTGCTTAAATACCCATTAGAAAGGATGTATTCCTCTGAGCAGAGACTGTAACAACCAGATAAAACTTACGCCAACAGAACAAACAATCACATGTAAATTCTCAACAGTATTTTGCATCCAGTACATGATGATAACCACTAGTTGAGCGCCAATCACAAGTTGTACGAATCCTAAAACACATGATGTCAGGCATGTCTCACAATATGAATTGTCAGGCTTTACTTCGACGGGGTACATGGTTTTTAATTAAATGAAAAATATCGGAAATAGATTTAATACAAAATATTTCTGGTATCACATGTGTTGACGCGACAATCATGCTGTTTGACTGCAAAGAGTATATAATACTGTGAACTGAGCAAGTAACCACTACGTTTTAGTACTGTAGCTTCAATTATATAATCTGTGGCTGTTTGATGACATTTAGTATGGAAGCATTAGGAGAGGGATAATGTTAAACATTTATATAATTATGGCAGTTTTTACCTCGTTACTAGAATACCTGACAAAAATTAACTGATAACTCGAAGATATTACGCCATTAGTTTAGCAAATATATATATATAATCTGTGGCACAATATTTATCAGTTGGAGCTAATCTATGGTGGAAGTATAAATTGACGTTGAAGTTTACCACATAAAGCTTATACTCGTCGCTCTTATAACTTTCCCCCTTTGTTAAAAGGAGACAACTTTATTAAATAATAAAAATGGAGATGCTAGACAGACGGCTACAAGTTGCTTACGAGCTTAGCGACAAAATTTTATATAAATAAACCATCGGTTTATACCAAAGAAGTCCTAAAGTCCTGCGCGTCATGCAGCGTAGAGGTTTTAGCTGCGATTTACTTCTAGTCATAGTTTGATCATCAATAGCTGCACACCCTGAAATAATAATGCGCCTATACTCCATCTTATAACATATATGTATTTGGTATAAATAAGATCATGGTAATTGTCTTTGTTTCCTTTGCCTAGCTTGAAATTAGATATTTTAAAAAAAACATATTGAAAATATAAGATTCGACCATATATAGTGATCTTCTTAGTGATCTGTGGATTCGTCTGTCAATCATCAATTATTTTCCTCATCTTGTATTTTGATTGTGTGGTTATTAGATAGATATGATATTATAATCGCATAATCATGGGAAATAGCAATTGCTCATTTGTACCAAATCTATTTTTAGTTTAATATCATGTGTATATTTTGGTCATTTCTTTATTTCGTAACGATGTTCAAAAGTCTTAAAAACTGAAGGAAAAACATTTTAATGGGCCCAAAGAAAAAGACTAAACCAAACGAGATATTTCCTTTTATAGGTCTCAAAATTTTCTTCATTCCATCGCAGACTGAGCCAAAGAGATCGGTTTACCTGGCGATCGTAACAGGAGTGGTGCACCTCATGATAGGTGCTGTGAACATGACGGTCCTTACGTATTCCATTCTATCAGGTGACGCACATGCCTGTTTATGTGGTTTAGGAGTGAGTATGTTGTCAATTAACACAAGAATTTCTCTACGGGATAAAATGCGGCAAAAGGAAATACGCTCTTATCATTTAAAGAAATACCTTGCCCCAGAACAATAGCTGCCTGTTATTGAATGACAATTTGTAGAAAGTATTCCACCTTTCAGTATGAAAATTTTTGGGATGAATCCCACTCAATAAAATGTCGCCAACTTCCCATTAATACGTTCAACGGTCACTATGAACTGGCTCCAAACGTCCGTGCCCCATATATGGGTCACTACGAAACGACGAGGTATGCACTTAGGGTAATTTAGCAAAGGTTAGTAGTGAGTTAGTGGTGAATATATCTGCTTGCAAGGGTCTCTGTTAAAGCACCTACTGAAAGTAAAAAACTGTTTTTGTTTTTTGGCAAAAATTATTTATTTGTTACCATTTATTTTTTAAAAAATCGTTAAAATATTAAAGAGATACCATTACTTTATATTATTCCTATTGCACTCTATAGGCATTTTTAAAGTGTTTCGATTACATTTCTTATTATTTACGTTTTTGACAAGACCTATTAAGATTGAAACAATATGTGGGACGTACAAGGAAATGAAAACCTTTTGTATGGGGACGTTTAACGTGATAAACAATTTCCAGACTTGTAAATTATCTAAAACATTTCTACGGGAAACGAAATCGGTTGCGTAGGTCTTAGTTAATCAGCTATATTATTCTGTTTTCAGTTCCATTTATTCAGCGCTGAGGCTATCTTAGCCATGAACTACACCAACGGCTGGTCAAGCTCGATGAAGATCTCAGATCGGAAGTGCGCCCACGCATTCCTTCAGTTCTGCGCATTGACGCTCATCGTTGTGGGCACTACGACCGCCTGGATCAAGTGGAAATTTGATGATGCTCACGGAATATCGGGTACGGAATATCCTTCATCATCAGCCGAATAAATAAATGTATTACATAAATTATCTCACCGGAATATCAAATCAAATATTCTTAATCTAAATCTAAAATTATATATTCTAAAGGGCCACTCCAATAATTAACTAGAAATGAGTTCCCCATATTTGTTTGCAAGTAGTAGTAATAAAATGTGGTTTAATTGTTATTTCCTGTGATCGTGGCAATAACTGGCGCTACATATTATACAACAAAAAGTCCCTCACTCCTCATGTACTTCTATCAGTAGAACTAGGCTAATATACCTCTAGAACTTATTGGAACGGACCGTCGTGTCTGTCGATCTATCTATCAGTCTGTTTGTTCACGATGATCTCAAAACCTACTGAAAGGATTGGGATACGGCATTCATCTAACAAAAGTGTGATTTCTGAGGAAGTGTTAAGTGTTAAGTCCTTCAGGTTTTGTGTAAATTGGTTGAAATATGACACTCTAGTTGTTGAAGATGTCAGAAAAAATCAAGCCACCCGGGGGCTTTCATCAAAAAAGGCTGCCTAATTCGTTTGAGATAGAACTAAACAATGTATGGTTGGATTGTTTCTCTTTTATAGATAAACAAAAATTCCGCTATTGAATATTTTAAAGAGAGCTTACTATATCCATTCCAACTTCTAAAAATGGTCACATATAATAAATGTGGTATTCGCAAAATTTATTTAGACGGGTACATGATCAATCATTATCTAATTAAAAACGTTAGTTACCTTAAACATTGCGTATACATTTTAATAGCCATATTAAACCATACAATTTAAATGAATATCTTCAAAGTTATCGTAAATTAAAAACTACGCGCGTTACAAGGACGGAACTCGCTTGATGCAGCCACTCCCGCCCGTATTCCCACCCATTGCTTTCTGCCACGCTAAACATCAGTTTTTGTCTTTTTCAGGTTTGATAGCAGTTTCGTTTGCAATGATAACCTCCTTAGTGGGAGTAGGAGCTTTAAGTATAAAAGGGTGGTTCATTCTAGTCCATATGATATTCGCATTACCTACTTTCACATGTGCCTCGGTCAGCATAGTCTTAGGTATATGGAAGCCTTCGTTTAGATTGTGGGCAAGTCCTACAGTCACGTATATTTTGCTAGTAATGTTAGTTTTCTATTCAATGTTCATATGTGTACTGATTATTGTAAAATGTGTGTGGACGATGAAAAATCAGAAGTAATAAGTGGATATGATTTTATATGAAAATATACATACTGTACAATATATTTCATTGTATTAAGATCCTAACATTCCCTCTCACAGTACTCGCCACACGCACACACTCAAACGCGCGCGCGCGCAACAATAATCTGCAGCCGGATTTCACATGAAGGGATTTGTCATAATAATTAACTCAAATAATAATTTTTCATTTTATAATCACAATTATTATTATTATTTTAAATAATGAATAAAACACGTATATGACTAACGATAAGGCATTTCATTTTCACAAAATATACAAAGTCTCAAAAATATTTGTTCCTTATGTTAAGAATTGCTTTTATAAGTTTTTCAGTATGAGCGCTGATGAAAAGGTTAACAGTTGGTCTAAATAAGACGAGGACACCAATTAAAAAGACAAACATTTCCATGGCGTTCCGCATCTGAGGATGGAAGAACCATCTGTGAACAGATCTGTCGATGCCATTGAGAAAGCACATCAAGCCCAGCATAGTAGTTATATTGCCTAACAGAATATGTATTGCAATCAATCTACCGCTCCATGTCGGATGAGCGGAGTCACGTGCTATCACACCGCTCCCAGTACTTATACAAGTTAATATTACGGCAGCAACGCCTGAAAAAAGAAACACATTCATTTAAGGCAATAAAAGTTTCATACTAAATTTATTTCACCATAATCATTAAAAATAGGATATCTGGATGCGTGCAGTGATCACCTAAAATAGCAAACCTGGCCTGCGTTGTATGAGACACGCGAGAGCGGTGAGAATGAGATATTGTCACATCTAAACGTCAAATCTTATAGATGTTTGACGTTCAAATATGATATATCTCACTCTCACCGCTCTCACGCGTCTCATGCTACGCAGGCGTGTTGGAAAATTTTCATCGTGGACGTACAACTTCATGGATAATCACAGTTTTCATTCTGAAGCACTTTTTTATTATTGTTTTAAACGCCATCTTTAATGTATTTGCTTGCACTTGGCCTTCATCCCACCTGATGGTAACTGAAGATAAAGCCGATGGATGGTAAGCGTGCGCACCCAGATTCCTTAAGCACATCATTGCTATTAACACCGCTGTTTGGTGGTAGACTTAGATAACATGATAGCCAGGTGGACATATAAAATGCCAGCACCAACCAAACCCAGTACCGATATGTTCCGGAATCCCCCCACTGGGAATCGAACCCGGGACATCCAGATTGTGAGTCCAACATTTAGCCATAAGGCCACGGAGGCTGTTAAAATCTAGGACCCATCAGCTGCGTAATGTATATTGTAGCTGACAATAAAGCTATACGTTAGTGACACTTCATGCATCCACAACACATTCTTATCGCCGAGGTTAAGGCCAAGTACATTTCAAAAAGCAGCTCGATTTCGAAGTTATAATAGGCAATAGTGTGATTATTACCTACCTATATTTTGTCGCACCCTTTTGGATGCTTTTGGTACGGAACAGAATCAAAAAAGTGCGTGTAGAAACCACAACGTACCATATTTGGCATGCGTAGTGTTCCATCTATACGTTCTTGCTGGCTCCAGTATTACATGTCTGATCTCCAAAAGCTTTCTTCCCTCCACAATCGAACTATCATCGGAAAGGTCCTCAAAATCGTGTTTAAACATTTCATCATTATGCGCTATACCGAAGAAAGGGTTTCTCGTCGGTCTGTTTACCGTACGGTTCCCAACTCTTAGATTTGAATTAGGATTTTGATAATAGTAGTAATAGCTAGATTCCGAGTCGTCATATACTTCCGTCCCATACACTGGTGGCGCATTATATGGTAAACAGTATACAAGAATTAAGAAGAAAACAATTGCACATATTGTCGCTTCTGCTAATATTCTCCAGTGTTCAGTTTGTTTTTCTGATTTTCTCTTGAGGATTGATGTCAAAGGATTGTGTGCCAGAATGCCGAGAGGGATCAGAATTATAAACTGTAACCAATTTCCACGAACATTAGTGTATGATTTAAAATCAACAGTTTAGTTTAAGGCTGCGTTTAGTGTTAACCACGCAGGTTGAAGGTCCGTTATGTTACATAAATTTGCCACCAATCATCATCATCAGTCGAGAATGTCCACTGCTGGACATAGGACTACCCCATGGTATGCCACATTGACCGGTCCTAAGCCACTTGCATCCAGCGACTCCCTGTGACCCTTACTTACTAGTATGACAGTCCATCTAGTAGGGGAACGGCCCGGTACACATTTCTCGATACGTGGTTGCCATTCGAGAAATCTTACTCCCCATCGGTTATCCATTCTTCGAGCGATGTGGCCTGTCTATTACCACTTCAACTTACTGTCTCGTCCAACTATGTCGGTGACCTTAGTTCGTCAACAGATTTCCTCATTCCGGATTTTATCACCTGCCGCGAAACAACATGTAAATATTTACACTATTTTCCAGCTAACAATCGCCGTTACCAATAACCCAATCGAATATTCTTGCCGTCACATCGATGAGTGAATAGAAGAGGAAATGTGAGCTGTTGGATTTAAAGCGTGCTGACTCAAAAGCCTCAAGTTATTCCGACGCTGACTATATAATATTTGATTACCATAATACAAGCGTAGTAAGCGTCAGATTTTTAACAGAGTCTTTCTCTATGTTAATTAACCACAGAACAACAGAGAAAAATACCAACGAAACCAATTATTATCACAGACACCCATTACTGTGAATTGAACTCTGTGATTTCCAGATTGTGTGTCCAACTGTGTATCCGTGTAGGCGCAAGCGCATGCAGTTGATAAAATGGTGAACACGTGAACATATTTTAATTATACTCACAGTCAACGTATGGATGTATATGTGAGAAACAAAACAGCAACAGTAGGGGCACATTAATCCATAGAACATCGTCATCAATGCAACGAATCCCATCATAAAATATACCAAGCCCGATGTGGCACCAAGAATCTGCCTAATAATTTCTTTTGTCCTGTTATGTTTAACTATCTCTATGTTGACAATGGCCACAGCCGCTAGGACATCGGTATCGCCAACACATTCTGTACCACAAGTCTGAATTGTTTCAATATTAATGTTTTGAATATCAGGCATCTTCACTATTTTTAGTTGAATAATAATAATATTATTCGGTTGTGGGACAGATTTTGAAACGAAAATTTCATATTTATTGTTTCATTATCCAATCATATTATTTACGACGTGTAAAAATGATTTGTTAGTCATATGAAAATCAAAATGATTTACTTGCTCAATGATTTATAATCAAATTTATAATATGTCTATAAAATGTAGTGATTATATGCTCCTCGATAAAATACACCACGAAAATACATCAAAAATACATTTGAAACACAGACCTAGGAGCATATAATCCAAGATATAACAAAGATATAATCACTACACACTTGCCACAGATCACTGCACAAAGAATATAATACTCACAATCACTGCACTTGCTACGAACAGATCACTATGAAATACATCTCGATTTTGACGTTCTTGACTGCTTTAAAAAGAAACAAAAAGAAAACCAGTGTACACTTGTACAGCCCATTCAGCAGTTTTCAATGTCAAAATTGTAAGGGATTTTTTTTAATTAGTAATTGTAATAAATAATGGTTCAAAATCAAAGATTAAAGAACTATATCGCTATATAATCTTCTATACGTGAAGCAAAAACTTTGTACCCCTTTTAAAGAAAATTGCGCGGACGGAGGAGTATGAAATTTCGCAAACTTAGTATTTTATACATGGAAGGAGTGCAGAATGCTAATATTTAAAAAATTAAATTAATTTCGTCCTAATTTCGATCACTGGGCGACCACTAGTTTAGTATAAACCTGCGTCCGTAAACCGATCCTGCTTTCACACACGGAATCCACCGAATGAATGAGAAGGCTGCAACATTTTTATCAGTACATCCATTTCTATCTTATCCACCACAACTTATCCCCTCTAAACTTTTTTGCGGTAAGTACGTAAAACTTCAATATACTTTCATATTATCTGATGTTAGGTCTCAAAGAAAAAATAAGTTATTAGGAGACTCTCCATTTAAATAAACATGCTATGTACCAAAACACACAATCGCAATATATCCTATCCCACATAAACAACACATATAACTTATTGAAGTTATTGATATCGAAAGGGAATCAATTACAAAAATTGCACCATAAAACACTAAGCGGTGGAATTAATTCGATTGGCGAAGCAATTACGAGCGGTCACGACGCCAGGTGATTCACGAAGCCAACCACTGAATAAATCATTGAAGGTCGACGTGTGAATATAGAAGTCCCAGACAATAGAAGAACTACAACTTTAGAGTTGCTACTATTTCAAGGATACGTTCAACTGTAAACCAAGTGTAATCACAGTAAGATGATGGCGCGCATCTCCTGAAACATTTTCTTCAGTGGACATTTTTTCCACTGTTCCCAGTAGCTCTCCGATATGACATGTAATTCGATATCAATACTTTTTAAGTAGGTATTGTTCTAGGCCTTCATTTCGCCTGATAGTAAGTGATGATAAGCCGATTGGATTAAAATCTCGCTTACCCTGAAGCCTCAAGAAAAAGGAAGCCTATTATATTATTCTATTGTAAAGACCACCTCACTCTCATAATTGAAAGTTTGCAATAAAAAAATAGAGCGTCATACGATACCACCGTATTATTTCTCTATTTAAGCAGTAAGTGTATGAGATGTAGGCCCACCGCTATTGTTTCATTGTGCTATTCAGGGCGACAGACGAGCTATTTTCTCATTCGCTATTATGCACTGTTATTATTCCCATTGTTGACGACACATATTGTCTTATTAACGTTACAATGCTTCGGCGGAGAGCTGAATGAGAACTTTCAGACAACGCCTTTAATGGGGACCTATCATAACATAACCTATTCTAGCAATAATTTCGACGTACGAGTATTTCAAACGAAGCTAGATGTTTGACTGAGATTGTTATAACTGAGCTTACATTTTGGTCATCTTTACTTCATGCCTAATTGATCACGCATCTAGCTCACAGTGTGATTGTATGAGTACCTACATTGATTGCAGAAGTAAAGCTTTTTCGTGATACGTTTCAGTATCATTTCAGTTCATCAGTTCTAGCTTCAAAACCGCCGAAACAATGCTGTTGAGGCAGCTTGTATATCTAATTTTCAATTCTATCTCGTTATATTTTCTGTAAACAATATTTTACACATCTTCTTTATTGAAATATGAAAATGTAAAGGAGAATTTTGCTGGTTATTATTGTGAACCGTTATTTCCCTTTGACCCTCAATCGTTAGCGACCCTCAGGTACCATCCTTCATTAATCTTCCTCCGAGCGGAACTCAAAGAATCTTAATTTGAAGTTTCGACGCCCTCTTTAACGGAACTATGTTAAAAGAATCCGTCTAAGAGATATTCATTAAAATGCGCTACCCGTAATTTCTACGCTTGAATATTCTCTTTGAACGGATAAATTCTTTTCTATGTTGGCAACGCAATAAAAATATAAAATTAAATGTAGAGTTTCGAATGTAGTTCCGACTCTTCGATTAAAGTTTGAATATTAGGACTCGATTGTAGAGTTTCGAGGTGTTGAATGGATCTCGTGAGTTCAGTACATAACATTTCGACATTATCGAATGTTACGTGTATAGACTTGAGTGTAGAGTATTGAAAGTAAAGTTTTGAATTTTAAGTCTTAATTACAGAGTTTCGAGTGTCGAATGTTTAATATTAAATGCAGAATCTCGTGATTTCGGTTTTGATCTTAGATTACAGAATGTAATCCTCGATTGTAGAGTTTTGAGACTATGACCCCAGTCTTGAATTTAGGTTTATCAAATACGAGTATACGTGTATAGTCTTGAATTTCGAATGTAGTTTTGAATGTTAAGTATTGATTACAGAGTTTCGAGTGTCGAATGCTTAATATTAAATGTAGAATCTCGTAATTTCGGTTTTGAATTTAGATTTCGGAATGTACGTGAAAGTCTTGAGTTGCGACTGTAGTTTTGAATGTTAAGGCTCGATTGTAAAGTTTCGAGATTAGAGTGTCAAATGTTTAATATTAAAGGTAGAATCTCGTTATTTCGGTTTTGAACTTAGATTTCCGAATGTACATGATAGTCTTGAGTTGCGACGGTAGTTTTGAATGTTAAGGCTCCATTGTAGAGTTTCGAGATTAGAGTGTCAAATGTTTAATATTAAAGGTAAGTAAGTAAGTCGTAAGGTTGTAAGTCGTTTAATATTAAAAGTAAGGTCTCGTAAGTAAAGTCTTGAATTTAGATTATTCAATGTTCGGGTATACTCTCCAGTCGAGTTGAGTATTGAAAATGTAATCACAATGTGCGGTATCGAATTAAGATTGTCAAATATAGAATCTCGAATATACAAGTCATCTACATGAAAATATAAAGCTGACCTAATGTCGATTCAAATGTCAAAGCCTACTGTTGAGCACAGATCACTATATATATGTACCTGTTGAGTAGCATATGCAATCGTAGGACGAGCTGAATGAATTGCCTTAAATTACAATTACGTAATTTAAAAACCTTAGTATCATTTCAACTGTCAAACCCCTCCAGCGCAGAACTTATAAAAAAATTGTAAAAAAATCATCTGAAACATTACTAAATAATATGACAGAATCTAGAGAAAGTATACATTTTAATATATTACAAAATGATGTCATTCTCATTACCATTCCGCAGAATAGGCTCCGTGATATAATAAGGGTAAGCGTATCGTTAAAATTTTACAAGCCTCCACTTGTAGAAACGCGGTATTTATGACGTAAGCGAAAGGCCGCACGGAGTTTATTGTTTCATGGTTGGGTGCAGACTATGAATAAACCCCGCAGTTTATGTTGGCTGTAAAGTTAACAGTCGCAAACCAGGACTTGAAATAACAATGGCACAAATCAGATATTTTATTATCAAATATATTAAGTTTTACTTATTCGTAAGATTCAATATATTTTACACTTTAGATCAAGAAAGCTAGTCTAGATTCCATACATATTAAATGGACTTAGGCCCATAATCCTCTTCTTCCTAAATTTCAATGCTTTTCTAGTTTTTAGGGTTCCGTACCTCAAAAGGAACCCTTAGAGGATCACTTTATTGTCCGCCTGTCTGTCTGTCTGTCAAGGCCCTTTTTCTCTGGAACGCGTGGAGAAATCAAGTTGAAATTAATATCAAATTTTCAAGTGTGCAGTCCTTTAGACCTGTGAAACAATCAAGTTTATAAGTTGACGCAATAAAAAGATACAGCCAAGTCAAGTATCTTCCCTGGTGGATCTAAACAACAAATATTGGATTCAAATACTTACTTAACTAACATATAATTAACTAATTCAATACTTCAAGTGGGACGAGGGTATAGGCACAATTTCAATCTTCTTCCAATTCATGTATTATTTCGAAGAAAATCACCTATCAGAGTCTTTTTGACGCACGGCACCGTAAAATTTAATTAATACACTTATCTAATTAAAACAGTTTTAAGGCAAAGTGGAGTCACTAGGTCAAGTGGGGTATCATATTAAAAGACTCCATTGTTACATTCTAAAACATATTTTTATTATTTTCTTTTCAGTAAAGTTTTACTTTTCATGAAAAATGTTTTTTTAAAATTTGTAATATTCACAGTAGACGTGCTTTTGTGTAAATATTACAGAAAACCCTAAGCGAGGTCTCTGTTTAGTAGACAGTTTCTGAGAAATCATCAAAAAACATTGACTAACGAACTTAGTCTTCAGTCGGGAAAATGAATTTCATTATCAACCTGAAACATGACGACATGGATCCATAGAATTGTTAGTAATGCTCGTAAATATATTAGTAAAGTACCTATAGACGTCAAAACGGAATATTATAATACATTAGTTAATAAAGCTATAGCAAAGTTATTTTTGAATAGGTAAAGTTAAAATAGCAAAGTACGCCGCGGAAATGACAAATTCAATTGGGATAAAAATTACCCTATGCTATTTTCCAGGCCCCCCACTATCTGTATATAAAAAATGTAACATCAGCTATTTTAATTTTTATAACATGATATTTTTAATTTTTTTCTATATACAGTTATAAAGCTTTACTTTCTGAGGGTTTTTGTTGAATGTATTAGTTTCGAGTAACTGGAGGTAAAATTTAAAAAATTGAAATAACTTTATATCTATAGTACAGTATATATGTATGCAATGCTTCATGAACCGATTGCAAACTATTTGAAATATGCATTTAGCAAGACCCTAATCAAACAAGACAGAAACATAAACATAACCCACCCCGCCATATCGAATCAAAAGCGGCCCGGTATAATTTGAACTTTTGATAAAGAAATTGATAAAACAAGACATTGGTAAAATATGCACTCCAGCTATGTTGAATCTAGATTTTCTTTGTAGATAGATTTAGTCAGATAAAACCTTTAAATACAATACAATTATTTACTTTGTAAATAATATTATCCAACAGGTTACTGTTGTCATGGTTTTCAAGTTCTATCATATCCTTATCCTTAGTGGTAAAAAGCAGATTAATTCGATGATCAAATTTAAACTCGCTTCTCCAACCGAACCTCAAAATTGTGAACATGTTTCAGCATTACGTCGAACTTTACTCTAAGGGGTTCGTCTTTGTTTTCCAATGCACCACTCTCTGTCGCTGGCAGGACGCGATATTTTCGCAAAAATGTTGCAAGAAGTGTCTTCATTGACATCATGGCGTACTGATAACCTGGAAATATAAATAAACACAATGAATGCTAAATATTTCTATTATGTGTTAAAACACTTATTAACTCACTAACCTAAAAATAACCTTTGAAAACGCAAGCCGACCACACGGCCAACCTTATGTTAACCCGTGGCAATTGGAGACGTATAATCAATTATTACAGACTTTAACGATATAACTCAACAACACAGTTTCTTAATAGCGATCTACGAGTACTAATACGGACCTAATTAATCGAACTCACCAACACAGTTTTTTAATAAAGATCTACTAATATGGGTATAATTAATCGAACTCACCAACACAGTTTTTTAATAAAGATCTACTAATACGGACCTAATTAATCGAACTTACCAACACAGTTTCTTAATAACGATATTCTAATACGGACCTAATTAATCGACCTCACCAACACATTTTTTAATAAAGATCTACTAATATAGATATAGTTAATCGAACTCACCAACACAGTTTTTTATTAAATATCTACTAATACGGACCTAATTAATCGAACTTACCAACACAGTTTCTTAATAACGATCTACTAATACGGACCTAATAAATCGAACTCACCAACACAGTTTTTTAATAAAGATCTACTAATATGGGTATAATTAATCGAACTCACCAACACAGTTTTTTAATAAAGATCTACTAATACGGACCTAATTAATCGAACTTACCAACACAGTTTCTTAATAACGATATTCTAATACGGACCTAATTAATCGACCTCACCAACACAGTTTTTAATAAAGATCTACTAATATAGATATAGTTAATCGAACTCACCAACACAGTTTTTTATTAAATATCTACTAATACGGACCTAATTAATCGAACTTACCAACACAGTTTCTTAATAACGATCTACTAATACGGATCTAATTAATCGAACTCACCAACACAGTTTTTTAATAAAGATCTACTAATATGGGTATAATTAATCGAACTCACCAACACAGGTTTTTAATAAAGATCGACTAATATGGACCTAATTAATCGAACTCATCAACACAGTTTCTTTATAACGATCTTCTAATACGGACCTAATTAATCGAACTCATCAACCCAGTTTTTTTAAATAAAGATCTACTAATATGGACCTAATTAATCGAACTCACCAACACAGTTTCTCGGTCCATTACTGAACGGTATAAACTGAGATGTATGTTTGATGGTATTAGCGTTGAGGAATCGCTCCGGACGGAAAAGCTCAACATCCGGACCCCAGTAGTTCTCGTTGTGGTGTATACCCCATATGTTGAGTACCAGAATGCAGTCCTTTAATATTTTAAAGCCCGAAGCTGAAAATATTCTCAGATATTTAAAGAGTCTTAATAGCGAAATTAAATGACAGAAACGATGATATAATGGTTTTGAATGCGTATGAAACTATCTTAATCAAATATAATAATCTAAAGCTCAATCTGTTTATGCAGGAAGTATTGTATCTATGAGTCAAATATCATCTATATAGTCCGGTCAATTTAGACATTCGAAGTTACATAAAGTCCCAACAAGCTGAATTTCTGTGAAATTGTTCAAAACATAATTATAAACAATGTCTAGAAGTTCCCCATCATTCCCCTGTAAGGAAATTTTTTTATTCCAGGTCAAAGGTCAAAAAATGAGTTTTTCGCGATTTTCAGCAAAACGGTAAGTTTTATCATAAAAGTACCTTAGACAAAAATTGAGATCATAAAATTATCTATAAAAAATGTATCAATACTTTTTTTCTTACGAGCCGCCGTTTCTGAGATATAACGATTCAAAAGGTATAAACGTTGTTATATTCATAATATGCACACGTTTCCACGCCACCTATGAGGTAGTGTACTTAGCGCGTTTTTTTAACGCGGTTTCCCCAGTAGGCCTACTCCACGGGTCAGTTGTGATCCTGTTTAATGTAAAACTATTGCAGAATAACGGAAATTTTCAAAGATTGGGAAAGATAAAAGCGATGTAAATTTAAAAAAAGTGTTGAAGTTTATTCGTCTTATTCGTAAGTTTCAAATTCTTGTTCTTCTTCTCCTGCTTCTTCTTCATCTTCATTTTGGATGCAAGTAAATTGCGTCAATAGCGATGTATCGCATGATACTTCGTCGGAGTCAAACGAATCCTCCATTGTTTGTGATTCAATATTAGAGCACGACCGGCCTTGACAATTTGTGCATGCCAAAGAACAAGACAGACCGACTTTTTTGCAACCACATTTAGCACTGCATCCCTTTTTGCAGTTGCAAAAAATAGTGTTCCGGCGCAGGTGGAAGTAAAGTTTGAACTGGCTCTAATATATTGTTGACCAACTTCCAACCCCAGTCTGTAGGGTCTAGCTGATAACCAAGCCACACTTGAACTTGGTAATATACTCGAAAAAGATGTTGGTGAGCAGCAACTGAGGTTGGAGGAAGACAAGCTAATTGAACTTGTTTTTTATTTTTAGTATTTTTGACGAAACATGCATATCGATGCTTATCTAAACAGGTAGTTTTTTTACGAGCTCCGTACATAGAAAGAAGAAATCGGATGCCGTTGGTAATAACTTCTAGTTGAGTTGAATTACTCTTTTTAAAAACTTCAGCACATTGAATTAAATCTTGTTTTTCAAACATTTTGAAAACTGCTACGTGGCGTACTCATGCATATTATGACGATAACAACTTTTATACCTTTTTGAATCGTTATATCTCAGAAACGGTGGCTCGTAAGAAAAAAAGTATTGATACATTTTTTATAGATAATTTTATGATCTCCATTTTTGTCCAAGGTACTTTTATGATAAAACTTACCATTTTGCTGAAAATCGCAAAAAACTCATTTTTTTGACCTTTGACCTTGAATAAAAAAAATTTCCTTACAGGGGAATGATGGGGAACTTCTAGACATTGTTTATAATTATATTTTGAACCATTTCACTGAAATTCAGCTTGTTGGGACTTTATGTAACTTCACTCTCATTTTTTGGTCTAAATTGACCGGACTAAAATCGATTGACCCATTTTACTATGACTGAGTAATTCTTCACATTTACAATATTAGGATATGAAAGAAATAATAACACGAACGCATTTCCAGGTCCTCGTTGACCGTCCTTAGCACAATAGGCACTGGTGGATATAGTCTCAGGGCTTCTTTAATTACAGCCTCCAGGTATTGCATTTTTGGTAAATCGTCTTTCTTCACGGACACATCAGCATCTTCAAATAATGAGCTCAACCTGATGACATTCAGGATTTTAGCATTAATAACAAATGTGTATGAATTTGCGTGTATCAACAAATGGTGTTCTGGTAGATAGCATAGTCAGTTAGTGCTTCAGTACCCGACTGCGCCAATCTGTCCAATACCGAACAAAGGGCCAGAAGGAGGGTTATGTTTTTCGAGATTATGTATGTATAATTGTTTGGGGCGCTAAGCTCGACGGGCTCGGCGCGCTCTGGACGCGCCTAGCTCTAAATAAGGATACGAGTATGTGGAAAAAAGGGGGGAGGTATTTACCCTGCAATGACCTTGAAGTATTTAGTGAAGTGACCTGAACAATTATAATAAAATGGAAGTGATAATTACGTATTTTTGACAAATGCACTAGAATAGAATGAATTTAATTTATATGTAAAGAATGAATGAATTGTAATTTAAATTGAAGACAAAAACTGTAGTTAATGTAAATAAATAATGTATGCATGTATAATTGTTTGTCACATGCATACTTGGTGTCGTTAGATTCGTGTTTACTGTGAATGTGACACTGGGTATATCAAAAATTTACATTTCAGTAACTTGTTTACTTAACATTTACTTGTAAACATGCTAACATCCTGCGGAATTACTACATAAGCCTTGTCAGAGGGCTATGGCGACTCATCAACTCTGACAATTAGGGTTTGTGATGTCAGTTATCGACCTTACGAGAACCTACACGATATGGCGAAGACTCACTCTTCCAGAACTCTATTCTGCACGTCCTGGTGGTTTGCCAGCATGAGTAGAGTGAAGGCGGCCCCCACTGCGGACGTGTCTGTACCAGCCATGACCATCACCAGGGACTCCTCTCGAAGCTCCTTATGGGAGAATGAACCTTCTTTACTTGACTTTTCTCTTAATAAATCTAGAAATGTTTTCACTTTGGCCTCTTCTGTTTTGTCTGGAATACAGTATGTTTAGAATTACTAGGGGAATACTTTTTTAGGGTTCTGTACCAAAAGGGTACCCAAAGCGATCCCGTTACTTCCAATGGCTGACACCTTTCTGCCAAAGGCTGTATGGCCGCTATAACAACAAATAATTTAAAAGTTACAAATTTATGGACCATATACAAAAACTAGTCATTCCAGAGTTTTTTGTTCGATCTTCTGTCAGTCAAATTATGTTCGGTATTTTGGACACCTGGACAGTTATTTTTTTACGTGCGCCGTTTATATTCGCAATTAAGTTGACTTTTAGTTTTATAATGATCGTGTTGTTGTTGTTTAGCTAAAATACGTAAAATGAGTTCATGAATATGAAAAGTGAATGAATAACATACAATTTGAAGTTTGATTAGTAATGACTCACCTGTGTTTCCGATAGATGATATTTTTGTGTTCTTTTCAATTTCATCACAATTTTCAGTTTCTTTTATTATCTGCAAGTAATCGAGTCGATACCATAATTGATGAATAATTTCATCGTCAAAACAAGAATGTAATTAAAAATGAATAAAAATTAATAAATGAGAGGAATTGGAAGGGATGGAAAAAGAAACAGGAGTAGATCACAAAAATTTTAGGATGACGAAATTAGACAATCTGCGGGAATGACATAGGGTAGAATGGCCATAGAAAGACCAGAACGAAGAAGATTGGAGGAGGCCTCTGGCACCTGGCAAACGGACACACAAGAATGGAACAAAAGAATACATATGTATATAGTCGTATATAGAAATATAGTCGTGTCCGAATGAAGGCTTATAATAATAATAAATATAATGAGATCTCATGCTCGAGATCTCCATATCTCGGCAAGGTTCTCAGAAGACTGACACCTGATTCTAAGTCCGAGTAGCTGCCCGCCCTATGATCTCCGGTCGACAAAGGAACAAATTCGTACCCTTGGCTAAGGGTCGTATACTTTTATACTTCCGTGACATTAGCCTCAATCAGCTTCGACGTAGAACTAACGTGGGAACGTGATAAAGCGTCCCACAGCAGAGGCCTCTCCCGCCTCCGAGGCATGACGGTCATTCCATCGGGACTCTTGCCGTCTTAGGCTCTAAGGCACCTAGCGCTCTATTCGGCCACGAACACGACCAGTGGCCGCAATTGCCAGATTAAGTAAAGAAGGCCGCAACGGCCAAGCGACGTATGTTGATGTGACTGTCAACCAGCCTTGCAGCAGTACGACAAACCTTGATGATCGAAATGATCGACCAACAGGCCGCATAGGCAGCGGTGTGGTTCATTTATTTTGAAGCCCAGTCTCCGGCTGGCAGCTAGAAAGTGAATATATAGTGAATAAGTTACATAGGAAGGGTACCGATACAAGGATATTGCAAAATCCACAAACATAGTTCAAGGATCAATAAGGATTATAAAGCTTATGTCCAACATTTGTATGTAGCTGATGACAAACTACCCAGGTACCACTAATCATAAGTAGACCGGGACAGTGGGCTCAAGATGAGAAGAAGAAATAATTGGTTTGGACAACGATAGGTGTGATGATGCCTACCTTACTGACATAATCACGCATAAAGTCACTCGCTTGCTTGTGTCGCCGGTACACCGCTAGTTTTTTGTAAATAAAATCACTGTGAAGCCAGGGTTGGCACATACGAGCTGCACCCAACTCACACACAGTATTAAATGCTTTTAAGAAGGGCTGCTCTGGGTCCTTCTGGGAATTAATTTGAATTCCCATAGTCGATTCTAGACGTAATAAAACAAAACAATACAATTAATGTCAATTCATACGCCTCAGCATATTTGACAAGAATAGATGGACTACACTACATATTAGGTGGAACATCACTTGTGCATCTAAGCGATATTTATTCAGACTAGTGGTCGGCCATTGGTCGAAATTCTAATACCCATAACTAATTTAATTATTTTTTATGAGCATTCTGCACTCCCTATCTATTAAGTGTGTGAAATTTCATACTCCTCCATCCGCGCAATTTTCGTAAAAAGGAGTAAAAGTTTTTGCTTCACGTATTAATATATAGAAGACTAGCTTCCGCCCGCGACTTTGTCCGCGTGTACTTCCGCGCGTGACTTCAGGATTTATTCTACTTGTTCGATAGGCATAGAAGCCTTCTATCTCCATTTCCAGCACAAGGTACAAAATAGTGTTTGTATTCTGTTACGTAGGCTAATAGTTTAAAGAAACAAAAGAAATTTCAATATCTGACGTAGTACATTCAAATAGTCTTCACACCAATATTATGAACGCGAAAGTTTGTATATCCGAATTTACATATTCTATGGTCGGTTGCTAGGCAACGCGTTTTTGTTATGCCAAAATTGCCCATATAATCCCACTAATATTTTAAGTGTGATTTTGGACAATTTACACCATATGTCTTTATAAATTATAGCCTATATGTTATTCTGATGTATAAGCTATATTATTGTAAAGTTTCATTCAAATCCATTCAGTAGTTTTTCCGTGAAAGCGTCACAAACATCCGAACATCCAAACATCTAAACATCTAAACATCTAAACATCTAAACATCTAAACATCTAAACATCTAAACATCTAAACATCTAAACATCTAAACATCTAAACATCTAAACATCTAAACATCTAAACATCTAAACATCTAAACATCTAAACATCTAAACATCTAAACATCTAAACATCTAAACATCTAAACATCTAAACATCTAAACATCTAAACATCTAAACATCTAAACATCTAAACATCTAAACATCTAAACATCTAAACATCTAAACATCTAAACATCTAAACATCTAAACATCTAAACATCTAAACATCTAAACATCTAAACATCTAAACATCTAAACATCTAAACATCTAAACATCTAAACATCTAAACATCCAAACATCCAAACATCCAAACATCTAAACATCTAAACATCCAAACTTTCACACTTATAATATTAGTAGGATAACCAACTTGAATCCAAAACAAATCATTAGGTGCGACACCACCCCATCGACAATAAAGCACTTAGGCATGTTTTTCATCATCATCATCAGCCGGGAAACGTCCACTGCTGGACATAGGCCACCTTCATGGCACGCCACTTCGCCCGGTCCCGAGCCACCTGCATCCAGCTGGTAGGGGGACGGCCGGGTAGATGTTTCCCGGTACGTGGTCGCCACTCGAGAACTTTTACTCCCCACCGGTTATCGGTTCTTCGAGCGATGTGGCCTGCCCATTGCCACTTCAGCTCACTGACTCGTCGAGCTATGTCGGTGACCTTAATTCGTCTACGGATTTTATAAGTATTTTTGTTTAATTGCAATGTATTATTTACCAATAATTGTTAAAATGTAAGTTGTATGCCGAGTCCCCAAACACTCCGATGTCGAAAAAGTGGACGAGCAACACACCGATGTTGATGTACGGTAGTAGCTAGCCGGGCGGTCATATAAAAATGTTAGAATGTAGCACTGGAAATCGAACCCGTGACTCTGGATCCAAGATCTAGCCACTAGATTTCGGAGATGATTACTACTTTACATTTTTAACTAGGACAACGGTATTAAATATGCACTTACCACAGACTGCGTCCATTGCGTAGGTTGTGACGTAATTCCATATCGAGAAGCTTCCCTTCCCTACATTGTGGCGCACCATTGCAACCATTACTTCACTCTGTTTGGCAAAAATACTGACGAACTGGTGCAGATTCCTAGGACTGAATGTAGGCACTAAAACCTTTCTTCGACGGCGCCAGATACTCACTGAAATCAACGAAAAAGACCGCAATAAATCGTCAACCCATAAGGGTTTGGGAGGGGAGGGCAACCTTCTTCATTCAAGAGATCCAATCTGTGTGTAGTGGAATCAGGTACTGGCAATTTAAGCGAGATGTTGAGCTAATGTCTGACTCCCAAATTTAAAACTTCACTATCAAATAAAAAACAAAAATAAACGACAAAATGGAAGTAAGTAACTAGATAAAACGAAACTTACATATTATTATTATAATAAGGCCGAAAAATCCGTCGAGGTCTGCCATTGCCTAATCTGGAGCCATGATGCTCTACATCAGGAGTTTATGTACAGATGTTAATCACCCAAAACAATACAAAAAGCCCAGACACGGTTTATTCGCCATGTTCCTTCACAAAGTTCCCCTCAACGTTATTCTGCTCAATCATCAGACCCTCAAAAGTTCATGTGCAGGTTCTGCACAGAAATAGCCCAAACACGGCTTACTAGCTATTTGCCTCCGCAAAGTTCCCCTCAACGTTATTCTCCTCCATCATCATACCCTCAAAAGTTCATGTGCCGGTTATTCCCAAGGTTAGGTCAAAATAGCCTAAACACGTCCTAGTAGCTCTTCGCAAAGTTCTCTGTTCCACATTTTAATGAGTGAAAATCTTGATTGCAGCGCCCCCTGATAGGTTTGCGCTATACAACTTATCTAAGAACCATCACTGATGTATCAGCAACCCTTTACAAAAAAACTGTATTTAAATCGGTCAAACCGTTCTGGAGATAAGTGGGAACATTGGTTTGTATGTACACACAAACAAACAAACAACCTCTTACCCTAAACGCATATAGCATCTCCGTTCCGTCGTGGGTAATAAAATCTTTGAATATTTATGTTACGAGCTGAAGGTTCGGGATTGAAGGAAACAAGTGTCCAAATATCAAAGTTTATTGGTCACAGGTCCAAGCCTTAATCGATATAGTGCGTCCCTGTCTTCACAGTACGGCTCTGAGTTACACACACACAGAGTTCTTTGACACCACTGACGCCGTCTGTCACTACTGGCAGACTTGACACCACTGGACGAACATCTATCTATATTCCTGCGTTTGTGTTGGTGCACCTGAATAAATTTACAGTCGTCGGGTTGAATTGTGACTTAGCTCCGTTTGACATTTGGTAGGTTTTTTGCTGGGACTGTCTCTTATTACGTGGCCAAGACGAGCCTATTATATCCTTTTTAACTGATCCACTAACACTTGTGCACTTCATATAATACTTGTACTTTGATTCTCCTTCGTTTTTGTTTACTACTCAGAACTGAAATGTTTCCTGAAGCTCGAATATTTTATATACGAGTATAAACTCCTCAAAGGATAAACATAATATTCTCTTTAATGCTGTATATTTTTACGGCGTAATCTAAGGTTTTAATCTTACCTGGTGAATACAAACTTCCATTTCCTGTTACACCTTTACTCAACATGACTATATCGCCTTTGTCTAAACAATATTTCAATACAATCTCAGCAGCTTCTGGATCAGCCACACCTGTGAGAAAAGAACAAGTATATATAGAAAAGCAAAAAGCAGGCTTTCAGACCGCCCCGCTGGCCTTTGCGATGGACGAATCGAGAACCAATAATAACATGCAATAGTTCGGTTAAGGTCTTTTTTATAGGTAAATATATAAGGTCTACTTCGCTGTCAGGTTAATTTAATGCAGCTTTATGTTATTATAACAACGGAGTAACCCCCCAAAAGCCATGGTAGCTCAGTTGGGTAGAGCATCAGTCCTTGAACAATCGAGGTCTCCGTTCGATCCTGGCTCGTACCAAGGAGTTTCAATTTGTCATTTGAATTTAAGTACGAATGATAAAAATCATTACCATTGGCTTTTTGGTCAAGGAAAACATCGTGAGGAAACCTGCACACTCCTGAGAATAAATTCAAAGGTGCGTGTGAAGTCTATCAATCCGCACTGGTCCCGCGTGGTAGACTAAGGCCCATGCTACACTTTCCATAGGAGAGTAAGCCTGAGCCCCTGCAGTTGAGACATACATATAAAGGCTGTTGATGTGATGTGTGTTTGACCCAAAAGAAGTGAAACAAAATACTATTTTTTGCAGAGAAGAGGAGAGAAAAATTTAGTATTGCATTTTTTGATCGAGTGACCGAAGCGAACAAAGGTCTTCCTTTCGACTATTAGGGCAAGAAGGTACTTTCTGTATGTTATCCTCTACAGGTCTTGTTTCTCAAATAAAATAAATATTTTCATTTAAACGAATTTTTAGAATTTTAAGTCGTCGGGGATTTGGGGGTTCTTATCCTCCAAAAAGTGGTTACTGGATATCTCCGCCATATGATATCCGAATCCTATGCGGTTTCTTTTTATTTGAAAGTTTAGTTGAGTTATAGAGTAGAGACAAAGTAAAAATCGGAAGAATCGGATGAATAAGAATCGGTATCGTATTACGGAAAAAGTTACAAAACAAGTCTAAAATGTCTAAAATTATTTAGGTTTTCGCTTAAAACTGTGTAGGGCAATTAGCGCGCGCTATTCACGTATCTAAATTATTTCCGTCAATGTATTGTTAAAATATGTAAATAAAATATGTCAAAATATCAAAAATGATAAAAAAGGTAGAAAAGTCATAACTGATGAACCCAATGATTGGTGTCATGGATCGTGAGTGATAATGACATAAGCTGGGAGTACCAAACCAATTTATTGTCATTGCCATCTGGGTGAAAACCGTCCGTAGCAGAAGATTAATATGTTCTAGATGGAGCAACTACATCTCAGCGATAAATCTGTACTGGTTGTTATATATTCCATTTCGTCGATATTTAAAAAGAACTGACTGGCTCTGTGGGGCAAAGTATGTGCTCGCGAGGTCCATAGCTCACAGAGCCACTAGTAATAATAGTATTGGCTTCTGTGCTAATGGTTTACGCTAATGGTAGGGGACAAATTCTGTTATTGACAACGCGTCCGTCATGGCCACAGATAAGGATGCCTTATCTCTGGTCATGGCCCTTTCGACGCATATTGCCAAAAATGCAAAACGCCAAACAAGTGTATTGCCAAGTTCTGGTAACGCCAAACACGCATAATGCCAAAACTGCGCTATTTATGAGGGAAGGTAGTTATACCTGATGATTACGTCACATTGTGATATTGCTTGAGACACATTAATTGTAGCGCAGCGTCCTTTTTTAACCGACTACAAAAAAGGAGGAGGTTATTAATTCGACGGGTATGGTTTTTTTTTTCTGGTTTGTTACCTCAGAACTTTTGACTGGGTGAACCGATTTGGATGATTCTTTTTTATTTGCATACTGGTGCTTCCCGGTGCGGTCCCATTTCAATTTGGTCCAGTTCTGAAAATGGAATCCTTCAGAAAACTATAAATCTTAAATTTGCCTTAATAAAAGTAGACTTTTAGGGCAATTGAAGTCGGTTTCCAGTTCTTTTTGAACGCATTTACTTGTCTAAAATGTAATCATCAATCGTGTTATAGGGTTTCCTAGTAGATTATTTTTACGGAGTGTTATCACGGGATAAGCGACGTGTCTAAGTAAAACATTAGTGAGGTGTAGGTACTCACAAACAGCCAGACGATTTGCAAACCACCCAGATGCCACTCCACCAACTTTTATACTCATTTTAGCTATATACTTAAAAGCGTCCATTCTTCCTGTAAAAAAACAAGTTGTTTAAAAACTGGCCAAGTGCGATTCAGACTTGCGCATACCGAAAATCATAAATATTATGCCCTAGTGGGGGTCAAGCCCAAAGGAAGGTTATGATTTTAGCAACCCATGTGTGTATGTATGTTCGACTGTCGACTGTTCTCGTAAACTACTCATATATTGACTAATGGGGTACATATTGGAAGCATCGTATTTTTTCGCGTGTTATAGAAATGAAGGAATGGTTATAGACATCACATAAAATCCAACACGGCAGCTTGTTGGATACTTTATCAGCTAGAGAAAAAAAGATTGAATTATCGTGTTTGGTATCAAATTATATGTCCTGATATTATGTACCAACAATAAACACAACATTCTACATAAAATGGCATGGCAAACTCTGGGTTGGGTGAAACCAAAATGTACTTTATAATCTGTAACATTATTAAAAACCACATTGTATGACATTTTATTTTAGAATAAACAAGAATTTTTTACATATAAATTTTGAACTTTTTGACAATTTGTAACTTCTATTCTACTTACTTCGCTAAGATTTTGTATGCATTTAATAATATTATAATAAATTATTTTACGCCTTAGGGTAGGAAATAGAGATTCTAGGAATGTATCAAACCCAACAACATTGTTCCGCCTATTTCCATGATAAAAAGTATTCTATTCTAATATTAATTTTGAGGGACTACTAAACTACGTGTCTCTCCGAATATCTCCAAGACGTCCTTTTAAAACAAACAATCACTTACTTTCATCCGATCCAAAGAAAATATGAGCCACTCCCAAGAAAGGTAGGTCTAAAACACCCGAGTTTATTTGTTTATGTAATGCATAAAAATGTCTCTTTTGCCATCTACAACGCAAATATAGAACAGCGGCGACTGCCAAAAGCAAAATTCTTAATATCATTTTCAAATTATCAACAAAATCAAGCACGTGCAGCAACTACTACAGAATAACTTTATATACGTATCTCTACATAATACATTTTGAACAATTGTTTTTGAACAGCTTACTCGGTCTATGTTTAATTCAGCGTTAAACATTTGAATTAATATAATTAACATTAATAAAATAAAACAGTTTAGGTAGTTTAGGCTCTCTACTTAAGGCGATCCAACTCTATCAACGTTTTATACTAAATTTCTGTTGTCATAATCTTTTAAAAATATAATAGCTGGATTTGTATAGTAACTATCAAAAAATAGGACATCCGCTTGCGATATCGCGAAATTGGTATCATTAACATACAACTTCTCAGTGAATCACAGTTTTCATTTTAAAGACTTTTTTTTCTCGATTATTGTTCATAACGCCATCTATGAACAATTAGCTGCGTAACGGCTAATGTAGCTAACTATAAAGTTGTAAATTAATGATATTTATTTCGCGACACTATAATTTCATCTCCTATTTTTAGGTAATTACTTATCAAAGCCAGCTATTCTATTTTAAAAGATTATGGCAACAGAAATTTAGTATAGAAGCATTAGGAGAGGGATAACGTTAAAACGGATAATGCACCTATAGGATTACTTCGTTGCCCGTATGTCTGTCTGTCATGTCTCACGTGGAGGTATCAAGATGAAATTCACACGAAAGTTTTCTTACTACCCTATATTTAATACAAGATCGATGAAAAACGCTGAGTAGCACGTTTTTTTGTAGAGAGAATATTTTTTCCTTTTTATTAAGTATTTGTTGTTATAACAGTAATACATACTCTGAGAAAATTTCTAGTGTCTACGGGCCTGTGACAGACGGACGGATGAACAACGGAGGCTAATCAATAAGGTCCAGTTGAGCACCCATTGGATACGAAACTTCTAAACACTAATGAGTGCACAGCGTCGGACTGTCCATCAGGGGCCCGGTGGCAACATCAGTTAAGGGCCCGCACCGACTGAGAGGGCCTCAAGTCTCAAGTATTATACGCAAAATGTTAGATATTTTAAGGTAAGGTATAATGAAGAGAGGACTGGGCCTAACGGTCCCAGGGCTTCAAGACCAATAGCTATTAACTTATAGCTGAGCCAGGCTGGACATTCACCTACATTGAAAGAAGATGCAAGACTTGACGCAGCATAAATATCTACACAAAGGTGAACTACTCGTATCTTCAACCGACTTCAAAAAAAGGAGGATGCTCTCAATTCGACTGTATATTTTTTGGGTATGTATGTTAAGCGATAACTCCGCCAATTGGGTACTTGACACCATATTAGTTTGGGGTTGAATTGTATTTTATACCATAACTGACATTAAAAGAAAGTCCCCAAAATAAAAATACACAACAATTTTTATTTTTTATTTGGATTTTTCAATATCTTAATGTCTCAAAAATTGAAAAAAATTTAGTTTCATTAGATTTCGTTTTTTCATCAAACTTTGAACGTTTTTATAAGGGTATATTGCACATAAAACATTATTTTAAGAGACAATTCAAAATATCGAACAAGATGCATACATTTAACCCTCCAATGTGACGTTACAAAACACGCCCGATTTGTATGGAGCGTTTTAGCACCGCGCGAATAGAATCACTTTTCGGCGGGTTGTGCTAAAAAAAACTGTAAGTCGTATCGAAAAAAAAGATAAAGCTATATATCTTTTTACATGGACTATCGAATGAGACAAAAATATTTTTTGTCAAGTACCCAATTGTGAACCGATTATAAAAATCCTTTTTGTTTGATAGAGCATAATTCAGAAGTGATCCCATACTATAGAAATTAATTGAGCGCTTTTGAGAAAATCAACAAAAACCAAATATGTATTTAAATATAATTCTACCTCTAAGGGTGAATATTTTAAGGCAACCCGGGTGGCAACCACGATCCTGATATTATGTATGGCCCGTGCGACCCTGTCAGCGGTCACCTATCGAGTCCGGACCGAACTTAATTTGTTGACAATGAAGTACTCAATGATTCGCCATCTAAATTGACCTGTGTCGTGGTCAACAAAATTATCATTCCGGATTAGGTGATTTAAATTTCAGTGTTTCCATCGTCGCCTAATTACGAATTCAATAAATAAAATGTTATTTTCCCCATGGTAAATCACGGCCGACATCTCGTCCTATGCCTAGCTGCTTCTAAGTGACTAAGGCCCTACAAAAAGTAGTTTCACTACTTATTCTTACGCCATCTTCTGACCTTCTTCAAGTCATCACAATATTCATTGGCGTATGTGGAGGTGCATACTGGGATGTAGGGTCGGTAAGGCAAAATTCCAGGCATTATAAAAAGGCACTTTGAAATTATATTCAGCTAAGGAATTAAATAAACAATTCTGTCATGAAAATTAACTAGGTTCAAGAAAAATTTGAAACATGTGACATGTTCCTTCAAGTAAAATTTAATTTTATTGAGCACAGCCCGGAAATATTTATTTTTATTTATTTATATATATATATAGATTATTTTATTATTATTATTTATTTGCATCAAACATGGTACTGATGACGGTCAGAAAATGTTTCAATATTTGTTTCGTTTGTTCATATTCGTTGTTTCTATATCTAAATATTATATTTATACATCAATAAAATTATTTTCATTAATTAAAAATCACGCGCTAGTCGCTTTTTATTTTTTATTTGTTGAAGATGACGTTTTAAACTTTTATTTACGGTTATGTACCTATGTTACAAGATAATTCATGCATGCTATTACTCCATCCGACTCCATCACACTCGATCTTAAACTTTTACTTTGGATATTCTAGGCGCTTAGTATAATTGCGATTTAAGAATAAAACCTGAAAAACCCGCTAAAGGATAAATTAATTAAACTAAAGTACTACCATACAAATATAAACATTTTCTAAATTCTTATCCATTCTCAAAAAGTCGACTGAAATAATACGCTCACCGCGCTGCGCTGGCGGAGCAAATAGTAACACCACGTTGCCGATAGATGTCGCTAAGGTACAGATGCATCGCGGTATTGACTGGTTTTTTCCTGGTGCATATAGTGTCGTGAATACGTAAATTCTGTAGAAGTGCGATCACTACGGTGATCGTGCGCTGGCTATGTTATCTTATTTTTGATAGGGCCGACCAGAAATGTGAAGGCCTAATATTATAATCAGAGAATAAAATTTTGCACTTGCGTTAAGAGTCGGTGAGACAGCATGTGTTGTAATATGTGCTTTAATCAACTATTATTATTTAATAATTGATAAGTAATGATTTTTTTTAATAAAGTGCTTTTCAATTCTTCATTGACAGTATTTCCGTGAGGAGATTTGCCATAGTCAATTTATCGTGAGATGAGGATACTCGTAAGTGCGAATTCGGAATGACCAAAAAATGAGTTAGTTTAAATGGTTGTATTGTAAGGTGTTGGGTGATTATTTTTATTCCAGTGTAATTTTGGGTTATCGAGATATTTGTTTACGTGTTTTTATATTAGATTTAAAGGTGCCTACAATATTTTTTACAATTTTATTCTTTATTCTATGTTTTCTTTCTCTAACCGTGGTGATTACAGCAGATCTCCACGTAGGGATCCATTACACATCATGTTCATCGCTAGACTTTATAGCTAACGAACCAAAAACCACTTAGTGGTCATACAAGAGGTTTAAACAGACAAAACACGTTCCTGAAAAATGGGGTCAATGTCAACCACTATATTGGGTTTTGTGGATGAACCATCAATCATTGGGCGGTTCGCTGTAAAAACAGGGTCGATTTGAGGCCATATATCACTCGGGCACTCGTCAGGTTTATGGGGTATGTTCACATCGGCAAAGAAAGTTTAACATATTATAGGGGAAGTAGCGTAACATATTATTTGTAGGTAATATTTTTCAGTAGTCGTTTTACACTAGTCCTACACTACGAGTATCTCGTCCAAAATACCTCAGCGTCTAAAGACAAAAGTCTTTAATCAGTGCCTGTTGCCAGTGTTACAAACAGAACCGAAACGTGGTCCTTTACTGTGCACCGAATAAATAAGCTCAAAGTCACTCAGCGAGGAATGGAACAAGTTATGTTCGGAATTTCTCTACGTGATAAAATCCAGAATGAGGACATCCGTAGATGAACTATGGTCACCGACATAGCTCGACGAGTCAGTGAGCTGAAGTGGCAATGGGCGACCACATCGCTAGAAGAACCGATAACCGATGGGGAGTAAGAGCTCTTGAGTGGCGACCACGTACCGGGAAACATCTACCAGGCCGTCCCTCTACTAGGTGGTCTGACGACCTGGTTAAAGTTGCGATGAGTCGCTGGATGCAGGTGGCTCGGTACCGTTCGATGTGGCGTACCATGAAGGAGGCATATGTCTAGCAGTGGACGTTTCCTGGCTGATGATGACTTTACACTAAAGCATTTTCACATACTGCTTCTTTTTTACATGCTTTATATTGTTTGTGAGTATGTAAGTCACTCATTTTGTATGTAAACAAATCTAGCAAACCAACTCGAACCTACTTCTAACTGTAGTATCAATTTGAAACTTTGCGATTGTATTTAATTGGAATGACAATACAATGATTTGGCACTGTCGAGCTGATTTGACCTTAGAGTCCGGAAGTGGATACAGGAACTTTTTAATAGGTACAGTGCACCTTTCAGTTAGGTTAACAAGTTAGGGCTCATTCTGTTTGTTCCAAACACTTGGGTAGGGAACGAGGGTCTGATGATGGAGCTAAGAGGTAGAAAGTGGAACTCTTCAAGGGCTACTAGTAAACCCTTGAGTTAGGACTGATTGACTGTTTGTTTTGACCGTTTTATTTCACACACGGTGAACGAATGACTATGAAATCTTCGTAACGGTAGCAAAACGGCCAAGCATCAAGTTTTGATTAAAATGTAGAGTATGTAAAGTTAGGCCTGGTAAAGTAAGGGCGCATAGATCAAGAATCTTGGCTCTACATGAGATCTGACCACTTTTTCAAAGATTTTGATTTAGGTGTAGTGTAGAGCTTGTAGGTTTATAGCGTATAGTCTTTAGATCTTGTCTTATACGACATCTGATAACTTTTTCACAGGGTAAGCTATGTAGACTCGTCTTGGCAACATTTTTACATGAAAATGTTTTTGGTGGTTTGATATAATTTACGACAAGCTTTTTTTAACAGAACAAAACAGAAAAATATTTATTTGACTAAGACACAAACAACACAATACATAAACACAATTGTCAAATTTTAGAATCTTGTTCGGACATTAAATATCAACAATTTTTGCTCATCATCTGCATAATGTTTGCACGGCTGTATGCGGGCGCAGGTACATAAACTGCGAACGATATGTTTATGTAACGCCTAATAATCTATGTGTCTATTCAAATAAACTCTTTATTTCATTCGTTTGAAAAGCTGAACTGACTATCAGAGATACCGCGCACTAGGAATCGAACCTAAGACTTTCGGTCTAAAAGTGTAGCCACTGAGCAGTGGAGGCGTTTAAATTACTTTATGGTTAGGTACGCAAGGTGATTGACACTTACAGGTGTTTTAGTGGCTTGTGACGTCATAGTTCAGTACACCCACAGATGTTCTCGTGTAACACAACTCACAACAATTAGCATACAGCAACAACGAAACACAATAGTTTAATCCTTGATCGTAATTAACCTCACCTGAGTATAGGTTAGTGACGGCAAGTCAACATTTAAATTTGCTTAATAACTAATGACGTTGGTCACCGAGATAATTAATGACAGAAAGTAAATAAAACAAATTAATAAACTTTTATAGTAATTTATTTTAGTCAGAATACTTTTGTTCAATCAATTATTCAAATTTTTAGTCACAATATACAGGATACATGTTGGTCTTAAATAATATTTTAATATGTCGCAAATAGTTGGTTAACAAATCTTATACTCTACAAGCTAACGTCAAACTACATCTAACGTAATTATATTCTATATCCGATATGCATCGATCTCACCAACAACAGTAATATAGTTAGAACTGGTCAAATTCATTCAAGGAATAAAAAGAGTGTTCCATCAGCCATACATCGGGAGTTCTTTGATAAATCCTGGTATTTTGTTGTAAATTTTAATGCACATACAGTAGCTATTTTTGATTGTTCTGTCCTCTCTATTAACTATGTGCTCATGATCAATCATCAACACCCTATATACGTCCCCACTGCAGGGGCTCAGGCCTACTCTTCTACAGAGAGTGTATGTGTCATAGTCCACGACGCGGGCCCAGAGTGAATTGGTAGACACACCTTTAAATTTATTCTCAGGAGTGTGCAGGTTTCCTCACGATGTTTTCCTTCACAGAAAAGCCAATGGTAATTATTTTTATCATTCGAACATAAATTGCAAACAACAAATTGGAACTCATTGGTACGAGCCAAGATCGAACCCAGACATCGATTGTACAAGGACTGACGCTCTACCCAACTGAGCTACCACGGCTTGTATGAAGTATATACGGACAATTTTATACCAAAGAATATTCTTTAGTATGGAGAAGAACGAAATTTTATAAATACTCGTCACTAGCTTTGAACCTTGAGGCTAGTTAATTGGAGAACAGAGGCTATTGCCGCTTCATAAATCTGCGTCGACTTTACGTCGGCGCTGTGAAATATTAACCGCACGACAGTTTTGACGCCTAACAGTATGAAATGTTTGTAGGGAAACTTACTGCTGAATTGCTTGTACTCGTATTACATAAGCATTTTGTCCGGGACTTTATCTAAGTTGACTTCAAAAATCATCCCAAAAGTAGCCCATGTCCTTCTCTATGCCATAGGCTACGTGTGAGACAAATTTCATCAAGATCTTTTCAGCGGTTTGGTCTTTTACAAGTAAATGTGTAGGGTTCTACACTCGCGCTAGATGGATGCTAGTTAGATGCTGAGTTTGATGCTGTGAGTGTTATTTAGAATGTTTGGATGGAGAGAGGTGAAATAAAACCGATCCGTTTGCTTGCTAATTTAACACTGATTTAATTATGCTAAATGCTAGCTAATATTAGTTATTGCCGGCGCATACTAATGCCGGACAGCTGTCGATGCAGTTTTGTACGTTGGCTCGTACATCTTGCCAACTAGAAAGAAGGAAATACTAAAGAAAAGAATGAATCTATACACCATAAACGTAATAGTACCATAGTAATATGTACAATAGTTAGAATAAAATTTTGTATATTAAATTATCTATAATTTACGCTAATCATAATGCTAGTTATAGTAAAGTTAAGTCTAAGTAGTATTAGTTACAGTCTGTTTTATTTGACACTAATTGCTAAACTATTTTATCAACAACACTTAGATTGCCCATGTATTCACTAAATACACTGCACTTGTTTCGCACTGTGTCGCACACACGATACACGCTCTCGGTGGGCGCCCGCACCAGGCGCGCGGGATCAGCTGCTGCTGGCTTCTCTAAGCGTCGTCGCTCCCTCCTCAGCTTCAGAAAAAGATAAAGAAGGAAGCTTCCTACCAGCAGATTTATCGTTATACATTTGTCTATGGCTGCTTTGCTGATCTATGTCGATTGGGAATATAAACCTCAGGGGCTTCGATATTACGCTGGATATTCATTATTGTATATGAGTCACTTTTAAGGACGCAGCCCTGACCTATATTAATAAGGCTATTGCCTTAGCCAAATGATATTTGCTTCCGCTTCAATGAAAATAGTCTAATTTAGTAAAAATTTCTGAGAAAAAGTTCTTCAACATTTGGGTATGGCTTTACGTTGATTTCTTGACGAAAGTTTCTATCTTGATGGGGATAGTGGTTGTTGATGCTTGGACTGTCCTGGTTGCTGCTCTTGGTCGCGATGAACGGGTAGTAAGATCAGTTTTGTAATCGGACGTTTAACAATGTTAGTTTTTGTTTTCACGGACACTACTCTTACATATCCATCCTTCCCAGGATGCAGTTCGTGTACTCGTCCCATCGCCCATTTACCAGCAGGTAAGTTATCCTCCTTGATCAACACGATGTCATCGAGCTCAAAATTTTTTCTAGGTGACCTCCATTTGGACCGCTGTTGTAGTTGTTGAAGATAATGTGACGACCACAGCTTCCAGAACTGTTTGTTCATGCTCTGTATCATTTGCCATCTCGCAGGTAAGTTGATGTTATCAGGATCTGATTGTGGTCTAGATAATAATGAGTCACCAATCAAGAAATGACCAGGAGTTAAATAACTGTCTTCAGGATTTTCTGTCAAAGGGAACAATGGTCGAGAGTTGAGGCACGCTTCTATCTGATGCAACAGTGTAGTAAATTCCTCGTATGTGAGTCTTTTCTCCCCTAAAACTCGTTTCAAATGACGTTTGAAGGCCTTGACTGCGGCTTCCCATAGACCGCCAGCACTGGGCCACGCTGGAGAGTTGAACGACCACTCGACGTTCATATCGCTAATGCTGTTAAAGAAATCTGAGTTGAAGCTATCAAGAATAGCTCGGTATTCCTTATTCAGTGCACGTTTCACACCAACAAAGTTCGTCCCATTGTCGCTGTACATGCGTTTGGGCGTCCCGCGTCGAGCACAGAATCGACGGAAAGCTGCTAAGAAGGCTGCAGTACTGAGCTCTGATACTAGTTCTAAGTGAACTGCCTTGGTAGAGAAGCACACGAATACTGCAACATAGCCCTTGTATGTCTTTACTCCTCGACCTCTATTGAGTTTGAGGTCCATGTGACCAGTAAAATCCACACCGGTGTGTGTGAACGGGCGAGACGGTGTGACTCGCGGCGTAGGAAGGTCCGCCATGATCTGTTGATTTGTTTCCGAGCTGAATCTTCGGCACGTGACACACTGCCGCAGTTGTCGCTTGACGGTAGGCATACCACTGACGATCCAGTACCTTTCTCTTACGTAAGCTAGTGTCAGGCGGGGTCCACCATGTAGAGTAGTTTTATGCGCCAAGTTTATTATCAAATCCGTAAAACGGCTATGATTAGGGATAATAACAGGATGTTTTGCTGAACTGCTGATAGTTGATTGACTGAGTCGGCCACTGACTCTCATTATCCCGTTCTCGTCTAGGAACGGAGATAGGCTCGCTAGCTTGCTACTGGGTCGCACGTGGCCTTTATTCTTCAAATCTAGTAAATCATCGTCAAAATTTTCCGCTTGTGTATGTGTAAGGAAAATATTATATGCGTTATTTATTTCGACATCACTTAGTATCGCAATGCGCTGGCGCGGCTGACGTCGCAATATGGAAATGTAACGTAAAACCCATGCCAATGTTTTTACAGCTCGTGTTATTGAACTATTGTTTATTAACAATTCTGCAATTAACGCTGAATTAATTTGGTTTGATTTCTGTAAAGTTGCGTTTACATTAACATTTTTTGTTTCAATGGTTGGCGCTATGTAGGATACTCGCTTGGAATCATTATGGTTGAAACTTAAGAGCCATTCTGGCCCTGTCCACCAAATTGAAAGATCTTGTAATGTAGCCACCGGGACCCCCCTTGTGGCACAGTCGGCAGCGTTGTCTTCTGATCGTACGTGACTCCAGCGTGCGGCGGGTATGACGTCTGTAATCTGTTGCACTCTGTTAGCAACAAACTGTTTCCAACGATTGACATCTCCATGAAGCCACCCTAGAACTACCATGGAATCTGTCCAAGCTTGTATGATACCGTTTCGTTTATTCAGAGCTTTTATAACATTTTTCATTAACCTTGATAGCAACAAGGCACCACAAAGCTCGAGTCTTGGCAGTGAGACCTTTTTATTTAAGGGCGCTAATTTTGTTTTTGCTGGGACGAGTCTCGATGTGGACTCACCTTTATCATTTTTTGTTACTAAGTAAATAGCACAGGCGTAAGCCTTTTCTGATGCATCGCTGAAGCCATGTAAATAGACTATATCGGCGTCACCTAAGTATCGAGGTATGCTGAAGCTTTCTACTTTCTTTAAGTCTTCGCATAGATGCGCCCATTCCCTTTGAATGCTGACTGATACTTCTTCTTCCCACGATGTCTTAGATTCCCACGTTCGTTGGAATAAAAGTTTTCCTCGAATAGTTAATGGTGAAAGCCACCCTAAGGGATCGTAAATTTTTGATATTTCAGATAGTAATTGTCGCTTAGTGTTATTGCACTGATCGGCGTTTTCTATTTTATTTACAAATGAAAATGAATCTGACGAGGGTGTCCATATAAGTCCTAGTGTTTTACGGGACTCGGAACATTTAAATTCAAATGAGGTGTTCAACTGTTCAGTAGACAGATCATTCAAAAGTTCTGTATCATTTGCAGACCATTTTCTGAGATTCATCCCTGCCCCCTTTAAAATCTCTATTAGTTGTTTTTGAAGTTCCTTAGTTTCAGCTATCGTGTCCTGTCCGCTGAGTAAATCATCCATGTAAAAATGATTTTCAAGTGCTAGAGCTGCGAGAGGATATCTGGATGCGTCGTCCTTAGCTAGTTGTCTTAACGTTCTGATCGCTAGGTAAGGTGCAGCTTTAGTGCCGTATGTGACAGTCGTCAACAGATGTTCCTGAAGAGGGTCACGTGGTGATTCTCTCCAAATTATTGACTGCAAAGGTTGATCACACGCTCTGATTAATATCTGACGGAACATTTTCTCGATGTCCGCTGTTACCACGTATTTATGCTGTCTCCACGTAAGTATGAGAGTTTGTAGGTCTTGCTGTAGGTTCGGACCACACTCCATCAAGTCATTGAGGCTGTGACCGGAGCTTGTCTTAGATGAGGCGTTGAATACAACTCGTAACCTTGTTGTTGTTGAATCGAGCTTCAATACTCCATGATGAGGTAAGTAACAAGTAGGATGTTGACTATAAGGAGATAATTTCATATGATCTAGCTGCTGATATTCTGCGATGAATTGCTTGTAACCTTCTGAAAACTCTTCATTTTTCGTCATTTTGCTTTCTAATTGCTTAAATTGCGCTATAGCTTTATTTTTAGAAAATCCGATTTTTTCTTGATAACCTTCTTTCATAGGCAAACCCACTTCATATCTACCGCTATCCAAACGTTTTGCAGTTGCTAAATAGTGATCTTCACAAAATTGCTGTTCCTTGGAAAGATGAGATGAACTTTCACTAATCTCTTCTAGCTCCCAATATTTCTGAATGTCAGATAGATTGTTTATAACCACGCTGCAGTTGAACGATCGCGGCTTCACACTGCCAGATAAAATCCACCCTAATTTAGTTTGCTGAGCAATCGGTGCGTTTGCGTTAGGACTCTTGATTAATCCATCCAAAATAATTTCAGAGTATACAGTAGCATCTAACAAGAGATCAATCGGCTTAGAAATGTTGTACTCTGGATCGGCTAGGTTAAGATGTTCAATATGAGGCCATGACTGTTTTGTGAATGACGCTATAGGTAGGTTACTTATAACTCGAGGTATAACTAAGGCATTTGTTGTAAAATTATGGTCGTTGTAGATAGAGAGGCATTCTATTGAAACGAGACCTCTGCTCTGTTTAGGTTCGTTACCGACTCCTGACACGGACGCGCTACATCTCTCGCGTGGTAGACCTAGACTTTGAGCTGCGTTCTCTGACAGGAGTCCCACTTGGGAACCTTGATCTAATAAGGCACGCAAAGTTACATAAGTGCCGTCAATGGCTTTAACCTTTAACAAAACTGTAGTTAAAAGAACTTCTTGGTCGTTAGATGCTACATGATTAGATGACTTGCTGTTAGCCGTATTGTTATGATATTTAGCTGAATTAGTTGCAGCCGCTGTAGGCTGCTGTGTTGGCGGCATGGTCACCATTCGAGCCGAGGGCACTGACATGCACGCCTCGTGTAACAATGTATGATGATCGGCATTACATTGCTTACATCGCTTGATTGAAGTGCAATTGCTTTTATGCTTAAATAAGCAATTGCGACAAATATTAAGTTTTGCAATTGTTTTTAGTTTCATTTCCGCTGGCATGTTAATGAACTGGTGACATTTATACAACTCATGGTCAAAGTTGCAATAAGGACACTGATTTTTTGTACATGAGAAGGCAGCTTGGTATTCCTTCCTGTAGTAATTAGGCTTGTTGTTGTAAAACGATTTTTGTGGGGAAGATGGTTCCTGCCGAAAGTATGGTTTCTCCTTCTCTCTCTTATGCACAGGCTCAAGAGCTATAAACTTAGCCTCCAGGAAACTCATGAGCTCTTCAAAGGACGGCAAGTCCCTGGGGGACTTACGAGCCTCCATGTAGTCCCTGTAAGTTTCGCTATCTAATTTTTGTACCATGAGATGAACCAACATCGGATCCCACGTGGTTGTATCTACGCCTAGGTTGTGTATTGCGTGTATACACTCTGTGGTAGTGTCATAAATACGTTTTATTTCAAATGATCCCTGCTTAGAGATACTCGGCTGATTAAGAAATATTTCCAACTGCTTTGTAAATAATATCTGTGTGTTGTTATACCGATGAGTCAAAATATCCCAAGCCAGGTCATAATTATCTGCGGATATGTGTAAATGCTGTATCATTCGCTCTGCTTCTCCCTTAACTCTACCCTTTAGGTGCTGCATTTTTTGAGCTTTAGATAAACAGTTGTTGTTGTGTATTGACTCTACATACAAGTCACAGAAAGTCGGCCACTGAGTGTAACTTCCGGTGAAAGTAGGAATTTCCAGCTGTGGGGTTGATTGCTGATGGTGAGATGCAGAGTTGATTTTTTGATGAAGCTCCCGCTTTACTTTCTTAAATGAAGCTTCATAACTCCTAAGCTGATCCTCATAGACAATGTCTCCACCCTGGATGACATTGTCAATTTGCAAATGCAGAGCATCGATCGTGTTCCAACGAGCCTGAATGTTCTTGAGCTCGTCTTCCAACTCCCATTTGTCGGTTATCTCTGCTACCTTAATGCTACGTAACATTCGATCTAATGCTCTAAAGTTCGTTTGCTGCTGAGACATAAGCTCCAAAACGGAAGAATCTTTCTTTACCAAAGAAGATATTTTGAGGCGAACAGACAGGTAGAAGTTTTTAGTTTTCTGGAAAATTCCATCGGTATGGTAGTTAGTAGTTTGAATATCATGGAATAGCCCTAACTGCGTATCATTATTTTCGAACTCTCCCCAGAGGTTATCTAAGCTGTTCAGTCGTGATGCTAAATACTCTGCGGTTTTTCTGCTGGCAGAGTCCTTATCAAAGTTTGATTTTATCTGCTTGATAAGGTCAATGACCTCTACTTGTCGGTTGATAAGAGCTTCCATTATTATGTATATACGGGAACAATCTTACTTGAGAGGAAAAACTCCTAAGATGCTGCTGTTGAATGAGTCCTAAGACCCACTCCAAGATGCTGAAGCTGCGGGATGACAGACCCGACCGAAGATGCTGAAGACGTGAGCCACGTAGACTCACAAATATCACGTTAATGTGAAGTGCGCCTTGCCACACACTTGCAACGTCCAAAGTTTGATGAACTGTTAACAGTCACGTCACACGTCCACGTGTTGTACAAGAGTGACGCGAGGTCCCGCCAAAGACCACGGGGTCATTAAATGCTCGAAGGACCAAAAGAATGTAGGGTTCTACACTCGCGCTAGATGGATGCTAGTTAGATGCTGAGTTTGATGCTGTGAGTGTTATTTAGAATGTTTGGATGGAGAGAGGTGAAATAAAACCGATCCGTTTGCTTGCTAATTTAACACTGATTTAATTATGCTAAATGCTAGCTAATATTAGTTATTGCCGGCGCATACTAATGCCGGACAGCTGTCGATGCAGTTTTGTACGTTGGCTCGTACAAAATGCGTTTGCAAAGAACTGGAAACTGACTTCAATTGTCCTACAAGTCAACTTTTATTAAGGCAAATTTAAGATTTATATAGTTTTCTCAAGGATGACATTGTCAGAATCGGACCAAATTGAAATGGAACCACACGCTTCAAATAAAAAATAATCATAAAAATCGGTTCACCCAGTCAAAAGTTCTGAGGTAACAAACATTTAATAAAAACATACCCGTCGAATTGAGAACCTCCTCCTTTTTTGACGTCGGTTAAAAACCAACAAACAGGCAGAGAAACAGAGTCTATTGCATTAGTGTAGATCGTGAAAACAAAAGGCTGAGGTGTTTCTGGGGTAGATACGGTCTTTGTTAAATGACGTCTAGCAACACACCGCCTCTAACCAATGGTAACACCTCGATATATTTTATTTTTTTGACATTTTATATCGAAGCATTGAAGTGAGGTGCACGACACTCTTAATTTTATGCTTAGTCGTGTATACCCATATTTTGTCGATCAAATTATTTTAGCTGCGTAAATTGAATTGCAATATTTAATACTCACGGGTAAAGTTGCAACTAAATGCGTCGACCAACGTATAATGAAGCAGAGTGTATCAATCATGCCTCACCCCGTCATTCTAAATTATAAGTTGGGTATGCACAGCGCAGCGCACACAGGGGCTCGGTCACGCATCAATCAAGGATTTAGGATGTTAATCCCTCCATTTGTACTGCTTTACCTTCGACAAACAATTGCATCGATTTTACGATGAAGCTGAATTGGACCTTGGAAATGTACGACAGCACTTACCGAGTCTGCTGGTTTTACAACCGACTTCAAAATAGTAGGTGGTTCTCAATTCGACTTCATGCTTTTTTATTTATGTTACGCGATAACTCAGACAATTATGAATCGATTTTGATTATTCTTTGTTGGTTTCGTAGATCATACTTTAGAGGTAGCCCCATATAAACTTTATTGAAATTGATTGAGCGCTTTTTAATAAAATCAACAAAAACAAAATATATGCCCAGATAATTCTAAGGTATTGGTCCGGTATGACCGGTAGAAGAGACAACGCCGGTGTGCTTACCCGGAGTGGCTACATTTAACGGCCTTATCTTACTCACCAGGAGACGAGATGAACGCCAAGTGCAAACCCATTATATCAGAAAAAAAACCTCACAAAATCTGACCAAATATTACATTGAAAAAGCTTTTGGCCGTCTGACACGCCCGCAAACCTCGAACAGACGTATCAATAACAAAAAATAAAGATACTCCACCACGGAAACTTTCCTCTCTAAATGCAAAGTTAGTTTTATTACTTTTTCCCATTGAGTCGCGTCGAGATAACTTCTTAACCCCGCTTGACGGGGGGTGAATAACTCTCGGTGACACTTCGAAGGGGTCCCACTTTCTCCCCTATCGCTTATTGACCTCTTCGGTATGGGAGAAAATGCATTTCTTATACATGGGGTGTAAGAAAACTTTATTGGTGAAATGCAAACAAATGTACCTGATATTTTCATGAAGCGCCTACTGAAACTCGATCTACTTGATTGATACTTTGGGTGTAATTTTTTTGCTAATACATTACATTTGTTCTCAGTGAATTATGAATGAAACTTATCGAAGTTTAAAGCAATTAAATGCTTGAAAGCCTAGGTCAGTTAGATGTACTTACTAAATAACATTATTATATACTTAATGATCAATTGGTAATTTTGGTCAAAACCCACCGATACCTGTAGGTAGGCCCACTGGGAATCAAACCTCAGAGCCTCTGTATTGTCAGTCCATTATTTAGTAATTAGGCCACTGAGGCACACACTACACAGCAACATTTAGCTATGATCCCAAATCCACCTGCTGAGCATGGTGATTATGGGAAATCTCCACATGAAAGAAAGGTCTAAAATAGTGATCCATGAGGAAGGCTCACGTCCAACAGTGGTCTTATACAGCCGATCACTACAACCGACAGTAAAAAAACTGGGTTTGAACTATCAACCTTCAAGGTATTGTCACATTATGGGACCACATCGTCCCGTTCGTCGCATTTTCGTGGCTAAAACTGATATTAATGATTTCCCAAAGGCTTACGTAATTTTGGTCCAAACCAATCAAAAATCTGCAAGCAAACAAAATGATCAGCCAGAAAACGTCCACTGCTGGACATAAGCCTCCTTCATGGTACGCCACATTGACCAGTCCCGAGCCACTTGCATCCAGCGACTCCCCGCGACCCTAACTATGTCGTCCACCTAGTATGGGGACCCACAACCGTAATGTAATCCAATGTTCTTCCAAAAATTAAAATGAGTCTGATTTTACTACACCATGTAGCTTGTGCACATTATCCACCAGTATATGTAGGTATGTACATATAATGTATGATAATGTCTTGAAATAGAAATTCCAATGTAAATCGAAACGACATTGACAAAATGTTTTGGATATCGAATAAGGGAATTCACTTAAAAAGCGTGTGTGCGCAAGGAGGTATGGGAAAGGAGATTATAATTTGATTCAATTAATTTCCCGTTGGTAATATTATATTGTACAGCTTATCCGTAACAGACGGACAGATTAATAAATTTACTCAAAACATCGACGAAAGTTTTGAATTTTTGAAATATTGTATGAAGAATTAATGAATGATTAATCCTTGAACTATGTAATCATCATCAACATCCAAAAAACGTCAAATACTAGACACAGACCTCCTCTGGTTCACAATTGGCAGAGGTATTGGGTAACATACACACACACTCAAACCTTGGTAAAATTGGTTAAAAACCTACTTTGTTTTTTAAGTCGGTTGACAAGAAATCAAGATCCGTTTCGTTTTTTTTTTTGTAAGATCCCGCTATCAGATCCTGAGCTGATGACAATGGCATCACCTGTAGAATACAGCCTTTTCTCATCATTATCCTCTTCAATATTATGCTTATGTTAATCTGTTGGGTAAAGCGTCAGTCCTTCGACAACAATCGTCAACAATCGAGGTCTGGGTTCGATCCTACCTCGCACCAATGAGTTCCAATTTGTTATTTGGAATTTATGTACGAACGATAAAATCATTACCATTGGCTTTCAGTGAAAGAAAACATCGTGTGTAAACCTGCACTCTTCTGAGAAGAAATTCAAAGCTGTGTGTGAATACCATGACCACACTCTCTGTAGGAGAGTAGGTCTGAGCCCCTGAAGTGGGGACATATATATATATAATAACAGCCTAATATATATATATTAGGCTGTTTATGATGATTCTAGGATTAGCATAGGTTGCAAAACGATTGTTCTGTACGCATCTTATAGCTAAGATAACATATTATAGTCAGGTTAATATCAAAAGACAATAACTTATTCTAACTTACAAAGTGCGTAACAAACCCTAGTCGAGCACATGCCAGGGATACGTAACGAGCATTGAAAGTGAACTAGCAACTGCTGCGAAACACTCGTGCGGTGCTCGTGAGGGCGTTACTAACGAGACAGTTTCTTGTCTGTGACAGTTACTGCGACTCCTACTTGCGATATTTGACTTGACCCAGCAACTAGACAGTAACTTGTTACTTGGATGTTTGCTGTTGACCGAATTGGGGTTTGTGTTGAATTTATTTTCGGGTGTTCAGTTGCTACCGAGTTTTGTGACATTGTCCAAAAATATAAAACGATACAATTACTACTTTTTTAACGTATTACGTACTCTACGTTACATGGGCATGTGGCTTTAATATAGTCAACCCATGGGTATAGACTAAGACGAAGGAATTTCGGCATATACAATGCATATTTTTAGAATTAGTTAAATAATATTTATCTCATAATCTTTTTTGTTTATATATATTAGATGTGTCTGCAGGAACATTTATAAAAATTATTTGTGCAACAGGAAGGTAGACCTCTGTGACACAGGCTTTGCCTACGACAGAGGTCGTTGAATATTTAGTAATGTATAAATTAGTTTTGTTCGATCTAAGTTAAAATATGTATAAGATGATTAATGACTAAACTTATTATTATTATATAAGTACAAATTACCAATACGCGGCCCAAATGTGCTCCTCTAATAGAAATCCAAGCTAAGGATGATATCATGATTATTCACAGCCAGTTAAAATGACCAGCCTGCGTAGCATGAGACGCATGAGACGCAGTGAGAGGGAAATATGACATATCGTCATTATATTGTCATACCTAAACGTCAAATCAAAAGCGTCGGTGGCGCAGTGGATAAGGCACGGACTCTTAATCTTAGGGTTTTTCAATTCAAATGCGATTGCTTAACGGTGAAGGAAAACATGGTGAGGAAACCTGCATGTGATGAAAAGGCATGTGAAGTCCGCCAATCCGCATTGGGCCCGCGTGGTGGACATACACTCTCTGTAGCAGAGTAGGCCTGAGCTCCTGCAGTGTATGCCTATATGACGTATATAGTCATATAGGCATACTGTTGATGAAACGTCAAATCGTATATACATTTGACGTTCAAATACGACATATCTCACTATCATCGCCCTCACTCGTCTCATGCCGTAACCGTCTGTAAATAACCTTGAGATCATGATATCATCCTTCATCATTAGGTACTTGTATTATTTCGTAGACCCTTTGTAAATATCGTGCTTACTTTCGAACTCCGATTAGAAAGTCAAATAAATATACTTTTCTAAGCAAAAACAAATACCATTATTTTTATTTGGCTTTCTTCTCGGCACTTTATACTTTGGACTTTCTAAGAAATTACGGCCTGGAAAACGAAAGCACTAGCGTAAATACAAACTTAGTGCTCAGTTCGGACGTGTCTGCCTTCAGGCGCCCACAAAAGCCACTCTTTTTAATTTTGAGAAGCTCTCCAGTTGATTAGTTCGTCTTGACTTATTCGATTCCATGTTTGAACTGGAAATAGTGCAATACTTTAGAAAATTCTAACATTCGAAAGAAAAATACTTCGGAAAGAAATTAAAATCTCAGCAATAACATATTTATGAATAATAAATATCAATCAATGTTTCTGAGAAGAAAACTGCGGTAGTTTTATATGAAAAATATCGCCAAAATTTTTGTGAATATGCACCTGAAAATCTTGGATAAGGGATGAAAAAAGGTCATCAATATTCCGCATATCAATCGTTGTGATTGCAGATCCCTTCATTAGAAGTCTGACTTTGGCCAAATATGAAGAAATCTTATCCTTGCTGTGGTGTGTCGATAAGCGATTGATAATAAAATGTTTGATGATGAAGATAAATGGCTATTGAATTGACAAAACGGAGAGCAATAGCAAGAGCCTGTCATAAAACTAGACGGAATCTAAAATAAAAGGTTCTGACTCTTTTAGGACACCCTAAAACATTCCACAGTTCTCCAACGAAAGCAGCACAAATTTTTATACCTCAGTAAACAATCGTAACTTTTTATATCAAGAGACTACGGGCATCTAATGAACGGTACACGGCCTCTCATTTCAGTCTCGCCTCAAAGGTATATCCGTAAACATTACATTTCGCTCATAAAACATAACAAGCTTATAAAACCGCAACATAATCGCGAAGGGTCCCCGTCCAAGGGTCCCGTAGGAACCATTCCGAGGAGCTCGCCCTGAAAATTACGCGGCCCACGTAATTTTGAGCTTTTTTCTTTTGTTATTCTTTAAGGCCCCCGAGATTCGCAGCGTTATGATCTCATTTTGAGTTATGAGAGAAAACTCTTAGGAGGTCCCCGCGCGGTATCATTGTACAGGATTAGGTGCTTACGGAAAATTCCGGGCAATCTCGAGAGGGCATGGCGATGGCGGCCGGTCGCGCCATAAACTTCTTGTTAATGTAAAAATATTGTGTAGCTATTTGCTAGGTCCACTATTGAAGATGATAAAGATACATAATTTGTCTGAGGCGTATAGTAGAATGAATCGTTTTATTTTGATTTAGTACTATGCTCGGGACCGGCCAACGTAGCATACCATGAAGGAGGCCTATGTCCATACTATTGAAACTGTTATAGAGCAGTGAGAGTGTGTGTGAGCTAGAGAGAGTGAGCTCTTCTAGAACATTACTATGAGCTATATTTTCCACAATTAAATTTGCTATCAATATTCGTACTCAAAATGCAGTGCTACATAAGTAGACGTTGTTACAGATGTAATTTAAATAATCGAAGTTCAAATATGGAGACATTGTCCTAATTCATATAGCGAACTATTTAATGCTGCAGTTAGCGGAAGGAACGGATTTCGCTCTACCAGCTAAAGTGCACCGCACCGACCGCCCCGCCCTAATAACGATGACGGTGTGTGGTATATACGATATGTGTATTGCTAACATTATCCATCCATTTGAGGTTTCCATGTCGCTTTTGACTCATGGAAATACATTGGACGATTCTATCATAAAATGTTTGCGGAGACGGAGGTTTTAGCGCTATCCTAAGAAAGAAAGCAGCGTCGCTGCTACGTAGAGTTAGGGGCAGCACTAACAGCGTTCTGAGGGTGATTGCTGGAAGATTCGATTGCCCACTGATGGCATCTCATTACAATAACTAAGTATGTAGTATAAGTACTAACATAGATAATAGTACATTACTAACAAAAATGTATCATATTTGTCTAAAAATTTAATAAATAAAGTTCTTTCTTTCTTCCTTCAATACAATTTTAGCCCAAATTTGTAGTTAGCGGTATTAGACGCCAATATTTCTACTGATTTAAAATAATGAACATATGGCAGACATGTATAAAAATGGTGCCGCCTATTCCAGAAATGTAAAGGTACACCACCCGCTAAACTTTATCGTTAAGATAAGTAATAACTAGCAAGTGTCGATAGTAGTGTTAACATTTATCTGATTGAATCAATGATTTATATTGGACGGCCAATCGATAGTATTTTTATCTATAAGTACACAATCTATTCAAGGATACCAAGCCACCACGTTTAATCATAGTAACCATCGGTAACATGAATAGGAAAATATTTTTAGGGTTCCGTACCCAAAGCGTAAAAACGGGACCCTATTACTAATACTCCGCTGTCCGTCTGTCATCAGGATGTACATATCTCATGAACCGCGATAGTTAGACAGTAGAAATTTTCACAGATGATGTATATCTGTTGCCGCGATAACAACAAATACTAAAAAAACAGAATAAAATAAATATTTAAGGGGTCTACCATACAACAAACGAGATATTTTGATAATTGCAACAGGTAGACGCGTGATATATTTACAGAATATGTATGTATAAATTGAGTGTAAAAATAAATGTACGGAACCCTTCGTGCGCGAGTCCGACTCGCACTTGGCCGGTTTTTTACCTTCGTGTTTCCAACAAATAGATAAATAAAATCTGTTTTCATTATGGCAACGTTGATCTATACTTCAAATCCTTCAAAAATTTTAATTTAAATTCTGTTTACTGTTTTCGCTAAATATAATTTTGTGTAACAATAATAAATTTATGAAACTTTATACTGCTCTATGTTTCATTTCTGAGATTGGAAGGGTTTGGATACCTAACATACAGATCTTTTATCTAATTTAGGCTCTAGTCCCCACTTATTTTGCAATCACTTTTTAATTAGCTTTAGTTAAATGTAAATGTATGTAAAATTTATGGAGAAAAATAAACTCATTTTTATTGTATCATTTATTATACTTTAGCATATATCGATTTTCTATTCGTATTTAATCGTAAATATCACTATTACATTATCAAATTACGTGAAGCGGATAAACGTGTATACGTCAATAAATGATAAGGAAAATCAAGTAAGACTGCGATAATTATTTACAATGAATTAGTGTTTTAATTTGGCTTCGGTGTAACATTGTTAGTTAGCATCCCAAGTTCCTTTCAACATGGTCCCGTTGTCCAAAACATACGAGGAACCAGTAATGCTTTTAGCTTTGCTACTAGCTAAATACAGAACCATATCTGCTACTTCATCCGGACTGGACAATCTGTGTAGTGCTGTTGCATTGGTAAACATTTCCCAATACTTGGATTCTGCTGCTTGATTCACACCCATGTTTTCTATAATGTCAGTTTTGACTGGACCTGGATTCACAGAGTTAACTCTAACGCCTTTTGGTGCCAGTTCCAGAGCGACCACTCTTGTAAAATGATCCAATCCAGCTTTTGAAGCGCAGTATGCTGAGCTTCTTGGTGTAATTATACACAATCCAGCCACGCTAGATATATTCACAATATTCCCTTTAGTTTCAACGAGGTGTGGAGCTGCAAGGTGAGTCAGGTAGGCAGGTGCTCGTAGATTCGTGGCGACGGTTTTATCAAAGAGACCCATGACGTTCTCAGAGAAAATACTGACCCCACTTCCCATTCCCGCGTTATTCACCAACACATCCAGCTTCCCAAAGTGATCCACAGTTGAACTTACGATTCTTTTCAAATCTTCATCTTTGGTTACGTCAGCGACAATGAGCAAGGGCTTGCTTCCTTTTTTCTCGCACTCTAGGGATACGTTTTTAAGTTTCTCTTCATTTCTTCCCACTATAGCGACTTTTGCTCCTTCACTGGCAAATTGTAGCGCTGTGGCTGCTCCTATGCCAGAACTGGCACCAGTAACGATAACTACTTTGTCCGTGAAACTCATGGCTGTGTTCTGATTACCACATGAAGACTATGACTGACGAATACTGTTTTATAGCGATCCGCCTAATCTAATCTTCACTATAGAGCTCGTACCGAACCGAATGTAACTCTACTGAGATTGATATCATATACCTCATATTTGTTGACAGAGACGGATTTTACATCCACGCTGGTTCACACTTATTGGTTATAGATTAATTAGGTTTTAATTGATTCATTCATTTATTAACTAATTCAAAATATAAAAATTGTGTTTGAACTTAATATTACAATCACTAATAACTTAACATAATCTTAAAATTAAAATGAGTCAAAATAATTACAATTAAAATGTATTTTTGCCGATGCTTATAACTAGATACTCTCTACCTGTAAATGTAACTAACTCGTCTATATTTTGAATTAATCGAAGATAACAAATCAAAGAAAATCTTTTTATGTAAAAAAAACGGCCAAGTGCAAGTCGGACTCGCGCACTAACGGTTCTGAAATATAATAAGGTTCATTTTCTTGACCGCATAACTAAGTTTGTAGCTCAAGTTTTTTTGATGATTTCTCAAAAACTTGACCTTGCTTGATTGTCGTGTAATATTTACACCAATTCAAGTCTATTGTGATTTTACCTGTTTTTCACATAGGAATTCAGAGATAGATTTGATCAACTAGCCGTGAAGTCTATGCTTTAGAATATGACCACCCCGTGTCATTCCGGTGTCATTAAAAGGGACTAAGGGAAAACTATTCAGGACAGATGGACAGTCCAATGTGTTTTGTGTCCAACAGTGATATCATGAAACCTATCATGATTCCTCACAACACTTCCTCGTCTACGCGGACTCCTGAAATCATCCCACGCCAGCCACGTAATGGACCGGCAACAATGCAGCCCACCTCCTTTCCGATGACTACGTGTCTGCTACATTTCATCATGATTGGTTGTGATGTTCAGGTGCTTTGTGGTAATAAACAAGTGAACAAACAAACTCACAGTTTAATTGTATAGATAGTTTATAAAAAGTTTAGAGAAAACACAATTGGGTACTTGACACTTAATTAGTTTGGGGTTGAATTGTATTTTATAACGTAACGGATATTAAAAGAAAGCACCCCAAAATACAAATACGTAAAAATTTAAATTTTTTATTGGGATTTGGCAAGAATTTAAAGTCTCAAAAATTGCGAAATATATATAAAGTAAGGGAAAACCATTCAGGACATGGGCAGATGGACAGTCCAATGTGTTTTGTGTCCAACAGTGAACTCATGAAGCCTATCATGATTCCTCACAACACTTCCTCGTCTACGCGGACTCCTGAAATCATCCTACGCCAGCCACGTAATGGACCGGCATTCATGGTTCTTCGAATAGTATATACATTTTGAACATTTTTTTTTCTAGAGGTATATAATGCATAAAAACATTATTTTACAAGATAAATCAAAATATCTAACAATCTTCATATATTTAACGCTTCAATTTATAGACGTGTGACGTCACAACTCATACCCGATTTCTATGGAGCATTTTAGCACCGCGCGAATAGAATCACTGTTCGGCGGGTTGTGCTAAAAAAACTATTAGTCGTATGAAAAAAAAATTGATAGAGATTATCTTTTTACATGGACTATCAAATGAGACAAAAATATTTTTTTAGTCAAAAACCCAATTAATCAGCCAACAGCTACATAAGTCTACTGCTGAGTGTTTGGGAAATCTGGCCAGTGAATTGGTGCTACAAAGGTAAACGTTGATCACGGATGGTCCTATTCTAAAGCCAAGACCACACTGCCTATTATAATCATTCCATTTCTTCAGAATCCACAGAATGATCTCTAACTTTACCAAGTCATGTTGTTGCTGAAACCTCACGAATTAATTAATGAAACACTTTTAGCAGAACCTTTTCGACAAAAACTGCTTTCCGAGATTTCGTGTGAGCTTCCACCCGCATGAATATGGAGGAACAGGGGCACTAAGTTAATATGTATGAATGTAAGTTGTTAGCTAGCGCCTGACATTGTGGTGCGGCTAGGGCTATGGGATAGGGGGGGGCTGGGGCGAACCTGACAGTATTTTAAACATTTATCTGAGTGTCACTGTTATCTCTCTACCGACTTTTAAACATGGTTATTATTACGAAATAATACCATAATCTTTTAAATTGACCTGCTTTGTTGATCTAATATTTGTTACATACTAGAAAAGACGTGAAATAAGTTTTTATTAGATTTATTTAAACAATTTATTGTACACGGAAAATATTAACATAACACAAAAACAGAAAAATATATGCAAAAAGAACAGCTTATATCTAAAAGAAATTTCGTGTTACATTTGTAAGTATGTAAGTTTTTTATATCAGGATTTTTAGATATCAGTACAGATAAAGTCATTAATTTGACAAACAAAGCCACCACACACAATGCAATATCAACAAACATTATCATTATCACACATATTACATAACAAAAGAAGTAGGTGAAATTGTTGATCTGCACAAAACTAAACAATCGGCATTGAGTATTTAGTCGGAACATGTATTTTTAAATTTTCATTATGTAAGCGTCCTAGGGTGACCTAAGCTGAACTGGAAAAAATTTTAATAATTAAAAATTGTTTATTTCATTTCATTTTTATACTATAACTAGTAATAAAGTTGAGACCTTCTGTTAGGTATGAAAATACCTGTGATAGAAGGCCTCGCTCTTCCATAGATATCTTAATGTTATTTAGAAATATATGAAACACTTTGAACACAAAATTAAAACAAGATTACTCTATTTCTAATAGAGTAACGAAAAATTAAATTTAAATTTAACCTAAATATAATTAATTCAAATTACATTCACATTACATTACTATTTTTGATACTATGAGGGTGTGTGTGTGTGTGTGAACATATGTAATGCATTGCAACAGCTCTTCCGTCTCGTCATACAATCCATGCACAAAGCGTTTTTTTACAATCATAATATTTCATATGGTAAATACTGAGCTTCTCATTGATTTTGTTGTACAAATATAAATACAGCCACAAGCTGGCAATGATCTGGCAATATGCTTTACAATGTGAACACCATCTTTCCTTCCTAGGATGACAGCTCAACTGTCTCCTCTATTGCTACAGTACCAGACATATGCTGGCACTGTCACGTGTATTGCAGCCTGACAACATATCTTTTAAATTTGCTGAGGGGGGCTAAATGACCTAGGGTGACTTTAGCTGAACTGCCCCCCTCTAGTTTCAGCGCCAGATGGCGTGTTCCTTGCTAAAGTCGCGCGTCCCCGCTACACTTTATAATTCAAAGATTTGCTCGCGTCGAATAAAGACGTCTTCAGTAAATTATTCAGGAGTACATACGTCGGACGCACGTGTCTTTACAATTTTGATGGTTTATTTTCCACTCGCGAAACTCGAACCAAACAAACTTGTTTTGGGAATGTTTAATAATATGAGAATTTGAAGAGTTCGCTGAAAGGAAAGGAATACTTATTTATAAACGAGCCGGTTTCGGAAAATTTCAGCGGCACCTTTCCTTTTTACTTGCTGCTTCCTTCACTTGGGTTTTGTAGCCTTTTTCCTTTACCTTTTTCTCAGTTACCCGGAAAAATAACCTGCTGGACTCAGCCACATGTCGCCACAAGCTATCATGAGACAATTTGACACAATTGTAATGGTTGTTGCTGGAGAGCGAAATGAAACTGCTTCGAATCTGTTCCAATAATAATTGCTTTATTAAGTGTGTTTTGAGTTCTTTATAAGTACTAATTAATGTCTTGAGTGCAATCTTTTACGGTTAATTACAACTTAGTTCATCACTCCATCATCATCCACTCATCATACAATAACCAATCTCGACAGGTAAATTGGTGATCGTAATCAGATTTCGGTGATACACAGTAGAACGCCGCTGCCCGTCCCTTGTGAATTGGTTCCAACACCAAAGGGTAGTTTTGGTTCTATTACAAAAAGACTATCACCCAACAAAATGTTGTTTTTATCTTTTTAGATTCGATGGAATTATCTGTATTCTTTTGTTTGTATTTAAGATAGTCCATCGCTTGAAAACATTTTCAAATATTTCTGGCAGTAAGAATGAAAATTTTAAAAAAGCATTCTCATATATTTATAGAACAGTAGAAACCATTGCATATAAAAAACGAAACCTATTTGATGGGAGAGTGCCCAGGCGTTGTATCCCTTCTGGATACTCTGGATACTGTAGACTAAAGTAAGCGATCGCGATAGATGTTGGAGGCTAGTTTGGGTCCCGCCACACCTACCGGTTATGTTATGTTCTGCCTAGAATGACCTAGATCAAAAAAGAATCCGGTTTGATCACGCCACACTTACCGGTCGCCAGGCATTCTTGATTTGCGCTCAGTCGGAATCTAGCGCTTGCCGAGAGACGTACTACTTTACCTTTTATTTTCACTAAGTTATTAGTGCACAACTGTACGCGAACTGAGGCAAACTATCCGGCTCCGATTTGCAACCGGTCAGTATGTCATGATATATGAAGTTTGTATGTAATTCGCGCCTCTTTCTGACCGGCCAGCACGTTCTTACCGGGGATGCTGGTCGGTTGCCTGCTGAACGACTCTACCGGCTGGACGGTTCGGTGCGGGTAGACTTAGAGGTAGGTAGGTAGAGGTACATTTTGTATGGCATTCTAACCTTCCTGTTTAAATTCTGTGTTGTTATGATCTAGGTAAATAAGAACAGCAAAGACAGGTGTGTTCCCAGGCTTAATGTTACTTCCTGATATGTGCTTACAACGTTTATTACTCTGCTATTTTGTGAAAATCCAGTTTAGCATAACACAAAAACGCTAACTCAACTATATTTAATGTATGTCGCTACAAATCCACGACCCTGTGAATGGAAAAAGCGAACAGCCTTTTTAGTTTGATTCATACTCGTACTTGGTCTAAAGAAATCCCCTAAAAATATTTCCCTTCACACAAGACCGTACCGTACTTTCCGAAGCGAGGCGAAATAACGTCTGTGAGCGATAAATCACGTGCCATTGTTGTGGCAAAGTCGCAAATCGTAAGCAAAACCACGGCCCGGTTATCCTTCAATAACAACATGAAATAAACCTGAGAGGAATTAAGTTTATTTCGTGAGTTCTACGGAATAAGACGGATGATCTGTGAGGCACGCTTTTTTTAATTTAAAACTATTTCTACAACTAATAATAAAGCCTGCCGCCAAACAGTATTGTTCATAGCACTCTTGTGTTCTGGTTAAACACGTAGTAGAACAAGCGCCTCATTAGATTAAGGGTTTCGGTGCGTACTCTTAACATCCGACTGCGTCATCGTCAGCAGCATAAGACCACTGCTCGGCATGATTCTGCCTCTAGACCGGCACGACACAGCTTACAGTACTCGCACACTAAGTTTGCCTCTCTGAAGTTAGCTCTCCGCAATTTCAAACATGTACAGACGGAATGTGTGTGTATTATTTTCGATAATATCTATCCCTAGATGTCATAAAACACTAGGACATTTCTTTCCACCCGCTAACTTGCCTTGCCTCCCACTTATAAGTTAATAATTGATACTACGCGGTCTTTTGTGGCTAACTTCAGAGGGGCAAACATAGTTTGCGAGTACTGTACCAGAGGAGTACCACGCTTAAATGTTAGATTTGTGACCGCAGTAAGATCATGGCACGTCATCTGAGTTTTAGGAGCTTTGGGATAGAGCTTTAACCTCCTCAATACTCATGACTTCTCTGGGTGTCATAAAAAACGGATAAGAGCAAGTCAGACTCGCACACCGACGGTTCCATACAGAATATGATTAATTAACATACTGCAAATCATAAATAATAGTTAAGCACCGAACAATGCTATAACAACAAATTCGTCTAAACACCAAAGGGGTCGTCCACAAATTACGTAACGCAAATTGGAGGGGGGGGGGGGGGGGGGGGGGGGGGGTCAGGCCAAGCGTTACGGTCCTGTTACATTGGGGGAGGGGGGTGTCAAGGTTTGCGTTACGTCACGCACGATTTTATAAAAGTATTCATTAAAAAAAAATGTTTTTCACATCCCTAATTTGCGGGTACTGAGAAAATACTGGCAACACAGATTACTAAACAGAACAGTCAGCGCCGTGCTGCATAGTGCCGCAGCTGTGTGTCCCCAGCTAAGCGTGACGCACCTGTTACATGAGGGAAGGGGGGGGTAAAAAAATTAAGAATTTTGCGTTACGTAATTTGTGGACAACCCCAAACGTGAACCAAATATTGTCACTTAAGTTTTGTTCTGCGAGCACTAGATGGCGCCACTAGTACTATGCATGGCGCAAGTGACCCGTCTCAAGCGAAAAAAACTTTACTTTGCATTTAAATTCCATACCAGATCTAGCTTTCAACTGCAAAGTAATCATAAAAACACGTTTCTACTGGGGGAGCCCCCTTCAATTTAAAATTTATTGTGATTTTTATTATTTGTTGTTCTAGCGGCAACACATTCTGTGAAATTTTAACTGTCTATACGGATTGTGAGATACAGCCCGCTGACAGACAGACAGACATCTGAGGCTTAGTATTAGGGTCCCGTTGGTTACCCTTGGGTACGGAATCGTAAAAGCGACTAATTGATTCAAATGTGGTGTGACGGTCTGCTTATAAAGCTTACTTATTTTACTAGGTTTTTCCGCGCTTTCGTAGGCGTGGACTTCAGAAATTTTCCCACGGGTACTACTTGTTCAATTTGGATAAAAAAATAGCCCATATCTTTTCGACCCTTCAACTATCCCTATATTGCCTTTACCAAGTGAAGGAAGGGCAACAAACAAATTCACCTCCCCATTTATAATTAGTATGTATTAATATATCTACAATGACGTGAATATAATTCGTTATGGACCCAATGCCCAGTGGTTGATATAATAACACTGACATAAAGTTTAAATTATTGCGCCACTTAAAGGCTTTACAGGAAGGGAACTAAAATTCAGCAATATAGGCGCGAAAACCATGTTCTACATATAGGTTTCGACTGGAGTAATCGATTAACATCACTCACCTTTGATTTTGCGATGACATATAGTCATAACAATAGAAGCCTTGGAGGATCTGAATGCGAAGCTCAATGGCCTCAACAGAGTTTCCCAAGATGGACGCTGTGGACGTTTCCGGGCTGATAATGATGAACTTATGTCGTCAATTTATTTCAATTACTAAAACATCCAGGACACCCATGATAATACAGGCGTATCCAATCCTAAGCCATCCTACTTAAGACCATCGTCGAATTTTCGTTGAAATTGCGTCGCAAAGTCTATCTACCCAAGTGTCAAAACTTCGTGAATAAATTCTAGCAATTTCGGGTGACTTTTTACGAGCGGGATGATGTATGAACTCAGTACGTGGCCGAAGCTTAACGCAGAAAATAATAAAAAGCCTAATGAAGCCGGGTTTATTGGCGTTAATAAAAACGAGGAAAGTAGTTCTGCCTATAAAGGTACACCCGCACACTTCGCAGTCACTTGATTCGTCATAAAGTCCCTGGTTTTAGTGTGGACCTTGTGCTCAATTCTGGAGACGAGAAAAGAAAACAAGGTCAAAACCACACTTAATAACCCATAATAAAATCACGTAGTTTTTCATTATCAACTAGATAAATATGAAAGAAAGAAAGAAAAGAGTTTATTTGGCACAGAATTTACAATAAAAGAATACACTTAACACACAAAACTATGAATAAAAAATAAAAATTAAAAATATTAACAGGTAAGTATGTATCTGTGCCAAAAAGTCCTCCGACTCAGCATGTTGGTGTCCCTGCAGCATGCAGCAACAGCGCTGGTTGTCAGCGGAGCACTAGGTAGGTGCGGTTGCGCGTGCAAAGATACCAGTTAAAATAAATAAATAGATGAGTTAGAAAAATAATGATGTGTTCAATGATTGTGTGCTCAGTGGTAGTGTACTATATATATATATATATATATATATATATATATATATATATAAATCCCGGTATCATTTCTGCGTCTTTCCAAAAATCCGCTAATTCTGCGTCCACCTGTTTTTTTGTCAATCCCGCTTGTAGTTTTTGTGAATACTTTCCTAATAATTACATAGATGGCGATAGTAGCACTTACTTAATCGTAACATGCGAAATGTACTATACATTTTTCATTTCACCCTCCATGCTGACTCCTACTATTCTGCGGCGAATGTGGAGTCCGTTCGAGGTCAAATCTTTTATTTTAATTACAAAATGAATACCAAACAATTTAGGAGTATATTATTATTATTGTGTTAGATGGTTTCGTTGCATGTTGTGTGCGCTAAAAGCAGTCGACATTTCTTTATTAGGATTGTCTACCTATAGTTTCTTGCTACAATTTAAACTTAGAGTGGAACATAAATATTTGAACGATAAGTAAAAAGTCCGGGGGATCCAGGAATCGCAGTTCTTCCGTCGAGAGTGTGCAATCTTTTTTATTATTATTAGTTAAGATAGACCAACACTTGACCTCAAACTCACCTGATGGTAAGTGACGATGAGCTCGACGATGTTACGTGTTGGTCTAGAAGGTCTCTTCTTTTGAAGATTCCCAAGTTGTAATTTTCGGGGAACACGGAAACCGGTAGTGTATTCCATATTTTTGCTGTACGCACGATAAATGTGGAAGCGAAACGCTTCGTGCGAGCTGTAGGAATATCAACAGTGTACGGGTGAAGGTCTGCCGTTCTTCTGATTGACCGGTACTTGAACGGCGAAGGTGGAATCAACAAAAATAGCTCCTGCGCACACTCTCCAAAATGTATCCTATAAAATACCGAAAGGTAGGCAACCTGACGCCTATGTTTCAGGCTTTGGTACTTTGCCTTAAGTAGCGTATCGTTGCCTATCAGTCTCATAGCTCGACGCTCCACCGAGTCCAAAGCAGCTAGTTGATAGCGAGCTGAACCATCCCAAAGATGGCAGAGGTACTCCATACATGATCTTACTTGAGCGCAATATAGACTCAAGAGCTGTGATGGCTGGAAGTACCGTCTGACCTTCGATAGGATGCCTAGTTTTTTGGCCGCAGTTTTTGCTATGGACTCGATGTAGCTCCCGAAATTGAGATCAGACGAGATTTCCAATCCCAGGAGCTCAAGACGGTTTGTTATCGGTATGGATACATTTTGGAAAGATGGAGCAAGGTGAAATGGACTCCGCTTCGCTGTGAACAGACACGCCTGTGTCTTCGACGCATTGAATTTAACTGAATTGGCTTCGCCCCAATCGACACGGCCTTCAGCGTCAGTTCAACACGTTCTACCGTTTCCTCTCTGAGGGAACGAGTGCTCAGACTACTGGCCTGTGCGGTGGACACATAGCTCTCTGTTACTGTGCTGTCATCTGCGTACCCAAAGATACCGGGCATTATAAGCAGGTCGTTGATGTGCAGCAAAAATAGAGTAGCAGAGAGAACAGATCCCTGAGGGACACCAGAATTGATGCTCAGCAGATCAGACGAGCAGCCGTCAATGACTACTCGAATCGAGGAAGTCCGATATCCACAGGCACAAGCCAGCAGTTACCCCATAAGCTGGAAGTTTACTGATAAGGCTATCATGCCAGACCCTATCAAAAGCCTTCGAGATGTCGAGTGACACGGCAATAGCCTCACTGTGTTTCTCGATGGCTTCGCTCCATTTGTGAGTGGCATAAATGAGAAGATCCCCAGTGGACCGGCCACGGTGAAATCCGAACTGGCGGTCACTGAGGAGATCGTTAGCTTCCAGATATGCCAGGAGGCGGTTGTGTAATGCACGCTCCATAATCTTGCAGAGTATGGAGGTGATTGCGATGGGTCGGTAATTGTTAGGGTCAGCACGACTGCCTTTTTTAGGCACAGGCTGCACGTTAGCCAACTTCCAGGACTCGGGGACTTTCCCAGTGCTCAGGGAGAGTTTATACAGGCGTGTCAGGACAGGGCACAACTCGGGTGCACAGTTCCGCAAGACTATTGCTGGGATGCCATCTGGACCACTGGCTTTATTCACGTCTAGATTGCGAAGTATATTAAGTACCTCCTTTTGATGTAAATGGATATCCGGCATTTCGGAATCACAACGGGGTACATTTGGTGGAGTTTTGTTCACAGTGTCTAGACGTGAGTTGCTCGCAAAAAGAGATGCAAATAGGTTTGCTTTCTCAATCGCGGAGTGAGCCAGTGAGTGATCCGTCAGGTTTCACCAGTGGAGGCAAGGACGGTCGGCAGAAATTTGCCTCGACAGATTCGGCAAGAGACCAGAATGCTTTACTCCCAGTAGGGTAAGAAGCTAGTACGGCCAATATGGTCAAACCGAGCCTTGCGCATAGTCTTCTTGCAGGACTTGGCGGCTGCGTTGAACGCTTTCTTTAATCGACGTGTGTCCGGAGCTTTACGACTACGAGCATCTGCCCATTCCAGGTAAGCGGAGTGTTTTTGTGCTTCAGCTCTCTTGCACTCCGAATTAAACCAAGGGCGAGCTTTACTCTCGAGTGACGTGTCGAAGTACGGAACGAAATACTCCATAGCTCGACAAATCACATCTGAGATTGAATTAGCGCAGCTCGACGGATCGTCTGTACTGAAACTCGTTTGCCGCCAAGGATAAGATGCAAAGAAATGACGCATCTCATCCCAATCTGCTGACCTGTATCGCCAAACTCGCCTAGTTCCCTTGGTACTGGGGTCAGCAGGTGAGTAAACAGATACAGATTTCACCAGACAGTGGTCAGAGGTACCTAGTGGGGAGGAAACCGACACTTGGTATCTGTCTGGATCAATTGTCAGTAGAAGGTCCAAGCAGTTTGCGGTGTGATCATCGACGTCCGGTACTCTCGTTGCACAAGTTACCAGCTGGGTGAGATCTAGCGAAAGAGCTAATGCCCGCGCCTCTCTCCCAGCGTGGTCGGTCTTCTGGTATGGGAACAACCATTGTTGATGATGAGTATTAAAGTCCTCCAGAAAAACGAGTTGTGCAGACGGGTACCGTTGTTGAGCAGCTTCAGCTGCTTTGCCGAGATAATCACATAGCCTCGTCGTGTCCTGATCAGTTCCATGTGACCTGTAAACAGCAGCGTAGACTAGCTGGTGCGTGCCTGTATCCACCAGTAACCACATTACAGAGAAGCTTGGGTCCTCAAGGTTCCGGAGACGCCGACAACAGATGTCATCACGGGCATACGCACAAACTCCAGCTTTGCTGGCAAATTTGTGCTCCAAGGACCAATTACCCTGGGTAATTGAGGTATGCTGTGTCTGTCGGACATCTGATCTGAGTCTCCGTCAGAAAGAGCATGTGCGGCCTCTCAGCCTCAAGGTGTTGATGGACTGAAACGAGATTGGAGTGCAGACCTCGAATATTACTGAGGTGCACTTTGAGCGCGAGGACGTGCTTCCGCTGTGGGATTCTCTTTTCTGTATTTCATGTGGGTTTTTTGGTTGGAAGAGTGAAATAGGCAGGATGAAAGAAGTGGGACGAGACGCGGCACTGCTAACCCAGTGGTGCTTACCATGTTCCCCACTGATGGTAAGCTAGTTTGGAGCGCGCAGGGACGCCCGACCCCCCCGGGAGTGGCCATCGGGTCCTCGCATCCGGTCGCCAACCGGCACGATGGAGCACCCCGGGGTTTTTCACAAGGTGGCGGGGCAGCCTTAACCAGCAGTAACCAGCCACGGCCGAAGCCTACCACCGGTAAAGATGCTGCTCGTTTAGCGCCACCCAGGGGTTACGTGTAGGCATCTAGGGCAAAACCTACGGACGCGAGCAGCTTCGACCCCCAAATGATTCAATCAACCCCCCAACCAATGACCCCAATCAAAAGAAACATGATTAGCACGGGACACCACCGATAGTGAATCATCATTTAGTGATATCAGTAACAGCGATGTCACATCGACATTTGACCAGATGATTTCTACAGCAATCAACGAATCATTTAATTTGGCGGATTCTGAGCGGACGTATTCGGACAGTAGTGACTCGGAAATAGATTATCACTATTTTCTAAAGTGCGCTCTTTGTGGAAAAGACAACAGTAATCCTTTATACAGCTACTGCGAAAAATGTTTCAAGATCAGAAAATGTTTCAAATTGAAATCTAACCGAAACAGCAAAGACAGTACAAATAAAAAATTCAGTGAGCAGGATCTTAGGAGGAGAGAAGATATGACTAATGAAAACACGAGATCATATAGGTGTTACTTGCGATCACGCAAACGCTGCGCTGGAGATTCTGCTTTGGAGCAACCACCGCAAAAATATGCTAAACAAGATTTGGATGTTGTGCAGTACTCTGTTACTGGGCGTTTCATAATATACTGAACATATTGTGGATGTTTAATTTGTCCAGTTGGGCTAGATTTATTTAAAGGACCCTAATGGTCTGCCTGCAAACATTGAAGGATTTGAAAATTTGAATTTCCATTAAGATTTCTCATGATAACAGCTCGGTGCTGTCATTTCTTACTACTTACCTACTGTATTTCTAAAAATAAAAATAGCACACTAATAATAATAATAGTACCTATTTTTATCAATTCTATATTTATCAATAATAAAGATGTTATTAGTATTATTATTTTCACGAATATAGTATGGTAAGTAGATTTTTCTCTTCTGAATATTGATGTTACTAGAGTAAGTAGTTATCGAAATTAATTGGACGTAGTTTTGCAAAAACGTTCCAATCCACAACATGCTCAAAATGGAGTTAATCACACCAGCGTACTTGATTAATGGCCTCCCACCATGTGACAAAAATACTTTTGTGAAAATGTAAATTATAGCTCATTTTCCAAATGTTCCAACCCACACTTTTCATAATCTATAGCACATTTTTAAGGTAAAAATGATCCAACCCTCTTGAAAAATGAGGTTAGCATAGATTAATATTTTGCAATAATGATTCAAAAAGCTTAGAACGTTTTTACGAAATAGATTTTCATTTGCACACCATTTTACAGTAATGTTTCAAAATGATTGGAACGTTTTTGCATAACAACGTCCAATTGCATTGATTTTTTATTAAAACACACACTCACAGGGCGCACCATGTGTAAGTAGGTATGGAGCACTGCGAGTGTGTGTATTATTTTGCTTCATGAAGCTGTTCTTGTCTGAACCTCCAATGAAACTTTAAACGTCAGTATTACGTATAACATTTGCTAAAGGAGATGGACAATTTTGGCTACCAAATGATAGCTCATTATGAGTGCTGTTTTATTATATTTTAATTATATTATATTTATTTTTGAGGCGCATTATTAAAAAAATACCAATTCATACACGCTATTTTTCATGCGAAATACGCGCATACAGCCACTTTGTCAAGTGAAATTAAATGCGCCTCTGAAAAAAAAAACGAATTAAACAGCTTTTGAAGTGGGCTTTCATTAAATATTTTTGCTTGATTTTGACTCACTATTGTGCGTCCGGCGGCAAAATGAGTCCGCACCGCACCGCAATAGGCAGTACAGAAGAGGGTAATGGGTGAGAACCAGTGTGTGCCGAAGGGCGCAAAACAGTTGTTAGGATGGTTTAAAATATACATTTAAGGGGTAAAAAGCGCGCGGGGGGAAAGGTATACGTCGCCGCGTGCAGCGCCACAGTGGCGTGCGGCGGAGTTGCGAATTAAAATTTCACATTCGGAACAAAATTACGTCCGAACAAAAACTTCTTAAATAATAGCCTAGATGTCAGAACCGTCGCTGAAGTAAAAATAACGGCGATTGCAATCTGGCGTCCGTATACGGACGCAATAGCGCGGTGGACGCAGGATTAAATGAGAATTTGGCAATAGGAGGACGCAAGATTGTTTGTGGGATATATATATATATATATATATATATATATATATATATATATATATATATATATATATATATATATATATATATATATATCTTAATATCAATAAATAAATATAATAAGTATTCTTTGACATAAACACCGGTTCTCATAATGGGATATGTTAACAAACACAACGCATACACACGTATGTATGTAGGTATGTACACACGGATACACATCAAGCTATACATTTCCAGTATACGCTGACCTCGCACTGAATGTAATAACGCACGATGCTGGTTCAGCTTACATTGGAAATGTATAGCTTGACCTGAAGCCATGCGTACCAATCTCCCATAAGTCTATCGGATTTTTTATTACTCACCTTCTAAAACACCTTAGGCTCACCCTAAGGGAATATTGCTGTTCCTATACTAAAGCTATAGCTTTAGTGTATTTTTTGTTTAGTTTAGTTAATTATTTTAGTATTATGTATAGTTAATTTAATTAGTTTTTAGTATCGTTAATTTAACCTTTTTTTTCTTTCTTAAAAGACCAGAACTTCCCCAGTCATCCTTGTTGTTTAATCCGGATTGAACTCGCGACTTTCGTTATTACTTCCAAAGCTCCAAAGACTGAGTCGAGGAAGTAATCACTGAGCTACTCAATGATAAAGACCCCTCATAGCTCATCTTAAGGACCTACTTGAGGGTTACCTCCATCGATGTACAAAAACCTTAGACGGCCATCCGTCTGGGTAAACCTTGGTACGTAAATCCAAAATATAGTCATGGAAAGACAATAAACCAAACACAGAGAGTCACGAGAGTTTCTTTTAAATTTATAATATCAATGCAATTGATTTCGAGCGTAAATGGAAAATAAAAGTAATAAAAACCATTACAATATTACTTTAGAAGGGTATGAGAGGATTGAGTAGTTTAGCTATCTATTTTAAAAAGCAAAATCTTATAGTACTTTCGGAAATGAGAAAAATATGTGAAAAGAGGTGTATGTATTCGCTATTTATAGAGCCTGCATGTTTCTAAGGTCATAATGTGTCACAATCTCCCAAACTAGGAAATATCCTGTTACTTGAGAGAGAGTGTTCCTCCGTGGACTAAGCATGCTAGGATCCGTTACATAATTTGTTTACATAGGTCGGTGATTGATTTTAGAACAAAGTACATAGATTAGTGTGAAAAAACGCGAACAATATATTCCAAGGTATTCCGTAAATGTTTAATATCAATGACACTTTTCCAGTGTAATGCTTTTAAGTACATAAGCCAGTTTTAAGATTGATAGAGCAAGCTTCATGCATCCAAATATCACACTTTTAGCCAACACCAGCCCACACAGATATCGAAAAGTATGTCGACAAACAGTGATGCATTTAGCTCTATTGTAAAGCCCAAGATCGAACGCTACAGTAGCACGTGCGTAGTTTATGTAAATCATTGTCTCGCTTCACCATTCCCACCACGTAGTTCATACTTACCCGTGACTTCCTCATTAGCTAAATCTCTTTCGTGAATGTGCCTCTAAATCGTTTTAATTTGTCTTCATATTCAATTTTCTGGTTTTATGTTCTGGATAGGTGAGACGTTTTCTTACTGTTTATCCTTAGTTGTTTGAACCGACTCAAATAAATAACGCAATTGACATATATTTTTATTCGACCCAGCCGAGTATTTCATCATCAACCGCCTATATCTCTCCCCACTGCCGGGACTGAGGCCTACTCTCCTACATAGAGTTTATGAGCCATAGCCCACTACGCGGGCCCAGAGCGGTAGACTTCACGATGTTTTCCTTCACCGAAAAGCCAATGGTAATGATTTTCATCATTCGTACATAATATCCAAATAACAAATTGGAACTCATTGGTACGAGCCAGGATCAAACTCAGGCCTGGATTGTCCAACGGTGTAGCCACTTAAAAAAGAACTTAGGGAACGACAGGTGCCGACAGAACGCAAAAATCAGAAGAGGTTACGTAGCATTTTTCGTCAGAAGTGTTTTTGGTGCATTTTATTTGGGAAATATTCGCTCAATTTTTCTTTTCAATATCTTTTTAACAAGGTATTTAGCATGATACTATTTATTAATGTCTCATTAGATTTGGTGACGCAAACTGCTATAGGCTCAATAGTTAAATTGTATTAATCATTTTAGATATTGGTAAGCAACTATCCAGTTCTGTCTTGGTGTTAGAAATCTTACTCCTGTGACAAAGACATCTAGAAGAGACAAACCATGCAGAGAGACAATATGTAGTAGATTGGCTTCCGGTTGACCACAATCTCACCTGAAATGTGGTCTAGTATGGTTCATGGCTGCCTCAAAATAGCCTATTCATTCTGGCCTTGAAGACATCCAGGTAGTAGCGCTCAGGAAACACAGAAACCGGGAGGAAATTCCACTCTTTAGCTGCACGCATAATGAATGAAAACAAACAAAAACAAATGAACAAGCAAAACCTTTCGTGCGAAATGGTGGAATTTCAACGAAATAGACGTGGAACCCTGTCGCTCCTTCGTTGGCAGGTTGTAAAAAAGTGTGTCTTGTTTCACAGCAGAACCTTAAAAACTACAAAGGCCAGCGCTTAGTAAATCGAAGCTACTACTAATCAACTCTACCCCAACGATAGATCTTCCGCACAGCCGGCGTTGTAAAGCATTGTATTTGAAACCGATATCTCTAGAAAAACAATTTCCGTGCACGTTGTGCAACAAGATGGATCGCCGTATAAATCTCGTATGTGTCTAATTGACGGGCCAGGAAGTCCGAACACGCTAGCGAGCCGAACTGGCTACACTGATTCTAACTTGAAACTGAAATTGCAACGTTATTTTATGTTTTGAACACGATTGTCCTCTATCCAACGGCTACCAGGATAACCCTGTTTATTTCTACGCTGTATTTTAAATATAGTCTGTATTGTTTATATTTACGTGTATGCCATTAAATTTTTGATATTGTTTTTTAAGAATATTTGGCAGACGGAATAGTAAGTCGCGAAAACTACATAAATGCAATGTATACTACTACATAAATTGTACAAATCTCGCGAAAAAAGTGACGTAGTGTTTTCGGACCATCAAAGTGCTTTTGTTTTATTTATTAGGAAAAGTATATGGTCATAGCTATCGTACTATATCATACCCAATTTTAGATTCGCTATCGCTTGTACGAAGGCCCACTAACAACCTAAGCTGAAACCATCTTGTCCACAACTGTTTCTGATTACAATCCCCATTTGTAATACCGATCCTCGAAGCTACACATTACTTCATTCCTAATGAGAGCCTCGGCCTTTTTAATCATCGTAAAAGGCCCATAAATCTTAATTACAAGGCTTATTATTTCGAATCGAGGCTCAGATGTGACGTGGACGCAGGCAGGACAATACCCGACATGTAATATATTGGCTTTAACTGTTCGTCCGAGTCCTTATGTCTCCCTAGGAATCCTAAGGTTTTATGTCCTCTACAAATAACACCGTTTTCTTGTAGTTTAAACCCCTTGATGCAAAAGAGGGGTCTTACGAGTATAAGATTGAGATTTTTATGTACCTATGGAAGGTTCCAGTAAGAATATCAGTGACACAGATTGATGTGTCTGGGTTTTTAAAATACTTTTAATGTATTATATCTCTGAATGTAATAGTAAATACAGTTGAAATATGTTGTATAACAGCTATTCGATCCCAAGTTCACTGTTCTTAAACCAATAATTATTTATTTTGCTCACGGAAACCTGTGTATCTAGCCGCCTAGATAAGTGACAAAATCAAGTCAAATCACGTCCGTCAACCGCAATCAATGGAAAAGCAACCGACGAAAAATAACAAGAAAAATAAATGTCGAAAAAAATATATACCTCGTGAAAGTGGTGGTCCGAAGAAACCGCACTGATTGCACAAAGGCGTCCCGAGGGGGGGAATTATCGTCACGTCGCGGGCCCCACTTCGTTAGCCCTGCCTGATGACGTGTGCTGCCACAACCTTGCGATTCCACTCACATTGCGATATTTGATGTTACAATAAGTTGCCAAATAGAGGGAACGTCCTTAAACAAAACATGTTACTGATTTTGACAGTGCAACAACTTGTATGCTGAAAGAAAATGGAAAGAGAGAAAAACTACATTTTGATAATAGTAAATCAACTTCAAAAAAATAATGACTCTGGCCCTCGAAAAGAACCTGAGCCTAGAACAACCAGAAATATGAAACCCATAGAAATAGGTCATAGCAAAAATCTCATTGGCCTCCAGTCGTCTATAATTAATTAACACCAGACTTACTTAAATTGCGTATTAAATATTATTAAATATTTAACATTTATTTTTGATTTTTGGAGATTTCAATATTCACCCATTAGTACGTTTCACATCAAATTGTAAGTACTTTAGTGGAAAAAAATTATTGCATGTACTGAAATTGTCAATTTTATTTTTCACCACAATAGGCGCCAAATATAATAGCATTAACAAGGCAAGGAATCAAGTAGCTTATGAAGTAAGTAGTACCCGTAATTTTAGTACTACATTAGTTGGTTACTGTTTTTAAAGATTCGATATCCGTTGATTTTTATTAGCCCTTTACTTAGCCCTTTTACATGTCAATTCCAAAACGCTTCATTGTCATTGTCCAAAATTTTGACAGTTTAAAATTATTGTCACTTTGACTTTCAATCTTATGTAAACGTTGTAATTACAAGTCTAATTTTTTTAAATCAATATCGTTAAATAGCACACCCAATTTGGCAAAAATATTTAATTATATTGTAAGAAAAAAATTACGGAAATTAGGAGTGCTTGATTTGGGAAATTACCGTCGTTATTCAGTCTGCCTTTGTCTTATCTAATAACAGACAATGCAATACATTATTCAATTTCAGATTCCAAAAACACCTTTATTACGGGAATAACAATCATGAAAGACTAAATATTTCAGTTTGTAATTATAACCTTATTAAAAGCACGGGGCCGGAACAGAGATTTAATTATCTCCACGGGGGATATTCCCAAAAATTTGCATATTGATCGACGCTCATTATTGTTACGCATATACATATAGGTCCTAGCGCCCGAGGCGGGGGGCGCGGGACGCGGGACGGGCGGCACCCACGCACGTATACCTTACCACCGGCTGCGTAATTACAAACGCCAGTACTTCTGTAGACCAGTGGGCATTGTATCAGACCCGAATCAGAGTAAGATATGTGATTGATACAGTCAAACGTGTTTGCATAAACTGCTTAAGGATTAGTGTATTTATCTATCCATCCTGATATCATAATTGCTGGCAAAATTTCAGTTAAATAACTTCGCTCGATATACAAAAGAAGTTGCCTCAGAAATAAATTAAACACAAAAAGTTTCAATTAAAGAAGTTGCGACGTCCGTACTAAAATACTTTTGAAAATTTACGCCTAATATGTTACAGCATCAAACTAAAATAACTATTTCAGAACTATTATCATATCATATATCACAAAGGCACTGGTTTCCATGAGAGGATTGTTATTCTTAAAACTCTGGTTAATAAGTAATCATATCAATGAAAACTACGTTGATCTCAAAATATGTCAAAATTTCAAACTGATCCGTTTATAACCAAATTAAGGTGTAAAAAAGTAAAAGCACAGTACAAAACACATGACCGTAAAGGGTAATAAAAAGTAGATTCTAAATACGCATTCTTTGTGTAACATCGTCTCATTACCTTCAACATAGCTCAATTACGGGTAAACAAGCGCGTACCAAGAAGTAGAGTATCTACACGACAATATGTACAAGGACAGAGCACAAGACGGTGCTATTCGTCTTCTCACTGACGCATCACGTGTAAGTAGGACGATGTATAAGAAAATAAATATGAAAACAAATGACGAGCGCCACAGGAAATGAGCGGGAAATGGAATCCGCGTGTAGAGTTTTTATGTGAGCTTCCGATTAATGTTTCTGAGGCTGCGTATTTATTGTGGTGTACAATATATACATAGCCTCAAACATGGTAAATCTGAGAGAGATATAGTATATATATGAGAGAGAGAGACGGTATAGCAGGCAGGCTGATGATCAGTTGATCAGATAACAAGTAAATGCGTTCAAAAAAAACTGGAAAACGACTTGCCCTAAAAGTCTACTTTAAGGCAGATTTATATAGTTTTCTCATGGTCCACTGTCAGAACTGGACAAAATTGAAATAGAACCACACAGAAAGCACCAGCTTTCAAATAAAAAAAGAATCATCCAAATCGATTCACCCAGTCAAAACTTCTGATGGGTATAACCATAATATAGAGGTATATAAAAATACCCATCGAATTGATAACCTTTTTTGAAGTCGGTTAAAAAGTGAGGTACTCGTATCACTGTTTTCCCATGGCCCCACCATTTTGTCCGACTGATCCACGAAGTGAATTTATTTCTTCTTTTTTCGAATGGACTTGATGCTGTTGGTCCTGCGACCACAACAGCAACTAGCGTAAGGGTGTCCACTTAGGCTCGGTTCCTTTTCAGTATGAAAGTTAGCAGATCCAGCGCCTCATTAGCTTGAGGGTTTAGATGAAGGTCACGTTTAAGCCCATTGTACATCAATTAAAATAAAAACCATAGACACACGGCAAACACTATATCCTACTTAATATTATAAGTGTGAAAGTTTGGATGTTTGGATGTTTAGATGTTTGGATGTTTGTGACGCTTTCACGGATAAACTACTGAATGGATTTGAATGAAACTTTACAATAATATAGCTTATACATCAGAATAACATATAGGCTATAATTTAGTTTAGTTAAGAGGGCGCCACTCGAGGCATCAACTGATCATTTTGAAACGCTCGCCGTTTTTATATATTTTTAAAAGTTTATTCAATATATAAGTCGTAAAAACATTATAAATTCAAAGTATTTTGTGTCCCAGTGGTGGTAAATACAAAAATCGACTGGACCAATGGCTCCTCCATCAAAAGCAGCGATCGACAGGTTGGTGGACGTTACAACTGATTTATCATCAAAAATTTCCAAACTAGAAAGAAAGCTGGATGATTGCTATAGTGTAATTAATAAACAACAAGCTTGCATTAAAAGCCAAAATGAGAAAATGACCCTAATATTAAATACCCTTGAAAATTTCAAAACATTACTGGGCAAACGAAACACAGAACAAAATGAACAGAAAATGACTAGACAATACAAGAAAAATACAAAGCTGATTAACTCACCGGACACAAGCGATAAGATCCACACGCCCCAATCTTCACCCAACTTCAATATCACCAATGACACGACCACTAAGATTCCAGCAAAACTGAGTGTCTCCCTAAACTCGGTCGCACTCGATGACTCCGGACCACAAGGTCTAACACTACTAGACACCGTGAACGTGAACACCAGACCCCGGCGGGCAGCATCGAGCAGCACCCCAGCGCGGGCTGTACAGGTGCCGCCGCCGGCCGCGCGGACCCCGCCACAGTTACCAGGTACGGGCCCTACCACTGTCTCCGACGCTGCTGGTGCGGGCTGCCTGCGAGCAGCTCCTCCGCGCACAGTCAACCTCCACCTGTTCAACTTCAGTGTGGAAACCTCCGCGGGAGACGTTGTTCAGCACCTCAAGTCCCGTCTCAAGATGAGTGACACTGACGTCATGTGCGAGAAGCTCACCACCCGGGGTGAATATACGTCGTTCAAGCTTAATGTTCCAACGGCGAAGGCACAGCTTGTACGAGATCGTAAGTTATGGCCGGAGGGTGTAGCTGTCCGTAGGTTCAACATTGTTACGTCAAAAAACTTAAAAACACATCACAGGTCAAATCGAACATAACCTCGATCCCTCGTAACACAACTTGTACATCGAACACTACTGTAATACACCAAAATGTACGGTCCATCACAGGCAAAACTGCTTTATTAGATGTATTACTGAGTAAACAAGATCCCGACGTGCTGGTCTGCACGGAGACGTGGTGTCGGTACGGCGAGATTCAGCGCGTCAGATTATGTGGGTACGAGCTCGCCAATTCATACTGTCGCACGCGCATCCAACACGGCGGCGTTGCTATGTTCGCTCGAAACGGGTTGTTATATAAACAACGAGCCGACCTACAGAGTCTGTCCGTTGAGTATCACTGTGAATTCACTGCTATAGAATTAATTAAAATGAATTTAATCGTAATAGGAATGTATAGAACAGGAAACGGCGAATTCCAAACATTTGTAAATATATTGGAATCACTTCTGTCCAAAATAATAGACGAAAACAAAAGGTATATTTTAGTCGGAGATATAAACGTGGATTATCTAACAAATAACAGTAACAAACGACATGTAAATGATTTGTTGAGTTCATATAACTCAACGAACATAGTGAACTTTGCAACGCGTGTCGCTGGGGACTGTAGCACTTCCTTGGATTGCGGGATCGTCGCGCATGATGAGGCGGACGGTGCCGTCTCGGCCGCACCGCTCCGCACGCCGATAAGTGATCACAACGCACAAATGTTCCTTATTAACTCCTCACATGCTGGCAGATCAGTAAATAGGTTCGTCGAGCGACGGATTTTTAACGAGGATTCCATACACGCATTTTATATTGACATAACAAAATATAATTGGAGTTTTGTATATAAAGACGACGTTGACATAAATGACAAATTTAGCACTCTAATTAGAGTATTGACGTATTATTTAGATATTCATTTCCCCATTAAAAAGTTGTTATTAAAAAAGAAAAATAACACTCCTTGGCTAAGTGATGAACTAGCTAACTATATTCATAAATTCGATCGATTTTGCGAAATGAAACATCAATATCCAAATGATGTAATCATAAACGACTGTGTCAAATATTACTCGGAATTAATAAAGTCTATAAGCTTACGCGATCGCCGTAAGTACACAGACGAAAAGCTTAAATCCGCGAAAAACTTTTCCAGAGAAATGTGGCGTATAGTAAATGACGAAATATCTGCGAAAAGTCGTTCCCAAAACATGTGCTTGTTAGAAAAAGGTTCCTTAGTAAATGCGAAAAATATACCGGATAGATTCAATACACATTTCCTCACAGCAACTAAACATTTACCATTGCAAAGTAATAAAGAGAAAGCTATCCAGTACCTCATTAAAAACTCGCCTGGCATAGACCCACCAGACTTCATTTTGCCGAGCGTCACACGCGACACTATAAGTAAAGTTTTAAAACGCATGCTTCACACAGCCAGTACTTTAGACGTCTACGACATCTCAGTGAACATACTGCTGTCCGTATGGCCCGCTATAGCAGACGTACTAGTAATACTGATCAACGACATGTTTGCTACTGGACTATACCCAGATGCCTTAAAAAGCACTCGGGTGTGTCCAGTATATAAAGGAAAAGGCGATAAGTCACAAGTGGACAGTCACCGGCCCATTACGATCGTTCCAAATATTTCAAAAATAATTGAATCTGTGGTGTCGACCAGTCTAATGGAACACTTAGAATCCAACGACTTACTAACGGACAGACAATACGCATATAGGAAACATAAATCCACCACAGCAGCAGCGCACCAAATAATAGATTCCATTATCACCAGTGTAGATGACAAATATAAGACTGCCGGGATATTTTGTGACTTAACGAAAGCGTTTGATGTTATCGAAAACAAGATACTCTTAGATAAGTTGAGTTTCTACGGAATAAAGGGTAAAGCTCATCAACTACTGAACTCATTTATGACGAACCGAAAACAGACCGTGGAGATCGTTTCTGACGGGAAAAAGTACAGGTCACAAGCAGGTGAAGTCCAGGTTGGCATTCCTCAAGGGTCTGCCTTAGGGAACACCCTGTTCTTGACCTTCATAAACGATCTCCCCCGGTTCATCACAGACGGATTGGTGGTATTGTTTGCAGACGATACCACAGTCATATTAAGTGCTAAAACATATGAGCAGCTCAATATAAAAATAAGAAGAACTTATGAACAACTGTGCGATTGGTTTTCATCAAACGGCCTAGTACTGAACGCAACCAAGTCAAATGTAATGCTCTTCTCCGGCCGCCCCATCGAGAAACCACTGAGCATTGATTCTCCGGTTCCATTTTGTCACGAGTGCAAGTTCTTGGGATTCACTCTCGACTCAAATGTGAGCTGGAAGTTACATATTCAATCACTGTGTGAAAAGCTTGGAAGTGCAGCCTATGCTCTTAGAAAATTACGCCCGTTAGTGTCTAGTGCTGTGCTGAGGCAAACATATTTTGCCTACTTTCAATCCCTACTCTCATATGGAGTCATGTTATGGGGTAATTCGACGGATTCCGGTCGCGTTTTCGTCCTTCAAAAGCGTGCGCTCAGAACATTGATAGGATTAAAACCTAGAGAGTCATGTCGCACACTCTTCTCGACCCACCATATTATGACATTGTCGTCCCTATATTTGTTCGAGGTAATCTCTTACGTCCGACGCAACCAAACGTCATTTGCCCGTCGCACGGGTGGCGGGGCGGGGGGTGGTCGAGAGCTGCGTAGCGCGGGCCGGCTAGCGGTGGTACCGCGGCGCACAAATCTCGCCACTAAAAACCCGCGAGTGATCGGACCCACGTATTACGAGCGTCTACCCAGCGATCTAAAAGGTGAAACAAATGACGAAACGTTTTATCGACGACTAAAAAACCTTTTGTTGGATAAAGAATACTACAATGTAAAAGATTTTATACTGGATAAATTTTGAGTATCTATAATATTATAGATTTATTTTATTATTTCTTTTGACATTAAATTTACTGTTTGACATTTATTTTATATAATTTTTGACATTTTAAATATTTTTGACGATCATTGTACACTCTGACATTTTTATATATATTTTTTTGTAATCTTGACATTGGTACAATGAAATAAATAATCTAATCTAATCTAATCTATAAAGGCATATTGTGTAAATTGTCCAAAATCACACTAATAATATTAGTGGGATTACACGGGCAATTTGGGCATAACAAAAACGCGTTGCCTAGCAACCGACCATAGAATATGTAATTCGTATATAAAAACTTTCGCGTTTATAATATTGGTGTGAAGACTATTTGAATGTACTACGTCAGATATTGAATTTTATTTTGTTTCTTTAAACTATTAACCTACGTAACATAAATAAATAGAAACTATTTTGTACCTTATGCTGGAAATGGAGATAGATGCCTTCTATGCCTATCGAACAAGTAGAATAAATCCTGAAGTACACGCGGACAAAGTCGCGGGCGGAAGCTAGTATATAATATATTAAACGGTTATTTATTAACGTTATTTAACGGTTTATATTGCACGTAGGCCTCGGTATACAGTAATGAAAAGTGATGCTAGCGTTGAACTCTTTTGTATGTAAGAATATATGAAATCGGAAAATATCTCTTATACAAATTTAGACATTGTTTTGGATCTTCAAAGATCTACATTTAGAGACAGAGAGAGAGAAAGTAATTTTCGTTAGGATTAGATAATAGGGTGATAATATCTACGACGCTTTAGTCGCTTTGGCGAGACGAAGATTTTTTTCAAATGTCATCAATGACAATGTCTTTTATAAGATATTTCCACTCACAAAACTGTTTAAAAAAACTAAAGAACTTTAAAAAATCAGTACAAATGTTGACCACAATATTCAAATTTTAAAAAGTTATTATGCAATATTCAATGCTACGTCTATAGATTGAAGAAATTGAATAATTAAAATAATTGATTATTCAATTCATTGTCAACTTGAATCAAAGGACATCAAACCAATTGATTAACTTTGGGACACGTGTGGCGTAACAAAAAAAGGTCTCGTAGTTAATTAAAATATTCAATTTTTAACAGTCGTTGTTGTTGTTTTTGGAAGAAAAACGGTTTATGGATTTAGTAAGCTATGTTCTTACGTTCATCTGTTTTAAGTTTTTAGCCGCCTCCGTAGCCTAGTTGGCTACAAAGTCGGACTCATATTCTGGAGTTCCTGAGTTTGATTCCCAGCGGACGTATTGATACTCGGTTCATTTGGTGATAGGACATAGTCTATGTCCACCTGGCTAACTACCATCATATTACCTACGTTTACCACCTAGCCTAACAGCGGTGTGATAACAAGGCGGACAAAAAAAATGACCTACGACCAACCAAACCTAGTACAGGTACCCCGCACTGGGAATCGAACCCAAGACCTCTGAATTATCAGTCCAACATTTAGCCATTAGGCCACGTAGGTGGTCAAAAGCGATAATATGTATAGGTATAAATCAAGAATTACTGATGAGTATATGACATATTAATTAGACATTATTATTACAGCTCTTTATCGCTGTCACCCTCTTCACCCCAAGACGATCGCGTAATAAAATATCCAGCAATCACAATTCCTGCCACGTTTTTACAATAGTGCGGGGTCTCGAGGCACCTCGTCCAACGAATCGCACTGATTGCACAAAGCTCCTTGCTGTCCCCTCTCATTTAGTTAGTGCGCCTTCACAGTTCATAACATAATACAGCCCTTGACTTACGAGAGTAAAGAGATACGAAACAAAATAGTTTCCAGGCGGAATTACACTGAGACAGTAACTGGAATCAGTATTGGCGTCAGGCGACAGTTACACGATGACAGTACCGGATCAGGACTTTCTGGCCTTGAAATCGAAGTTAAACTAACTGAATCTATAAGAATGAATATCTGCCTTAATACTATACTGTTTTGTCATAATCTTATAAAATATGACAGATATCTGCAGTGCAGTAATTGACAACATTTCAGAGTATTCGTCGTCAGGTTAAAATAACGTCTATTTGCATCCAAAGCTTGGATTTTAAACAAAAATTGTTGCGTGGGATAGGGTGATACTGTTCTAAGAGAATCTGGTACTGTTTTATCGTAGTTATAAATATGTATTGACAACAGTAACATATGCATAGTTTATATAAGTCAATGTATACAGCGCTTTAAATTACAGACCACTGAGACAGCATTGTAAAACAGATGCTTTTGAATGGTTTTTTTAGTGTTTTTGTAATAACGATTAAAAGCTATCACAAAATACTGTATACTAACAATTGTAAAAATACATACTACAGGTCTGACGAATATCTGAGTCTGTTCTTGAGGTATGAGAGCGGTAAGGGAGGATGTGTTTACGGAACGTCAAACGACGCCCGAATAGATATCGATGTTTGACGTTTCGTAAACACTCCCTCCCGCACCACACCCATACCTCAGGAACGAAATCAGTTATGCGTGACACCTGTAATTTGTGACTTATTCATGCCACTGATTTCACACACACACATTTAATCATTCAAATTATTTTTTGCTTCTACTATTTCGAGCAACGTTCGTGACGTCTTCGTCATTGAATCTTATAATACCGAAAGGTGACAGATCGACGCACCCACCCCAAGCGCCGCATCGTACTGCCGCTCCCCGACGACGAAATGAATAATTGATTCAAGCTCAACGTTCAATAGTCAGCGAAGTAGTTAAAAACAACGTTAAGCACATTGTCGGTGATGTTCAAGTCGGGCCCGGTGAAAGTTTCCACGTTAGGAATACTTGAGAAGTCCATTACACGGTTGATGGCGTCTCGACCTTACAGCCCTCAGTTGTTTGTAATTACGCAGACATGGCCCCGAGATTTCATTTAAACTTTGTGACGCCCGCGCCCGCGCCGCCGCTGACAGCTCTTTCTGCAATTGTTCACTTCCAAGAGCTTCCAAGAAAAACGTTTTGGCGGCACTGGAACCTAGCGTTAACTTTGTTGAATTCGGAAATTCTTATTACGGTCATGATTATTCAACTGCATTCGGATATTATATGTGTAGTCTCGGCTATAGAATACGATCACCCAAGTCAACCCGTGGGTGTCGTAAAAGGCGAATAAGAGATAACTTTCAGGAATGTACAGTGCCGAAAATAGGGCGGTGCCAGCGGTGCCCCGACACAGGGCGCAGACCTTAGGGAAGCGCAGAAATAACCAGGCTCGCTCTTTAGGTAATGCATGGGTGCATGACGGACAGTTAAAAGACTAGATACGGCACTCTATGTGTCACCAACATCTCACTGCAATTTTAAATCTATCTGACAAACGCGATGATTATGTAAAGTTCGACGTGGAAATCTATATTTTCTACAGCTGATGATGATTCCGATTCTGATATTTTGTATTCTCTGCGACTAGAGTAAGTGAACCATGATACCTCGCTACTGAAGCGCTTCGGAGAATTTTGCTCAGACGCATGTAGACTTCTTCTACAACACGATGCGCAAGAGTGCAGCCTCGCGCGCTGTGTGTCCTATGGTGCGGGGCAGCCGCAGTTAAATAAATAGTCTACTCGCGCAACGCACCGAAGGACCGATGATACTGTTACCCTGGTTATCAATCAAAATTCCATTTTCGGTAGAGCATTGCTGGGTATATATTACCGTACCTATTATTTTAAGATTTTGAGTATGTTAATGATTCATATTCTGTACGGAAGCCTCAGTGCGTGAGTTCAACTAGCATTTGACCGGTTTTTTTACGACGACGGGGAGCAAATGTTTTCAAGTGTGGACCATGTACCTGGGAACGTGTTCCAGACTGGTACGACCTGGTGAAGTTTGCGTGACCTTCCAATTATTCGAAGATTGTGATTAGTTAATCGTAGATGGCAGTGCCTATGTGGCAGTATGTGTCATGTTCGCACAGTTGTTGTCTAGAACAAGTTGAAATAATAAGTTAACAGTTTATGCATATTAAGGAGCGGCGACATCGCCACGGTTACATATTCATCACATATGTGTATATTATGTCAGTAGATATACGGTACAGTTTCAGGCGATGAAACTAAAGACCGTCACATGCTAGTCGTTATATAAACATATAATGTGACATAATTGGGTATTTGTCAAAAAGAAAATTTGTCTCATTCGATAATCCATGTAAAAAGATAAATAGCTCGGTCCTTATTATTTTTTCGATATGACTAATAGTTTTTTCAGCACAACCCGCCGAAAAGAGATTCTAGTCACGCGGTGCTAAAACGCTCCATATAAATCGGGCATGTTTTATGACGTCACATATTGGAGTGTTAAATGTATAAAGCTTGTTCGATATTTTGAGTTATCTCGTAAAATTATATACTCTTATAAAAACGTTCCAAATTTAATGAACAAACGAAATCTAATAAGCATTTTACTATACGAGAAACTAGATTTTTCGCAATTTTTGAAACATTAAGATCTTGAAAAATCCAAAAATAAATTAAATTATTAAGTCCGTTACGGTATAAAATACAATTCAACCCCAAACAAATTAGGTGTCAAGTACCCAATTTACTAAAAAAAGGTGTTTTAAATTTTTTGCAGATTTCAACATAACAAAAATTAAATAGGCAGAGGCTATCATTTCTGGAATATTGAATATTTTCTGTAGGTACACTCGAGTACAAAAATATGTATCCACTTTTAAACCATGTCCATTCACCTGTAACTGACATTTCCTTCAACACACTACATAGAGACAAGCAATAGTGAATTTGATATGGTTCAAAAGTGGATACATATTTTTGTACTCGAGTGTACAAAGATTACTTTTAGCTGAGATGCTTGCTATAAAGCATGCAGCTACGAGTATATATCGGTCACTGCAGAATGCAAAATCACAGACAAGGAACAAGCATACCGCGTTCCATAGTTGCACAAGGGCTACTAAATTCTGCTAAGTATACATTCCATTCAATTAGTCAAGACTTTAGGCAGAACTTTACTGGTGCGGTAAGGATGAGGCATGGCAAGCAACGTGTCACCATAATTTATGTATTTCGCAACTTGGTGTCTCTGTAACTTCGTCAGCGGTTAGTTGTGATCGTATTAACTATGTGCATAATTCGGGACAAGTTTTGATTAATACTGATGTACTGTTACTCCACGAGACATTTTCCTGGTCAAATTCCAGAATTTGGGCATCAGAATTTCTGTAGAAACAAATTCTTGCAGCGACCACCTATCTACATGCCAAGCTTGGTTGTAGCAAGTCCTATTATGGTAAGTCATACGAAGCTATGCATTGGGGGACTTTGTTGATGGTAGTGCATTTTTTATGTCCTCCTGGCTAGCTACCACCATGTTATCTAAGTCTGCCGCCAAGCAGCTCCGGTTGGAAAGGTAGCAGAGCCAGCGCCTCATTAGGTTGAGGCTTCTGGGTAAGCACGCTTACCATCCATCGGCCTTATCGTCACTTACCATCAGGTGAAGTAAAGGTAAAGTAAATCCATCATACATAAAATAAAATTGGAAATATGCAGTTGACAATACATCTACTCAAATTTAAAAGCATTTTTTTCCACACAGGAATCTGATGAAAAAGCGCGACATTGTGTAAAACACCTTTACTTATCGAATTATTGCTACACTTTTTAGTGCTCATTCATTATCAATTTTTGAGTCAAGCTCGGTAGCTTATGTGTTCCCAATTGCTTAAAACCCCTTAAGGTGTCCGTAAGCGAAATGAAGCTCTTGGTTGTCTCGAGTAAAAAACCCTTGACAAAAAGTAGAACCTAGTTAGAACCGATTTGCACTATTAATTATAGTGTATAGTGCATTCATAATCATAGTATGGTTTAATAGTAAACAAAACTAATGTACTTCGCACAGCCATCGTCAGCACCTAAAACAGGCATCACAGGCAAAAAGTTGACTTCGACATCAATCACAAACGGGTCCCAATTAAAACCTACGAGCTGAGTGGATCCAAGCAGGCACTGCGCTGGAGGCACGACCCTAATTGCTAAGCTCAGGCTCAATATTCCAAATTGAATACGCCGGTGTAAGCACGCCCAACGATTTTTGGCGAAATTTTGTGAATAGCGTAAAAAAGTATATCAGACTATATTAATTGATTTAAACATTTTAAGAGCTAAGCTATGTTCAAAAAGCTCTATTTATAATTGTAGTTCTCTGGATCTCCGGCGTACAGTTACAATGTTTGTAGTTGTGACATTCGACACGTATAAAAATAATAAATAGGCTTGAGAAATTTAATTTCCTAGCACATTTTGAGTTGCAGCCTATCCAAAAAAATCGGTTCGGCGGAGATGTAATGTAATGTCATGTAATGTACAAACTCACAAAAAAACTCCAAGGGTTTTCATTCCTTAATTTTTGTCAAACAAGAAGATTAACTGTATCAAAATTTAACTTGAGACCTTTTTTTGAAAATGGTTGAAATGGTTGGACGGCTCTGGGTTCGATTCCCAGTAGAGTTACCTACTCGGTTTAGCTGGTGGTAGGACATTTTCTATGTCCATCTGGCTGGCTACCTGTCTGCCCCCAATGTGTGCTGTTGTCGTTCTAGTATGAAATGCAGCAAGACAGCGACTCATTAGATTTAGGCTTCCGGGTGCGCACGATTACCATCAAGTGCAAGGTATATATTTTTAACTGTCATAATTTACTCACAAAATTTGATTCACCGATAACCGATAACATGAAAAATTAATGACGTGTTGTATAATTTTTGACGCTGAGCCATATATTTCCTTTTTTGGAACTAGACCTCTGACAGAGCGACGGACAAAATATAATCAAACAACGCTTGTGTGAAGTGCGTCCTGACTGTGGTCTCTGTAGGGGAACTCATCTGAAAGCCTGTTAAATCTGTTGCTTGCCGAGATTTTCTACATAAATCGTCTAAATTGACTTCGAGAATGACGTCATTATAAAGATTGATGGCCCGGCCCTAATTAGAGAAGAGAATGATAAAATCCTTAGATTGATCGGGGACTGAGTTTTTTTTAACAAAAATTTCATCATTTATTTTAACTAGTTTTATGTTATCAATGTTATCATATTCGGTTAATTGGAAGGAAATCGTATTTTAGATCTTGTACAATAAATATTTCTTTACTTCCGCACTTTAAAATAAAAACCCTCGGTGAAAGTGGTTCAAAATCATGGTCGTTACCAAGAATGTATTTTAAAATACTTGGTTTGTCCTTGAATGTCATAATATGTAAGTAACCATAAAGCCTTTTGACAGAAACGTGCTCACCCAGTATCCATTAGTTTATTCCAGTCAGATCGATGCTAAATCACTACGTATTAAATTCCAAACGCTTCATGTCATTGTAGTAGACACCCAAGTGAAACGTTTACGTATAAACTTACATATTGTTTGACATCAATCAATTAAGACCGGCCTACAGTTTAGACATCTAGGTAGACTATAATGACAGGAGCGTATTCAGGTTTTTAAATAATTTTTACAAATATAATTAACGCGTTCAAAAAGAACTAGAAAGGGACTTCAACTGCCCTAAATGTCTACAGCATTCATCCCCGAAAATGTTCACCCCTAGAGGTAGAATTATCATATTTGGTTTTTGTTGGTTTTCTCAAAAAGCGCTAAATCAATTTCAATAAAAATTTATATGGGACCACCTCTAAAGTATAGAGCATACTACACTATCAAACAAACAAAAAGACTCGTCTAACTCAACAAAGAATCATTAAAATCGATTCATAATTTGCGGAATAATCGCGTTACATACATACTAAAAAGAAAAAACATACACTCGAACTGAGATCCTGCTCCTTTTTTTTTAATTTTTGGAAAGTATTTAAGAGGTGGTCTCATATAAATTTTATCAAACTTGATTGAACGCTCTTTGAGAAAATCAATAAAAACCAAATTTTCAAGGCAAATGATAATAGCAATAAATAAATAATTTAGGTTGCCTGAAAGATATCGCTTTTAGCGATAATGCCACCTTCCTGTACCTTTTTTGTATTCTTTTATCTATTCTGTTTTTATTTTTTCGGTGTTCAGTAAAGTTAATTTGACTGAATGCCCATTTCGGGCATACGCGAGGAATGTTATACTCAAAGTCAAATTATGGGTTATTATTAAAAGCCAATTATAAATTTTAATTGCGTTGAATATGTACTACAATTGTAAGTTACACAAAAGGTGAAATAATATTTCACACGTATTAAAGAAAACAAAATGTTCTAATTTTAAATTTCTCAGACACGCGCGTTAACCGCGCGCGCGCGCACCTTACCTCGCCTCCCATCATAATCAGCACATTTTGTTCAGAACCAAACCGCGTTCAAGCTCTCTCCAGCCATACTCCATGCGCTGGCAGCATTGCCCCGCTGGATGGCTGGAGATACGTTGAGACAGGTACGACCCGGAATGGAAATCACAGCCCCTTTTCCTCAAACAATTTATTGTACTATGAACCACTATACCACTCAATTCAACAATAAACGATTTTGATTCCCATCGAGTTTCGTCTGAGTCCGTGCCTGCCTACATGTGATTAATCTCGCTTTGAGGCCGATAAGGCTGTTTACAGACACGCTCCGTCTACGGTCGGTTGGTCGGCTCGCAAAGCTCGTGTCCCTTATTACAGCCCTGTGTAGCCAAATAGCACCGCATTGTCTGAATTCTCGATGTTAGTTTGATGTATATTCAAATACAGGAAAACATAGTTAGTTAATACCAGTGACTTCACCTGCATGGCCTTCAGAACCTCAGCCACAAACGAACTTTTTACTGGGATAAAAATTAACTGGTGGGTTGATACAATTTTTGCCGACTTTGCCAGAAGGAGACGTATGTTTTTCGAGTGATTATTTATATATCTTTGGCACGCTATGTAGCCTGAACAACTTGTTGGGTTTCAGCTTGAGAGGTGTCGTTAGATTTTTCTTAATTGTGAGAGTGACCCATCCTAGTAATATATACTTTTTTCTTTTGTAATAAGGTCCTCTTTCCATTTGTTATAATGCACGCTGTCAAAAAAAAGTTACTTCCACTACTAATTCTACTTACACGACTACATTACTGGGATGGGACAAATAGTGTCTTATTACAAACGGAAAAAGATACATATTTCTAGGACGGATGACCTCTTGCCTAAGTGGCGCCAACTAGTGGCGAAAATCTTCGTGAACACCCTCATTAAATTACGTAGAATATAATCCTTACAGCCAGAGCCGCAAAAGGCGGTTCTAATATGTATTTAACAGTGCCGTTGTCATATCGTTAGTTGGTTCACATTCTATGAAACCACACTCAATAAAGCCGTATTCGGAAATTCTTTTATCATTTAAAAGTCAATTATCGTAAAATAAGTGCACATGTGATTGTGCGCAAGAGCAACTCATCCATTTTTATGGAACCGTTTTTTGCGATTTAGTTCTTACCCTTTTAAATGGTTGACATCTCTACTGTATTCCTTATGAAGAAAACTCGTCTTAATTTAAACAAGCAAAAACCATTCCTTCATGAAAGTCAATCGATACCGTTGTGGCACCAAATTAAAACGATAAATAAATATTCTAAATTAAATACTTGCTATAAAAAGTAACAATCTTATGAGTAAAATAGGAAGGACTACTTTTAGAAATGTCTTCTAATTAGAAGTGCCTTTTTTGTGTATTTTTCCCGCAGGTGTACACACACTGCTCTTCCTAGTGATACGCCACATTGACCGATCCCGAAACCCATGCATCAAGAGATTTACCGCGGCCGCTAATTTCCCCCTACTTTTACCAGAGCCGTGTTTCATAAAAATACAATTCGTAATAAACTGACAAACGTCCGCCATTTTCGAATTTTCGACCAATCAACGGGCAGTATTGGCGAAAATGACACCACATTTGTCAGTTTATTTTGAATTTTATTTTTATGAAACACGCCCCTGATCATCGTCAGTCATCTACAAGTAAGAGAAATTGAATTTTACTAAAAGTATTATTCTGGGTTTCTTAAATAAAATTGTGGTCGTAATTTATTTATTTTATGTTGACTGTTTTTGTTGTTATGTAAAAAATCATATATTATAAAATAGAAAAGATTTACAAAATAATTAGGCCTCAATCAATAGCGCGCTCTCGAGATACACTGTAATGGACTGGTGGATGGTATTACTAGAATCCTAGAATGCATATCTTATACAGTTTGTATCGTCGCTAAATCTGATAAATGTATGGCATTCAATATTCTATGCGAAGGACCCGGCAAAAACGCACTATTAAATACAACTTTTTCAATGAGCCCTTCAATATAAAGCTTTTTTCCAGTACTCAGCGTCCACCCATAAAGGAATGCTGTCAACCGGCGTCCATTGAAATCGGCCTCTTTTAATTTTGAAGCCAATAAATTTAGTAATCCGCCCGTGGAATTTATATCGAGCCATTTAACGTCAATAAAAGAGTGGAGGACGTAACAGAAGGCTTTTTGCGAATACGCTGGGACTTGTGAGGTCATTTTACATACAAAGGTGACGTGGCAATGATAATACTGAAGGATTGCAGAAGAACATTGCAGATAGACGAACGCGATACAGAAATAGAGAGAATAGATGCAACACAGATTCTTCGGGTGACCCCAACCGTCTTCAAGTGCTTTAAAAGTATACAGCATTCATCCCTTAAAATGTTCACCCTTAGAGGTAGAATTATCTACGTATATTGTTTTTGTTGTTTTTGATTTTCTCAAAAAGCGCTACATCAATTTCGATATACAATTTATTATCAAAATCGGTTAACTATTGGCGGAGTTGTCGCGCAACACACATACAAAAAAACATACGCGTCGAATTGAGAACCTCCTCCTTTTTTGAAGTCGGTTGAAAAGAATCCTCAAAATCTATTCACAATTGGTGCAGTTATCTTGTAACATACATACCAATATACATCCAGGTGAGGTTTCTAACACTGGATACTTACCTATTGATATTCGGTTTGGTTGGTAGAGCATTTTCTATGTCTGCCTGACTAACTACCATTCTACCTAAGTCTTCCGCCAAACAGCACTGTTAACATACAGCATACCCTCTGTTGTCAAAGTGCCTATACAAACGTAGTCCAGTCATATTTTGAGTATTAAGCTATGAAAATCTATGAAATTTTCAAGACACAATCTAGAAACAAATATCTGTGTCGGTGGTGAGTCAGATTTTCGTTTAAATATATACTTCCAGAGTTACAGGGCGTCAAAGTATTGTATTTTTCGGTAATAAAAAGCCCCAACTTTGAACCTGATTTACAAGAGTATGAATCAATTTAGAACAATTTGGAAAAACCACCGACATCTGAAATTTCATTAGTATACTGTATTAAAAAAATGGTTACATAATATACTGTATCCTTCAAATGATCCCTGGACTACGAAACATCCAAATAACGGGTGGATAACATCGCGTAATGTATGCTGTCTCACCGTACGCGCTCGGGTAGGATAGGGCTCGGAGAGGGACAGCTACAAAACAATGCAACCTTGAAACTGACCACGTGGTCTTACCAACATAGCCTCTTAATAGCACGGTAGCGTTTCGATATGAAAGGTACCTCATACCACCATCAAACCCCATTAAATAATAAGGAAATGTATAATTTTTATACGAAACATGTGCTCCCGTCACTAACACTAGATTTATGTATTACTAAACGTATTTTATACGATGTCTATTCTCACTAATTCTCTATATCTGTGGCATCATAGTCGACTGTACGCAAATAAAATTCCATTATGGTTGGATAAGTGGAAGCAAGCTGAGTCTAGGTGACAGCGTAATTGAATCGCTGTACGTTGCATAAATCAATAAATCTTAAGTAGGTATTCAAATCAAATAAAGCAGTATCGAATAAAAAACGATTTGATTTATTACTTTTCTAGTACTTTACCAACCAATATTTCACTCGACTGCTACATATTTATCTCATCATCAACAACAGCCTAAATATGTCCCCACTGCAGGCGCTCAAACCTACTCTTCTACAGAGTTTAGGCCACAGTCTACCGCGCGGGACCAGTGCGGATTGGTAGACTTCACACACACCTTTGAATTTCTTCTCAGGAGTGTGCAGGTTTCCTCGCGATGTTTTCCTTCACCGAAAAGCCAATGGTAATGATTCTTATCATTCGTACATAAATTCCAAATAACAAATTGGAACTCAATGGTACGAGCCGGGATCGAAACTAGAACTCGATTGTTCAAGGACTGACGCTCTACCCAACTGAGCTACCACGGCTTTTTAACGGTCTTTAATACGAGTAAATAAAATATAAAACATTATTTTATTAGTGTTGGCGACCAGCAACAATCTTTTTAGATATAAATACATTTTTAAATATTTTTTATTATTATTCAATTGTTTATATTTGTCAATGTGTTGGGAAAATGGCGTGCGCTCTATATTAGTTCGAAATTAATAAAAATACCATAAAAAACTGTAGGGTTGTATTTACCGGGCCATCTCGTCGCCAACATTTTTATACCTCAAATGTGAACGATACAAGCTTCATCGCAGGCATGATGCAAGACGCTCAAATCAGTCAAATCTTACTGATTTGTTTGGAGAGTTTTACCGCGTTACTAGAATTCTACGGCATACAAGAAAGTCAAACTCATATCGAAACATCATTCAATCTCATAATATGGCTCCGAAGCTTCAGTTAGTATCACATCATCATACGAATAAGAGTCCGAAATATTTATCTTTTGATATGGTCACCCGAATTTTCCGCCTCCGTGGCCTAATAGGTACCACTTTTGGAATAACAATCCAGAGGTCCCGGGTTCGATTGCCTGTCGGTACTCGGTTTAGTTGACGGTATGACATTTTCTATGCCCGCCTGACTAGCTAGAGCTACCGCTACGTTACATAAGTCTGCCGCCGAACAGCAGTGTTAATAGCACTGTTGTGTCGTCACGTATCAAACCCATCAAGCATATTTTATTACAGTAAGTATATTACATTTGCGTAATATCTAAAGAAAACGATTCTCACCATACTTTAGCATTGTTCAAAGACAATGATTTATATGTCTACAGATTGCTGTATTGCAATGCAATGTCGATTCAATTAACAAACACAACAGCGTTTATAAGGGTGATTATATAATATAGCTATAGAGAAGATAATGACGCACGCAGTTCCCTCTAAGCTCCGTTAATAGAACAGTACAACGTCATTCATTGTGACGTTGGTTTGGTTGCGAATGACAGTTGTCGGCGGGTGTCTAATAGTTTGAGAAGATCCCCACAATGTAAACTTGATCAAATTAGAGACGACTGTATTCGAAGATAAGCCTAAAAGCAATTCAATTAATATTTTTACTTAAGATAGATTAACGCTGGCCAAGATATCACTTGATGGTACTTCTTATTAATAAATACTTCTTTTTTCCAACGTTCCTTTTCGTCACTACTTTATTTTTCGAAGATTGTTTATTAAATGGTGCACAACATTGCACACTAGTGGTATAGATGTTTGCATTGCATTTCGAACTTCCGCTTTAGTTATTTTCTTCTATGCGATGGGCTCATTTTGAATTACCAAAGAGATCAGTACAGCCAGAGACCATGATCCACTGAAAATGTATGTAGGAACTAGGTCAAACACTTTCGTTTCTTCTACACAAGTCATCACGTAAATGTAGTTACAAGTTTACAGTGTGTATTTTTGTTGACCTCATGCATGAGAAGAGGTGGAATCCGATATTCCCTACAAATCCGTGCCAGCGACATAGACACGTAAATACGTTACACAAAAAATTTTCATTTTACGAATTCTAAATATTTGACACAAACAAACATACATACGAACATTGCAAGTTAAATTAAAGCTTGTAAAAATTAATTGAAATAAAAATGTAATTATGCAGTTAAAACAAAACAATTTAACCAATACTGTTAAAAAACTAGATTTTTGAAAAATATTGTCTTCTAAAGACAGTATCAAAGAATCTGTTGATATTAGCATGTTTGCCTGTAGTGCGGGCTAAAGTACCTTATTTATTTTTAGTTGCGATCTGTATACTGAAGTGAAGAAGAAAGTGGGTAAAGTGTTTTAAACTTTATGAGAAGGATTATTAGACTGATTCTACTAGACCTACATACTCTAGATTACTGCGTATGACTGAATGTATATATTGTGATGTATATATTTATATAGTGTACATATTCCTGTAATGAATAATAAGAATAGAAAATCTAAATTATATACAGATAACTCTGACTTTGACAACAAATAAAACACAAGAACTATTTCTGCAAAACCGCCAATAGATGGCGGTACACGTCAAATCTCGTTTTCTAAATGGCGGTGTTAAGATTTTTGCTCGCTGAATGACTACTCTGGCCAACAATTTAGAAATCATACTTACCTGGCACAGGGGACACCGTGATCAGAAAGGCGGTTCCCCCAGAGCGAGGCCCATCCATTGCACTGCGGTTGGGTTGACCTCTGCGATTATCCCTAATGTGGATAACTCGGGTGCGTAATTTTTGGTAGTGGGGACTGCGTACGCGCCGTCCCCTTCGTAAATCATATATGGGGAATAAGTGTAATTTACATACCATAATTACCACTGCATGTCGCGACTGCGTAGATCGCATATACTTTTCAAAGAACATATCCTGTACTCTCAATTCGTCTCATGTGCTTTATAAAGGCTTTAGGCTCCTTTAGTGTTATGTTCTTAACTGTAACTGAGAAACTAACCATGTACATAAATAATTAAAGCTTTAATAATTTGGAACCATTAAGCTGATGGCTCCAGGCGGAGGTGGGTAGAGGAACTCCTTCAATGGGTACTAGTAAACCCCTCGAGTTTGGGCTCATTTTGTTTGTTTTGACTTGTACTTTATAGTGCACTAGCTGCAAAACCCGGCGTTGCTCGAGTTAAAATACATCGCATGTTTAATGGTATAAAAAATATTTGAGGATGCATTTTGTAACGTAGATAATATAGATTTCTATCTTAGATATTGAAAGACTTAGTCGACCATTAAATATGCGGTGTATAGAAAGTATATTTAATTAATTAACTAATTGAAATAATTATAAGTTAGAATAAAAAACACCTTAGTAAATGGAAAATTTATGTTTTGACAAAAAGTCACTGATTTTCGGTTTATACCGTTGGAAATCAAAATTTCTAGTATCAGAAAACTCGAGAACATTCCGATGTACTTAATTACGATCTGGATCGTCCGGATTAATTTCAATAGTTGCACACATTTCGGAACTTTCTAGAAGCTTCTAGATTATTCTAGTCATTTCTACAACTATCTAGAGCATTCCATATCGATTTTTACACTTGCACACAATTTTGGAACTTTCTAGATCATTCTAGAAATTTTTAGAACTTTCTGGAACATTCCATACCAGTCACACACAATTTTGGAACTTTCTAGATCATTCTAGATATTTTTAGAACTTTCTGGAACATTCCATACCGATTTTAGCAGTCACACACAATTTTGGAACTTTCTAGATCATTCTAGAAATTTTTAGAACTTTCTAGACCATTCCATACCGATTTTAGCAGTCACACACAATTTTGGAACTTTCTAGATCATTCTAGAAATTTTTAGAACTTTCTGGAACATTCTATACCGATTTTAGCAGTCGCACACAATTTTGGAACTTTCTAGATCATTCCAGAAATTTTTAGAACTTTCTGGAACATTCCATACCGATTTTAGCAGTCACACACAATTTTGGAACTTTCTAGATCATTACAGAAATTTTTAGAACTTTCTGGAACATTCCATACCGATTTTAGCAGTCACACACAATTTTGGAACTTTCTAGATCATACCAGAAATTTTTAGAACCTTCTCGAACATTCTAGATCGATTGTTACAGTTGTACACATTCTGGAGTTTTCTAGATTATTCCCGAAATTCCAGAAATTTTTAGAACTTTCTAAAAGTTCCCATGAGTTGGAAAAGGACAGATATATATTTTTCACATTTTCGCCACCCACAACCACCCACCGCGACCAAACTCCCTTATTCCCACCGGGAGACCAAGGGGTATTTACCACCCCGACAGGAAGTTGATTGGAATTGGTGGTGATAGAGAAAACCCTGTCTTTACTTACGCACATTAGCCTTTCTAAAAGTTCCCATGAGTTAGAAAAGGACAGATATATATTTTTTTACATTTTCGTCACCCACAACCACCCACTTCCACCCACCGCGACCAAACTCCCTTATTCCCACCGGGAGACCAAGGGGTATTTACCACCCCAACAGGAAGTTGATTGGAATTGGTGGTGATAGAGAAAACCCTGTCTTTACTTACGCACATTAGCATTTTATATATATATTAAGATTAAGATTACTGACATGCAGCACAATAACCAGTAGAGCGCTCGTGCGGGGTGAGTCACCAATCGTATGCGCTTTAGGTCTTTCTAAGCGAGGAATTTTATTAAATTCTCATTTAAATTATGTGTTATTAGGTAAGTAAGTAAGCAAGTATTACGTAAGCACTATAGACGGGTGAGGGGGTATTTGCTTTGCTTATTTTTGATGACATAGGTGGGGGTCGGTATAGATCGATATAGTTCCTTATAGCTCACATGTATTGCACCGTTGTTAGCACCTAAATAGTTCACTCCAGCTGTCCCCAACTTTCATATTTGATTACAGATTTATAATATAACCGCCGCCGCCGAGACGATTTGCGGTGGAGTCTTAGACACCGAACGTCATACGTCACAACTGGTCACCGCAAGCGCTGTCTAGGGGTGGTTTACGAAAACCATTCCAAACATGTAAGTTATAACATTTAATTAAACTAATTGTTCTAATTGTTAATTTCTAAGACACACGTATTGGATCATTCATCATGATAGTCTAAGACCAAAACAATAATATAAAGAGCAAGTCCCATGACTTGACCCGCAGACAGACATCTTTATCGACAATAAGCAAAGAACAAAACGAATCCGTCGTCTCCAGAATAATCATCTATTCCTGAATCGGAGCGAAATGGCGTTTCAATCGAGCAAATGGCGGGCCCGAGCGTGCCGCTTTGTCGTCGTCCAATGGATCCGCATTGAAAGGGCTGGAGCCGTATGAAGTAGTTAACTGCCGTTCGTATCGCGTCGATACAAAGAACTTATCGGAATATTGCTTTCGTACTCGATGCGGACTGAATAGTTATGGAACTGAGTAGGTAGGCGTAGCGTAGGTAAACCCGGGTATGAGGTTATTACTGTAATATAAAAAAAGCATCCACACAATAGACTCTATTTTAAATTACCTTGAGTATTTATTTAAATCATAGACTAAGGAAGTTGACAATCAAAATGTAAAGTCTTGGAGTAGTCTTAGAGCATATAATTACTACGTTTTATGTGAAGTCACAAATTTGGCATTTGGAAATTATTTCGTGCAAAATATATAATTTAAATTGATAAGAAATGATTAATATTTGACACTAAAATTCTGTTTTTATTCTTTTTCATTTTAAATCGTGCCGATAAAATCCATAGGATGTTCGATAAAACTGAATTTCATTGCAACCATTGCTTTCGTCCCATCGTCCGCCGGCTTGGATTATTTCAGGTAAAATGTTGCTTCAATTAGAGCTAGAATGTAACACTAGGATTAACTTATGGGATGAGGTCGTAAAATGAACGTACTAAAACATTGAAACCTTGCAACGGTACCCTGGAAATTGTATTTCTTGATACTGTACTCGCAACCTGTACTTACCATATGGAAAGCAATAAATTCTTTGAATTTGATTGTTTAGTTGTTGTTTAGCTTCTCACCAAGTCTACGTGCCATACAATGGAATTACAACTTTGATTTAGCCGCCTCCGCCTAATGACTACGCGATTGATTACAATCTGGAGGTCACGGGTTCGATTTCCAATAGGGGTACTCAATTTGGTTGGTAGCATTTTATATGTCCGCCTGGCTAGCTACCACCATGTTACCTAAGTCTGCCGCCGAACAACAATTAATAAAATTTTCTAGTTCCGGTATGAAAGGTCAGGAAGAGCCAGCGCCTCATTAGCTCGAGGCTTCTGGGTAAGCACGATTTCCATCAAACGGCCTTATCATCTCTTACCATCAGGTGAAATTAAGGTCAAGTTCAGGCCATTATACATAAATAAATACACATATGACGTCACTATAAATGCAATATCCATGTATCTGATGCCATTTTGTTAAATTTTACTGTTAGGTGTTATATATGTATGTACAATTGTACATACCTATTCAATAATTTACTTTAACATTAGTTCGTTTCATAATCGTCGGTTACATAAGTCCAGTATTGAATATAAAGCATACGACACCACGTGGGACGTTCTATACGGGAATTGGCCGCAATCAACACTCTTAGAAGATTGATTGGTGATCGCAGGAAGATGCTGGTGTAACATAGGCAAATGCCACTGTCCATGCCGATTAATTTTCCCTTAGTCGCCTTTTACGAAACCCGCGGGATGAAACGAGGTGGTCCTATTCTAAAGCTGAGACTACACATCGAGTTAACACGGTTAACATTAACCACAAGATAATAAATTATTTTTATTATGAGAATAATAACCGCCAGTCCCTCTTTGCATTTTATCTCTTGACCTATTACATTAGCTAAAGTCGAAGCCACAATTTTACGAACTACTTTGACAGCAGGGCTCGAATGCTGCCACAGATTTACCCAGTGTAATACTCATAGATACACCATTTTATTTACTGGAATTATTCTGGCCACACTTCAAACTAGTCCGGAATATTCTGGCGTAATACGTAGTTTTTTTTTTAATTTAAGGCAACGGACGACTATGAATGCTACGCGGACCGCTACGTCAAGTGCTTTTGGAACCTCTGCGATAGAAACCACAAGAGCGTAGAAAGTTTTATAACAAAACCTATTGAAAAAGGTATCTTACTACCAGTTGAGTAAAGTCGCTAGTTTATACTTAAACCCGTTTTATTTCACACAAAAATTATTGTTATTTTAGGAAGCACTACCTATCAGTTTTGTGATCTTATATAATGCCAAGTTTCAGTTAAATCAGTCCAGCTGTTTCAGTAAACATCCAAACATTGGTTATCTTTAAAGCACTCACATTGAATCCCTCACAAATATGAGGACCTGGCTCATTTTTCAATCTTTGGTGATTGAATTCTGAAGCGTCAATTTAGCCCCTATTATTATGCATTTACCAAGTTTTGAGTTACTATGACAACCAATAAAGAAATGGGTAGAATTCAACACTGGATTTCATAATCATTTTATAATATAGATAGTATACTGGATAGGAGTTAGAAATTGCTCGTATTTGTCTTTCTTTTCAGTGATAACAGAAGAACCAAGAATGTTATTAGCAAACAGGATTTAAAAACTATTGTTGGGATCCAAATCAAACTTGAATATTTTAAAACAAACTTTTTTATTTAACTGTCATTGATTAACATAATTTAAATCTGTTAAATTCTTTTGATTTTCATTTAATACTTGTCTTACATTCATATTTATCCTTGATTGTTCAATATATGCATTAAAATCACTCCATTCATCATCGCCTAAAGTTTTATTTGTTAAAGATTGTATTTCTGTATGGTCCGTGATATATTTTAAACTGGCAACATTAAAATTTTTATCTTCAACCTTTTCCTTAGGCTGATCATTCCAAGGTGTTGATGTTGCGGGTAATATTTTTGGGACAGCGTGATAACATAGTCTTGCTTCCTCTGACATAATAACTATATCACCACTGTTTAACAAAATTGCCGTTGGCTCCACATGTCTCCCCTTACCTCCTATTAGAAATATAGCAGATTGACCAAAGCTGAAATGAGAGAAAAATATCTAATTATAATTGAATCTAATCTAATCTGCCACGCAGATGAGAACAACGAACAGTTATTCCATAAGAGATTTTTAACATAACTGATACACTTGGCAGGCACATTGGAGATTTTTCCTATTGTAGATATTTGAATAACAGTATCCATACTAATATTAGAAAATCATATGAAAGTGAGTTTGCTTGTCCTAATTCCATAAAGGAGAGTGAGAATTACTTGATACTTTCATTCCCATCGATAGTTTCTGTGGGATACTTTCTGAAGTCCATAATATGGATGAAATTGCAGGCAAAAGCTAACACTTTTCATATTTCCAAATAAGCTACATTTAGGCAAGCATGTACATTGTACACTAGAGTACAAAAATATGGAACATTCACCTATAATTGACATTTCCACACACACACAACATAGAAACAAGCAAGGGTGAATGTGACATGGTACAAAAGTGGATACATATTTGTGTACTCGAGTGTACATTAGGCCACCCTCCATCACATCACTTACCATCAGGTGATATTATAGTAGAAGATTAGCTATTATAATATGTATAAAAAAGATTGATATTCCAATAAGAGTATATTTCCCTCCATTTTTGTTATTTTTGAAAAACATCTATACATTTATATAAGGCACTGTTAACCATGTGTGCTTCTGGTGCAATTACTCCCTATCAGTTGTACAGCAATGTGATCTCTTCACTAAGTCTGATTACTGTCTCTTCAAGTTACATGACTTAAGTTTTTCGATATATGGTTTTTTGTTGCATGACCTTATGGGAAATTTAAACAAATATATTCCAAGCACTGCGTGATAGGTTCGAGCTTCGATTTTCCAACTCATAATTTGATGAAAACATGTCATTTTGATGAAGTGTAAATCAAATAAGTAATTTGTTGATAAAATTAGTTTACACTGATATTTTCATATTTAGTTTAGTATATAACTGTCAAAACCATGCAGACTGAGTGAGTGTCCCATCTATTTGCCTTTCTGTCTACATGCTAGAAGAAAATTAGTTAAAAAGTTTACCTAAATGAAAACAATGGCGCCTTTAAATTGACTTCAGAGTGATCTGTGTGTGGAGAGAGTGTTGAGTCCATATGGTAGTAGTTGACAATAGCCGCCTCCGCCTTAAACTTGTCATATTTCAGGTACTCTGCTATTACATCACACAGTTCTGCTAGGTCATCTGGAAATGATGTCTTGTTTTCATCATATACCTGAAATTAAAAATAAAATTATGTAAAAATGTCATCTTAAAATTCATTACATCAATTGTAAATAAGTAAAACATTTATATAAAAGAATGCATGGAGGGTGTAAGAATTGAGGAGATTCATTCAGATAATTTAGAGCCCAGAACTTTTGTAGTCATTAAGATGTAAGCAATTATGGTGCATTTTCATTAGTCAATAGCTCATACTCTAGCTTCTTGTATTACTATTATTTGAGACAATGAGGGTGACTCACTAAGACCTTGATAGATCTATTGTGACTAGCTTCTTGTATACTTGCAAAACCATGAAAACATGGTAAAATATTCATTTTACACCGGTATTTAAGCTCTATTTCAACCCTTCTATTTTCAAAAGTAATTATGTTACAGGTATACATTTTCTCGATGCGGTAATGTTACAATTACAACACAAGTAGCATTTCATAGGGATCAAAAAAGAAAAACTTTGGGTACTTTTTTGAATCGGAAATGGGAATACTTCATTTATCAGTCAATTTAAGTAACAAATATTTTTCCAATGACCACTTTCCACTTAAGGTTTTCTGTAGGAAAGAAAAAGGTTAATTAGTCCAGTCTGACTTATGACAAAAAATTATCATTTCACTTGGAGTGGGTTATGGGACCAAATTAGTATACAATCTCATAACAGGATGTAGATACAATACACAAAGTGAAACAAAAGTAATTTAATGATGCCTTGAGTCATCATAGTGATGGAATGACTAGTATTTTGGTAGTCTTTTGTGTATCACCATAAACTTCAAATTAAAGTTTCATCATAGAATGCTAAGAGTGGAGTAGAATGTGAAGAGTAGATTAGAATGCTATTTCATAAAACTAACCAAGAAAACTGTTCACAAACATTCAAAATCAATATTAACATTTTACTTTCGTGTCCCAGTTGTGATGATATCCAAGTGTAGTCCACCTTAATTTCTTCTGAAGTTTTCTGTCACATGTTCCACCTTTGAAGCATTCACTCCACCAGTTGTCAATATTTATTTCCACGTCAATATTAGTCTTGTTAGGTTTCTTTGGATATTCTTCTAAGCATTTACGTATCCAATACCGCTGACCAGCACTTGTAAATGGATTTTTTATAAATAATAATCCTGGATTATCACGGAAAGAGTAGAGCTTCCATCGAATAAATCTGTGAAGTCCAAGTAATTCTGTTCTTGGGTCATCGTCTATATTTTCTGGCATTATACTTATTGTCTGTAAAGTTAAATTAGTGAAACATGTTAAAAATATTCAGGAAATGCACAGAGTATCATCAGATCTTCATCTTTACATTTGTTATAATTATTTCTGATGTAGTATATTATAGAAAAGTTATTTACATGTAACATGTGCCTCTATTGCTGTATAGATTTTCATTTCATGAGATTTTTGTATTGGAATATTTTTTATTTCAACAGATTTTAATCTCATTAAAATATAGTCAAAAATAAAAATGTATAGCATTTATTTACCAACATTTATTTATACCAGAAACCATATAGTGATCCTAACGTATTCATACCTATCTATTGGTACTGTATTAAGGAAGAAATTTAATTTATGTTATTTTTTTAAACTTTTAAAGTGGTACAAGTACAATCGTGGAACGTCCGAAACGGCAATCTATAAGCAAGGCACATGTCCAGCTTATGAACGAATTATGATTTAATAAAAGATGTAAGTTTTCAAAAAGATTATTTAAAAAAGTACCTGATCGGTGCATTCTTCAACTGATATAATTTCACGAAAGGACGGCTTTGGTTTGTTTGATTTATAGTACTTAAATGCCTTTTTAAAATTATCTTCGGTTTGTACAGGATCGCCATTCATTTTTATTTTTACCAGATTAATCTTCAGCTTCAGAATTATGGCTTCATCATGGAGGTGATGGGCTGGTATCCTAGGAGCATTTAATCACGGTATAATCTAGGTATGATTTTTATTTTACTGCACGCACGCACACGTTTGTTATGACATCATGACATCAGTCATATATTTTTTTAATTAGAAGCATTGGTAAAGTTACCATCAGTTTAAATATTTTACAAAACAAACAGACTTCAGTTTCTCAATAAAATGTATAATGTGTACATTTTATCGCTTGTTTTGACGATTCTTGACGAGAATTTCAAAGGTCAGCCTTGGTTTCAACATAATTCGAAAGAATCCATAATGCCGATTGTATTCGACATGGTAAACTCTTTCGATCGCGTCGAAACCTTCACAGTTTTGCGTAATCAATACTATAACACCGTCTGTGACACTTTTTGCACTATATCACACCATTATAACACAAAAAACACACATAACAGTAATATTAATAAATTACTAAAATTGCAATGAACCACCATTTTTCAAGTTCGCGCCAAGAATCACAGACGAAGTCAGGAGTGAGTTGCCGTGTTTTTTTAAAACTGCTTTAGATAAAGAAGCATAAAGACTGGGTACAATATCTAGAATCGATATAATTTTTAGAGTTATTTGGCCAATCAAAAAACACTTGTTATAAGTTCAAAGAGGCAGTTATTTAAATAAAATAATTATCATATCTGTTTTAAATGCAGGTGAAATGATATCATATGACTTTTACACATCCTTTAAAACTTCATGACTTGGTAACTAGATTTTGATTCTGGCAAAAGATTTAATTTTAGTTTAAATTAAAAACAGTCGTTTCATGAAATGAATCGGTCATTTCAAAAACCACTTAAGTCACATTTTTTTCCAACATGCTTTTTTTGCTGAAAATGGTTCCTCAAAGGTAGATGCGTATTCTGGGTGAAAACCGCTCAAGTCAGTACATTCCTTCCTCTTTTAATAATACCGCGTGAAAGACTGGTCAACTACAAATGTTGAAGATAATCCAGACGAGAATGATGGAGAATATGACTATGTACCATAAAGATATTAAAACATGACAAATTAATACATGTAAAATGTTAATAAGTTTATTTTTAAATGTAATTCTTAATTATAAGTAATAAAAAATATGATTACTACGATTGTTTTGGTTAAATTATATACCACTACCCCTATTTCTCGCTAAAACAACATAAGTCAATAACTGTTTTTCAGGTTTTTTTCATTATTTCTATAAATAAACTGTAAAGGTTATACGCTATTTTAATTTTTTACCACTCAAGTACTAAATTAAACATAAATAAGTCATTTAAAACTCATTTGTTTGTGTATGAAACAGTTTTTATTGATTTCTGAAAAATTATAATTTTGTGACTTATGAGGTTTTTGAAATGACCGATTCAAATCTTTTTGATATTTTATTAATCGTCGTTCTCAATATTATGTTAATGGCAACTATCAACTTCATGGTAACTCAATAGACTTGATGTGGACTTGATTTGAGAACCAGAAAAACTATGCACGTAAAGCCGTCAAAGTTTGAGTCTGCTGTCACCATATAAAAAACGAGCTAAGTGCATGTCGGGCCACGCGTCGTGAAGGTCTCCGTAGTTGCCCGTCACAATAAATTCACGGTTCATTTATTATCACTAAGATAATAACGTCAAAAAACCGGCTAAGTGCGAGTCGGACTCGCGCACGTAGGGGTCCGTACCATTATCAATAAAAACGGCAAAAAAAACGCCTTTGTATGGGAGCACCCTTAAACATTTATTTAATTCTGGTTTTTAGTATTAATTGTTATAGCGGCAACATAAATACATTATCTGTAAAAATTTCAACTCTTTAACTATCACGGTTCATGAGATACAGCCTAATGACAGACGGACGGACAGCCAAGTCTTAGTAATAGGGTCCCATTTTTTACCCTTTGGGTACGGAACCCTAAAAACAGTCCCACAGGATGATGTCAAGTAATTTTCAATTGACATTCATTTTGACTTCCTATACCAAATACCTATTCATTGATACCCCACACAATGGGGTAGACGTAAAAAAATATTTTATCTCCAATTTACGTGTATGGGAGCCACCCTAAAAAATATTGTTCCAAAATTTTAATTCACCACTTTGCTGGCGTGATTAATATTTATACCCGTACCGAACCAAATCACAGCTTTCTTGTAGTAAGGTTCTCTGAGCTAAGCCGCGGACATACAGACGGACAGAGCGAAACTATAAGGATTCCTTGTTTGACTACGGAACCCTAAAAAGGTATCCTATTTTGTATTGTTCTATGAATCAACTTCCAAACCCTAGTATTTCCTTAGTGTTCGAAAAGATAAATTCTTAATAAATTTAAAAAATCAATTACACGTTTAAGAAAATTTCAATTCCTAAGTGGCTTTAATAATTTGGAAAATATTTAGAAATGTGCCTTCTTGCAGTTATAAAATTGTTGTTAGTATATTGCTGGTTCTTGATAATCACAATGTTTACTGCTTTAAGACGAATATCACATGTGAAACATACAAGCTACCTAACTTTATTTAAGCTAGGTTTATTGGAAATGCATTTGAATTTATGTAGCAGTGGCTACAACCAAGCTACATTTATTTTGTAGGCTGTAGCCTACAGTAGTTTAAGTTTTTATTGTAATTTTGCACGTGTTTTCTTATTATTATAGAAATTTCCTAATGCTCAATTGAAGATTTTGATCTTCTCATACAACTCTCATATGAGCAACATGAGTGATACGTAACGGACGATTTATGATAATATGGCAATTCATCCGGGGAAGTAAAATCTATTTTGCTCTAATTTTAATATTCTTTTTAAGAAGCAAATAAGCTTGTAGTCAAGGTCACATCACTTGTAAAAACATTTCTGAATGTTGGCTAACTTTCAGATCTGTCAAAGTCAAAGGGAACCGTGGTTGTCTATGGTGTTGCTTAAAAAATTGTTTTTCCCTGACTCCCAAAAAAACTCCGCGGAATACTTCAACAGGGTCGTTCACGGAAGTGATCCCAACTTACACAATGACCTCAACTACTCAAGGAACAGCCAGCGACGAACCTAGGGAAGCAAAGGTAAACATTACCAACTTTCTCTCTCTGTATAGTATGGCGAGCGGGTATAGAAATAGCTGTCTGCTCACTTTAAGCTGTACTTTTAAAAAAGATGAGTATAACACAACGGGGTATACTGAAGTTGCTTCCAAAAAATTCCTTATAAAACCTAAGTATATGACAAAATAATTTTTCGAATCTTCACATACCAATTTGCGTTTTGACCAATGTCTTATTTCATCTACGCCCGATGCCCTAGTCAAATTTGTATGTCATATCTAGTCATTGCAGCATTAGCGTGTAGAAGGAATGGCTACTTGTGCTAATTTAAGCGACTGTCCTGCCACATGTAAGTTTTTATCACTAGGCTATTTTTCGCAAGCGATAATATGTAGTGTGTGCATGGTCAAAAGAGGCTACATGTGTCTGACGCTTTAGACATGAACCTCCCTCATAGATAGGACCTACATAGGACTTTAATCACCATTCCTGGAAGGCAGATTGATGATCACAGTATGATATTGTAACATAGGTAGGTCTTATTCTAAAGCTACATAAGGCCAAATGACTAGTTGTAAACTTTATCAGATACAAATATTGAATAAAATCTGGAAATGCAGTCCAAAGTAGGCTCTTAGATTTGGCAGCACTCTACCTGAAATTCCATAAGTGAGAGTAATTTGAGACCTGAGAAGTTCATACTCATCCCCCTCAATTTTGGTTTCCTCCAAGTTAAGGTTTTGTCAAGTTACAGAAACAGTTGCAAGATACTGCTCACAGATACCACCCACAAGCATGATGAACTTGACATAGCTTTTAAAAAAATATCAATATTGTGTTATCTGAATGGCAGACAGCTTTGTTGTTATTAGTAAGTATAGAGCTAATGACATTTTATTTTTCAATATAAAACCAGAAAGGTCTAAATTACTTATTGTGTCATTGTATTATTTTTAATATTCCAGGAATGCGAAGTTGTGGACAGAAGAACAAAACTTAGAAAATGGCTGAACATGAATTTCAGGATTGAAATGACTGATGGAAGAGTTCTTATTGGAGTTTTTCTTTGCACCGATCGTGATGCTAATGTTATTCTTGGTGAGTGTTTGATTACATTTGTTCTTGAAGTCTTAAATATTTACATATATATTACCTAAGTCTGCTGCTAGACTGTTAATAGTACTGTTGTGTTCTGGTATCAACGGTAGCATCTCATTAACTTGAGGCTTCTAGGTCACTTACCATGGGGACACTTACCATCCAATGGCCTTATCATCACTTACCATCAGGTGAGATGAAGGCCAAGTGATGGCCATGATGACATTGATCTCATCATCATTACAAAACACATTTTACATTTTTACATTTAATCTATGTCATAATTGTCAGTTGCATGAGCCCACTGTTGATTACACCATCAAACTGCTCATTAGATTGCCACAATCACCTTGGATAGTAGATGCCGCTGCCTATTTTAAATGTCTCCTTTCTACAGTAATACTGAAAGGTGTAGTGAATAAGAAACTACTTCCAATGAGCCCCAATTGTGAAGACTGAACAAGGCAGTAGCAAACCATATTGAATCATTTTCCAGGTGCCTGCTCAGAGTACCTGAAGACTACTGATGGTGAAGCAGAGGAACCTAGAGTGCTAGGTCTAGTCATGGTCCCTGGCCGCCATATAGTGTCCATACAAATTGATGATACAACACCACCTCAAAAGTACTATTATGATGACTGATTTATGCTGTTATATTATATTATTTATTAATATTATTAATGCAAATGTGAATGGATATATGTAGGGTAGAACAGTTTAAATTAATACAATATTTGATGTCAGCTTACATCTTTGCCTTAAAAATCCAAAAGTAATAAATTGCTTGGTCTGTTTCTCATAGGAATCGATAATGATTCTGTTTAATTTGAATCTGATCTACCATACAATAAATTATAATTACAGGAATTATGAATGAAAATGAATAGAAATATAAAATTTTATTTAAACTAAACTGCTTTGTAACTTATTTATCAACTGTTGTAAGACTTCAACTTCTAAGTAAATGTTTTTGGAATCATTTGCAAATGGATTGTATTCGTCAACACTTTTGTCACAAGAAACACTTTGTAAAAATTGTGATAAGTCCATGCAAAGGATTTCAATTCCTGGTTTACTCAGCACAGTAACCAAGAATTCATAGTTTAAGAGATCCAATAAACAAATATATGGATGAAGTGACACAACAGTATCACTCAAGTTCTTATAAAAATGTATCGACATGTTCCTTATATCTTCATCTTCGTCTTGTAAAAGAATTATTGCTGTTTTAATAGCATTAATCTTGACAGGTTCTTTAGCATTTTTGACAGCAAATTCGTTGTTAGCTAAAGCAGCTATGTACCTCATATCCGTATCTGTGTTTTCGAAATTAGCTAAACAGTGAATTATTTTTGATAGCTTTAACAGCTGAACTTCATTCAAATTATTAACAGACAACCTTGTTAACAATGGCATCATATATCGCAATCTGTATGAAACACCATTTTCTTCTATATACTTGAAAATAGATGACAAATCAACATGTTCCGCTAGATCAGTCTTCAGAGAGATATTGTAAAGAATTTTCCATATAAGACCACTTTGGTATCTCTTATCAAAAGCTAGTAACACGTCATTGATTTCTAATAATATTTTTCTTGGAATGCAATTGTCATTTTGTATTTTTTGAAGCAATATTTGTAAGTAGTTTTCATAATGGTTTTGCTCTAAAATTATCTTCAAAGCATGTGTCATAGATTCCCACGGTGTTTCCGTCACAAACTTTTGGGTTCTCAAATTCGCCCAGAGGAATATACCTGGTTTGTGGACTTCGGTATTCAACTCTGATAAAGTTTGTGTAATCAGTTCAACTTTACAATAACAATTATCGAACATACCTTCAAAGAGTTCTTTACATAAGTAAGAATGTTCGACAACACATAATACCTCTAAAAACTTTACTTTCAATGCTTCAAATTGTTGTTTGTAACCACTAGAATAATATTTATGACAATTTTTTGTCATCATTAGACTCCCATGGAGAAAATTTTCTGTAAACCTCTCTTGGGTCATCAAAGCATTATAAATTGTTTCAAATGAATACATATTGAATATACACTTCGCTGTTAATCTTCTTACAGTAAAAATCGGACTCCCAAGTAGCGACAATAGGCTTTTGAACATTTGTTCGTCACTCTCTTTCTGTTCCACTAAGTCGTATGCGAAGTTATATCTCTTAGCAATATTTGCTAGCATATTTAAAATGGGAATCAAGTTAGAATGGTGCTGTAATTTATTTGTGTATCTAGTGTTTCTTAGTTGAAGTTGTATATATTTCCACATTTTTGGAGAGTGCGTACGAAGCTCGTCGCAAGCTACGGTCGCCACTGTTTCATCGTCAGTTCCTGAAGCCTTTTTCTGACCAATTAGTTTTTGGATAAGAGCACCATACAGTTGTAACGCTGCATTCCTGAAAGGGAAAATTTTAAAACGTTGAATCTCTTAAATACCAATTGGATTATCAACATGCTATCATGGTAAGATATCTCTAAGTGCGCCCGTTCGTATTCGTAATCGGGGCAGGTTTCCGCAACTCGACGTAAGGTGCGCCTATTTTGCATGCTATCATGGTAAGAATTTATTGAATCAAAAATCACAATCGATTTTTTAAGGTATGATGGTAAGGCCGTTGTATGGTAAGCGTGCGCACCCAGAAGCTTCAATCTAATGAGGTGCTGGCTCTGCTACCTTTCATACAAGAACAGAACACTGCTATAACCAGTGCTGTTTAGCGGCAGACTTAGGTAACATGGTGATAGATAGCCAGGCGAACATAGAAAATGCCCTACAACCTACCAAACAGAGCACCGATAAGTAACACACTCCAGGGAATCGAACCCAGGACAACTAGGCCACAGAGATGGTTATTTATTTACGTATACACAAAAAATGTTGGACGTTTACATACTCTTCGGATTTGTCCTAGGTCTGAAAGTACCGTTCTAAGGTATTGGATTTTGCGATAAATAAAAATCTCAGTTACGATATTCTTTGCTTGCCAATAGTATTATAAACTACCATCACCTACCTTATTTGCCAATGAGGACTAGTTAAGTTCCCAAAAGCAAGTTCAGCCAATTGTGCTGAATAGAACATCATATCCGATGCCAGGCTGCTATCGGTCACGATTCTTGTCAGGAAATGTATGTAGATGGCTTTTGGCAGGTCTTTTACATTGTCAATGCTCTCCGTCTCTGATACTTGAGGTATGTCATCTGTGGTGGTGCAAGTTTCCAAGAGTGTTTTCATGAAATAGTGGAAGAGAGGCTGAAAGTGAGAAGGAATTGTTATTTAAATAAACACATTGAAAAATAAACCGACTTCAACTACCCCAATCCCATCCCATCCCCAAAATTGTTCACTGTTAGAGGAAAACTTATCTGGGTACATATTTGATTTTCTCAAGAAGCGTTACATCAATTTTGATAAAATTTATATGGGACCACCTCTGAAGTATGCTCTACCAAACAAAAGAATCGTCAAAATCGATTCAATTGTCGGAGTTATCTCGTAACATACATACAAAAACCACAGTCGATTTGAGAACCTCCTTTTTTTAAGTCGGTTGAAAAATCTAAATTATAGGTGTGATGTTTCAACTATATATTGTAATTTTGCACTTGACTTCAATTTAACCTGATGGTAAATGACGATAACGCCGTTGAAAGCGTGCTCACTAAAAGCGTTATGTTATTGAGAATTTTTGATAATTCTGAAAAACACATTAGATTTTTCACATTATTTGTTTTTAAATAAATTTTAGCGCAGTCCCTGGCCACACCAAAAGCTACTATAGCAATGAACGCATTATTATATGAAGCATGATTAGAATTTATACTTTGAGGCAACAACTACTTTTACGCCCACATTTTCGAGCTTTAAAAATCTAACAAGTTTACAGAGACTACTAAGTCACATATAACATACCAGCGATAACACCTTACCTTCCCTTTCTTAGCATCACTGGACACTATCCTATGAACCATTATGGACAGGCCTGCCCCTCTACGAGTTACTGACGACATCTTTCCTGCTTCTGATATCAATTCCTTAAGTTTTCTTTCCAATAATGAGTACGGTAATGAAGAAATCACAGAGTATTCTGGTAGTGAAGTTAAGTGTTGAATTGCTTGTCCTGAAAAAAGTTTAGTTCCGCTTTACATTATTGGCATTAAGTCCAAAATTTAGTGGAATTAGGGCAAGACAAAGTAGAGATGCGAAATAATGACTATAAAATTTATATTTAAAATTTTCCAATGCAATGTCGAGAAATTTTGGTTAAAAGGATTGAAAATCACACTACATAAGTCACACTTAATTACAAATATTCAACAAAATAACACATTCTTTTTGACGTAAGAATTACGCAATAGACTGTTGTTAAGACCAGACTACCTTCTGATAAAGTTTTCACAAAACCTAAGCATTATGTATAAGTTATGAATAAAATGTATATACTCGTAGCCTACCTAGAGAAGCGCCCCCAGCTTCAATAGCGCCTTTGTGTCGACAAGTTTCTAACACGTGTGTAATGATGTCGAGGCATTTCTCACAGACACCGATCTGTTCAGCTTCCTTTTGATACTTTATCAATAATGCAGATAGTTCACAAGAGGCCTGAAAAAGTATGATATACATAAAAGTATTGTTCCCAGTTATATATGGAAGTTTTTTATAACCGCTAATATGAGAATCTAATAATAACATTCACCGCAAACTGCTACATATTGGAAGTCCATGGCTAAGGTGGGTTGCTGATCGCAGTACATGTCTGCAGTGTGCAGGTGGAAGCGTCTGCCTATCCCCTAGAATTTCCCTTCGCCTTGTATGACACCCATGGGAAGATGATGGTTCTATTCAAAAGGCGAAAACTCAGACAACATTGTTGATATGGCACTTCTCTGCATAGTGTGGTTGTATTTGGGTCCTTTTGTACATTGTGCAATGTAATGCCAAAAGATAAAAAGCACGATTGAAATTATTTAACACTAAACATATTATATGGGAATTACGGAAACAAAAATTAACCCAGCCTTACCTTAACGTTTAACCAGAGGCAATTCAAAACAATTTGATGGAGTCCTGATATTTTTGTCTGATCATTTTCATCACAAGGATTGTAGCCAGACTGTGTTATAATGGTTTGCACCATATCACTCATTTTCGAAAAATCTGAACTTGTTGTACCACTCTCCCAAGCAAATTGATTTGAGATTTCTTCCAAAATTCCCAAAAGTGTTCTATAATCGATTACTATGGTATATGCATTTTGGAGGCAAATTTCTAATACAATTTGTAGAATACTGATAAACGAATGAAGCTGTTTTCCATCTTCAATAGATTCAACAATCCCTTTTTTAAATTTACATTCTGCAACCAATTCTTGGACTGCGAAATCAAAAATTTCCTGCACATTTTTAAACATTGCATTTGAATGGGTTTCTTTCAAAAGTATGTTGATGATCAACTTGAACATACTTTGACCACAGCTTATTTTGTAAAAGAATTTACTTTTCATGCTCTTTAGAGCGTCTTCAATTAAATCATTTAATATTTGTGTACTTGTCATATCATAACAACTGTGATTCAGTATCTGAATTATATTTTCTCTCACATCATCTGCTGGGTCATTCAATAAACTCAATAGCTTCCTTGTAAACTTTTCCTCATCAAATTGCCATACACTTTCAGCCTTCAATTTTGCAATAACATTTACATTACTTTGTTTGGTTTGCTTCTGACGTTTTCTTGGGATTTCGCTTAAACCATTTATGAATACATTTGCCAATTTAATACTCGTGATTTTTCTTTGATAATTACCATTTATATCCAAAGAGTTTGTGATGAAGGCTTGAAATTTACTACAAAATTCTTTTAAGTTTTTCATGTCATGGTCATAACTTTTTAAGTAGTTTAAATAGGAGACATAAATTTGTGTCAAAAAGTAACTGAAACTTTTTAACATACTAAGTCTTAGCACAGTGCAATCGGTGTTGATGTTGTGATACAAAAACTTTAAAACAAGTTCATATTCCATTTCAGTAGGCATGGATTTGTGTTGTGATACACAGATTATTTCAAAAGATAATATTCTTATGTCTGTATTACAATGTTCTAGTCCAATCAATACCATCTCTTTAATTAATTTCCATTCAAAATGATCTTCAGTTATGTTTTTATAAAGTCCTAGTTTAAGTGCTTGTTTTAAGACAAAAAGTACACTAAACAGTTTTTGCTTAGAGGCATCTAATTTTACCAACTCGTCTATTAAAATTTTCGCCAATAAAGGAAACCTTTTGAATGTAGCAATACACCAATAGTTGTTGAAGTTTTCTATTGCTTTTTCAGATTCACCGCTCAATATGTTAATTATTTGTTGGAGAAAAACAGCTATCCATTCAGCTTCGGAACGTAATTTCTCTAAAATAGCATAATACATATCTGCTCCAGCAGAAACCAGCCCTGGTTTATGTAAACTGGTGAGTAACCCCTCAACCCAATCATATTTCATCAGTTTATAAGTTATATTGCCTCTGTACAATCTTACTATTTCAGAAATCATCAAATATTTAGCTTTGCTCCAATAAAATCTATTAATTTCTTCAAGTATCCCATCATACATATGAATGTCAATGACAGATATCAAAGTTTGAAATATTATCTTGTTTAAATCTCTGACTCCAGTTATAGGATTTTCCCAATTATGATTGACTAAATTAAGCAACTTCATTTGATTGTCATTGTTAAATAAAACATTTTCTAAATCTGTGCCACATAATTTTTTAAATGAACTCATTGTTTTGAAAACAATAAATGTGAATTTGGAATATTCATATGCCATTATACTAAGTAATTCCATCATTGTTTGTAAAAAGTTGTCTATATTCTTGTTTCTGGATACTTGTAAGAGGAATGATGACTGTACTGATCCATACATCAACGACACCACTTGTGATGTATTCGACTGATCTGATATCTCTTTTTCTTTTAAATATTGTTCTTCCCTTATCATTCCAATTATTTGATTTATGTAAAAGTCTATTTGCTTTGAAAGTGGTAGCACTGCATAAAAACATGTTGCACAGAGCAGTTGATCATCAAACTTTTGCAATCCTAATTGTAAATGCTGCCATAAAATTTGACAAATTTCATCCCAGATATCATCTGTCACATTTTCTTTTTTGCTCCTTTTAGCATTTATTAATAATTCCTGGAATTTTAATACACACTGTAAGTTTATTTATTTCCATTACATTTGTCAGTCTTTCTGACATTTTGCTCATCAGAGGCAAGACAGTCTTCAGTTGGGATACATTGTATCTTGAAAAAAAGAATAAATACAATATTATGAGTAATTATACTTAAAATGTACACCTACCTGTATTAATTCTGAAGTAATTTCTTTTGTTGGAACACTTATCTTTTTAACTAAATCTTCCATTTTATTTTATAACTACCTGTAAAGAAAATAATATCTTCATAGATAACTCCTTATTTTAATAATATATTTAATTATACAATAGGCATATTTAATAACCTACCTAAATAAGAATTGGTATTGCATATTCGAAAAGTAAGGGTAAATAAAAGCCAATGTTTTAACTACATTAATTTACTCAACTATTATTTACAATCAATTTTAAACAAATAAATTATTAATCTGCTTTAATGGGTTCATATCCTTCCTTCTGCATTTTCTCTTTGAATACGTTAAAGTCCCGTTTTCTATCGAAATGTGTAACCCACTGTGCGGGACACGATTTTTCAAAAGCTTTCCTAAATTCAAGACATGCCTTGGGCCGCTCTGCACTATCTTTAATATTTTGATCGTCAAGGCACGCCCAGTAGCTATCTCGCGAATCCCAACACAGTTTCCGTTGTTGTTTGTCAGGAAAAGACATCTTTTATTAGGCTACTACTGCGATGAATACCTAAAATGTAATATAAAAATTTGTTTGGAAGATACTTCAGTATGGAAAATTTAACCTATATATACTTCAGTGTAGGAATGAAAACTTACTTTATTTTATTAATTCCTTCGTTACAACTGTTTCGATTTGTTTCCTACTTTAGGGGTTATTTGATATTTATTCACAATTTATCCCAGAAAAGAATATAATTCAGCACACTCCACTCGGAGCACGTCATATATGACATTGACATCTTTTTGACAGTTGACGTCTGTCTGTCAGTGTTGCCAGGTACATACATACATGGCTTTGGCTACTTGACTGGAAAAATTAACGTCATTGTGTGAAATCAATAAAATATCATAGAGTTTGTTTGTCCTTTGTGCCGTAACGGAGAGTCAGAATGACTTGATTTTTAGGATTTAGTACATCAAAAGGAAAAAATTGGCCAAGTGCGAGTTGAACTCGCGCACGAAGGGAAGGAATTTAGTTTTGCAGTAGCAGTAGTCGACGAGTACGATACTAGATAGCGCTAGGTGTGTGTTCCACCGCACGCCTCAAAAAATCATATTTGCTTGCTTTGGAGCCCCCTTAAATATTTGTTTTATTATGGTTTTTAGTGTTTGTTGTTATAGCGGCAACAGAAATACATCATCTGTGAAAATTTAACTCTCTATCACGGTTGAGATACAGCCTGGTGACAGACGGACGGACAGCGGACTCTCAGTAATAGGGTCCCGTTTTTACCCTTTGGGTACTGAACCCTGAAAAGGAACCCTTATAGGATCACTTTGTGGTCCGTCTGTCTGTGTGATTTATTGAAAACTGAAGAATCAAAAAAGTAAACAATTTATTTACCTGCCTGAAGACAATTCCTTACATTCAGCAATAAACTTAGTAATAATTTCAAATTTATTTAAAGTAAAAAAGTGAAAATGGTGTGACCCCAATCCAGAACTATTAATGTCTAGTAACAACTTTTTCGTAATTTCAAACCCTTTACCAGTCTTCTCACTTTTCTTGACGAAATCTTGAAAATTTTGTGTCACTTTTATGCCGCAGAGATTAGTGAAGGTTGTGAGCTGCTTATAAGTTTCAAATAAGAATAAGCCAGGAATTACGGGCACTCTGATACCAGATTTATGGCATTTTTGTACAAAGTCCTTAAATTGTGTTTGCTCGAAAAATGCCTGGGTAAGAATATAATCTGCTCCAGCATCAATTTTCTCCTTAAATCCCCGTAGTTTATTTTCGTCTTTGTCTGGAAATCCAGCGACTCCAACGCAGAAAAAGTTCCCATCGTTTTCTTTAATGTGCTTTATTAATTCTATGGTGCTTTTAAAGTCAGATGAATTAGCGTCGTAACTTTCTGTATAAACAAAACACAATATTAATTTTATTAAATTAAAACTATTTCCGCTTGTGCGCCCTTTCCAATCTGAGGTCTAATACGAGTATCTGTATTGATTGAGCAAGTAACTTAAGACTAGAGCGCCAGTGGCGCCGTCATTTGTTGTTTTAATAATTCTCCACATTTATAGAACAATTCCAAAATCCGGGCTTTCTGTAGTCATCGCTGGTTTACGGTTTATCGATACATATGGATTCATGTTTAGATTCTGTTCCGATGTTATAAATGGAACCGCGTAAAGTTGTCACTTTCAACTGTTTTATTGATAGTAACTGCAAACAATCGATACATCAATTCATGATGTATCGTAAACCAACAACGATAGCAAAAAGTCCGGCTTGGTTTTGTAGAAAAGAGCAAATGAAGGCGCCACAATCCCGCTTGGCCTCGTTTCTGTTTTTAAAAAGGGAGAGGTTTCTCGATACTACGTACACATAATATTGAAGCCAAAAAGTAATTTTTAACTAATTAATTACGTCTTTGATATGGCTTATAGAAGGATAAAGAAATAATTTGATCGCTGTAAAAATGAATAATCCCAACCCACCTACTTATTCTAACAATAGCTCACCTCCTAAAATAGTAAACAAATTACAAATCCCTTCCTCTCGGAGCAAATCCAACAACTTATTCAAAAATTCTTTCTTCAAGAGATCACAAGACAGATGCAGCAACACGTTTTTTCCTCTTTTCTTCAATTCCTTGGCCACGTTTAATGGGGCTATGTCCAAACTATCGCATCGATGCGATCTAGAATGCCATGTTACGGAGAAAAACACTGGATTTAATGATAACTTATCGATTTCTTCCAATTTTACGACGGGTGTCACTTCTAAAGAATAGGTAAAGTCACTACATTTGATCAAGTCCGTTATTTTAGGTTGTAAAGACATTTTAAAATAATTTTAGTCAAAAAACTTGGAAGGAAACCGCTTCGTATGCTTTATTGGGGTTATCTGTTAGTGTCGGTAGATAAAGACAAGACAGCTGTTGTAAAATAAATAACAGAGATACGATTAATGGAGTGAAATTAATACGTATTGCGCCGATAATAATAATTTTGTGAAAGTGATAGCAGAAGAGGATTTTAAAATGAAATTGAGCATACTTACTTACGTAAGTGATAAGCGGTCAAAACCTGTCAAAACAAGCAAAGATTTAATTAATACTAAAAACAAGTCAAAGGGTTGACCCCCGTTCAGGTGTCACTGTCAGACGGCGATTTATGTCACAGTCACATGTGATTAAAAAATAAAACGAGTTCAAATGCATCAATGTATTTATGTATGACCGTTTCTAATGTAGGTAACATTATAACAATCAGCCAATATACAGGTCACAACCGAAACATAATCTCGGACAACACAAACACAATAAATTAATAGTGAAGCTGTTTCTAAGCTTAGTATTAAATTATGATTACATTCATAAGTTTTCGACTACGTCTTCTCTACTCCTACATTTAGTCCTTTATAAAATTGACTACTTAAATTCTACTTCTGCTACATTGTGCGTGCAGCAGTGTTGGCCAAAAAGTAATGCAAGTGCACCCGGTAGTAGGTACATTAAATTACTAAAACCTATCAATTTATAGTACAAATTTTTTGACGAAATTTGAATACCGGGATAAGTGAAGTATCATATGATAGGGGTATATTGCTATTATTCATCCCACCAAAGCACGGACATTACAGTACATACCTTTTTAGTGTCCGTTAACGCGAGGATTCACGCTGTTAGACATTCAATATATTTTTAAGGCTCAGCATGATTATGCATTAAGTAAAAATAAATAGCTACTACAAAAAAAGTAAATTCCATATTCAACAATATATTTTGAGCTATGAAATCTAAAGATCTTACTGCACGCACTGTAAAGGTCGTAGATAAACGGACGTTTTATCTACGCGTAGCATATTCATCACGGGACACATGGTATTTTTTGACGCGTCTTATCGCGGTTGTTCAATTTTAAACCCATCCTGAATTTTGCTTTACAAATTTTCGCATACGCATCGATTTTTAAACATTTGAATCCGTTTATATATATTTTTCGTTTTCCAAAAATCTATTATAATACAATGCTCAACATTGACATTGATGTAACATTGGCAGAATAAAATTACTTCTGGTACATGTTTTAAATTAAACCATAATTTAAGTAACTCAATCTACGTTTCAGCTAAATGTTGGAATTTATTCAAAATTATTATTATTTTAACCAGACATAAAACCAGATGATAATCTAAACTGAAAGGAACGCGTATAAATATCACGTTGAAGTTACAGAAGTGGATACATGTTATTTCGACATGCCACGAAATTCTTTTATATATTGATTGTTTATACGTACATACTACGTAGTCACGAATCCATTGAACAACATAAATAAGGTTGTCTCCGCTTCAGTGTTCTGTGTTAAGTTGCCAAGTTACTGTGGACATACATAAACAGCTATACAACTGTTACGTACAAGTAAGCGCTCTTCAAAATAAAGCCTAGTTGTGAAATGTATTTTTTGGTGGATAATAATAATGTTCGAAATGAACATTTTTTAATGATTAACTTTTTACTTCATTTAGTGCATGTTTGCATTGTTTGCATCATATGCATTTTTATTTTCTAAACAAAAATCAACTTTTACAGGTAATACTAAGTTATACGCAAGTTGGCAGTTTATAATTCATATAGTTTTAGAAATATTTACGTATTGCAAAACGTTCCGTACGTATTCCATTAGACAAAGCAAAATTCAGGGTGGGTTACAAATTGGAAAACCTCTATTCTGAATATTATACAATGAATTAAATTCTAATCGTGTAAAAGCCTCCAAACACCTAAACTACGTTCTCTCTATTATTTATGTCTTAATTTAATATCAACTATGGTTAATCAAAAGTGTTCCTTACATTACGTATAAGTTATTGTTACAATTCTGTAAAGCTTCTTTAGTGATTTATGAACGTAGCCGTTCAACATCATAATATGTCTTACAGTCTAAGGCATTATAATTGAATAAGTAAAATTTTAAATATTTTTTACTTACCAAAAAAATCCTATTATAATAAATAACAATTTTAACAACAAAAACTGGCTTGTTCTATGCCTCAAGCTCTTAAGTGTGCTTATACAATACGACATGTTTATTTTTGAAAAACAAATTATTTTTATTATTTATTGACACTAAAAATCGTCATAATTATGTTTTTATTAAAAAAATTGAAGCCAATTACCTTGTAGTGTAAGTACGAGTAGATGCGATATTAAATTATACACTTGACGACTACTTCTCTATTTCTAATGATCTATAATTTTGATATGTCTATTGTCTAAACCCTATTTTACTTAGAGTTTAATTATAATACTGAACAAATCACATGAGTTTTAAAGAAAACAGATCAGTATCAAATTATGAATAAAATAATTAATAAATATATGTTATTAAGAGGGTACATTGCAAGCTTTCCTTTTCTTTAATTTATTTTTGCGATTTAATATGATATTGTTAATATTTCTAATAATTAATTGCATGAAATCGCTTAATAAATAAATTATTATTTCAATCAATAGTTAATAAGACTGTCAACTAAAAATGTCAAAATTTCAAAAATACTATCAAAAAATATTACTCGAAAAACATGAATTTGGTTGAATATAAAATTGCGATTATACTCTATACCCTCTTAATATTGTCATTGATTTCTTCACTCGTCCATTCCCTTCTGAATTGACACTGAATTCAGTCTTGGGTGCAGGGTGTAGACATTTAGGAAATAGGCTATAGTAACCGACAATAACTTGAACCATCGACGACGGGTATGGTAAAACAGACATGCGCGAAATGGTTCCAGTTTGTTGCCGGGCATTATACACGGAGATAGTTTATATACAAGGGGCTAATTCAATTTATAGTTACTGCCACAAGATACAATCCTCATGCTATTAACGATACACACAAAATTATGATGGATTTTATAATTATCCAAAAAAGTTGAACATTTTAAAAGTATGTAAGTGATTATATTTTTAGATGTTTGAAACCAGTTACTAGTTTCACAAAATTGTTCCAAGTTTTGTTTATTTTCTTGTGACAGTTTGCTGTTAGTAAGACACTTACATAGAAAATTATATCGCACCAATGTTAATATACGTACCAATTTAACCTAATTAGATATTGTCGCGTTGTTTATCACTAATATAGCTCAAACAATTAATTTTAAATATTAAATTGTATATTTCTAAATATTGACGTTCAATTGTTTTAATGATGAGTCAAAAATCTTTAGAAAATTGAGTACCTATATTCGAACATATGTTTCAATTAAATTAAAAGCCTGAACGAAAAAATGCGGAATTTTTCCGCATAACAGTCTGCAACAACCGGAATGTTGAATTGTGAACATCACATCTTTTATGACTTACCTAAACATATGATTCGTACAACTACTTAGGTTGTTATCGTTATCCGCCTATATTTCAAGTTTATTAACGTCTTTGTAAATTTGGACTGGTATTTTTAAAATAACTTCTTACAAGCAGCGCTGAGTCAAAAATTTGATGTATGTATTTGTTTGTGTAAAAAAAATCTCTTAAACGTACTTTACTTTACTAATGATTCTATTTTGATTCCATTTGCTCTGTTAATTCCATTATTGGACTTTCGCTTAGGGGCAGCATTCCAGCTGACGGCGGTAGACTGTGTCCTTGCCAGTTCGACTGAAAAAAATAACATTTGTTATTGCATAAATAGCATGCGTTTCATAATGTTCTACACATTATTGGCCAGCACTTGGCCTTCATCTCATGTTTGTAAGTGATGATAATAAGGTCATGATAAAAGCGTACTAGCCCAAGAGGTCGCTGAAGGACTAACTGACTCTGTTATTTTTAATTACCAGAAACACAACAGAGCTATTAAAACTACGGTTTGACGTCTGAATTTGTTAATAACAACTTTCCCCGCGACTTTAGAATTACCGCATAGACACCCGCAGGATGACAAGAAATGATCCCATTGTAAAGGCGTGACAACATGGCACTGCAACACTTCAACCATGCACCGTTCCCCGAGGAGTTAATCTGGAGAATGTATTCTGTCTCTGATAAGTTAGAATACATTCTCTAATTTAATTAGTTAAACCCCTTTTTTAAAGGACATTGTGTTTTGTTTTACTATTTCAGATTATAAATAAATATACTATGTAACTCTTGGGCCTATAACTTTATTTCTATGAAAATGTTAATCACGTCGAGTTGATGCGTGGGAGACGGACAAACCAACAATTCACTTTTATAATATTTACTATTATTATAAAAGTGAAAAGAGGTATGAAGTATAGTCTAGCAAGCTTGATGGGCAAAATAGTGCCCTAGCACCATGAAGCTAGAAAGATGTTACTGTGCCGGCTGGGCGTTAATCTTTTTACCTTCATGCCTAATAAAACCAGGAACGAACATAGTACGTACGTAGTATGTCTACACTAAGTTTTACCTCTGTCTCGGCCACGTAGAACGAATGGGAGAGGATCAGGCAGTTAAGAAAGTGAAACCAAAAGGGAAACGCCCGATTGCACGTTTTAGAGATATCGCTGGACCGATAAAGTGAAGGACCTGGGACCTGGGGTGCTCTCCACAGAGACGAATGTCAATGAAGCAAGAAGAACGCAAGAAGTGTTATTTAAACCGCTTCCTGTATCCTGGCCTATAATGACAACACGCTTGAACTAACAATCCGGAATTCCAAGTTCGATTCCTTTTTTGATTGGGCCTTCTATCTGCCACCTGCCTGGCTATGTGTTAATTCTACTGTTGTGGTCCAGTATGAAAGGTAGCAGAGCCAGCGCCTCATTGTATATAGCTTGAGGCTTCTGGGTGCGCACGCTTATATAATCCAACGACCTCGTCATTTTCCACAAGATGAGATCAAGGCGAAGTGCAAACCCTTGACATTTAGGTGTTTTGATAATGTGGGTAGGATTGCTCGTACGTACTCACACGCTATAGAGAAATAAAACTTTCAGAGTTTGCTCAACTGACGTGTTTCATTGACTCGTCCCACTAACATAACATGGCGCAGTCGGTAGGATATGAACGCTCTCAAAGGGAATCTGATTTCGAATACAATACAAAAATATATATTTAAAAAGCGTCGCGGAACATGGACGAATGACGACTTCTCGTGTCAGACGACAAGATCCGTTTCGGGTCGCTGCGCTTGCGCGTAATATTGTATGAGCGATATCGTTTGCGTCGATTTGAGAAATTGCCCTAGCTACCTAATGTCCCTCGCATGCCATAGGCTACGTGAGCGCCAGACTTCATCACAATTGGATGCGTCATTAATATGTTAAGTGGTATCGAACAAACTCACTATCGCGAACTCATATCGAACCAGCAACAAAACCTTATTATCGCGCCATGTGTGTAGCCAATAAACTAAACTACGAGTATGTATAATCGTCATCAGCCAGTGCATCCATCCACTGCTGGACACAGGTCTCCTCCATGGTATGCCACAATTACCGGTCCCGAGCCACTTACATCTAGCGAGTCCTTGCGACTTTTACTATGTAGAAACTTAACGGCGGACCTCCTACTAGAAGGACGGACGACCTAGTTAACATCTAGTAAAACAAACATTAGTCACGGATATTATGCACTGTATATTTTGTTGTTACCTTTGTAATATGTTTATGATTAGGTCATTATATGTAGATTCAAAAGTCAGTTTCTTTCATTTTTACATCACAATCGTTTGAACGTACACCATGAAACTTAGCTTCGTATTATCTTTTACTTAGAACTGAAGAAAAAAATTACTTTTTATAATTCACCACGTTTGGTCACTTCGCCGGTTCTGCCGCGGCACACTCGGACGACGTGATCACCTACGAACGCACTTGAGTGTAACGTGTAATTGATTAGACAAGACTGATGAACAGACAAGTTGCGATTTGCTTCATTTAAAATAAGGCTTAAAATCTATCAGCAGTAATAAACTAACAATCACTATTACAGAATTGCAACGCACGATACGGAATCACTTCTCGTCTTTTTAGGGTTTCGTACCCAAAGTAAACCTTATTAATGCTCAATGTTCAATCTCAAATGTCACCGTATAATGATTTAAAATAGTTAATATGAGACATCGGTCGAAACAAAGATACCCGAACATATTTTCGTGCCCAAAACTTGTAATTGACAAAGATGAGCACATTTCACCAGTTATTTTAGACCAATATTTATTTTACCTACTCTCTAGGCATGCTTGCTGTGTATCTACATAAAAGCTTTGTTCTTAGCGAAAACAAGGTGTAAAAATAAAACAAGGAGCTTTTAAAGTTTACATTTACTTATATTTTTAAATAAAACTTGCTTTTAAGTAAAGCTATCACGTCTTACATATATAACATTATAGTTATAAGCAAATAATAACAAAAAACTTGAAACAGACTTTCACAAAAACCAAGTATATCTATAATAATAAATAGATACTTATATCTAATAAAAAGTGTACTATAAAGTAATGAAATAAGGTACATAGGAACATTGTGATGCTTGCTATAATTATAGGTAGATTGGTTTCTAGCAAAATGTACCGAAATATACATACTTTTACCAAAAAGGTATTACGTTATATCAACGTGGGTAGAGACCAATTCTAGCTATATGACGCTACCAGCAAAACACGATTTTCTGGATTCCGTTTCTGTACTAGACTTTGACCTGGTAACTAAGTCAAGAAAGCTGCAGATTTAGTCAATGACTTCCCATATTTACTTGACTGCTCGTGATACATGCATGGTAATAATATAGGAATCTATAATGTTTATGATACTTTACCTAGTTACCTGAATTGGTTGCCACGAAAATCATTTTATGCCAGTAGGTATCATCAATTCAAATAAAATGCATTTATTTTCATAGCTCATCATCCATTAGGTACAATACTTGGCAAGTTCTATAAAATTTCGAACAGACATCTGCAAAAGGTCATTAAAGATAATCCGAAACATTTATACACCAAAAAGTTTTCAGAAAGAAATACTTGCGGAACTCATTTACTGAACTTTTGCAGATACTGTAGACTGCTGTAGGAAATCCTTTACTAAAAATTACGAAAAATTATTGACACAAACTCAGACTTTGATTTCTGGAAAGTTTACTTTAGAATAAAATCGGATTATTCACATTAGAAAAGATTTCCTTTATCCCAAACTTGATGCACACTACTTTTTGAAACTAATTTGAACGTTTTACATATTTGTCTATATTGGTAACATTTCATGCACCAAAAATTAGTCCTCAATATAATATTGATCAGGTTAACAGGTTATGTAAATGTGTTTTTAAAAACCTTATTAAGTAATTTCAAACATAGTGCCATAGAGAAGGGACAGTAGTAGCAACAGCAGTTAATTATCACGTACTGTCAGCATTTATCTAGACATATTCATAAGGAATGACTGGCGCTAATAATGTGAGCCAGTAAGAGTATATATTTAGTAATATATCGAATACGTATCATACGTACACCCATTTCTCACGTTTACACATAATGTATTGACATCAAAGTTTTTGATTTCCTACTATTATTGACTATTCAGCAGTAAACTTTAATCGAACACATAAGACGTGTGTAATACATATCTTTAAAGCACTATTTTATTGTCATGCACCTAGTCCACCTAGTGTCCATAAAATCAGTATTATGCTTTCTATGTTGCGACTATTACAGAATACAATCTACGTACAATGAGACTATAGATACTTGGAGCAGTCGTGCGGGACTGCAGCGTGAAGATCGAATGCTTCTGGATCGGCCTTCAAGCTGTGTGCACAAACACTACCAAAACTACACTACGTTCAACTTGGAGATCTAGTTAATTTATCTGTTGAAATACCTGGAAGCAGGGCTGCGGTTGGAATAGACTGGCGTTCCACTGGCCGGGCCACAGAGGCGCGTCCACCCCCGAGTGGCTGCCCTCAGTCTCTCCTTCTCGGGTCTCTCTCCCTTCCCTTCTCCCCGTCAGCTCCGAAATCTGGCAGGCGCTCTGAAGATTGGACGGCAGATTCGACCAGTTCTCGTTACCTAATCTATCTTTGTTCATTATACTTATCTCCATGGAACCCTGATATGCAAACTTCGCCATTTCGTCCTGATTTTCCTCAGGTTTATTTTTTAATCGATTCGGTCCTTCTACGATCGCTTGGAAAGCGAGCAAATCCCTGTTTTCCGTCTCAGTCAATGGCAGAGGTGGTAAAATCTGTTGTTGCTGAGCTATTTTGTAGCTCTGTTGCCTTAGCATCTGTCGCCTGCTCAGACCGGTCAACGTATGCAGGGCTCCCATTTCGTGAGCTGGCATGTTCGGCGGCGTTATTTGTTTTTGTAAAATTTGCCTTTTCTGCTGAAATAACCTGTGCTGCATCAGCTGTTGTTGCAGTGGGGGCTTGCTGCCTTGCGGAACTGGGGTAGAGTGGGGTAAGTCAGCTGGTTCTTGAAGCTGAGCCACCATTTTAGGACTAGCAGGCATCGGAGGGGACGTACTCGAGTAATTGAACGATTCCGGAAGACTGATGCGTTTTTGGGTCGGAGTTTTAGTATCTAGATAATGCGGATTGAAGCTAGCCGCAAACTGATTGTGTTGTATCTGCCTCTGCGTCATTTCCTCCGCTGGAATAGAAGCCTGGTATTGAGTTTTTAGCTTCTGCGCTTCCTGTTGCACCAAATGCAGCTCTAGAACACCTTTAGCTTTGCAATTTTCGTTTAACCGTTGACTGTTGAAAGCTAAGTTCCCCTTCTGTGTTTCGTTAGACTGTGCAGCTTGTTGTGCGACCAAGCCATCGCTCGCTCTGCGACCTTCTCTAAAGTCTACAGGACTCCGCGTCATCGCTCGAGGACAGTTTTTATTGGCAGTTTGATAGTTTATGGGATTATGTCGAGCAATGAATCCTGTGCCTTGATTTTTATTATTGTACGAAGAAATGTAAACGCAGGGGTGCATTGGACTGGTATTTACGAGTGAACTGTTTTCATACGCCAGCTTATCTTCATTAGCAGTGCAGCTTGGGAGACTACTAGCTAATTCACTGGAGCAATCTGATAACTGGTAGTCGAGACTTTCGAATGTGGAGAAATTGCTTTGAGAGGAATCACAGCTGAGGTTCTGACTGAGACTTTTGTTGTTAAAAAATGTAACAACTCCGCTGCTTGAACTAGAACTCGCGTATGAGCTCAGTCGGTTTTGGACTGCACTTGGAACACTCACAACGTCCTCCATGTCTGTCTCACAGCCTTCGTCAGTCGAAGATGAATACTGTTGCTGAAATTTTGTAGCCTCCGTGGTATTACCTTGTATCGCTTGCGTATGTGCGTGATTCGTATTATACCTGTTTAGTGAAAATTTACTGTCTGGCCTATATAGGGCGTTTGGAAATAAATCCCCCGTGGCAGTGGACGTTATTGAGTAACTTGTATCAGCTGAAGATATGGGCGGCAAGACTGTGTTCTGTAAATATGAATACGCTGGCAAATGTGGGTTCATGTAATCTTTAAAAGGAGGCGTACTCGACTGCAGTCGACTGAGGTCCTGTTGCTGGGCTTGAGATACGAGCCTGGTCGACTCCAAGGGCTTCGGCTGTTCGAGGACGCTGCTTAGTTTGGTATCTCCGAGTTGAGGAGGAATCGGACTAGTGCTTAAATTTACAGTTCCTTTCAACGGCAAAGGAGATTGTTGCAACGTGTTCATGAGCTTGGCAGCTTCGGCACACATCATGAACGTGGTCGAGCTTGGCATTTTCACTGTCTCCACGTTGAAATTCGTCGCCGATGCGGAATTTTGAAGAAAACTCGCGATGACGTTGTGTTCTGCCGATGACGACCCTCTACCTCCATCGATAGTGCATTTCGAGTCAAAACTAGACGACGTCAACAGTCTAGTTCCATCGTTAACACTTTTACCTGTATCTGAGACAGTCGTTGACTGCTGCAACAGCCGCCGACAGTCTTCACTAGACTGTTTCAATATATTCTGCTGCTGCTCATACGTAGCCGTAAGTAATCTATGAGTAGGGGCAGTGCTATCATTCATCTTGGTGCTTAACCTTTGGCTTGACTGCGACACGTCAATGTTTCTCATGGAAAGTAGCCTATTGGATTCTGACTCGTGATTCCTGTCGAGGTTCCCGACCAGAAAGCTCCTATGCGTGTCCGAGGGGTCGGAGTTTCGCTGGAGCAGCCTCTGTTCGGTCATGTTGACGCCGGCGAGGGAGAGAAGACGCTGGGTCTCAGACGACGAAGGATCCGCCGAGGTGGCGGATATTGTCGGCGTCGCCCTGCTAAACTCTCTCGTTTGCGGGTCACCGGCGTGAAGCAACCTGCAATACATAATTTATGTGATATAAGTAAAAGATATGCATAAAATGAAGTAACTTCAATCAAATTAAGTGTCAACTTGGGGATTCTACAACCTTTTAATCTACACGCAGGAAACTTATTCGAATGCAGGAATTGATGGTAATCGGACCGGATCATGATCCGTATATAAACGTTTGGGGAATTTTTCACTTTCTAGAAAAACTAAATAAAATACTATGTTCATAATAGCGTGACATGCAAATTAAAATACTGGACTGTGAACTGTTTCAATGTAGTAATAATGTACTAATTGGTAAGACATTTGGTAGAAGTAAATATCAATTTCACCTGGTATGGTGGTCTCTCCTGGCATCATGGACTTCTCTAGCTAGAGCTTGGTCGGCGACGGAGGACGGTCTTCGCGAGGGTCTGTTCCTCTCAGCCCCGCTCACGTTGGCTCCGCTCGCCACTCTCGCTCTCAGTCTTTCGAGGAGCAGGAGGTAGATCGCCGCATGGTGGTCGTAGCTGTTTGATCGCAGGCTCTGTAAATGAAACAACAGGTTTCTTAGATTAATTTACTACAAGTTCCATAGCTTGGCTGTTCACCTTTTCGAGAATGTCACTGTGTTGTATAATTTAGATTTAAAGTTGATCTGTATGACTTATTAAGTCTTTAATAACAATATGGATCATTTGTAGTCTGATTAAATTTATTTATCTCTAGGTTCTTTGATTACTCTTTTTAAAGAATAAGAAGTGTCTGGTCTTTTGGAAGACTTGCAAGAGGACACAGCTTCAACTAGAAGAGGCTTCTTGCTCTCTAGCATTATATATAGCTAGGAGTAGGGCGCACCTATTCGGAGTTCTCACAGAAGACGAAATATGCTCAGAGACAACCTCGGTGAAGGTTTCAGGACTACCTGTTAATGCGACATGGCCCTATCATTGGGGCCCTATTTATCAGTAAATAATTAGCTTGTTATTATTTAGAACCTTACCTCTTTCGTCTTAACGGGATCGATCCCCAAGCTCTGCATAAGTCTTAAGACCTGCTCGTTAGGTTCATTTCCGGTTAAGACGTGGGCCGAACCGTGCGCAGGGCTCCTGGCCGGGTCCGCAGCGACTGCAGGCACCGTGTAGGGCTCCGATGACATCCATCGGTGCTTCTTGATCTGCTCTATCGTGTACCGCTTCATTGGTTCCAGGACTAGCATCTTGCGGATAAGTGACTCGCAGTCTGAGGAAGGATGAGAATAGTTTTGTTAGTTTCTTTTGCACTCACTGACGCTACGAAAAATCATTCCTTTCACAAATTATTTTGCTTATTAACATCAGGGTTCTGGGTGACCAGTGAGCACACTTAAAATCGTTAATTACCATCAGTGATAGGAAGACGTATAAAGAATAAATAAAGAATTAAAACTATAGATTAGTTAGAACACAAATTTTCACTTGTACTAAAAGTTGTACCGGTGGGGCGGTAGAATTTTAAAACAAGTATTGCATCAATGACTCGCATGTATTTGCTTTAACGTGCGAGCTTATTATATATGTCTATTTGGATAGTTTGCGTAATTAAAAATACAATGTACAAACCAAAAAATATACATGTATATTATAATGAAAAACATTATAAAAGCCAGTGCGGTGCAGACAAAAGTAACACTCCAAGATCGAAGCAACTGTGATACGTAACGGTAGTACCAGTGACTGAAATACTTTTATAATATCTTACTAAAATTAGCAATTTTGAGTTTTTTCAGTTCTTCTATTCTATTTCATTTTACGGGGATTAAAATCTACCTCAAGCACGTTCTTTTGTTTTGATGATATTTTAATAAAGCAATACAATAGTAAGGCTTTAAGACTTTACCACTATTCTAGAGTGGCCAATGTTCTCTACGGATTAGAAACTTCGACCGGCTGTAAATACAGAGAGCGAAGCTCGCCCAACGATATCTTCTAACAATCCACAAAGCCTCACTTCTAACTTCAATCCTAGACTTAGGTCCCCGGCTAAGCCGCTAACCCTAGAATAGTACACACAGCCCAATAATGCTAGCACTGATTACTATAAAATTAATCTTTCTGACGTCATTTCGGGACAAGTACCTACTGAATTAATAACAAATGAATAGACACTCCTTTATAGCCTTTTATTACTAAAATACCTTCATCTAAAATAGACGTAAAGTTATTATAAGGTTGGCATACACGTAACAAAGTTCTGACGTCACTGCGTTGAAGCATATTTAAAGGTCGTTTTCATCGACCTCCTTATCTGAATGGTACGGGACGGTGATGGAAGAAGAAACATTGGATGAGGTTTTCTTAGTTGAAAGCGTGGGCAGACCATTCTATTGGAAACCCTGAACACGCTCTGATGGATTTTTCAGTCAGTCGAAAGTTAGCGATCTTCAGGCAGTCATCATCTGAATTCTGAAGCAACAGCTCCAACAATAGGCGGGGTTGTATTTCCTGCGTTGTTATATTCCAGTTTATGTATACGCGTATGGGATTTTAAAGTTCTTCGTCTCTTTTAACGACTGGGTATTTCGATAGGTGTTATTTCCATTACTTCCGCCACATTACCATGAGTGTCCCAATCCCATTTTTCCCACGACTTTTTTGGTAAACTTTTTTCAAATTAATTCCAACCTAATCTTCAAACTACAATTACGGTAACAGAGGTTGGTACCGAGCAATGCTCTGACGTCACTGTTCAGTCGCATGTCCTGAAGAGAAAGGTCACGGGCTGTGTAGTGTACTTGGCCACGCAACGAATGACGTCAAACTGTAGGCGCCCGTCAATCACGCTTAGATAAAGAAATTTCCACGTGCCTATTGATTGACCGACGCGTGGGTTTGTGATGGCTTAGCCAGCCACTATAATGTAGAACTAATGAAAACATTATTGATTGCCGTGCGATTCCTGCTTTAGATGGTATTGTAACAGGCCTCGAACCACGTGACGTTCACCAACCCGATTCCCAAGCTTGGTGAGCAGGCACATAAATCCTCTCAAATATTATGTCTAGAGGTAAACTTGTGGGTAAACTAGTTGATCTCAGTTTCCACAAGATAAATAACGAAGAAATGCGAACTATCTACCTACATCTATAGAGACATAGCATATGCAGGAAGCTCAAAATATTATGTGGCCTAGGATGGTTCACTCACGCTTGCATTTGTTTTATGGTTGATTTCAATAAACAGTGCGATGAGGTAATGTAAAAGTCCTTCAGTATTTATGAAGGAAGTCAATATATAGGAGTCGCAATTTCCAAATGAAGTCATTAAGTCAAGGGGGATATCATATGAAATGACTTTGACATATTATCATGAAAAATTTGTGTGAATATGCAATTTTCTAAAAATAATACGGTGAACGGAACAGTATTATAAATTTTAACCAATAATAACCAGAACAATATTTTTAACTCCATAAAATTCATGGGCTAACAAAAGCGTTGGTCAAAGCTTTGTATGTAAAAAATAAATGAAAAAATAATAAAATACTTATACAATACTTTTAGGACCTCGTCATAAGTACTGATAACTTGTGTCAGGAGGCCCTGCTCTTCCTAGCGTTACTTTAAATACATTATCACGACCTTATATTAATACATTTTCATGCAATTATTATAACTAGATAATATTAATAAATTATAACTAATAATCTTTTGTAACTGTAACTCGTCACCGCTAGACTTGCGTTTCCTTCCTCTCGACGTACTTTCCAAATTCATATCGATCTTTACAAAACATTAAGACCGTGCGTCAGTCCGCATATAATTGCTTTCATGTGCCGAAAATGAATGACGCCCGTCGGTGAGAGAAATAAATAAGTCGCATACCGAAAATAATCTTGTGTAAATAAATCGTTCGCAATGCTCTCTACTTGGCCTCAAGACAAAAAGGCATCAATTTCCTCACCGTGACACATTTCAATGAAAAAGAGATATTTTATGCCAATCTAGAAAATTGCGGTACTGAGAACCATAAAGCGAATTAATGATTAAATCCACTTGGAAGATTAAGCAAGAAAAAAAGTTAATTGATTGAGATTTACAAATTGATGTCAGATATTTATGATGTTTCTACAGAATTCATGTCAATTAGTATCGAAATCAGAAACCAAAAATGATGATTTAATCTAATTTTGTTTTGTTTTAGTCTATACATATTTAACAGGTACGCACGGCTACAGGTCAAGCTATACATTTCCAGTATAAGCTGAACTAGCATCGTGCGGGATTACATTCAATGCGAGGTCAGCGTATATTGGAAATGTAGCCGTGTGTACATGTATATATTTTTTTCTTCCAATTTTAGCTAGATAAAACATATTTCAATATTATTTCCATCAGATATTGCCATTGCTAAAAAAGTCTGCTTAACATTTTCAAGATACGTTTCGTAATAAAGAAAACAGTCGTGTGGTTCAGCTTTTATAATATAATGTATTTTTTAAATTATAATAGAAGAAATGTTATCCTTATTAATGACACCAAAAGCCAACTATTTTGGTTTTATAAAACACTAGCTTTTACACGCGACTTCATCTGCGTAGGCTTCATAAATTATTTCGCGAAGACTACATTTTCAATCCTCATAAATCTAGTAAGTCTGAAATTCCGTTGCGACGTAAAGGAAGAACAAACAATCTTAATTTCGCAGTTATAATATTAGTATGGATATATTTATACAAAAATTGACTATATAAATTGTATTATAAAAATTAATATATTTTAAAATGTAATCAAACAGACCCAAAAATATCCTCATCAAATTAGAAGCACCGCATATATACTACCCGAGTCCAAATTTGTCACTCGGCTACGCAAATAAAACACATACATAAATAAATGCATATTATATATGTATGTACCTATACTATAATATGTACGCGCGCATCTGATCAATCAAGCTTATTTTGGGCAGTCTTTTATTTACCCAACTCCGTTCATCTTCTTTCTAAAATAAATTCGATGAGTCGAGTTTTGCCAGGCGATTTTCTATAAATAAAGCTCCGACGCAAATATCGCGGGCTATGCTTGACCATTGACGTAATAGTGTGAAAAATGTGCGGGTGTTATTTAATGAAGATTGTGGAAATGGAAAGTCTGTGGGTGCCCTCCCAATGCTCCCCTACAACGTCGCAGCACATCACGTGTGCCACAGAATAAACAGCTGACTGACACGACTCAACAGTCACAAATGTAAAAGTGAAGCTTTCAGAAACGAAAGGTTTCCGATTTTTTTGTGCGTGTGGAATCAGAAAAATATCCGAAAGGAGGAGCAAGACTCGCGTTTTGTTTACAATATTTTTCGTTTTACAAATAGGTTTGTAAAATTGTTTAAAAAAATTACACTTTTCCATTGAATAATGTCGAATTAATAATTTTTACGATTAATTATGGCATTTTTAGTTTTTATATTCCCGTCACTTCTGAAAGCTGCGACAAAGTCAAGGACGAAATGCTTATCGTTTACAAAGTCTACAGAGAATATGGCGATTTATTTCGGTTTGAGTTCTGGTAAAATTATCCTGTGGCATGCTCCCTGAACTTGGTTGTGTTTTACGAGCGCACGCGCCGCTCGGTCAAACCTCGTCATCGGCCACGTCCGATGCGATGCCAGTAGATAATTATGAGCCATAAAACCTATGTAAACATGCCACAAACAAGCAACTTGCACTTCGGACATCGCTTCTGACAAAGCTAAATAATAAACTTCAGCAGAAACAACTTTACATTGAGTGTCTATTTTTGAAAGCAAAAACTCGAAAGGCAATAAATTAGTGCAAGTTCTTTCATCTTAACATTGTTGTTTTAGAAACTACTTTCGTCAGCTAAGTGTGTCTTTATTTAGTCGGCTCTAGACTTATTTGTGTAAAACAGTTTTCTTTTTTACTCTTATATTTCTGAACGTATGTTATGAATGAGTTAAGACTGTTATTATAAGTATACAATTTGACAGACCTGAAAAATATAAGCAAGATCAGAACAGAAGGTATAAAATGTGTTGCATAACATTATGTACACTCGAGAACAAAAATATGTATCCATTTTTGAACTATGCCACATTCACCTATCATTGACATTCCCTTCAACATACTACATAGGAACAAGCAACTTATTAATGTGCTATATTAGTCAACTATATTGACGTACTTACGAAAAAGTTCTAACCTAGTTGAAAATGATTGAAAATGTAATCTTATCGAAACACACATGTGAATGCAAATATTTTAGCAAACTCATTATTACTAACTACATTTGAAACTATTTAGGATATACAATTACGAAGTCGTGGGTATATTTTATGCGTTACAATATTTGAGGGAATACGTTAATTTTTCACCTCCAGCATGAAAAGGGTCGTTTTTGTCATCAAAAACTCGCAGCAAAAGTCGTTTTTGCTCTACTCGCTACGCTCGTGATTCAATTCTAGACTACTTCGCTAACTCGAGATTTAATGTAGGCACTTGCACCAAAAAACAACTTTGCTCACTCGTTGAACAAATAACTATTATTGATAGTTGAAAACATAATTAATTTTATTAATAGTTTCAAATTAAAACCGTTAGGGACAGTGTTTTGAAAAATGAACATTGCGTCATCCCCATAATAAGCAAGACGTTGCTACGTGCTACGAATATTATACATGCTAAAGTGGTTTACTTTGTTTGTTTGTCCTTTCTTTACGTGGTAACGGAGCATCAGAATGACTAATGAAGGGCCAGAAAAGGACTTCGGCAATTTTTGATAACGAACAACCCGAACGAGTACTTAGACTTAGTTCCCGTATGATAATTTGTGAAAGCCACATAGACAAAATCTAGAGAAAAAGCTTGTTACCATATAATAAATACTAACTATATACGACGAATTACGAAGTTTTAAACTGGCCGATTATAAAATATATAAGCAGCTAAAATGTCTGACGTCAAACCTTTGAATGCCTTTGAAGCGATCGGCTTTGAAAAGAAAATTATTTTTCCATTGCGTCCTTCGAAGCGGTGACGATAGCGCGTGAGTAATGCCTTCCCCGCTCGCCTGGGTACTACTACTTAGGTATTGTATGTTATTATTATAATGCCTAAACTATAACGTAACTGCGTTCGACCATAATGTAGTAACACATATTTTTATACGTAATGTTGCAATAAAAATACTCGTATATGCTTACATTTTACACTATGTTTTTGTCCTGCAAGGACTAGAGATTCAGCAGCAGAAGCCGGGAAACGTCCGCTGGACATAGGCCTCCTTCATGGTACGTCATCCCGAGCCACTTGCATCCAGCGACTCCCAGCGACCTTAACTAGGTCGTCGGTCCATCTATTAGAACCATTTAGAGATTATCCCACGGAAATTACTTTACCATGATAAAAAGTATCGTATATCACCCTCCGTCCCATAACCATAAACTGTCTCCATCGATCTTTTGCTGCGGAGAAGAAGGCATACTCGTACCAAACAACAAGCACATTTAGACAGACCCAAAATCCCTGCCTACACCCAGTATCGATTATTCCTTCTGATCTTAAGGAAGAAATTTACATTATTCTGATACGAACTTCGTGGGAATATGAAGTCGACAAATTCAATCAAACCTTTCCGTATTTCATCAAAGTTCTGAAGGGAAATCCGGAGAGATTAAGAGGGACCTATTATTGCGGCTTCATATCGAATCTTTGTTATACCTACGTATGTACATGTACAGAATACGGTATCCATACGCGTATATTGTCCTATGAAAACCACATCTGTTATGGATCCATTAGTTTTATGATGGTTATGAAATTGATAGCTAGGGTCACTTTGTAACCATCGGAACTTTATCTAACTTTAACTTTGACGTTTATTTGTAGATCAGCCGGTTTATTTACAACATTTATAGTTTGTTTCGTATATTAATTTTATCTGTGATAATTTTATAGCTCTGGCAGTTATATAGACATAAATTAAACTCGTACGACCTAGCATCCAGAATGGCCTTGCAAGTTAGAGTCGTATTCTAGTGCTTTCATGCAATGTACCAGAATTTTACGTCACTATAAAATTGCCTTTTCCCTCAAACCTATACAATAAACTTTATTTGACATGTGACTCTTTTCTATCACTCCCATAGTCAAGAGATATTATGGATGGACCTTATGCCACTAGTGTAAAACTTATATCTGAAAAATACTACTACGTGGTACAATGGTCGTGTATACGTGTATTTTTATATATTTTCGCCTTGGGGCAATAAAAACATTTCGCGCCTTCATACAAGGGCATTATAACGAGGCAATATTTTAGCGCGACCGAGTAGCCCAATTTATGAATTATTCAGATTCCAAATAGGGAATTCGTGTCGTGGAAAATTATATTCCTTTATAAGTTCAGGCTTCGATAAATTGGGAAGCCTACGATTGCTCTGAATTGAACACGAATCTAAACGTCACAAAGTTTGATCAACATTCTTTATGCGAGCGGTGTCGTGCCACGTGTACTATACAAAGAAACTTTGAAGCATTAGAAAGAAATTTGAGTTTTTATTATTTCAATTTCTACTATTACCTGATCAGCTCTAAAACTTGCCATATTAAATACCTATAGAAGCAGAGGTTAGAAACATAAGGATCGTCTTAAAATATCTGTTATCGTCTCCTCCTATACTCCTAGTTGCCTAGTAAGGGCTCTAATTCTGGCAATGAAAAATATTATAGTTGGACTATCTGACTAGATTTACAACCACTGCTTCTTTAGTTACTTAATTTTTATTTCTTTTAAGAAAAACCGAATGTAGGGAAAATGATTTCGGAGAAAAAATAACAGGTAATAAGTTAAAATTAAACAAGTTACGTACAAGTTTGGAATACAGATCTGTAAGATCAGATGTGTAAGTTAATAATAAACGCGAATGTATGTTTGTTTGCTACCACAGCTCCTCAACGGCAAAAGCAATCTTGATATTTTTATCCATGTAGCCTATGGCATGGAGGATTTACAAAGTTTAAAATGGTCTACTTTTCTCCCGGGATAATATCTGAAATCCAGGCATATGAAATATCGGGTACCAATGCTGGTCTCACTTGAAGAGCTGAAATTTTATAAGTGGCACAAAGATATAACAAAAGTATATGATTCTTTCAATCCCGGTTATGTTCCTCTAGGAAAATTTATGAAGTCCAACCAGACGAGCAAAACTTAGGGTATTATAAAGTTGGAGCTTCCGTGAGCTATACGACGCGACGTTCGTTATCCGTAAGCCATCACATCGAGTACCTAAATACTTATTTATTGATAATCTCCTATGTGATATCCTTTGACATTTCGCAAGGTAACGACAATATGGTGATTGGTAAAGTGTTAAGACCTGTAAATCACGATAGAACCGACTCTTTAACGGGTTAATAAAAGACAGGTCACATTTATTAAGCGGATATTAAAAGCCGCGGCGGTGCCGGTGGGCTATCGTTCCGCACGCAACCGTTTCACACAGACATAATGTCTCATTTTTTCATAACACAAATAGCGTTGCGTGTGCGAATTAACGACAGTAGCACAGACTAGATCAAGATGCAGACAGGATGTTTAACATCTTCGAAAAGTAAACTTCCGATCCATGTCCATAGACATAAAGAAAAGATATTTAAATGATGCAAGGCAGATGGATTTTACACATACCGCTTCACAAGAGCCTACCTCATCGCCACATTTGACTTTCTATGAGGGGATTTGCCATAACCACCGCGCTTGACAGACGGATTGGTGAACGCAGTAAGATGTTGTAGTTACATCTACGAATAAACTATAAGAGTTACATAGGTAGATGCTGCTGCTCATCTCCTGAATAATTTTCCCTTAGTCCCTTACTTACGTAGTATTACTTGCCCATATGTTCCCTTGTAGCTTTTAGTGGACATCGCACAGGCCGGACACTGCATAGAAATGCCGTGATATTCCCATACATCAAACGGATGACGTTTGTACACACGCGCATGTATGAGTACGCGCGCGTGATACTGCCAACCCCTGAGCCGACCCATTTATTGTGGAGGAGGTGAGGTATCGCGGATCGGTGGGGAACGTGCGTTCTGTGCGTAAGACTATATTAATTATGTGACCATGGGAAGATATGGGTTCACGTGTAATTTGAGTAAATTCTTTCTTGGTTTTTGTTTGTTATAGCGAGCGCCTGTTTTTGAGTCCTGTGATAATTAGATGATTAGGGTAGTTATATCACGCTGTGGTACTGCTATAATTACCATAAAAAGCTTCCCATTTAATTCTTATTTATACAACGCTTATACGAAGTTTAAACTTGCTTTTCTCAAAGTCCATCGAGATTTCACGAGCCATAGATAAGCTGAAAATTCTTACACAAATAAAATTGCCCATTTGCGACACACTTGCACGTCAACGTCGTCAGACCCTACTTGATATGTATGAGCATTGTAATATACTGTCTACAAAAAGCTTCAAGGGAGCAGTTTAAGGACCTAACAATGACCTAGCAGGTCGTAATCAGGAGGAAAGAGGCTACCTAAACTAAATATGAAAGAAAAGTAAACTGAAGAGATTGTGCTGAATACATTTAATCATGATTTCGACCACATACCCGTAGACTACAAAAGCGTGGAGGTTCGAAAAAGGGTCTTTTTTTACCGTCTCATCACTTAGGGACATAGGCTACCTTTTATACCGGTAAATTGTTCCCGTGGTATTTCTATCCCAAACCGACACTTGCAAATGCACGTCTTCCCCACGACGAGCAATAATCCTAGCGCTTACCGCAACTATCGGCACATTCCGGGTCGATTTTCTTCGATCTCTTCATCACAAAGCATCGCCCTAAGCCGAGAACGAGCCCGAGCGGGCGCCCTTAGGCCTGTTGTTAGTAATAATAGTACCGATTGAGCGCCTTCCGCGCTCGCCATTGTCCGGGTGAAGCTGTAGAGGTCGCAGGACCAACAGCATCGAGTCCATTCGAAAAAAAAGATACATTAATACGAGGCTTCGTCTGTAACATTTTTGTAATAATCTGTACTCTGGAAGTATTTTTGATACGCGTATAATTTACCTTTCCTCCACATGCTCTTGCATGCTGATGTTCTTTTCCATTTTGCGAAATTAATTAGTAACATTGCATGCTTGTAATAATGTTGTGTTATTAACCTCTTTACGGTTGTCCAATCGGAAGATTAGTTCCGAAATTACGAATGAATTGTATAATATAATGACTTGTGTAACTTCCTGTACTTATTGGTAAAAATGTATAATTACGATTTTGATATTTTGAATAGCTTTTTGGAAGAAAACGCTTTATTGGGATGAGTTTTAACCAATAAACAGATTTTATCGTGCTACCCACTAAATTGTGTTATCATCGTGATTTTGACAAGTACTGTAACATTTGACTGTAATTTGAGGAAATTTACATGCCGTACTGCTAAGGAAACAGGAATTCCTTGCCGGCTTCTATACCTTTACCATGGTTCTCATAATAAAAGCTGATCACGTAACTATGACAGTTATCGTTTAAACGCAGTTCGAACAGGTGTTACAATCGCACCATGAGTGTACTTTCCTTAGCTGAGAGTTTATGGGCCTTAGTACACCACGCGGGACCAGTGCGGATTGGTAGACCTTTGAATTTCTTCTCAGCAGTGTGCCGGTTTCCTCACGATATTTTCCTTCACCGAAAAGTCAATGGTAATGATTTTTATCATTCGTACATAAATTCCAAAATAACATATTGGATCTCATTGGTGCGAGCCAGCATCGAACCCAGACCTCGATTGTTTAAGGACTGACGCCCTGCCCTACTTTGCTACCATAGCTTATTTTAGGTACATTTTATTCGATTGTATTCCCCGACCAAATCTGGCATACGTCGAACTAGTAATTCTAGCTAGTTCTTGACAAATGTGCACCAATTACCCATTGCTAAAAAAAATCATTTTATAAACATTTCATTTTGCTCATGAAATTCAAGAACGAACAAAAAAAATTACGGACACGGCGACCTTTGGTCGGTTATCTTACCTAGTTACCATAGGGTTATTATCATCATAAACAACTGTATTATCATTGGACACGAACATCCCTAATAGATCGCCACATTGGCAGACGGATTGCTTGATGATCGATCAGGTACGCTGCAATACTACATTAAACAATTGAATATTATTTCCAACAATTCTTTAATGATAAATTGGACTGCATAATTTGGTGTCTCAACTGATAGTATAATAATATAATTTAGAACAATTAATTGAAAAATGGAGACACTAGTTTGAAGCGTCACACTGTGGTTTCACAAGCTCGTTCTATCTGATTGAATCTGTTTCCCGTGTTAAAACAATAAACACTTCGATTTTGATATGTTGTTACTACACAGATTCACCATGTATGACACTGGCATGGGGTAATCAGGCCGAGACGAGATCTACACACCTTATATATGTTGTAAAATAGAATACAGTTGTATCAAACACACAAGTTGTCCAAAATGTACACGAGAACAGTGGTCTTGAATGTATATGTAGGAGTGATGGGTGTATATGTAAGCAGGACGCCCTTCAGACAACCTCGAACCCTGTACCGACTGAAGAACAGATGTAATCCCTTCGTTAGTCCCAATTCATGTAGACACACTTACATGTTTCTGTGAAATACCAGTATAACTCGCTCTTTACTCAGCTCAGGGATTTATGATAAAATGTTGAATTATTTGAAATTTTAGGGTTAATTTATAGTTATTATAACCCAATGCCGCTGTTGTTATTAAGTTATATACGTGAAAGTTATCAATCAATCCACAGAATCGACGATACTACACAAATTACGCCTAGAAGCACATCCTTGATTTTATTTTTTTTAAATATTTCAATAATGAAAGAAACACGCATTGCGTTTTTCTGGTAGATAGATTCATGGAAGAAAAAACGTAACTGAAATACCTCTGTTTTCATTATTTTGTTCAATTCAAATTTGACAAAGTTCAGAATTTTTTATTTTTTCCGTCGAATTCATTCTAATACGAGTACTCTTGCTTCGTTTTGTTGAGACTGGCTACAAAGGAAAAACAATGCAAAGTTTCAAAAAACAACGTAAACATTTCAAATTCATAAAATGAGAACGCCTCTGAGTAAAACGTACAAAAAGCACCGTGCATATTTAATAGAAACGCATTTAAACAAAAAGTTTTGTCCGGGTACTAACAGAGCGCCACCGCTCTCCACTTGCCAATCCAGAGGACCACGTTTAAAGTTGGATAACGCTTTCACGAGAAAACCACTTTCGTGTATAAAAGGATGACTAGCGGAAACAGTCAACTTTTACCCGTAGAGTACGTTGAAACGTTTTTCTTGTCTAGAAGAGCTCTGGCCGGATACCTCAGAGCGCACCCTTGTCTAGGCGGTCAGTAATTTTCAAGATTCTTGCCAGTATTATTTTAACTGAACTAGGAAGACCAGATGATAACATAAAGATGTGTGTCGTTAATGCAGATACAAGGGTAAAATTCTGCAGAGAGACACTAACACTCCAACGCTCATACGGTCTTAATAATAACTAACGCACGTCACACGCAATACCTAACATATCAACAACCTATATATATATTTATATATGTCCCCACCGCAGGGGCTCACGGTTCAGGCCTACTCTCCTACAGAAAGTGCCTAGTCCACCACGCGGGTCCATTGCGGATTGGTAGACCTTTGAATTTCTTCTCAGGAGTGTGCACTTTTTCTCACGATGTTTTCCTTCAACTAAAAGCCAATTGTATTGATATTTATCATTCGTACATAAATCCCAAATAACAAATTGGAACTCATTGGTACGAGCCTCGATTGTTCAAGGACTGACGCTCCGCCCAATTTCGCACTATTACCCAATATTCATGCTTTAGCTCATTATATTATTATGTTTAGTACATCCAAAGCAATACCCACTTCAAAACAACTAACATTAGTTTGCACGGACAATATGTAGAAATTGATACAAGAAATAGTTACGAAACCAATATCGCATATTATTACAGGTTGCCATGCAACAAGACATACTACAAAGACTACAAACGCAGGATTGAACCCGTCGATTGTTCAAGGACTGACGCTCTACCCAACTGAGCTACCACGGCTTAATCTACCTAACATATCGAATATATCAATTACAAGACTTGTCTACGGTCATTTTAATGCGATAAGACTTTGGCACCAGCTAATGTGAAGAGGTTTACCATCTTTACTCCTAGGAGCGGCCGATCTTCGTCCGAAAAATACTACTTTGCAGTATTCATACCTCCGAAGTAATAAAAAGGGTGACATTTATCAAAGCTCGGTAGTATAGGATTATACTATTGCAAAATTATAATCCGGGATCAATCGTTTTCTACAAACTTGAACTCGTATTGTGTATTTCATCAAAATGTTATTGCTCGTTGAAAATGTTCACTGAATTCATTCGTCGATTTACTGAAAAGTAATACGCAGACCTCTGACATTGTCTGACCTATGTTATTCAGTTTGGCTGAGCGGTATCGTTACTGACAACTTTAGGTAAATCGATTCAATCGTGTTCTCTCGATGACAGACCGGCCAAAAATTTTAATAAAACTTTGAACGTTTGAAACATTATATTCATTTTAAAATGCCATAAAAGCCTTGTTTTAGTTTTAAGATGTACTATAATTACACATTGCAAGGGAATTGATAGGCGCATAATGTTAGTGAAACGAAATGACAAGGCATGGCGCTACTCTACCGTAAAGTTTAGGGAGTTACAAAAATCACAATCACAACATATTGTCGTCACCATATTTTGTTTTAATGTATCATGGATTTACATGACCTTCATATCTCCTGATGATAAGTGACAATGAGGGCGTTTGGATAGAAAGAATGCTCACTCAGATGACTGAAGTTCATGAGACGCTTGCTGGGTATGTTAGCTTCAAGTACTAGCACACGACAGTCTTGGCAGCAAACTTAGTTAACATGGTGGTACAGTTCGTTCGCTAAGATAGTGTCGCCTTTGTAAAATACCTCCCCGCAAACGCCGCATCTGTTCAAACAATGCCGACACGAGCTCAAAGAGCGACAGCTGTGTCGCACAGACGCTGGTGAATTTGGAATTTTATAAGGAGGCATCACAGTGAGGCTGTGTTTATGGTGACTGACTTTGTGGTGACTGCTGCTTGACACTGCGTGACACTATCTAAGCGAGCAGACTATAGTTAGCGAGGTAGAAATATAAAAAGATACCAACCAACATAAAACATCGAAATTAGATTTAGTACAGAAATTAGACACGTTTCCATACTAACACGTAGGGTAACATACGATTTCTTTTTTCTCGACGGCAATTACATTGGGCACTCGCGTCACGTCGGAAGACCTCTGTAAATTACACCTGAACAGGATCGGCCCTCGCGAGACCTACAATAGCCTCTTGAATAAAGTAACGCTTTTAGCGACGAATGGACACAGTCGACCCAAAGAAAATGCTATCAATTAGCATGATTTTTTAAACTTATAGTATACTCTGCCTTCGGCACTAACAATAAATTTAGATTACTGATTTTGATATTTATTGGTTCAATAAACTCAAAACCTTTGTTGATAATAATTTCGTTGATGTAATCACAAATCGAATTATTAACTCTTTGTTAATATTACTTTCATAGCAGCTTTGTATCTACAATCTACATTCAGATATATTTAAGATATCTGCTGGGATTTCGTTACAAAGATGAATGCCTTGACCCACGATGCAGCTGGTTTTTGCTTCCAAATTTTATATCAAAAGCACAGACATAATAATACTAAATGAAAGACTTACAAAATTACCGCGTGTATTCAATCTGTCATTGGAGTATAAGTTACTCAGTACTATTAAACTGTAATAGAAAGAAACATTTTATGTCCCTTTGACTTAGAAAGACTAGTTTGTCCCATAAAAACAAAACACAAGGTTGCCAGTGTCTTTGGAGAAATAAATACGGATGGATGAGAGTTTTCACGAAAATCTTCGCTACTAGCTGGCGACACTTCCATCCAAGAAATATATCTCTTTTTCCTTTTGTTATAAGGTACTCTTTTTGTTACAATACGCACTGTCAAAACAATGCCATACGTATGAAACGATGTTTTGAAGACGCGCATTATTGCTATGGGATTAAGGACCTTATAACGAACTTTAATAAAAGAAAAGGAGATATATTTTTGGGATGGAAGACCTCTTGCTTGTTTCTTGCCAGAGTAGTTACAAAGGGAAACATTTTCATGAAAAACCTTATTAAAATAACATTGCCACTATTCCAGACTCTAACAAATTCGTAGTTCGTGCGTAAGTAAAACACAATGTAATTACAAATTTGTACAATTGCATTTATACAGTTAAGATATTGAAATTATTTATTCAGATGCGCCCTACATAGAAGAAAAGTAATAAATAGTTTCTTACAAAGTTGAACAAGACGATTGAACGACAAATGTAGATGATGATGAAGGCAAACACTAAGTTGAAGATAAATAAGACGAACTTAAACAAAGCATTGTTTTATAATGACACTCATTACAAATAAACGATACAATGGGGACTCTTTTTTTATCATGAGTATGTAAATACGCTGTAGTGACGCATATTTTGTAAGCAATTGTGAAATAAAATCTTCACAATGTGTACTTTGTAAATGAGGAAAGGAGTGGACTGTCATACAAATCACGCCATAATATACCTGTGAGGATGAACCTTGAGTAAAAAGACATAGTGTCAAGTGTTGATGGTAAAACGATATTATTATTTTTCAAAAAAATATTATAAAGGTTAGAAAGAACCGTCTCTCTAAATGGTTCAATTTAGCTAAGAACTAATGACCATCTATGAACCAAAGCTAAAATGCAATATCTAAAATCATAAATCGCGGATATTTATATTGGTGTCATGAAGCGATTGAAATTATTCTAGACCATAGAAATGACGGTTCCAAGTATTATTTTTCGCATCGTGTTACAAAATGCTCCAGGAATACCCATCTTAATAACCAAGGAGGAAAACGCAGTGTCCCAGTTTTTGACTGCAAATCTTCCTAAATCATTCATCGCCGCTTCTAAAAGATATTTCGCGAGCAACTAACAATTATTTACTGCAAGTTTGTCTGTTCATTTGTCCGTCAATAGTTAGCAACTTCATAAATGAAATAAGGAGTTTTAGTCTTAAATTCGTGTTACTAGTTTAAAAATTTTATATAATTATAAAAATATCTGTATCAAACACCTCTCGGAAAGAGACATTTCACAAATGCATGAAACCAAAGTAACTCTAGCTGACGCACTTCATGTATATATTTGCCAACCATTAATTATAACCTAAGATGATTGTAACCAAATTGAACCTGAACAGGTACACACTGATACACTTTCAATATTCTCTTTAATCTTACTTCGTAATATGCTTACCTCCGTTTCTTTCATTTCAAATTCGATAGAGTTGATGATGACATGAGATATGATTTATTTTTGTGTGCTCTTCAGGGCTTCTTTTATCTTTAGTTCTTTCGTCAATAATGTTTGCCAATATTATAATAGAAAACTAAACTAAATTCAAAACCTTGAACAAAGCAATTTAAAATGCGTCAATAAACAAATCAACAGACTTTCGCAAGTATAACGATCAACACAATTGCTTGCATTGTTTTGCTTTATCTTCAGATAACATTGTTTGTATACTTATAAATTTTTCTTACGTCAAACTTCAAGTGGGAGCTGATAATACGTAGGTAGATATTATAGGAGTTTGAAATGTGGTTTTGAACGCGTCATGTGGTTACTCGGTACAAAGTATATCTTTGTAGTTCGCTCGTCTTCATTTTACCTTCATACTCGTAATTCGAATAGACAAAAGGATACGAGATTAAAGAAAGCAGAGAACCTATTCCGTAGTTCAGTGGTTGAATTTTATGTAACTTGCAAAAACCGAATTTATTGATACTATTGGGAATGTGCTCCCGATGATACATTCTTACATTATTCTCCTTTATTTCATCTATTCTATCAAGAAACTTGACGACATCCTTAGTTAAGGTCAGGTGCGCAGTAAAAAAACCGAAGGGAAGATTCAAAACTGTGATCCCATGGACGACTTGGAGAGGTAGGTATAATTTCTCAAAAATTAATAAACGACCTAAAACTGAAACAGGAAGCAAACCTTTGCTAGAATGTACAACTGTCTGACTCAAATCTCAATGTTTTCAAGACAGGAGAGAAAGCTACAGGTAAACAGAAGAGGCATCTATAATAGAGGTTGCAAATGATGATGATGATGGGCCTCTTCATTCATACATTCTATCGCCGTCCAAAACAACTTTCTATGTCAAATGGTATCATAATAAAGAGTCTGAGAAAATTGTTTTACGATTCCAATATCGATTTGCATTATTTACTTCGATATATCGATTCATTATAATGAACACTATACACAGTGATTTAAGTATATCTAATCGCAAGATTTTGATTTAACGATGGTTGATTGCGATCTCACTTTAAAAAGCGGATGATTAAGTGCATTTTGAAACCAATCATTTTCTTCTTACAAAAAATATTTAATGACAAATTCTGACGCGTCATCGACAACATTCAATTTTCTAAAAATCTGGAATAAGCCGATTTACAAATATGATTGACGTTTATACTTATGCGATGTTGCGTACAGCTTAAATTTTATATATTTTATTATCAGTTACAGTGTTCGCTGAATATTACATATTGATAGTTCTCAAGTCAAGTGTGAATATAGATAGACCCTTCAATATCAATGCGTGCCATTTTCACCTGCATCATCATCGTAAGATGATGGTCTTGATTTAAACAAATTTAATTAATTAAAGATAGTTTCGATTGGTTGAGTGTTACCTCCTAATCTTAGATCATAATTAGTAAATACAAATTTCTGTAAATTACTTACATATTATCAAAAACTAATTTGCGTCATAACAAGATAATCTGTAATGCGATATGTCGGTAATTACACAGTGACATAATAGGATAGAAAAGCCAACAAATTACTTGTTTTCGTGCGATGCAGACATAGTTCGAGGCGTGGGCAGAGTTGATAGTACTCGTATCTGGGTTGGCATTTTACTCATAAGGAGCGAGTTCGCTAACTGTTGCCTCGGCGATTTCTATTCTGATGACGCAACTGTCGTCATTATCGACTAAGCGACTGAGACTGATGTATGGTAGTAGAGTTAGTGAATTGTGATTTTCGAATAGACTTGATGCTGTTAGTCCTGCGACCTTTACAATTTCACCCCAACAATTTGTCGAGCGCTCTTGGGGCTCGATCTCGGATTAGGACTGTAGCTTTATAGTGAGACATTGGTCAGACAGAAGTAAAGTGTGTCATGGTTTCAGCCGTGTGGTCACTTTTGTATAGGTCCACAGACAGGTTTTCTGAATGGAAATTAAAAGAAAAGTTCATAACATCGTTAACAGCGTCTACCTTTTTACCAACAACATTTTACAGTAGCAAAGCAGTCGAATAAAATTCCTAAATGATATTTAGTACAATTTATACATATACTGTCATTTTGCCCGCCGAAGTTCTGACACGGGAATTAATTTTTCGATCGGAAAAAAGAAGCCTATGTCCTATTCCGGCCCTTTAACTACTAATAATACAAAAAAAAGGCATCCTGACTGTTCGTTGCGACGTAAAGAAACGACAAAAAACTTCATCATCATCAGCCGGGAAACGTCCACTGTTGGACATAGGCCTGCCTCATGGTACGCCACATCGACCGGTCCCGTGCCACCTGCATCCAACGACTCCCCGCGACTCTTAACTAGGTCGTCGTCCATCTAGTAGGGGGACGGCCTGGTAGACGTTTCAGACATAAAACTTAGTTTCGCATATATATTAGTAAAAATATAGATTAGAGACTTCCAAGCGCATAAATTGTACCAACATTAGAAAAGAATATATGTATGAGCAAATGAATAGAAAGTTGGTGAAAAATCACTGTCCGCACGGACGGTGCAAATGCATGATTTAACGAGCTCATGACGTAAGCGGCCGCTCGGACCGTGCTCCCGCTGTCGACCCTTATCGATTTCATTATTTTTTTATCTTCCGTCAACGCTAACCACTTCTCACGGCTACGAGCGCGAGGGTTAGTTTCCGTAATTAGTGTTTACTAAATGTTATCGAGCGATGGTGCCCGTGGACAATGCACTAAATATGCATATATATGGAATTGTAGCAATACACAGTTATTATTATTATTTTATTTATTATTATTACGGTTTGACAATATGACTACAAATTGCACCTATAGAACGAAGCACTTGACAATAGACTAAGACTGGTGCGAGACTATCCTCCCAAATAGGAAAAATACCCGTGCTAGGGTAGGATATTGGTTGTTAATGTTTAATTGTTTGCAAACATTGCATTTGTACACAAAAAGATTTTAAGATAGTAATTAGTTAGTAATATCGTGTGTTAGAGTACTAGTTATATGCACCGGCATCGTGCATTTTGTTTCCATCTTTTTCTAATTGCCAATCAATCAGTGTGTATCCGAAATTTGGATTTTGAGCGGATTTCAGTCAGTCGTATCTTGTAGTTTATACCATGGGCACCTACTACAATAATTTTTGTTTCGGATTTCTTTCGGATTGTGTGCAAATTGTATCCAACTTTATTTCTTATGAGAAATCAAATCAACAGTTGTCAAAGGAGTTAAAACAACGCAAGTCTGAATGACAATTTCTGCGAATGTATCGAGCCAAAGCCTGGCCAAACACTTTTAATTGTAAAAGGCCATTATCAAATACAAGTGATTTAGTTGCCATTTTTACATATCGGTTTAGTTTGTTTGTACAAAAACATATAACACGCACGCAACAGGTAAGACTTAACGTTGAAAATAAAGATGGCGTCAATAAAATAACATTTGACAACAGTACAAGATTTTTTATGTAAATTGTCAGAAAGCTGTTACACTTTACCAAAACTTTATTCCGTTGCAAAGCCGAAAGCCTCGAATTAAGGGCTCTTCGACAGCCGCACTTGATGTTTATTCAACGGGAAAATGTTTTTACAACACGACTGATCGCTCTCGACAGCCACAACTCTACAAGTGGCGTCGAAATGTTGAGATCAACCTGATTTCGGTGCGAATGAATCTCAAACTTGACATTTGCTCTTTTTCAAAACAATGTTTAATTTTCATCACTTGTCCCTGTTGCTGCACTAAAACTGATATGGGCATTAATCATATATAAAAAATACGAGAGGAAGCGAGATAAAATATATACAAATCAGTGCTACTAAGCGAGAAATGTACAATCTTACTTATAATTTCAATATTTATTATAACTGTAGACTACAACTCAGAGAAGTCGTCTGTCTGTTCTTATCATTGAATTACTATGTACTTTTATAACTAGGAACTTATGTAACAAGTTGTAAGTTGTTTCTATTACTTATTGTACACTCGAGTACATAAATATGTATCCACTTTTTCACCATGCCATATTCATCTTTAATTGAGATTTCGCTCTCACAACTCACTGCGTAGGAACAAGCAAGTGTGAATGTGACATGGTACAGAAGTGGATACATATTTTTGTACTCGAGTGTACCTATATGTAATTCTCCCAAAATTATGGAATGAAAAAATCTATTTTATTAGTATACCCTTGTATTTCTTTGGAGAAAAGACGTTTTCTGGTCGCCAGGGCCCAACCGCGATCACTGCGACATACATCGGACTATACATACAGCTCCAGAAACTAAGTCAACAGTAAAATGCAATCATCAAAACATATATGAAACAGGTTCATCATTACCTAGAAGTGCTATCACATCAACACGCAAAAGATATAGGCTTCCAACATAATTAACTGCAGAACTAGGCCAGTTCGATTTCTAATACGGAAGGCTACCCTTCACTCTGGAAACGAGATTTCCTCTCGTAAAATTAGAAACGACGACGAGGCCAGGTCATAATTAAGTTGGGACACGTTTCAGTCATACGGCAGGTGGCACCCCCGAGGTGGTCTAATAAGGTGTCAGATTAGTTAGAGGCGAACTGATTTCACAGATGAGTTAACTTGTTTATCAGTCCACTATTTTGGCAGGGTCACCGCGTAATTATTTAGACGGTTCTTTTGGGAGGGTCCGCTTCATTTCAACAATGGAACTCTCCCGGCTGATCATGAGGTATTTTTTTAACTGTAATTTAATATAGATTTTAAACTGTAACCTATAGATTTACCTATGCGCTGGCACCACTAACAGTTGCCGTATATCTCATCAATAAACACAATTATACAGCTAGCATCGCAACATTGTCATATACACTGCATTTAGTATTTTCTTCAATTTACCATAATATGTATGTATGGCCCCTTATTCTGAGCTTGTTAAGAGTTATCATCAATCAGTATTTTTTATTTCCAATTTCCAATTCCTTAACCTTTTATTGTCACCTGTACCTAAATAGTACACACGGCTACACATCAAGCTATACATTTCCAGCATACGCTGACCTCGCATTGAATGGACTCCCGCACGATGCGAGGTCAGTGTATACTGGAAATGTATAGCTTGATGTGTAGCCGTGTGTACAATACGGTTTGTATTATTAGTTATTTGCAATTTTAAATAAATTTGTTTCAGGAAATTTGTATGTGATAAAAATTGATTGTTTTGCACACTTATTGTTAACTTCGAAATCTTACATTATGCACATTAATGTAACTAATTGTGCATGTTCAGCTGTGGATTTTCCCGTCCGAAGATGGATTTTCCATCAAAGCAATTAATGCTTTAAAGAGTCTACTTAATAATATTCGTCTGCGATAGTAAGGTTTACAAAACATTCCGCCATTTTGTTACACATGACACATAACAAGTGTGACGGAAGTCCTAGTCGACCACGTGGAAATTTTAAAAGAAATTCCGTAGAAATCTCTGTATACTTGACAATAGGTACTACCTAAACAAATATTGCCAACAAAGCTGCGGGACCAGCCACCTAGTTACAAAACAAACATTTATTCTTTCTAACTGAAAGTATTTTCTTTCGAGGAAATACAAACTGGAATAAGTGCTTTCATTTTTCCTTCGTCTTTGTAGAGTTCCTGACAATTCCTTTTTAAGAAACGTAAGCGCATAAGCGTTTCAAAGCAGGACAGAGAGCTCGGCAATATTTCTGTTACCTCGGAAATGAAATGTAGCAATGCAAAACTAAGAAAGCTACTTTATAGAGGTATAAGATATTTTTGTTTAGAAAAGTAAAAATTACGTTTTGTGTGGTACCATAATTCAGCCATCATCGCATACTTCAGAAAAACGATCCTTCTAATCTGTATTAAAAAATAAAAACTCTTTTTTTATGCTGCTTCCTTTACGTCATGTATATTGTCTTACTACATTCCGATTAGTAAAGAAGCTTTTACTACACTAACTTCGTGCTTCGTTTACACAACATTTAGTACCACTTAAAGAGGATTACAAACAATGTATCCGAGCTTACTTGCTTGTAATAAACTTCGCAAATGAGGGGCACGTGCAAGTTAGATAGGGCTGTATAAAATAAAGGTACATTTACGACCGTTGGTTTCAAAAACTACAGACATCTCAGCCAAATTGCAACGCATAAAGTCTAAAATCTTCACACTAAATGGGAAAGTGAGTTTGTTTGCTCATCCTTCCCATTATAACAGGGTGTCAAAATGGCTTGATTTTTAGTATAGGTAATAAATAAAGGACCTCAAAAGAATATAGGCTAATGTTATCCCAATCAAGCTATTAGTTTCCGTATAATACATTCCAAAGTCCATGCGAACGAAGTCGCTGACTAAAACTAGTATTAAATACAAAATCTATTCTGTGTAGGTAGTCACTAAACCAATCTAAAGTCAGCACTCTCTTATAACTGGACACTATCCAGCTTTAAATATGTGGTCCTTTTGTGGTCTGTGTGTGTGTGTGTGTGTCTGTGGTGTTTTTGTCTGAACTGTTTGAATAAATACATAAGCATCACTCACCTTCGCTCATGAAGTAGGGTATCCTAAATCTTCCCGACAACACCCTGTCACGTAGCGACTGCAGCGTGGAGCCGTCGAAGGGCAGAGCACCACACACCAGCACGTAGAGCACCACGCCCAGGCTCTGGTCATTAGAACAATACACACTTTCAGAAAAGAATTGTATTCTACAATTGTAGGCAAAAATTTATTATTGAAAAGTTCTTACGAATTGATTTATATTTCTTAATTCGAGTGTAGGTCCTAAGATAGCAATATGAATAAATTACGACTATTAATTAGAATAAGTCTTCAAGGCTAGTTAGTCAATCACAAACTTATCTAAGAATTTTACATAAGACCGAAGACTTATTTGTCTCTTGGAGTTAGTCCTACAACGGCGAGATTTGAACGGGCCAATCAGCGTGAATATCACTCCTATTGGGTCCAATCTTACTTTGACCAAATTGTTTGTATAAGACATATACACATGATTTGTCTCGTTGTAGTTCTGTGTATCCTAATAATACATACGTCACGTCAATAATTAGTCGTGTAAGACCATAGTAACCAGCAGTACCCACCCATATGTCGATCTCAGGTCCCGTGTACCGCTTGCCCTCGAACACCTCCGGCGCGGCGTAGGGCGGTGAGCCGCACCACGTGGCCAGCAGCTCGCCGGCCGCGTAGTAGTTGCTGAACCCGAAGTCCGCGATCTTTATGTTCATGTTCGCGTCCAGCAGCAAGTTCTCCGCCTGAATCGATATAATTAAGGATTAGATATGATGTACGTTTAAAGTACATGAGCAGAGTAGGAGTTTTGCTTAGTTAGAGATTGGTCGACGTCCATCGACCGTTGCTACTACCAGAGAGAACTATAATCTACTACATATAAAATCGATCTGCTCGTTTGCTTCATTTTAAACAATTAGTCGTCGATCTGTTGGGACATCTGAAGTGATCAAATCGATTCACATTTACATTGTTTGATTACACCCTTTAAGGATTTTAAGGCCTTTAAGAAACGGATGGAAAACGATATATACATATGATGCCTTATTGATCAAGTCAACTACCTTACTTTATTCATTGTAGACACAAAGGAAAACAAATCAATCTTTTCAATAGAGTAACAATTGTATATGAGTTTCAGAATACAAAAGACTGGTTCAAAAGGATTCAGATTTACAAACACAACTGCTATACAGTTACATTTATGCTTGTTTCCTTTGCACATTATTAAAGGACAATAACCACAATTGTAGTAGAGCTTCAAGAACCACTAAGGACTTGTTTACAGTTGCAAATTGTTAGTCGAGGGAACACTGGAAAGCTCTCAAACTGCACTCTGGGCGCGCGGGAAGCCTAAAGCCCCTCAACGCAAACTGTAAAACCAACTATCCCGAACTTTTGAAGGGTTATAGCATCAGCGGACTGAAGCCGCTCTGTGTCATTCTGGCCCGAAGGCGTAAAGTTGTTGGTTTGTAATGAAAAGTGTCTAGTTCACTGGTCTACAATCAAAACTAAATCGATTAGACATTTTAAGTATGTAGTTTTAAGCGCCTTAAAAAGAAGTTATGGACATGGCCATACTTATCATTGCTAACTACACACTTTCTTTTTCTATAGATTTTCAGTAGTAAATAATATTTAGCTATCTTTTTCTTCTAAACTTCCTACCCGTCTGAGAACGTATTGATAGATACCACACAGCCACCTTTGGATTTGTCCTCAGAAGTGTGCAGGTTTCGTTAAGATGTTTCCTTTCATCTAAAAGCCTGTTTTAAACATTCGTACTTGCGTTCTAAATAACTAAATGCAACTCATTGATATCAGAGCGACTGAACCCAGATCTCAATACATTACATGCAAGTGGCAATGAAGACACAAACCTTGAGATCCCTGTGGACTATCCGCCTCTCGTGGCAGTACTCCACAGCAGAGAGAATCTGCCAGAACTTCCGTCGCGCCGCCTGCTCAGGCATTCGGCCGTACCTCGCGATATAATCTGTCGACAGAAATACTCCCAATTATAATCTATAGATATAAAACGCCGTCCTAAATGATTGAGATATAAACGTCCAGACACCGCTTGAGCAAGGAAATGTCAGTCCCTTTGATGATTTACACTACGACTCACATACCACTTATGCAAGTAATTTTCAAAACTGTGACACAAAAGGGGGATAACAAATGTGAAGTGATTTATAGGCAAAAACTAGAGCCTTGAAATTTGAAATATCTAACCATTTCATGATTTAGTACTTAAATACATAATTTACGTGAACAAAGTCCCAGGGGACCTACCATGTCAATTCATATATTTCCATATCTTTTCTATCCTTTTTTTGCTTTCACTTGGCATCTCACGATGTTAGCTCACTGAGACGCCTCAAGTTAATATGATACTGACTATGTTATTTTTCATTGCTGGAATTGTTGCTAAAAAGTGGTAGCTGGACAAGTGCTATTAAATAATATAATTATCTTTGGCTATAGCACTTAAATAACACGACAGAAGAAAAGTAACAAATTCAATTCAAATTCAAATTATTGTAATTCTTAATAAACAATTCCATGATATGTTAGTAAATACTAAATAAGAAATTAACAAATCAAAAATATTAATAAAAGAAAATTATGGCAGAAAAAACAACACAAAAACCTATTACAAAAAATAGCTACACGTACTTAAGATTACACATATGTATGTAAAGAACCGAAAAAGAAGATTTTTAAGGTCAAAGCAAGCTCTGCGACTCGGATTTTCCGTTAGTTTTTTACAATTTTGTGCAAAAACTTACAATAGCAATAAAATAACGTTACTCATACCTAAATTATGTACAATTAGTACATATTTTTCGTATTTGAAAATGTTGTCATTGACGTAACCCCTTCTCAAAGTTTAGCTATACTTGTGTTTACGTCAGTCACGGACGTCATTGAGAGTCAATGTACTAACTTGGGTAACTTACAATTGGTTTGCTCTGATGACCTCTGTGCCATAGAACGGTTAGGCATTTCAACGTTTCCATACAAGTTAAAAAGGATAACAAATTTGGTAAGGTACTTAATCTTGAGATGGAAAAAAGGCTGCCTATTTCATCAATTGCTTCCCAGCATGTCGCCTTTTACAACAGCGACAACGGGATGCAATAGGATGATTCTGTTTTAAAGACGAGATCTAGGAAACAATTTAGTAGAATGGAAAGAAATATTTTTTCCCGACATGACTTGATGCTATTGGCTCTACGATTATTACAGCTTCACCGGAGCAATTTGTCGAGAGCGCAATTCGCTCAGACGAATATAATTTTACTTGCAACAGCCTAAAGGTGCCCGCTTGGGTCCGGCCTTTAGGACAGTTGCTTTGGGATGAGAGGAAAATTTGCGCTGAAGGGACTTATTCGCCTGGTTTTCTACCACACTATACTGTTGATTTTTTGCAATGAAAGGAAGCATAGCTTCAGGTAGTTTTTATTGAGACTTATGGGTCAGTATGTTTATTTCATAAGGCCTTATCGTCACATCGTTGGCAAACGATCGCAGGCTGAATGAGGTCCAAGTACAAGCAAAAATTACATGTTTGTGACTCGATTACGCCACTGAATTGGTATGGATGATCCCAGAAATGTGTTTTCGTTGGATTATTTGCAAAGTTGCGAGCAAAAACGTAACTATTTGTTACCCAGCTCTGGTGATGATAACCATAACGATGATGGAATAATAAAAATAAAACAAATTGAATATATATTATAAATACTCGCCCGTCCGACCTCTCATAAATAACACAATTAAAAACTATTGTGTGACCTTGTAACAATTGGTAAGTAAACTTCTAGATAACTGAGAAACTCAAACGAGAGACAATTCCCAAAAGTTCATTTTCTAAATTGGCTCGACCGAGAGTGTAATGTAACTACTAGAGTTAATTAAAGTTGGGTAGAGGTACAGAGTCGTTGGCCAACTTCCATCTGTGCTGAAGTACTGAAAGTACGTAATGGTAATTATTACTAATTAGATTTTACTATAAATTATAAGTTATTTATCATTTCAATCTTCGGTGAAAGAGACCGCCGTGATATACTTCTTAGAAGAAAATCTCAAGGTAAAGTATCACACTCCGAAATAAGCCTGCGTGTAGACTATGAACAAGGGAGTTTTATAGCCAAAGTAATTCTCATCCACTGATGAGAATTACTAAGGCTGGTATCCCATGGCAAATAGCTATAGGCAAGTAGCAAAATTTGGCTGTAATATTTGACACGAATTACTTGACAACATAAAGTTACATAGTAACTTAGCAGACGGTTATTTTCGAAACACTAAACTGCACTAAACTTGGTAGTCTCAGGCAGCACTACTGCATTAAGGAAATGCAAGACTTTGAGTGCTGCGACTTTTAGTTGCTAAAATAAACATCCGGCATTGGCAAACTTACGTTTCCTCTTCGATCTTACAAACTCTTTTCTTCGCAAGCCGCGAGCAAATTTTCATATATTGTCAATAGCAATGTCTGTCAATGCACAAGCCAAAATAGACTCTAAGCACAGATTCATCTAACGGACATATACAAATTCTCTGTAAGGGTATTTAATTTTAACCGGAATATTTTAAATATTCTGCATTTTTAAGGATTTAGAAGCGAGTATCTAAACTGAAGAATTCAAAATGCTTCGCTTTAGCAATTTATATGTACTTAAGTATTTTTGGATTCTAAAAGTTTAATCAAACTAAATGAAAATAAAACCAGCACGATCCCAGTTTCTAAAGGGTTTCTAAATCTACTTGTAGCTTCCGACAAATGTTCTAAAAATTGAATATGCATATTGGGAGCGGCAGCAGATGAAACGTGGCACCGACGACGCAATTCCACGCTTGATATTACGAGTGTGTACGTGTACGCGAGTAGAGTATAGCTAATGCAATTTGTTCTTTGACGTAGGTCGTTTTCCACAACAATGACAGCTGAACTATGCTAATAAAACTGTTTGACGTAAGTTTTTTACAACTTGTTGTAGATTGTATCTCGTCTTTTGTATGTTTGAAATATTCCAAGAGTATATTGAAATATTCTAATAGCAAATGGTGGATATGTTTGCTAAAGTCAGAGAGAGTCATTGGTGTATTTTTAAAGGGCACGTAAATTTTTCTATGGACCTGGCATACCTCTCGTCTGACAATCAAATTCGTTATCGATTTAGCAAGGTTTGATTACTGGATGCCATTTTGCATGATTTTTTTAAATTAGCGCACGGTAGGTAAGCCGTGAGTGGTAAATTTGCCACATAACAGTAAAATCTCTACTCTTTCACTGGCATGAAATATGAAAAAAAGACATGTGTTTTCCAGTCGTGAAGTTTAGCAAGGATAAATTGCAGTTAGAGTGCAGTCGACGCAACTATTTCTGTGTAAACTGCATTTTAGCAGCAATTTTAAGTAGCAGTACGATTGCAGGCCGTTTTAATTTCAACCCAATGCAACGTTGGTCCTGATTTCAGAATAATTGTCAGTGAAATCACAACGAAATCTCTAGCGAACATGTCCTGGATTTTAAGACACTGATGGATAGAAAGTGGGTGTCTCGAGTCACGTCGTCATTGGGTTTTCTAGACGTGACGTCAGTCCAGGTGCGATGCCAAAGCTGAGGTGCATTATTCATAATCAAGTTGAGTGCAAATCGGACAGCTGCCGAGACTGGGTGGTGACAGCTAGCGAGACCAAATACGAACACGCCTATTTCTACTCCATATATGTATTGACTTATCTTTCAGTCATTTTTTGCCTGTTATATGTATAATGGTTTTGCACTTGGGATTTATACGAGTATCACTTGATGGTAAGTAACGATGACGCCTTGAAAGACGCCTGGAAAGCGTGCCCACCCAGAAGCGTCAACCTAATGAGTCCTCAACCCTATTAAAAAGAAAATAGGCCCGATTTATCATAATATAAGCGCTTTGAAATCAATTTGTTGAAAGGAAAGCTTTTATAATCCCGAAAATCCACAACAAAGAGAATTTTATCCAGTGAATGAGTACAAATGAGATTTTGCAGACACGCAACCCGGTCCGCATCCAGTGCCCTAAAATACTCCATTGTGTTGTCTCTCATGATATTTTCATGGAATCTTTAACGAAATTCATGAAAAAGTCGGGGCTATCACCGATTTTCGGGCCGAATGTAGTCAGCTGTGCGCGAAATTGCGTCCCCACCCTTCTCTCTTTCCCCCCTCTGACCCGCACGGAGTGACGTCACTGCGAGCTTGCTGACGTCATGCACATAGCGACCAAGAGCGTACGGGCGGCCTTAATCGATTTCGAGGTTACGATTTTTGGGTGATGAAGGGAGGCCATTAAAGCCTATTTTTAAACCACTTACATTCCAATTACGCTACTGTTTTGCCTTTTTTACAGCTAAGGTTTTATTTGTAGATTTAATCTAAATTTTTGACGTTATTCCATACCAACAATTATAGAGCCTAAAAAACTTCGTGCGATTTGAACTCGCGAATTGTAGGGTCCATAGCTGGGAAGCACAGGTATCGGCTGCTCTACATCGGTAGATACTGCTGCCCATCTTCGTATATAATAGTTTTACCTTAGTCGCCTTCTACAATACCTGTGCGCATGACTAGTGGGGTATAGAACAGATACTATTGCCATGATATAAAGCTCAAATAAATAAATAAATAAACGTCTACCAGGCCGTCCCCCTACTAGGTGGACCGACGATCTGGTTAAGGTTTCGGGGAGTCGCTGGTTGCAGGTGGCTCGGGACAGGTCGATGTGGCGTGGCATGAAGGAGGTCTATGTCCAGCAGTGGACGTTTCCCGGCTGATGATGAAAGCTCAAATAAAGCCCTTTCATCACACCCCACTTAAATTCGGTGCCGCTGCTAATATAATGACTAATTTCATTGTGTTTGATATACATATTATAATTTGTAGGTATATGTATCATCATCATCATCAACAGCCTATATATGTCCCCACTGGAGGGGCTCAGGCCTACTCTCCTACAGAGAGTGTATGGGCCATAGTCCACCACGCGGGCCCAGTGCGGATCGGCGGACTTCACATGCCTGTTCAAGACATGCAGGTTTCCTCACGATGTTTTCCTTCACCGTTAAGCAATCGGATAATGTACTTGAATTGAAAAACAACTCATAGGTACACGGCTGGATTCGAACCCGGTACCCTCAGATTGAGAGTCCGCGCCTTATCCACTGCGCCACCGACGCTTCTTTATATGTAGTATATAGTAGGTATATGTATACCATATTATAATGCATATAGCTATTATATATAAATAGAGGTCATTTGTTGGAGTATTGAACAGAGCTCTTTGTTAAAACATCAACGTCACGTTTAGCACATTTTTTCCACCAATAGAAAAGGTAAATAGTGTGAAAATCGATGGTGATCTGAGGAACAATTTCCCTCGCTGCGCTGGGGCCGCTCTGATACTGACAGGCTATTAATTACGAGCTGGTTTTATTTTTTAACCGTTTTCGCACGAACATGTGATGAATGGGACGTCGCCCTATTTGTGTCACTGAACTCGTGTACCGAAACACAACAATTCGGCTTTAAATACAAAATTAAGGTAAGTTTTAAAGCACTTTTCAAGTATATACGTAAGGCTGTGGTTTCGGTAACTAACTAACACCCTACTGTGATCACCAGACTGCCTTATAAGCATGGTGAACGGCGTTCATTTTCCACATTTGCTCAGTTTGGTTAGGACATTGCAGGCTGAATCACCTGATTGTGTGAAAATATGATTCCGTGCTTCGGATGTTACGTTACGACGTTGGTCCTACTATCCTCAACAGGTAGTAGCTACATGTGACATGTCAGAGGCCTGTGACGGGTCAACAAGTCCGACACTAGGGTTTGTAAGGTCGGCCATCGACCTTACAACCTGGCATCAGTCTGGCTGGTCCATCAGTCTAGAATGACCACAAACTGGTGGACTGACGATAACTGTCAAAATATTTAAAATCCTTTCAGTTAATGGGTTACACGTCAGGATAGCGTCAGCCTCGCTAGACCTGATGCCAGACTGAATGTGAAGTCCCCATCATAAGAAGAAGACCTAACGTAAAGTCCCTTTTATCGTATATGGTTTGTTGTGAAGACGTGCGCGAGAACAGATAGAAAGGAAAATATACCAATTGACCCGGACTCATTGAGAAACAGTGACCTTAGTTTTATAAATCACATCACATTTTTAAGAGAACGAAATTACTTAAATATTCATTAAGCTATGTTGAAACTCATTCCTCCTCAGAGGTCAAATAGTAAATATATCATTAGAAAGTGAATAAGAATTTACACTTACCAAAAATTTCACCTTTGCTAGCATATTCAGACACTATGTAGATCATGTTTTTCGTCTCCATGACCTGGAACAAATAACAAAACTTAGAAAACAAAGAATCAGTCGAACTGAAGAATCCATTGCGTATCTGTAACTAAATAACTTTGTACATCTGCTGATTTTGTAAACTACTGACCGTATTGCTTTTATTTGTCTGTTACGTTTGTACCTTTGTCAGCCAGGCAAATATTTTATCTACAATACGGATTAAATATTTCACAGACATTTGGCATAACAGTAAGTTACTCACTAATTTTCATTATATCTTAAAATAGAAACAATACAATTTTTCCCAAAAGAAAATCAGGTAAAAGAGAGCACCGAAGATATGTACGGGAAAAATAGCATTACATATACTCATGCGTAACGTTCTGTAAAGCTTGTACTTCACAATTCACATAGCAATTTTCGAAGTATAATTTTTCCTCAATTATATCCATCCTAATTTCGTAAATAGCAATTTATCTCGATTATTTGTAACGAGTGTTTTCCGTAGTATCCCCTTGCCTGTCTTAATGCTCCCAAAATAGGAATCATAATACCGATCCTAATTTTACCTACATGAGGAAATGAATCAACATCAATTAGGAAGACAGTAAGTAGAAAGAAATAATGTTTTATCAATGTTGATTTTGATTCTACACGTTTCCTGAAGCACGTGTTTGTTTACAGATACTTGTTTACTGATCTGTGGTGATGTGACGTCACTGAATTAATATTGGTGATGTGACGTGGAATATCGGGCCGTAGCCGATTACATACGTAGCTACACTATGGTACAAATATATGAATCCACTTTTGTACCTTGTCATATTCACCCTCTCGTTCCTTTTCTAGCCCCCGCCCGCGCGGTACATGGACGCGGGGGTACGGCGACAATGGTGCCCGGCCACCCCGCGGGCGAGGACTCATTTAAGCGGTCGGTCTATAAAGGTGAATATATGGTACAAAAGTGTATACATATTTTGGTACTCGGGTGTATCTCACGTTGTGTAAAGGAAAAAGTTGAATAATGACCAACCGTTTCATATAGCGACTGTACTAATTGTACATTGATCGTGCAAGTCAAGAGTCCGAATAAAAAATGTCGGTATCTAGTCCGATGGAGTGAATCACTATGACATGACTGGGCGATGTCAGAGCATCATTCATTGGATAACTAGTTCAACATAACAGAATTATTTTTTGTAAGCCGCAGTTGCCTATAATTAAAGTGGCATTTAGATTTAAGTTATATTTTTAATTATTATAATTTTGTAAAGGTATCAATGCTTACTGTGTTGACAATCAACACATTAAAATAAAATCAGATAACAAAATTATATAAATAAACTTAATTCACCTTTAAATGTATTCACCAAAAATCTAAATACATCTCACCGAGAAAGTTTTTTATTATAACAATCAAGAAGATCACCCAAAGAAACTATTTTTAATACAGTTATTTTTACAGAATACGCTACGAAACAATATTTTAGAACGTAAGGTGACGTGTGATGGTACTCTAAATGATAATCTAATAAAGTAGTAGAATCTACCAAATTGTTACAAAAAAGATACATTGTATCCATATAGGATCTTCTAATTTTCAATGAAGTTGTTATTTTTAAGGAACACACCATAGTCGACCCTGATACACCGTTTCTCGTCTTCGCAGGCCGTGCCCGTGACCGCTGTAGTAAAAATGACACTATAAATACAGCCAGCTGACTCTGACTCACTGTATCTGACTACTCGATAGACATCTAGGCCAGGGATGGCGAACAATTTCACACCCGCGTGCCAAGTTTATTAAAGAATGTTTTTCATGACCATCACTAATTTACATGTGGCAATCCCTTAGTAAATAAGCGAGTTCTGGAAAAAAGTTTAATTTTTAAAATGTTTTTAATATGCAAATTTTAACATAACGGTTAAATACATGAAAGTTTAAATAAAATTTAAAAGACAAATGGAGCACTAAGTCTTTGTCGTGGGCTACAGACACTTATTAAGTTGCCAGGTTATTGAGAAAATTATGATAGCACAGTAACAATCTCATTCTGGCATTGCGTAATTTACGTGGCAAGACACACAAAGTAAAAGTGAGTGGGAGTAAATATAATGAGTGATATTATCACCATCATCAATCAGGAAAAGTCCACTGATAGACCATGGTGGTATATGCCATGAACCATGAACCGGTCAGGTTCTGACCTACTTGCATACAGCAAGTCCCTGCGAATTTAACTAGGTCGTCGTCCATCTAGTAGAGGGACGGCCCGGTTGATATCAATGACTTAAATAAAATCAATAAATATGAGGTATATATGTATGTGTTACACGGGTTTTTATTAATTTCAAACTTCTATCACGTCGCGATGCGCATAATCTGTCACGGGTGCCACAGGTTCGTCTTCCCTGATCGAGGTGACGTGATCGCATGGTTTACGTAAATAAACTCAAACTTTTACGCAATCGCATTACTTGACCGTAGTTTTCATTGCGAATAACGTTCTTAATTATGTGTCTTCTATAGAGAACAAGTGACAGTTTCAAAATAAGGTGCAAAACGTTTCCTGAGAGACGTTTATTTAAACGCTTAATTTAAAACCTACATAATTATATATTCTGCTTAGATAACATTTTTGTCATTATTTTATCTAGCTGCTAACATGAATTCTGCGGTAATAGCTGCCTACTCTGTGGCTAATAGAATTGAATTCTTGATGAAAACTCAAGAACCACCATTTTCTATTGAGAAGTGCGTAAATTGTTTCATGAAACAAATGACTAAAAATACAGTCCTCATGTAAGGGAACAAAACAGTATCTAAAACAATTTAAAGTAGACACAATGGCTTTAGTGACGTAGCGATTGTTTGTAGATAACAATCTCAAAACAATTTGGCGGAAACGCTCTCTTCCTTTGTTGTGAGGTCAACAGTTTACCAATCGGCATTGAGGATGACAGATGTTTTGTTTGTATACAACACACCACACAAGCAGTGATAGTGATGCACTCCAATGACGATGTTTATCGATATACCCGGGAAGAATAGAATTATTACGTCGCTAACGACACTTGAAAATTATTATTTGTCAAAATTGCGAGTTTGCGTTTCTCTTTTACAAAATGCTTTTAAAATTATGATAATTAAGCGAAAAGGTAGGTTTATTTAGATAGTCATTTTAAAACCAAAAACAACATTTATTATTCCACCCAAACACCAGTCCTTCAGCTTTATTTATTAAATGAGAAGATTTTGTCTAATTGTTTTTATTTAATACTCCAAGAATTACACAAACGGTCAGTTTCGATACAGTGGCCGCCTACTGTACAGTGATTTAGATAAATAAGGGATCCCTGCATACGACAAAAAACGTAACCACCAAATTTTATTCCAATTGCGCGAAACTGTATAATGATATATTGATGCGATCTGAGCTCAGATTGAGCTTTGCTTTATTTCAAATAGACATAGACACACACATAACAACAAACACACAGAAAAATAAACTACTACAATAAACAATAATAATAAAACAACTAATTTAATATATAACAAACAAAACAAAACAATTACATGTAATACACAAAAATTAAAATAAATAAATATTAAAAGGTGATGTCGAGTTTGCCGCTACCCGTGTCGCGAAGTTAGCGCCGACAAGGACTCCGCATAAGCTGCAATTCAACCGGGAGTAGATGAAGCGCAGCACTGATTTTCAGTGAAGATCAATCAAATATCATAATTGAGGATGTATAGAAACAGAACAGCTATTGGTCCAAGAGTCCAGTCCTGCCAGACATAACTTATTTTTTGAAAGACAGAATGTAGGGCCCAATTAGTGTTTATATGTACATTGAATGCCAGCATACCTGCTAAGTTGGTTAGACGGCCGATTCACAGGTATCAAGGAAGAAAGCTACCTAAAAATAGGATCAACTTTACTTAAATTCTGGGCTGTTATTTATATGCAATTTATATGTAACAGTCTGGTGTCCGAGACAGGATTTCCCTGAGTTTCAGAGATTCATTGATACATCACTACAAATCTTCGGCATCCCCTTCAGTCAGTCAATATGCAAACCATTCATGTGACATTACGTATATTAGTTTATAGGTATATAGTTATTATTATTATATTATAGTTTAAGGTATATAGTATTAGTATATAGTTATAGGTAGTTTGTCACGTTATGCAACCGTTACGGTTCCAATCGTGAGAAACCATAACACAAATATTCTCATAATAATTATCGATATCGATACTCATGATGCTTCTTGTTGTACAGTGGACATCACTAGGAAAACCTTCGGCATCCCAATTGAATCAATCAATATGTAGCCCATTCATGCGACACTGAGACTTGGTGTTCTGTATTGCATCTACATTATGCAATCGTCCAACAATCGTCATTGTGACAATTGTGAGAAACCGTATTGTTAGCAGTGACCCATTTAACGCTTATACATACTATACTGGTATGTATTATGATGAGTAACAAATAATTTGAACAAAGACGGTAGAAAAGTAATGATAACATCGATAACGATTTTGTTATGCTACAGAATCAGCTTTCGATATCATTTATGTATGTCAATATTTACTATTCAGATCAAATTAATTCTGAATTTTATTCGTTTGCCTCAGATAATAAGCCAATTAAATGGCATTCTTATTTTTTGGCCAAGTATACTTTATCATTAGCCTGGAAATGTGCACCGCACCTTCTTTTGTATGGGTAGTCAACCAACTATTCACGGCTTGTCGAGAGTTTAATTTTTTAATTATATGTACTTATTAAACTTAGTCGTACGTCGGAGCTGACACACACACACTTTTTTAATTAATATATAAATCGTTTCCAGATATACATACTTCAAAAATCTCAATTTTGTTTCAAACTTATTTCAGGTGTATTTCGCAATTCAAATACAAGAAATACGTCAGCGTCTGATTCACCGATCACCTTTAACTTAAACTTATATACTCGTAGTATCTAATCATTAATATATTTGCATTGAAAACACGTTGTTAATATAACACGACCAAACAGAAGACCACATACTGTCTCTATTCAATGTTATGTCGATGAGACTTTTCAATAAGGTCACTATAGGTACATTTGTATGTATTTAAAGAATTTTTACGTAACTTTTCCTCGTCAAAACAAAATAAATATGTAAATGACGTAAGCTTCGAAAAGGAATCAATCTATAAATAATATTTTGTAGTAAATATATTCTGTGATGTCACAAATTTTGGTTTCGATTCGATAATTGAAAAATTAATAGAACTGTTAAGTTTACAATAATAATAATATAATTTAGAGCATCAGTCCTTGAAAAGAGCGACAGTCATTGAGGTCTGGGTTCGATCCTGGCTCGTACCATTGAGTTCCAGTTTGTTATTTGGAATTTGTGTACGACTGCTAAAAATCATTACCATTGTCTTTTCGGTGAAGAAAAACATCGTGAGGAAACCTTAACACATTCTGAGAACCAATTCAAATGTGTGTGTCAAGTCTACCAATCCGCACTGGGCTCGCGATGTGGACTATGGCCCATATACTCTCTGTAGGAGAGTAGGCCTGATCTCCTGTAGGCTGTTGATGATGAATTATTTAAAAAATCATTGGAATTTTTATGAAACATTATTGACTTGCACGTATTAGTCGATTAATATATTTTAATCGGCGTTGGTACTAATATATGTGAAAGATTTATTTAGGGGCAGTTTTTTAACCGCAAACAGTGTTTGAACTGACAATAGATGGGGTCAAAGGGAGATCTAATGTTTACAAGGTGGAAGCGTTCTTCTACACTACACAGGAAGGCTTAAAACAAAACAAGACAGTTATAAATAACTTGTTGACTTATTCAAAGTTTGCACGATCGAATTGTTATTCCGAACCCATCAAAACACCTCGAACATAAAATATTCTTATTATTTCCGTAGCAAGCCATAAAAGTCACAAGGAATTTGTGACTTATTTTAAATTAATTATATTTATAAACACGTGATGTGCTTAAAATAACGTCTAACTTCCCTTTCAATAAGCCTAAAATAAACGTTAAACGAAAATAAGCTTTGATTAACTGGAAAATTCCTTGATATTACCAAAAATAGAAGCGAGTCATAGGGCGTTTTTTGCGCGTCTATTTTCTCAGGATTATCGTACACGCGCAAGAATTCTCACTTCATCACCAATTACAATAATTTTGCATTACAAATTATCTGCTTAAATTACGACCGCTATCCTTGGTAAAATACATGTTATTTGAATTTAGGAGATATTCTATTTTCGACATTTGGATATGATTTATGCTTACCGACGATAACAATTTTACTATAGGTATTTCAAAAATATTGAGGGTCTGGAACACCACTTTTCGATCCCGCCTCTCTATCTGCTAAAGTAAAAAATTATGCATTCTCTCTTTCTCTATATACTTTTTTTTTGTAATGGAATAGTTGAGAGAGTCGCAAAAGTACATAAGCTAAGCTGCTTTATATTCTTATCGAACAAATAGTTCCCGTGAAACGCAGTCAAAGTCGCGGGCAGAAGCTAGTATAACATGAAAATATCACCGATGAATAGCCGTTTTCGGGAACAGGGTCTATGATATTCAAAGGCCTAAACCCAATCAGTCAACGTGAATGAATTTTCACACAATATCCCGACGCTTGAGCGGATAGAGGCACGTGTAGTTTCTCATATTATATGACAATGTTTCTCATTGTATACCTTATAATAGACAATTATAAATAGGATACTCGGGAGTATAAAGGGATGACAATATTGTTTCAAAATTTGCTGAGATATCAAGGGAATTAATATGTAAATCTAAGCTACTCCACCCGGTATTTTTACCATTGTTCGTGCCGTCAAGAATGGGTAAAGGACAAATTTATCAATACCGTACTGTGATCACCCACAGCAAATGGTGTATTTAGGTAGCCGCCTTTTATAAACCGCCATGCTAGAAATTACGTGACGTCATCTATAGTAACCTGCTAAAGAACACAATACGCTTCCGATGATACCTCATTCGTCAAAACACAAAACAACGTGTAGTATAGGTGGCATGGGAAAAAAATTCAAAGCTTTCTATTATCATAATCTTCCTTTTGGATGTAGCCATTTGTTTATTTCTATGTGAATTTGTGCTGTTCTCAAGCGATACGGCAATCAAAAATTGCTGGCTTAGCGACATTATCGGAACACGTGCAGAATACCCAGATCGATGATTGGAAGATGACGCTCTACCCAATTTAGACGAGTACAACGACTTGGCTTTGTAGTAGCCGGGTAAAACACGCATTACGTAGCTTCCTCCAAAGGTAAAACACTTGGGTACACGTTCCAAGTGACCTTGTGATTCAGTGGAGAGCTCGTTAAACAACAATGTGTTGGGGGCGATGCACGACAAATCGATTAGGAATACAAACAATACATATAATTATAGACGTGCACGCGCCACAAGCTTAAACGTGCCGAAAAATGCTGTGCCTAACACCTACCTTTCTTATGGTAGCCACATAAAAACGACACGAAAGAACGTGATTTGCCGCCCTGGTGGAAACAGGTCAAGATAAACACAATAAATAAGCAAACATTAATGGTGGTTAAAGAAACTGTGGATGAATATAATTTCGGTTCTAGTAAATAATTCAAATACCCCAAATGTTTACATATAACGCTACAATAAGATATACTCGTATCCACCTCGTATCTTGCATATCCAGTCCAGCAAAGTCTAAGTGTGGGCCCTCACCTACCGATTATGTTCTGATCTACCTAGATCAGAAAAAAATCCTGGTTTTTGGGTGGTACGTTTTGTATGGCAATCTAGCCTTCCGGTATAGTAGTCGGAATCGGTAGGTGTGGGCCCACGTTAATACAGCCGGTTTTTTTTTCTCTAGCTTAGTGTCCATTGTGTTTACATCTCGGTTGACTACGTCATTATGACCAATGTTTGTCACGCGGCGCCGCCCGCGCCCGCGCCCCCCGCCCGCCGCCGGCCGTCAACAACGCTTGTCAGGAAGTTTTGGTTTTTAGCCAGAATAGTGAGACAAGGTCGAGGAAAGCGAGTTTTTCCGTAACGGCCGATTTTACTTGAATAGAGACGCTTCTTCAATGGTTCCTATTAATATCTTGGACGTTGTCCCATTTTACACGTTGGTTCACTTGTATGTAAGTCACTAGCAATGTATGTAAACAAATCTAGCAAGACAATAATGTTAAGTGGTCTGGTCTGTAGTTTTTATAAAGCTGATTGAAGGAAAACTGCATGTCTTGAACAGGCATTTGAAGTCCGTCAATCTGTGCTACATACACTATCTGTAGCAGAGTAAGCCTGAGCCCCTGCAGTGGGGACATATATAGGCTGTTGATGATGATAATAAATACAATCATGTACGTATTAACATTTCTTACATTCTAAAAATTCCTTCTAGAAATAAAAGTCCTGCCCGACAAGACAATATAGAGGTAGGTACACCGATGCCAATTTCAGCTTATACTAGAAATGTACAGCTTGACATGTAGCCGCGCGTACTACATCATCCCTATCACCAAACAAACCAAATACCGATAGGCAACCTCACTCACGGCTTGTGAGTACAACGCCTGTGACGATTAGACCACAGAAGCGGTTACAGACACATCTGTAGATTTAGAATAAAAACGACTTCGTTTTTGTATTACATTCGCACTTTCATGCACTAAGTAACGTGGAGCATAGTCGTGTGTTATCTACTTACGTGTTCCCTGGAAACACTTAACAGTTAATTAAAGAGATAAGGCCATTTCGAGGAAAACAGATTATTAATCAGGGCCCTTGGAGCGTAAGGCGTAGCTTCCACGAGCGGTAGTTACAAAAACAAATGTGTACCTACAGCCTACATTCACAGGTTATTCATTAGTTTACTACACGTTTAGTTATTTAACCACCTCCGCAGTTACACGGTAATGCTAGATGGCTACAAGCTTGGACTAACCATCCGGAGGTCGCGGGTTCGATTCCCAGTGTCGCCTTTACTCCTACATGCAGGTTCTTTAATCTAACACGTTTTACTACAACTGTTATCGAGTGCTATATATTAATCTGAGGGGTTCGATCCCGAGAGCCCCATGCCCGAGAGACCCTAGACTTACTACGATTACTTATAAAAAGTGTCGTTAGAATTTAAGAACGAAATCCGAGTTACTAACGTAATAACAGCCTTAACAACATTAATTACTGTGATTAAGAGTCTACAACAAGCTCGAGTCTCCATACAAACGCAGTTACATCCTTGTTTTTAAATAACACGTTGCATCATCATAAAATTTGGCAAATATAATAAGATGAGATATATCTTAATCTTCAATTAGTTTATGACTGTTAAAATGTTCTTATAAAGAAAATAGAACAAGTATAAGTTTTGCATTTTAGGCCACCAAAACCCTGTTCAGTTCGGCTGAATATTACGACCAAAATATGGTTTAGATTTAAGTTAAACACTATTCTAGATATTGATTAAACTATGTAGTTTCACTCGAAAAAGGATTTTTCGAAATTGATTTTGTGGTTTTCAAATGAAAACGAAACTACGAAAATCAGTCAATCAAATTATAATGCGAATTTGCAGCCGAACACTAGCGCGGGGAACGGCAGGGGGGAAAGGGCGGAAAGCATTTGTCTTTGGTTTTCTTTCTAGCGCCCTGTCTCACTCTAGGTGAAACAAGAACATTTTGAAGTGTTAGGCGCGTGATCTCAGCGCGGAGTTGAGCGCTGCTTACTGCGGACTAAGTATTTATTTAGGTTGCTTCCTTTTACGGTTGTTACAAGAAACAAGAATATTAGCAAACTCGCAAATTACTGCGTGGTCGGAGTGCCAAGTGTAAACGAATCGAATGCGATAATTACAACATCTTTGTATAATTAATGACTAAGACATGCTGCAAGAATAAATATAGGCCTTGATTTAAGTTGTTGTAATAACGCACTGGTAAAGATTTTTAATTATTAATTCTAACATTTGTTAATTTTATTATTATTTATTGTCTGGCTGTTTGATTTTTATACGCATTATTAAAATGATTTTTCACTACAAGGGTTTTCACGGAAATTTAGCGTTGACGGCAAGAGGTGATCCATCCCAGAAATATATTCCCTTTTTCCTTTTGCTATAACTTTATAAGCATGAAGCTAAAAAGATGTTAGTGTGCCGCCCGCCCCCCAATATTATAGGGCGATAATCTTTTTAACTTCATGTTTATATAAGGCACTCTTTCTATTTGTTATATGCGCGCTGTCAGAACATAGTTTTATTCATATGACACTCTGTGTTGACAGCGCGTATTATTGGGATGGAATAAAGACAACCTTATAACTAAAAGTAAAAGATACATATTTCTGAGATGGGAGAGATATTCATGAAACACTCATTAGGCTTCTGCCATCATAAATTCATAATATCGTGAAAGATATGCTCCGATAAAATCATTCACATGTCATTCATTCGCAGCATCATCATCATTCGAATAATATGAAGAAAAACTATTTACATCACACAAATGTCAAAATATTTTTCATTGTTACATTATCAACATCATCATTGGCCATAAAGTCTAGAACATATAACACACATTAACATTTTAAAAAAGTTGCAGTTTTATGTACGAAAATTAATCACGCAACAATTGATACAAGTATATGTACAGTAAACCGTGGTAGCTCGGAGAATAGAGCGTCAGTCCTTGCACAATCGAGGTCAGGGTTCGATCCTGGCACATACCAATGAGTTCCAATTTGTTATTTGGAATTAATGTACGGATGATAAAATCATTACTATTGGCTTTTCGGTGAAGAAAAACATCGTGAGGAAACCTGCACACTCCTGAGAAGAAATTCTGTGTGTGTGAAGTCTACCAATCCGCACTGGGCCCGCGTATACCCACTGTTCAGGAAAGTAGTCATGAACCCCTGCAGTGGGGACGTGTACACGATGTGGATGATGATATGTACATTATATAGACCTATGTTGAGATGGTTGTGTTTTAGGCACAATTTTATATCAGATCACGAAATTTGTGCCCTAAAATATTCGTGTAATCCTTGTTGACGTCACTAAGTCTACCTTATATATTGCCGCTGAAGACCGAGACGTGGTACCTTAATGGCTGGCCATCTACCACATTAATCTCACTCAACATCGTAGGTGTCGGTCACCTATTTTCTCTATTCCAAATACGTCCACATAATTACCCGTCGATAGTTTTTATACGTCTCAGTTTATCGCAGATAGCGAAAAAAACTAGTTTACCATTCGTGCCAATAACTTTTACTGCACGAACGCACTTGCCGACGCACATGATAAATCACAGATAGATATCGAATGGGCAATCAAAGTGTTTTACGATGTATCTACAATCTTTTACGATCTAATTTCCAGTGTAAAGCGACAGTACGATTGTACATTCGAAAACTGTGACGTAAACGTCTCATACTCGTATACATCGTAAGGAAAAACGATTTTCATCTGCGTTCCGGGCGTCAACAGCATTTGGTACACGAAATACCAAGACACTTTCTGATTTCAAAGTCAGGGCTGCCAAGAGTCCTCTTGCGTGAAGAATCAAAGTGTTTGTTCGAACACTTATAACTCGAGAACGGTTGGACCGATTTTATGATTTTTGATTTGTTGTATTTGTCTCGAATTAATAACTATTAAAACATGGCATAAATTCACCAAAAATATAACATTTTTTCATAAATTCACGACCGAAGAGAAAGTTTTAAATTACTATTTATAGAGGGATAGTTGAAAGGACAAGGTAGGTCATAGGCTACATTTTAGCCCGATCGAACGAGCAGTTTGACGGATTGCATTCTAAAGTCTAGTGGTAGAACTGGAGATAAGTTATTTAACCGCTAACAATTTAATGTTAAAGAAAGTTTTTCTTTAACAAGAATCAAAGATGCGTCGTCGCGAAAAGGTAAACTGAGAAATTGAGAACATGATGTACGATTATAAAAACGGCAAAATGATAACAAAATTAATTATAATACAGATATACTAAAACTACACATGCAATACCTTGTATTCTGTGAAAGCTATGATTTGGGAATACTCAAATCAAAAATGAACAGGGAATAGTTCAATGCCGTCACATAATCCATAAAATCGTCACTAACCGTCTGATAAGATTGTCGTCAGGCATTGATCTATTTTTAAATTGTGTTACTCTTGAAACAGTCTCGGAATTCTTGATTCACAACGTAGGTTTCAATGAACACGCCTACTCGTTTCCGTCAATTTATATCTTAGTTTATCTCCGGACAGACAATGTCTGAAATAACTATGACAACGTTCCAAAAGAATCTGCAATATATAACTGTTTTATCTAATTTTCAGCTTTGTTTTTATGATCACATACCATTACATTCTTTAAATAGGATTCAGATACTGCCCTGTAATTTATATCGAAGCTGGAAAAAACTACATTGAATGGACATTGTAAGAAATATCGTTATTTTCAAATACCTATTTATATTTCTTTAACTTAACCCCAAAATATATGATTTTATGTATTTAAAAGAAAATATCCCAAGATCTACAACTAACAATAAGTGGCCTCTTTTTTTAATCTTGAAACACGGAAAATAAGAAACTGGATGTGTCAATCAATTACATCACAAAAATAATAACTTACAATGAACCACATAAAATAAATTGCGTCTTTAACAGCTCTAACAAATCTTGGCGTTTTGTTGTTACAGAAATATTTTATTTATATTTACTTTCTAACCAACTTCTATGAATATTACGCCGACCACGGCTGATCATGATCATAGGCTACGCCCGCCTGAGCCGCTAGTTTGGAATCCAAACTCGCTAGATATCAGTTCGGTATACGTTGTGACGTTACCAACCTGAAAGAGAAAACACCCACCCTCTTAGCTCTTATAGCAATCTACGTTTTATATAACAGTACTAAAGTTGCAATTCCGTAACACCTCTGCTTGTCACGTCCCGTCCCCGTGTCGCCTAAAGATAAACAAGGATTCGTAGATTTTCGTGATAGACAGTCCAAGTTCGTCGCATACATAATCTCACAGGTGCTCGTGCATGAAAAAGAGACATGCATTATGTATTTACTACTAGAAACAAGATAGACCGGTTTGTAGAAAAACACTAGTTAATGATATTCAGGTGGATTTGATTTGTCCTTCATTGTCCTTTTATATATTCACACTACTTCACACCTGCTTTTTGTCGTGCGGGAATTCCACTAACAATAAAATTTCATCATAACTCGCCAGAAAAAGACGGACTTTCAAGGGGGATACTAACAAACTAGGACCAAGGACAAGCCGATTTATTAGTATAAGTGGTCTTCTGGAACAAAAATCTGTCTGCTATTAGTTAGTAACTAATAAAAATCCAAAGCCACCTTCTGTTTTTTTATAGGCAACACCGCCATAAGCGTACTGTAACATTATGCCGACGCAAAACCTTTTCACAGACCACGGTCACACTCGCTATCAGCTCACAACCCACGCACCCACACCCTATTCCTTTTTATTGTCCATATTTCTATTTCATATATTGTTAATTTGTGTGTATTGGGTTTCTGTAAATAAATAAAAATGAGATTTTTATATAATAATAAACAGTCTCTACATTTACCAACAATTGTTATTGTCAATCAGTAAAATATTATGGAATATTCATCATCATCTTCCTGTCCTTATCCCACTCGGAGCGGAGTCGGCACAACAAGTTTTCTTCCACTCGTCTCTATCGAATGGAATATTGTGATGATTATATCGATGCCGTGATATAAACAATACCAACAATGACTATTTTAAGACGATGCCTGCAACGAGTTATTTTAACTAGTGGTGGCCATAACTAGCATATAATCGCGCGAGTACGAATACTCTTTGTTCAAAGACATTTAACATTAATAGACCGGACAAAGCAAACAATTTTTTTTATCCTAAACTTATTACCAATTGGTTATAAGTTACTCAATCTAGTGTCACATCACGTCACACGGCCGTACAATACATTTGACATATTGTTGACTTTTGAGATCAAAATGTTTATATGAAACGTTTCTCAATGCCCGCTCTACAACCTATTACTATATTTAAATCTCTCTGTCTTTGTTGCGTGAAAGCATGCCACGATATACAAAATAAACCCCACCATATTTAGCATTGAACAATGAAATTCTTTTAAAATGCCTTTTACGTCATCCACGGTAAGATTTGGTGTCTATCATAAAGCCGATACCACATCGCTTATCCTTTATATAATCAAAGTCTAATCTAGCAAAAAAATTACTGAGAATTTGTTAGAAACAACACAGAGTACGTTGTTTGCCCTCTTGCTAACCCTGGACGGTGAGAAATGCGCCACTTGCCTTCGTTTCTCGACATATCTCGAGCAAAATACCATATAAGTACGATTACGAATGTAATTTGAGCCCAGTAAGATGTCTTCAGGTTTTTCGAACTTACGTTTACTTTTAAAGATAAATGAAAATTCATATATAGTCTGAAGTCCATACTAATATGATTATGCTACGAAAATTGTTTGGTTATTATAGTTCTATGTCTAAAGTAAATCTAGATATTCGTTCATACGAGGGGCATACCGAAATGATCGGGAATATAAAACAATACATACAGGAAATAACTAAATTTATTTTTATTGCTTTTCGAAGTATTCTCCGTTGCAGTTAATGCACTTTTGCATTCGTTCGAACCAATTATTATAGCAGCAATTCCAGTCCGAAGTTGACATGGTCAAAATCGTCGATTTGTATGCTTCCACTGCTTCTTCTGGACCTTGAAACCGCTGACCACGCAATAAATCTTTGATTCTAGGGAATGTAAAGTAATCATTGGGACTCAGATCAGGGCTGTATGGAGGATGATCCATTAATTCAACGTTTTCCTGCTTCAAAAACTCGCTTGTTTTCTGAGCGGTGTGAGAGCTCGCATTATCGTGATGGAGGATTATGCGTCGTTTCGGGTTACCTCTACGGAGTTCGGATATCATCTGTGGCAAACAAACCGTTGTATACCAATCAGCGGTAACCGTTCTCCGTTCCTCTAAGGGAACTGTGACTACATGTCCTGTTTTCGCGACAAACGAAGCGACCATTTTCTTCGATACGCTGCGAGAGCGGACAACTTTTGTTGGCTTGATCTCACCTGCGAAGACCCAGACAGCCGACTGATGCTTTCTTTCTGGCTCATATGAATAGATCCATGATTCATCACCAGAGACAATGTTATAAACTGCTTTTGACTTTCCTCCGTTGAAGCGTTGCAGAGTAGACCGGCACCAATTGACACGAGCCGCCTTTTGCTCTTCGGACAAATTATGGGGCACCCAGCGGGAAACTAGCTTTCTCACTCCCAGTTCACCATGTAAAACAGTTTGTATCGCAGTCATACCTATCCCTAAAGTAGCCCGAATCTGCTCATATGTAATATGTCGGTCATCCTGTATCATTCGGCGCACAACAGCGACATTTTCTGGTGTAACCGCTGTTTTTGGCCGGCCTGTGGAAGGTACGGTGCCAAGAGAAGCACGTCCACGCCGGAATTCAGAATACCAGCGATATATTGTCGTCTGGCTAGGCGCTTCACTCTTGAATATAGATATAAGCTCAGCGAGACATTGTCCCTGAGATAATCCTCGTCGAAAGTTGTAAAAAATTATGGCACGGAAACTTTCTCTTGTAAGCTCCATTTTTTTATCGACCTATCAATTTCAAAATGATATTGTTCTTTAAAAAAAAAAATTTTTTTAATTCTGTCAATTGTATTCGATTTTCAACTAACCAGTGTTTATTCATCAAAAAGAGTTTTTAATCTAATTAAATCGAAAGTACTCGATTACCGATCTTTTCGGTATGCCCCTCGTATAACAATCAGATCTCAGTCACCTCTGCCTTCTTACAGCAACAAGCGACGTGTATGTAGATATAAAGGTAGAAAATAGAACTTCTATAGCATAACTAGCTACGAGTATATTATATTGAAGGTTTCGACAGTCAGTATAGTAAATAGAGACCGCTAGCCTAGCCGCATAGCTGGTGAAGTGTATCTCAGAACAACTGACACATTATACCGATTTATACATCACAAGTATCGTTGCGCTGAGCTAGAACCTCGTCACATACAGGGTAACTAAATATACATATATATAATCAATAAAACAATAAATAATCTGAATGACCTACGATGTTGTTTTTATTAATTTTATCGCTTACTATCATGAATGAAATAGAAAAAGGAAAATAATTTATAGTTTTGTGTAAAATAAATGTGTTTTGTAATCATTTCATTGCAATAAAATTGAGGTGTAATTTAAAAATGTAGAGGCGTAGCTTTTATATTTATATGCAAATAGTAACCATAGTCGTAGTTCTAAGTTTTTAGGGTTCCGTACCGAGAGTGTAAAAACGGGACCCTATTACTAAGACTTGGCTGTCCGTCCGTCCGTCTGTCACCAGGCTGTATCTCATGAACAGTGATAGTTAGACAGTTGAAATTTTCACAGATGACGTATTTCTGCTGCCGCTATAACAACAAATTAAAAACCAGTATAAAATAAATATCAAAGGGGGCTCCCAACCAACAAACGTGATTTTTTTGAGACGTGCGATGTAACATACTACTAGCGCCATCTACTGTCGTACTCTTCTACTACTGCTACTGCAAAACTAAATTGATAACGAAAAACGAGGCGCATACTTTTGATCGGTTTTCCGTATGTTAAATAACCATATTCTGTACGGAACCCTTCGTGCGCGAGTCCGAATCGGACTTGGCCAATTTTTAAAACAAATTCAGTTTAAGATACTTGTATGAGTATATTCTGTTACAACAGTAAGAATTCATTCCCTCACCGGTTTTGTTCCACCCTGTATAACGCTATACGAGTAGTACATCCATATGTCGCAGTTAGCAATATTCGGAGCGCGTCGTATCACGTAACTGTTCAATCAAACCTGGTATTACAGTCATCTATTAAACCACTGAACTGAAACCAGACATTGAAGAATGAGGACTGCCACGAATCGAGCCTGGCGTGTTTCAGAATTGCGTATTCCCCAATACCATATAATAAGACATGGTAGCTCAGTTGGGTAGAGCGTCAGTCCTTGAGCAATCGAGGTTTGGGTTCGATCCATGAGTTCCAATTTGTTATTTGGAATTTATGTACGAATGAGAAAAATCATAACCATTGGCTTTTCGGTGAAGGATAACATCGTGTGTAAACCTGCACTCTCCTCAGAAGAAATTCAAAGGGGTGTGTGAAGTCTACCAATCCGCACTGGGCCCTTGTGGTGGACTATGTCCCATAGACTCTCTGTAGGAGAATAGGCTTGAGCCCCTGCAGTGGGGACATATTTGTTGATGATTCCGCAAAACAGAAACTGAGACACTTCGATAACCAGAAAGTTAACAAACTAAACCCACCTGTCACAAGAAAATAAAAATAAAATACCGACCTAGAGTAAGTCTTAGGTGCGCTAGAGATTTCAATCTGAACAAAATATTAAACCCATTTTAATAGGTACATATCTACGTGCTTGTACGTATCTCTCGTATCTCATGAAAGAATAGCGTGATGGCATTGTATAGGTACGCTAAAATCATTCATATTAGTTAAAAATAACACTTGGAAACAGCTAAAAACTTGCGCTTTCGTCAGTCACCAATGTGTAGATAACACAATGCGCTCCACGTCTCATCACGCGATGCTCTTCAGACTATAATCGAGTCTGATGTGATGCCAACGTGACATGTGTAACGTAGACACTTCAACGTTCGAGCGTCTCCTTCCAGCGATGCCATTTTGGCAAGGTTTAATGGCCTTATGTGACGTCAGAGTACCTACTTACACGTGAACTGTAAATGTCTGCCTGATTAGTGACGGGAAGTGTTCAGCCATGTGATGTCACTAGAAAGGGAGATTGAAGTCAAATAGTACTAAGCGGAATTTATCGGTAGTCAACGTATAAGTGAGTTTTAGTCATTCTAGTTTTTTTTTGTAAGTAATTCATGACAAAGCACAAACATTCTGAGACAGTCTGTTTGGCCGAATTCGGAAGCAAATCTTTCAATTTACTGCAGAAACGTCAGGAATAAAATTTACTACAGGTCTACCTGACGACTGAGTCTGTTCCTGAGATATGGTAGCGGAACGGGAGGGTGTGTTTACGGATCGTCTTACGACGCATAACTTTAGTCGGTCGTCGTTTGACGCTCCGTAAACACACCCTTCCGTACCTTACCTCCCATACCTGAGGAACTGACTCAGTTATGCGTTAGACCTGGAACATGCCACAAGATTTAATGTTGATTCGGTAGACTCTTTGGTCGGTATACACACATTATGCAGACTGAATTATTTATTTGGACAAAAATCAGCTGTGTTACAGACACGACTAAACAGTATAGTTGAATCATCATTAACGACAGCTGCAAAAGTCCACTGTCCACCCATTTGCCATGGTCACCACGCTTGGTTGCATTGGTGATTGTAATAAGACGTAGTAGTCGCTTCTTACAACTCCCACAGGATAGCAAGGATCCTGTTCTAAATCGGAGACCATACAGGCAGTTGGACATGTCATGTAAAGTGTAGCCGCGACGTGAGTGTGCATGGACGCTAGTCCCACGTCGCGTAATGGGAGTAATGAACGCTCCATCAACTCAACCAGACTGCTGTTTGCTACTGCAACGACTAATTCGCACGAATTAGTTCCGCTGACTAACGTAACGGGCCCCGGCGTTTCTATATATGTGACCGGTTATGACCTCTACTTATGTCTTCATATACGGTTATTGCTGGTGGAATTACTGTACTAAGACACTAAAGAAGAAAGGCAGCCAGGGTGCTGTAATAGTTTCAAAATTATTTTTTGATGCCCCGTGTTCTGATTTTACAGTTGGAACCAAAAGCGATTCGATTGTTAGAGCGAGGTATATCTGATAATCGTTTTATTGATGGTAGGGCATTTAATTATATGTATCCAAGTTTTTCCAACGCTACTTCGAATGTAATACCATTGCTTTGTTTCAGTAACGAAACTTCTTCTAATGAGGCTTCTGGAAGATGCTCATCTAATGACATTATCGTTATTTACTATCAGGTGAAATGAAGGGTAATTGCACAACAAATCAACATACATATATGTTTGAAGGTAAGTAAGGAACACGCCTACATGAGATTGTAATGTAAATGTACGCAAGCCTAAGGGATAGTACACACCGACTACAATGCGAAATCGCATTGCAATAATTAGCGACGAATCGTGTGGCTTTTGATATCGTGGTTTACTTACTATGCATGGAGCTTATAGCTACAATCATTTATTCGTCACAAAATGTATGCAATGGTATGTATATAAATATAACATTATTATTCAAAAACTTGTACGTATGATATGAGTATAAAATAAATGACAAAGATTCATCGCTAACTATTGCAATGCGATTTAGCATCGCAACTAGGTAATCATAGTGACACTTTGACCGTGTCATGGGAACCAAATAGAGCTTTCGGTAAGTACCACACCGTTAGTCGAATTGCAATTTGACTATTGGTGAAAGTCTTGACATTGACATATTTTAAATTTTCCTTTCTCCACTTAGTGGAAAGATAAAATATGCGAACGAATATTTATTTATTCAGTCTTGTAAAACTGGTAAAAAATATTGTACTTGCAATGATATTAAATTTCCAGATACACCTAAATACGTCATCAAGTGAGATTAAGATCAAGTGTTGATATATCTTTTGTACGAGTATCTATATGGATGAACATATGAATGCGAAAAAAAGAATTTAAGACTATGTTTGCACAAAATGCGTAGTGGTATACAAACAATTCTATGTCTAATTTGCAGGTATTATCTGAAGTCAACTCATTTATTACAGCAGAACAAGTAATTATAATTCAAAACCTTTAAAACAATATATAGTAACAGTTGATGGTCAATATAAATAAATAAGTCGCCAGTCAAACAAATTCATACTTTTGTTTAAGTGTACCTAATAAAACCTTGATGGGACAGACCACAAGCATTCGAATGTGGGCAGTTTTTTTTAAAATAAACCACTGTGAAGCCTTAAACAGAAGTTTTTATACGATTCAATGTACGCACATGTACTTGTAAATAGATAGACATGAGAGATGACAAATAAAGGCTAATGCCCCTGATGGTAGGTCATTGATTGTACTGGCATGACCTTTAAAGTTTCCCAACTAGGCAAGCACACGAAAGTCCCGTAAATCTGAGAGCAAGCGTTATTGGTTTTACCTCGAGAGTGGTTAGACAAAATATATGAATACAATTTAGAAACAGGGCCATGCTGTCTCTAGCGATGCTGTCCTAAGTATACTAACATTATTGACCTTCTATTGTTTCATAGCGTTTCCAAGGTAGCAATATTTCGCACGAAAATTCAATTCATGTCAATGCAATTCAAATTAAACATTTGAATATATTTGCATCTTAAAGAATAAAAACAATTTCAATTTACTTAAAATCTCAGCTCAATTTCTAGACTAGCGACAGCAAAAAATTAACTGGGAGCTAAAAATTAACAACCAGTATTGGCTACTAGTTGTTCGGTCTGTCTCGAAACATCTTTGTTAGATCTGTCTCTAAAGACCACTTTTGTATGGGCTTGAAATTATAACACTTTTAGACAGTAAAGCAGTTTGATTTCTTTTTGCGTCTTAATTTTCGTCTATTTTTTAGGTTCTTTTTTTACTTTTTCTTAAATAATGACATTTGTTGGCGCAGAGTTTGCATACCACGGAGATTTCGTCCGTGGAGGTTGGACGCCGCGACACTGGTAGTGGTGGTTTTCTTGTCTAACCTCCTAAAACCACCCGGATTGAAAAAATATTTGGAACGAGTACACAATCCTACTTGTGTCATATCTCGATATACTTATCCCGTTTTCATTATTACAATCTCTGCATTCCTAACCATGTTACATGGTTATGATCTTGCTTGATTGAAATTATCTGCTTTGATCTTTCTCCCTTAGAATGTAATCTGCCAAGAGATTTTGCACGGAAAGAGCATTTCGAGATAAAGACTTGATTAAACAAACGATCCTAATCGGGTATCTGTGATTCAATCTCTTGCGAGGTTTTTCTTCGAGGCCTTTGTTTGGGAACCGCTTCATTTCGTATCTTCGTAATTTCATTAGGTATAAAAGCTCATTGTGCTTTCTTATTTTTTTCGTACCAAATACTTATTTTTATATTAATATCGGTTTTCGAATAGCTCCGTAAATTTATAGAACATTTTTAAATATATTGAAATTAATCAGCAAATTTTGTCCGTTACTAATTATCTTTTCAGCAATCAATCTTTTGGCTACAATTAATTTACACTATGCAGCCAAAATAGGTGGCATATACAAATTATTGTGCAACTGCTAACCAAAAAAGATTTTGCATGCATTAGGTTACTGATTAGTAAATACTTTCAATTTCTTATTCCATTTCAATACTTTTGTTCTTAACCCCATCGTGAAATTAAACTACATATTCCTATAAACAACTATAAATTTCAAAGTCATCAAATAATGGCTTAAGCTGCAGCTACTTAAAATATCTTAAAGAACGTTCCGTAAATATCGAATGGTTCAAAGGCTAATTGCTTTAATATAGATCCGTAGTAATATAAAATCAATAATAATAATAATCATTACACAAAATTCTCACCTGGTAAAGCTTAATTATATGAGGATGGTCCAGTCTCTTCATGATGTCCACTTCTCTGTAGACCTTTTGAAGGTTGCTGGCATCTAGTTGCGATTTATCTATTATCTTAATTGCTACCTGTAACAAATAAAAGCACAATTTTTATTCAATAATTAAAGATAAGGTACCTCTTACTAGCTTCATATTGTCACTACACGTACTTGCAGCACCAATAAATCAATCACATGAAGCTTCAAATAAATATGAAATGTAATAATTAATACGCTATGGAATTTATTCCTCATTAATATAAACTACGATCTTGTAAGTATACGTTTTATTTTTATTTGTATATAGCTTCCGGTTTGCTATTACTGCTAAATTTGTGTAGATGTGCGTAGTTTTATTGATTAGAAACCCTTATATAATTGTGGTTTACGTTACGTTTGTAGGTGGTGATTTAATTGACTTTGTTAGAAGCCCGCCTGACCAACAAACGATTTACACTGTTTTCTGACTTCTTAGTACAGTGATGGAAAATTGTTGACACCGTAGAATTGTAATATACAATTACTGGGAAAACCACTGTTCAGGGTCCTTCTGATCATAAATGTTAGTTATTTATTCCGGATGTATTTCCACATTTCATTACACGTAAGCTTTATCAGTTACCTTTATGTGATATGTGTAGACAAATTGTATTCGCAAGATGGTTACTCGACAGATTGATTACCGTATCAGTATGTTGAGTAATCGTCTCGCGAAGACAATTTGTCTATAAGTCGCTCAAGTCATGACGAACTGTGTATGCAGATGTGTGTACGTACATGAATCGGTTAATAATCGTCATGCAAATGAATTATATTAAAAGAATCTCAATATCAGCTGTGTTTATGTTTTATTCCAAAACGTGAGTAAATTTAAACTTATGATAACCTCCTAAAAGTGAATTTATTAATACGATAAGAAATAAAAATACGTGCTAAAGCAACTCAACCAGTGCATTTAAAACTTATCTTGTTTTCTAATATTTTTGGTTGTTTCCGCTAACAAGTACTGCCTTATCGTTGTAGGCTTACGGATTTGCCGATGTGGACTTACGGATTCTTGGTGTAGGCTTATGGACTTATTGTTGTAGACATATGCGTAGGTTGATTATTTCCAGAACAGACTTGACAACTCTATCTTTGACATGAATGTTGTTTAATCCTTGATGTAAAGCCTTCAGTACTTAGGAAGAGAACCTGACTTTGACGATAATCGTCGGCCTCCAAAATGACATCTACATTATGGAGAACGAAACTCAAAACGTCACGTTCACATTGAATGATCGATAAATTTCTGGTAGTAAAATTATTGATTCGAAAACTCTAAAGTTGCGAAATCATACAAAGTCATACAATGCGAAAATTATAGAAGAATCTTCATCGAAATACAGTTGCAGACGTTTTTCTTTACCATTTTTTCAATTTCCTCTCTACGACGTCCTAAAGCCCGAATATTATACACTGAATCGAGAGAAGCTGCATAAATATACTTCTGGATATACTCTCGTAGACTACTACGAAATAATTAATACATAAGTAGATACTGCTGCACATTTCGTGATATTTTTTCGAAGTCGCCTTTTTACCTTCAGGGTAACACTGAGTGACGCTATTCTAAAACATTTTTAACTAAAACAGTTCTATCTCAGATTCCCAATCTCTCAATCAGAACAATCACAGTCCTACCCACACTGAAATACAATTACGATCCCGATAATGTTTCATTCACTGTATTTTTTCAACACTCGACGGAAGAATACCGTTATGTTATTTGATGTTTCCATCGGACGGACAAAGAGGGCGTGACGTCAATGCTGGCGTCATTTGCCGAGTCCATTGAGCCAATTGACGTGATTCGGCGCCCGCCCCCGGCCGCTGGGAGTCAATGGAAAGGTTCCAGGGGAACCTAGGAACTCTGGTTTTGGGAACCTTACGTACAAATGTCCTACAAAATTCATTCAAAATTACTTTTCATTAAACGTTTGAACTTATTGTGATGGGCAACTACGGAACCCTACACTGCGCGTGACACGACTAGCGCTTTGCTGCTTTTTTATTATAAAACGATATTTCTGAAGAACTTGTTAATAACGTCAGCAATAACAACAACTACTTAATCGTTAATTTTATCGACATTGAATTTAGGTCATTGATTTATAAATTATGTATGTCTCACTCCGAACGACTTGTTCAATTATGTCAGACACAATGTTTTACAATTAAAAATTGACTATTTGTCAAGTAAATTTACTGGGTAAACTTTATTCCTTGAGTAAGGCTTCTTCTTCTTCTTCTATCGTGTAAAGGTGATCAGCAACCAGCAGTCTTGTCAAATTCTACCTACATAGTGCCTTGCGACCTTTATACCTCTGGGAGTAGCCAGTGCCAGGTCTTCTTGGCTGCATGGAGCTGGACACAGCGAACACTGTAGGAGATGTGCGGTTGTCTGTCTCTGGCCGCAGACAGTAAGGCTTGACCTATTCGCATTTTATTTATTCACTAAATTCATATATAAATCTTTCTTCTAGATATGTACAAATTGTACAAAGTTGCCAGCCCAAAAAGCTTAACTTTTAAAAGTATGAAATTTTCAACAGTTATTACGAAAACCGTAGAGTTTCGTTGTACTTATTTAGTTTATCTTCTTGAACGTTTACTTTAAGATTTATTATGAATTATGAACATCATTACCGCTGGATATTTGGTGCAGAAAAACATCGTGCGAAAACCGGATACTCCCGAGAAAAAATTGGAGTTGTTAATAGTGCTGTGAGAGTAAGACACTTTGTAACTAACTTGTAATACAGTAGTTACAAATATATTCATACTTATACTTTCGGGGTTTTTATGGCTTTGAATAAACTGTTATTATTATCACAGAATACTATTTATACATATGAATTACAAATGAATAAGCATTAATAGTGAATCTTATTGTCGTATAATTTAATTTAAAACAATGAACAGTTGAACTCGTATTGTATTGCAAACCTATAAAAATCCCAATATATATAGGTAAATGAACAATTTTTTTATAAACGTACTTAAGGATACTGTCTAAAATAAATATACATAAACACCTATTTGCTTTGTTTTTATTCTCTTCGCTGTACCCGAGTCAACCAATGCACCGTTACAAAGTTACGATATTTATAAATATAAAATCGAAATGAATACCAACGTAACGTAATTCATCTGCTTCAACATTGACCTTATATCGATAAGAGTTACGCAAGCTTTTGCAGATGACGACATCACAACAATTAGCCTGGAACATTTCACAATAAATTATTATTTTATTTATTTGAATCCTACAGTAGAATCCGAAATTGGGCATGATAGTTATTGTTATAATATTTCGATCTTTTGCGAGCAAATGTTTTAATATTTATTTTGATGACTTCAAAATTAATTTTTTAAGGTTGCACAAAGGGAGAATGAAGCTTTTACCGTTGCCAGAATGTTGTTGTAAAAATCAAAAATTCTGTCTGGTGATGATTAAGATTTTAGCGTGTTTTTTTACGATTTACAGTATATAAAATGTCAAAGTTTTGTTTGGATGATAAAATAAATATTAATCAAAAAGCAACTTAATTCATAGGTTTATTTGATATCAAACTTAATTTCGCATATATATTCTTTATTAGTAAAACAATTTCATTGGCTCCAGAGATTTTATAGTTACTAATACTACCAATGCAAGAGTGTGTTAGTTGGTTTGTCCTTCTTTCACGCAGAAACGGAAAGAGATTTATAGAGAGAGAACGGAGAGACTTATGAGCCTTAGAAGCTGATTTTACTTTTTATCTATATATAGTGTTCCTGAGGGATAATTTACTGAAATCTACTAAACTATAAAGTGTCGGGAATAAATTAGTTCAGTGTAAGTCTCATTGTATCTAACTCGAAACGAGATGGAACCGGGACAAAGTTGTTAAAAGTGATTTCATTTCAAAGTTCGAACGAACACGAATTAAAACTTCGCCGCGTCCCCAATTAATAAATGAGTGCTAATTCAAATTTTGTGAGTTGCGACCTTTGCCTTTGGAATCCCTTATAAACATCCAAATTAGTTAACGCGGCTATGCGGCAAAACGTACATAGCCTGAATTTATTTGATTTATAACGGTCTTGATTATAATTACCGTTAATGAGGTATTTCTTGAATCTTTATTGAAAACTGTATATACCTTTGTTGCTCTTGAGAAGTAGGTTAGTTAGCAGTGGTAAGATCGCATCCAATTAAGGAGCAAATCCGTTAATTGCCTTATAATGGACTAGATGCTCGGCTCGGAGAATTTATGAGTCACGTTGTAATACATCATGAGAAGAAAACGTGAGGAAAATGCTCAGCTAAGAATTCACTTTCATGAACAAGCAGTCTTACAGATTAAGACAGCAATGAGAGCTATTTAGGTATGTTTTAGAGAATTCTCAATAGATTCGCTATCAGTGGGGTCATCAAAAGCTGCACAAGTTTACTATTTCACAGATTCATAATCACAGCAAGATATTTTTAGGGTTCCGAACCTCAAAAGGGGAAGAGGAACCTATAAAGGATAGCTTCGTTGTCCGTCTGCTTCTATGTCAATTATCTTTTTCTCAGAAACGCGTTGTCATACGAGTATCAAGTTTAAATCAATATCGAATACTCGAGTCTGCCGTCCCTTGGATCGTGATGAAAAAGTCAAACCTAAAGGTCTATGCAATAAACATATATAGCTGTATTTTAGACCCTTTCCATTTTAAATGCAAGGGAACCATAAGATACAAGGCAACTTCCCGTTGACCTAGAATCCTGAAATTTGGCAAAAATCAAGACCTTGCAGCACAACCATAGGAATAAATCTGAAAACCAGGATTTTTAAATTATAAAATAGAAAAAATAGCTTTTTTATGTTTACAAACTTAGCTTTGTAGTTGAAAGCCATACATAGGGTATGTAATTTAGCTGCAAAGTAAAGTTTGTTTTTCAATCGGACTTATATATTCGGTAGAGCTTTTTTGGATGTATATTACCATCCCTTTATTTATGATTATCAGTAAGTTAATTATTAATATTCTGTGCGGAACTCTCGGTGCACGATTCCGACTCGCACTTGACCGGTTTTTCATTTGAGTCTCCTTTTACGGTATGACAGTCCCTCTTATTCTGAAATCTAAACCACAGAGCACAAAAAGCCACTGCTTTGCTCGGTCGCAAATCAACCTTACTTTTATCGCACGTCCAATTGATCTGTTTTATTGTTTTAAACATTGATAACAACGTACATACTTCAGCGTCTGAGCAGTTACTTGATCTTTCCTTGATCCTTAGATCATGAGATTACTCATAGCTGAATATACAGAGAACCAATGAGCAAATGTAAGTTTGTAATCTTAAAAAGCTATTTTACTGTGATATAATCAAATAATTCAGTCAGATTTATTACTATACTTTTGCTGTAAGACCTTGTATCTTGTCAAATTTCAGGATTCTAGGTCAACGGGAATAACCATATAGGTCTAAAGATTTGTCTAAAGATGCGCGCGAAGATAATTTCTCAAAACGTAAAAAAAGGGTTGACGCACGCTCACGTCAAGTTTATTATAATTTTGAAAAATACACTAGCCAAGGCGGAGGGGTAGCGACTATGCGCGGCGCGGCAGAGGCCTCTTTGGGAGGTTATGCAGCGTTATTTGTGTGATTGAAAGCATGTGATAGGCTGTATGTGTGCGTACCGAATCGCGACAGCAATAACATATTGAAATACCTACTATTCTACGGAGAGTTTGCTTCCGTTGAGTCTTAAAAACTGTATCTTTTTAATGTGTCGAGCTAGACGTTTGATTTAGTCACAGGTGCAAGAGACTACAGACTTGAGTACTGGATACTTCCACGCGTTCCTGAGGAAAAGGGACAGACGGATGGACAACAAAGGGCTCCTTTTTTCCTGTTGAGGTTTGCAACCCTAAAAATGTATACGTCACCTTTTGTAGTCGCGACATCGACACTCGTACAAACTAGTATAGGCGGCTTGGACTTGGCGGTTATATGAGGAGAAACCTAACCCACTCCATCAAAGACTTGTAATTATAAAGATTCATGAGTACTGACGCAACAAAAATTAATCCCCAGCCAGTACGCACCTCCAACGCAGATAACCGCCTGCCTCTAATGGGATTACCCAGATGTTCGTAGCTCGCTTCAGGCTGTCTGAATTATTCAACCGTAACTTCGCTCCTTTTGCTGGTAATAAGCCTCGAACAGTCCGTACCGTAGTACTGAGTTTAAAAACCTGACGTCATTACGACAAGCCGAATACCAACCTCTGAATTCCTATAATTATAAAACTAAGTTGAAGATAGCTGTCATTAGAAACAGTCTGAGCACTACATGTGCAATGTAATGTATTATTCTATAAAAAGTATTACATGTAAAAAACTCAAACTACTTTATTTCAGCGGGAAAAATCGTGCCGTGTCAATGAATATAGTGAATAAAATACAATCAATTTTTTTGAATATTTAAAACTTAACAATAGTACCTGCTTTTAAAATAGGCACTTATTTACAATTACAAACTAAAAAATAAAACAATAATAATATAAAACAAAAACCGTATATTTACAAAGTGAACACCACCAGTACACTGGCGCTGTATGGCGATGATGTGCAAGAAAGGCGCCAGCTCTTGGATCATAAATATTTTTTAAATTTATATTTTACTCTATTAATTTTTATCACACGTCGAAAATATTATGTAATAATAGTTAACAAGAATTTCGGAATGACAGTAACAAGATTAATTAAGTAGAAGAACTCTAAAGTATCCGCCCGAATACGAATTGATTCCATATGTTATAGCACTTATTATCACGCTGATGTAGACGTAGAGACAACTCCGAAGGATCTGAATCTGAAGGTATCAAATGATAAAACAGACACAATCGTCAATCTAAATATGGAAGAGGAAAAACACGGTACACTTCTAAACGAGAGAGCTACAAAAACGCACTACTTAGCCTTCGATTAATACCTACCACGTTTCTTAACAGTCTCGCAATATATTGGATAGCAATCAAATTTAAAACTTTACTCATCATAGTATATATAGAACCTGTAAGATCATCATTCAGAGCTATGGCGAATTATACTCTGAACAATAACATTACATATTACTTAAAACATCAAATTATGTATGCAAATGATGAATAAACTATTATTAGCACCAACACCGTCAAATGACTCGAACGACTTTTAAAACGAAATACCATTAAACTTGTAAAATATACCTTACATATAACCAAGACTTGTCTTTACGTAAAAATAAAATCGATTGTTTAAAACAAATCGAGTTGTTTATCGGTTATTTACTTACAAAACAACTTGTTTATTGTCAGTCGACGAACTTTTGTAGCTAAAGTCAGAAGTACGAGCAAAATTAAATTCAGAGCGTTCCTGTCAGAGAAGCACGCATCGCATTACTTTAAAAAACAAAAAGTGAATTCGAAATTAGAAAAAATTGTGACGTTTTTTTGCTAAGTGCTTTTCTGGCCACGTAAATTGTATTTTTTGACACGTTATAATATTTTATACCGTAGAATAATTACTTCACTAAGATCTTGTAATATAAATTATATAATAATAAATTATTGTACGCCTTAGGGTAGGTATTTTTCGTGCGTTCTCCTTAGTGATCCTAAGAAATCAAATCGAATTATTTCATCAATCAGGAGTAGGTAGATTCCTGCCCCCAGTTTGATCAACCAATGGTGTTAAGTAGATAAATGTTATTATGTCCCATACATTTCTCGTATCATTGATCAACTTTACCCGGGTACCTCAGTACCCTCTAGCTGGTGAGCTGGTATTTACAGTACACACAATATGTATATTGACGTATTTTTAAGCGTTTAATATATAAGCGTTGTAAAATTGAATTAAAAAGAATACTTAAACATTCATCTTTAATTTAAATTTTCCTCAACACACTACATACGAGTAGAAACAAGCTAGAGTGAAAAAAGGATGGTGTTCGTATCTATATGTTCTTTATTTAATTTCATATTTTCTCGTACCCACGAAATACCCTTCAGCATTTGCTAAATTAACACTTCTTCTTTAATAGTACCGATGTCATAATGACATTTGTGATAAATGATCGCACTTCAGCGCTAATTGGGTTCTCAGGTTGTTACGTAATCTGTCATACCTTTGGTAATCAAGATTCAGCGTCTTTAATTCTCTACCTACATACAGTCATTATTTTTCGTGTTTAGAGTACCTTATCGTAGTGATTGTCTGTCCGTCACTCGTCAGTCTCAAAATTCTTAGATTTAGACATGTAAAGTTTCTGAAATATTAGGGATCATCGCATGACCAGATCAGATTGCGATTTAATTGAATGATTAAAAATTTGTTTTTGTTTATTTTTCATCATCTATTTACCTAAACAAAATTCATGCATTGCCATAATCTTTTTTCAGATTTGTGCTAGTTTTCTGAACATAAAAAATTCAATCAAATTCGAATAAACGCCTCCGTGGTGCAGTTGTCTCAGCAAAACACTACACACGGGATCGATTCCCGGTGGAGACATTGTCAAACATCATTTTATGAGATTTTCCTCAGTTGAGTTAAGGCATTGGAAGCTGAATCACCTGATTGTCTGAAAAGTAAGATGATTCCGTGCTTTGTATAGGCCTTCTGGTGGCTTTGAGAATCTAACAGCCTGATCGTAGATATAGGGAAAATAGGGTCTACAGTTTCCCCTTTGGGTTGAATAAATGGGTCTGCAGTTGCTTCTGTAAAAACTAGTATCTACATATCGGGTTTAGCTAGCCAACCCCGATTGAGAAACAGAATAAGGCTAGTGGAATAAAGAATCAAATTCAAAAAGCAAAATTATTTATAATTTAAAAAATTCCACGGCATTAAAAATGCAGCTGTCGTTATTAAATGATTTAAGTCGTATGTTAACCATCATCCCGGGAAACCATTTAAAGTGAGTCATATTATTTTAATCATATTTTTACACATTTTTGACGACAAAGAAGCTAGCTAATGGTATCTAGCTGCTTAACGGCTATTGAAGCCTTGCAGTTTGTACGTTAACTTGCAGGGGTCATCTTTTTCCCTATCTTTATAGGTAACTCCGTTCAAAAGCTAGCTATCATAATATGAAGGTTATAACTGAAGAAATTTTGAATGTAACCATTTCGTTTTAAACACGCTTATTTTATTTATAAAGCTATCTTGTGAAATTATTTATAGGTTTATTCAAATAGGTACCTAATTATAAGTTTCACGCGTTCCATGACGTCTGACGCTCCCAGCGATATACATTTATGTTTCAAAACAAACACAGTATATTACACATTCACTGCAACCCTGGCTGGCTTCAACGCTATCTCTCGTTCAGGATTAATTCTGCGATGACAAAATAACTGATAAGCTTTATTGACGCATATTACAGTTGATGTCTGTGAATATTTACGTATTTTAAAGTAGGCAACGCATCGCAACTAAGGTCAATCTTGATTGACATATTTCCTGTCAGCAGACAGCTTGTCACATGTGCTTCCGGCTTTAGAATAGGTTTATTCTGTCTTTCCGTAAGAGGCTTGTATGAGAAAGGCAGAGCGTCTACTTATGTACTCCCAATATTACTTCTAAGTATTAACAAGCTGCTTGTCAATCGTGGTGACCTTCAAAAGCCTGTTACGGACCTTTCTCAGTCGAAATAGGAAGACGCTGAGGTACGTCTGATAGCCCCTAATGCCGGAGATGCATGGCTGCCGAGGAAACTCCCGCCCATGTGTACATGGGTTGCATCAGCGCGGCTACACAACTGACAACGATCCTAGATACTCCAGGATCACTCCAGGAGGCATGCAGGGACTTCAAGGTCTCGTGCACTTTTGGGAGAGGAGATCGGCTGGCTAGGTTAGCTGCTCAGGCACAATGGCTAAATAATATCAAAGTGCGGACACCGTCCAGAATTTTTGGCTGAACCCCCTCATTGGTTACTTGTTGTCGATCAATGAGGGCCGCTCCTGCAGTGAACTCATCATGGTATCAAATGTTGATCACTCTTTACTCAAGACACTCAACAAGACATAAATGATGTTTGACATCTATCCTCACATTCATGTTGTATTTAGTCGTACATAGGATTTTTGTCATAAGCTATCACTATAATAACACGAAAACTTTCTTTATTATTTTACAGGTCTAACGCATAACTAAGCCTGGTTCATCAGGTATGGGAGGTGTTTACGGAATGTCAAACGACGCCCGACTGAAGTTATGCGTCAGACCTATAATTCTGTATTAGTTCTTTTACATAATCTTTATACTGCTGTAAATTGGTAAACAAAGTCACGCTTCATTGACGCAATGGCAGTGCGTACGCGGTCGATATCGTGCCATTTCCACTCGACTTCCTGAAATATATCAGAGCTGATTGTTGTTGGTGATATTAAACAATCACTTTATTGTTATTTAATTGTTTTCTTGTAGTTGCTATGTTCTTTCGAATGTTGCATCAGATTTGTAAATGAAATTAAAGCGTATAAAATACAAAATGCAGGAAGGGTGCCTTGATTTAAATTAAAATAGGCAATAAAAGCGGTAATGGGGAATCGCTAACTGCAAGTTACTCGATCCCGGTAGCGTACCATGGGGGGAACCTATGTTCAGCGGTGGATGTCTCCCGGCTGATAATGATGATGGCATAGTGTCTACTAAATACAAACCACTACTAGAAAAATGTCAATCGGTCATTCACCTGTCTGTTGGAAAGCATACGGCATGAATGAAGGCAACATGCACAAAATTGACATGACAGTATACTGAAAAAACAATTTCAGCATGCACCGATATGGCAGATTTTTTGGTCGTAATTGTCAGGACAAGGTTTTTTTTAAAGTTCGAAATTTTCAATATATAACTTGAGTACTATCTATTAATAAGAGCCAAAAAAATAAACTACCGTAACCTTCCAAAGTCTTGTACTCAGATGTATTTATTATATTAATCCCAATAGAAAGTACAGACATAAGATGATGAATAGAAAAAAACATCATACCCGGCACCACAAAAATGACATCTCTAGACCGTTTTAAAAATCGATCATGCATCGTCCCTATAGTAACGAGGAAACCATCTGTAATCAAAGTAAAACCCCGCAGCAGTTAGCAGGACTCAAATGCACACTGAGACACGTGAAAACATAAAGTTGACAAAGCGTTATGAAGTCGGTCCACTCCCTGCCGTATCCCTGGTTCTCGAGGTGCGATCAACAAGTCTAGACGAAAATCAATATGGTCACCAGCATGACTGAAAGTGCGACAAGGACAGGCATACTTCCACTGCTGCCACCTCAATCCCTTGTTAGCCTTATAAGGGTAGTTACAAGTCAGTATCGTCACTATTACAGTCACGTTTGACGAATAGAAAGACTGTTCTAATAAACCACTGCTCGTTTAAATATTTTAAATTCAGACTTTGGATCCGAATCTCTTAGACAGTACATTTGAAACACCTAATGCAAACTTTTTCGTAAACGCAACACCCAAGACTCCTTTCCTCTTGATCGTAATTTCAAATTTCGAACTAATGGAATACATTTTACAGTAAGATTTAAAAATCAAACATTCTAGAAATTCTACGCTGTTACTTAGGCGACTTAGGCGACGATACAATTCATACTAAGTAATGCTCCAGTAGAACAGCTTTCAAAAGCGTACAAAGTAGATGCGATGCACCTACATAATAGTAGATATACTCGTATGTAGCTACGACACAACGCAGCCACGTCGTAGCGTAGTAAGTACGTAGTGCCCTCGTTTCTAGCACCCTCTGCACTTCAGACGACATTTTACACGGATGGAATAAGAAATATATCGTCGCGGATTCAATTTAACGTATCCTACAAATGCTACTACAATGCTGATTAGGTTTAGAATGTACATTACATCTAAATTTTCATTCGCCTATCCTTTAATTTCCATACTATACTTTTTCTAAAGGATCCTGATTCTGAAACTACCACAAATGATGCATGCATGCATTCGTAAGCATATCTGAAGCATCAACTTAATCATGTGGGACCAAATTGTAGGGTAGTAACAGTTGGCTAAGAACATGCATTATAACATTATCAGAGGTAGACAAGGTATCAGCTAATATGTTTATCTGAAAGCAATTTCAAAATTTACGAAAACCTGCAATCTGCTTTCTTTGTCATCCAAGCTCTAAGCTTGGTCATTAGGTATCTCTTCTCGGGTCACTCTTTTGCGAGAAGTGAAATTTATTGGTCAGTCTTTTATAAAGCTTGCATGGGGACACAGTTCCAACATGTAGAGGCCCCTTCGTGACTTTAATTTAAAGAGGGATAGGACACACCTAACCAGACTTCTCTCTAAACTTATTTTTATATGTAGTTATCTCAGACAGACCATATTTATGTGTTAGTAAATAAATATGTTATAATGTGACGTCATATTATAAATAGGAAATAATACTGACCAATCAGTGGGATAGAGTATAACACGTTCTAAACAATTTAATACTTAGAACAAAAATAACACGGCTCTGGTCAGATTCAACGATAACAAGTAAAATCGAAGTAAATATCCGTGCTTAAATTTAGTTTACTAGACAGCATATTTGGATGTGGTTGGTATTTGTTTGGTATTCGCTAGAGAACGTCTAGCTAGAGGGATTAACGTCACAAAGCGGCCGATAACTGCAGAGCAAACGCGTGTCTCCGTTATCAGTACCATCACGCCGGATTAGGTAGCCGAGTGTATGTTGATACGCATCCCATGTTTATACACGCCCAGTGACAATATATCGAAGTGGTTGACCTTCTGTGCTATTACTGTTTGGATAATTTTACATGATTTATGGAAAAGTTATTCGAAGATTGGATAAGATTTGTGATTTACACTTGACAAGATGTTTGTATTACTTTCGGCTGGTGTGTGTAGTGTGCATCTACATTAATAAGGTGTAAGTATCTACTTTGGAAATGATGATTCCCATTTAATTAGTCTTCTATCGATTAAAAAATAAAATGAACGCGAGCGCCAGTGTGTGGACGGTCAACATCGAGTCAACAGGAAGGTACTAACTTGAATTGCCAAATTTGTGTAATTATTTGACATTCAATGAAAGACGCCAGACTGCAGCGCGTAGATAGCATCGTCCCACTGACGCAGAGCTCAGAAATAGATAACGCATTTGCGTCAAGCGCACATTTTTCAACCAGCCCGGTGTAAACGAATCGCGTGCCATACGAAACGGTTTTCCTGGCAAAATATTCGCCACTTTATACGTAGTGATCACGCGTTCTACGTATGATCTACTGCTCAAAGCATAAAATATTTATGTACACAAATTTGAAGACCGCCTGGAGGCGTGACAAATACACATTCATATTAACAACACACCAACAATTCGCGTGAAACTTCGAACACATTTAACTCACTCAAGACTGCTGCGGTGACGAGATATTTAACAAAACATACGATACCAATTCCTAGCGCCAGCAGGAAATCTTTTATCAGTTAAACAAACACAGTGTATTGTGCAATTGTCTCTGTACATAATTCTTACAGACAATATTAAAAATAAACATAAATTAGTTTGCACTAAGATTATGCCGTATCTATATCACTTCAAAATTTCGGTTGAACTTTCTGCTCGTAGTTTCTAGAATGATAAAAAGAAAAAAACACTGTTACTAGTTCACAACCTCGGGTGCATGATGACAGGGCAATTAGACAATACTTATTACCAGTCAGACATTACAAATAGTCCACAAAAGCGTTTCACTGTATCTAATAAATCATACAATACAGCCTTATTACAGCTTTCACTGCTGCGCAACATACTCGCATAGACGTTCGTAAAATCAAACCAAAAAAGGTCGGCGATGTGTATGACTGGCCGTCACCTTGGCACGGTGCTAACGGCTCGTCCGGAAAAATGTAAAATAATAAAAACAACGCGATGCGTGCATTCGAAGACAAGGTCGATGCCGTGGTATTTCTGGACACCGGCGCGCCCCGCGCCCCACTCGCCTCGGCCTCTACAAACCCATGCTGAATTCACTGATTGATAGTTATGTTCCTAGAAATAACTTGTATATTTTCTAAAAGCTCCCATTAATCCGACTAAACTGTGCACCGTTTATTTTCACTAGTTTTCATTTCGAAGTAAAAATAGTACAGGTAAGCTTTGAATTTTCCACCACAACTGCCTTGTGATTTTCCATGTAGACTGCTTACTGCCTCTGTATTAGTCATAGAAGAATTCACACTGTACCAAGTTACATGGCGAAACCAAACAGTAATTTATCGCATTCGTGGTTTTTCACACTCCGTCAGTAGGAATCACTATTTTTTTACAGAAGCACCTATGAATCAACTTTTAACGACAATGCTCTTATTGTGTTAGAAGCTCAGCAACGCGTTCTATCAACTCATAAAACAGGCCGACTGAAGCGAAGGCCGAGGGCGTGCTTTATGTTATTTCGGTGCATTCATTCAACGTTCCGTCCTCGCGTATTGCTTTTCATACATCACCTTACGCCTTTCAAAAACATCACCGTGCGTTTGAATGCATTACTGGACGAGCAATATCATTGTTTCCAATTAATATAATAAACATTCTAAGCATTTGTTTACGTAATTCCTTGATCACGTTCAATCGTGGTTACTTTCGCGCTTATTTAGTATTTTCTAATCTGAATTTCTCTGGATCAATTACAGCTGGAGATTTTTGATTGACTGTTTGCATATGTAACAGGGATATATCTTTATCGTGTAAGATGGCATCCAATTCATTTAAAACGAATGAGTCATTGAATGCGACTCGGTATTCGGCCAACGACCTATTTCTATTGCGGTACACACACATTCCGCGTGTACACCTAGTTGATCTAATGTGACTCTTAACGATAGTTTAAGTACCGCCCTACCTGGTTATTAAAAGTTAACATCAAGAATCGTTTAAGCAGCGTTAGGCGTTTAGTGCTAATAACCCTGGAACTGTATAGAATCAAGTGTTTTTATAGTGTCATCGCTTGGTGTTTTTGCAATCATTCCTTATGGAAAATGTATATCGTGCGAATCGTATGCTGTGTATGACATCATCATATTAGGTACGCATGGAACGGAACTCAGAACAGCCACAAACAACAATCTGTCAATTTTCTCTGATTGATCTCTTACCTATTAAGGCAAGGGTTTTTAAGTTTGATTGATTGGTGCCGTGTGAACAAAGAAAAACTATTTTATTTTCGAATGTATCTGTGCAATCATTTTTGACGAACTTTTTTCTTGATTCTGTTACGGTTATAGATTCTGTATTCTATACATATGAATGTTACGTTTTGTTTATTTATAAATGTACTCTAAAAACTCGTTTGGTTTTCAATATTTGTGGTCATTAAACCAAACTTAGACTCGTTTACATCGTTATCATGTGTCCCCAATGTTTGGAATGTCTTTACCACGTGATTTTGGACAGAGTACAAACGTACGTCAACAAGTCAATATTAACTGGAGGGATACTGAGTACGTGATGTTTTACTTCCTTTTCCTATCGTTGATTTGTATCAATTAAACGAATAAGAGATAAAAGTATTAACACGTTTCGTTTCACATTACTTATCTACGACGGCAAATATTAAATATTGTCGCTAAGCGTGACAACATCTCTATATAAATCAATTTGTTGAATGGTGTAGGAAATAAAAAACGTGTATATGGATGGATTATTTCTTGATGATGAAATATTAACTATGTATTATTTAGTATGTAAACATGAACGTTTGTAAATAAGGAAATGTTGCAAGTATACCAGTTGCTTCCTTTCATACCCCATGTTACTATGTTTCTAAATACTTATATCATCAAACTTCCGGTATGTGCCTCTGAGTATATATGTATTGTAGTCTTTTTCAATATAGTTTACACCTAGTTCAAAGAGCTGTATTTAATACGGTCTTTTGTTAATAAAATGAGTAAATTTTGTTGACTTTACATCCGCTATGTTCCACGTGTATGATTCCAAGTGTATTCAATAATAAATAGACATGAAATATACCTGCTAAATCCTTAATCTTACAAGAATCTTGTAAGTGTAACATTCAGATTGTCTTCTAGCAATTTGATTTATCTGATTAATCTTGTATTTTATGTCATGGACACTAATGACGGGTATTAGAAATTCGTAACATTGCGTTTTTGTATGAATAAATTTATGCATCTTTGGACCCTAACTTGTGTAGAAATGTTTAGTACTTTATCTTCATCACATCTAATTTTAGGCGAGCGGTTTTAATTATCTAAGAGATGGCGCCAACAATTTTTTACTAAGTGATCTGATAAGTATTCAAATATAGAGCTACCTACATTCGCTGTCAGATAGAATACAATGATCCCATATTTAGTACCTACCTACCAAGCTTGATTAGTAAACATCGAATTCAAATATTGCTAATTGTTGAGATGTTTTGCTATTGATTTGTTGAGTTTTTCTTACCTCAGTCTTCGTTATTCGATGTCGTGCTAACTTAACGACGGCAAAATTCCCCTTTCCGATGGTCCTCTCGATGTCATAAAAACCCACCCTAATGGGTGTTTTTGCGGGGCGATCCCGATCCGCCATTGTGAAATTTATATCACCGATATTATGCACAAGTTCTCATCACCTCAATTAGCTGAAGGTTTGTAATGTGACATAATACTCGTCTCATTAACTACACTTCTTAAACAATTCATTGTCATCTAATCACACACCGTTAAAATTAAAAGGTCTATGAAGAAGTTTCTAAATGTCACACTGAATAGTCACATAACAAATTGCTTTATACGATTGAATATTTAGTTTTAAGTACAGACAGATTTTGTTGACCCTATAAAATAATTGGTGTAAGAAATGCCATTATACTGTTTCTCAGCAGAATATGTACAGTTTGCGGTATTTTGGAAACAAGTCCGCGTGTTTGATAATTCAGGTTGTTTACGATAAATGTTATTTAGAATAGAAAATCGCGCAGAGGCGGCGCGCGCTGGTAAATATACAACACAGTGTCACACTGCGGCCGCCTCACCGGCTGTCAACCGGGTACTGAACTCGCTCGAATCGAGAATTCGAGTACCTGCGATGATGAAGACGCGCGCGCTGTATCGGCTCCGCCATGTTGCCTCTCCTTGTGACGTCAGTATTAAAGTACTGTCTATCCCTATCCCAACTACAACTGTATCATATCGACGGAGCGTATGAGATATTATAGTATATTATGTATATGACCAAACAAGAGATAAGTTAGAGCTAAATTAATAACACGACACTTCACGACAATAGTAAATTACCATTGTAGAAGAATCTAATTGTTGTAGTACTTTCAAACCATTTCGCACGGAGCTGTATTGTTTCATGAAAATAAAATACAGAAAATAAATGCAACAGATTTATGGAGATTAGTAGATACAGTAGATATGATCACGACATCACGACCAATCACGACCGCTGGAGATTATCTATTCTATGTAGATTCTATGACATGGGGACATTGCTATAGAGACCAGTATTCAAACACCGCGCCATTATTGTCTTCTTTTTAAGTTTTACTAGGCAACTATATGCACATACTCTCTCGTATGGCGAAATCCTTTACTGTATATCTTCATTATTTCTGTATCTTATTAATTTGATACATTTATATTAGCTACCGTACGGTACATTAAGTAAAATAATAGTGAACTTTAACCCCCTTGACTTTAACCACAATTTTGGAAGCTTCATTAATTTATTCTGAACGCATTTGTAACCTGCTGCTGTTATTTTATTTTTTACTTTGCAACATTGTATTTTTTGCAATGTGATTGTGAAGGAGAGTCTTGGACTTTTCGTAATTTATAATATTTTTCAGAAGATATTTTCATAGTTTTCCTTTAGGACATCATCGGCTTGTTATAAAAATTCTATAGTAATCAAGAGACGCACGTAGTTGCAGTCAGAGCGTGACGTTACGGAGTTATACTTTTGTACCAAGATGTCGGTGATCCTCATCTACAATTTTGACAAGGAAAAGATGCTCGTATAATCGTCAAAAACCTTTATTTGGATATAAAAAGCGATCGCACAAGTATTAATGTGTAAATACAATAGATAGAAAAAGATCAAAATGAATCAAATCGCCGACGAAGATGTGCAAAATATCAAGTGTAGTAAAAAAGGTGCGAACGTGAAAAACAAAAATAAAAAGGCCAAAGATCCCTCAGAAACGACCGACGATGTAAATATATTGAATGACGATAAATTAAGCGAGTCTTTAGCTAATACTCTACACATCAACAAGATCAATATTAGTTTATCTAATGGTACAAGCGACCACGCGAGTGAGGACGGTGAAGTTACGACGGACCCGTCTCAAGAACAAGGAGAAGCCCCCAGTGAAGATGGAAATATTGTAAATAGTGTACAGGGTAGTGAAGCTACTAGTAACCATTGTGGAAACAATGAAAAAGTCTCAGGAAACGAATCAAATCACAATTGTGGGAAGCCACATAACCTTGAAATTTCTGACACACTACAAGACACTGAGGATGACACTCAGATTATATCTTACGAATCAGAACTTCAAATGCCAGAAATAATGAGACTTATACAAAAGGATCTCTCTGAACCGTACTCTATCTATACATACAGATATTTTATTCACAACTGGCCTAAGCTTTGCTTCTTAGCGACGCACAAAGGGAAGTGCATCGGTGCCATTGTTTGTAAGTTAGATATGCATCGAAATGTAGTTAAAAGAGGATATATTGCCATGTTAGCAGTGGATGAAAAATACAGGAAGCGAAAGATTGGATCGAGACTGGTACGAAAGGCAATACAGGTGAGCTAAAATTATTGTTATATTGATGTTTCTCCTTTACACAGTTCTGTCTTATTTGAATGGTGTCTATGGTTATTTTGTTAATTTAATATTATTGTCTTCATCATGGCTATTATCAATAGTTACTAAGTGACTATAACCAACCAAACATAATCAAATGTATTATTTTTAATTTCAGGCAATGATAAGTGACAATGCAGATGAGGTAGTATTAGAAACGGAAATCACAAATAAACCAGCACTTAAGCTATATGAAAACCTAGGCTTTGTGCGAGATAAGCGCTTATTTAGATATTACCTAAATGGTGTAGATGCGCTTCGGTTAAAACTTTGGCTAAGGTGAAATAAGTAGGTAACTATTGAGAAATTGTCAATGTTGTGTTTATAATTCTGGTGGCAGTTCTGCAGGCAAAAAAAGATTATTGTTGTATGCAAATATATTGCAAGTTTCTGAGTCTGCCATGTGGATTCTAGCCAAATGTATAGTTTGTTTCAATGTATATTTAGTCATACAAAGTGTTTATTTTATCTAATTTATATGTTAAAAATTGTTACGATACTGAAAGTGTTTCTTTCCACTTCGATTTTATATCTTCAATCCTAAATAGTTTATGGTTGATTGATGATTCAATATAAGAAAATACACAACTTTGATGAATTGAACTGTTTTGGTTTTTATTTCACTACTAATTTTAACAATCCCAAAAATTTTTGTTGACATCAAATACAACACAATTCTGTATACAAGCAGTTATGTAGATTTTATATGCAGTTTTTTTTCTCAATTAGAATATGTAAGCTACTATAATGGTTACTAAGCTTAGATTTAATTTTATTATTTTCTTCTTTTCTATTATTATCACATTAACTTATTGCTGCTGCCATCTTAGCCTAGTAAAGTACCAGTAGAGAGACCAACACTGGTCCACTATACGAAGTTGCCCCCTCAGGTGACATGAAAAGGGGATGTGCAGAACCATCATTATTTAAGGAATCAAATATATGAGAAAAAAACTGAATTTGCAAATAGTACAGATATAAAATGGGCTCCATTGAAATTACCATCTATATTATTAAGATCACTCCCATAGGAGAGTAAAATAAAAATTTTCAAAGCATAATTTAATAAAATTAGAACTTATAAATTAAAATGTAAAAGTGGCAGTATTAGTCGAAGCTCCATCATAGATGAAAGTATTTGTTACTGGCTTATATTGTTTTGTGACAATTTTTATAGCTTCATGAGCCACACAACTCCCCAAAAATGCTGAAATACTGTGAACTTCAGCTCCACCATAACGACACATCTCATGTATGTGGTCATCCTTAGGGAATGGTGAGCATGAGATATCGGACAGCAGTTTAGAGACACAAGTCTTGAGTTGTGCTATATCACCTTCTGGTTCCCAGTCACCGGGTGCTCTACAATGTTCAGATCTGAACATCTCTGCTGCTCTGAGTAGAATATAATGAACCATCATCACATCTGGTTCTTCAAGATACCCAGCAACATATGTAGCGACTGGACTACTAACTTGATACTCTATAGCAATATTTGACCCTTTAATCAGATGTAAGTCATGGGCATGCCTACAAAACAGTTTTACATCTACTTCACTCAAGCTATCACAATGCAATTGAGCAACAATTTCTTGTACTCTCCTGTAAATTGATTCTGCATCCAATGCAGCCTGGCTTCTGTATATATTTTGTAACTTCACATAATGTTCAGTAGAAGCAGTCATATCAGGTAATATACCTTTTACCGGAAGCTTCCCTTTACCTTCGGCTTCAACAAATCCTCTTAGTGCTGAACACATTATCCAAAATGAAGAGCTTTCTTTTGTTAAATTAGTAGCGCTGCTACTGTAAATGAGATCTTTTATTTTTAAAGGTAAAAATGTTGGAATTAGTGCTGTATTTACAGCTCTTAAAGCTTCCTCAAAATTCTCTTCATTTATAGGCACCCCATTCTCATCTTTTCTAATAAATTTTTCAATAACATCTTTGATTTCATTCTTTTCTTTTCTACTCATGGGCCAACTACTCTGATTGTTGACCTGCCACTTCTGGACAGCCTTGTACATAATGACAATCCAGGGAATGTGACCATGATCTTTCAATTCAACTGCATCAATGTCAAAGCTGTCAAGGTACTCGGAGAGAGAGGGGAAAGGATTATCCAATCGCAAGTCTGTCTGTTCATTATCTGGATGAGTTTCAATCACTGGGTGTTCTTTAATTTGTATTCTAAAAGACCCTAAAAATCCTACTGATCGACACAGAATGAAGGGGACATTAATATCCCACAAATGTTGTGCTAAATCTTTAATAGTTTTTTCACCAAGAGCAGTTGCAATTACAAGGCTGAAAGACTTGAAAAAGTCAGGATTTTCTTGAAGTATCTGATCTGGAGGTTCTTGCACGGCGTGACCTTGCACAGCAGAATTAAGTTCTAGAATAAGTCGTAGCGCTTCTGATCCTCGATTCAGACCTTTGCTTGAACATTCTAAGAAGAAATTGGCACCGATATCTTCATCACTTACAGTGTTGTCATCCACAATTGTGATAGCACCAACACCCGGAAGAACTATCGATTTCAGGGCTTCTGTTCCTAACGCTGTTGCGTTTATCAGGCATATATGACCGTTTTCTAATGCCGCTTGACCGTGGTCTCCCCATAAGCGAAGTTGCCGGTCGTATTGTTTATTTTTCTCAGTTTGTTCTGGTGATTTTGGTGAAGGTGATGCCATTTCCACAAAATTAAATAGTTAACTAGCCAACAATCTAATCAACAATAGAATTAACGATGTTTTTGATTTATTGCGAGATATTACGAAAAAAAAATCATAAGACTCAGAAACGACAAGTTCTGACACAATTGATTTGATTTTTGATTGACGTTGACAGTCAGTCTTGATCACAGACAATATTTTACTCTACTAATGCCATTCACGGTCCGTTTCAACGTGGGTTCAACAAACAAAACTTAGCCGAGCACTACCCACTGTGTACCCACTGAGCAAGTAAATCACTAGCACTACCTATGTCGATATTATATTTGAATGTCCAAATCTTATCTATATTACTACTACGTTCCGTACTTAGGAAATGAAGTAGAAGTAGCCGTAATTCTATGCTGTGGTTCCGTGACCGACAGACAGACTGACATTTGTTTTTCTTACTGTCAGTCACGGTGATTGTAAATTGTTGTGGCGAGAAGCCCCAAAACATATTATATTGTTTCGAAGTGAAATGTTATGGAACTATTGGACGAATGTGTATGGAAATGAATTTGCAGACTCTTTTCCAGGATTTCAATCCGAGGTCAGCGTCGTTAATGGAATATTTAGTTCACAAGACATTCCTAGACTTCACGATAAACTGTCGTGTTTATTCTTTGCAGCAAATTCGTGGTACATAGTTGTTTGTTAGTCTTCACCGCGTTATTGGCTTTAAAATGGGACGGCGCGATAACATGGTCGTACTGGGCCGTGTTTGCGCCCATATGGGCGTGGAAATTCCTAGTGGTGCTTGGAGCTATTGTTGGCACATATGTGTGGTGGCAGTATCCTCATTTCAGGTGAGATTAAAAAATAGAATATTGAATGTTTAAAATTACTGACTGACTGAGACTGAGAATCTTGACATACTGCAAATATTATATATCCACAGTTCTATTTTCTATTTAAAAAACTTTCAATTGGTTTAAATTTGATCAAAATCATCTAAAATACTGACTTTGTCTGTCCTAACCCACCCTCTATGTTTAGCATGCACAATTTACCATATATTATGCATCTAGTGAATAAAGAACGGATTTAAAGCGAGAGCCATGGCTCAATCATGAGCAAGTGAAGGATTCTAATGACTGAATCATGACTGTAGGGAGTGATTCAAGTGTTAGAACCCTGAGAAATAATGGAATCTTCATTGACTTTAAAACATCAGATTAAATTTAAACTTTGCACACTGATCAAGGACAGATAACAATACACGAATTAAATTAAAAAATTGGAAATGTATGGACAGCAAAGTTTTAAGCGTGATAAATCTATGAGGTCAGCAACATTGTACAATCTGGACAATATCATATAAGTCTCAATTATAGCACCACATTTCCACTGTTCTTTAAGCATGGTCAGTCCTATTTACTGGCGGTTGGTTGGTGTTTCAGGTTGGAGGGAGAAGCGTACATCCACTACAAAGCGATGTTGATAAGTCTTGCCATACACCTGATATTGCTGATGTTTGAGCTGCTAGTGTGTGACCAGCTCAACACCGGGCGACACCTGTGGATACTAGTCTTCATACCACTTATATTTATAAGCATTGTGTCCATAGCTATATGTATATGGTCTGTGAAACATGATAGAAGCTATGAGGTAATTAAAACTTTTGTTTGTTTGTATATGATCGCTAATTAATTTGCATGGCAAACATCAAACTGTAAACACGAATAATATAATTTATTCATAATTAACTAACTTTACATTTTAAGTGTAGAAGGTGAATTAATTTTTTTTAAAATTTGACCCTTTTTTAAATAGTTATTCTTCTATTCGGTATGGAGAATTTAAAAAAAAAACAAATGTCATTAAAATCTGTACAAACCCTCTTATGTTATAAAATGTATAAGATATGTTTAAAAAACTAAGAAACGAACCTCATTTGCTGACTAAGTCTTATTAATATAATACACAAAATATTTTTATGTACTTAGCCATCATTTCTCCTGATGAGTATGAAACTTGGAACCAACAATTCAATTAAGCACTCTAGAACATCTTAGATATCAAACACTATGTCATCTTTCATTACAATTTTATTAAGACTGGTTCAGAGGAAGTCTGTCATCAGATGTAAATAAACTTATCTTTATTATATTCAGATATGCAAACACAAGAAGAAGGTCCGAGTTTGATTCCCAGTGGATTCATTCAGAATGGACATTCTCAAATATCTCTTCGTGAGATTTTCCCCAGTTTATTTCAGATATTGCAGGCTGAATATGTCTCATCATTGTCTGAAAATTAATGATTCTATGCTTTGCAGTCTTTGTCAGCAGTCATTAACCCAATCTATGGATAGTAGAATGAGGAGAATTAAAATTTATATGGGACGGATTGAAATATGTTGTATATATATGTTTTTAAAAAAAATTGAATTGGATTACAATTGGCAAAGATATGAAGCACAACAAGACAATGTGTTCAAAAAAAAAGAACCAACTTAAACTGTCCTAAGTTTACTTTTATTAAGGCAAATTTAAGACTTATATAGTTTTCTCATGGGTGCCATTGTCAGAACTGGACCAAATAATTGAAATGCGACCACACTGGAAGCACCAGCTTTCAAATAAAAAAAGAATCAACCAAATTGGTTCACCCAGTCAAAAGTTCTGAGGTAACATACCCATCGAATTAAGAACATCCTCCTTTTTTGAAGTTAGTTGAAAAATACAATGGCTTCAGACAAATTGTTGTTTTGTTGAAGTTGAAAAGTCATAGCTATAATACAACCCTAATTTTGTTATTACTTTTTATTTTAAAACAACTAAAACATCCCAGATCATGTTTAGGTCCTCAGTGTCAGTGAAGTGAGTTTTTTGTGAGAAGTATGCTTGGTGTAATTTATGGTGCTCAAACTCTACATAAAAATATCACATTGTCGTCCACTTTCATATTTTTTTTTCATTTTTATGGTAACATCGAGCTGAGCTGGTCTGATAGATGGAACTTGACCATAGGAACTACTGATAAACTTATCATGTTTTAGTGTTTGGATCCGTTAAAATTCATGATAACCTTATCATGTTTGGACTCGTTTGATTTGTCTGGGCAGACACTATAATCTTTGTGGCCAGGGTCTAATGATCAAGCTAGAACTCCGAAACTATCCATGATAATCCCATCCTGTTTGCGCTCATTTGCATAGTAGTGATGAGTACTCTTAAGTATATATACTCTTAAGTAGATCCCATGACAATTAAACGATAAAGTACCGTAAATAACAACAACATCAACAGCCTATATACGTCTCCACTGCAGGGGCTCAGGCATACTCTCCTGCAGAGAGTGTATGGGACATAGTCCACCACGTGGGCCCACTGCGGATTGGCGGACTTCACATGACTGTTCAAGACATGCAGTCACGATGTTTTCCTTCACCATTAAGCAATCGGATAATGTACTTGAATTGAAAAACAACTCCTAGGTACACGGCTGGATTCGAACCGGGAACCCTCACATTGAAAGTCCGCGCCATATCCATTATATAGTAATATTAGTAAATAACAAGCTCTTATTAAAAATTCAACTTTTAACAAAAACTATTTCTTCTTTAGTTTATTCAATTTTAGCTAAGTTCCTTGCTTTTTATTAATGATTACACTTTAATGCTAAATCTGAATGTATAATCTTGCAGTTGGAGTTGTTTTGCGCTGTAAACATACTACAGTTCATATTCCTGGCATTGAAGCTAGATGACTTCATCAACTGGTCGTGGGAGGTTGTGTTCGTGCCTCTGTGGATACTCATGTGTCTCAGTTTAGTCGGTAAGTGTGGTTATGGCTTTTCATTTGGTTTTAAACAAGCTTTTGACTAGACAGGTAATAACCTCTAGCATATATTATTTTCCGAGCCTTAAACTATCCCTAATCCTTATACAAAAAAATCAAATCATTCGAACTCTCTATTACGACACCAAGAAAAGACAAAGCAAAAAAATCACTTTTGCATTTATAAAATTAGTTTCAATAAATGAACGAGTTACCAACATCCAAACATTTATTATAATAGGAGGATAAATATTTCTGGATATAAAGTAGTCTATGTTCTTCTACATTTCATAGGCTATATGTGTGCCAAATTTCCTCAAGATTGGTTCAGCTATTTTGTCATGAGAAGTCAACTAACAGATAGAGAGAGGGTAGACACTGACTTGTCTATAATATGTAATGGTGTCATGATTGCTTATGATCTATCTTTAAAATGAGACTTGTGTTCTATTTTCTTCGCGCATATAAAGCTTATCACACACATTGTGTTGGCAGGCGTGCTGTACAGTATAATATTCGCGGGCATCCTGCTTCGAACGCCTGAAGTGAACATCCAACAGCGGCGGACCAGTTTCAATTCAGCGCTGGCATATACCTTCACTGTTATACCGATACTCGTGTTTCAGGTTTGTCACAATTGCTTTATTCATCGCACTTGACCTAAAATTCACGTACATATGTAAGGAAAGTTATAGCTCGTAAGTAAGCAAAATACAAGATGTTTACAGGTTTACCCTAACCTAACGTAAGTTATATGGACTCCAGGTTAAAATAAATAAATAGCAATAAATTTATTTATTTCAAAAAGCCATTAAAGGAAAAGTAGTTTAGAGTGCGTATTAGATTATAAATGAAGTGTCTTATAAAACATATATCGATATCTTGTTTGCTATTGGCTGTTTTATGGTTGTGTTGTCCCTGTCTCTCAAGCTAGGATACCCTGTGTTTTGAAAGACAGTGATTACATGGCTATGGTTTAATGAGAATGAATAAATTGATTTACAATTATGAGCGTACAATAGTTTTTACAAAGCATATTTTTATGTCTTTATATTCGTGTACGAATGGTGGAAGAAGCTATGGTAGCTCAGCTGGATAGAGCATCAGTCCTTGAACAATCGAGGTCTAGGTTCGATCCTGACTTGTACCAGTGAGTTAAAAGTTGTTATTTTGAATTTATGTACGAATGATAAAAGTCATTACTATTGACTGTATGTAGTGTATAAGTGTGTAAGTATGTAGTGTAGTTATCTGGTTTCGTGCAGTAATTATCTTTCGAAAAAAAATCGTCATTCATTGGGAATTCAAAAACTGTGATTCATTGGGAAGTTGTATGATACTCATTTCATGACATTACAATCTGATGGCCTATTTCTGGACTATTAGTGCACAAAGCCGGATATCTATTGTAAAATATTATGACAAAAGAAATTTAGTATGAAACTTAAATCGGCGAATTCACCTTAATGTATGACTTTCGCCAGGTTCTGCTAACGAACAAGCTGGACGACGGTCTTTCGCTATCGTACACGGTGGTGGTGAGCCCGCTGTTCATGAGCTATGCCACCCTCATCATCATGTCCTTCAGCTCAAAAGGAGGAAACAAGTGTAAGATAACTCTAAAACATTACTTAAGGTCCCGTAGTTAATAAAGAATTAATAGTGTTTCGACATGTGTGTCTGTCTGTCCTTGGCTCAGCTCAGAAACTCTTAGTACTCGAAAGCTATAATTTGGCATGGATATATTAAATCAATCACGCCGACGAATTGGTAAAATAAAATATTGAAAAAAATGTTTTAAAAACTCTACCGCTAAACGTATAGTGGGTAATATTATTTTCCTTATCTGTCTCATGGTGTGGGTTGTCGCTGGTTTTTTTTGGTAAGATTTTTTCCTACCAGGAAAAGGCAAAGGCAAAACAACATACAGCCATGTCTTTGATAATGATATTCTATCTTAGAATATTAAGGTTATAAAAAAGGCCGAAGCCATTTCTTCAGTTTTCACAATAAAATGTATAATGTGTACATTATATCGCTTGTTTTGACGTTTCTTGAAGAGAATTTCAAAGGACAGCCTTGGTTTCAACATAATTCGAAAGAATCCATATGCCGAATGTACTCGACATGGTAAACCCTTTCGATCGCGTCGAAACCTTTACAATTTTGCGTAATTGATACTATAACACCTTCCGTGACACTTTTTGCACTATATCACACCATTATAACACAAAAAACACACATAACAGTATTTATCAAGTTCGCGCCAAATCTCCGTTCAAAGATAAAAAAAGTAAAAGTAAAAAATGATTTATTGTCCAAACCAGTGATTAATGCATTAAGATACAAAACAACAACAGTCACACAAAATTATTGATCAGCCAGAAATGTAAAGAGCAAAGATATTGTGGGTTTGTGAAATCGTCGCTCGATTGAGGAAATCGAGCAAATACGATGTGTTAAGCTTTAAATAATATGATTAATTTGTTGTCATTTTATTTTCAGGGTGGTTCGGCATCAGGAAAGATTTCTGTCAGTTCCTCCTGTCAGTGTGTCCTCTTCTACAAGAGTACGCCAACATAGCGTACAACAACAACGTGAGCCGAGGCCCAAACAGAATGACCACCGAGCCTCCAGTCAACCAGGAACCATATCGAGACGAGGACACGCAGAAAAGGAGCAAAGAGAACAAGAAATCGCATAAAAATCAAAAGAAAAACGAGACAATGAAACCGGTAGTGCCTATTACTAGTATCGATATGCCAGATTGAGGTAGCTTTATTTGATGAAAACAAAAGTGATTTGGAATAGTGTGTTCACTCGTTAAAATTGTGTAGCAGGTTTCGTTGATTTTAAAACTGGGTCCTGTAATTATGTATTAATAATGCATGAGTGACATTTAAATGAATGCATGCGGGAAATGCGTGTCGACAAGTCATCAACTAGTCACTGGGATTCAACTATGAAAGATGGCTTTAAGCTAATCCAGTGAATCAAGGGTAAGTTTTTAAAAAGGTATTTACGGTCTCATATTCGGTTCCAACGCCATTTACACGGCAATATAAACAAATCTGCAGGACCGAGTTTTTAATAATCATATTACTAAGTATATTTGTATAAATAATAGGGCTTCTATTAAGTGTAACAGAGCAATATTGAGTGTTGTTAAGTTTTATATTAGATATAGGCTAAAATATTCATTGTGTAGATTTTGGTGATAAATTGTAGCATCACGTTTCTGTAAAAAATGCATGCTTTCGAGCTCTCGATAAAATGGCAGCCATTCAAGTGACGTGTGCTAGTCAAATTACATTCGTTCGTACAACATTCATTCGTTCGAACGACGTTCGTTCGTTTGTACAACATTCACTCGTTCTATTGTGCGTATAGTCTGCGCACCGAATCCGTGTATACGAGTACCGTGCTTAGGTTAAATGCGTTTTCATAAAACATTAAGGCGATCCACCTCCATCAAAGTTTCATACTACATTTCTGTTGCGATAATCTTTTAAAATGTAATAGCTGAATTTGTGTAGTAACTATCTAGAAATAGGACATCAGATTGTGATGTCGCGAAAAGAGTATCATCAACATACAACTTCACAGTGAATCACAATTTTCATTTTAAACACTTTTTTCGATTATTGTTCAAAGCGTCATCTATGAACAATTAGCTGCATAACTAATATTGTAGCTAACTATAGAGTTGTAAATTAATGATATTTATTTCGCGACACTATAATTTCGTCTTCTATTTTTAGATAATTACTTATCAAAGCCAGCTATTCTATTTTAAAATATTATGGCGACATAAATTTAGTATGGAAACATTAGGAGAGGGATAACGTTAAGAAGGCCTAAAATAGTATGATAATTGTATCTACATATATTTTATTGTTGCCATTGATTGACTCTTGAAACAGTTTATTACATAAGAGACAAGTTATAATGAATTTGCCCCATTTTAGGTAATAAATGAACACTGAATTGTTCTACACATGTTTCGCGGGAATCATTCGCGATTGTGATGTTTTCTGTGATCGGACTTTGATAGCATCGCTTAGATCGCATATCAAATAGCAATACAAAACATTGGACGCAACAGCAGACTTATATTCAAAATTAAGGGAAATCTTTCTTATTTAAATACAAAAGATCTCATTCTATGAATGCAGCTTCAAAAGTTCTCGCAGATACCGGTGTTTTTTACTTATAAAATATGATTTTAAAGTTTCACATTAAATTATTTTACAAGATAATATGTCAACAGCATGAATACATAAACCAATGTTTTATTAAAAGTGACACGGTTTAGAATGTGCATGAATTATACGAAATTTAAACTGATATTCTTTAAAATTATCTGTAAATTTCGTCCCCGGGCTGGTACCTACTGCAATATCTCGTTTATTATTACTAAACATCAATATTTGCATTAATTTATCATCTATTTTGTAATATTGATAAATGAATATTGATTGACTATAAATAATACTGAAAGAAGATTAGTCAAAATAATCAATTAATCAAAATCTTAAATTGAAAAATCTTGAATTAAAAATGAGAAAAAAAATACTACACCAATCGTCATTTGATCTAATTTTCAACATAGCGTAACGATCTTTTATTTCTAGGATTTTTTAAATAGCTTTGCCATTGCAATTTACATTACGTTGGTTGACCTATTAATTATTTATCATTCAAATAATGCTCAAATAACTGATTTTCTAAGCACATACCTGTTAACAATTCACATACTTAACGCTTTAATTTCTTTTACTCTTTAGATAAGTTATAAAAATGAAGAATTTACTAAATTAGTAATTTTATCATAGTAAGAACATGTAGAGGTGCTTTGGGTTTCTTATAGTGATTAGATTTATCGTATTTTAATGTAAGCCTTTAACTTCGACTAGGAAATACGCTTTTTTGCAATAACTTTGTTATCTTTGTACTGTAATCTGACATATCTTTGTTATTTAAGTTACAAAGCAAGCGATTATAAAAATGAGATGCCGATAAAAGGTATAGCAATTGGCAAATAACTTGAAACAGTTCGCGCATTGGGGCGCCCTGCGGGTGTAAGTGGGCTAGCTGCCTGGCCCATCAGCGGTCTCGAAATGACACACCCCCGCCCGTCCGTGGGGTCCGTGATCCAAAAATTATGCGAATTTCATTTTATTGGTTCAAATTCTTTGCCGGCCACTATACCCCGGATAGCTAATGTAGAATTTATTTAAGTAGTAAAAAAGAGTTCGCTCAGAAAATCAATTCGGCTAATACCCTCGTATTTTCAATTTGCATATTGCATATTATATTTATTTATCAAACAATCTTGCCCAATTGTTTTTTGTAACGTTTTGCATGATGCCAGTTGATTATTCAGATCTGCGGAGTATGCGTATAATGTAGTAGAAAATATAGAATTTAGAAATGGCACCGGTTTTTTTTGCGATGTCGGTTTTGACAAATGCTAACATTTAATTGGCAAACAAAATATTTATTTTAAAAATAATTTATTCGTGTATATTTTCAATGATACCACACTGGCGACCGACCCTGCGACCCATATAACAGAGAGCGCCCACCAACAGTGTAAAAAATTTAATTGTCAAGACAAAAAAACTTACTTATTGGTCTAAGCATTAGAAAAAGAGAGATAAGGCGATTTTGAGATATCGACGTTGGTGCTCTTATTTTGGTAACAAACATAACCACGCGTGATCTACAGAAAAAACAGTTTGGTAACATTTGTTACCACGGGCGCTCTACTGGTTACCGTTAAAACTACCAAATACATGTCACAGTTTGCAAAATTTTAACATGTGTTGCAAAATTCCCTGAACATGAATGGTATAATATAATATTACTGTGTTGTTTTATTACCTAAGTTAGATCGGAAAAGGTTTACTCACATTTAACACTGTCGCCACCATTATTAGTAAAATATATATATATAATTTTATGTATACGCGTGCAAAATCGTAAGTTATTTGTTTACAAAACTTGTTTACACAATATATTCACGTTGCAAAGCGAAATTAACTAAATAATTGTTACTGTGATATATAATTCTTCCTGAGAACAATGAATACCAGAGTGTAACTATCTTTTAGGTGCGAATATTTGTTTTAAGTGGCGTATTTGATTAATTGTTGGTCGTTACGTCAATATTAAAGTTAGTGTTCATTATTTGGTCGTTTTATTACGTCAGTTGATTGTGGTGAAAAAATAGTTTTTCCTTTAAAAAAATCTAATTTTGTCTTTCGTCTGAGTTCACTCGCTTTCAGTAAATATTTTGGACCAAGATTTAAGATTGTGATATTCATGAACTGTATAATATTAACGAATCGTACAAATTTTAGCTTTCTATAAAGATTGATCGTGCAGCAATCGCAATGGGGGTCGTATTTGGAAATAGTTTGATTGATTGTCTATTGCCACGAAGTACATAATTTATGATTTCCAGATACAGTTTCCCCACTAGGTATATGACCATCAGCTGTATATGTAGCTACTTTACTGCTGAGGGTGCATGCGGGGGCCTCCGCAGTTGCCCCCATACATACGCGAAGAATTTTATTTTGAAAGCCAAATTATGCGCTATTAAAAGCAAAATTTAATGGATTGTGTACCACAACTATAAGTTACACAAAAGGTGTAATAATATTTCGCAGATATACAATTGTATGAAACAATGTTCTAAATTTAAATTTCTCAAACGCGCGCGTTGATTGCTATTCACGTTGTCCCTTTCTGATACACTGACATGAACATTAGTGTTGTCGCAACTTACCTCGCCTCCCAGCGTAAATTTGCACATTTTCGGAACAAAACCGCGTTCACGCTCTCTCCAGCCAGCTCCTTGGCTGTTAGGAATGAGCCACTGTCCGTCATAGATTGATGTTGGAACCTGCATAAACCCGTTATGCTTGTTGTTTGACAAAATCAGTGTTCTTAGTAAGATTGTGTTAATACAATGACCCTACTGCATCTAATGCCAAAATTATTTAATCAGTGCGTGGTCCTTTACTGTGGCCGAATAAACAAGCTCAAAGTCACTCAGCGAGCTATGGAACGAGTTATGTTCGGAATGTCTCTACGTTATAAAATGTTGAATAAGGAAATCAATAGACGAACTAAGGTCACCGACAACTCGACGAGTCAGTGAGCTGAAGTGAAAAACGGATAACCGATGGGGAGTAAGAGTTCTTGAGTGGCGAACGTGTACCGAGCGATCCCCCAAGATGGACCAACGACCTGGTACCTAGGAGTCGCTGGATACAATTGACTCGGTACCGGTCATTGTGCATACCATGGGGGAGGCCTATGTCCAGCGGTGGACGTTTCCCGGCTGATGATGCTACTGGTTGAAAATGGTTTGAAGGAAAGAACAATTAGAAAAGTTGACCAAAAAATATTATAATTTGGACAGAACGTCATTAATCATTTACTTTTTCCATTAATAATAATTATAATAAATTTATTATTTATTTCTCTCTACACAGAAAGTTCCTAATTAATATACATTTTTCACTTTTTATGGTGCTATATACTGTCTGTGACTGGTGCCTGAAATAGGTGTGACCCTGTGTTACAGGTCTCTCTACTTTATCTTGATAAAAATAGCCAACGTCTTTATCCATACAACAGTCAGGACAGTGTGCGCCCCAATCATCATAAATACTGTCAGTAGAAATACAGTATACAACTTGTATTACTAGCACAAAGCTTCATTTGGAAACTCGTCGTCCCCTGCGGTATTGTCGAGGACACGAATTCTCCTTGACTCATTATTTATGACAGTAGTCTTTTATATATGATTTATTAGTAGAATATGTACGCTAGTAACATGACGATAGTTCATGAATGTAAATGTTCAGAAATGCCCAATATCGCAGTGCAGTCCTACTTGTACCCAAATAAAGTACAAAGCAAATAGACTTTGATATGGTAACTTAATATACAGGAGGTGGTGTGGTGCTCATAGCAAAGCAGACGAAAATCAAGTTATATTATAGATTTTATTAATATTTTTTTAAATATTCGTCAAAAACAGTCTTGATAAATAATAATTGTTTTTGTAAAATGAGTCATCCTGGCTTCGCTTTTCCGGTAGATATCGGAAAAGAAAAAACACTTTCATACAAAGCTTTCCGAACAACAATCAGTCGAGCCATTCTCATGTGGTAAATGCGCCAGTTGATTTTTATTTATATATAGAAAATATAGATATATCTGTACAAGTCTCGAAAGTCTATCTGTGCGTTTGAGATAGTCTAAAGACTCGACAGGCCTTTACATATTGCATTGTGGTTTTTCATAGAGTCTTGTACTTAATCTAATCGATGGATCGGCTCAATCATCTCGTTCTGTTAAGTCTTTTACGTGATTTTGGCATCTGTCTTCAACGTCTAAACCGATTGTCAATTCAAGGTTGTCGAAACAATATAAACTTTAACGGTAGCTGTTTCAACTTGTTTTACAAGTGCTTAAACGCGAACATTGTACAGGACGGTTTTAAAACAACGAATAAAGATGATGGATTTATTTTTTCTAAACTTTAGCTTGTAATATTTATAATAGTGCTGTTGAGTAATCCGATTTGTAATCTTAATGCTGTATAACAATTACTTTTTATACTCTAAAATAAAATGTTCAATGTCGCAAATTTCAGATGTCTAGCTCAAGCTGTTTGTACCGGGCGTTGAAGTTTCAATCAGTCGGGGGTAATCCTAGAACATATCGAATCAAACTACTATAAAAAGGGTCATTAAATGAAAAATTTATAGAATAATAATTACAAAATATGCCGTGTATTTTTTAACATAATTTCTATACTTAATCTAGTAAAGGTATACAAAATTCAATATCATTGTCACCTCGAGGCGGTGGTCTGTGTGACTTTATTTGTATAATAAGCACAAGGTACACTTCCTAACAAAACTGAGTTGTATTAAACCATGCCACCCTTTATCTGTGCACAACACGGCCTGGTACCAATGTCTCTATACATCGATTTTCATAAAACTATGCAGTTGCTTAGTCACAACCGTGGCTTCAAGGAGTTAACATGTAAAAAAACATTTTACACGAATAGCACACTGTATATAGTTTTTGTTTTTAAATTTATTTTTTCGGGCAATAGTGGTCGATAATGCGAAAAATTATAACTTATAAATTAGATAGTTGAATCTTTCATCGCTTTGAAATCATGACGACTATTAAGATAGGTAACAATAAATGGATAAGCGAGGAATCTAGCGAGGAGGAAGAAGTTTTCAATCATTGCCGGGAGATGGAAATGGTTTGCTATGCCATTACTATAGTGGTCTTGGATGCTGATTTCAAGTGGAAGGGTTCGGGAGGAAGACATAATTACCCTTCTCTGTCTAACAGGAGCTATATCATGGAGTTGGTTCACATACAGGTGCGTAAAGGATATTTATCACACAATACGGAAGTAACTCGGTCTGTTTGTTGCCTTTTCACAACGAAATTAATCTTAATCTTTAGCTGAACTTAATCTGGATGACATTTGGCACTCAAAATCGGTTGCTTTGCCTAGAAGTTGCCTATTCACCTTGAACTTGAATCTAGATTGTGCCGGTGACAGAATACCGCTGGGAATTCCACTCCTTAGTAGTAAAGCAAAATGCTTCATGCGAAACTGGAATATCAATTAAGTATCAGGATGAAACACTGCCGTTATTTTGATTGACCACACAAAACGTGGAAATCTGTAATGCAGCTTCCAGAACTAGCGTTTTGACTTCCACCTAATGTACCTATACTTTTCTCTACCTAATGGCTTCACGCTTGAGCTAACAATCAAGGTCCTGGGTTCGATTCCCAGTGGATGTACCTATCGTTACTTCGGTATTGTTGGTGGTAGGGCATTTTCTGTCCACCTGGTTAGTTACCACCATGTTATCTAAGTCTGCCGCCAAACAGCAGCATTATCAGTGCTTGTGTGTTACGGCACGTTCCGCTAAGTATAAGAGCCAACGCTTCAGGACGTCGTGACTGACTGGCCAAGGGAAGTGCTCAATGCAAAAGGAGCATTATTGATGTATTTCGCTGGAGTTCCTAGAGCTTATTGAATACCGCTGAGGGTGTTTTAGTGGATAGAAATTCCTCATCACCCGGCTCCTCTCCCAAGGAGTCAGGTATATTCAAAAGATGTGAAAACCCACATATAAAAATGACAACATTGAATATTTCAGGTACTGGACCAAATAATAGAGTACCTATCTAAACTAGTGAAGTCGTTTTACAAGCTGAACCCGAAGCTGGCTCGCTTGAAGAAAGACGAGGGTCTCCTGCAGAGCAAACACGACCACATCTTCGACAAGATGTGCAGCTGCCGGTTCATAATGCTGCAGTGTATCAACGCCCTTATGAACACAATACTGAACACGTGCCTCCATAGAGAAGACGCGCGCAAGATGATAGAGTCTTGTTTGAGGTATCGAACACTTTTATAACTGTTCACTTGCTTGCTCCAAAATTGGATTTAAAGCTAGACATCGGGTTATAATTTTTTAAATTAGAATAAGAATAGATTTATTTATAACAATGTTCAAAATGTTTTTCATAAATCTAATTGGGCTAGAATATTTGATCTTGTTACATAATAAAGCGTCTGAAGCTAAACTAAGTTTAAAAACTTGTATTTTAGCATACAGTGCCTCACCCCTTAGCAAGCAAATTAATAGTGAATCACAATTTGTATTTTACACACTTATTATTATTATTGATCAAAACGCCATCTAGGGACTAGACGGCGACAACGGAGAGGCACAAATGCATTTTGTATAGCAGCATTCTGAAAGAACTCACCATAAACAGCTTTATTTATTGTTACAGTTTGGTGTGTATCTACAACCAGCTGACGGGTCTGAGCCACAAGAAATTCGTGGCCAAGTTCAACGTCTGCAGCAACACGTATCCGAACACTATCAGCGAAACGAAGCCGATCACCCTCACCAAAATAGTTCAGGTAATATGTTATTGTAACTAGAACCAGGCAATACTATGTATAACTGTATGTAGAAAACCTATCTGACTTTACTCGCACGCTATCTCTGCCCCTCTGAAGTTAACTCTCCGGATTGTAGCGCATTTACCGTCGAAATATGCGTGTATTATTTTCGATAATAACTATCCCTAGGACATTTCTTTCCACCAGCTAACTTGCCTTGCCTCCCAAGTTACGTTAATAATTGATACTTCGCAGCTTTTTGTACCTAACTTCGCAGTTCGGCAGTTCGCGAACTTTTCGGTCTATAAGTCGGAGTATAAGTCAAATGTTAACGATGTCACAATGCTTCCTTCAAAGCTTCCTTCAAAGGTGGTCAGGGATCTATGGTTTTATTTTATTCATGTGAATACGTTTTAAATCTAGACGAAAATCACATATGTACTCGTACATGAATAAAATGTTTTATTTTTCCACATTTTATACTTTCAGGCCTTGTCGAAGAGTCGCGCTGAAATAAGCTGTCACCGACTCATCAACTGCCTCGTGAAGGTTTACAGACCTGAAGACAACTACGACAACGACTCTAGCGTTAGTGAGGCGGAAAGTATTGAAATATTTCAGTGAGTGGCTCAATTATGTTCTGAATAACTAGTTTTGGATAACTTAGTAATTATATTAAAATTTATGAAGTGTGGTCCCAGAGTTGGAGTAGGGTTACCATGCATTAAACAGCGTCTTAGAGATAATTTCAGGAGACAAGCAGCCAAGTACACATACTGTGATGGTAACTAGTAATATCTACTGGTGAAGAGATTTTATATTGATCTCTTTGATATATTTAAATAAGAAAATGTTTCGTTTTATGTTGTCTGTTGACTTTTGACGTTTGTCATTATAGAATAAAAAAAATAAAAAAAAAAATATTAAAATAACAAGAACTAACATTTTAATCAATCAAACCTAATTTAGAAATAAATCCCCAACATGTGGTCCTTCGAGCCGGATAATACCAGCGACCTATGGATATAGCAGAGTTGGTGCCATAGCAGCTGTACCGCTCCATCCACCATCACTATAACAGAACGTGCCGCGCCGCAGCTCAACAAGGCTGGCTGTTGGCGCATTGCTGCTCGTGCTTATGAAGATCTTCGCCTGAACATCACCACCACGCCACAGGTTCCACCGGGATATTAAAGCCACGGGCTAGGGATTGAGTGCGTATTGTGTGGACCGACTGGGTGAGGTCTCTCATATTATTATCATCATCATATCCATTCATATCACATCATGAGCGACAACGAAGCCCTCTTGATACGCAAACGTGCGTCTATAAAAGCTAGACTAACAAAATTCAAAACATTTATATCAAATTTAGAAACTCCTTTTGACAAAAACACACGCGATGAGTTAGAAATTAAACTTTCAAAAGTAAGAAAAATGCAGGATGAGTTTGACGAAATTCAGATACAGTTGGAGTGCCTGGAACAGGATACGCCCACAACTGTCCAGCGTTACAATGAACGCGAGGAGGTTGAGGAGCAGTTTTGTGCTGCAATTGTGCGTGCCATGCAACTCATCGAAAGCGTGCGCTCCAGACACAGCTCGCGTGCATCCAGCACCGCCGGCGACGCACGGGATAATGAAGGTGACAATTTTGGTTCCGCGACAACCCATGGTGTTAATGTCAAATTACCTACGATAACATTACCGCAGTTTGATGGTTCGTATGAAAAGTGGTTAGAGTTTAGGGACACCTTCACCTCACTTATACATGACAACCATTCAATTGATCAAATGAGCAAATTCCATTATCTAAGAGCATGTCTAGAAGGTTCCGCATCCCAAGCAATAAAATCTATAGAATTTTCAAAAAACAACTACCTCGTAGCATGGGAACTTTTACTAGAGAGGTTCAACAATAAGAATTTGCTTATCTCAAATCACGTAAAGGCATTGTTCAATATAAAGCCAATTACATCTGAATCAGCATCAAACATACGAACACTTGTTGACAGTTTCAACAAAAACTTACGAGCTCTCTCATCTTTAGGTGAAGACACTGATCATTGGGACACGTTGTTGATTCACATGTGCAGTTCAAAGCTTGATCAATCTTCCTTGAAGGAGTGGGAGCAATTTAAAATAACTCAAGATAATTTAACATTTAAAACTATAATTACATTCATGAACAATAAGGCTGTCTTGTTAGAAACTCTTGATGCTAATAAGCAACCAATTAATAACACAAATCGAGCAAATAACACAAGTAACATCAAAAAGTATCAAAGCTACTCAGTAACGAAACCTAGCAGCGACAACCATCGTTCAAATTCATATGTGCCAGTATGTCCGCTGTGCACCAAAGCTCACAGGCTTTACTTTTGTGACGATTTTCGAGCAATGCTTGTTAGTGCTCGTTGCGAAAAGGTTAAACAACTAAAAGTATGCGTGAATTGTTTAAAACCAAATCACACGGCTTCAGCGTGTAAGCAATCTCATTGTCAGAAATGTACAGTCAAGCACAACACACTTCTTCATGCCGATGACACAGAGCCTGAAATTGCACAGACTGAAAAAGTAACTCTATCATCGTCATCAGTAGCTACTACTAAACAGGTATTACTGTCTACAGCTTTAGTAACTGTCTATGACAGCAATGGTTTACCGCATGAAGCTCGTATTTTGCTTGACAGTGGTAGTACATCATGTTTTGTAACTGAATCTTTTGCTAACGCATTAAAGCTACCTCAGACAGACACCAAAAGCGCTATCTTTGGAATTAATAACGCAACTACAACCATAACTGGCCATACAGAATTCATTTTACACTCTCGAGTCAATACATACCAAGCAAAGCTTACTTGTTTTGTTTTACCCATAATAACACAACAATTACCATCTTGTCGCATTGATGTGTCTGGGTTCAATATCCCTAGTCACATTCAACTTGCAGATCCAAAGTATTTCGAACCACGAGATATCGATATACTTGTTGGAGGTGAACTTTTCTGGAACATATTGGGCTCTGAACAAATAAGTCTTGGACCTAATAAGCCTGCAATAAGAGAAACGCAATTAGGATGGATAGTGGCTGGCAAAGTTTTTGGGAAATCTCAACAACGAGATGTAACTTGCCATGCTACAGTAAGTAACGACGACCTACAACAACAATTAGAAAAATTTTGGCAATTTGAAACAGTCCCTGAAGCTTCCACGTGGTCTACTGAAGAACAAAAATGCAATGAACACTTTTTAAGAAACACAACTCGAGACCATGATGGTAGATTTATAGTTTCGATTCCACTTAAGTTATCTCCAACAAAACTCGGAGATTCAAAGAACTTAGCAAAAAAGCGGTTGGAGGCTCTTGAGAAAAGATTTTGCCGAAATACAGAGTTGGAAAAACGCTATCGTGACTTTATATCAGAATATCAAACAATGGGACATATGACAGAGGTGGTAGCTGAAGCAACAACCTTGGGACCACCCTTTTATCTCCCACATCATGGAGTCCTAAAAGAGGACCGAACAACAACAAAACTGCGAGTTGTTTTCAATGGTTCTGCAACAACAACTTCTGGCATATCTTGCAACGACTTACAAATGGTTGGCCCAACAGTCCAAGATAATATTATCTCGATATTGCTAAGATTTCGTCAACATGAAATTGTTATTACTGGAGATGTTGAAAAAATGTATCGCCAAGTTCTTGTCAAACCTGAAGATCGTTACCTACAAAGAATTCTATGGAAAAACTCGAAGGAAGACAGCATCAGGACCTACGAGCTCAACACCATCACATATGGAACTGCATCGGCACCCTTCTTGGCAACTCGGTGTCTAAATCAAATTGCACAAGAGTGCAATTATTCTGAAGTGGCAACAGTTATAAAACATGACTTTTACGTCGACGACCTCATAACTGGTGCACCATCTGTATCCCAGGCAGTTGAATTAGCTCAAAGGGTTTCCGAACAGCTCAAAAAATATGGATTTCCTTTGAGGAAATGGAATTCTAATAACAGCAAGGTTCTACATGAACTAGCTGACATAGCTGATACAAAAGAACACAAAATCAGTGAGTCATCTTGTTCAAAAACACTTGGCTTGTATTGGAACAATAAGAAAGATACATTGTATTTCAAAGTAAATATAGAGCCATCAAACAAAAACACTAAGAGAAACATTCTTTCTATCGTTTCACAGCTATTTGACCCATTGGGTCTTGTAAGTCCTTGTGTCATAGAAGGAAAGATCATTCTACAATCTATATGGTTGACTAAACTTTCGTGGGATGACCCTATACCCAACGAAATAGAAAACCGATGGTTTAAATTCCTGAAGACATTCACGGAAATAAATAGCATAGAAATACTACGACTATCAATCAGAAGCCATTCTGCTGAACTTCACCTTTTTTCAGATGCTTCTGAAAAGGCATATGGTGCCTGTGCGTACATAAAAACATCCAATGATACAGTCCACGTTCATTTACTCTGTGCTAAAGGAAGAGTAGCATCACGAAAAGCTTCTGCGACGATTCCTCGATTAGAACTCTGCGGCGCACTTGTAGCCGCTCGACTGAGTGAGTTTATTCGCAATTCACTTCGTATTGATATCCGTGCGATTCATTACTGGAGTGATTCAATGATAGTTTTAGGTTGGCTAATTCTAGATCCCTACAAACTAAAAACATTTATTAGGAATCGTGTTTCTGCAATTCAGGAAATAACTGCAGGAAGTCAGTGGCGTCATGTACCCGGTGACAAAAACCCAGCTGATCTTGTCTCACGAGGAGTTCAGCCAGATTCCTTGGCAGTGTCAGAACTCTGGTGGCATGGTCCTGACTTTTTGTTAAAAGATGAAAGGTTCTGGCCAACCCAGTCAAACAGTTTAGTTTCTGAATCACTCCCGGAACAGATAGCTGTTTGTGCTGTAATTGAAACTACTGTCATAAATGAAACCATTGAAAATCACTTAACGAACATATCAAATCTTAACAAGATCAAACACATCTGGGCTTATGTCTTGCGATTTATACATAATCTTAGAAACACACAAAAACTAGCAGGTATCCTAATGTCCAAAGAAATCGATAATGCCAACAAACTTCTTATAAAACACCATCAAATAAAACTATTTAACAACGAGATTAAAAATGTATTATTAAACAAGCCTCTTTCTAAAGAAAGTCGACTGTCATCACTCAGTCCTTTCTTAGATGCTGATGGAATACTTAGGGTGCGCGGGCGTCTAGAACAAACGGATCTCGATTATAATTCGAAACACCCCATTATCATTCATGCTAAACACAAATTAACACAATTGATTTTTGAGAATGAACATCTAGCCACTTTACATGCGGGCCCACAACTTTTGCTTAGCACTATACGGCAAACTTTTTGGCCATTAGGCGGTCGGAATTTAGCAAAGCAAGTCGTTCATAAATGTGTCAAATGCGTACGTTTATCAGCTAAGATCAAAATACCATTAATGGGCGACTTACCTCAAGACAGGGTTGAACCGAGACCTCCTTTTACCATAACAGGTATAGATTTTGCCGGTCCTGTGTACATTAGCACCAAAGCGGGACGCGGAGCCAAACATGTTAAAGCCTATATCTGTGTATTTGTATGTTTTGTCACAAAGGCAATTCATCTCGAGTTGGTTGGAGATCAAACGTCGCAGGCGTTTCTGCTTGCATTAAAACGCTTTATATCACGTCGCGGCAAACCTTCTCGCATTCATTGTGACAATGGCACAAATTTTGTAGGAGCCTGGCATGAAATTCAAAAACTTATACCCAATTATGCTAGCAATAATAATATCGAATTCAAATTCATACCGCCAAACGCACCAAACTTCGGTGGTTTGTGGGAAGCGGGAGTAAAGTCCACCAAGCACCACTTAAGAAGAACAGTAGGACTAGCTCATTTAACATTTGAGGAATTAACTACAACCCTCTGTCAAATTGAATCAATTCTCAATTCACGACCATTAACACCACTATCATCATCACCTTTGGATTTTAATCCTCTAACTCCGGGACACTTTCTCATCGGTCGCCCACTCAATGCTCTCCCTACGCCCGAAATGAAAGCTGATGTCAACATTACTCAGCTACCAAGATATGATAGAGTGGAAAAGCTACGAGAAATTTTCTGGTCACGATGGAGTACACAATACTTGTCTGAACTGCAGCAAAGAACAAAGTGGCTTAAGAATAACAATAACATTATTGTGGACACGTTGGTGGTGATAAAAGAAGACGGATTACCACCACTGCGTTGGCGATTGGGCCGCGTCCAGGAACTGCACCCAGGCAAAGATGGCATCGTAAGAGTGGTGACAGTAAGGACAGGAACAGGGTCCATCAAGCGACCTGTCACAAAACTGTGCCCCCTTCCGGTATAAACAAGATAGGAGCACCATGATCATGATCATAACACGATGTGTTATGAGGGCGGAGAATGAAGAGATTTTATATTGATCTCTTTGATATATTTAAATAAGAAAATGTTTCGTTTTATGTTGTCTGTTGACTTTTGACGTTTGTCATTATAGAATAAAAAAAATAAAAAAAAAAAATATTAAAATAACAAGAACTAACATTTTAATCAATCAAACCTAATTTAGAAATAAATCCCCAACAACTGGGATCACCAGCCCTGCCTGTCAAGCTTGGAGACGTGGCTCATGATTACATGGATTGCAGCAACATATCACTGGCTGGTCGCTAGGCACTTTTTATGGACTCATGCAGACTGTCGCTTCCGAACTCACGGCACAAATAGAATGTTGTGTGTTTTTGTTTTAAATAATAGATAGGCTTACGTTTTACCACTACTTCATCTGATATTAGGCGACGATTTGGTCTAGGATGGTTTACGGTTGTCTAGAAATAGCCTAACCACTTTGATCTTGAAGACATCCAGTTTGTAGCGCTCGGGAACACAGAAGCCAGGAAGGAGGAAGGCACACCTTAGCTGTACGCATAATAAATGAAAAAGCAAAACGATTAAGCGGTTGCAAAAACGGGATGTCGGAATTAGGTTATGTAATTCGATTGCACAATCTCCGAAAGGAATCCTGGTAGACGACCGAAAATTTTACATACGATTAAATAATTAAAAAAGGTGTGTTCTTTTCTAGCACTTTAACTAAAAACATAACGCCCCCCAACTCGACGGCGGCGGCTTCAGTCGAGAGACGGCGGGAAGCGTTTGTAGAGCACAAGAAGGCCAAGATGAAGCAAGCGCAGAGCCTCGTGGAAGCCAAGAATGAACACAACAAGAAACTGTCTGAGCTCACCCAGAACTCCGACGGGGATATACCTTACACCTCACTTGTGACCAACGACAGGGTCCTGGAGAACATACTCAATAACGAAGGTATATTACTTTTTTCAATAGTGACAAAAATTTCAGCACGAGCGGGATTTGCGAACCTGCTTCTCTTCATTCTATTCACTATTAAAACCGCCAGATAGGGCGGACAATGCTGGTATATTAATTAAGTCTAAATCTGTGTTTCAAAGACCGGAGCGGACCGGTGGCGCAATGGATAAGGCGTGGGCTCTCAATCTGAGGGTTCCAGGTTCGAATCCAGCCGTGTACCTATGGGTTGTTTTTCAATCCAAGTACATTATCCGATTGCTTAACGGTGAAGGAAAACATCGTGAGGAAACCTGCATGTGTTGAACAGGCATGTGAAGTCCGCCGATCCGCACTGGGCCCGCGTGGTGGACTTATGGACCATACACTCTCTGTAGGAGAGTAGGACTGAGCCCCTGCAGTGGGGACGTATATAGGCTGTTGATGATGATGTGTCAAAGAGTGGCATGAAAACATGACAATATTGTTTTTATGGATAAAGGCTAGTAACATGGTGGTAGCTCTAGCCAGGTGGACATACAAAATGCCCTACCACCAACCGAACATGTCGGCGTAAGCACCTCGTATTTACGCTCATCTGTACATTACTTTCTGATGGTAAGTGACGATAACGCCTTTGTATGGTGCGCGTGCGCACCCAGAAGCCTCAACCTAATGAGGCGCTGGCTCTGCTACCTTTCACACCGAAACACAAAAGTGCTATCATGCTGTTTGGCGGCAGACTAAGGTAACATGGTGGTAACTAGACAGTTGGGAAAGGACATATGAAATGCCCTATACCAAACCGAGTACACTCGAGTACAAAAATATGTATCCACTTTTGAACCATGTCACATTTACCTTCAATAGGCTTGTGTCCACTTATAACAAATTGCTTGGTTTATAGTTTCTAATTAAAAATGAAGAGAAGAAAATACCAGTCTATTTCTCATAAAAGTTAAAGATTATTAATATTTTTAGAAAATAAATTCGAATAAAAAATAAAATTAAAAATTTTGAAAATACCCGCGACAAATGTAAATGTTGTAATGGGAAAAGGGTTAAATAATTTTTTGAGAAACCCTCGACTAAATGGAAGTAAGTAACGAGATAAATAGAAGCTTACATATTATTACAATAATAAGTCCGAAAAAATCCGTCGGGGGCTGCCATTCCCGTTCCTGAAGGAACTAAGATTTGCAGTTTTATAAATATGTCACTAGTTGAAATTACGTTGGGTACCTAATTATGTAGTCTTGAATTGATACCGCCTTATTAACCATCTCCATTTTCTAATGGCTACACACTTGGACTTAACGGACTAAACCGGACTTACAATATGTAGGAACTGGATTCGATTCCCAGTATCTCTCGGCACTCGGTTTAGTTGGTGGTATAGGTATAGGTGGCATTTTCTATGTCTGCCTGGCTAGCTATCACCATGTTACTTAAGTCTGCCGACCAACAGCAGTGTTAATATCACTGTTGTGTTCCGGTATGAAAGGTAACATAGCTAGCACCTCATTACATTGAGGATTCTGGGTGCGCACACTTACCATCCAATGAATGAAATGAAGGCCAAGTGCAAACCAATCATACATTTAAAAAATGACTGCATCTATACGAGATAAAAAAATATTTTATTACTCCTACATTTTAATTGGAAACGACAACAGATTAGTCAATGGCAGCCCCCGACGGATTTTTTCGGACTTATTATTGTAATAATATGTAAGCTTCTATTTATCTCGTTACTTACTTCCATTTAGTCGAGGGTTTCTCAAAAAATTATTTAACCCTTTTCCCATTACAACATTTACATTTGTCGCGGGTATTTTCAAAATTTTTAATTTTATTTTTTATTTTAAGCTTTTTAGAGAATTCATATGTTGTAGTCTAAATATCGTGACGTGTGAAGTATCATGTCATGACAAACAATATGTGCAATTGTATTAAAAATCAAAGGTTTCCCTATCTGACGGAGTTTTTTTTAATGTATAATTTCGATTATCAGGAGTTTATGTACAGGTGCTAATCACCAAACACTCTATAAAGAGCTCAGGCATAGTTTATTCGCCATGTTCCTTCACAAAGTTCCCCTCAAAGTTATTCTGCTCAATCATCAGACCCTCAAAAGTTTATGTGCAGGTTCTGCTCATCAAACACTCCCAAAAAAACCCAAACACGGCTTACTAGGTATTTGCCTTCGCAAGGTTCCCTTCAACATCGTTCTGATCCATCATCAGACCCTCAAAAGTTCATGTGCAGGTTCTGCTCATCAAACACTCTCAAAAGAGCCCAAACACGGCTTACTAGCTATTTGACTTCGCAAGGTTCCCTTCAACGTCGTTCTGATCCATCATCAGACCCCCAAAAGTTCATGTACAGGTTCTGCTCACCAAACACTTTCAAAAGAGCCCAAACTCGTTCTAGTAGCTATAAGCCTTCGCAAGGTTCCCTTCAACATCGTTCTGATCCATCATCAGACCCTCAAAAGTTCATGTGCAGGTTCTGCTCATCAAACACTCTCAAAAGAGCCCAAACACGGCTTACTAGCTATTTGCCTTCGCAAGGTTCCCTTCAACGTCGTTCTGATCCATCATCAGACCCTCAAAAGTACATGTGCAGGTTCTGCTCACCAAACACTCTCAAAAGAGCCCAAACTCGACTTACTAGGTATTTGCCTTCGCAAGATTCCCTTCAACGTCGTTCTGATCCATCATCAGACCCTCAAAAGTTCATGTGCAGGTTCTGCTCACCAAACACTTTCAAAAGAGCCCAAACACGGCCTAGTAGCTATAAGCCTTCGCAAAGTTCTCTGTCCCTTATTTTAATGAGTTAAAATCTTGATTGCAGCGCCCCCTGGTGAGCTAGCGCCATACCACCTATCTAAGAACCATCGCTGACGTATCAGCAACCCTTTACAAAAAACCGCATGTAAATCGGTCAAACCGTTCTGGAGATAAGTGGCAACATTGGTTTGTATGTACACACAAACAAACAAACAAACAAACACACAAACAAACAAACAAACATCCTCTCACCCTAAACGCATACACTGTCTCCGTTCCGTCGCGGGTAAAAATAGGCATTAAGTCACGTGACAGCGAACACGAAGAACGCGGCGCAAGACAGTGTGACGTCACGACACGCAACACATCATTGTTGTTGACGTGTTCATATCACAGAGCAGGTTATTTCGCTGACTGTGACGTCATTCAAGACGCCATGACACAATTAAGATTTTTCGAGGGAAATATAAATTGCTTTTTAAAAAATACAAAATACGTAATATAAATATTAAGATATAGATTTTTTGGGATAAAATAGATATTAAAGTATTTAATTAACCAAGTTTTCGAACCAAGTGAATGTGACTTGGTTCAAAAGTGGATATATATTTTTTTACTCGAGTGTACCCCCACTGTGAATCGAACCCGTCCCGGGTTATTAGTCCAACATTTAGCCATTGGGTCATGGAGGTGATTAAAATTTATCGAGGGTCACTGGCAGGATATGTCTCGTAATTATAAATACAAAATCCTACGCGAATCATCATTTTGTTGATTTCTAGCAGACAATTTGCGTTCCCTTTTCTTATACTAACGAAGTGTTTGCGCTCATTTATTTACTATTAACGACTTTACTTTCAGAAAATGTGAACGGAATTCTGCAAAGTGAAGAAATTTACATTGAAATTCTCCTAGACACGGTTGCTAATATGTCACCAGCGCTTTTAGGAACAAATGGTGTCAAGAAACTAAAGTCAGGTAAATACAGTCCGCCTTAACTCTATCTATCTATGTAAATTGACTTATATCAAGACAGTATTACAAAACTATTCCGAATGCTTCCATACCAAAATTCTGTTGCCATAATCTTTTAAAATAAAATAGTTGGCTTTGATAACTAATTCTCTAAAAATAGGAGATGAAATTATAGTGTCGCGAAATAAATATCATTAATTTACAGCTTTATGCCGCTATAACAACAAATACTTAAAGCATAATAAAATAAATATTTAAGGGGTCTCCCATACAACAAACGTGATTTTTTGCCGTTTTTATAGAGAATGGTACGGAACCCTTCGTGAGCGAGTCCGACTCGCACTTGGCCGGTTTTTCTCAGCTACAGTAGCCGTTACGCAGCTAATGGTCGCAGTTCTCGCAGGTCGCATCTAACGCAGTTAGATGGAGCTTTGAACAAGAATAATAAAAAATTTGTAAAAAGGAAAATTGTGATTCACTGTGCAGTAGTATGTTAATGATACCCATTTCGCGACATCACAATCTGATGTCCTAGTTTTAGATAATTGCTGCACCAAACCAGATATCATATTTGAAAAGATTATGGCATCAAGTATAAAACTTTGATGGAGCGGGATCCCGTTAAGTCTGTAGAAAAATCTAGTAGTAAAATATGTAGAAGTGGATATTATTACTACTACTAATACCTATAGAGTTCAGTCAACAAAAGTGTATGGGAGAAGGTACGCGAAATTACAACTTAGTGATCTATTAGGGGCAGGCTCAATAACAGTGGTCTTATTCAATTGTTGATGATTTCAGGTCGTATGCAAGCGAGTAAGAAAGCCGCCCACAAAGTTACCGAATATTACCAGAATGTCTTGTGGGGTGACGTAGGCAGCTGTCTAGAACACATCGTGCTATGGTGGTCATCCTATCCTTTGGCCATAAGGTATGTCTCGGAAATCACTAAATAGGAAGACGCGGAAAAAAGTATTTTATTTCTAATTGTTAAATTGTTAAATTTTATACCAAATTCTGTTCCGCTATTGTTGTGAGGATCGTGAGGAAACCTGCATGTCTTGAACAGGCATGTGAAGTCCGCCGATCCGCACTGGGCCCGCGTGGTGGACTATGGCCCATACACTCTCTGTAGGAGAGTAGGCCTGAGCCCCTCCAGTGGGGACATTATAGGCTGTTGATGAGATATATATACTCCGGTCTATGTGCCCGAGCCCCGAGCTATATACCAAACTTGAAAGTAGTCTGGTATATTTATAGTCAGCATTAGCAACATAGCTGATAGCTTCAAGGGTTTTATGTGGGCCGATCCCGGCGGCACTGCAATGCCGGGCCGACCCGCGCCGGGAGTGGAGCGAGCCCCGAACATCCCGACTGGATACAAAAATCAGTTTAATATACTGGTCCCACAATGTGGGAACTTTCAGATATTAAGCTGAAAAGAACAGATACTACACTTTGATCTTAGCCAAAAGGCCGAGAAGCGATAACTACAAAGTACATTCTCTGGGGTAGTCATTCAAACAGCAAAAATCTTAACACCGCCATGTAGAAACGACAAACATAAGTTTGCGGTTACGAAAATAGTTTCGTCATACAGATCCGTACTAGGTTCACGCCTTCCAACTACATTATAAAGTTTGTTTCCCTTATCACTGTACAGTGACATCTGTTGGCAATTGTTAGAAACACTACAGCAATGGCTCAGCATCTGGCATAGCGATCATCGGCCTCGGCACGCCTAACTAAATATGTAATGTTTCTTGCAGATCACCGAACACGAGTCAAAATTTAAGGGAATGGTTGTTTTTAACCTTCAATGATAACAGTAAGTAAAGAACCCAATCATGTGCGTGTCGGTCTCGCAAACCATATTTTCGCTCCAGACAATATCATAAGGTTTTGTATAGGGAGTTGAAGGACCGGAAAAGGAGTAAGAATACTTTTTAACCCGATCGAGCAAACAGTTCCCGTGGGATATCTTCCTAAGTCGCGGGCAAATGCTAGTATTCGTATAAACTACAAGACCGGACAAAGTACAAAAAATTTGGTCCTAAACTTTTTACCTATTGGTATTGGTGGTACTTAGAAGTAGGGCAGTAATGTTAATCTTTTGTGTGTGGTAAGTAAGAGAGCGTATATCATACTTTTGCGCATGTTACCTTTATTTCGAATAAAAATATGAAAACTATTTTGAAGTACCAGGCCTTTGTACCAGGCTATCAAAAACAGCAGAAGTTTCATTTTGTTCCTCACGGACACGTTTTGCTGCATGTACGAGTACATGTTCCAAGAGGATTGGCTTCAGTTCGAGTATTTTTGAAATAAGAACGTGGGCCTTCGCTTTTTAAATGTAAATTCGAATGTTGATAATGATTTTATTTAATTTTCCGGGAATGTCAGAGACCTTATGCCATGATTATATCTTTCTCTGTTTGAACTGTTGTAGTTAGACTCCACCTTAGGTATGAGGTCCTGGTACTTTCGTCTTCATATCATCCGATGTTAAGTGATTAAAAGTTAACAAATGGAAGCGTGCTCACCTAGAAACGTTACTTATGTTGCTAGCTATGCTTTCTGTGCTAACCGGAACACAATCATCCTCATCATAATTTTACTATTTATTATATTTTTTCGCAAATGTATTAAAAATGTCGTTCAAAACTCGTGCGAAAATGGAAATTCAATCTCGTTCCGACTTGTTTCCCCTCGACTGCAAACTCGATTGAATTACAGACTTTTAGCGCTAGTATCGAAATGTACTATTATTTTAAAATGACGTTTTAAAATTGGAAGTGTGCAAATGCCCTATATACTTACAACTATACAACAATCTTTCAGATACGCCAGAATTAGTTTTGTCAGCCTTAAGAATATTAGCGGACGCTTTGGGCTGCCACGTGACTTCCACGTCGTGGGATAAACATTTTGGGTAAGTGCTCTTCATCAGATACATCAGCTAAACCGTAAGGAGAAACGGGATTCCCGTGAAACGTTTTTAATTATCACCACGCTGGGCACGTGGATTGGTGATCGATGTAAGACTTCAAAAAAGAAGGTTATCAATTCGACTGTATGTTTTTTTGTATGTATGTTACGCAATAACTCCGCCCGTAAATCGATTTTGATGATTATTTTTTGTTTGGTAGTAGTAGTAGTATACTGTAGAAGTCCCGTATAAATTTTAGCGAAATTGATTGAGCGCGTTTCATCAACAAAAAACAAATATGTACCAGGTTTTCAGTTCTTTTTGAAATCGGTAATTATCTAGACGCCATTTTTACGACATCTACCAATGGGCGCCTATGCCATGTGGTAATCTTAATATTCCAAACTAGAGATTATCATTGACTACTCGCAATCAGAATAAAATTTGAAATTCGAATGTGAGTTCGTTTAATTAAATGATTTCATAAACAAACAAAAAATCATTTAAAAAGGAGGAGGTTATCAAGTTCGACAGTTATATAGGCTACTTTTGTGCCAATGAAATGGTTTAAATAATAATATAATGAATAATTTTCAGGGCTTGTTTGAAGACGAATCTTCAGCCCACGTCACTGAAAGAAAAACCTGACTTGTCATTATTTATAACAGAGGTAAGAAAGTAGTTTTACTTATCTACTATAGTGTTAGTAGGTGATATTTATCAGATTAGTTTGAATTTTACTTCTTAGTAGTGATTTTTAAAATCTTAACTAATCGTAAAATTTACAAAATAGTCTTAATGACATATCTGTAAAACTCTTAGTCATGTTAACTTAGCAAAATACACTTCCTACTATTGCTCTTATCTTAATCAGGTAGATAAGTCCACTCTGGTCCTACCTGATATTTTTTTCCTCTTTACGACAACGCAGATAATTTTTTGATGCTTTGTTCAATGGTTTTCTTTTTTAACCCCCAACGCAAAAATAGGGGTGTCAAAAAAGTTTGTCAATTTCTGTCTGTAGCATCGTAGCTCTCGAATGGATGAACCGATTTTGATGCTGTTTTTATTACGTGAAAGCAAGTTTCCTTGAGGTGGTTCTTAGCTATATTTGGTAATCGGAATTATTGCGTAGTTTTTTAAATTTTTAATTAACTTGTTATCATCCACAGCCTATATACGTCCCCACTGCAGGGGCTCAGGCTTACCCTCATATAGAGAGTGTCTATGGGCCGTAGTCCACCACGCGGGCCCAGTGCGGATTGTCGGACTTCACATGCCTGTTCAAGACATGCAGGTTTCCTCACGATGTTTTCCTTCACCGTTAAGCAATCGGATAATGTACTTGAATTGAAAATCAACTCATAGGTACACGACTGGATTCGAACCCGGAACCCTCAGACTGAGAATCCGCGCCTTATCCACTGCGCCGCGCCGGTGCTTTTTATATGTACAATTACTTTGCACAAGACCTTAATCTCACCTGATGTTAAGTGGCGATAGAAAGCATGCTCACTCTGATGCCTAAATTCAACGAGGCGCTGTACTACCTTTCTTACCGGAACACAAAACAGTATTAAAAAACAGTTTAGCGGCAAACTTTGGTAACATGGCGGTAGATAGCCAAACGGACATACATAGATATCACCAACTTGTGTACCGATGGGTAACCCCACTGGGGATCGAACCCGGGACCTTCGGATTGTTACGACAAGCGTGTAATTAGGCCACGGAGGCGGTAAAAAAAAATCGGCTGAGATAACATGATTGCGTTTGGTGATTTCTTAGAATCATCTTGTTTTACAAGTAAATTGGTAGTCGCAGGGTGATGAGTGTGATACTGGAGTTCTTTTTGTGGAAATCGCTTTGAAAGCCTTGAAATGATCGCATTCAAAATCCTGGTCACGGCACTAACAAAATATTTATCATCAGTTTCGTATGTCCACGGACACCATGAAGGGAAGCTTTTCTTTAGGCCTTGCTCACATATAAATATTTCTCCCCAGTGCACAACTTCAGGAGTCAGTTTCGCGCTGATGCTTCAAGAGCTGGTGACCCTCAACAACCAGTGCGAGGTCACCTGGGACTACATCATGGGGGCTCCACTCGAAGACCTACCGATCGTCGAGCAGATACCCATTTTACACAGACTCGGTGAGAATTGTTAAACGTTTTGAAAATGATAAACAAAGTACAGAAAAGTTCACTTTTGTCCGGCGCCTGGATTTTAAAAAGTCACCTTTCTGGACCTGGAAGGAATATATTTTCCTGACCTAAACATGGTTTTAATTAATGGAAGACCTTGAAATATTCTATAAAAATTTCACCCAGGTGGAGAAACTAGGTGGGGCACGCGACCGACCACAAGTTTTTCACCTCTTACTCGGGTTCAATGTGCTTCGAAATATGGATGTTTCTTTTCCTAATATCTAATCCATGCCTAACGGTGGAGCCCCGCACGAACAATGGCGCAGTTTCCAGAAGTGGCATGGAGCGGAACTGTTGGGGAGTTCTTCGACATGACGTAGGTCATGCTATCTCACTCTATGGGTCTCAAATAACAGTTCGTAGCACAAAAACATTATTCGAATCGGTTTGTAATCTTGCGATTGCTCTCGATCTACTCCGAAACATTGCTATCTCACTCTATGGGTCTAAAATAACAGTTCGTAGCTCACACCATACACTAAAACATTTCTAGGATCGGGTTTTAATTATGATATTGTCACCAACAATTCCGAGACATTTTATCTTAGATAGATGTAGATAAACAAGCGATTAGCAGTGTAATCAATTCTGAAGATAGTGATTATTTGCCGGCAGATATATAACAGTTAATATTACGACAAAAGGAAACAAAACAGAAAAATATAATTAAACCGTTTAGTAGATACAAGAGTAAACTAAAACATGGGTCCTGTTAACGTGGATCCATTGTCGATGACATAACTACCACCAGTAAGACCTTTTGCTTTATCACTAGCTATAAACAGCACTAGATTGGCTACCTCGTCCACATTAGCTATCTTGCGAAGCGGCGTCACTGAGTCCCCTAGTTTGCCTAACTTTTCCATGATCTCTGGAGTTAAATTCATATGATGTATAATGTCGGTATTCACCCCACCAGGATTCACAATGTTTACTCTTACGCCTTTCGGAGCTACCTCCAAAGCTAAACATCTAGAGAAATGATCCAATCCAGCTTTTGACGTCGAGTATGCAAACTGTTGAGACGACAGTACCATTAAAGCTGCAATACTCGATATATTGACGATGTTTCCTTTCGTCTCGGTCAAGTAGGGAAGGGCTAGGTTTGTCAAATGTACAACCGACCGTAAGTTAGTTGATATCATTCTATCGTAGTCTTTAAGAGCATTCTCAGCCAGAATGCTTCCAAAAGAAGCAACCCCTGCATTGTTTATAAGTATGTTCAGTTTTCCAAATTGGTTTAGTGTGGTGCTTACAATTCTTCTGACGTCTTCATCTTTCATTAAATCAGCAACGATAACTAGAGCTTTGCTGCCGGCTTTGTTGCATTTTTCCGATGTTGTTTGTAGTCTTTCTTCATTACGCCCAACGATAGCCACTTTGGCACCTTCTTTTGCAAATTGTATTGCGATTTCAGCGCCTATGCCTGAACTGGCCCCCGTAACAAGAACTACTTTGTCAGTAAAACTCATTATGATCACAGTACACGGCTACCGACTGATTGCACCAAAATGACGAAAGCGACTGAATAAAACTATGAGTTTTATTTGTATAATACTCGTACCGTATACATAAGAATAGGCGATAAGAATTGGATTGGTTATCGTTATAATCGATCTGATGACAAGTTATTAAAATTAGTTAGTAAATGAACAGGTGTAATCTTACTAGCACGTAAGTTTTAGCCCGCACTGCGATACGGCGAGTTGCGGTTGGCGTTTTCAAACCGGTGCGGTTTATCGCGCGCGGGGTTTGATACAAGTTCCTATGATCCAAACAAACCGTGCGGCGGCGCACCGCAACAAATCTGTGGCAAATCACAGATTTTGTCATTTATCAGTTGGTACCTTACAAATACTTATTAGATGAAAAAACGGAACCTTTATGGATTCTTCATGTCTGTCTGTCCGTCCGTATGTCACAGACACTTTTTTCCGAAACTATAAGAACTATACTGTAGAAACAGTGCCGGATTTACAAATTTGCCGCCCATAGGCTATTCAATTTTTGCCGCCCATACTGACCTCGGAAATTGGAAGCCTTAGTTCACAATCATATTGATTACATTTATCCTGTGATGTATGATTTGTACTTTTGTTATTAGCATGATTATGAACTAGGGGATTGTTGTATCAGTTTCTGATTTTTAGGGTTCCGTAGCCAAAGGGTAACCAACGGAACCCTATTAGTAAGACTCCGCTGTCCATGCATCCATCCGTCTGTCCGTCTGTCAGCAGGCTGTATCTCATGAACCGTGATAGTTAGACAGTTGAAATTTTCACAGATGATGTATTTCTGTTGCCGGTATAACAAATAAAAAATTAAATTAAAATTTTTGAAAGTAACCTCGACAGCCTTTACAAGGTTACAAGGTTGTAATCGGAAAAGGGTTAAATAATTTTTTGAGAAACCCTCGACTAGATGGAAGTAAGTAACTAGATAAAAAGAATCTTACATATTATTACAATAATAAGTCCGAAAAAATCCGTTGGGGGCTGCCATTCCCGTTCCTGAAGGAACTAAAATTTGCGGTTTTATAAGTATGGCACTATTTGTTAATTTTGAATAAAATTTTCAAGAAATTTTCATTCTGACCACTGCAAGTATATTTTATAATTTGGTAGACTATTACTCGTTAACTCGTAAAGCCAGCTTGGTCGTGATAGTTTTTCTTTTAATTTCAGTATATAAGCTACTACTGTGAATTTTTTCAAATTTTTAATAGCAATAATTTAGCAGATATTTTTTGTTGGACGCAAACTGATCCCTAAATCGAGAAGTAGTTAAGTGTTTATAGACCCTGAAATTTTTTGAAAGATCCATTCAACGATACCCCACAAATTGGGGTATTTTCGCTGTCTGTCCGTCCGTCCGCAGCTTAGCTTAGAGACTCTTACTACTAGAAAGCTGTAATTTGATATTTTTTTCTACCACATTTTGGTAAAAAGTGGTATATTAAAATATTGAAGAAATTTTTTTTAGAGTTGCTCCCATACACGTAACTTGAGGATAACATATTTTTTTCGCGTCTACTCCATTGTGTATCGTTAAATAAGTCTTTCGAAAACATTTAGGGTCTAGTAACCCTACTTTTCGATTCAGGTTACGAAATATTAAGCTTTAAAATGAAAATTTTTGTCAGAATCGAGCATCCTCAGCCTCTATCTGCTAAACTATTAATTATAAAAATTTGGAAAAAATCACAGAAGTAGATACATTGAAGTTGAAACGAAAACTATCACGACTAAATTGGCTTAAACAAGTTGAATTATAAAATATACTTGGAGATGACATTAAGAAAGTTTCGTTCCAATTCCATTCAAAATTACTGTACATCTTCCTGTTTGGGCCCGTTTTATTTACATTATTCGTGTTAAACCGTGAGATTATTGTTCCGGATAACTACGGAACCTTACACTGCGCGTAGCCCGACACCCACTTGGCTGGTTTTTTCTAACTCAGATACGAGTCTATCTATAAGGAAGAGAAACGTCTTAACCCTGAAAGTTTCACTCTCAGTCATTCTAATACCTTCTTCTGGTGCTACAACAAATATTTTTTCTTCTTTTTTTTTTCGGTTGTCTTTTTCCGATCTATGTTGTATATTGTTTAGATACGCTTAATTCCATTGCTTTTTGTTTTTGATTGATATCAGATGTTAGTAAGCACGATTGATATCAGATGTTAGTAAGAAAATATTACGGCTTACCTGTTACCTTTAATGTACTATCGACAAAGTTCCCGCCTGACCACCATTAGGGCTAATTTCGCATACAGTCGTGGCTCGGGATGCTCAGCCTTGCTAGTTTTTTTGGGATAGATCATAAAACTATAAAAAACAAGAAAGCATTGTTGTATTTGTGAAAGTCCCTCAAGTTGGACGCCACAATGATGCATGATGAAATGACCCTAAACTATAACTAACTACTACAAAGAACTTTAAAAACTCATAAAAACTCACAAATAAAAGCGTTTTCGTCTCTCCTTATTGAACAAAATAAAAGACGGGTCTAGCTAAGATCACAACACAAGCAACTTGGTTTTGAAACTGACCAGGCGGGAGCTTTGTCGATATTACATACTCGTAGATTATCGTTTGTTACTGTTAATGACTTCTACTTAACTAACCCGAACCTTGGATCCAATAACTATCAATAATATTAGTTCGGGTCCAGGCAATAATACGATTTGTGCACAACATTTGATGCCACCGAACCCTAAAATTGCACATCTCAGTCGTCAACATGTGGTCAGCGGATGGTCCTTGTTTTTAGTTTTTTGTCCGGCAGATAGACTACCCGGAACCTACGGTATTGTATTGATTTCAACGGGACAGGGTCCTATTGTCTTTTGTTTCATTTAGAAAGTTAAATAAAACGTACGTCTTTGTCAAACACATGTATTGCTGTCGTCGTTTATTTTATCTGTATTTTTGTAAATCACAAATTTTTAAGACAAATTTGCCGCCCCCTAAAATCTGCCGCCCTAGGCTCCAGCCTACTCAGCCTTCTGGTAAATCCGCCACTGTGTAGAAACTTGGTAAGTGGGCGTTTTTTCTAAACTAAATACTTTGCGCGAGAGACACTTCAATAGTGGTAAAATGTGTGTTTATTTATCAAATAGACTACAACGATATCATACCGCACAGATCATTCAATCCACACATACCGTCTGTGGTGCCTGTCTGAGACCCGTCGCTTGGCGAACGTGTGGCGGATGGACGACTTCTTCAGAGTAGCACACAACGACATGCAAGCCTGTATGGAGCAAGTGGCCGTGCTCAGGTTCGCCGACCACACAGTTACTATTGAATCTGGTAAGTACTATTGGAGATATTTCCTACTAGATTTTGCGTAGACTATCCTAGAAAACGCTACACTAGAAGAAAAAGTTGTGCTATTCATCACGATTAACAATCCGGAGATGCCGGGTTCGATTCCCAGTGGTACTCAGTGTGGTTGGTGGTAAGATTGTTGGTCAAGTGTTGCTCTATCTTCAATAAAAAAAGACATTTTCTATGTATGTATGCCTGGATAGCTATTATCATGTTATCTAAGTCTGCCACCAAACAGCAGTGCTAATAGCACTGTTGTGCTCCGGTATGAAAGGTAGCAGAGCCAGCACCTCATTAGGGTAGAGGCATCTGGAAGGGCATGCTTATTACGACCTATCAGTCTTATCGTCACTTAACATTGGATATCGTTGATACATTTTGAGACACTGCCCATCTCTTGAAATTTTCCCTTAGTCTTCTGTTGACGGATGACATGGGATGATCTTATTCTAAAACCGAGACTACACGGTCAAAGCCAATCAATCAAGTCGAGTACCATATATGTGTACTTCGTCAGGAACCGAACCCGTGCTCTCGTGAACATTATTCATACGATATAACCACGGAGGCGGTCAAACAATATGTTACAATGTTTGTTTGTTAAATGGATAATGTTTCCAGGTAAAATTGGCGTACATGAGAATGTCTGCGCTAAAATGAGGGAGAAATTAGTTTCTGAAGTCAAAGTCAACATTCAAAAGTTTAAGGTATTGTCAAAGGTTTTAAAAATATTTTAATACCACTTGTGAGCGAATCATTGTCATCCGGGAAACGTCCACTGCTGAACATAGGTTCCCCCATGTAACGCCACTGGCCCGAGCCACTTCGAGTGATATGGACTGTAACGAGGTAGAAATCAATGTACAGTACTCGCACACTATGTTTGCCCCTCTGAAGTTAGGCACAAAAGACCGCGAAGTATCAATTATTTACGTATAAATGTGAGGCAAGGCAAGTTAGCGGGTGGAAAGAAATGTCCTAGTGTTTTACGTCATCTAGGGATAGTTATTATCGAAAATAATACACACATTCCGTCTGTACATGTTTGAAATTGCGGAGAGCTAACTTCAGAGGGGTAAACTTATTGTGCGAGTACTGTACTACGCGTTGGACCTGTGTCCCTATGCAAGCCATATAGAGACCGGGTACTTCTTGAAAAATAGTGACCCGAGAAAAAAGGGTCCATAATAAACGTTTATTTCAGACAGAGTCCACAAATTGTTAGTAGGTATAACACAAAACTAGTGTTACTATCATATAAAAAAAGGAAAACACACACAGAAAAGAAAATGAACTAAGCTACTAAAACTAAGGTAGCGGACTACCTTTCATATTCTTGTTCAGGCTTTACCAAACTCAATTTCACCCAAAAGCTATTTTGTTTCAGGAAGCAACGGAAGAAATCATGTTCGTTCTTGCGTCGGTGTGCGCGACCACTAGTCTGGCGCACCTCACTATGATATTCCCGAGCAACTTCGAGTGGCGACACGTCACCAGGCCCCCCTGCATACTGTTCTCTGAATACGTGCACGAGTTCCTCAGTGAGATTACCTTTTGGGCTGTTTGAGTATAAGTCTGCTCTGCATTTGGACCGCGGCATCTGTGGCGCGGAAGGTCCAGGGTTCGATTCCCGACAAAAAATAACTTTGTGATACTTTCCCTGGTTTGGTTAGGACATTGCAGGCTGAATCACCTGATTGTCTGAACAGTAAGATGATTCCGTGCTTCGGAAGGCACGTTAAGCCGTTATTTCCGGTTACTATTTACGACAGGTAGCTACATGAGCATACATACCATATATATATATAGATAACATATCAGAGGACTATCGCGACTCAACAACTCTAACACTAGTTTTGTGAGGTCGGTCATCGAACTTGTATTAAACCTATTCGATACGAAGATTGGGGCCGCAAGCCAGCTGCAAAATTGCGGTGCAAATGCGCTGTCTTGCAATTATTTCGACGCAGTTTTAAATAAAAGTATGATGGGTTGGCACTTGGTTTTCAGCTCACCTGATGGAAAGGGACAATAAGCGTGCTCACCCAGGACCCTCAAGCTGATGAGGCGCCGGCTCTTCTGCCTCTAATACCAGAACACAACAGTATTTATTAATAGCACTGTTTGGTGGCAGACTTAGGTTATTAGTGTTACCTAGCCAAGTGGATATACAAGTAGTAGTAGTAGATATACAATAGTTGTTATAATAGAGGTAATATAATTACGAAATAATGTCCCACAACATTTTTTATCCGATTGCCCGTATGTCAAAAGGTCATTGTGTTCCTGTATGTATTTTCTTAGATCCCTTAATTTCAAAGCGACGTCGTTCTTGTACTTTTATGACGCTAACTTGTTACCTTTTTTCTTCTCCATTTCAGACAAAATATTACTACCAGTAATAAGAGCTACCCAGGACATAGCGACGCTGAACACTGTTCTGAGGATCATGTGTGAATCGTGGCTTCATCACATATACATCGCCAAAGTTAAATTTAGGTAATTGATTGAATGAACCATGGCCTCCCCCGCTTGCAACCAGCGGCTTCCCGCGACCTTGGGCAACGCTCGCTTACCTATAAACCCAGGCTAAAATTTCAGTTCGGAATTCCACTCCTTAGCAGCATTGTTGATGTATGTATAAGCATTTCATTCACAGTAAAGACGCAGCTCTGCAACTTTTAGCCGATTTTAACGAAGTACGCAACTGGTTGAACGATTGCAAGGCGCTATCAAATGAAGCCAGAAAGAAAATGCTACAGAACGAAGTTCTGAGGCGATGCGAAGGTGTGGGCAGGCTGCTGTTGCACGCCCCTGGCGATCTGATATCCATGCAGGAGTCTACGATGCAATCAGCTCACCAGAGGCGGAAAGATAAAGACGGTATGTGGGAATGCAACTTATTTGTTTAATCAAAATGTTACGAATGTTTTCGGGATTGAAGGAAACAGGTGTCCAAAATGGGTCTAAAAACTAATTTTCAAAATCTTGACAGAGTCTTTCTTCACTGAGCATGCTTGTGGATCTTCCGCTCTGAGTCTTTAGAGCGAATATACTACATTTACTGACCCTGGGTCTGGTCTACCTAGTTACCGCCACCGTATTATCTTGTTAGCATAGAACACAACTGTGACGGTCAATAACACAACATACTCGTAGCACTGTTGTGTTCTGGAGATCTGAGTTAAGTTTTTCGGTTATTTTCCAAGTGAGATGAAACCCTAGTGTGATTGCTGTTGAAGATAACTTTTTTGGGCTTGGGACAAAGAAAAAAATATTCATGTATCCCACGACATCTTACTGGGATCACCAATCCACTTGCCAAGAGCACCAATTCGAGGAAAGTCCAACGTGGCTATCTATGTGACATACTTACTCATGCCCAACAGTGGACAGCTGATTCTGACGATCATTTTAATCATTCACCACTCCATACTAACATTATAAATGCGAAAGTGAGTGTTCCCTTCCCGTCGTCGTCGGGATAGTTGTAGGGACGGAAAAAATATTGGCTTCTGTTATACCGATCGAGCATTCAGTTCCCGTTATTTACAAACATTACAAAGTCCGCGCGAAGTCGTGGGCAAAAGCTAGTAATTTAATATAACCCTATTCCTATCCTAGGCCTTTGCCCGCTTGTGCCTCTTTTTCTAGTAATTTATTTAAGTACTATTAGCGAAGTACTTACAAACAGTATAGTGCGAATAAGATGTACTTGTGGTAAGCATTTCAATAGAGCGGAAGTTTCTTGGCCTTGATCTGGTCCTTGACCTGGCACTCAAAAGACACTCAAGGTGACGGTAAGATGCAATACTTAATATAAATAAATGAATAAAAAGGCTGATCAACATTAAATATCACTCAGAAAATGCTACCTATCCGTATCACTAACATATAGATCAGTTTATCAGCACAGTACAGTGCTGAACATTCTGTAAATAGATGGTTTAAAAGCTGGGCTTAGGTAATATCAGCTTCCCTGATAAGAGATCTGTAGCACAGTACAAGCACCATCTGTCAGCTCAGTACATTGCAGAAAAATATTTATAAGGAAGTTTTAGGTAATTTTGAGGAGTGTTTGCTTTCTTGACCTACTTATAATGATTTATGAAACAAAAAATATGATATGATTGCTACCTAAAAAATAAATCCCAACTCTCAGTTTTTACCTCCATGCACACATAGGCAGAATGTGTGTGAATGTGGGCCTTCTGGTACATTTTGCGAGTTTTAACATACAATTAGTAAGGTCTGTGACAAGGAAAATCAAAGACACTGAAAATTTTTCAAAACATTTACTTCATTAATGCTTTTACATAAATGAAAAAAATGAGTACCCTCACTCCTTCACATCACGGAAAATGTCTTAAATTAGGGTGATCTTCAGGCTACTTCAATGTTGTTTTCTTCTGAACGAACAGCCTGTAACAAATAAGACCATAAGCAAATTGTGATGGTACACATTTTTCATGGTAATTCGAAAACTATGCTACAAAGAAAATAATTTCTACCCTCTCATTTCTCACCTTTTTAAATAAATATTTTATCAATTATTTCATTTGCAGCACTGGCAAGTCACCATTTCCCATAACTGTTCCAAACAGCCTTGGTAGTCCTGAGATAATCAACTGTGACAGACGGACGGACAGACACCAGAGTAAGATTATAAGAGCTCCGTTCTGAGCTAATGGAATGAGCTTGTATTTAAACCTGCCATATTATTTTTGCATTAATCATTACTGGTTTGGTAATGGGTTGTAATACTAATAAAAAATTTCTTACAATCATAATTTCTGAAGCTTTAATCCTGTTTCTAAAAATTTACTGCATAATATTTTGTTTGGGTGACAATATCATGCAATAAACAAATCTAAAGCAAACTTATTATGGAAATTTAAAATGGCAAACAGATGACCCTTTTAGAAAATCAAACCTATTATTGGTAAATGCAATACAGTTATGGCAATATTTCGCAATGCTCTGTTGTGTTCTGGAATAGTATAACAAATATTGTGCAATACAAATTAATGACCCTAAATATGGTGTGGGGAATAAAATATCATGTAATATTCAACATAATATCTATTCATCTAAGCAACGCACAGCATGAAGGAGGACTCACCTTCAGTTAGCCTGGCGCGGCCCCCAGTTGACTGGCAGAGAATTGTGGAACAGCCTGCACACACCACCACTCTCTGCGCGTGACTGAACACCGTTGTTATCTTGTAGCAGCCAGGGCATTTCACATCCATGAAGTACGAGTTAGGATGTGGCACCAGTCTCTTCAGCTTGTGCCTCCTCCTCTCAGCAGCTGGCGAAGGATGCAAAAGATCTATTGCGAGCTGAAACGTAAATACCGCGATAGTTAGGTTATCATTTCGACATTACCTTGATAGAAATCTGTGAATGCAGTCCTGAAATATGAGCCAAAATACACTCGATGGCATTTCATGTTTTATAAAACAGGCTTTTTTCAATGTTATTTTACGAAAACTTCCAGCTCGGACCATGCTGCTTCAAGGCTGCTCTAGTCGTCGTATACAAACACAATAACTTTTGATGAAAGTACATAACAAAGTAATTATTAACGGATTCTAGCTAAAAACACAACTTTCATAAGGTTTTTAAAATAAAATATAAAGAAAATATTCTCACCGGCATGGTTTCAGCTTTTGCAAAACCGTAAAGAAGGAAAATATTTTTTTAATATTTCACGTTGCCACGCAAGGCACAGAACGACGAATAAAATGAATGAATGAAATCGCCAATAAAAAGCTGTCAATGTCAGACTTAAAGCTGCGTTCAGCACAGCGAAACAAATGGCTATGGCTGCGTTCGGCATTTAATCGCTTGTCATGCTGCAGCGCGCGATAAGCTTCAGATGTAAGCAGCTTTGATACGATTGCTGCAAAGCACAGAAATGCTACAACAGTTATTAAATCTTTCTTGGTTTGAATATGACTGTAGCCCAACACGAAAACTTATTAGCAAAAGAAATGTTTCAAATTCGGCCTGCACTTGTATACTATTTAAAAAATATAGTAATAATCTAAATATGTATAGAAAAATAATATAATTACATTTTTGCATTTACTTTAATTGAATCGGTCATTTCAAAAACCACTTAAGTCACATTTTTTTCCAACATGCTTTTTTTGCTGAAAATGGTTCCTCAAAGGTAGATGAGTATTCTGGGTGAAAACCGCTCAAGTCAGTACATTCCTTCCTCTTTTAATAATACCGCGTGAAAGACTGGTCAACTACAAATGTTGAAGATAATCCAGACGAGAATGATGGAGAATATGACTATGTACCGTAAAGATATTAAAACATGACAAATTAATACATGTAAAATGTTAATAAGTTTATTTTTAAGTGTAATTCTTAATTATAAGCAATAAAAAATATGATTACTACGATTGTTTTGGTTAAATTATATACCACTAACCCTATTTCTTGCTAAAAGAACATAAGTCAATAACTATTTTTCAGGTTTTTTTTATTATTTAATAAATAAACTGTAAAGGTTATACGCTATTTTAATTTTTTACCACTCAAGTACTAAATTAAACATAAAAAAGTCATTTAAAACTCATTTGTTTGTGTATAAAACAGTTTTTATTGATTTCTAAAAAATTATAATTTTGTGACTTATGAGGTTTTTGAAATGACCGATTCAATTATACAAAATCATTATTTTTGTACTTATTGACGCCATCTTTGTTTTCAACGTTAAGCCTTACCTTACAAGGCCTTGGCTCCATACATTCGAGGAACGTGTCATTTCAAAAATAAGCATCCTCAATCCTCATATACATATCGTCCTCCTCTTCGTGTCCGGCGACTCTCTCAATTATTCAAGCCAGTTGTGGTGCGCTCTGACGTATAGAATAGGTAGGTAGGTCATGATGTGGGCTGTTGGAATTTTAAGCACTTCCCTGGTCGGAATACAGCAATTTATTTACTTTATATTATACCAGTGTCTATTCCCGCCACTTTTATCTGCATGGACATCAGATATTATCTCTCGAACCACTAAATTCATCGGGATAAAAGTAGCCTATGTTCTCCTCCAAAATCCAATATACCTCTACAACAAAATTCATCGAAATTGGAGCAGCTGTTTGGGCGTAAAAAATTAAAGAGACAGGCTTACTTTCGTATTTATAATAACACTTTGATTTTATAAAAACACTAATGAATTTATTTTCATTTTTCACAGAAAGCGACGCACCCGAGCAGCTGATGCCTGCAGAAATGTATGTGCCGAATCAAAAACAATGGCTTACGTTGAGAGCTAAGAAATTAAAAGGCCCGTTCGTGTTCACATTATGCTGTATAGTTTTAGGCTGAATTAAGTATGTAACTTCATATTGCAATTTTAATACAAGCTGTCTCGAATTTTTCGAATTTAAGTATTTTATCTTTATCCTCAAAAATAACTTTTTGATTTGATTGAATATTCCCATTGAAAGATTAAGGTTTAAAGGTGTTTAATGTAGGTAATAAAAAACAATAAAAATTATCCTGCGTTTATTTGGTCTTTTATTCAAATACAATCAATGACTTGGAGACATTGATTTACATATTCGGTTTTCTTTTAGAAATAAATTTGGTTTATATTGGAGAGGAAATAATTGGTTTATATTCTTATACTTACATTTCATTAAATAATATTGATTTTACACAAGTTTTCTTGTAATTAACACTTCATCGCTTAAGTTCAACAGTCTTGTGTCTTGATGAACATATGTATTTTATTCATATAGAATGACGCTTGAAGTCATAAAAATTACGTGTAGACACAACACTAATTTATGCTTATGTGTTATATAATTGATATTATGTGATTCCTTTTAAATATAAACCAAAAAAGCAATAGATTCGACCTTGACGGGCTAGTGGAGAAACTACAGGTCTAACGCATAACTGAGTCTGTTCCTGAGGTATGGGAGCGGTACTGGAGGATGTGTTTACGGAACGTCAAACGACAAATAACTTTAGTGGGACGTCGTTTGATGTTCCGTAAACACCCACCCTGCCATACCGCTCCCATGCCTTTGGAACAATCTCAGTTATGCGTTAAACCTGTAAGCCCTAATGATGTTTTTTTATTCCAATAACGTTAACTCAACATATTTTATCAATATGTACGTCATTTGGTAACACTTCAGTTTCAGCATTCCTCATCAGAGTCCGATTTTCTACACTTCTCTTTCAACCTGTCATACTCGTTTCGCCTAATCAAGTCTTCTTTCAACTTTTCCATATCACTCACTAAACTACTAACTTGCACATTATCCAGCTTATCATTAGATACTGACTCAGCGTCACTTTCGGCACTCAACTCTGATTTTTCCGATTTATTTGAATCAACATCGCCCAGACTTTCGTTATCGGAAGCGACGTGTACGCTTTCGTCTGAGCTTTCACTTTCGTCTTGCTTGTCGAGTCGATAGGCTTTGGGTACTTTGTCGTCTTGTTTTTGTCGTGCTGCCGAGTTTCTGTCAGGGCTGTCGTGACGAGATTTCTTCTTTCTGAGGCTCTTTGCGATGACGCGCTTTTGATGGTCCAGTTGAGGGAAAAGTTCTGCGGATATAGAAAATTTTGATTAAGAAAAAACTTATATTATGTACTAGTTTTACTAGTTCAAATCAGGAGTTATTTCTTTAGGTAAAAGGGTTTGGTCAAATTAAAAAGTAGGATATGATGTTTAGTGTTTAATAGGCTAGTTGACTAAATTTGAAAAATTGGTTAATTATATACTTTATCTATTTTATCTCAACAAAACTATATTTTAAAGAAAAAGTAATATTTACATTACGTATTTTGCATTTTAAAAAAGCAATTTAGGTTCCCCTTGAAAACGCTGAATAGTGTCATGGCGTCTTGAATGACGTCACAGTCTGCGAAATAACCTGCTCTGTGATATGAAAACGTCAGCGTGGCGTGACGTAACACTTTCTTGCGCTGGGTCCTTCGTGTTCGCTGTCACGTGACTTATAGCCTTTTGAAAAGCTTTTATTTTCGAATTTATTTTCTAAAATAATCTTTAACTTTTATGAGAAATAAAGTGGTTTTTTCTTATCTACGTCTCTTCATTTATAATTAGAAACTATAAACCAAGTTATATTGTTATAAGTGGACACAAGCCTATTGCCGATGGATTAATTATAGCATATTAAATATTTCTATTTAGCCCTGGATTTTAATTTTTCAGCCAAACCTTGGTTAAGACATTTTAACTAGATTCGGCGTTGTTTAATAATTTATAAAATATATCGGTATGAGACTCACAGAATAACGATTGCGATGGTATGGACACGTTATGAGGCGAGGTGAGAAATCTTTGGCCCTTTCCAACAACAAAAGAGTGGGAAAATGAGGGTCGTAGCTGTTGTGGTCCAGTCCAGGTATCAAAGAACATTTATATATGTTTGTTGGTAGTGTATTATATACGTACCATGTGCGCTATTCAATGCCTCCTCTGCGGCATTCATCTCTGCCTCCTGTATGGAATGCCCGCGAGCCGCCGACAGCCTCTTGCCGCGGAAATACACGCCCACCGTGTACACACGGGTGTTCGTCGGACCGAGACACTCGATCACCCTGCAAAAACGCAATTATTAAATATAAATAAAAACACTGGGAAAATTTACAAAATGGCGGAAAGTGTCGGCCATGTTACAATTACGTAATCCGTCGTCACATAAGGGCAACACGGCGTCCATCGCTTGTTCGCGACGTGAAACGAAGACTTTTCTTTCTACATAGGAACTTTATTTTACCCATTGAAATTTGAAATTTAAAATTAAATATTCAATAATACCATCGATAATTTCTTCACTTATCATTGAGAGATTTAGGTCAAGCGTTGATCTATTTTATTTTTAAACTCTGGATAGTTTAGTTTAATTTTTTATTTAACCTCCAACTTTATAGTGAATTACAATAATTTTTACATATTTTTTAACGTCATCTAGGGACCATTACCTGCTTAACGGCTATTGTAGCTGATATCAAAGTTGTAGGAATATTAATTTTCCGACATTATAAGCCGATATCTTATTTTTTATTTATTTACTTATATTCTAAGACATATATTCTATTTTAAAAGATTATACGGTAAAAGAAATTTTGTATGGAAGCATTTCGAGAAAATTCCCGTCAAGAACCGCGTAAGCGAAATGTAACTATGTATTAAAGTTGTATAGTACTTGTATAGCGGTATGTCTGGCTCTCCGCCCTCCATGGATCGCAGCGTGAGACAGCACTGCTGAAGCTTGGACTTGGGATCGTTCCAGTCCTGGTTCATGATGAACTCCTGAAGACGAGGGAACAGGCACGCCCCGCAGAACACTTGACAGTACTCGAGACTCTGTAGCGATATACAAAACAACCCTTCAGCGAACAGAGAAAGTATGTTACAGAGCAGGTTTTAACAATTGCTGGTACTAAAGCTGTAAGGACCAGGGCAAACTGCCTACAAACATGCGGCAGTAGGGTTTCCGTGCAATCGGCACAAATGTATCGAAGTAATCGTACGGCAACGGTATTTGAATCGCAATTTTGCAGCTGGCTTGCAGTCCAAATGGTCTGCATTTGGAATGAGCCTATCTGCATGCAAGTTACAGACAATGTAACAAGCTAATATTTTTAAAGTCTTATAAATTTAGCCTTGGCTTATATTTAAAAATATCATTCGAATCCTATCTACTGTTCAGACGATCCAAATAATGTCGATGTGATTTCTTTCTAATGTTTTAATTTTAAGATGTATCCAGTTTCCTAATTAAGATAGGGAATATGTACAAACCTTATCAATATAGAGAGCTCCCAAGAATGCTTCCAGTAAGTCGGCCTTGTGCTTCTTAGTCGTAGGTTTGGCTTTTGGGTTGTTGTATATGGCATACGCGGACATGTTGAGGTCGTCGCACACCATCGCCTGCGTCCGGTTGTTGACCAGGGACGAGCGAAGCAGCTGCAAGTACGTTCATTACAATGTCATTGGCAATTAGGTAAATAGTAATATTGAATGTATTTGTTGTAGCTTTGGTATTTTCTTCATAGTTCCATTCGTGTTTTATTACCCCTGTTATATGTGTGAATGTGTATGAATTTTGGAGTACTTGTAACCTAAGGCATGATAAATGATATAGGGTGCTTTTTATTCCGATCTATAAAGTGTTTCCCATTGTAGAAATTCTGAAATCTACGCCGACGACATCGTAGAGAAAAGTAGTGGGTAAACAATAATTTTTAAATAAAAATTTGCGACATAAAATGTGAACCTAAAGAATTCAACCGATTACTCCAAGGAGAATATTAATAAAAGGTAGTACTGTAGTAATATGTATGTCTGTGATTAAATGTCTATGTATAAAACTCTGTTTGACCTCGACTTCAAGACCACCTCGCGTCATCCAATGGGGGTCGTAAAAGGCGACTAAGGGAGAAACATTCAGGAGATGGGCAGCATCACCAATCCGCCTGCAAAGCAAGATTATAGCAAACCCCCTCACAGAAAGTCCAATGTGTAAGATGTAGGGGGAGTGTCATGTCCAATGATGATGGTGACTATGATGATGTCAAACTCACGGACAAATGTCCTTCATGGTGATCTGGGAAGTATCTGTACAGTCTGTCGGACACGACGAGCTGTAGCACGGTGTCTCCGAGGAACTCTAGCCGCTGGTTGGATCCGAGCGTCAAGTGAGTGAACCCCACCGAGCGGTCCGTGAAGGCGCGCGCCAGCAGACGGATGTGCTTGAACTGCACCCCTGTAACATACAGAGATGTATAGTTCCCGGTAAACAACTTTAACAATAATGGGCACAGTGGGATGAGTTCGCGCATCCCGAATTACAGAGGAGCGCAAGGGGGACATTCAGCCAATCACGCGTCTGAATACGTTCGAAATGACATTCCCCTCCCGCGCCCCACCAAAGAGACCCGAAAATCGTTTAATGCGCAGTCAATGTCATTTTTCCCGGTTTGCCGGTTACTATTACGGTTACGGTTTAGGGTCAGACAATCATTATCACAGCAAGCTGAAGTGGCAATGTGCGGGCCACATCTGTCAACGAACTGTCGCTGGAGGAGAAAAATTCTCAAGTTGAGACTTTGGACCGGGAGACGGCGGGGTGGGACGGCCTCCAGCCCGCTGGTCTGACGAGCATAAGATAGCAGGGAATGAATGGATGAGGACTGAGGATCGCAAGGATTGTCGCAGTGGAGAGACACGGGCTGATGAGTCAAGTTTGACCATTATACATTTATTGTCTTCGAGATACATCAACACATCACTTTGTGTCATTCGAGAACTTTGAGTATCCATTGGTGGACGTACTCGTAAAAATTGACATTATTTTTAACAAATAAAAAGCTGAGTAGTAGATATACCTACTTACCGATAGACTCCTCGAACTCTGTCAGTCTCTGCAAGAACTCGAAATCCTTTATATATTTCCTGTCCCCCAGCGGTTCCTGTTCCTGCAGCGGGTGCGCTCGCTCCTTGCACCACACCTCGTACAGATCCGGCTCGTTGTACCACAGCGCTATAGAGAACACCCTGTCAGCTACCTGAGACAGAACGGTCAAGAAAACAATAAGACCTAAATGTATATTATCACCTAAAGTCGACGCCAGAATCACACGGACTAGTTTGACATAGTGAGTAGAAAAGTGTGGCCACAATTGTTTAATTTTAAATAGTGAGGTACAGTGCTTCTATTTTTTTATGTCTCTCGGCAATCATCACATTTCCGAATTCATACTAATGCTTCCATCAATTATTAGATTTATCATTTATAATAATTTGAATTCAGAACTAAGTAGTTTATTGTTGTTTTGATTGGCCGGCAACTGACAGAAAATCCGACGACTGGAGAAACACGAAGCTTACCGCTATTAAGGAAATATAAGCACTGTACCCATGACTTAGGATTATTAAATAAAAATGTATATCGATAAGAACCACACTGGGTGAACTGTGGCAACATTCGTGTCCGATTTACTGTCAAAGTAGTCCGTGAAACTTTGGCATCGAGTTTAGTTGATTGCCAACCAACTAAATTGTAAAATGGTTGATCTATTGTTAAATTCATCCTTGATCTGTTGATGAAGTGGTTTTCAAAAAAAAACTGTTCTTCATTTTTCATCTCCATAGGGGCGGTATTTTGAAAAAATCGTTCCTTTATTATGATGAACGTACAAACCTCTAACCCGGCGTCAAGGAACAGCGCTCCCATGAGCGCCTCGAAGCAGTTCGCCATGGCGTGTCGCATCACCACCTCGCGGCAAAGGTCCGAGCCGTGCGCGTACAGCATAAACTGCTCCAGCTCTATGTTCTGTTAAAATAAACATTGGAATATCGATTAAATTTGCTGAAGTGGAAAACAAGTATTATATATTTAAACATAGATCACAATAAACATCTATCAGCCATTCTTTCTTTTTAGGGTTCCGTACCCCAAAGTAAAAAAAACTCACATTTGTCTGTCAAAACCCTTTTTCTCAGAAACGCGTGGAGGTGAGGTATCAAGTTGAAATTAACACAAATACTCAAGTTTGCTATCCCTTTGATATGTGAAAAAATTAAATTAAGTCAACGCAATAAAAAGTCACGGTCTTTTATGCCGCTTATTTTGACGATTTCCCTCGCACCATAACCTATAGTGCTCTTCCCTTTGACCTAGAATCCTGACATTGGTCAAGAAGCAAGGTCTTACAGCATTAGGAAGAAATATATCTAGTAAGTTAAATAAAAGCTTTTAAAAAGAATAATGTTTAAATTATATAAATTTAAAATTTGCTTTTTTATGTTTAAAAACTCAACATTACAGTTGAAAGCCATACATCGGGTATGTAATTTGGCTGCAAAGTAAAGTTGGTTTGTCAATCGGACTTACATTTTCGGTAGAGCATTGCTGGGTATTACCGTACCTATTATTTATACGTATATTATATTCTCACCTTAGCCAGCTGCGCCAAATGTTGATTCTGTACAATGGAGGCCCTGTAAGTGGCGAGTCCCCCCTCCGCCAGCCCCGGGAACATGCGGAACAGATGTATGGAGGACAGGAACTCCACGACCGCGTCCCCGAGGAACTCGAGACGCTCGTTGTGCTTGATGTCGGACTCGGTCTCGTTGTGCTTGGCGAGGCGGGACATTATGTTGATCAGCGTCACGATGCCTGAGGGTACACGAGGAACGTCAAGTCTCAAGAAAACTACGCACAAATTCGTAAATTCGATATCTACTAGAAAAAAAAGTGGTACTAAGTGCCGATATTTTATTTTATTTATTTTTATTAAATAAGGAGCATCAACAGTCTCTCGTATTGAATCTCTAAATTTATACATTAAAACGTTTGCAACCTGATACGAGAACCAATTACATATTAAAGACAAGAAAAAATAGAGACAAGATTAAATAGAATTAAATATAAAATTAAAATTCACAGAAAATTATTGTAACGCAAGATGAGTCTTTAAAGTCCGCTTAAATTTGGGTAATGATTTAGAAAATATATATATCTATTTCCGGCAAGTCCCTACATAGCTCATTGTATTCTGTACAAATTCAGACTAAAGGAGATTGTTCACCAGTGTGGTTACGACATGGTTGATAAGCATCATTATAATCCATACTAATATTATAAATGTGAAAGTGAGTTTTTTTTGACATTACTTTCCGTCGACACGAGGGTAGTTCAAGATATATCAACGCTTGGTTACAATCTCACTTCACGTTAAGAGCCGCTGTTGTCGACGATGTTACGAACACAGCTGGTGAGCTTTCTCACAACTGCGTGTCAATTTTTGTTGCAAAATTCTTTAAACTAGCCTTCGCCCGCGACTTTGTGTTGTGTTTATCCAAATCATCGACTATCCCTATACAAAAAGTCATTCTGTCTCTTCGATACAACGTTAAGGAAGGACAAACAAACTTTCGCAATTTTAATAATAGTAAATACTAGGCCACTACGTGCTGACCACGCCCACCGAGAAGGATAATATTCATTGAAATCAATTAAAAAATCAAAGTAATGAGATGTGCATGGTTCAGTTCTCCTCGAGAAGTCAAGTGGTCGGAACCGAAATCGATAAGCCAAATCTGTGCTGACTATTTTATTTTATGGCCAAATGGATCGCTATATCTGGCCTAGATGCCTATTTACTCATTTTATTTTATTATTATTACAAGGACGGTTTCCACACTCAGCCATATGTGAGTGGGGTGGAAGTGATGGCAGCCTATTTACTCTTCTTACACTGTTTTTATGAAGTTCAGCGTGAATAATTTACCTTTCTTCCTGGTATAATGTATCTTCCTATCACCATACTCTGGCTGCCGTATCCCGCAGTTGGTCAAGCTGTTCCTCGCATGGTCCGGGTTGGTGCCGAAGTTCTCTCTGTAGGAGGGGTGCGTCAGAGCTGTTTGCAGCAGCAGCCTTTGCTTGAACGTGTATCCGATCTTTTTCTCGAGGCAGTCCAGCGACTTGTGGAAGCGTAGGTGGCGGACCAGCACGGGGATCAGCATTGCGTGCTGTGGAGTTACAATACTGGTCAATCATAATACTGGTCAATCATAATACCGGTCAATCATAATACTGGTCAATCATAATACCGGTCAATCATAATACCGGTCAATCATAATACTGGTCAATCATAATACTGTTCAATCATCGTCATTAATAGCACTGTTATTTTCTAGTATGAACGGTAGCAAAGCTAGCGCAACATTTACTTGAGCCTTTTTCCTCCGCATGTTTTCCATACAATGGCCTTTTCGTCACTATCAGGTGAGATTTAGGCCAACTGCAAACCTTACACATTAAAAATGCAGTAACAAAACAGATGCACAATTCTATTCATATAGACAGATTTCTCGATTTTAACGGGATCCCGCTCCATCAAAGTTTCATACTAAACTTCCGTTGCCATAATCTTTTAAAATAGAATAGCTTTCTTTGTGCTGTAATTATCTAAAAATAGGACATCGGATTGTGATGTCGCGAAATGGGTATCATTAACATACAACTTCACAGTGAATCTCAATTTCCATTTTAAACACTATTATTCTTGTTCTAAGCGCCATCTAGGGACCATTAGCTGCGTAACGGTTATTGTAGCTAATTGTAAATTAATGATATTTATTTCGCGATACCAAAATTTAATATCCTATTTTTAGTTAATTACTGCACAAAGCCAGCTAGTCTATTTTAAAAGATTATAGCAACAGAAATTTGATTTGGAAGCATTAAATTTTTTGCAGAACTTGATAATCTTTGTTTGTGCCCATTTCTGTTATTAAGATGTCTACTTACATCATATGTATGCAACGCACCTGCACTACGTCGCACATGAGCCCGGTCGTGTGGAACCCCTCGGACGATATCGCCACAGTGACGTCCCTCTTCATCTTGCTCTGGGTCCTCATCTCTTGCAGCTTGGCCTCCTTGCCCGCCAGCTTCAACCGGTCCTTCAGTTTAGGCTTCTTCATGTTGGCAATCAGGTGACGATACTTCACGTAGTAGCGCCACGCTTTCTGATATCTACAATGTAAGTACTTTGAATAAAAACAAGTTAATTATACAATATTTTACTAATTACTAATATAGATAAAATTAAAGTCCATAATAAAACTCATGTCATAAACTTAAACGGCGCACATACATTACAAAGCACTTTTTTGTCTAAGACGATACCTTTACCGCTTGCATACACTTCAAAAGGAAGCCCACAGACAAGTTGGACTCGAATACAGTTTTTGGGCGGGCGTAAAACTATAACAGACAACTTACTCGGGGTTTCCAGCGTAGCTGAGCTGCGGCGGCCTGATACCAAAATGCACGATCTCCGGGAAGAAGGTCTTGACATCTTTCGGCGGCTTCCCGTCTTCTGCGTTCGGGGGACTTCGGTCCAGCTGGTCCACACGCACCGAGCAGGGCTTCTTGCCTGGATACGTTACTATCATGCCTGAAAACATTTGATGTGTAGTTAACTATCTCGTGTGTCACTGTGTGGTTTACTTAACGCCAGTGTCACTAGAACCGGTGGTCGAGTGTATACGTTTAGTCGTACGGAGTACGTGCACATTGCCGAGCCAGTCAAGTGATCGTTAAACGTAGTGAACAACTACTACAGTGGGTGTTAGTTATTATTTATTAAGCTTGTCAGTTGTGGACCAACTTCGAGAAGGTCGATGAGCACCATCAGGATGCAATACAATGACGCGTTCCGCATCCTGATGGAGTTGTTGCAGCGCGACGGGCATGTTCGCTGAGGTGGTTCATCGGGTATATGGGAGAGGCTGCGAGACTCAGACAATGCCGTTCTCAAGGCTGTAGTGGAGGGGGTGTCCACTGCTAATTTTAACTACCGCCTCTCCGTGAACCGGGATGCCAATCGCAAGTAACGTAACTTTTTGTAATTTTTTATTTGTATATTACCTTTCTTTCTAAATAAACGATTACTATTACCTTTGATTCTGTCCACGAACTTCTGCCAGGTGTAATGGTCCATTTCATGAACTTCTTCCAGGGTGTCGGGCGGTATCAGAAGACCGCTCTCGTCCAACAAATACTTCAGCACCTCACACATTGACAGCACCTGAAAAGTGGAATGTATTTTTTCTTTGTCCTCGTTGAACATCAGCCTCACCCGTAAATCGTCCAAGTGCGAGTCAGACTCGCGCACTGAGGGTTCCGTACAGAATATAATTAACATACTGAAAATAATAAATAATCAACAAGAAATTAACCAATAGCATTAATAATAAATATAACGACATGCGCTGGAACAGTTTGTAATGGTAAAAGAGATTTTAATGAGGTATAAATTATAATTTTCGGATTTATTCCTATACTTGTGCTGTAAGACCTTGCGTATTACCAAATTTCAGAATTGTAGGTCCAAAGTATCCTATAGGTTTATATTCAAGGTAAATCGTCTAAATAAGCTACGTAAATGGCCGTATCATTTTATTGTTTTTTCACGGATCAAAAGTATTGCCGAATCGAGTATTGATACCTACAAGCGTTTCAGAGAAAAAAGGACATGACATACAGATAGATGACAAATTGAACAAAGTGCTCCTAAGGGTATTTTTCCTTTTGAGGTACGGAACTCTGAAAACACCTCAAAGACCAATTTTGCTTATTTTGTGCAAGTTTAAAAAAAATGCCGTTATGTAAAACGAATTGAAAAACTAGTATAATATATATAACGAATTCACCTCGCACCCTCCCTCCGGCAGGTACCGCACGAATCGTGGCATGAAATGGAACTGGGAGCACGAAGACTCGGTCGCTTTGCCCAGATCCAAGTCTATCAGCTCGAGTAGTTCATAGAACAGGTATTCCTCTGAAAATTACCGTAAAACATTTACAGATATAAAGAGTGAATTCTAGTTCTTTTGCACATCATATTGAAATTATTATTAAGGTCTAATGCATAACTGAGTCTGTTCCTAAGGTATGGGAGCGGTACGGGAGGGTGTGTTTAGAGTGGATGGGTGGGTGGAGGTGGGTGGGTGGAGGTTTTGTCGGAACGCCAAACGACGCATAGCTTCAGTCGAGCGTCATGCCTCAGGAACACTCAGTTATATGTTAGACCTGTAAGTTCTGTTATTACTATTTAAATTTGACTCACTTCCTGTTAACCGATTTAAATATAATTTGTAAATACCGTATTTTGGGTGAGTCTTTATTCGTGTGACTTCGTCTGCATGTACTATCGATAAAGTTCCCGCCTGACCACCATTAGGGCCAGTTTCGCATACAGTCGTGGCTCGGGCTTCTCCACCTTGCTCGTTTTTTGTGATAGATCATAAAACTATAAAAAGCAAGAAAGCATTGTTGTATTTGTGAAAGTCCTGCCCGTTGGAAGTCACAATGATGCATGATAAAATGACCCTAAACTATAACCAACAACTCAATAGACCCTAAAAAGTCATAAAAACTCATAAACAAAAGCGTTTTAGTATTTCCTTATTAAACAAAAGAAAAGGAGGCTCTAGCTGAAATCGCCACAGGCAAGCAACTTGGTTTTGAAACTGATCAAGCGGGAGCTTTGTCGATATTACTTCAATAATTATCCCACGGGAACTATTTACTAGATAGGGATAAAAGTAACTTTAGGATTTATAATATCAGTGTTCAGTTCCTCACCGAACAAATCCAGTTCCTTGACAGTGAAATTTTGCGGCGCTGGCTCCTCAACATAGAGTATCGTGTACTCGATATTGAACCTTATCACCTTGCAAGTGGGCAGCTTGTCGAGTTTGTAGTGTGAGAACATGGAGAACCCGGAGAAGAGGAACTCGTGCTCGTCGTGAGCTATGATCGTCGGAGACTTTATCAGGAAATTCGTTGGAGGAGACACTGTTATTCTGCAATATAAGTAACAGAAACCTTTTAAATTTTTCATATGTAGACTTGAGTGCAAAAATATACATATACCTCCTTTAGTACCATGTCACACTCACCATTTCTTGTACCAACGCAGTGTGTTGAGGGAAATGACAATTAAAGGTGAACATGACATGGCACTAAATTAGGTACATATTTGTTCTCGAGTGTAAAATAGGATCAACAAAAATACTTTTTAATAATTAATAACAATCCTTTTTTTCTAGGTCTTAGGTATTATTTAAAGACTACTTTAAAAATAAAAGTAGGGCGAATTTTGCACAGTATTATTTCAGAACAGATTTATCAATACAGCGCAGTTACCTACTTTTGTCAATGAAATGCATAGTTTTGTTTTAAGACAGCTTTGCATAAACATCAATTAATTGTTTGTACTGAGTGATGCTAAAAAGGAAACACCATCATTTTTTTATTTTCATCAAATATTTCATTATTTAAAATTGGATGGTGATTCAAAAAAATATTTATCTATGAGCGATTACTACATTAGGGAACATACCCATACTACGTGACTCTAGTTTTCGCGTGGTAATTTAAAAATACGTTTTTAAATCAATTTTTGCAAACAGAAAGTTAAAATTACAATTGTTCGTGCTATAAGAATGTTTTGAAGCAGTGAGCAGACAAATTTCAACTGTTACAATAATATAAAACCCAACGCCCAACCGACAATTTTACTACTAGTGTGCGTCAGTGTTGCCACCCGTGAGTAAAAAGCGTTGAACGTTGCACGCTACAATTTAAATACAGCAAAAAAATTGCGAAATTTATCTAGAGGTTATTGACTCGTGATGAGGATCTATGGCCCCACCCCTGCTCCTGCCACCAAGAGTGGTATTATGAAGACCCCTCTCCCCTAAACGATTCACGTAGTATGGGTAGGTTCCCTTAAGTGGGTGGTCTTGACTTTAGAATAGAGTCAACCCTTGTCATCCCGTAGGTATCGTAAAAAAATTATTTTAATATATTCGGATAACATATAGCTTTAAAGATATCAGTATACAAAATGTGTATTATGGCACTTGAAAAGGAAAAACCGGTGTTAGATTATGGCACATGGCACAGGCCCTCGAATAAACTCCGACGTGGCGATATTTTAGGGAAACTAATGTCCAGCAGTGGACTTCTGAATCCGATAGCGTTACCTGTAATGGTACAGCTTGTCAATATTGCTCCTCGTGGGCACACACTTCTCGAACTGCTGTTCCCCTGCGTAGACGCCGTGGCGCATGCCGAACCTGCGCGCGCGCACGCTGCAACGACACAGCGGGCCGCCGTTCATCTCGCCGGTGTTATTGTACCTGGCCCGAAACAACGTTGATTCATATATAACATGTAATCAAAGTAAGATTTAGGGTACAATTGTTCATAACGATACTTTGTATTAATTCGTCATAAGGGGCCATTCACTTTACGCAAGCAGATTTAATACATTTACAAAACAATTGACTACAATATGGTGTAGCCATACAGCCTGTCATAGGGGAAAGCCCTGTGCGACAGGTGTAGGCTCTCTTTCTCTATGGATGACATGTTTATTTTTGTTTTGTACAATATTAGGTTACGCAACAAATAGATCTGACAAAAAACTTTATATACTACTTTACCAAAACAATTAGCCACATGACAGGTTTCGTCGTCCGTTCCCTGGCTGCACATTCCATATATGTTTTACCGTAATATTTTCAACCGACTTCAAAAAAGGAGGAGGATGCGTGTTTTTTTTTGTATGTGTGTTACGCGATAACTCCGCATTCTTTTTTTGTTTGGTAGAGCATACCTCAGAGGTGGTCCCATATAAATTTTATCGAAATTGATCAATCGCTCTTTGAGAAAATTAACAAAAACCAAGTTTTAAGGCAATGTCTGTCTGAAGTCGGTTTTTAGTTCTTTTTGAACGGGTTATTCATAACACATATTGGATGAAATACGTTAGTAATTATCCTATCACTGTGCAACAACTTTAGTACGGGGATGTAACCAACTGAAGCCTTACACCATTGCAAACCGTCGAGCATCATCGTCCGCATCGTTATTTAAATATATATAACCTACCAAAGCTCAGGGTTGAGCCTCCTGGGATGGTTCTGCTTCCTCTGCAGCTCCAGCATGATCCTGTCGGTGTATCCCTGCAGCTCGTCCTCGTCCAAGCACTCGTCGCTCTCTGAAGACGAGCTGCCCTCTTCCACTGACGTAACAACAGATTTTACCATTGAGGTCAACACAATTTATTATACCAAACATGTCTACGAAATTTTTATAGACGGAAAACTTTGTACGCTTAAAATAGTCGTTCAATTAATAACCGAAATTATTATTACTTATGTACTACGGTTTTTCAGCCTTATGAAATTTCCATACAAATAGAAATAACTAAGCAAATGCATACATATAAAAATAAAAGCGTAATAAAGAGTACGATCATCAAACAAGGTCACAGCGTATGTACGTACAGACTGTATTCAAGTACAGAACACTGTTTTACATGCCCTTAAAAAAATTTAAACTGTTTAATTTAAATAAAAAGCACTAATAATAATTGATACATTTTCCAGTGCGCAAAATCTCCTTTTAGAAAATTATGTGCGCCTTGATACATCGCTAGGTCGGGCTTTCTATAGATTTGCCATAATCACCATATTAGACAGATTGGTGATCGCAGGAAGATGTTACAGCTACAAAGGTAGACGCTGCTGCCGATTTTCTGATTTTCCCCTAAGTCCCCTTTTTCGACATCCATGGATGACATGAAGTGATTCCATTCTAAAGCCGAGGCCACACGGCGGGTATTACAAATTTATAATTTATAAATAATTAACTTACATCTATGTTTGCATATCTTGGCTTTGGGTGCTTTCAAGGGGGGCAACTCATCCACCACGGGCCTGGCTTTCCTCCCCCTCTCAATCAACTTAGTGAAGAACGTCTCACATATTCTCTCCAGTTTAGGACTCTGTTGGACTCCTGTTCCACCTTCCAGTGTCTTGTAGTACAGTTCCGCGGGGGAACTGCGGTACCACATCTTTGAAGGCTACAAAAGGAATGCGTACTTTTACGGCAATGTTACTAGTAGTTTTTGAAGGTTTCATGGTTATTGATGGATCATAAACTTTGACTGGTAAAAATTAACCATGGGTAAGAAAGATCCTGTCAAAATATATTTGAATATCGCCTGGAACTGAGGTGACATCATCAAGGATATAGCCGCATGGGACGTCGAGATGCAAAATCTCTTCTGCTGACGATGACCATGTCCGTAGAACTACGAATTTATTAGGTTCCGCACATTCATTGAGGTTAAATGAATATCATCAATATACTTACTTCTTCTTCATCAGAATTATGTTCTTTGGACCATAGTTTCATTTTCTCAATCAGATCCTTCGACGTCTTGCAATAATTTTTCCTGAAAATATAAAGTATAACTTTAATTTTTTTTACTTAAACTTTTAATCATATCACATTCATATTATAAATGCGAAAGTAGCTCTCTCTCATCTACATGTACACTCGAGAACAAAATATGTATCCACTTTTGAACCTTGTCACATTCACCTTTAATTAACATTTCCCTCAACGCACTACATAGGAATCAGCAGGAGTGACTCTAACATGGTAAGTGGATAAATGTACAAAAATGGACAAATATTTTTGAACTCGGCTGTACACTTACTAAACAGCTACTTACGTACTGCTGTGTAAATAATAAGATTAACGCGTTCAAAAAGAACTAGAAACTTACGTAAAAGGAGGACAAAGAAACTTTCGCATTTATATTAATAGTATGTTAGACAACAGCGAGCCGACCTCCTTCGTATATGTATATATCCAATAAAACAAAAATGCATTGAACACGGCAATTTTATTATTTAACAAACTTCCCGAAAATCTAAAATTGCTCCCAACTAAATAATTTAAAACTCGACTAACTAATGGCTTTTACAAAAATACTTTTATACTATCAAAGAGTATTTAGACTGCAAGGCTTATTAAAAAAAAATTTTTTAAGGTAATTTTAATTAATTATACTCATAGTATGTTTTTTAGCAATATTATTATGCAGCGATGGCAAACTTTTTAAGGGTTCTCTATAAATTAATGACAATTAAATCTTTGTAACTTACCAAAAAGTTGATAAATAAATAACATTTCAACATTTCATTTCATTTTAAATAAAACTCACCTGTATTCCTCTAAGATCTTCTCCCTATCTGTAAGCGGTCTCCTCGCAGCCGATTCTCGTCTCCTAGGAGATGTGTCTCTGGTTCTGCTTCGTGAGTGTGAGTCTCGCGGGGGTGAATAGTAGCTCCGTCTGCTGGGAGAGCGGTGGTGACGTCTATCATCGCGGGGATCACACCGGCTGTGACTTCTGTGATCACGCAGTGAGCTGTGACGTCTTTCATGCTCGTATCTGAAATAGTTTTTTAATTAATCATGTGGTAATATGTCAGGTAACAGTATCAGTCAGGTATCCCAGAGTTGCCCAAAAAAAGGAAAATAAAAATCGTGAGTCGGACTCCCGCATGGAGAGTTCTGTTCTGTACGATTGGCATTTTTGTAACCTTTAATTCATTTTAAGGAGTTTTATAATTCTTATTATAGTTATTTCATTTGGTGTCAACTAGCTATTACTTAAGATTCCATTTTGTAGTTTCCGCTTTCTGCTCTTTGTAAGATATATATATATAAAATATAAAAAATCAAAATGACTGATTTTATGATTTTATTATCATGGTTATATAAATAGTTTGTAAATTGAAACATTGACAAATTTAGTTTGTGAAATGATGACTTGCTAATAAATTTTGGTTGAAACTATTATAGAGAATAATTCAATAAAAGATAATAAGCAATTAGAAAATTAGAGAAAAAAGAGAAGAGAAGATTTGGCAACCTATTCCTTACCTTCTTTTCTCATACTCCCTTCTTTCATAGTATTTTTCTCTCTCTCTTTCACTGAGATGCTTCTCTCTGTAATATCTCTCTCTGTCCCTTTCATCTCTGTGACTGTGCCGGGAAGGACTCCTGCTCCTTTGGCGGCTGCGACTCCGTGATCTGTCTCGCTGCCTCATCTCTCTGTAGTACCTGAAAATTCATAATAATTTCGATTTAAAGTCGGACCACAATTGACTTAGACATCAATGAACATCCAAAAAATAAAACATACATACCTTCAAACATATAACCTCTATCTCTTTTGAAGTCGGTTAAATAGAATTACACATAGCTGGCCAATGATTTGTATTGATTATATATAGTCCATGGCTAACAATTTTCGGAAGAAGTTACGTGTGTGTAAGAAGTAGGTCAGTATAGTATAAGTTCAGCAGTCGCACTGTCTAGCTTATAGCACCTTTATGTTTTTTAAATAGCTATCTGATGAAGGTACATACATACATATCTTATGTAAATGCACGGCAACGGCAGAATATTTAAGGTTTATAGTAAGGGTCTGCACCTAGGGACCAAATATTACAACCAAGCATTTTTTAGGCTAGGTTAGCTCTATTAACTGAATTTCCTCGTAGAATTAATCCATAAATAAGGAATATTGTGACATAGCGAAGGACATATTTTATCAACCTGATAAAGTTGATGGCTATGCCTAAAAATTTATAAGAATTCACTTGATCAACAGATAATGTCATAATAAATAAATCAATTTATAAAGGTGGTGTTGTACCAGTCTAATGTGTCAGTCAGTATAATATTGCCATAATTTAGTACTACTATTATGAATAAGTAAGTTTTTGTTTCTTAGTCCATTTTATAAGTTTATAAAGCTCATTAATTATAGTTGATTCAGGATTCATTACATATTATTATCTGCACATTTGGCAACCTGCCAACCCAACATTAGGGACTTAATGTAAGGGGATTTACCATAATCACTATACTTGGCAAGTATATTGGCCCATCTCCTCTTTTATTCCTTTGACACATGCTGAACACCAATAGGATACAGTGGAGTCATAATCATGTTACCATTGTAGGTATTAAACCCTACAGTATGAATTACTGTACTGTTTATGTCCACTGGGGCTATTTAAGAAGTTACGTAAGCACTGGTAGGGGGTGGGGTGAGTCTTTGCTTTGCTTATTTTCCATGAGATGGAGGATGGGAAGGATGGCTGGTGATTACATCAGCATTATTTCCTTTTTTGTATTCTCTGCAAGACTAAATTATTATTTAAACATATAACAGCCCTACTTGTCTATAAGCGAAAGCGAACTGCATGTTTTTATTATTCAATTATTTCTATCAGTTCTAATTTATAGGCTTAAATATTATATTTGACTTGCAAAACTGTATTTCCTATATTTTTTATTATTTACGTAGAGAGTATGTTTGCAGTCAGGCTATTCATTCATAAATTGCAACTTAAATATAGCACCACATGAGCTATCTACATCTATTCAAATACATGATTTATATTTGATACAAACACAAAAACTACACATACCTTTCTTTTCTTTCTCTATCATGATCCCAGCTGTGTTCCCGACTACGATCACTGGTATGCCTTCTATCATTTCGAGGAGAGTGCCTTTTCAATCTATCCAGATTAGAGGGTTGATATTTATCAATCTTAGAGCTAGCACTCGCTCTGCCATCCCTCTGACTGTAATAGCTACTATCTGACAAGCTCGGTGAATTTACTCTTTCAGATTTTACAGTTTCCATTTTAATATTCCCATAGTTCCATGACTCAAATTTGGTATCTGTCGCAGAACTGTAGCTCGGTTCTCGCGTGTAGTCCGTCGCAGCGGGGGAGTATTGCTGAGTCGAATTTACATTAGGATAGTACGGCAATGTAGGCGGAGGAAAGCCCAGAGGTGGAACGTTTACAGGAAAGTAGGATAGTGACTGCTCCGCAGGTGGTACGGGTGGCACAGAATACGGTGGAGGGTGGTTGTATAAGGGCGGGGGTGGTACATCGGGCGGTAATATCAGCGGCGGCACGTTTATATTCGGTGGTGGCACGCTATAATCAATCGGAGGTACTGACATATTTACGTCACTTGCAAGATAGCTGTGGGTTGAAGAAACAATATGGTGAGTTTAAAAAGTTATTTTTAGTGTTGAATCGTGTCAATGTTTTATTGTTTCGATTCTTTTCAATTATTTTAGCGCATATAGTTATGTTTACCACTAACTAACCACTGCAAAATGACATTTGACTTGACAGATTGGGTTGAAATATTCGCCATTCGGGGAATGACATTTCAATTTTCGTTCGAAACTTTTTACACTTAACATACATAATAATAATGTTCCAAAATTCTGACGAAAGCATGTTTAAATCTGACTCCGTTTGACTTCATGGCAAAAATGCTTTTTTCTGACTTTATTTATTAGGGTTCCGTATCTAAAAAGGAACTCATTTAGTATCACTTTGTAGTTCGTCCGTCAAGACACATTTTCTGAGGAACCCGTAGAGTTATCAAGTTGAAATTAATTTCAAATACTCAAGCGTGCAGTCTTTTGGAACTGTAAAAAAAATCAAGTTTCTAAGTCAACGCAATAAAAACATAGAATAAAAACCTATGGGGTACTTCCCATTGACTTATAATCAGGAAAGGCAAGAAGTATAGGAATAAATATGAAATGTATAATTTCTTTATATCTTATTAGAATTGTTTTCACGATTACAAACTCTTTCGGCGCAAGCGTTATTTGTATTTTAATGTGTACGTTAACTATTGCTCGTGATATTACGCCAGACGCCATATTCTTTACGGAACCCTTGTTGCGTGAGTGACTCCACTTGACCGGTTTTTTAAAGTATAGGTGATATTATTTATTTTTGAAACTATTATAATGACTATTAGGATAAACTTCATAAAAGGAATACAACAAGAAAACAGTTCCAATATATTTATTTCAACTTATAACAAACAATTAAGGTTTTGACAAACACTTCTAATCTTTGCACTACCAAGGCATTCACTGTCTTTGTAAAAAACACCAAACTGCCCTTCAGTGAGGGCCCTCAGGTTCTGCCCTAACAACACTGTTAGGCCTTCAGAATTATTTACTATTCTACAAGGAACTAAGGGTTTTGTGTGTTGAAATCTAAAATAACAATCTAAAATATCGTTTTTGGCTAATTCCGTAGGTTCATCGTTTATCCAATGTGGTGACCCTGTGAAGCATAGATTATTCCATAAGGCTGGATGCTTTGTACTCGCTACCTGAAAAGATAAAATATTGTATATTATTACATATACTGTACATTGGAGATATTTAAGAAAAATTAATATTACACACACTTTTAATTAAAAAATAGACTAGAGCAAGTCTAGACTAGTCAGCTAAGCATTATGTTCTAAGGTTTGAATTAGTGTTCTTCATCAACTTTTATTTTGTGTGTCTAGGTAGTCTTGAAATCAGGAACAAGTATCTTCTACATCAACACCTACCATCTTTGGCCACACACCATCAGATAAGACTGTTACCCATTAGACAGTTTTGCGTCGTAAACTGCGCGTCTATAGTAAGGTACAGTATGAAATAGCAATGGAGTTCAATATTATAAGCCTTGCTATAAGAGTTTGTAGTAGGCCTCCTGGCCCCCCTGCCACACAAGCATGATGGATTGCTTCCAACAGCACCACAAGACAAAAATAGCTTACCACATAAATGTTATTCCTAGTTATATCCTTTTTAAAAACAAAGTATGCATGTTTGTAATTGTTCAAGCAGCACCGCTGCCCAACTGTCCACTGATGAATACCTCCATGCTCACCCACAACATGTCCTGTGTCTATATCAATGAATAGGCCTTTCTTTGTTTGGATGTACTGAAAACAAATCAGGGTATTGATAGTAATAATAGAGTTGACATATTTGTAATGTTATTTCTAGGACAAAATACAGATCATAATTTGCTAGGAATACAGGGTGTAAAAGTAACAATAAGAATCATATTTAATCTATCAAAATTCTAATTATAGGATTTGCCTCAAATAGCAGCTTATTATTGTACCCTCATATAATAATAAAGTAGGAATTTATTTTTTCTTACTTCTTCAATAAAATCCTGAAACCTTTTTTTCCCAATGAAACAAATACCAGTGCTCTCTTTTTTCTTGGCAATATTCAGAAGTCCTTCAGTCTTTGCTATCTGTTTTACTTCAGCTTTCAGCAGGTGAGCGAGAGGGAACATGCATCGTCTCAGTGAGAATTGTTTGACTTGGCACAGGAAGAATGTTTGGTCTTTAAATGTGTCCTTTGGTTGCAGTAATTTAACACCTGGAAAATTTATTTTTTATATAATGCTTGAATATACTAGCTTTTGTCTGCAACATTGTCTGCATAGATTTTGGAACTAAATGCTAGATCAGGAAAAAAGTACCCTATATCCTTTTCCAGACCTACCTAGTAGACTGTCCTGTAAAAAAAATCTAGTCACTCTGACCCTCTGTTATGATGGGAAGGAAGACCAAACAAGCTCACTTTCATATTTATTATATTAGTATGGATAAAGATAACACACAAAGGCTTCTGGGTTAAGCCTTTTTATCAAATAACTTGACCTAGATGTGAGATGAAAACCATGAGTGTCCTATAAGGGTTCCTTTTTTCCTTTCTAGGTAAGGAAACTTAAAAGAAGATAATAACAATAAATAGATTTTCATACATACCTTCATCTTCTTTATACTGCTCTAAGAAAGGGCCAAAAGATGTATTAGCATAGTGTCCAGTAGCAATAGCATCAATGCCTAAATTGTTCCTGCAATGTTCGAAAAAACGATCAAATTTTATAAATCTGTTGCACAGAATGTCAGGATTCGGTGTCAACCCATTCTGGTACTCCTCCAGCAATACACTGAAAACCTCATTCCAGTATTCTTTTATGAAATAGACTCTGTGTAGTGGGATATTGAGCTTGCGACAGACAAATGTTGCGTCTTCAAAATCTCGCTCGTCTGAGCAGAAACCAGCTTCATAATTGCTGTCCCAATTCCTCATGAAAACACCTTCAATTTGGTAGCCTAAAATTCCGATATAAATCAGGAATAAATTGTTAGTAGTATACAAACAAAATGAAAGTGTAATAAGATACAAAACCAGATTTATTTACCTGCTTTTTTGAGTAAAAGTGCAGCAACAGCACTGTCGACTCCTCCAGAAATACCCAAAGCTATTTTACGGAACATTTCGATTTCAAAGAAAATGCAAATGTAGCAGAGAGAAATATACTTTAACCTTTTACTGATTGAAAGTAATTATTGGAGACTAGATTGAAGTCATTTGAACCACTATTTGAACTTGAAGTCACTGCTTGAAGTGATTGAAATTTGAAGTAACCTAAAACTAAAACAAGACGTCAAATTTTTTTATCCTTTACGACGGACAATGATCGAGAAAACGTTACATAGTAAAATAAGGTCGAAAAATGTAAAGCGCGTACATTTAGGTTCGAAAAGCCTATTCATAATAAGACAAAATTATTTGACAGCTTTTGGGCTTGACTTAAATATTTTGTCAAATATCAACATTCAACATATTCTTTATATTTCGGACAGCTATCTGTATTACTCCTGTCAATTAGCACTTTTTTGTAGAACGTTGTTATGGAAAAAGATCGAGCATAGAATTAGTATGAGAATTCTGGCAACATTTGAATGTTTGTCTCTTTCTTACTAAAATAACTTGCTACTACGATACGAAACGAAAGTAAAGTACGAAGCAATTAGCAAACTAGCTAGCAAGCAAAAGTGAGTTGACATTTTTCGTGTTGTAGGTTATTATTGTCTTGTCTTTGCGGTTTTTAGTAGTTTTTGAAGTATATCTTAAACTAAAATGTCTAATATTAACCTACAATGTCTGCTGGGGATCCAGTGCAATGATTTCGTGATGATTGCGGCTGACCAGTCGAATAGTCACAGTATTATGGTGATGAAAGACGGTGAGTTTGCGGTTTCTAACTTTCGTTTGTTTTCATATTTCCTTCGGTTCCCTCTGAATATTATTGCATATTTCTAGACGAGGAGAAGATCTACAAGATATCTGACAGGTTGGTGATGGGTGTTATTGGCGATTCTGGCGATACGACTCAATTTGCTGAGTACATTGCAAAAAACATTCAGCTATACAAAATGCGCAATGGGTACGAGCTTGGGCCGACCGCAGCTGCTAATTTTACCCGCCGGAATCTTGCTGAGTACTTAAGGAGCAGTGTGAGTTCTAGTTATATCACGAAATAAATTTATAAGTCACCTAGAAAATTAATTCATGTCCTTACTGGGCTCTAACAGGCTAATTATGTGTTTAGGATTTATTTTGTACATCTTGCTGGAAATGTTATTTGTCCAGTTGCAAGTATTGGTCTAGTTGAATATTATATTACCTATAATGAGTCAAGACCATTTTCAAATAAGCATTGCAATATTTCTATAACACTTGACTAATTTCAGAACAGTTATCATAATTAAGATTCTTAATTATTAGTTAGTTTCGAATCCATTCACCTGATTCGGTGGTTTCTGTGAATGTGAGCAGGGATGGGCTGGTAACCCTTTGAAGTTTTTTGCTCGTGTTGCATATTTTTGGAACTAATTTTTTAAAAGTAGTTCAAAAATCACACCTTTCATTATTAAAAAGAAAGTTGCTGGTCACTTCTAGCACTAAATTGATCCACATATTAAAACTGCATGGTGCTTATGATCTGTAACCTCATGGAAGGTCCAATATGCCCAACACTAGACTAGCAGCAGATTATGATGATGTCTTTTTTTTGGGCAATTTGTATGAATGTGGAAGATGCATGGAAAAATATTTTTTGTCTAAATTGATAGTCCATTTAAAAAGGTATCATTTTTTTCTTGATACGACTAATACTTTAGTACAACTCTCCAAAAAAATAATTATAGTTATGTGTTGCCAAAACGCTTCATATAAATTGGGTGACATTTGTGACGTCACACGTGTTTTAGAGCGTTAAAATATATGGAGCTTGTTTGATATTTTGAGTTATCTCGTAAAATGTCTCGTTTATGTGTTATATACCCCTATAATAAAGTTTTCAAAATACAATGAGAAAACTAAATCTAATAAGCATTTTACTATTTGAGGAACTAAATTTTTGAGACATTAGTCCTTGCAAAATCCAAATAAAAAATCAAAATTATTACATATTTTTATTTTGGTGGGATTTCTTTATTATTATAACATACATTATCTTTTGCTATAATCTACAATTCAACCGAATCTAATTTAGTTGCATCTTCCCTATTATTTAAGAAAGATTAGTACACAAAATAAAATTCTGTACAATTTTGAAATAAATAAAAATACTTTTGTTATACTTCTTAAATGAAAAACTTTAATGTTGCAGACCCCCTACTTTGTAAATCTGCTCATGGCTGGGTATGATAAAGAGAATGGCCCGGAGCTCTATCTGATGGACTACCTTGCCTCTAGTGTGAAAGTGCCGTTTGCAGCTCACGGATTTGGTGGCTTCCTCAGCTTGAGTGTTATGGATCGCTATCATAAGAAAGGTGAATGTTATGGTAGTACATATATAGAACCAGCAATTTTAAGTTCAAAATTAGTGTAGATTTGTATACTATCTTACTTTGAACGTATGTTCATTGAGAAAAGTCAATTAGATCGTCTGTAGTCTCATCATGTTTTGCAATGCTGTAGATTTACAAGATTGAGTAATTAATGCATAGGATCTAATGCACATTAATTTTTAATTCATATCTCCATGCAAATCAATTCAGTATGACAAGATTAAAATACATAACCCCAAGTTAAGAATTTTCATTTTATAACTACTCTTACAACTGTTGCAAATGAAATAAAATGGTTTTAACTAAGGTTTTTTTAACATTTCAGATGCAACTGAACAAGAGGCATATGAAATCCTTCAGAAATGTGTAACTGAAATACACAAGCGACTGTTTGTTAGTCTACCTAACTTCCAAGTGACTGTGGTCAACAGGGATGGAATCAAAATCCTGCCTGTCATTAACGCTGCATCTATCAATGCTGCTTAATTTTTTATTGGTAGGGTAGAATAAAACAATCTTTTTTAATGCTGTTGTTTTATTTTAATTTATCCACATTCCAGAATATCATGGAAATAATGCAACATTTAGCAGTTTTCTCTGTTTTTTGCAGCTTTGACTAAGATATTATTGCGTGAGTTATAAAGAGCAACATGTTTCTAGCAGAAGCACGGTTCAGTTCTCATAATACTTTTCCACATTGCGTAACAATGGAAGTGATAAAATGTTGAGCTTAGCAATTTTAAATTAACTTTTCAGTGTGTCATGTCAACAAAAGTATAAAATAAAACTACATTGCACTTAGAATTAGATTTATTGGATTACAAAATACACATGAGCACAAAGTATGTTCATCAATAAATTCCATTCAACAATGTTTCCTGGTAACTCAGAAATACATTTTAATAGGCCAGGGTCTAAAAGGTACATTTAGTTTAAATTTATTGGTGTACCACCCGAATAGGAGTTAGGCTGTGGATTTAATGTAGGGGGAATAAGTAGGCTCCAATCAGCACTGTATTGTGAAGAGTGTATCGATTGACTGAATTTATTTCAAATTTTAAATATATTTTCGTCCAGGCCTGCTATAGAAAACCTGTTTCATGTTAATCGGGAACTAAGGTTATTTGCTTGATAAAAGTTTCATACTACATTTCTGTTGCCATAATTTTTTAAAATAGAATAGCCAGGTTTGTGCAGTAATTATCATTAATAAACAACTTCCTAGGGAATCCCAATTTAAGTTTTTTCACACTATTTTTAGGTTATTGTTCAAAGCGCCATTCAGGGACCATAATCTGCGTAACGGCTATTTTAGCTAAACTATAATGTACGCTAATGATATTTATTTCGCGACACTATAATTCCATCTCCTATTTTTAGGTAGTTATCAAATTAAAAGATTATGGCAACATACATTTAGTATGGAAGCATTCTGAGCGGAATCCCGTTAATGTACGCTACAATAGCATTTACGCTTTTGAACGATATTAATGAAAAGTGTGAAAAATGAAAATTGCGATTCACAGTTGGATGAAAATGACTTCTGAATAATTACTGCGCCACAAAACCAGATATTCGTATTCTAAAAGTAAGTAAATTAAATTTACTATAAATGTTTAGACGGTCAAATCGCCTTAATACCGTTATTTAGAATTACTATCAGCGACGGTACCACATAACAATACTTCACTATCAGAAAACGCAAAAATATCTCCACGATAATTAGATATCTACATGATTTTGTCGCATTCGTAACGAACGAAATTAGTTTAAATTGCTCGCCGTAAGTTTGAATTAATTTGCTTGTACGCTGGAGACACCGGAGACCTCGATTTATCTCTATGCGCAAAGTGAAGGAGCCCTGACGGTACGTCAATTCAGGTACACTCGAGTACAAAAATATGTATCCACTTCTGTACCATGTCATATTCACATTTAATTGACGTTTACCTAAACACACTGCATAGGAACGAGAAACGATGAAACTGACATGGTACTAAAGTAGATACATATTTTTGTAATCAAGTGTATCTACAGGGCCGGAGTTTCGTTCTGTTGTGTGTATGTGCATACATTTTATAAGAACACTGATTCTTATACATTACACATTTTCTGGATAGTTTCTATGAATGTTTGTTAGAGGATTGTGTATGTCGCAGTATTAGCAGCGTCTAACCGCCAGGTTTGATGCGTTCAGGGCTGGAGGCTGCAGGCGTGTCCTGGCTGTCCGCCTGAGAGTTGTTGATGTTGTCATTGTCACCTGCCTCGACCTCGTTGTCCGAGCCTTGGTCTACAACACCAATTAATATTTAATTATCATCTTCACCCACTCTTAAATCGACCATTTCTGAGTATGGACAATAAGTTTGCAGTAAGCAGACAAATAGTTTTTTTTTCTTCAAATAAAACTAAATCCAATATAATCAATGGATAGCGCGGTGTCTGTCACTGACAGCTGCTATCAGTAACACATCACTGTTTGGTGGCAAACAGACTACATGATGGTACCACAGGGTACTACCAATAAAATCGAGTCTGGCATGAATCATGGTACCCTGCACTGGGAAACAAACCCGCGACTACCGCAACTAAACCACAGAGGCGATTAATTTTTTTAGAGATTTTGTTAAATAATATTTCGTGAAATTGATACCAGACAAACCTTTTTTATCAGCCGGCAAGTCCTCAGTCCTGTTAGCGACTTGGAAGTGGTACTCCAGTTCGTCAAAGTCAAACACTTGGTCTGTCGGCAGCAAGCACGGCAGGTACGCCGGGAACGTAGGCTTGCAGGCTATCACTGAAATATATGTAAATATACAAAATGATTTTTGTATATTTAGGCCATGGAGGTGACGGCTTTGCCAGTGTTAAGACGTGCTCATTGTTGAAAAACTACTCTCGAAAGCCGTTTAGATTTCGAATTGTTACGACCATTCATATCCCAAAATAGAGTAGGTATTTGATAGTATCAACTGAGTGTATAATATAAGCGCCACTTTGAACACTTAAGCCTCATCCACACGTAGTGATTGATAGCTGCTGTTTTCCGCTAACAAAAATTAGCTTGTTGTGACTTAAAAGCAGCTGAGCACGAGTGTAATAGCTGCTATAAAATTGAACCTGGTCAATTTTATCGCTAGCAAAAAATAAATATGTATGACAGGTTAGTTGAGATTCTAATAGAAATGGTATAGGCTATATATACTTACAAGGGTAAATATTGTCATCGGTATTGAACAAATTGTGTGTTTCACTAGTCTTTGCCAGGAACTTGGTAAGCGCCTTCTCTATATCCCGCTTCTGACTTGCCGCCTTCTCTCTAATCGCCTCGTATTCTGTCACCGGTTGTTTATGGGTCTGAAAAATGCATATCACATCAGTTTTATGAATCTGTTGCCTTTTCACAACTAAATGACTGAACCGATTTTGATGAAATTTGGCATGCACATAGTATGTAGAAGGGCAAAGGCTACTTTTTATCTCAAATAAAGGTTTCCCGATATTAGATTTTTTGTAGTTACAAAGGATACAAATCCTGAGTATCATCACATAAATACCAGAATTCAACACTGCTGTCTTGTCAAATATAGGAAATTAGGCAATAAATTTTGTTTTTCCTGGAAATAGAACAATGACCATGATTTTAAAGACACCCTGATTGTTGCTCTGTGGGAATACAGGTGCCATTTCCTTCATCATCATCATCAGCCAGGAACCGTCAACTGCTGGAGATAGGCCTCCCTAATGGTACGCCACATCGACCGGTCACCTGCATCCAGCGACTCCCTGCGACTCTAACCAGGTCGTCGGTCCACCTAGTAGGGGGATGGCCTGGTAGACGTTTCCCAGTACATGGTCACAACTCGAGAACCTTTACTCCCAACCGGTTTCATTCCTAAACACCAACCAAACCAAGTATCACAGATATGCCTCAGTGGGAAACTTAAACTGTTGAATTTACTCTTTGCTTTGACTCTGCCATAGTGAATCAACCTTATCTTTGCAGGATCCTGGTTTAAAATGAGAATACTTACAGGAGTTCGAATGTAAGCATGAGGGTCTGGTAATGGTGGCAAGTGGAATGGAATGTGCGGAGCTGGCTTGGCTTTAGAGCCTGCAGACAGCATTGCTGGAGTCCTCGGTGCTGGTGCTTGCTGTGGGGGCTGGATCACATGCCTGTTCGGTCTAGCCGCGTACTGTTCTAGATTTTTCAGACTTATTCCTGGAAAAATATTCAAGTTCAAATATATAAATATTGAATGCTTACTTTAATAAATATGTTTATTTATATCTTGTCAATTCATATTTTTTAAATAATGAAATGAACATATTAAGAAACAAGCTTTCTCCTCCATCTATAAGACACTTTGTAAACAAAAAATTCCAACAAATTAATGGTAAACATATTTTTTTCAATTTTAGACTTTAAAAGAAGCTTTTAAAAATAAAATTACATTTATGCAATATGTGGTAGTGTGTAAATGTATTGATTTTTTCATGTCTACATGGCAGAACATAATTATGGCATCTGTTGTCTGTGTTATTTTATTTATACACCATTTAACCTTTGTGCCACATATGCTATTTTGTGTCTTGTTTCTTGGTGTAAAATAAATAATATTTTTGTTGTAAATTGGATTTGAAACTTTCTTGGGTAATGCAAAAGGAAAATAAACTGTGTATTACTGTATGTTTCACAAATCTAAAGTTGCTAGTGTATCAACCAAATAATAATATTAAAAAAAATTAAAAGCATAACACTTTTGAGCTGACTGTGACACCACTAATATAATATACAAACCCATATTAATAAGCCCCATAACAACATCACTGAGGGCAGGTTCCACTCTACCAGCGAGCTCACAGAATCCTTTGGAAGAATTGCCCACTTCTGTGAAAACTGAAAATAAATATAACAAGCTTGAAGTAGGTGTCCTGGATGTAGAATATATCATACTCAATACTTCTTCTAGTTAGTGGAATCGGTACTACACATTTTAGTTATTACTAATGTCAAAATAATACTTTCATTGGTTCCACAGATTGAATTTAAAATTTTGTGATCAATTTATCATTAAAAAATTCTTCAATAGAGACTAAAATTTTGAGATTTTCTTATATTCCTTAAGTTAGACATAAGACAAAAGGAACTACTTTTAAATGAAAATTCAATTTAAAAATATTAAATTGTTAGTATAGGGTGAATCTAACATCTGGAGATTTTATAGGTAATTAGTGATAATTCCTTTTTCACTTTCTGAAGAATACATGAAGGAAGTAGCAGGCCAATTTAGTAATGACATAAAAATGAGAATTTTACTCAAAATTAACTTATTTTTCTATAGAGATATCTTACAGTGGTAAGATGTAACACATCAAGGACGTGGTATATGTGAGTCGAACTCTTTAATTTATTGTTGTCATAGAAAGTTATATTATCCATGGTATGATATTAACAAATAACAGTATCAACCCTGCCTCCAGGGAATCTCTGTTGGGGTAATAATGTGACTGTTTTGGACATTGAGGGCAGTATAAGCATCTTAAATGAAGCTGAAATTAATTTCAATTCCAATATCACTGTAACCAAGAAAATTTGATAATGTCAAAGTAGTGATGATTCCTTTGAAAAGATATCGGTTCAGCCGTCCTTATAGTCCTAAATGGTGTTAATAGCCTGTAGTAATCATATAACTTAGTAATCTACATAAATAAATATTACTGAGTTTATATGATCTTTTTGTTAGTTGATTGAAAAATCATCATCAACAGCCTATTACATATATCCCCACTGCAGGGACTCAGGCCTATTTGGCTCACCTGCACTTTAGGTGACTACTACAGACCCGGAGATGACTGCAGGGCAGAAATCCCATCGGATAGATTAGGTTTGTTAGGTGTTTTTTTATACAGACCCGGAGATGAGTGCAGGGCAGAAAGTGCAGAAACCCATCGGATAGATTTGCATGATGAGTTCTACAAGCAAAAAGTCACCTAAAGTGCAGTCCTTCCGCCTATTTTCCTACAGAGAGTAAAGGTTAGCCACTTACAGCATTGGAGCATTTCAGTTAGGGTTTCAAGAGATGTTTTGTCGGCTGATTCAAAGCCAGTTTCCAGGAGTACAGTGGCCACAGCTATGTTAAGTACCCTTCGCCGGGCGTCAGCACCACACTCAACCTTTTCTGCACTCTCTGTCATTTTGATATTATTATTATTATGATTTACATTAAAATCTTGAAAATATCAATAAATAATTGATGTATTGCAATGCAACAGACATAAAAATAATTTTATAGAAATTAATTTTGACATTGACATTTGAGAACCGTCTTTTTTGGGTAATTTTTTCACTAGGAACCAGGAACAGGCAAAAGTAACCCCTTATACAGCCTAGTCTTGAATTTCCTATAACATGTTTTCTTACATATTACTAGATATATCATCTTGTATAAAGATATAGTACGAACGCTCAAACTGGTGGATTTTATTTTGTACTATGAATGTTCAATATACACCTTGAGATTGTAGCACGAACCGTCAACATAATGTTGTGATATATATAGCCACTAGCGACTTCCATGAACTTAACGAATGACTTGACAACGTGACTTCCGTTGTCACCAACTTGTCTCTGACATTAAAAACAAATATTTAAGTTTTTCGTTCTGACGTTGACATTGAGAATTGACATTTGGTTGACATGGTGGATCGAAACGAAGTGTAGATTTGTCGCAGATCGCACAATTTTTATCAAATTTTAAAGATATTTTTTCTTCTGAACAAAGAATAAGTATTAGAATCACTTCCTCTTCCATAACATCAAAAACCCGAAGTGACTGAGTTGATGTACTGTCGCTAGATCCTAAAATATCGAATACATCTGTGTCTGGTAAGCTTTCTCTTGTCTTCTAAAAATCAATCAGAAATAATTAAACGTATCGCAAGCGATTGATGACGAATTTATTTAAAGCTCTCGTGCGTGCCATTTCTAAGGAAAATATATTTTATTACAGATAGCACCATCTTTTCCAAGTTCATTCAAAATGGTTCGAGTTTATGCTCTTTTGGTACTTTATAAAGGAGTGAACAGTGGCACTATCCTGAAAGCAGCGTACGACTTACAAAGCTTCAGTTTCTTCCAAAGAGGTTCGGTGCAAGAGTTTATGACATTTGTCAGTAAAACTATGGTCGAAAGAACACAGCCGAGCTCAAGACAATCAGTTAAGGAGGGGGAGTACATGTGTCAGGTGTATGTCCGAGCTGATAATTTAGCTGGAGTATTGGTGTCGGACCATGAGTATCCAAACCGAGTAGCGCATACGTTAATTACAAAGATACTCGATGAGTTCACAATGAAAGTGCCAGCCAGTCAATGGCCAACTGGAGATGAATCTAATATTGACTTCCCCATTTTACCAGAATATCTGGCTCGATACCAGAATCCACGGGAAGCCGATGCTTTGACGAAAATACAAACTGATCTCGATGAAACAAAAATTATTCTGCATGATACAATAAAGGCTGTTTTAGAGAGAGGGGAGAAGCTAGATGATTTAGTTGCTAAATCTGACAGTCTCTCTATGCATAGCAAAGCTTTCTACAAGACCGCACGCAAGACCAATAGCTGTTGTAACTTTTGAATCATTCCATTTAGCCATGCATTGATGTAAGACTTTCATAGAAAAATTTTAAATACATTTTAGAGCAGATTCTTAATACCACTGGCACTTAATTGTTATACACAAAGTATTAGAAATTAAAAATAAATCTGTCCTTATATTCATGGTTAGATCTGGTCTAAATGTTATTTAAATTTTAAACTTCTTTGATATATCTAAATGGGTATTTTGAATTTGTACTTGTACAATGTTAAATTTTTAACAACTCGTGGCTGCATTAGTAATGTCTGGAAATTATAACATGAGTGAACATAGGAATAAAGCGATTTGACTAGTCTTGATGACACCTTTTTGGTTTTCAATAGTTGTATAAGTTAAAATAGTTAAAATTAATTCAGTATCAACTTTTCTAGTTCATCAGTCATTACACAAGAAAGGGACACATTTACATTACTTACATCACAGCAAGCTGCAAAATGTATTTGCAAATGAATTATGCTACCTAAAAATTAACAGTGAACTTTGTGGTAAATAAAACCATATGATTGCTTAACTTAAATTAACCTTAATTGATGGTCTGAAACAGAAAATCATGAGTGCTCCTTGGTAGTAGATATTCAAAGAGCTGTGATTTGAGAGTAAAGTTATCTTCTAATTTTTTGTCCAAGATATACTATTGTCAGACATAGTATCACTTAATATTAGGTGAGATTGTGGTGCATGTGAGTGCACCACCGATGTTGGCCTCAACTGCTATGGAGTTTGAAACTATTGAATTTGAATTGAAAAATTAAATACCGGTGACTATGATTTGCTATTAATATAAATTATGTATTGAAAGTTTTATCTACGGAGCAGAAATTTTTAGAGGTATGTGCACATGATGCATATTGGGCTAGTGTTTGTCTATTTTAAATAGCAACCAAAGTTTTTACAAGCATATTCACATTTTTTGTTATAATTACACCTTTAAGTGCACCTTTTTAATTTATTATATTATCATTGGTTTTGCCAAAAAATATTTAAATTACCTTGTTTAATTCTGATACCTCGGAATATTTTTTTAAAATAAAAGCTATTTTATACTTTCCAAGTATTTCTAATGTAGCCAGATTCCCTTGTATATTGTACTTTACTCAGATATGTTTTAAATATATAACATAATTATTAATTATAGCTTTAAAGGTATGTTTTTGTATTAAATAGGTCATAGTTTAGACACTGATTACATATGTTCAGACTGTAGTTATTAGCAAAATGTATATTGTTTGCTTTGAATTTGTTGTGTGGAGAAGTATATTTTTTTACAATGGCTTTGAGTTAAGCTTTTCTCTTATTTAAGTACAGCACAGAATGTAAATGATGTCAAATAACTAGCAGTTGCAATGTAAATTGGAAGGATGATGTGTAAATGTTTTACAGTTAAATTGAGATGGGTATACAATTGTTAATAAGATGTATTATTATATTCTATAGACTGTTGGAAGTTGACCCGAGAACAATAAAAATCCCTTTAAAACCAAGACCTAAAGAGATGATGCAAGCAATCTATTCGAAAACCAAGCACACTTTTTTCCTAACTACTATTTTTGCAAATGCTATTTAGGTATTTCAAAAAATAATTTGTCTTGGCGGTTACCGCACTTTAGTTTTGGCCATTGTGTGTAAATGGAAGTGGAGCCAGCTATTTGATCGAACCAGTCTCCCAGTAGGGTGAGCGACGTCTGATATCCCAGCACGCCCGCTGGAGTTATGTCTAGATCTTTGACTGTGTGGCCACCCTGCTGCGGCAACTGAAAGAGAGCAACGTTAATACGAATGCTTGGATCTGTATGAAACCTTAGTGCGTATATCCTCCTTGACGTTGCAAGCATTGTTTAATAGTGGTGCGACACCTATTTGGATTTGAGTCCGTGCTGCTAAGGCTCTCCAGATGAGTGTAAGATAAGAAATGTTATTACATATTTATTACAGCCTTATTACGAATTGCCCCACGAAGACGCCAAATCCCCGCCTTCCAACTGCCCCTGTTGGACATGGATTCTAAGTCTCATTATAATATCTACATATACGTATATACGATATTATGTAATACAAACTAGAAACAAAGTATGAGTGGCCTTCAATATGGCAGCAGAGTTCGGATCAAAGAGGGGTTGACTGAGCTGCATTTAGCTTATCTATTTATAGTTACATTTTATGGATTTTTCTAAAAAATAGTTCGGTTTCCGTTGCATCGCGTGTTGCTCAACGATATTTAATGTGTTTCTAATCTTTTAACATGGTGTGCAGTTTAGTTGTCCGCGGCGTCACAAATTGTATATTAATTTTCGGCGTTTAGCTATTATTAAATATTTACTAGAAGTTATTTTATAGATTTATTACGATATTGGTAATATGATAACAGATAGCTTATGCGAAATGTAATTTGAAAGTATTTTTCTATTCAGTGTTTAAGCTATGACTTTACTAATATCTTCTTTTCGGAATTTTGAATTAACGTGTACAGCGAATTGTGTAGATATTTTCACTTTAAGTCGTTTGTATTTCAGATTTGTTTTAAAGTAAGTTTTAGTTGCGATTTCAATTTTATCCATAGTGGAATGTAGTTTCAATGTTTTGGTTGATGAGTAATTGATGAAGTGGGACATTTTAATTACAAACACAGTTTTATGCGTAGGAACATCACAATTTATGTAGAAATAGAAATACTGTCGATGTATGCATTTTACCAACTTTATCTATAAAGGCTGTCATTGCATTATAGATTTGTCAATCTAACTAAGTCGTGAGTACATCATTCTTTTTTAAATTCTTTTAAAAGAAAAAATTATTGATAGTGTTCATAGATACAACTTTTGATTATTTGTTTTCTTTATCAAAACTTCACCTTGTTTATTTGTTTCTCACGGAGTTCCGGTCGTATCTTATTATTAATATTAAAATAATTTATTAAACATAAGTAAAAAAGAATATACACTGCTTAATATTTTAGTTCGACTTTTTTGTGAATTTAGTTAGTAGGTAATGGCAGTCAATGGGTGTTGTCCTTCAATGTTACCTATCTATTATAAATCCTAAAAGTCTGTATGTATGTGTCTTTGGTAGTAAATTTGAGATTAGTGTTATGTAGATGATGTGAGATGTAGGGGCTGTTTTTGACATTAGTTCTAAACCACTACCAGCAGACTTGGTTCATCCTTTTGGCGAAAACACACTTTCGACGAGCTTAACATTTAATTCAAGTGTGGAAATCAATAATAAATATTGTTGTTGTCTTAAAAGTCTGGAATGCGAGAAATTGGAAGTTCGAGGCTTGAATTGATGTATTAGATGAGACTTCTTAAAATATATTGCTTTAGTTAATTTTTCGTCGGTTCCTCTGTTTGTTTCATGCTAAGTCTGCTGACTTCCACGGATGAACCTAAGTCCGAAAAGTTGGATAGATCGATGTCGCTATTAATAGAATATAAAGTCTATTCTCATCTATTGTCTCTACAATAATTCAAATATCGAACCTTTAGGGACCTTCCAGACTAGTAGCACAGATTGCTAAATAGTTACCTAGTTGTTCTAAATTGTTGGCCAGTCATTATTACCATCAGTCAATAAATTAAATAAGATGCAGCCCATATAGACCCGATACAGTTGCGTAAAGTGCGGTGGTCTTTGAAATACTTTCTTTTAAGTTTGTACTTTAGAATCGTATATGCGGCCAGTCTCTTGGTCCGGGCGTACGTAGAAAGGGTTGCTTCAAAACAGCACAGTGTGCGTGAATCTCTCCAGCGAGCGCAGCGGCTGCTTACTAGTCCGTGGCATAATTGGCACGGTTGCACGATCAAGCGATGTTACTTAGGTAATCGTGCGGTATATTTTTACCAAACTCAAACTAACCCGAATGACTGCCAGATTCGCGGGAATTTGTGTATGATCTTAAGTACGAAATAGTGCGATCATTGTGTTTTTTTTACATTCAACCATCTAAGAAACTAACGCAGAGTGATTAGTACGAAATGTTTTCATAATTGGATTGAACCGAACCTACTTATGGGCCCTACTGATGTGACTAAGATTTTTGCGAATTTTTAAAGTGTAAGTTATCATATTTTGTGGGAAATATGTGTAAAAAAGGTTTAGGCTCAATAAGGGCCTGTGTGGTATAATAAGTACTTGATACAAGATTATTATGTGCCAAAGGTACATTAAGATATTTTCTGATCTACTTAAATAAAGTAAATATACATGTATTCAAACTAGCTGTTTGTATATTTTAGATATATTTTAATGGGGATGGAGTACGATGACACTAGAAGTATTTCTATAATAATATGATCCTATTAAAATATATTTGAAATTAAAGATAAATTGGAACTGGATTTTAGTAATGATAAAACTTTAACGTAATTCTGCTGAATATAATTTCTACTATCTGGTGAAGTGTATGCGACTTTATCGGTCCTATAAGAATAGCTATATATGTGTATATATTTATGTCCACTAGCACGATCAAAATGGTGTCTGGCCTAAAAGGTGTTCTTTAAACTTATTCGTGTAATGATTATATTATTATATAGTTAGTATATAAATATAATGATATTGTATACCGCTTTGACGATGTGTTTAGTGAATAAATAAATAATCGATATTTACTGTTAAACTTGATATATTTGTTTGTTTTTCCCCCAATGCATTGACCGATGTATTTTCCACAAATCTTCTTAAGCAAAAGTCAGTATATACAGGTCGACGCTGCTACGGCGCGTACCTTGTTTTTTAGGGTTCCGTACCTTAGGCGGAAAAAACCCCGATCAAGTGCGAGGTAGCCTCGCGCACCGAATATGAATAACTTACTGAAAATCGTATTCCATTAGAATACGTTCGTTCGGTTCGAAAATCTGGTTATTTTTGTTCTAGTACGCACCGTTTAAATTTTACGAATTGTAACAAATTAATTTTTTGTTTTCTGTTTTGAAAAAAAAAATTGATTTTTTTATTTCTTTAAAAACTGATCCAAATACAAGGTTGGAATCTCCTAGTAAGTATAACCACACCGGTGTTTGGGTCTCTGCTTCCGCCATTATGCAAATCTGTCCTGCTAATCTGAGATTTTTCTTATATATCTCTGTCTGTCTCTTTCTCTCTCCCAGAGCTTCCCAAACTTATTTGTACTGCACGCCCTTGAGAATTTGCCATTTTTTGACGACGCCCCTCAACCCAGACCATCTCTTCCCAGAGTTAAAAAAAACACCAACCAGTTTTAATACAAGCTTAGGTTACTAGAAAAACTCTGTTTAGATATACATAATTTTGTTACTTTCAATTTTTTTATTTTTAGAAAATAAGAACTTAGCGGGGGCACTGCCGTGCCCCCCGATCAAGATGTGCTTGCTTTTCAGAGCATAGCGTCTAAAAACTTCTCATCGACACACAACGCCCCTGGGACAATGCCGCGACGCTCCTGGACTATACGCCTGGACCTCACAATCCGGAAGTCTGGGTTCGAGTCCTACCACCGGTATTCGGTCAGGTTGGTGGTATGGCATTTTCTATGTCCACCTGGCTAACAACAACCATGCTACCTAAGTCCATCAGTTTTAATGGCTGGCTATGGAATGGAATACAAAAGTGTATTCCGGTATTAAATATGTCAGAGACAGCACCTCATTAGCTGGAGGCTTTTGGGTGAGCACGCTTTCCATCCAACGTCCTCATCGTCACTTACCATCAGATGAGATGAAGGCCAAGTGCAAACCAAATGTACAAAAAAACACCAGGTAAATTAAAAAAAATTACAGTTAACCAGGACCGTTGAAATAAAACACCATATGAAATAAAAATACATATATTAATTACATCAATCATTAAATTACAGCCAACATAACTATGTAGGTTACAATAAAAATATACCTATATAAATTTTCATTGAAACAAATAAATTAAATAATAAAAACAAGGTATTTCTTCTTATTAGTAAGAACCTAGGGCTAAAATCATTTGACTAAAAGATGCTGAATACCAGGTAACGTAACAATCCATCTACAAGCAAGGAATCTCACTTATAGTAAAGTTTAAATGGAATTTAATCGTTAAAATACATACTAGAATTAATTAATAATGAGTCATTTTGACGATGGAATCCGCACATGAATTTTTTACATTATTTAAAAAAATATTAATATAATTGTGACATGATTTAAAATGGTATTTCGGAATCATGCGTGTAAAAAATATTCACAAATTCATACTTAGACGCTTTCTCATACAATACCTACTGTCTTTTCCAGCACATTAGCACACGAAATGACATATCTGGACGCGTATGGTCATAACATGAATAGGTTAGCTGTACACATGGTTATTTATGATCAATTGCATTTCTGATTTCATTCTCCATCAAAATATTTTGACATTTCATTAAAACTTATAAAAACTAAAAGTGGTATGCACTAGTAAACATAATAAATAATATGCAGATTCAATCGTCAACGTTAACCTAAATAGAAGGGAGTGGGGTAGTTACACATTACAGAATTTTAATAGAATTATATTTTTTTCGCAGCTAAATTTTTGGCATCAAGCAATAGAAAGTATAGAATAGAGAACTTAATAAATACAAGCTTTGGAATAATAGTGACCAGTGAGATTGAGATAAAGACAATTAGTAGCTTTTTTAAAGCTTGAATCCCATCTACTACCTCGGTATTCAAATGTTGACTGTTGACGCTTTTGCGCGTAGATACCTACGCGGCATATTATATTATGTACTTTTCAATGAGAAACCTTTATGAGTTATAATTGAAGTTAGGCGCTTCGCAATCAGTAACAGCAACTTGTTTCAACGCAAGATCACCGTAATCAGTGCTTAAATATTGATGTCTGTTTGACACCAAATCGACCGTGTAATCGTGTCTTTACGCATCAAAAAGTTCATGAGGTTGAGAATAGCAACCACGCTTGAAATAAACATCGTACAATCTCACTGGGAAGTTTTTAACTTACGAAAATAAAGAACATAACAAAAAACAACTAAATGATAGACAAAACAAGAGATACAGTCCTCCTTTCTTCTTCTAGAGTTGTGCAATAAAAGATTAAAGTCAATAATAATACGATAGAGTAGAAAGTGGAAGGCAGAAAATCTGTACACAAAATTGCAAACGTATAAATGCCCTTTACAAGTTTCCACGCGGGAATCAACGTTAAATATAATTCTTTATTTTTATTCCGCGCTACTTAATATTATTTTCTCTAATGATAAAGAGATTTTACTCTTGAATCAAAACAAACAACTAGACAGAGCACATTGACTTGCAGCTGCTTTAGTCTGCAAACGGGACTGTATTTTTCGCTGGATATTTTTCAGCTGACCTACTTTAGGCATATTTTTGGCATCTTTGGAAAAGTTTGTCTAATAGAAGCAGACTAATAAATTCGGCAGCATAAGAATTCAAAACCCTTTGTCTAAGTTTTTCTTTTAATCCAAGATTTCACTATTAAAGTCGTACAATATATCTCTTTTCATTCGACACACATTTTTTTGTTTTTTCTTTAAATCTACGCACTAAAATTACTTTCTTTAATATGTTACAATGTTCCCTTTGTTATTTTTTTTAGTGTGATGTTGGCTGATTCGTGTGAAAAATGGTCTACGGTTGGTTGTAATAATTATTGTAACATCTATGAAAACGAAAAGAAAATGACGGTATACCATTGATCTTATCATAGCTTGCCTAAATACATCGTTTCATTTAATTGTTCTGATGCGTATTTAATGACATCAACAAAAATTTGATGACTCTAATTGACAAACGTTACAACTGTCCGGTTTAGCTCTATCTTTTTTTTATTCTGTGACCAGTACAAAGTGAAGGTTGATGCAATATCAAAATCAATTCCTTTGAAGGCGGGTCAATTAGTTTTACTAGGATGTTGGCCTGAAAAAAGTTTAGTTTCGATAAAGACGACAATGAATTCGATTCAATTATCTTTGTGTAAAGGTGTATTTTTGACCAATTCACGATTGAAAGTTTTACGGACCCCGTAGAAACTATTGGCGTCAAGCTTACGATCTTATAAAACGTCAACTAAACAATCTGCCACAGATACGTTGCTACTTACATTTCGGAGGGGTAAGCAGAAATACAACTAGTAGATCCTGGCACACCTAACATGCTCTGCACTTATAGTAAACAAATAATTTAATATAGACTCTACTTCGACAACAATGTAACAGTCAAACATAATTGTAATCTTAAATGCCTTTTCATGATTTTAGCCAAATATAAACTTAATGTTAAACATAAAACTGGAAGAGACGTCATCAATGAGATCCCGATAGGCCTGGAGAGGACACCAGCATGCGGGTGACCTGGGCTGTCCCACTGTACGTCCCTCCCAGTCTTTGAAGAAATCAGAATTTCAGCACACACATGTCTCACGCATCTACAAAAGTTAAAATACGCCCGCGAGAGCTCGAAGCAAACATAGACACAAATTGCTCGACATACGTAATTATGCATATCCATCGACAATAATCTCCTTACAACTACTTACACTTTATAAAAGGCATCCTTTTGATAAAAATATTCATTGAAATCATATTAATACAGCAAATCACTTTTAAATCTCAAAGCAGATCGTAGGCGATCATGAGAAATGCATTGGTAGTACTTTCATTATTAAATGATGAGTTGATGACCAATATGCTTTTGTCATAATCTTTTTAATCACCAAAAATGACCGTCTACGATCTGCTTAAAAAACACATCACCTACTACGAAATACGATACAAGCAACAAAACTGACCGATCGGCAACTACTGACACATCAACTTCAAATAAATGGGTACAGTCCACACACTATTATATGTACCCGGGAACGCGTTTTGTACTAGTAAAGGGTTTTAGGAGAGACACTACGATAAAAGCGCACTTCACTTCACATTATCAATTTAATGACGAATAAATTCTAATTACGTCATTACATTAGTAACCAATTCTATCATTAAATTGATGAAGCAGTGCGTTTAAAGTACATCGACTCACTGTTCCGAAGTCCGAGGAACTAATAGATTGTCCGACCGAGTATCATGAAGTTATACATTCCAAAGAAACATAGACGTAAACTTAACTTTGGTGTTGACTCCTTTAAAATAGCTACTTATAACGCGTCCGAGACTCCGATGACTCGGTAACAGAATCTTTAGTTACAGATCATTGTGAATTGCGACCAACACTCTTATTGGAGCGCGTTCATTTATTTGGAACCTGTATCTTTCTCGATCTGTAGTCGTAGATCTTTCGACAGAAGAGCACGAGTTCGGGAGATACACCGCGCGGTAGTTTGCAGTCGTTCGGGGCGACTGCCGACGTGAATTCACTTGCAGGCAGAGGTGGAACTATTGAAGGTGTGATGATGACACCCTCTTCTTGGGCTTTTAGCCTCTTCCTGTAGCTGAATAAAATATAAGAAAAAAATATTAATGAAAACTATTTTAAAAGGCTATAGAAAAAGTAACTTTTTTAATGGACTTGATGCTGTTTGTCTTGTGTCCATTACAGCTTTACCCGGACAATTTGGCGAACGCGGATGGCGCTCAGCTGGTTAAGATTTTACGAGCGACTAGCCTAAGGGCGCCTGCTCGGGCTTGACTTGGGCTTAGGAATGTCGCTTTGTGATGAAGGGATCTGAGAAAGTCGGCCTGGAATCTGCCGAGAGTTGCGATAAGCGCTAGGATTATTTCTCGTTATGGGGATGGTGTGTAATTTCCGTCTCCGCTGGCAGAGTCGGTGTAAATGTGCAAGGTGCTTTTGAGGACGGATCGGTAGAACTTAACGTATCTTTTGTATACTAACCGGCAGTACTCGTTAAATGTGAGCACGTAGCATTTGTCTTCTATGCATGCGACGGAGTTAGCGTCTCGGTGTCTGGACGCGAACACCTCGTCCGGTGCGTCGGCGGGCTCGCGCCCCCGCTCCGTGTGCTCCGGACGGTAGTACCACACAAGCGATACCATCATCTCACCTGAAATGACACACACATAAAATCAGACAACGATAAATATTTGTAGTTTCATAAAACTAGCGCCATCTATCCAAACTTCAGAACTACCAGAACGAGTGAGTTAACGACGTCCTCAAATTTCATTCCCCTAGTAGGTAGTAGTAGAAAGAACCAAGGAGTATGGGTAGAGAGATTGTGAATGATCACCGATTTTTAAACCTACTCAATATGTGAAAAATATACAACAAACCTCCTTAATATCCGAATACATTGGTTTTCATCAAAGAGCCCTCTTTGGCCAAGGGAGGCGTGACAACATAAACAAGGGCGCCATGACGAGCTGTGTGAAAGTACAGACAGTAGCTAATAATCGATAATATACGGACTAGATGAAAGGTTAGTTTAAAAATCCCTGGCATAGTAATTACATACATGGACTCATAATCTCTTGATTTGGTTGGTGCCGGAGTTGGCAAGTTGATTTACAGGTGTGAGTGCGGTCGAACGCAAGCATATAAACATATAAATATAAAAATATTGTGCGGATAACTCACCATCTTCAGGGTTCTCCCATAGACTGGCCACCCTCGCTACGAAAGGCTGCGCGCGCGCACCCGTCGAAGCGCGCAGCAGCACGCAATCGCCGCGCGCCACAGAGTCGCCGCTAGCGTGCGTCATACGGGACCAGCACTTAGCCGTGCGATCGAGCCGGGAGTCATTCTATAAACAAAAAAATATTGATTGTACTATATTGATTGTACATCGTAATTAATGGGCATGTATTCTGTCAGTATTTTATAGCTCGTAAGAGAAGCTGTTGTATCAATATGGGTGCGCGCGTAATAGTGTCCGCACCAAGCGTCGAAATAATAAGGCACTACTATAAAATCACTTTAGTAAAAAAATAGTCATTTCATCACAAACAGAAGAACGGCGGACGTTCACAAGTAGGTATTACACAGAAGAAATTTCCACAGCACGCACAAAGCGTTGCAACTTTCAACATGCGTACAGCTAAATAATTTAATGCCTTACCACTCCCACTTCCCGTGTCCCGGGAATCTAGGCACCTTCGAGATCAACGCGTAACATCGTCGACCTCATCGATACATAACATCAGGCGATGAACATCAAAATCAAGTCAAGCGTTGATCTATTTTTTATACAAAAACAACTGCTCTTATGGACAGCATGCTCTTTACAGTGATTTATGCCGGAAGTTTATGGTTATTAGAGAACACCTTTGGTTAAAGAAGAAACAGTAAATAAAAGGGTACTTACACTTAGATAAACTTTGGAAATGTAATGCTCTCCATCCCAGTTCCAGCCGTTGGACCAGCGAGGCGGCGCCCGCGGCTCCAACGACGGCAATGCAAGAGGTGCAGGCTGGCGTCGGACCCGTCTCGTCCCCGCCCCGCTCCTGCGCCGTCTTCTGCCAACCGTAGGCACCGGAGACGCACACGCATCCTCCACGACCAGCGTAGCCTCATCTGTCTTTATTGCTGGCTTCTTAGACACCAACAGCTTCACCACCTTCTCAACATTTTTCGCTTTCATTTCACCGTTTGTTAATTTGCACCGTTTTGGCAATATTTTCTCTGGTTGTGATTTCTCTAGCGTATCATTGATATCGACGATCTTTATCACGCCATCTACTTCATCTACGACAGAGATGACTTCATCAGATTTTGTTCTCTTTGATATTAAAAGTTTAGCGACTTTCTCTATGCTCTTCGTTTTCATTTCACCGTTCGCTTTGGCTGTCAATTTACATCTTTTCACTACCAATTTTTCAACTGGGATGTTATTGCTTTCAGTATTTTCTTTAGCAGTATCAGAATTTTCCACATTTATTTCATTCGTGTTTACTGGTTTTCTAGATACTAGAAGGTTCGCTACTCTCTCGATGCTTTTGTTTTTCAATTGACTGGGTTTGTTAACCAGGTTAGGCCTTTTAACTTTTTCTGACAAGGTAACATCGATTATGTTGTCTTCTAATTTGTCTTGTTTATCGTTTTCAGAATATTTTTCCGTTTCTATACTATGAGATTCATTTGTCACGTTTGTTTCAATATTGTTATGAGATTTAGGCTTTGTTACTTTTTCATCCACGGTCGAAGGCTCCACCACATAAGTTTTATTATTATCACTAAAATCATTGTACGTGGATTCACAAATGTCTTTAATTGTTTCAATTTTATCACTTTTATCGACCGAGACGATTTCGTTGTCCTTTTCCGATTTTAATTTGCACTTTGTACTGTTTAGCGTAGGGTTTTCCAGCTTTAGTTTGTCGGTGGGTGACTTTAATACTGATTTCAAGCTGTGCGTAATTTTGGAATCTACTTTTTCCATTTTGCAGGCATTCTTCAGTTTTTTCTCTATCATTTGACTAACCGCTGCAATAGTATCAGGTTGAACACCCGAGCATTTACTCTCAACAATGTTATTGTTGATGTTTATTTTCTTATCACTGGTAGGCAGGAAAAGTTCTGCGGGATTCAATTCCTTCTCAGAAGTATATCCTTTATTATCAACTCGGTCAATGCTATTTTTTCTTAGTAAATTGTCCAGCATAAGTGCACTTTTAGTCTTCAGTTTCAAATCGTCACCAGGTAAAGATACAACATTTCTAAGTCGGCAATCTTCATCTTCATCAGGTTCCATGATAATTTTTTTAGGTCTAGGTGCGTTAGTATTACTCTCCGACTTCCTCTTTACCGATTTCTTTTCAGAGTTAGGTGTTTTGGGTAGTTTCGTCTCCCGGTGTGCTTTTTTCTTAGGTTCCTTTGTAATAGTTTCTGTTCTCACTGGGGTGCTCTGTTCACATGACACTTTTCTGCGCTTTTGCAACTTTACATGTTCTCCAATGCCGTTAGTTTTGCAACTTTCTTCGAGGATATTTTTTGCATCGATCTCTAATTTAGGCCTCGAATATCTTCGCTTGACGGCTTTGGTTGCATCTGTGTTTTCTGATGTTTCTACCGTTATTGCTGTGCAATTATTGTTTTCTTTCAGAGCTTGTGCATCAGATTTGCGAGGTGAAGCATAAGTAGGACCCTCGTTTTCTTTCTTGACGTCAACAAGTGGCGTGGACCTTTCATCTGACGAGGAGAGATCGATTGCTGCAAGCAAAGGCGGGGATATAGCCACAACTTCATCATCTGCATCGCTGTTTTGTGCTCTTGGTGGTTGTGGAACCGAGAGCAGTAGTGCTGTATCGTCTCCGACAAGAGATCGCCTTGCCATTTCTTTGCCTAGTCTAGCTCTTCGTGGAGCGACAGGCGGTGGTTGCGGCGCACATGCCCCGGCAGAGCCACGCGCAGGTGATGGTGGTCCCAATGCCTCTGCCGGGCCAGGAGTGTCGCCAGCTATTCGAAGATTATCTCGAACGTCGAAGAGCTCGCGTTTCGGCGACGCACCCCCGATGGCTGGCACCGGACAAGGATGAGGAGCGTCTGCTCCGGCTGGCGGTTCGGATTCTAATGGTGGATCCTTAAAAGAGAAAATAGGTACGTAAATAAATAGAAATAAATATATTAAAATACGTGTATAGCTTTGTCACCAATCATAGTACGTTTATTTTTGTCAATAAAGATTTCTTGTATTTTTTGAATCAATGATGAGTAAATAGATCGCTGTTTCAACGCGGGAAGCAGCTGTTGGAAGCAAAAATTTTGGTCGGTGTTTTCTAAAATACGTTCCATGATTTTTATTAATATAAAAATAAATATATAATTTTTTATAGTATTTTCCCATTTGTAAAATAAAAAAGTATTTGTTAGCCTAAATGGTCATCTCGCAACACAGGTCTCCTAGTACGGGAGTTACTGTCAATTGTAAATGTTAGTATATTTGAAAAATAAATTTTTTTTTATAATTGTGACTTTCCACGTACAGACTGATTTCGACTTACAACACAACATGTTTGCTAGTTTTCGTAGAAGGCTGCTAAAGGATAGCTAAGCGACGACCGACAGCGTCTACCTATATACCACTGAAATCATACTACGATCACCAACCGGTCTATCAGGCGTGGTGACTACTCAAATAAATACTCTCACTGAAACCTCAACCTGACTGACGATGGCGACGAAGAATAAATGCTCTCGGATCTCGAAGAATATCTACGAGTATCTACACGTTGGCGCAATATCTATCTACACTTCGACCTGAGCATCCAGAGTCAGCACCTTTGTCCTGAAGGCGCCTCCGGGCGGCACTTGTGGCAAGGGAACGTCACCTGGGCCGCCACTGGTCGAGGCTCTACCAGCAACGGTTGACGCAGTATGTATGTATTTACCTTCCCGCTGCCGTGCGTGTCGGCTTGAGCATCCAGCGCACACACCCGCACCTTCGTCCTGAAGGCGCCCCCGGGCGGCACTTGTGGCAAGAGAACGTCACCTGGGCCGCCACTGGTCGAGGCTCTACCAGCAACGGTTGACGCAGTATGTATGTATTTACCTTCCCGCTGCCGTGCGTGTCGGCTTGAGCATCCAGCGCACACACCCGCACCTTCGTCCTGAAGGCGCCCCCGGGCGGCACTTGTGGCAAGAGAACGTCACCTGGGCCGCACTGGTCGGGGCTCTACCAGCAACGGTTGACGCAGTATGTATGTATTTACCTTCCCGCTGCCGTGCGTGTCGGCTTGAGCATCCAGCGCACACACCCGCACCTTCGTCCTGAAGGCGCCCCCGGGCGGCACTTGTGGCAAGGGAACGTCACCTGGGCCGCCACTGGTCGGGGCTCTACCAGTAACGGGCCCAATATGGACGTTTTTTGGACACGCGTTTAATGGGCACGGACATCCGCGATATTCTGAAAATAAAAATAAGCTTTAAATGAAAACAATAAATAACAATACTTTTCGTACTAAAACAACTATCGTCCAAAATATTGGAGTACGAACATCCGACAAGATAACGGAACCCTCATAAAATCACTCTCTGTTCACAGTATACATACTTATGAATACAGCTGAATATCTCATCTAATACTTATAGTATAATTATGGGAAATTGTGAGCAACAGATGCCGCAAGCGATTAATCTTAATCTTAATATATATATAAAATGCTAATGTGCGTAAGTAAAGACACGGTTTTCTCTATCACCACTAATTCCAATCAACTTCCTGTTGGGATGGTAAATACCCCTTGGTCTCCCGGTGGGAATAAGGGAGTTTGGTCGCGGTGGGTGGAAGTGGGTGGTTGTGGGTGGCGAAAATGTGAAAAAATATATATCTGTCCTTTTCTAACTCATGGGAACTTTTAGAAAGGCTAATGTGCGTAAGTAAAGACAGGGTTTTCTCTATCACCACCAATTTCCAATCAACTTCCTGTTGGGGTGGTAAATACCCTTTGGTCTCCCGGTGGGAATAAGGGAGTTTTGTCACGGTGGGTGGAATTGGGTGGTTGTGGGTGGCGAAAATGTGAAAAAATATATATCTGTCCTTTTCAAACTCATGGGAACATTTAGAAAGTTCTAAAAATTTCTGGAATTTCGGGAATAATCTAGAAAACTCCAGAATGTGTACAACTGTAACAATCGATCTAGAATGTTCGAGAAGGTTCTAAAAATTTCTGGTATGATCTAGAAAGTTTCAAAATTGTGTGTGACTGCTAAAATCGGTATGGAATGTTCCAGAAAGTTCTAAAAATTTCTGGAATGATCTAGAAAGTTCCAAAATTGTGTGTGACTGCTAAAATCGGTATGGAAAGTTCCAGAAAGTTCTAAAAATTTCTAGAATGATCTAGAAAGTTCTAAAATTGTTTGTGACTGCTAAAATCGGTATGGAATGTTCCAGAAAGTTCTAAAAATTTCTGGAATGATCTAGAAAGTTCCAAAATTGTGTGTGACTGCTAAAATCGGTATGGAATGTTCCAGAAAGTTCTAAAAATTTCTAGAATGATCTAGAAAGTTCCAAAATTGTGTGTGACTTCTAAAATCGGTATGGAATGTTCCAGAAAGTTCTAAAAATTTCTAGAATGATCTAGAAAGTTCTTCGATCAACAATAACCACGAAAAGAAAGTTCCAAAATTGTGTGTGACTGCTAAAATCGGTATGGAATGTTCCAGAAAGTTCTAAAAATTTCTAGAATGATCTAGAAAGTTCCAAAATTATGTGTGACTGCTAAAATCGGTATGGAATGTTCCAGAAAGTTCTAAAAATTTCTAGAATGATCTAGAAAGTTCCAAAATTGGGTGTGACTGCTAAAATAGGTATGGAATGTTCCAGAAAGTTCTAAAAATTTCTGGAATGATCTAGAAAGTTCCAAAATTATGTGCAAGTGTAAAAATCGATATGGAATGCTCTAGATAGTTCTATAAATGACTAGAATAATCTAGAAGCTTCTAGAAAGTTCCGAAATGTGTGCAACTATTGAAATTAATCCGGACGATCCAGCTCGTAATTAAGTACATCGGAATGTTCTCGAGTTTTCTGATACTAGAAATTTCGATTTCCAACGGTATGTAAACCGAAAATCAGTGACTTTTTGTCAGTTGAACCGTGTTTACAGTCGCGAAAAGATCAATTGAAACCAAGAGTGAACAGTGATTACATAAATTAAAGTGATTTGAACAAATGAAAAAGTAAAAACTATTTGACTATTCTAGAGTGTTCTGATACTAGAAATTTCGATTTCCAACGGCATATAAACCGAAAATCAGTGACTTTTTGTCAAAACATAAATTTTCCATTTAATAAGGTGTTTTTTATTCTAACTTATAATTATTTCAATTAGTTAATTAATTAATTATACTTTCTATACACCGCATATTTAATGGTCGACTAAGTCTTTCAATATCTAAGATAGAAATCTATATTATCTACGTTAAAAAATGCATCCTCAAATATTGTTTATACCATTAAACATGCGATGTATTTTAACCCGAGCAACGCCGGGTTTTGCAGCTAGTTTAAAATAAAACCAAAATAGAGGGTTTGGAATCTCAAAGTTGAGTTAATAGCTCAAATGGTGTATCATAAGAAAGTGCTTCATTTGAACATTGTAAAACAGAACTGCGCGGTCTAGTTTTTGACTTATCAAAAAAATGTGTGTTTAAAATACCCATCCCTCCAATCTCAGAATGTTCAATAGTCAAATATCAGAGATATTCAAATCAGACAAGGTTTGGAAGATGTGCGAATAATACAGGCAAAACCTTATCTCTATCTGGTATAGTTTCTGAGAAATCATAAGGAAACCTTGACTAACAGACTTAGTTTTGCGATCTGTAAAATGAACCTTCTTTCTGAGTATATTTCATGGTTCGGAACCCTTGGTACGCGAGTGTAATTCGTACTTGGCCGGGTTTTTATGTATGATGGGTTTGCTCTTGGCCTTCATCTCACCTGATGGTAAGTGACGATAAGGTCATTGGGTGGTAATCGTGCGCACCCGGAAGCCTCAACCTAGTGATGCACTGGCTCTGTCACCTTTCATAGCGGAACACAACAGTGCTATTAACACTGCTGTTTGGTGGCAGTCTACAGTTTTTTACTGATTGTGTCACGCTCTTACCAAAGTTAAATTATTTCATAACACTTACACAAGCCAATAATGATGAGAATTGTACATAATAAATATTATATCATAAAAGAAATGTGTATTGTTATGCTCTGACTCCTGATACTTTTAGATTTCCAGATAACAATCTCGTTATCTGCCGGACAGCTAATTTTGTAATATCACATTAAAATCAATATTATTAATATTGTTATTAAACTCATATGTTTGCGGCAATAATACGTATAATGAATTTAGATAATAATTGCCCCACGCAAACATCAGTAAAGCATCATTATTTATTAAATCTTCAATAACATGGATAAATTGTTAGCATTCTTTTTCGCAACTAACGATGATTGATTTAATAGTAACTAAACAAAATTAAAAATCATCTGTTGAGTGCAGATTTCGATTGATTGACTATCTAATAGTAGGCTTAAACTTATCGTAATTTATTACGTAGAGTAAAAAAGGTCGAAAGACTGTACGATCAGTATGTACATACATGAGTGACTCATTCATGAGTGTCATAAGAAAAATTATACTTATCAGAAAAATCGAAACACCTACTACTTCAAAATGCCGCTAGATGGCGCTGTATTGTAGTATACATATTTTTCTATAATAACTACACAAAAGCAGCTATAATATTTTAAGATATTATGATGAAATGAATTTTGTATGAAATCACAATTTCAATTAACCAAACAAAATGCGCTTTCTCGAAAGCGAGTCGTGGAAACATATCTCTACATAAATAAAGACTATGAAAACTTCCTCCGAGTGGACTTAAGAAATCTCATGGGAAGTACTTGTTCGATCGGGTTACACCTTTCAGCTACCTTTGTAAAAAAAATCAAATCATTCTGACTCTCCGTTACGCCGTAAAGAAGGACAATGAACAAACAAACAAACTTACTTTAGCATTTATAATAGGAGTGTAAACTTCACTACTATACTATTTTCGCAAAAGCCTGCTCCTACTTCATTTCACAGCCATTATACTGTAGCAACCCATTGCACATAGATGGAAAAACATAGGCCCAAGTGCGGTGATATGAGGGTTTTCATGAAAATTTTCGCCACTTGTTGCCACTTTGGCTAGAGTACTTCAATCCCAAAAATATCCATCTTTTCCTTTTGATATAAGGCTTGTATAAGGTGCTCTTTGCACCATGGCAGGCATGTGTTTCCTACACAAAAAACCTTCAAAAAATAAAGGGTAAAAAATCGCGCCCTCTCTATGCCCCTATGTTTTGACAGCACGCATTATAAAAGAAGCAAAGAGTAATATGTAACAAAAGTAAAAAGAGACATATTTCAGGACAGGACAGGATTGGAGACCTCTTGCCAAAGTGGCAACTGGTTGCGAAAATTTCCGCGAAAACGGTCATTACACTCCAGGTCTCCACTCCACGTTTTCCCACCGAGCGAGGGTCGTTCTAAAACATTTGTCTGGCCGCGGTCCCTTTCTCCTCTCTCTGCTGTATCCGATATCGTCTGATCCATACAGCAAATATAATATGAGCAGTCCATCGACTCTTCACCTTGTTCGCAGGATGGGTTGTTGGTAGTAAGGTATAGATACCGGAAAACAACTTGAAAAATGACGGGAACGGGAGGGGAATGTCATTTCGAACGCGTTGAGAGGCGTGATTGGTCGAAAAATCCCCCCTTGCGCCCCTCTATCTATCGGATGCGCGAACTCATCCCCACTATACCCATTATTGTTTAAGTTGTTGGCCGAGAACTACACTCGTTTGGTACTGACCTACGTAGGGTACTCTCTGCGGCGAGTGTTGGTAACATGGAGGCGTGCCGTAGTACGGCGGCGGCGGGTAAGGCTCGCTGCCCACACCTACCATCTGAAAACATACATAAATATGTAGTATATTCAACAAGAATATATATTTTTTCTCTGGGTCCGTTGCGTCTGAAAAGTGGAATCGGAAGAAGGATACATTTTAGACGGTATCTTTGTACTAGAGCTTATTTTTGGCCTAGATTTGAACTAGAAAATTAATGAACCGCGCATGTCGTTATGAGATCGTGGCCTGGCCTTCGAACGACGCTACATTACAAAAGAAAGTCACGAATTTTTAAAAATAATTTAGTCGAATCCGAATCTAAAAATAAGAAAACATTAAGTATATTGCAGTTCTTACTTGCATGCGAAAGCAGAGAATAAGAAATGGCTTGATCAACAGTTAAATTCCATTATAAATACTTTAAAGTTTAATTAAAATAAGTGAAGAATTTTATGTTCAAACGATAGACAGAGTAAATCTAATCGCTACTCCTCGTTCAACCCTACTTTGCTATACTCGTACCACCAAAGTTTAACCAACCAAACACCACCATGGGTTTAAAGCCACATGGCTTATACAGCTTATAAACGACCAAACTAACAAAACAATTATTATTTTATTCTACAGCCATTGAAGAAGGCAAATAAAATTAAGGTTTAAACAAAGTCAACATAAAATTTGTATAGGTTTTCCGTACTATATGAGTTTTATTTATACTGGGAGTATATAGTTTGATAACGTAGCTGTGGATATTCCTATACCATTTGCTTTTCCTTCCTAACAACTCGCACGTAAATTCTAAAGTTTCATATACATATTTATAAATAAACTTTCTTAATACGAGCTGTTTTCGTAGTGATTATAAATGGCTTCTTGGTCAGAGATGAGCACAAATTTGGAAGTCTTTACTAACAATAATTAAAGAGGTCTAAAGTGGTACCTACGTATCTAGAGTTTCTTTGAATAATAAATCCGTTGGTGGCCTGCACAAGTTCAAGTTTGTTCATTCAACTTTCCCCTTATTGATTACTATTAAAACTTTGAGCAGTGAAGTTTAGTTTCGGTAACAGATTATCTAGGTTTTCAATTATTAAACAACCGAGTCATTTTACGAGTCATGAATCATAAAATGATGATATACGGAATAGAAACGTGGTCCTGTTGGCCGAATAAACAAGTATCTGAGCGAGCTATGGAACTATTTCGGAATTTCCTTACGCGATAGAATTCGGAATGAGGAAATCCGTAGACGAACTAAGGCCACCAACCAAGCTATCTTGACGAGTCAGTGAGCTGAAGTAGGAATGGGTGGGCTGGCCACATCGCTAGGAGAACGGATAACCAGCAGGGTATAAGAGAGGGCGACCAGGTACCAGCCGTCCTCCTATTAGAAGGAACGACGACCTGGTAAAGCGTATGCAAGTATATGCGGGAGGTCTATGTTTCGCAGTGGATATTTCACGTCTCATGACGATTTCTTCTACTATAAGCTGTAGGTTGGTTTCGTTTTTGAAGCTGAGTTAAGTCATGATAAAAAAAGAAAATTAATCATACTATGGGTTTGCACTGGGCCTTCATTTTACTAACCCGATTGTGAGTGACAATAAGGCCTTTAGATGGAAACCTTGCTCACACGGAATCACCAAGGAAAGCGCCTGCTATGTTATATATCACTGCCGGAAAACAACAGTGCTATTAGCTCTACTGTTTGGCGGAAGACTTACATAACAGTGTTACGTAGCTAGCCAGGCGGACACAGAATTCCGTACCACCAACCGTAACATGGTGCTATAAGACAGTAAAAAAGTTGTAAGAATATTGATAGTTACCTGAGCATCTTGTTGGGGTGGCATGTGGTAAGGCCCTGGGGGTCTATAGTACCTCCCGTAGCACAGGTCCGGATAGTAGGGGGGTCCGTACTGTTGTAGCACCTGCAACGATCGGGGGGGTATACTTAGTAAATCGATGATTTATTTATTACTAGCTTTAGCAACAGGTTTTGACTGTATTAAAAAAAAGTTTTTTCCAATTTTCAAAAATTTGAAAAACAGGTAAGTTTCAAGTTCAAGTACAGCGCATAAGTCGTACAAGCCTAGCTTTACCCACTACTTCAGCTTCAAGTGTCCAAATATGTCAACTGCCGTTGTCCACGTAAAGTAATGATATAAATTTCCTCACCTTTCTTCGATCGCATTTCGGTAAAGCTTACGTCAGTGAAATATATAGATAACTAAGTAGATTGCATTTTCATCGGCGGATAACGACTGACTGCCGATGATTAAGCGAGCCAAGTGTTTTTTATTGGGATTATCGCGATGACGGCATTTACGTAAGAGATTACAAATGCTTGCTACCTTACAACATTGAGTTTTATAATACTGGAATTAAAAGGTTCGTCACCGTAAAGCCTATTTTTGCTTGTACCATACATTGACAGATGCTGTCATTGATAACGTAGATGTGCTGGACATGTGAAGGAAAACAGTTGAAAACTGATGAACCTATTATACAAAGTATTGTCGTTTGAATAACGGCTTAGATGTAAAGTTAAAAAACTCATGTTATCAGTTTGTGAATTTTGGACCCCTGAAATCTTTTTAAAGCCTACCTTATCCCCCAAAATATTGTGCTCTGACTTTTGGTAAACTCGGCTGACAAAGATGTTAAGGAGTCTAAAATAAAGAAAGAATAATAATTTTGACCAACGCCAACCATGGTCTACCACATCGTCATTTATCATCAGAAAGGAGCTCAAAAGATGTAGGAGTACATGAAAAATTGGATGTTTGTGACTCACGCAAAAATGTCTGAACGAACTTGCTAGAAAAGGGGTGTTTCAAATTCGGCCTCCACTTGCACACTTTTTAACGTTAAGTATTACCTGTTTCGTGCGTTATTTTTGTACAAATAAACTAAACCAAAATATTCGAAAATAGTAACTTATGGCCTTTTAGAATTATAAGTGTACAAGACCAGGCCTTGGCGCCATACATTCGGGGATCGTGTCATTTAGGGAACTAATACAATATGATAACAGAGAAAGAGAGAACACATAATACGTGATATTTTTGTTCTAGTGATAATAATTTCTGAAGTCCACGTAGGACTTATTATCGGGCAGAGAGTGCCAAATTTGTGTTAAAAAGGAGAATAAATAAATAAATGATTGAGGGAGTTTAAGGGTCCAAAGACACATGATTCGTGTCAAGTGTCTAGCCTACACGTGGCACATGCACTTACCACTCGCTCTGAGCTAGCACTCGTCAGTAATCAACGTCAACGTGTACATGGGCCCTAAAAGAGACGTTACTTACGGGTGCGTGTGGGGGGTGGTAATGCGGCGGAGGGTGGTACCGGGCGAGTGCCCGCTCTGCGTCTGCGCCGCTCTCCTTGATCAGCGGCCCCGCGGGCTGGTAGTATCCTGTTGACAATATACACTATTAGTGTTTGCATTTTATTGCCATCTTTGCATTAGAATTGACTGGAGTTATCATGATAATCGGCTGAATAAGTCCACTGTGGAACGTTAGCTGCGCTCATAGACTGCCTGGTAGGTGCTGCCACTGTTTGGTCATGCAGATCTCCTGACTATTTTCCCCTTAGCGGTCTTTTACGACAGCCTCGTAGCTCTATCGATCTATTTGTTTCTCGCTGATCTGATCTTCAAGAACAGAGGCGTTTCAAATGCAACCTGCAGTTTACACACTATGTATTAAAAAATATAAATGCAAAATGTAAAGATTGTTTGAAAAATAATAGAATTGCACTTTTGGTAGTATTTGTTTTATAAAAGACCAATTTTTTTCAAGTACCTACTCAGTGGAAAACGACAAATGTGATTCCATTGACACCATCTTTATTTTTCTGTTTAGTATTGCTAATTTTGTGCGTATTTGTTGGTTTTGTACAATAAAGCTAGACCGAAATATATAAAAAAATGGTAATTAAAAAAGTCTTATTTTAAAATTCGAAGCGAATAAAGTCAGTACGGGCTCCATACATTCGCGGAACTGAGAAGGACGGATAAAGGCTTTCTGTATCATTTTTCTCAACGAAGGGTCCCCGTGAGATGATTTTTAAAGTCAATGTTAACGAAGTCGCGGTCAATGTGCTAGTTTGATATGTTTTTGCAATAATTGTTTTTATATATATTACGACATATGAAGAAGACCACAGACAGGAAGACTGATGCGTTCTCACTCTTACTTATTTAATTGTTAGGGAAGCTGACAAGGAATATAATTTTCAGTTCCAGTTAAACAGTGAATAGGCTATTCATTTCAATCTTTTTATTCGTTCAAGTTGTACAAAAAGGGTTTAAAGCTGAACTTGAGCATTGATTAGTCCAGACGTGAATGCACCCTGTTAGGGCGCTGCAATATCATATAACATATAATAAAATAATAAAAGTAAATTTACATTGTCTATAGAACATCGGAATATATTAAGCAAATTTATTATGAAACATTTGGGATAACAGTGAACTATTTTGGGAGGTGATGATATATTTCGGGTATGATGAAATCGTGCGTAAAAAATAGTACTCGAAATAAACTAAAAACAGCAGCGCATTTTTAACACAATCGGAAGCGGTGTCGACCGCAGAATTATCAACAGAGATCACACGCAGTCCGTGTGAAGGGACCATTATATAGAGCACACGAAAATGGGGAGACCACATCCGCGATGAACCTGAATCGGCATTTGTTAGTGTCGAAATGCACATCGAAAACGGGATCGGGCGCGCGTTGCCAGTAGTTTTAGAATCAGTATCACTTCACCATTGTTCAGATATCGTCGGAAAAGTTCACGTCGGGTCGATTACGAATGACATTTTAAAAGCTGTGCATTGCTTGTTCCTGTCAGAAGAAGTAACTTAACGATAACTTCGTCATCCGACATTAGTCTGCTATAGCCCAGAACAGGGGTCACACCGCCGGTAGAACTGTCTTACCAACTGTGACTTGTTTTTGGAATGAGAGAGGTAGATGGCGCGGAATAGCTCGAAATTAATCTGTCATAAATAATTATGGCAGTCCACACCCCCCAAAAAGTCTGGACAGATTTTTATATTCTCTTTGGTAGGTGTACGAAAGTAGGCTTTAATGGTTTTGCATCAAGTAAGTATATAAACTCTTTGCTTTCAATCTGCTTTCAATTCATTCGAAAAAAATTATATTGTTTATTGTTTTAATTGCATACATGTACTTAAAAATAATCTAAATAACATGTACCCTGTCAGGGTGTTGCAACATTTCATAATTTCATAATATTTATATAATACAACGCTTCAGTACATTTGACAGTTAAATTTTGCTACGACGATGCCATGCCATGAGTGATGAACTATTTTCTTTTTTTTTAAGTCTCTCATTGGAATGGAAAACTGTTAAAAATGTACAGGAAACTTTACTGAAGTAACACATCTTTCATTTCTCAATACAGTAGCGCTCCACCACCCATCACTATCGAGGCTTAAAGTTAATTTGTTTATTATGTATCAAGCGTCGCCACTGCAATAAATGCAAACATTCGATTAAATTTTTAATTGCTCTATTACACGTCACAAAGTTACCTAGTACTTTTTGCAAATCTTATAAAAGATGAATAAAGGTTCATGGCCGGATTTTTTTGCAATAAAGAAATAATAGTAATGTAAAAAGCAGAAATGACGTAGGAACAAAGTTTCATTCGAAACATGTTCAGCAGACATTTTTTGACGTCACGGACTGACGTCAAACCATCCGCTCAACAATAGGGTTCAGTTATTGGAACTGCTAATTCCGTAACGTTGTTGCTCATTGTTTAATTTAATTGAATTTCGATTTCATTCCTTCAAGTTTAGGTTTTTTTGGAGCATTTCCCGAGCTACAACTTGGAAATGAAGTTTTAGTTACTCATTATATGACTTAGATCTTTTCAAAGCCAGAATGAATAGTCTACTTCTAGGCAGTTATTACCTTTTCTATAATATATATAGTTAGATAGATCATCGGTGGCTTTGCTTCCGTGAAATGCGCGTGAAAAAAATCTGTTCACTATATTATAAAAAAAAGCTTAAGTGGTTTGTGCGGGGCGTTGATATTATGTCAATATTAAGTCAGGAAAAACCTTCACTTGTTATATTCATTATTATTAAAGATTATTTATGCACGCGGAGGCTTGAAAAGCTGTTTTCTAATAGTTCAACAAAATGATAATGATTACAATCTTAACCTTTATGAAGATAAAAGCTCTAATAAACATCACTAAAGTGTGTAAAACCCGCTACCTAACCTACTAGCACTGTCTGTAGAGAATCGTGGTCAATCAAAGAGATTTAAGTATATATAGTAGGTTATTTAAATGTCTTTGTGGTCAATACAGATTTACCAATACAAAGTCAAGATAATTTTTAAACTAAATAATAACTGTACATAATGTTATTATACAACCCAATGTTCTATATACAACCAAACATTGTCTATAAACTTGTTTATTCTGGTAAACTATCATTGTCTGTTTACCGTTGTTGGTAGATTTCGCATCACAACCCGTACACAAGTATATATTATGTAGTACCAAGGTAAGCCGCGTGGCGCTAGTGAAGTAAGTACACCGTTATCGCGTCGAGCACTTTGAGTGGCTTTGAGGCGAAGGCGGAACTAAGCTGGAGCTACAAACGAAACTATTTTATTATGCTTGCTTCGAGTATGCCTTAATGTAAAAATTTACAAATTATTAGGTAGTGTGATTCGGGTTGCTTACTTTAGCAATATAATACTTTTGCTTAGTTTAATTTTAAATAAAATATGTTTTTTTATATGATTATCTACTTATTCTACTTAATTCTTAGTTTAAATTCTTCATATTTGGTAGGCGTTCCAATATAAGAAATTCCAATGAGGATTTCTTTGGTGCTAGTTACGATCTATATTAACTGACAGAGGAAATTAAAATCGGTAGATCAAAGATAAAGCGTGTTATTACTAATAGCATAATGTCTGAACTGTGACAACTATACCTTAATTACCGCGATGACGATCGTAAAAAGGTACACAAAAGAAATAAAACGTCCAGAAATGGTTCAAGGAATTTTGAAAATTTGCGGGTAATTTGTCCCAAATGAGCGGGTCCCGGTGCCACGAACTGTAATTATGGTCAAACATTAAAAAACATAAATTGAAGCGAAAAAGATAACTATCGACGTTGTTGAAGACATTTCTGTCAAAGCAGTTTTTTGTGTCATGATGTTAATAATTTATTTTTCGATTGGGCTTAGTACAAATTGTATAGTAAGCTACGGGCGACCTCTTAGGAAACTGATGTGAAGCAGTGGAATTTTGTAGCTGCTGCTGCTGCTATAATAGTAATTAAAATTGTTCAACATATACATTATTATTACATAATACGTTTGGAATTATCAATCGCGCTTATTAGCTCAATTTTACGAATTATTTAGGGACGTAAATATTCCATAATCCATAGCCTTACTGATCACTTTAAATCTGCATTAAAACCGCGAATAATTTAATGAACAAAAACAACAACATAGCGCTATAAACAACAACACCAATATTTAAAATCATTTTAATCGACCATAAACAAAGACTTAAGACTTAACGCCTTTGCCACTGTAAGCCTATTAAAAAAATAAAATCACAATTTGCGTTGCAGCGCGGTCTAAAGAAGCGGGCGGTTCGCCTTGAGCCTGCATCGTGGCAGCTGCACTGTCCGCAAAGGGGGTTATTTTTGAAACAACTTTTTGCATTCATTTATTTATTTAGGTACAGGCCTCATTGTGGTGCCACGATCGTTGCTAGGTGAGCTTTATTATTGGCCTTATTGAATACCGGTTGTCATGGATAGCTTTTATGGTTTCGATTCAAGCGACGTATTTATGAATGTTTATAGTAAAACAGAATACAGTTTTTATAATTGATTTCATATAGTTTATTACGCGGTTTCTTTATATTCTGCCAGTTAATCACAGTTGATTCGAACCAATGTTGAATTCTTTCAAAAAATTGAGGTTATTTTTGTCTAGACAAATGTAAATCAAATGCCAAGCTATTTGTGCATAGAACTAGTGGCTCTGTGAGCTGTAGACATCGCGAGCACATACTTTGCTCCACTCAGTTCTTTTCTAAATATCAAAGAAATTGAGGCATAAATAACACCTAGTACAGATTTTTCGCTAAGATGCAGTTGCGTCACCTAGAACATATTAATTTGTTTTAGCCCTATTAGTTAGTTTTGTGAGAAGATAGTTCCAGGTGCTCTATAAATTAATCCCTATCTTTATAAATTCACCCTCCGAATACTCCCAGCTTATGTCATTATTATTACTCACGATTTCTAGTTACTACCAAACGTAGGGTGCTTGCTACCTTTAGAGTTTTTTGACTAATTTGACATCTTTGTCTTTTTTTACTTTGTCTCTACTCCAACTAAACATTCATATACTCGTATGTAACAAGAAACCGCATCTAAATCGGATATCGTATGGCGGAGATATCCAGTACCCCATTTTTACTATTTTTAAAAAATCGCTGACGACAAAAAAATTCTAAAAATTGGTTCAAACTATATACCAAGCTTCATTCAGATCGGTTGAGAAATGCGACCTTTAGAGGAAAACATACATAGAAAGTAGCTTTATGCCCTAGTAGTCGAAAGGAAAACCTTTGTTTGCTTCGTGTACTCGGTCAAAAACAATCGAGTGATAAAATTTCACACATACGTTTTGGCAATTTATATTATAATACAAATTGCCATACCTTCATTTCAACCATAGTTTATACATGTCTTAAAGCCTTGTTAAGTTTCAACAGAATGCTAGTTTCACAATCACGATTTTTAAATTGTAAATAAATAAATAAAGGCGAAAATTCACTTAAACATATTAATTTAATTTTAATTCTGTCGTTGAAACGCTTATAAATTCTTATAAGTACTGAGGAGGCAAGAAATCGAGCACCAATTATCCGGTCCCTTTAGTGTCGACGTTTTAAGATAAAATCTACAGGACAGAATAAGTGCTCGTTAATGATAACTGGGTAATCGGCGAACAAACAGGTATGGTATCTAAATATTGCCTTACTAAATTAATGGGTTTAAGCAACATGTGAGCAGAATTTTAACATCTTAACCACCATCGACTTTTAAGTAACAATTTTAACTGTTAGGTTAGGCTGTAGCAGTGAGTAAAATCCTAGTGTTTTTTTTAAATACAGACTTTGATAAAACGTAACAAATTGTTATAGACGAACTTAAAGCTTTCCTTTTGTGACATACTGAAACCGACGGTGCAGTGCAGTGGAACCGGGCGATTCAAATTGTTTTTAAACGCTCTAAGCGCTCGCTCTACGAATTCGTAAGTTGACAACTACTAATCAGCTAAGCTAACCAAATGACGTACATAAATTATCACCACTAGTGTCCACTATCTACGTACTTAACCCTAACTTAGTCGAGTACGGTTTAACCGGTTGTTAACCGATCAATTAGCGACACCGAGCGCGCAATTAGGCGAGCCGCACACCAACGCAAAAACCGTCGCCAATCACCACTTAAAAGTGGCCGGTATCGCACACTGAAATATATCATAGCCGAGGAACATGGAGAATTTAGCGAAGTTTTCCCTTGAAATTAAATTGGTGATAGTTGATTTAATACTCAATGCATTATAACTATGTATATCAAACAAGTAAACAGTTGGGAGTCAGTATAATGTTTTCAGATACAATGTTAACTTGTCCAATAAATTAGGATTGAATGACTGACGGATATGCCTAGTATGCAGTAATTGATTTCGTTAATAAGGTTGTTTAGTTAAGAAATATGTATTGAGGTATTTATATATATTAAACTAATTTTTTCAATTTCCCTTTACATGATATATTTTCAGGATTTAGTTTCCTTCTTCCATTTAAGCTCGCGTTATTATAACAGGAAAACCACAATTCTATTTAGAGTTTCAATCATGTTGTTTGCACATGACTTTCGATTAAATAACAGCGTATAATCCGAATAATCAATCGAAAATAAAAGGTAATGACCAAAAGTTTTGGTTCCGGTTGCGATATGGTTTCATTTAACCAATTAGGTACGACTACATGCAACATCAATGTAACCAGTAGTTTTAAAGGAATGAGAGGCGCTCGGGGCATAATTTACAGAGGTTGATTCGTAACGGTAGCGCTACTGCCACCCACCGCTCGCTGGAACTTCAACGTGCCCGACGCCCAACTATGACTTCATGGTAAAGTACGAGTAGGTAAACTGTAAGTAGGTAATACGACAATTTATTGTGCATTCAGTTGTCTTTACAAAGTATTTCATCTTTCTTCTAAAAGTAATCACTTTATTGGAAAATCATAATACATAACCTCCTCTGATTTTCTTTTCTTCCTGATCTACTATTTTGTCTATTGTTTATCCATTATATGTGTATAATATGTATATATTTATTTATGTAGCACCACTTACCCCTTCTTAATCATAGGATTCTTCTGCCCCAAGCCTGCCTGGAAGAGATAGCTCTTAGCGATAAGGCCGCCTTCATTGTACCTTTTATGTTCTTTTATGTTTTGTTGTGTGTGTGCAACAAAGTTTATTTGAATTGAATTGAATAACCGTCTTGGATTTTATTTGTGAATACATGTACCTAATTACAGTAATACGTATTGTTAAAACATAAAACTATCTTTAATTTTTTTGGAATGTATACATTTTTTTGACTGTGGTCTAAATACTGTACCATGTTTAAATTAATTTTTTATGTATGTGCCTTTGATATGATTCCACAATCGACTTGAATACTCTCATGCATGAGATACTTTTGTCTTTTTTTGTTTCAAACTAAATCGTTTTCAAAACATCGTACCCGGTTACCTTTGCAACGTTTCACAGACGAGTTGTTAAAAAGCTTCCGATTTGCGCTGGCAACCTTTGGAGACATACCAACGTACAACGATGTTTTACAAAGCTACACGTTGCAAAGGTTCGATTGTCTCGGTCTCGTGCCCGTGGGAATTAACATCCGACGGAGCGCAGCCGTCCGTCCGTTAGAAAAAACCAATTACCTCTCACTAACTCACTGCTGTGTTAACCGAGTCACAAACAAACCACCGTTAGCACTTTTTGTACAACCTGTCCTTTTTGGGGAGGGAAATATTCGGTGAATTAGGACATACACTTCCTAGTTTAGAAGTAAACGATTATTTTAGTCTTCTAGCGCACTAAATCATGGTTACATACGTGGATACAGGGTCTTTATAATAAAATAATAATAAAAGTTAATACTTCATAATAAAAACAAAGTCTCAGTCAGGGATGTATACATTAACACGCATACTTTACAATGAAAGATACAAATATTCATTGTTGTATAACGACATTTTGATGGTTCAAATGTTGATTTTTGAGGTTATTTACGTACATAGCATAAAGGACATACAGCAGTCATCAGTTGCAATTATAATATTTTTAAATGAAATTTTTGAAATTGTCAAATAGTCCAAATACCTTTTAACATAAGCTGGTAAAAAACTTAAAAGTGTCAGTGTAGTTTCAAGCGTCAAGGATGTGAGGTGAGTCAACCCAGATTTTTGAAACGATATATGTGTACTTACATGATCAGAAGTAAAATATGTGTGTTTAGAATCACTGCGATACATTCAAGGGACACTTAAATTTACAACAATCTATTTATCACACAGCAAAAATACATTGCAATTTCGTCTACAAACCTCGTGTTTTTTGTTTACACTAAACTACAGACGCTAGATTACCTGTCGTGTATTTCTGGTTACAAGTGGACATATATTAGAGCTTGTTTGTCGGTCCGTCCATCTGTCACTACCTCTTGTCCCCGGAGACACATTTAGCGGAATACAAATGAGCGGGGTCGGCGCGCACGCACGTCCCGTGAACGTTAGCGGGTAACTAAATCGATTTTCTCGTTGTAACAAAAAGTTATCAATGAAATTGCTTATTGAACTGGTGTATTCAATGTGAACGAAGTAAAATATATTTTTTATGGGGAAAATGAGAAGAAGTGATAGATATTTACAAGTATTTGCTTTTGTTTTTGAACTGTTTACTTCATAGCTGATGATTTTAATCATCATCAGCTTATATATGTCCCCACTGCAGGGCTCAGGCCATAGTCCACCACGCGGGCCCAGTGCGGATTGGTAGACTTCTCTCACACCTTTGAATTTCCTCTCAGGAGTGTTCAGGTTTCCTCACGAGGTTTTCTTTCACCGAAAAGCTAAAGATTTTTATCATTCGTACATAAATTTCAAATAAAAATTGGAACTCATTGGTACGAGTCAGGATCGAACCCAAACCTCGATTGTTCAAGGACTGACGCTCTACCCAACTGAGTTACCACGGCTTGTGGCCCATGGAGTTTAGTCTATTGGTATTTATTTACGCAGCAACTGAGCTACGTGACTAATGGACTGGAGAATGACATGAGCTACTTTTTATTCGGGTAAAGTGTTACTGTGTGATTTCTGAAGTGCACGCATGCGAAGTCGCGATTTAAAGCTACTATATTCCTGGACACTGTTATTTTTATCACGATTATAATCCAGATACATGATACTTTCTCCCATTGCAGCCGTGGCAGATATTTTGGTAGCATCTTATATAATCAATAAACGAAGAACATTTAGGTCAGTATTCAATTAGACATACTCAGAACCGTTGATGATTTATGCACTGAATAAAATCTAAAATTCAACTATTAATTGAAATTCCCTAAAATCCAGCTATAGCATCCTTATCACTCTGTATAGAGAAAGACTGAGATGAAGTATACAACTCTAACAACTTTTCACAAATGGTGTAATAAAAATCGACTGAATTATTAAGGCAACTTGTTTGTTCCTATTGGAGGTCGTTGGCAGTGACCTCTTGTCGATAATGACTATTTATGGCAGTGGCGGGCGGTATTTGCCGCGCGGACATATTTCACGAATCCTCGTAAAATTCATGAAAACGGGTCACTGCTTTAGCTAAATTCAGTTTGCAAGACGAAAACAAGCTGTTTTACTATGGAACTATGAATATTAGATCATTGTGTGTTCAGAACGAGGCGGGCCCTGACTTCATTCTATGTTTGCCGAGTATAGCTTGTTATGAACTTTGGATTGTTGTTCTTCTTTTATTAGTAAGACGGAAACCTTCAATACAATTATACACGCTGTCATATTCATCTAGTCATATTTAAACTCATATTTGAGGTACGAAATGTATCTTTAGTGAAACTCTCAGTTTTAATTATTCATAATCCTAATAGTCGCTATTCTTATTTACTTTTAAAATGTATCTCAAAATTATTTAAAACAAAATTTCAGTCCCATATTAAAATTTAATTATGTATATTTATAAATAGCGACAAATTGCTCCACGCAGTTCTACTTTATTTTCTATTTGTATTACCTACGATTAGATTATACGTTTCACTTAAATTATAATGTTATTGTTTTTTGTAATATTTTTGCAAACATGTTGGTGTACCTATTAAATAAAACAAAATACAGTTGAATAACATTTGAATGGAGTTATATCAACAATGGTTTCATATATGCCTATTGTAAAGTATTATATATTGAAATCAACGGTCATGTAACATATATAAGAAGAATAGAAAAGTCGTGTTTTGCTCCAGTCAATAAATTACCATAGACTAATCGTTCGTTCAAAGAATACATTTGCCGGAACGTTTGACGTCAAACGTGTGGAGCCTGCATAAAAAAATTGGTACGCGCGGATTCGTGGGGTCAATGTCCCTGATTGGTTAGACACGAAGAGACTCGAGCGTGTTTTTATTGTGGCTTTTTGTCGCTTCTGCGTGCGTTACCCCCGATTCTTTGTTTGAGCTAGCTACTCTCTGTGTGTGTTGCCATGTGTTACAATTTAACCGAGTGATGGGGACTACTGAGTCATACTTGCTTATTTAATATACTAAATTAATAAAAAAATTCAAAAACAGTAGTCGACTGGAAATAATGTTTGGTGAAAGTTTTAACACCGCTGTAATAAAATTTAACCATTAATGAAATGGTATGTTCAAACCTTAGTCAACTTATTGGATGAAACGAAATCTTTGTCTATTATTTAAGTTCAACAAGAAGAAAGTTTACAAACTAAAAAGAGAATACAAGGAACTGACTTACAATTAGTGGTATAGTAAAAAAAATTTTTTCTTCTAGTGTTAGTAAGTAGGTGGTAGCTAGACAGGCCGACGTAGAAAATGCCCAACCATCAACCAAACAAAATAACGATAGGTACCCCCTCTGGGAATTGTGTGTACAACATTTAGCCAATAGGTCACGGCACGGAGGCGGTTTTCAGAATATAGCCATAAATTAATTTGATACCAATCGCGATATTGTTTAATTTGCAGTTATTTTCGGTAGCACTTTGATTCCTCTACCAGCCGCCATTTTGAATTTTAAGTCAGATAATATATCTTTGTAACCAAGAAAAAGATAAAAACATCAGAGTTACCGTGTGTCCAGATTTGCTCGAGTAACTGGGACAGAGTTAAGTGATGGGCTTTAGTGTCTCAGATGATGGATTAATAATGACATCACGCAGGGATTAGGTTATTAAACGATGTTTTTAATGTTGCGTGCCTTTAATAATTGATTAAGACACTTGAAACTGCTTCAAGCTGCTGCTTGAAAATTGTATGACACAAAATGGATCAAAATAATAATAACGCGAATAATTGACGCGTTCAAAAAGTTCTAATAACTGACTTGAACTGCCTTAAAATGTTTACCCAGAGACGTAGAATTATCTGTGTACATATTTCGTTTTTGATGATTTCCGTTTTTCAATGAAATAAAATGTATATGGGACCACCTCAGAAGTATGCTCTACCGAACAAAAAAGAATTACAAAAATCGATTCACAATTGGCGGAGTTATCGAGTAACATACATACAAAAAACATACAGTCGAATTGATAACCTCCTCCTTTTTGAAGTCGGCTGACATGTATCTTTCAAAATTGGCATGCCTCAATTATTTGCTTATGAAGTATTTACTCTGTGTAATAATAATATTGCAAGATAGTTCTCGAAAAACTGAATGTAATACTTGATTTATAATTCTACTTAAGAAAACGACTTTATACATTTATTTTGAATCGTATTATAAGAGTTTTTAAACAACCGAATCGAATACACGAATATTTTGATAAAGGCAAAGCCAAAACAATACAAAACCGGCCAGTCTGTCACGAAAAACATTTATTTCAAACGCATACCATATTTCGACACCAAGAGCTAGCAACACCGACCGCAACTTATTTATACCTCCCGAATGAGGTATCACTCCGCAGGCAAACAAATTATTATGTAGTCAGCACTATTAATAAATCATTTGGCACTCGGCCAATTAGCGGCGGCGGACACGTGTACTACGTCTCTGAAAGAAAAAAATAAAATAAAGCAAGATTAACTTATGTGATGTTTAGCCTAATGAAGTCATACGCTGTGACTTGTTATACTGGGTGTATTACATAAATAGTTGAATAAATATACTTCTCATCAGAAAAATCGAAAAACCATGCAAGTTTATGTTTTGTTAGGTTTATCAGAAAAATGCGTATATTTAGGAATATATGTCAAATGTCGTTTAATAGTGGATGATATGAGGTTTTCAAATACTAAGGTTAATGTTCTAAATTCAAATTAAATTTTCATAGGTTTTTCTGATGATCCATAAAAAACATAAACTTGCAAGGTGTTTCGATTTTACTGATGAGAAGTATATTTGGCAGCAATACTAGAACTTGTAAAAAAAGTGCACTTAAGTTAATAAAGATACAAAATTTACATTTTTTTTGTAATCCACTCGCGGTCTTGTCCGTCTTAAAGCTTACCGTGGGCGATTGTACTTGAAGCGTATAAATAAGGATAAGTTTTCTATTTTTCCAAGCTATAAGAGAGACAGAAGATATCATAATCATAATATTTCCTTTGCCAGCAGCTCCTAGTAAATGGCACTTGGTGGCAGACAGGTAGACAATTTTATCTGTAAGTAGACCATAGTCATCATCTTTGTAACCGACTTCAAAAAAGGAGGAGGTTCTCAATTCGACGAGTATGTTTTTTTTTAGAAAAAGGTTTATTACCTCAGAACTTTTGACTGGGTGAACCGATTTAGAAGATTTTTTTTATTCGAAAGCTGTTACTTTTCTTGTGGTTCCATTTCAATTTGGTCCAGTCCAAAGGCATACATGAGAAAACGATATAAATCTTAAATTTGCCTTAGTAAAAGTAGACTTTTAGGGCAATTGAAGTCGGTTTCTAGTTCTTTTTGAACGCATTTACTTGTTGTTGTTGCAAAAACTTAATCATAATAACTTAAACAAAATAATCTGTCTATGTCATCAAATAAATCTCTCATAAGTTTTCTGCAGCAAACACTACTACAGAAATAATATTTCATTTGTATATTGAATAAGTTTTGGCGGAACATTGTCAGTGCGCAAGTATTTGCAGAGAAGACATGCCCTTAAATTCCACGAATCGCTGTTGTAGGAATTGTTGTACTGGCTCCAGTCGGCATCAACGTGCGAGCTGTGACGTCACCCGCTCGTGTATTCCGAGGGTCAAACGGGCAAATTGGATCATTTCCCGGTAAAAAGTTCCAAGAAAATTGAGCGCTTGTGAATATTTGAGGATCACTGTCTACAAATCTGATTTATATTTGATGAACAGACTATTTGACTTTACTTCGGTCTTCTGCTGTTCTAGGAATACGTTATTTATTTGCCGGTATTGAAAAAGAATATGTTGTGGAGGATCTCAATTAATTCACTCATTATAGTCGTACCGTACCTTATTTAGTTAAATTAGAGAAGGAAGTGCTTTGTCCAGGTGACACATGTATTTAAGATTTAAAAGCGGACACCAATCTTACTATCAACAGCCTCTTACAGAGAGTGTATGGGCCATAGTCTACCACGCGGGCCCAGTGCGGATCGGCGGACTTCACATGCCTGTTCAAGACATGCAGGTTTCCTCACGATGTTTTCCTTCACCGTTAATCGGATAATGTACTTGAATTGAAAAACAACTCATCGGTACACGGCTGGATTCGTACCCGGAGCCCTCAGATTGAGAGTCCGCGCCTTATCCACTGCGCCACCGACGCAATCTTACTATTACACACCAATTGTAAAAGTTCTTGCTCTCCGGCATGACGTGAGGAAGAGCAAACAAATAAGCAAACTAACAAACTTACTTTCGCATTGATAAAATAAGCATTGATTTGTTTACAAAGCACAAAAATACCAATTCTTAATTAATCAATTCGACGAAAAAATTAATGTAAATTTCTTTAATTAGTGCTCCTAAAGTTGTTCTTAAGAAGTAACATAATTAACACATTTTGTCAGACAGCTTTCGTAACACCCTGTATACACGTATAAGCTAACTCGGGAGGCGACACTAAGTTGGAGTTCTGTTTTTAGACTTTATTCCACGTTTATTCATAGCGAGCGTAGAGAGCTTTTTCATTTCGTATTAAAATGAAACTAAAATAGACCGCGATGATAACCGACGAGCTTTCTAGATTAAATCTTTAATGAATATGGCTTTCTATTACCTTATTAGTTATTTCAATTTTTGTTATTCAATTATATCTTTGTATAATGTTAATTCTGGAGCATTTGAAACTGTGTATATCAAGAAGTTTTTGTGTGATTAAGTCACAAACTTCCAAGCTTTAATATTAGTAAGATAGGAACCTTATAACATTTTCGAAGTAATAAATTAATCCATGCAGATGTAACTAGGTATTCTTTAGTTAAAAGTCAATTAGAGTATCTCATTTCTACCTATATTGAGTACTTGTAATCAATAGCTTTTTCTGTAGCGGTTATATGCAAACCCGAAAACACACTGTGGCCTGTGGCAATAATCTAAGATCCAGCAGTGAACCTAAACGACTGACTAAGTACGTCAATATAATAATACAGTAAACTAGAAAGTATCTGTTTCCTTATCAAAAATTGATACCTATTATTTATCGGACATTTATTTTTTCTGCGTGGAAAATCCTTTCTAAATATTGCGACAAAGATTGATGTATTTAAACTTTAAGTTGATAGCACTAGTTGTAGGGTTGGGCGTCAATGTTCTATGTAGTATGTAATATCGACAAAGCTCCCGCCTGATCAGTTTTAAAACCAAGTTGCTTGCATGTCGCGATCTTAGCTAGACCCGCCTTTTCTTTTGTTCAATAAGGAGACACGAAAACGTTTATTGTTTAAGAGTTTTTATGACTTCTAGGGTCCATTGTAGTAGTTAGTTATAGAGTCATTTTATCATGCAGCACTGTGGCGTCCAACTTGCGGGACTTTCACAAATACAAAACACAAAAACAACAATGCTTTCTTGTTTTTTAGTTTTATGTTATATCCCAAAAAAAACTAGCAAGGCGGAGCAACCCGAGCCACGACTGTATGCGAAACTGGCCCATATGGTAGTTAGACGGGAATTTTGTCGGTAGTACATGTACAGTGATTAGTCATGAAGATTGAGCCTCAATTGGTAGACATTAAAATTAAAAGCATATCCAATATTAAAGTCAGCCACCTAACCCTCGACTAAAGAAGCGACAACCAACTACCATCACCTTATACATAAATAACTACAAATTGTGGCACCCCTATGACCTTGAAATGCGAGGGTTGGCCCCCTCTATTTAATACTGCGTCATGGTGCAGTTAACTCATCGAAGTATGACATTATTGCTGATAGAAATAGGAATGATGTAAAAGAAGCGCCCATAAATGACACGAATATTGTCATGGGTTCGATAAGAAAGCGTTCCTTAAAATAGTTAATTATTTCACCGAATAAAAATAAGGTCTTTAGCTATATATGTTTGTGTCCGTCTTTCGACTAAATGAGGCGAATACCCGGGCTTGTTAATGCGTCCCATTAAGAAAATCTTGTTTACTTGAGCAATGCTTACAAGTCGTAATTAAATTAATTCGGCATTTAGCATATTAAACATACGTAAAAATTTGATACAGTTTTTCCAACATATCTCTGTCTCTCTCTAACGGTTTGTGTAACGATTTTCTTCATTATATGCGACTTATATAGACATTATAAAACAGATGATGCTACGAAATAAAACATGATTTTGCAGTTACATGTAATCATTTTGATGTAACTTACTCGCGTCGCGATATGCTTCTTGAAGACTATAGGCACATAATTTATATATATTCACGTCAACGGTTGCGGAAGGAACTTCCATTGTTTCTTATTTAGATTTCTGTGAGTAAATATTATACACTGAGTATAGTAGTATAGATAGATATGCATACATAGGTAATTTTATACTTCGTTAAATGTATGGAGATTCGTAGATCTGTAATTTGCTGCTTTATGAGGATTTATTTTGCTGAGATTAGTTTTATTTCGACTGGAAGGGACTTTTATCTCTAATAGTTTAATTGAATAGCTATTTCTATCTCCTTCCATCGTTTTTAACAGCAACTTATCATTAGATACTGTTTGCAGTTTCTCAATCGGATAATGTTTACAATTTATCCCACTTATAAAACAATATTAGCAAATCGTGCCTATTTTCCTATCTTTTCTTTTGCAGCTTTTTACAAGGTAAAGACAGAGTACAGTTTTCTTTTCCCAAAACAAAAAATTTGGCACTTTCTCCGCATCAACGGCCTAACTTGTAAAATGTACCCATTTTTCAAATATTTCACTATAAATATTTCTCTATTTTACAACAGCTCTGTTTTTTTGTCAATCCCTAAATTTCGCACCTTTTCCTCATAGGACGGAAATCAACAGTGTTTTTTCTCTCTTTTCCAATACAAACACGCCTATTTTAAGAATAGGTCACAATAACAATAACCTTTCGATTTTTATTATGAAAGACACTTAGGGATATAAGTTTGTAAGATATTTCCGTAGCTAATATTGATTTGCCCTGTAGAAAAACTTCATCCTTGTGTCCTTCTAGCGACAACATTAGCGGTCAAACAGGCGAATAGTTACTCTAGCTAGCAACACGGCTCCTATTGAAATCGGACCTAAATGAAAGTTTTTATACCTTAGTATTAGGTTTCTATTCTGTGTTCATAAAGGAAGTGGGCCGAGCGAGACGAAAAGTTACTCAGACGTCACGACCGAGAAAATACGGCTTTGGAAGGAATAGGTATAGCTAGTAGAGGGAGGATTATACGGTCTAAGATCCGATGAATAACAAACTTCACCCAATATATTTTTACTCAACCCACTCGCTATTTATTTAACATACAAAATTTGATGAAAAGTACTTTTCATCCATTAAACAGATGGGTGAAGGTCGTTCTTAAACGGATCGTCTACTGACATGGGACTCAATACCACAGATGAAAATATGATGGAAGGAAATAAAGACCACTTGAATGATGAAAGAGAGTCGAAAAGTCAAGAAATACGACTTGCTGTGAAACCATTAAAACGGCCTGAAAAACAACAACAGATATCATCCCAGAGAGTATAGCGAAAGCATACAACCGCTGACCTTGATATGGGTATTATATTGTCAGGATAAACAAGTCTGACCACATAACAAAAGTGAGATATTATATTGTGTTGATATGTAGGAATGTATCCTACAGAATGTAGAACGGATATATTGTTTTACAAATTCCTGTAACATTGGATACAAGTCATATCCTCTAGTTGACAAATCAGGTATCCGCGAAATATTATAGCAGCTGTGCGCAAGAGAATCGAAGATTTTTATACTGAAGAAGTGCGTTTTGTCTTCTTTATCTTCTATTTCGAAAACAAACATCAAAACCATGATGAACTGTATGCGCCATAGCATACTCACACTCTCTCGTGTGTCTATGGCTTGGTTTGCTAAACGTCAGTGTCAAAGTGTCGAGGACTAACAAGTTACAGTGTCAGTAGAGCCTTTCGGAAGTTTAGTAGCATCGAACACGAGGCCATTGTCGAGCCAGTGAAGTGATATACAACGTCATATGAACTAACACCTACACCTGGGTTATTTTTAGTTCTCGTTGTTTATAATCTAAGATATATTCTTATGTTAAAACGAAGCTCGAATATTGAAATCATGTTTCAGCCATCTCATGCAGGCACCAATAAGTACGAATGCGTGCCAGTGGTCTAGTACACTCGACGCGACAATAGGCAGGGCTTGTCGCTCGACGGCGGGCGGTCGCGACTCTACCCGAGAAATGAGGTCCCTAGGCGCCACTCACTGGACGGTGCACTCCCGCGTACACTGACTTTTTAAACATAACAGAATGAAGTCAAAGGATTCTATCTGACAGTGACAGTTGCGGTGTGCGAATTGAATTCATTACCATTTGAAGTTTTCTTGATTGTATTGTTTTCGGTAACCGGATGTATCTTAAAGAATTATATCTACTTAATTATTAGCAGCGAGGGAAAGACAAAAGTCTAGCTAATTTAGACTACAGTTACGAACATGTGAAAACGTTATATAAATGCTATGTATATTGTATATACAGACACAACTCAGAAATACATACGAGTATATGAATGTAATCATAAGCCGTGCGGTGTTTCAAAGGTACAAAAAAATATCAAAGCGTTGACTAAATTGAAGCGTTGACACCGTATTGACCGTTACCATGGTTGGATCCATGCCATTACTAACGGTATAGCGGTCGTTATTGATATAAATGCGATTAAAATCTTCGATCGATTATATACTGCAGTGATAATGAATACACGTGCACGAAATACACAGTTGCGTGAAATGAAATGAAATTTTATTGTAAACTATAGGTAACATAGGTCTTATGATATTTAGAAGTATCACTATAGTTTGCCGGCACGGCACACAATATTTTATCAACTGTTCTAAAAATTTATAAACTACATACAAGACATTGTAATTCTAAAAACATATGAGTTACATGGTCAATAGTTAAAATATTCTATAAATGAATATTTTAAATATTCATTTAAAGAATTGAAACCATTTGAAACATACTTTTTTGAAATAGCGCTGTATTACATGATAGTCTGTAATAAATGAGCGCGACGTGCTCGTGTGACAAAGCTACTTGATACGTACAAATTTAAGTGGGACATGAAACTTATTTACGCTGTAAATACAACAAACAAAGAATACTGATTAATTATGTACTGCTAAAATGAATGAAAGAAGAGTTTTTTTATACTAATAATATGTATATTACACACAGACTTGCGAAAAGATGTACAGCTGGCGTTGAAAATCGAATAGATTCAAAAGTTTCATGTTAGATTCACATACATTTTTGTTCCGTTACAGTTATTGAATCATGAGTTCGTTTGTTCGTTGCAGTCTCCGTGATTTGCCATAATCATACAAGCGTACGATTGGTGATTGAAATATGTTGTTGATTCATAGGCAGACACTTCTTTCCCTTATTCGACTTTTACACCTATTGAATGTATTGACTACATTCTAAAGCCAAGACTACACAGTAGTCAATAATATAGATTTAATGTTGATGGCCTTGGCAATCTGTTTTCAGGAATGGATTGGTTTGACAATAATTTATTTATTGACCTTGTGATGCCGCTAACACAATACGGGCGCCCGCTGGAATTTCATCACAAAATTAACCGTCGGATTATCATAATCTTAAGGTCACACCACATCTGACGGCCGCCGCATATGTAAATAAGTCTCCGCATCAGATTTAATGACAATTCCTGATTGGCTATTCGACTGTTAAAAATATTATAATTAGCTATAAAAGCTTAAACAAACAGTTTCGGATTTCCATCGAAACATGGAAAAGCGAGTTTTTTAAAGTTAAATTATAATTTTTACGCGTTTTAATGTGATTGTATATTTAAGATATGGAATGGCCCTTCATTATGTAACGACAATTTTATTAACGTTACGGAGGCAGTTTGAGGCAACGATTATTGTTAAATTAAACTCGATTATAAAATCGATTTTATGTTAATATAGAATGCATGATTAGATAATGATAAAAATAATTACTAATTATGACACAAAAGTCCTTGGCTAATGCCGGATGACACAGATTTTACGGTAAACCACATCATCTACCAACTTTCAAAAAATCCCCATATAAAAAACATAGCTTAAATCAGAACTACTTCCTGGAATCACGGATTGCATCATCTTAGATAATTACTATCTTTTTATTTACACAGCACAACGGCCTTTCAATTAACTTGTAACACATTTGTCCGATAAGTGATAGAAATGTGCTGACTTATAACCTTCAAGTTAAAAAGATGTTAATGAAGTTATATACATTCTAAATAATATTGTAATATTATTTTATTCATAATGTTTAGAAATATATCACATTAAACTTATAGACACACTCGCTTATTGTAATTTCAATCCAATATATAGTTACGAATATCGACAAACAAACAAAAATAATCAATACCTGCTAACACAATCAAAATAAAAAAACCAGAGACACGCAAAAGTATTATCAATACAATAAAAGAAATATCGTTAAGAATTCGCGACCCGTAGAAGATTTGGCACTCGAGCGCGAGAATGGAATTCGTAATGATTTTCATTCGTCTTGGATCCAATGAATTTGATGTATGGTGTTTTATCATTGGCAACACCGGTAGTCAGAGTGATAGGAATCTGTGAAGAAAGAAGCAGTAATGATTCGAATTCGAAAAACATTTAATTCAAAAACTTATTCACCAAAAATTCAGTTAATAATTAAATTAATTCTGAAATATAAGCAAATAACATTTGTCGTCTTCTACTAACTTTTTTTTAAAAAAAACGACAACAAAATATACAATGAAAGCTTTGCACTGCATTAAAACATATTTAGTAATTCTATTAAGATTATAGATTTTTGGTGCATAGAATGCAAACTTAAGTTTTATTTGCAAAACCTAGATTAATATTAAATATTAATTTTCTCATATTACAATAACAACTATGATTTCGTTGCCTTACTCCGTTATACAATTTAACCTCAAGCCCAGGGCATCATCTTGAGATAAAACAATAAATAATTGAAATTAATTTTTGAAGTTATTTTATTTCAACTTATGCTTGACTACGAGTATGATCAATAAATATGGGCCTACGATAATACAAAAATAATTTGTCAAACTGTTGTGTGAATTGGACCAAGGTTTACAGAAATGCATCGCCGAGTAATAAAACTTTTCGGGAACGCCTATAGATGTGTCGTGACCTTAACATTTGATAAGTGAGCGACGACCTTTATATTTTCGTATACTTCGACGATGTTATAGTGTTCGGTTCGTGGATTCGCTCACGTAGGCGTGTTTATTGCGTCTTACTGTACTTTCTTTATCAATCGAGATAAACCGTCAGCGTTACTGCGACACAAAAATTGGATTACATGTTACACAATTTGGCTATACCTCCTCCAGTACTGCAGGATTTTTATCTCAGCATCTCGTTTCTGGTTAAACTTTTACGAACCTGAAAGACTCTTTTAATTTTCCATCTTTTTGATAATAATAATAATGCTTTTCATTCAACGTTAGGAAATCGGAGTCGCAAAAAAATCTGCTTTGGTAAAAAAACGGTTCATTCAATAAACTAGCAATTGTTTGTAGGACATTGTAACTAAAATATTACTTTCATTATGTTTAACACTTTCATTGTTCACCATACAAAAACAAAATCAAGTCCCTCAAGTCCACACAATATAATATTGACTGTAACTTATTTATTTATAATGGATTATTGGGGTTATTCTTTTTATAAGTCATTCAGAATTCAGTGCCGATACATTCTTTTGGATACATGGACTCCAAGGTAACCCTGTTTTCATATCCATTTGGATACCGTGGACTGTGAACGTGTTAATCTTCAAAAATCGTAAGTGACATAATTACAACTTTAACAACCCAATTCGCGTAAATTAATCAGAACTTAACATACAAAAAGTTGGATTTACATACAATATGACGACGCCGGGCCCGCCGCGCGCGTTAACACAGATACACTCGACAAGTAGACCGTGGCCTCCAGCTCGAATCGCAAAGTCCGAGAGCTGCTATTGTGGGCTATTAATTCTTTTGCCCACGAGTTACGGGTACTCTAGCTACAGCGTGATATTATTACTCGAAATTATTTTTTAGGGTTCCTCGATACCGGTCGAAACAAATCCATTTGGTAAATTAACAATTGCCTATTCGTAGCTATTTTTTTAAATAAAGATATGTTTTAATAAAAAGATACCAGAAAAAGATAAAAGATAAAGATTTGATGTGATCATCTTTTTACATCGTTATTTACGACAAACTTCGATGAATTGACATTTTAGTTTTATTATTATTTATTTTTATCATACAAAATCCATAATTTTTGTTAGTAAATAAAATAAAGTCAATTTTAACCTAGTGTTAGTAATATGCTCTAATTTACAAAATGTCAATTAGGCAGATCAAGACCATGCCCTCTGCCAGGCCACTAGTCACGTGCAGTGTGAGGCGCGACCAGTGTCCCAGCAGCGGCGTTTATAGTTAAGGTTTTGTTTTCTACGAGTAGACTTACACTATTACCGTTGATGGTAGGGCATTATTTATATGTCCTGGCTAAAAGTGCAATGTTAGCAGTGTTGTGTTCTGGTATGGAAGGTAGCAGAGCCAGCGCCTCATTCCCTTGAAGCTTACCATCCAACGGCCTTATCGTTACTTACCATCAGGTAAGATTAAGGCCAAGTGCAAAGCCTTCATAAGCATTTTAAAAATGGTTACCAGACTTTAAAAACAGAACACCTTGAGGTGTGTACGCTTTGTTTTGTAAAAACTTGTACGGAACCTATTAAAACAGTTACGGCCCGCACTCTTCAAGTTATCACACACAGAGGTCTGTAGTACCAACCATAACCTTAAATGTCGGTTAACAGCTACGCAATAACTAGCTCCATTAATTACGAACACGTTTTTATGAAGATTTACGCGTCCCGTGCTACGATTCAAATGTCAAAGTTGAAAATATAAAACAGCGTCTGTTAAAATTAGACGAGTGGTTGTCGAAATGTCGGCACATATGGCAAATTAAGATTTTTAGAATTCCGTACCCAAAATATTCACGTATATAACATGTATTTCCCATGGGAAACATTATGAAGACCACGCGGAAGAAGTCGCGAGAAAAAGCTGGTACTTAAGTAAATAAATTATAAACTCGCAATATTGTATGTAGCTAATTAATTTTTGAGTGTCTGTTGTTCAGAAGTGTCAACCCAAGTTTTAATAATTATGTTACTGCGTAATCCGCATTTAACATACAATCGTAAAAACTTCGATTGACACCGCAGGCGGCAAACACTAAAACTGTACACAAATTATGAATAACTTAAAATAAATTAACTTAAACAACATTTCAAGTTATGGGACACATAATTTTTTGGATCAACAAAATAATTATACGGTGGAATACTACCGGTATCGATCGTAAAGGAGGCAAAGATGTCATCTCAAACAATTCAAAACGAGGTTTAATTTGGCATTCGTTGAGATCCTCCAACACGAGTTGACGGACTATGTTGATCCAGGTGTATTTTTATCACCGGTCGACCTTGAATACCCAGCTTTATATTGTACTTAACAACCATTTTGTAACGTAAATTTTTGGGATATTTTTTAATGTACAAAAATTTTTCAACTTAAAAAATTTATTTTATATTTTAATAGGGACTGTGTTATTAATTCCAAGGTAGCAAATTTTAACAATTTTTCGATATTCTTAAACAAGTAATTTTCATTTAAAACACTCGTTTATTGTTTTGAATGTATATTAAAAATCAGCAGCTGTATTTCAAGGATTTTTTTCGTAGGAATTCATTTAAAAGCAGAATCTTTTTTGAAATAAGTGACAGACAGGGTCATCGATTATTCATAAATGAATCGATTTAAATAAGTTCATCCAAGTAACATTCATTAGTTTAGTTTACTCGCTTTTGACCGGAACTTAGCTCGTGTAAACTTTAGAAATTATCCCGCGGCAAATATTTATCCCATCTGGATATAAAGTAGCGTGTATCCTTTTCAGACGTATCAACTATGCTGTCTTGGTATTGATAAAATTACTAATTTATTATTATGTATTAATCAAAACATTTTTTGTCTCTGCGATTTGTCTTATTTACTGTAGAACTAAAGCCTTCTGAAAGTTTTCACGGCGTGTGACCTTGCCATAATAAGATTTGCGATACTTATTTCACATGGCAGACTTGTTGGTATTATTAAAATGTCTCTAATAAACAGTACAATGGAAAGTTTGAATAAAAATAGAAATAAGACCTGATATTTTATCCCTGACCCTTGGGAATAGTATTAAAAACAACCATCTTTATTTTAACAGGTTAACCTAAAATCACAAATCTGTTTATCTTTATTTTACCTAAAATAAAGAGAATAAGGTTATCTTTAGCATGTTCCGCAGTATCCCATAAGTTTATTTATTATTACAAGACTAAAATTAATATTTTATATTTTCTTCAAATAATAAAATCATCATTTATTTCGGATGTCTCCACAGTGCCAGTTACAAGTCAACTAACATTAATAATTATAATATAAAAACGGGATGTGTATATACTAAGTTACAAACGTTATTTAGCGGTAAAGGTTAACTTAGATTACACTTATTTATCTGATGATTAAAGTATTAGTTTTAAAAAACTCAGAATATCATGAAGTACTTAAGCAAGCTAAGTCATATAAAACCCAAAACGAATAAATTAAAAAAAATCTCACTTGCCACAATCTTGTTCCTCAACATTTCACTCAAAATATATCATTTTCCCACGCGTCTACTAGACGAAAGTAAAAGCGACAAATGACTATCACAAAAGGTAGTTATTGCGCATATCGTAGTATCACGAGATTGATAATGATACCTGAGAAGGTCACGTATTTTCGCGAGGTCTCGAGAGCGGCCTTGGGAAAAATTAGCGCGATTTACATGTACCACTACCTATTTACTTTTATCTTAAGGCGCTGACTATAGCCAATGACCTTGAGCGTTTGGATTTTTAGCTACGATCGCAAACTCTTTCGATAACGTCGCGCCATACATGTGCGGTGAAATTGTGTACTAATAAGACTTCAAGCGCGTCAGGGACAGAACGCGCGCTAAGAATGGCGCTAAAAGTCATACAAATATTTATCTTCTTTTTTTGGGTTAGGAATTGAATAAAACATTGAAAAATTAAAGCAGAATTACGTATCAACAATTTAATGATCTTTATAATTTTTTTATGTATTTTTATGTTTTTTTATTATTGTAAATTAGTATTTATTTCATCCCTTCCTTCATAGTTTCTCTAGTAGACAGCATGTATTTAAATTTTATTTTGTTTATTATATGGAGGTCAACTTTATGCTCTTTACGTACTTACTACACCAAAGGGGAGACCTCATTATTCCAAAATCCAAGTTTGTTTCAAGATTGTTGTTTTTACATAGACTTATGAAAGTTTTAGAGTTTTATATCCATAAAAATTTTCAGATTTTTTCAGATTCCAGACAAATTTTTTTCATAGACTTATGAAAGTTTTAGAGGTTTAACGTTAAAAATCATAAATTTTAGAAAATAAACCACAATTTACGCACGTAACTTTAAAAAATGTTCCATATTGCATATTTTTTTAATCACCGTTTTTTTTGTGTGTTAAAAGTTTGTTTTAATAATATTTAATATTTCTCCCTCTTCAGAACAATACCAAGTAAGTACTTACTCACGTCACGTGTAAAAGTAGAGAATAAAAAATTAATTATAAAAAGTATAAGAGTCTCATCCATTAAACCACATAATGTGTTAGTAATATGCAACAACTTTTACTATGGGGACAACTCGACAAAAAAAATCTGCTATTTTATACAAATCGTCCTACTCAACCAAAATGTATAAAAAATTCTAAAAGCACAACCATAGAAAGACCAAGGTGTGGCTGTAGAGAAAATTGAATGTCGCAATCATTTATTGGATAACTTCTGCAATAAAATGCAAAATTTACAAACTGATACACGTTACTTGATTAGTCACAGGAAAATATTTACAAAGACGAAAATCATGAGCATGAGATCTGTCATTAAGAAAGCAATATTAAAAAAACAAGTCAGATGAATGCCCTGATATTGAATTACTATTCGATGGCATATTATTATCTCACCATCATGCCTTTGGCAACCACGCCAAATGCAAACCATACTTTTGTAATAAATATGATGAGCAAAAGAATGTTGAAAACAATTTTTTCACTAGTTCTCTTTGGCAGAGAATTTGTATTTTGACCCAAAATATAGCAGGCCATGCTTGAAGCCTTATTCATGACGTTGACAGTAATGTCGTTGAACGCTATCACAGTGTCATTGCCAAATATATAGGTGGAAAAAGAATAAATTTTTATTTGAAACAGTCGTACGCAGCAAGATGTCATGCTGCGGCTTCATCATTCAATACAAATAAACCTTTATGTGGGTTATACAAAAAAATTGTAAACAATAGTCCACAAGGAAAACTGAAACTGATGGAAGAAAAAAGATTAAAAAAGAAAGAAATGAATAACAAGTACTTAAAGAAAAAGAGACGGATAGTGTTTCAAAAAAAAGATGAAAATTATGGTGAGCACTGTAGTAAAGAAGACATGCCGAAGGAAGAGCTGGAAAAACTGAAAAAAAGCTTTGTGATTTCTTTGAATAGAACTGATGCTGAACTAGCCATTATAGAAAAGAAAACAATACTTCAAAAGGATAGCAGGGAATGGATCCAGCTTCGTCAATCGTTGTTGACTGCTTCAAGTTTCGGCCGCGTGATTAAAAGAAGAGTAGGCACCCGTTGTGCTAATTTGGTGAAATATATTTTATATAAAAGTAACCTAGATCATGTAACTTCAATGAAACATGGCCTTTTAAATGAAAAAACGGTGATCTTACAATTAGAAGCCCAAGAAGGAATAAATATAGAGCCTTGCGGCTTATTTATCGATTCGGATATACCTTATCTTGGTGCAACTCCTGATTTTTTTGTATAACCGAGATAAAGGTTTATTTGTATTGAATGATGAAGCCGCAGCATGACATCTTGCTGCGTACGACTGTTTCAAAGAAAAATTTATTCTTTTTCCACCTATATATTTGGCAATAACACTGTGATAGCGTTCAACGACATTACTGTCAACGTCATGAATAAGGCTTCGAGCATGGCCTGCTATATTTTGGGTCAAAATACAAATTCTCTGCCAAAGAGAACTAGTGAAAAAATTGTTTCAACATTTTCTTGCTCACCACATATATTACAAAAGTATGGTTTGCATTTGGCGTGGTTGCCAAAGGCATGATGGTGAGATAATAATATGCCATCGAATAGTAATTCAATATCAGGGCATTCATCTGACTTGTTTTTTAATATTGCTTTCTTAATGACAGATCTCATGCTCATGATTTTCGTCTTTGTCAATATTTTCCTGTGACTAATCAAGTAACGTGTATCAGTTTGTAAATTTTGCATTTTATTGCAGAAGTTTCGCAATAAATGATTGCAACATTCAATTTTCTCTACAGCCACACCTTGGTCTTTATATGGTTGTGCTTTTAGAATTTTTTTGTACGTGTTCGCATCACCATCGAATATCAAACGGCGATAAATCAGATTGTGTGTTTCAACAGACTGCATGAATCCCTCAACAATGATATCACTCTCCATACCCGTTGAAGGGCCAGTGTAATTTTTGAAACAAGTATGTTTTTTGACTGGTGTCTGTTTCTTTGCTGCTCGATCGCACGAATAGCAGTATTTATTGCGCACTCCTAAATATAAAATTTCACCTGTCCTCTTTCCAACAATGGCGCCTGCACCAGACAGTGCTGAATAATTGTTATATGATCTTTTGGAGTAGGAACCATCTACACATACATCAATTTCAGGTATCCCATCTTTGTTGAACCTGCCCTCAGCAATTGCCAAATCTCTTTCTTTTTTGGCGGCTTGCTCCATGGTATCATGTGCAACTTCTTCCCAGTTTTTGGATATGATATCATGTGCGTTTTGGTATTTTCTGTTTGACAATGAAGGCAGGTTCAATGCTGCAGATAACTCATCTAAATGTGAATGACCACCACCAATAGACATAATACCAGCTACCGCACAGCTATTGATTGGTAGGTAATGATCATCGCAAGAATCACTTTCTATATAAAATTTTATGTTACATAATTTACACAAAAAAGTAAATTTTGATGTCAGTCCATTTTGCTTTTCTCCAACTAAATCCATGTTACTGATGCTACAACCCAGCGGCCCATGATTGGATATTTCTTGTAACTTTTTATAAAAGTGTGACACGCTTATAATTCGTCGCCCAATATAGGTCTCCTTCTCCACATGTTGACTGGATTCAACCTAAAATAGTAAAAAATATTATTTAAGAATTTTATCTTAATTTATTTTTATCATCAGGAATTTGAAGTGGCTCATGTTGGTTTTGAGCATCTGAAGGAATATTACTTGACCCGTCTTTTTATTTCTGTTCATCCAACCTAAAGCCACAAAATTACGAAAACGTCAATTTTTTAATATGATTTGTGACAAGTGTAATATTTTTTTCTACACGGCTACTTACTTAGTTTCACACTGAAGTGGAAGAAACATATCTGGTGATTTAAAATTTTCTGTGAGCGCCACATTTGTTAACCTAAAAATAGAAAATATTATTACTTTCATAAAAAATAATAGGAGTATGTGTTTCCAAAGAATATATTAAGTTTTCATGAAATATAACTAGTATAATAATTATTTAATTGATCTAAAATTTATGAATGTACGAACACTTCTAAAACTTTCGTAAGTCTATGCAAATTTTTTTAAAAAAAACAACCGAATAATGAAGTTTTTTTGTTGTTTAGTGTGTGCGATTAATTCATAAAACTCTAAAACTTTAATAATTCTATGAAAAAATTGACTTGAAAAAAAAACACCGAAATAATGAGGCATTCACTTACTCTTTTAAAACAGTATCCGACGGACTGGGTGCTTCTACCACGTCATTATCGTTTGCTGAATTGTTCATAAGTTTTTTTTTTCTAAAATAGAGATAAAATCAATTAGTAATAAAATGTGAATAAAAAAAAAGAGCTACGAAGCTATACCTACACCTAGGATTGAACCCACGACGATGTGGTTTTCTAGAACCACCATTTTCCCAACTAGACTGTTTAGACAACGTGAGCGTGATTGAAATAGCTCACCTTATTGATCGAGTAGTATTTTGAACAAGTGAAATACTCCAATGAATCATTTTAAAACAATATAGGTAGATTAGGTACTTACTTTATAACATCCATAATTTGTTTCTGTTTTTTAAGATATAATCGCCTCTTCCCCAATCTTCTATTATTTGTTTTATTTTCTATTTTTATACAGTACAGATTATTATTATTTTACATTTATTTACAGTTTATATATCAATTTACAAGCAAACACAAATATTTTAGCTAAAAACAAATACTTCTTTGTACAAATTTGTATATTACAATATATTTACAAAAAAATTGTTTTCCGCTTTGGTCAATCCAAACGAACGGAGCGCAGAACGAAGAGCGACATAGGTCCGTCTAGCAGCGCGCCTCAGCGATCACTGTCGGTCTCGGTACAAGTAAGAGAGATGCAAATAATGGTGTGAGCGCGCGCTGCTGAATTCGAGTTGTGAAATAAAACAAAACGAAATTGTGTAGAAACTAATTACTTAATCAAAAATCGGAAACAACGGCAAAATGGAAAAACGCCTTATGAATTTTTTGCAATTTTTTTACAAAAAACACTTCACACATTAGCCGTATCGACTAAAGATTTATGACCGTTGAGAGCTGATTTTCTATCGAGAAAAGTTTACGAAATCGTGTTTTGAAAACAACAATCTTGTTGGAAATATGCTGAATAATAACATATTTTCATTTTGGCGTGATATGTTGCATACTTTTTGCCAGCGACAACCGAATATGATGCGCATTTCGCTGATTTCAGCGTCTTAAACAGTTATTGATAGTGCGATTTTAGATATGCCATTCTGAGATCATGAGGAAATAAAGGATGCCTTGAGAAAACTTCCTAGTGTGTTAATAGCTCCAACGTTTTAATTGGTGAGGTGTTATTATGGACAGGATTAAGAAAGTCCAATAACTTGTAGTTTGTGTTCAGTGTTGCCATATGATCAATTTAAACTTGTTTTTAATATGTCACCATTTGATACTCGTATTCAGGGAATTCCTTATTTGTTTCATGATACCTTGTACGAACGAATATTATTTATAGCAAATCTCCCCTAATATTTGTTAATTTGTCAAAGATTTTTCATGGCTTTTTGCTAAGTTTTTGTTTTATTACAGTGACGACATCCAACTTATTCTTGCGTGATCAATGTATAAAAACCTGAAAATTATTGGCATTTCACAGAACATGTAACATCCTGTATGTACACAAGGAAGCGAATAAAGCAACGCGCAATAACGCGATATCTGAAGATTTTATTTCGCACTGTGCAGGAAATTGATAAGGACTTTCAAATTAATTTATTATTGTTACATAAAATCAGCGCAACCTTGTTACAAATGATTACATGTATCTCTTTCCTAAAATAATTTTATCAGCTCGATTAGTCACCGAGAAACTCAGGCGCAATTCGTTGTATCAGTTTCGGCGGAATTCGCTTACTGGCTAAAAACGGGGTCAATCTAACTGTCTATTCTTCTCTAAGTTTGAATGAAGACATACGTGTACTAAAACAATGGCGGTTACAAACGTCCACGCGATAAAAAGAGGTCAAACTATCTCATTCCTTCTTGGGGTTAGAAGAGTACATCATTGATATCTATGACTGAAAAGGGATTGGTTAACCATCTCTTCATTCTTCTTCCTTCTCGGCGTTCGGAAAATACTAAAAGAGGTATCAAGGAATGGCAAGAAGCATCCATGAGTGCATAATCGACATATTATAAAGATTCAAAGGGGTAAACAAATCTTCTTATTCCTTCTTGGGGTTTGTATCGTCTACAAGGGCCTTAATCTGTTTCTGTCTTGTAATTTATTTTTAGTGCTTGTAAAACTTAATAGTGCTTGACGATATTTTTTGTAGTAATGTTTTGTAAGGAACGGAAGAAAAGTGGGGTTTAAAACAAAACATTTACAAAATTCTATTGTAAGGCATTCGACTAATATAACCCAAAGTCGATTAATATTAACAGAAATAAGTTGTATATACCTCTATACCATGGCATAGGCACGAGTATACACATGTAGGTTGGCATCATTACACAGTGATCATTTTCTGCTCGCAATCTTCCTCGTTCCACACCAAGCGAAACATCCACGAAAATCTTTGATAGTCACTACATGTTATAAATATGAAATATTTATTACTGAATAAATTAACTAGTCAGTTTACAGTAGAAAGAAGAGTATAAAAATACAATTTTGTTTGATGTGCGACGTTTTATTTTCTAGATAATCACGCTAGACTATGAATGAGGTCGGAGCGTAAATAAATCCAACAGAATTTATCTCTCTTGCGGCTAATATGTAAAGTGGTTCACGAATTTAGATGTTCCATAATTTCAGTGCTACAAACCATATTACTCGTACATAGCACTTTTGTTGGATAAAATATAACGGCTTACGATAAGCGAAGATTTAGTCGAAGCGGGCAGTTATTAGTAGCTTTAAGTAGATTTCTTATCAAGAAAAGATATTTCCGTATAGACAATTATTCGATGAGGGGATTTGCCAAAATCACCGCGCTTGTCTGGTATGTTACGGATTTCAGTATGGGTCCAAGAGTCAGTGGTAAATAAATGGACAGCAGCCCGTTCTCAGATAATTTACGCAGTCACCTTTTACGACGCCATCTGAAATATATATGAGGTAACAATGTGGTTATATTCAGAAGCTAAAACCACACGATCGGATTTATTGTTACCATATAAATCGCATTAAAAATCAAACTGCTTCTTTTCAATTTTAAATCTGTTTTCTTTTCGTTATCCGATCGACTCGAACTTGTTACAGCGAGTCTCGATGCTTCGAAAAGTTTGAAAAGCCTCTTGTCAGCACGTTCCATTCAAACTTTGGTTCCAATTTCAAATTAATCGAACGCCGAACTAAGCGAAACGATCAATAAATCCGAATAAACAGGGTGTATTCTTTGAACGAACGTATTATTAAAAATAATAAATATAATAAAACAGACACGGAGCTTGTTTCGGAGCTATACTGAAACCTTTCTGCAGTAACACAAAATTGCGAAATTTTAAATCGTAACTTTCAAAATCTCTGACTCTGACTCTTGAGCTAGAAACTTAAGATTTTGGATATTTCGTTTGATGATCAAGGTCACTTGGAAATGTTTTAAAAATTCCAATCCTAATGGGATGAAAAGGGTAAAAATCAATTTAACGACTTACAGAACCATTTGAGTGAATTTTAATATGCACGTGGGCTACATATTAGTAATATATAAATGATATTAATGTATGAAAACAATGACTAAAATGTAGTGATGTAATGACGCAGTTAGCTACAATATCGTTTGACGTCGATAAACTATAGTCATAAAAGCAGAAACACTCGTTATTTGTTGCACGTGTTTCGATAAAAACCGGTCAAATATTTACATTGGCGACGAGTCGTGGAAACGGTTCATTGCAAATACATACGCAATTTAGGTATATACGAGTATATATCTGGAGTTCCGGATTTTTCTCGGAAACTGTCGATATGCAAAACGACAAGAATTTCGGATTCTTTTCAATTTATCGATAGTTGGCGGTCGGTTCGTTTTATCCCGTGTTTTTATTGATATGTATTTGGTTAGATTTGTTTTCACGAAGGATTTGGAAAGGAAGCTGTTCTTGGTTTACTTATGGGCCTAAAGGCAAAATAAATACAGAGGCAGCCATGGAAATCCAGTAGCATTGTTTGGAAATAATACATGTTTTGATTGCGGCTTTCTCTTCATATACACTCAAGCAAGCTGGTACCGAAAACAGTGCCTTTATGGTATTTCATTGGTGATTTTTATGCTGTTCTGATAAGTTTCATTATGTTCGACATAAAAGCTCACTATCGGGTCCGTGAGTCTAACTAAAGGATTTGGTATATTCATGTTCAGATGTTACAATAGCAGTATTAAAATGATGGCGCTTTTTAGCAATGGGTTGTTGATAAAAGCTACTGCGCTTTTGGTGTTTATAGCTTTGGTTGATAAACTTGTGCATTCCTGGGAAATAGCGTATTTAATTTAATGTTTTCGTTGAGCTAACATGTGCATACCTATTTTTCATCAATTTAATTATATTCAATGGCAACGTGTACTAACTTTTGTGTGGGAACCCAATCCCTTAATGTGCACTTTATCCCTCAGGCATTTAAGTTTTACTTATTACTGTAATTTGATAGAATGTAGCAACTTGCCGTGTTGCCGTGTACCTATCTATATATGGTAAGAAATGTGTAAATCAAGTCTGCAAACTGGATTCCAGTGAGAATAAAACGATTACCAAAGCGAATAGATCAATTATCACGGAGAAGCGAGAAACGATCTCGTCTAATTATACCGAAGAATCAATCTAGAAAGTATCCGCATGGGACGCGAATAGATCACGAGCTATCACGAGATATCACGAGAATCAGTGGCTAAGAGAGTCGATTACATACATATTAATCTTTATTGCTTACTAGTTAGGAAGACGTTGACCACGTGAAAATTACTTTCTTAGTTAAGTCTGAATCACCAAACAGATCGATGATGTTTCGAATTTCAATGTTCAGTTCAAGTGGTTTTTAAATGAATTTTTAGGGTTACGTACCTAAAGGGTGTAATAAGCCTCTGTTTTCCCTCCATCCGTCCTTCACAAGGCTGTAACTTTTGAACCGTATACATTAACACTTGATATTTTCACAGCATTTTCACAGGGCGTACTACGCGTATGGCCGCTATAACAACAAATATTAAAAATAAAGGGGTTCCCAATATAACTTTGTTTGTCTTGTATTTATCAGAATATATGTGTAATATATACGGAACCCTTCGTGTGTGAGTCCGACTCGTTATCACCCTTTTTCATCATTTCGAGGATGTATTTTAGAAAATTCTTTTTTGTGGTTACTCTACCTAATTAATTATGTCAGTCAGTTAGGGCTCAATTTTATATACAGATCATATACCGAGGCTGTTTTACGCAAATGTATCCAAGAGACTTTCATTGGAGCGAACCCAGCGAATATATAGCCATTAAAACTCAGGCAAACATCCACAACTACTATAAATTTACGTGCTAATGTTAACTTTTAATGCAGCGCAGATGTATAATGTTACACAGAAACGTGATACATGTCGCGTATGATAGCGAACGAAGGTCGCACTTCGAAGTTTACATTGACACGTGAAAGGATTCAGAGGGTACGCACTCAGATGGGGGCAGCTATGATAAACTAGGTAGGTGACTGTGACCCCCGGCTGCTCTCATAATATGCCGAAATAGAGTCTAGAATTTACTACTCAATGGAACTAAATAAATATTAAATCAGCCACATCGCTCGAAGAACCGATAACCGTTGGGGGGTAAGTCCTCAAGTGGCGATTATGTACCTTGAATCGTATACCGGGCCTTCCCCCTACTAGATGGATCAACGCACTGGTTGAGGTCGCGGGGAGTCGCTGGATGCAAGTGGCTCGGTACCGGTCCATATGGCATGTCATGAAGGAGGCCTATGTCCAGGATAAGCTCCCCGGGTTTTTATTTTGATATGATGTGGATTTTTGTATTTTTATGATCTGAAGGTGCTTCATGAAGCTTCCTAATGGATTGCCTTGTCTGATTTCGTATGAGGGGATTAGCCGTAATCACGCTTTGGTGATTGCAGTAAGATGTTGATGCAAAAGATAAAAGATAGATGCCATTATTGATGCACAACGGTCTAAATATAGTCAAACCTTGAAAAACCCGCCCGATTTTGGAGCGTGACCTTCTTTAAACAAATACCTAAATACGTCCCTGTTCCCAATCGATTATATCGATGTTAATGCGATAGATTAGATTAACGGAGGTCGATTATGAAAGTCGAAGCCTCAAATCGTCCTTTGTTATGCGATATCGAGGATCTTTGACGATTACCGGCGAGATAATGGTATTATATTCACGTGACATAATACATATTATATTAATATAATATGCGTTGTTGTTAACACGTCGTTGTCTCGGTGAAGGAGATTAGGAGGAAATCGTAACTATATTATGACATAAATTAATGTGTTGATTGGCGATATATTCTGATGAAAGTTACCGTCCTCGTTCAACACGCAAGATAGGCGCATCTGGGCACTCACTACATGAGACGAACGATTGAAATCCGCCTTAAATCCGAGTTTCGGATACATAAAATTCCCACCAAATCCGACAGAAATCCGAAACCAAACAAATCTTGTGATCTGACGTCGAGTTGCGGAAAATGCATGCTAACAAATACGACTATCCTCGTTTAGGTTATAGTCCAACAAAAGTTGAATGAATTTAAAAAAGAATGTGTCCATATAAGCAATATTAACTAACTGTACAATAAGTTTTCTCTGTGTGATAAACATCCGGAACAACATCCTTTTCCAACAGTGGACCTATGTAGCTGTAATAATAACATAGCATAAATGAATATAGAACCGTCAAAAACAATAATTTAAGTAGTTTATTCATTTGGCGCATGTCAGAGTTCATACATAATTGAATGTGGTTGGGACTCGGATATAGGGGTTGAAATATTTATTGGTGGTTTTATTGTCAGTCGTGAATAACGTATGAATAACATGGGAACCGAGCGAGCATGCGGGCGAGGTTGACGGTGCGCGGCGCGAGCGGCCCGACACTCTTTATTAAAAACGGAATATTCGTTTGTAGCTAATAACAAACGAGGCACCTACTATAAGAAACGACCGATTGAAATCCACTTAAAATACGGATTTCGGATACACACAATTTGCACCAAATACGAAAGAAATCCGAAACGAAACAAATCTTAATCTGATTAAACTGACTAAAAATTATTTCGTCACAGCATCCTAAAGATCATACCGACTAAACCAGCCTTATAAAAGGTAGCATTCGTTTAAGAGCTACAATGCCACAGACGATATAGAACTCCAAAACAGACATACACAATGTAAAGCAACCCTCTTTTGGGTTGGAGTTGAGGTGAAATATTATTTATAAATATTTACAGCAAACACCAATTACAAAAAACGAAACTGTGAAGAGATTAACGGCTAGCTACGACGTAGGAATGGAAATGACCAGGTGCATGGCTACCAAAAGTAGAATAAATAAACAAACAAATAAAACAAACAGTCATTTTCACATGGATAGGACTGGGCGGTAGGATTTCTACAAAAAATGTGAATTTAGCGTCGCTTGCGCTGACCCATTGACCCACTCTACTATCGCGATCGAGGACCGAGGACACAAGTGGACACACAAGGTCTCCGCCCGATTATTACATATATATATAACCATTTATATATACATACATATCTGAACACATAAATTACATGAATGGCGCTAATGAATAATACGAGTTGTTACAAGGTTTATGAGATTACATGTGGTCTAGATATTTTTGTATATTGTTATTTCGTACCTACTCGGAATATTCGAACATACATACATCGAACAGTAGACCCATACATGTTAGCATTCCAGATCACACACAAAATGTCAATAGAAAGTATTAACAGTTCGCTGATCGTGTTTCGCCATAGCCTCAGTGTGCTAATTATTTATTGAATGTAATTTTACTGGCTTCTTTCTTAATTTTGAAAAAGTAAAAACACAAGCGTGAAGCGTCGGTGGCGTAGTGGATAAGGCGCGGACTCTCAATCTGAGGGTACCTGGTTCGAATCCAGCCGTGTACCTATGAGTTGTTTTTCAATTCAAGTACATTATCCGATTGCTTAACGGTGAAGGAAAACATCGTGAGGAAACCTGCATGTCTTGAACAGGCATGTGAAGTCCGCCGATCCGCACTGGGCCCGCGTGGTGGACTATGGCCCATACACTCTCTGTAAGAGAGTAGGTCTGAGCCCCTCCAGTGGGGACGTATATAGGCTGTTGATGATGAAAAACACAAGATATCGATACTGCGTCATTCGCCTGTGTGTAGCGAACCCTTAACACTATTTTCAAAATGTGAACTTAACTTTGGCATAACTGCCCAGCAGCACATAAACATATGGTTTAATATTGCCTTCAGTGTGTTTCTTATTTAGAACCTAATATTTTTCTCGCTGGTGGAGGTATAAAGTTATATGTTTAACTCGAGAGCAAATTTTAAGGTATAGGTCTAGTTAATGTAGGCACTCGCACCAAAAAAATCAACTTTGCTAACTTGTTTAAATAAATTGGATCGAAAGTTTTTTTTTGGCTCTGGCATGGAGTGCGTCTAAAAACCATAGTCCTACGAAATAAAACTTGTTCACTCATTGATTATCTTAGCTCCTCTGTCTTTGTAACCGCATAAATTAACAATATGAACAAATGAATGTGACAGCTGAATACACTCACGGTCGAACGTGGAAACAACGATGACAGCTTCCCATAAATTAGATGACTTATTTTCTTACATCCAATTTTTTCAAGTCCATTCGAAAAAACATCTTACCTGTAACAAAAAAATTCATTTATTAATTATATTATCGAAGGAACACTTGACAATAAATTAGAAATCGAAACATTAATGAAAGAAAGAAAAGTTTCCGCTTATAAAAATAAAAAAGTAATTGCGTATTTCAATTCAGATATTTATTTATACATTATTTGCGATTAAATTTTTTCCTGTCAATTGTTCTTATTATTTATTGGAACAATGAAACGATAGAACTGTCTCAGCTAAATGCTATGAATAAGATTAATTAGCTTTATGGGAGAAAAAAGTATAAAAGAAAATATTAGCACTTTATACACTGAATAGACAGCATGTGAAGTTTAGTGGTGCGTACAAATTGCGATGATTATCTTGCTGACATATAATAAATAATTCATACGAATACCAGCCCTTTGTCGCGATGTCACACCTGTGTGGTATATGTATCGATTTTATTTATAGTATTATTGTTAAGTCGATTCGTGATTAGAATAGTTAAGATTTAGCTAACCACGATAAGCAGATGACAATTGAAATTTATGCAGGAGTGCGTCTCTTAAGTTTCCAAATTAATAATAGCAAATACTTCTTTTTCACACAAAATTTTTTTTGAATATGGAATGTTCAAGTTGCGAGTACACGTATGTGTGTTCGTTCTCGCAAATAGTGAAGTTTACGTTTCGAGGTTGTAGAAATTCGCAAGTCATATAACAAAATTATGATACGTCTTAAATATGACCAAATAACCAGCGCATCACTCCGGAATCGTGTATAAACAAACAGTTAAAATTTCGTCCGTTCACCTGAGAACGATACCCGTAATAATTAATATTCAGGACCGTTGAATAGGGTATTAATTCGGTATTTATTGATGCAATGCAAGCCGCTTGTCGCCCTCTCCGCATAAAACGCTAATAAATATAGTGCGATGCCGATGGCGCGTTCGGAACGGGCTTGACACAATACCGCTGGAATTGAATTAGTGCGTCGAGCGGTCGAGCGAGCGCGAGGTGCACCGGACCGTGTTCAGAGATATATACTCGTATATCATATTATACGGGATTATTTTAGGTCAGTGCATAGAATTCATGAATTGACACATAATTTTATGTAGAACATAACTGATAGAGCAACAGCCACACTCTCATCACAGCGTTGCAGGTGTCTCTTCGAATTTGCTTTTAGTCGCCTTTTGCTACACACACGGCACGAAAGAAAATATGGTGAAAATAAAACGTAATTTTATGGTATTCTGAGAGCATTAAAAAGCAGCGTGAAACGAAGCGGAAAAAGGGGGCAGTTCTTTAGATACATTTTGAAAATGCTGAACATTAAATAATACGGCAGCGTTCGTGATAATTGCATTTCATACTCTATCGTAAATGACGTTCTAATTGAACTGTTTTTTTATTAAATTACCGCCATAGTTATGAAATACTTGAGAGCTTCAACAATAATCCTTGTTTTTACACTACGCTTGGCTGCGGCTGCAAGAAACACGATACTTTACAATTCGCAATACCAGAGTGCAATGCTAAAAATATTGCATGTCTGGTAAGTGTTGAGCTTACATAACTAATACAAAGAAGGTGAAGGGAATACATGCATATCAATCAGAAAAATAACAGATAAAATTAAATACAAGTTAATATTATTGCAGGTTTGGTATTGTTTGGTGGGATTCGAGCATTATTTATCACCTACGCTCGCTAAGCTATACCGAAGTTCATGTCAGCAAAGGTTGCCGGCAAACAGCAAAATAATCTGTCATTTGGGTATTAAATAGTCAATATCTCACTAACTTTTCTTCAATTAACAATTCAATTTAAGACTACAAAACTTATTGTATACATTAATGAGTGCAAATTTTTATAAGTATACGTTTAGAGATCCTATAGGTACTAGAAACGTGTCTTCACCCTTGTTCATGGATCGTTCCAGTTAAATTAGATAAGCTTTTATAAGTATAGATATAAAAGAGAAGCACTGTTGGAAACAAGGCCCGACAAGAATTTTACCAGTGATCATTCAAAGTTTGAAATTACGCTTTCGTATGACAATAATGTTCCTTGTTACTCTAATCATGTACAGGGTAAAAATTAAGACATTTTATATCGCGATAACTTTTTTCTTCCTAATATTACTAGAACTAGAGAGAGCTTTAGGTTTAATCATGCGAGCAACTATGGTGTCTGCATTGCTTTAAATATTGTTACAATTTCTGATTACATGTTCTTTGGGCGTTACAATTCCAGATTCAATCGATCTCGAGGTATGTCATATGTCGACTGTTTTGGTCAATGCGCGCTAGAACACAGCGTCTTTGGCTTGACGTTAGATGAATTCGTTTACCAATTTAAATGAATTAAAGGGTAATTCAACCTCTTCACGTCTAAAATTGTTCGAGAATGGTTACTATAATAACCACTTTTTTCAATGTTTTTTCAAAGGTTTTGCAAATTGTAGGTGACATAGATGAACTACCTGTTTGAACTACTATGTTTAAATTCATAAATGAAGTGTTAGCTGATTTCAAAATATAAATATGATTACTTTAAACAATCACCGCTTACAAGAGATCTGTAAAAGATAAGTGAAGTAGGTACATAGTAGAAATAAGTAAAGGGTAAGCCCACGTATCTTTTGAACTATCACTGTTTATAAAGGATCAGTTAAAGTTCGGTAATGTATTTTAATTAAAAGTGTAAGCTTGCATATCTTTTACGATATCACTAGAACTGTTCAAGAATGATTATTATAAAAAAACAGAGCTTACAAAGGATCTGCAAAAGACACATCCAAGGGCACAAATCGTAAAATAGTTACTAAACTAGAGCAAAAGCTCGCTAAACTAAAACCAAACATTCCAACATTATCGCTGCTATTAAAGAATCGTTACAATAAAAACTTAGCTCGACATATTTACGCTTATACAGAGGGTGAGCGAGCTGTGGAGGGAACAAGGCCCGCCCGCGCCCGCTCGCTCTACTGATTATTGTTTTACTTAACTTTTTATGGCCCCCACTCGTTGCCGCGCGAAGGGTTAAATGTTACGGTACGGTTGTGTTTTGTTTTTGTTTAATTCGGGTTATTGTTGGCTTTTTTGGTTCACTTTTACGTGTTCTAAATGTGTACGTGTTGAGAATTGCAGTTTGTTGGCTTTCATAAAATGACGGTGTGTTCCAAACTGAGTTTAATTAATTTAATGTTTACCATTATTTTATTACAAAGTCAAAGGCATACTTTAAAGAAAGAACAAAATAAACAAATACCGTTAGATATCATTGAGCATTGTGCTTGTTAAAAGGGATCAGAACTATGCCGAAATTAACATCTGGAGTTATTGAATATTTACGGTGTTTGTACTACCACAGATGCCACATGGTATTATGATGCTGTTACAGAAATGAATGTATATATTTATTGATATATCAATTATGGTATATAATTGCTATGTTTATTACTTAAGTACTCATCATTTAATAAGCGCCAAAAGAAACTGTCCGAGTCAATAAAAATATTTCTAAGACGTATGACTTTGTCTGCGTGGACATCTAAAATTATTCCACTTATTTGTTCAGGATGAAAAAGTGGCTAAGTCTTTTAAAATATCAGTTACATACAGAAGCTTCACTTTATATTAAATTTGCAATTGACACGACGCCATAACAAGAAACACAGCTATATAATATACTAGCTTCCGCCCGCGACTTTGTCCGCGTGTACTTCAGGATTTATTCTACTTGTTCGATAGGCACAGAAGGCATCTATCTCCATTTCCAGCATAAGGTACAAAATAGTGTTTATTCTGTTACGTAGGCTAATAGTTTAAAGAAACAAAAGAAATTTCAATATCTGACATTCAAATAGTCTTCACGCTAATATTATAAACGCGAAAGTTTGTATATACGAATTACATATTCTATGGTCGGTTGCTAGGCAACGCGTTTTTGTTATGCCCAAATTGCCCATGTAATCCCACTAATATTATAAGTGTGATTTTGTGCAATTTACACAATATGTCTTTATAAACTATAGCCTATATGTTATTCTGATGTATAAGCTATATTATTGTAAAGTTTCATTCAAATCCATTCAGTAGTTTTTCCGTGAAAGCGTCACAAACATCCAAACATCTAAACATCCAAACATCCAAACTTTCACACTTATAATATTAGTAGGATATAAAAAATTAAGCGTGATCAATCAGTACAAGTAAAAGGCTCAATTAGACTTTGCTTTAAAAAAAGTTAAAGAACATGTTTGTTCAGTTACTTTTTGTTTTTGTTTTTCACGGCTCTGGAATCTAAACTTGTAACAAAACAGAGTCCGTGTCCCACCCATTAAGTATCTAGAAACGTCCAATCCCTTTTCGAACACGTCTCGAAACGACTCGAACGAGCGGCGTCACAAAGCTGGAGCCGGGGGAATAAACCGCCTGTGTTGTGGAAGTCGTTTTTCGACTCAATTGATGTGCTTTATCGAACCTTGAGTTCTTTTTATTTCACGTTGCGATTCGAACAATCTATTATCGACGCGGGATGGCGTTCGGATCGCGTTCCGTGGAGGTTTACAGGTTATCCGATAAGTTTATTGGCGTTTTGTCTATTGATGTTTTATGACTTACCAGTGTTGTTACTAGTATGTTGAGGTTTAAGCAATTTATTTACTGAGAATCGTGTCGTCTGTGATTTGTGGTTTCGGCTTTACATTATAACGATTTGTTTAGATAGACGAATTGTTGTTTGCGTGCCAGTTCTATAAAGAAGAAGTTAGGGGAAACATTAGACCCCACCATGAGTGGTGTTTATGGCAAATCCCATCACAGAAAGCTCGTGTCAGGCTCAGACAATATTTTTCGGGTGACAAAGAAATAACAGTGATTTTAGACTTAACATATAATAACACATATGCAGGTTTTATTCAAGTCTATCTATGAAAAAAAAGGAAGAAACAGTTGACAGATACAAGGACATATTCGTTTTTAATTTCTCTGTAAGAATAAGTATTATATTTCGCAACAAGTTTGCTAGGAACTGCTCAAGAACTTGTAAAACTTTAGGCTAAATCTCTTAACCCCGTATTGTCGGTTTCTGGGATCATGAGCATAACAAAGTTTTGTTGAAAAGTATCTGCGTACTTAGAAACTTTTGTCGTAAATAATTTGTGGGTCGTATCTTTTTATTACGGGTAAGCTGAGACAATTCGAAGCGAACGCGAATATTTGCAGTATGACGCAAATAGCGCGGAAGTAGCTTGAGATTCCCAAAATAGTTCTAGAATATTTAAGTACTGCACTTAGTATCCGTCCGCGCAAACGTTTTTTTTTATCAATATGCTGTTTCAATAATAGATGTTCTAGTATGTCAGAAAAGAACATACATTTTTGTATGTTCTTTCCTATGCTCTGATGCAAAAAAGCGTTTTCGGAATGGGTCCAAATAGTTTAACAGTCTGCCAAGGGAGATAAGGGAACTAAATATAAACTTGTTTTAAAAAAGGAAGTAAATTATTAATAGATAAATGCTACTACTCAATCAAGGAGTTTTTGGATGATGGGAATAAGTAGATGACATGAGCATAATATTTTTGTATTTTAATTTTAATAAATATATATTTTGATGACATGTATTCATTTCGATACTTTATGCTGAAATATTGTACAGCCTAATCCGCTTAATTTGGAGAGACTTTATATATTTAAGGTCCTACAAAATGTAATACCCAAATTAACAAATAAAATGATTTAATTTGATTATACAACTTCTGTATAGTTTGGTACACTTTTCGTACTTTAATTTAGAATATAAACAAACGAAAGACTTAGGAAAATAAATCATGATGACCACGATGACAGGCCCATCAGTGATCGCAGAAAGAAGTTGGTCTCCAACACTATTCCTTTGTAGTCTCTAACTCATCCGGCCACGCGGCCGGTTGTATGATTACTGTATTTAAAATATAAGTACCAAAAAGCAGCTCTTAAACGAAGTACTCTCTTGTACTTGTAATCCATATTCAACTAATATATTCAAGGCACGTAATCTCATCCAGAATTGTCAGTTCGTATTGCTCCAAGCTCGAGCAAATACCGGGAGGCCTAGATTCTCTGAAATGTTCTCCATCCGACAATGCTCCCCTCGTTACACGGGTACCTACACAACGAGATCTCGCGAGTCATCGAAAACCTTTCCGCTACACATTTTTACGTCTAGCTAATGGAGTACACATTTTGTTTGTATAAACGTTTTTAAAAGGAAACGTAAGTATTGTAATGTATTTGAACTTTAATTTTGTTTCGGGGTGTCATTCCAAGGGATCGCCAACATCTTTGAGTTTAGCGAATTTGTCAAATCTCAGTCCGTTCACCGTGGTGATTAACTAACGCTTTATCTGTCTTTTGAAGGTGATGATGATGATCAGAAAATTCCTTCTCGAAAACGTCAAATGTGTATGTTTCAAATGTCATTAAGGTTCTACGAGTATCTTTGCTGCTGGTTTGCTTTAAAATATTTCTACCCTTCTTCATCCTTAATCAAAGAGATACTATCAAAGAGATCGATGTTCTGAGTCATAGACTACAACTGTCATATGTCAGAGTGACTTAGCGGGTTCTGGACAGGTGTCGATGGCGTTACCAGAAAGAGAAACCCAACAATGGGTGTCGCATCTATCATTGTAATGTTATGTCAAATCGAAGAGCAATAAACGTTTTCATGGAGGAGATATTCTTATAGTTCACCTAACGCAAGTTTTTGTCAAAAACTTTCAGGTTGGTATGACAATCAGTCAGTAAGGAGAATTTTCATATAAGTATTATGTTGGTCAGAATCAGCAGACATTTCCCTTAAAAATATCCAGTTTCCCGTACTAAATAAACGTCACTTTGTATTACACAAATGAGAGGATATCGTGACTCACCGCCGCCGGGGGGTATCCGTCACTGGTAGTGACGTCATCCCTCACAATGTAAACATTGGAACCACTTTGTGCCCGATTTAACTGCTTATCGATTGAGCAGCGCTCTACATAAGGGACTCTTTATTTTTGAGAGGATATCCCGGCTATTATCGTGTTGGCAATTTGATTGTGTAAACAGTGAACTTTGGGTGGCTGTGGAAGCCGGACTAGGGACTAAAATAATTTATTTGTGTCAAAAAAATTCCATATGGCCTTTCCTTAGGTGTCATTTCAGAAACCATATATAATATATACCTGCGTCTGTAGGTCCTTCCTGTTTTCGCACATGTAATCCACCAAATGAAAATACAAGACTTTAATTTCTATCAGCGTATCGATTTCAACCTCGTTACCCTCTGTCAACAACCGAACGCAAAAAAAAATGAAGCTCAGGTCAAATTAATTTCAGCACAGGGCGCGCACAATAAAAAAGGCGTTCAGTTAAAATGACGTTTTGGGTAGTACGCTTGACGTCGTGAAGTTTTCGTCTGTTGGTCTTTTATCTACGCCTCAATCTGGTAACATACTCGTAGCAATGGCAAAATATTGTCACACCCGATAGTGTCCAAACATTGAGCGCGGAGTACAAAGTTAAGCAGGAATATAATGACGCCTGTATTTTGCTTCTTAATGTATTATATTATGTAAGGAAAGTATAACTCAGCCGTGTTGTTGTGTGACTCGTTTACCAACATAGACAGTTTAATATCCGGCCTGCGCTGAAAGTGCTCATCTTCGGAATATAGGCAGTCACCTTATAAGAAAGTAACTTTTATAGGTAGGTCAATAAATCTAAATTTAATAAAGGGAATTTTTTGTGTAGGAGTAATAAAATAGGAGAATAGAGGATAGTAATATAGAGCGGTCATTGGGAAACGTTTCATATAAACATTTTGATCTCAAAAGTCAATGGTATGTCAAATGTCTTGTACGGCCGCGTGACGTGATGTGACATTAGATTGAGTAACTTATTACCAATTGGTAATAAGTTTAGGATCAAAATGTTTGTTTGCTTTGTCCGGTCTATTAATATTAAATGTCTTTGGTGAAGATACATTCAAGGAAAGAAACTCCGTAAAATAATAAGTAATTTTTATCAAGAGTTATTGTGACGCTGGTGACGTAATAATCATTTATTGCAGACAAGCCTTTTGCATTTGACTTCCTATAGTTTCCCTTTAGCGGGATAAAAAGCAGCTTATCAGCATTTCCATGTCTTTCCACCCGTTAAGGGGTGGAGGTTGATATGTCAATATGGTAGAGAAGTTTTTTATGTAAACGAATTCACTTTGGTGATCTAATATAGTTTTATTTATAAACAAGTCATTTATAATCATAATTAACGCGTTCAGAAAGAACTAAAAACCGACTTCAATGCCTTAAAAAATTGGTTTTTGTCGATTTTCTCAAAGAGCTCTCAATCAATTTCGACGAAATTTATATGAGACCTCTGAAGTATGTTCTACCAAACAAAAAAGAACTATTTGCGGAGTTATCACGTAACACACATACAAAAAAAATACGCGTTGAATTGAGACCTCCTCCTTTTTTGAAATCGGTTGAAAATAATCAGTGCAATAATGACCTATGATCCATCGAACGTTGCAAACAAAGGATTTATGTAAGTGCTCTTAATGGCAAGTAGGTATTTAGTTATTGTTCGATGACGCGCATCGGATATTTGCATAGGTGTCAGTATTGCTTGAACACCTACTCGAAATAATAGTAGTTTCTTAGGACGACGTATTTCTTTATCAACTACAAGTAAGACTAAATTAAGACTACAATGAAACATGTAACGCGTCCTGTTAGACTTTTTCATTCCAAAAATACATCACAGTTTAAAAAAAAGCACTGCAGGGGCTCAGACCTTCCACGCGGCCCTAGTGCGGATTGGTAGACTTCACACACACCTTTGAATTTCTTCTCAGAAGTGCGCAGGTTTCCTCACGATGTTTTCCTTTACCGAAAAGCCAACGGTAATGATTTTCATCAACGTACATAAATTGCAAATAACAAATTGGAACTCATTGGTACCCAGGAACGAACCCAGACCTCGATTGTTCAAGGACTAACGCTTTACCCAACTAAGCTGCCACGGCTTTAAAAAAATGCTTCTCTACGTACATCGTAGGAATGATGATTATGCACTTTGATTCCCGACTAGGTGTATATCATCGCCAGCTGTAATTACACAGTTGATCGTCAAGTTACATGTTCTTTGAAAGGATTTGCCATAATCACCATGCTTGGAAGGTGGATTTGTGATCGCAGTAAGATGTTATTTATAGAGGTACAAACACGGCACACATATTTAGTACTCAGTTTGATTGCTGCCATTTTTATATCTCAAAAAGGCTACCACCACCATTCTTGAAATTAAGTTAATAGCACTCTGTGTTCCGGCAACTGACTCAATTTACTGATGCTTCTGGATGAGCACGCTTATAATCTAAGCATAATAAATAATATCCTCATTCTAGAACCGTCATAATTAAAGTAGAAACGTCCCTAGTACATTAGTACTAATCAAGAAAACTTACGACACTTTATAGTCAAATATCGCTTACTAAGTATCTACTTTAATTACAAACAACACTAAACAAGTATAGGTACTTACGAGGCGCAGCCAAATTACAGATAATCTGCTTACCATTTAAAACAGAACAAAGCAAATTACAAACAAAATTATTTAGCAGCCATGTCAGTGTCACTGAACCGAGTCAGACGAATGTTTGACTCAGACGATTCGAGCGAGTCGATAATGATCTAAGAGTAAAAATAACGTTATGAACTTGAGGTTTTAATGCGGGACGAGAGGAAAATCTTCAGTTTTCAAATCGTTTATTTTGAGTCGTAAAGTGTTTGGGATAACCTTAGATAATCTGACAGACGGAGCGGAGAACAAAACCGAGACACAAAGCAGCTGTTGAAATGAAAACGGTGGCCAATGTAGAGTTTCTTTTTCACATTGGTTTTGAAATTGGATTTCACTTTGCATGATGGTAAGTCAGTTAATGTCCGACAAGACCATATGATGGAATTGCTTCCCAAAAAGTCTAAGTAAAACAGTTCTATTATAACAATGCTCTGTCTACGAACACGGATGATATTAATTATGGTATTTGAATGATAAGCCAGCAGTAAAATTGCATTTAAATGCAGTTTCCATAGATTTGACTCGATGCAATTGTCCCGATTGCTAGCTTAGTCCATTGCTAATGATACGCCACATGTAATCCATTTTAACTGTCTATCTTGGTCCTAATTCACCTGAAGCTGTTGAAAAAACTGAAGGCATATCTACCACTTTACTGTAGTCTAAGACATTAATGAGTCCAAGATATCTTTCCGCATAGCAACACTCGAATAAAGATATAAATTAACACTAGAACGCAGTAAAACTTTAAAGCCAGATTCCCGGTTTAATAATGAGACCACTTTTATAATCTCGAAGTAAATCATTCAGAAAAAAGGATAATTTCACTGAAGCACGTGTAAAATTTAACTAATCTAAATAATGACTAGCGGTCTCAATAAATTGAGGTATGAAAGCTTTTAAATGTCCAATGGACAATTTGAAACACTGTTTAGTTGGAGTATATGTCACTTTTCTTTCCTAAAAGCAAAGAAAGTAACGGCCACAAACCATTCAGTCCACTAAGCTTTATTATTTACCAGCTTTTGCTCAATACTTCGTCCGAGTGTACTTTAGGATTTATCCCACGGGAACTACTAGTTTCATCGGGATAAAAAAGTAGCCCATATCCTATTTCACTCTTTCTACTGCCCCTATATAAAAAATCAAGTCATTCTGTGTCTCTGTTACAACTTAAAAGAAGGATAAACAAACTCACTTTTGCATTGATAGTATAAGTATATCAAACGATTCAGTCAACGTAGTAAGGTGTGCAGTGCAGGAGGAAGGACAGTGCACGCTGATTGGTCTGTTCTAATTCGCGCCATGACGTAAGTGGTCGGATCTAAAGTGTATAAGACATATTAGTCTAACGCGTAGATTCGTCTATGGTTATGGCGAATCATGACATTCCATTTATGAAATTCATCTCAACGATTTCAAAAATAAGTGTTGATTGTATTGACATAGAATATCGGTATTAGTTTGTTAAAAGTTGTAATGTATTGATTTATTTGATAGACGGAAAATATCACTTCTGAACATTGAGTCTTTCTGTATAATATTATATAGGTTATATGGGATAAGTTTTGTTATTGCGTATAGTAAGCACGGTGGGCAGGTGGATTGGCAAATGTAGTGAGGTGTCTGCTATATTATGCCTCAAAGAAATTAGACACTTGCAAAATAAGATTTAAAATTTTTAACTCTTTTAACCGGGCCGCCGCCCTACTAGACCTAGTAAAGGTTGCGGGGAGTCGCTGGACGCAAGCGGCTCAGGACCTGTCACTGAGGCATACCATGGACGTTTCCTGGCTGATGATTATGAACTCCTTTAAGGGGAATGGTTTAAGTCTGGATGAGCCATAAGCTCTGAGACTAAAAAAAGAACAAGGATTGAAGTTGTTTGACTTTAGCAGACCGCCTCCGTGGCCTACGCCTATAGTACGTTTGGCTAGCTACCACCATGATACCTAAGTCTGCCGCCAAACAGCAGCATTAATAGCACAGTTGCGTACCGGTATAAAAATTACTTACCATCAGTGTGATAGTGGCCAAGTGCAAACTCATTGTGAACTCAAAAAAAGATGTCTTAATAATGTCTACCAGTGAGTTACCAGTGCAGTACCTTTCAATTCATCATATACAAATGATATAAGAGCTGCTTCATATTTATTGACATAATTATTCATCCGTATTAACTCACAATTCATCGAGACACAGCATATCACATTTATATCTGGATCTATTTCCATCCGACACCGCGCTGACAGACCGAACTGTGAACGTTTATTAGCAAGGAATAAACCCGCTCGGGCTATTTATAAACCTACGAACTGTAATCGCTTTGTTAGGTGCTAACGAGGGGTGATTGTAGAGATCCAATGACAATGACAAACAACGATTTATCTATCTCAGAATGCAGCATTGTTTAACTTTTTCATCTTCATCACACTTGAAAACCATGACAGCCGTGGATAGGAAATGTGGTAAAGTGGCGGCGCAAAACCTAAATGATATGTGAACAAGATGAGTTTTTCGCGGCCCTCTGTTCGCCACAAGAAGACGGAATTCATATACACATGTTTTAATTTATTGTCAACTGTTAGGTTTTTAAAAAAATGTATGATGGGTTTTGTAGTTGGAATTCATTTCACATGATGGTAAGTAGCGCTGGCTCTGCTACCTTTCATACCTGAACATTGAGACACCGGGACATACTCGTAGCATTGCTATTAACACTGCTGTTTGGCGGCAGACTTAGATAGCATGTCGGTAACTAGCCAGGCGGACTTAGAAAATATCATACCACCAAACAAATCGAGTACCGATAGATACCCAATGTGGAATCGAACCCTGGACCTCCGGATTGTGAATCCAACATTTAGCCATTAGGCCACGGAGGCGGCTCAAAAAGGGTAAGTCCGATCAAATAGCGGAACTCTCTGGTGCTTCTCTGTCTGTCAGCAACTACTTATGCTACCCACTCGTGTTTCAATTCGAAGTTATGTTGGAACATTCAAAATGACACATATAACTTGGAACATAGCGTTTAAAGTAACACTGTTGGTGGTAGCAGGTTTACACAATATGATAGTACGAGTACCTAGTCTGGTAAAATCGTAATATTTAATGTCCTAGAAATACTGGGACTAAGCGAAATTTTGCAACCGATTTCACATCTTTACGGACTCTTACGCGTTGAGTTTTGATTTTGAAATCTCATTTAAATTGATTTATCACACCTGAGATCGATGGTCTAAATAAATTTAACCACCTCGGCAGCTGGTGGCTAAACTATTGTCCTCACAATCTGAAGATGATGGGTTCTAATCCCTGGGTCTTTATCTGGTACACGGCTTGATTGGTTTTTTTATCTAAGTCTGCCTACAAAGCAGAAGTGATGATAAGTCTTATGTTCCGGTAAAAGACAAAAGCATAACCATCGCCTCCAATAGCTTCTTCAATCTGGTTAGATATAGGCCAAGTGGGTACTCATCACGCATAAAAATATGCATATTTAAATCATAAAAAGAACCGATACTTTAAAAAGGCATGACTTAAGTACAATTCTTGGCCTTTCTCTTACTCGATGTACGCAACTAGGTTAGTCAGATTAAAAATTGAGCGACGAATCATGCCAGTTTTTACATCAAGTCAAATCCAAATTTTTGGTCGCAAATGTTTGTTTGCTATTGCAAAATACGCAAATTTTAGACATTTCATGTCAAAAAATCCAAATACGTATAAAAGCAATGGAAGATAAACTTAATATATACGTATAAAATTCCAATTTTTATTTACTTGAACATTATGTAAACGGTTTATAATGTTACAGAGATACGTTTGAACACTAAATATAAGCTTTGCGTAATATGTCAAACATTTTGGAATGTTGTTTCAGACGAACCGCTCACTATATATATACAGTAGACATTTTCATAAATACAGTAATGTCTGTACGCTCGACGAATGACGCAATTTTTTAATAGCAGTCAACCGCCTTCGTGGTGGCTACACACTTGGACTTACAATCCTGGGGTACCGGGTTCTCCCAGTGGGGATACCTACCGCTATTCGGTTTGGTTGGTGGTAGAGTATTTTTTCTGTCCGCCTGGCTACCACCGTCGTCAAATACTTTTATTTTATGTCTTATCGTCTCATCTGATGGTAAGTGGCGATATGGCCGTTGAATCAGGCGCTTGCTCTCATACTGGAACACCACTGTGATATTGACACTGTTGTTTGGCGGCAGACTTATGGCGGTAGCTAAAAATGTGACAACCGCGTTCACTTCGTTTGTGTATGGTATGACTCAGCGATCTAAACATAGCGAAACCTCAAACAGGTATGGTAGTTTCAGATATGTCCCAGAAAACTTCATACAAACACATTTCTAATAACACTGAACGCAATTTGAAACGAAAACAAATGACGGAGTACCTAATCGTATTGTAAGATGAAAAGAGATGTTTGAAATCTGGCCCGAACTTGTATACCACTTAATAAATCGAGAAATAATTTGAAGATGAATAGAAAAATACTAGAACTCCATATTTGTTTGTATAAAATCATTCTTTCTTTGTACTATGTGAAAATGTTAATTGTCATTTCATGGACGCCATCTTTGTATTTTAAATTAAGTCTTGCTTGTTTTGTGTTTTTTTAAACTTAAATCACTTTTGATTTGATTATGAATGTTAAAAATTAAAGGTGTACAAGTCCAGGGCGAGGCTCCGCACATTCTCGGAACGTGTGATTTACAATAATTATCTCACGATACTCACCGCGGGTGTAGTAATCGTGAAGCGTAAATGTATAGTCAGGATAATCACCTAGTTTGTACAGGTACGCAGACAGGAGCAGGGCGTCCTGTCGAGGGTCCAGCGGACCAGGATGATGAGCAGCCCTCCTCATCAACGAAGATATGGAGAAGTCCGTCGTTTGCCCACCGTTACACCACCCGTTTACACTGCACAATTTGCACTCTTTCATTGTCTACAGCTAATGTATAATTAAAGGTATATTATAGTCCGTTTTTTTTTGTACTCGGTTTGTACTGGGGCACAGGTAAATCACATATAAAAATATCCGGTCTCACACATCACAGTTCATATCACAGCAGAGTTCGGGAGCGGTCTTTTTACGTCAAATTTCCATTTTGAACTATCTGTAAACACAATTCAAAGATGCTTATTCAATAAACCGAAGTTTACTGTATAAGGAAAATATTGGAACGATTCTTTCTAAATGATATATCTAAATAATTTATGTTTAGAAGACACACAAAAGTTCAAAAGTTTTTGCACATAGATTTTGCCAAAACGACCAATCATGAATCAGTTAACGGCAGACAGCCAATCATATTTGAGAAATATTAGAAATATCGATTCAGAGTAACCATTCCAAAAATAGTTCGGCGAATGATTTGTTTACTATAACCATATACAAACGCTAATTTATTGGGTTTATCGACCTAATACTAAATTAATGAATATTAGCCCTACAACAAACTACATTAAAGCATCAAGTCGGAAACGGTAGTGTGATTTTGGGTGCTTACAAAATGGTTATCGCTTTCCATTATTTAGAAAATGAAAACAAAGCGAAATAGTTAAGATTAAAGTCTAAATATACTTCCGAATAATATGCCAGCGCGGTGCACGGGATGAAATATGAGTTGATTGATCATCGAAAAAAACAATTTTAAAGTTGCTTATGAAATACAAGCTCTTTCGTTGTATATTGATCAATCATGATCATTGGACACTTCTCCGACATTTCACGTCATAAATGTCATCACGACTGAAACGTGTTTCGGTGTTGCGGCATCAATGTACATACACCTTAAGTTTTGGTTTGAATTCCAAAATGTGTTTTGCTTTCGTGCTTGAAGATTTTACTGTAATAACACTGCTGAGTAATTAAAAATACATGGTAAACGGAAGTAATAGTCGTGTAAATTGAGATCTGAACCAACAAAACCATGCATAGAAACTCATTGATGCATAGTAATAAATTATACCACGCAATATTAAGTTACGAATAAAATATGTTGATATTGAAAAGAATATTTATGAGATTTCAAACAGCGTCCGAATGACAAAACTATACCAGCTTTTTAAAGAACCAAATCGTAGCTTTATTCGAAGCAGTTTTACGAGCTGCTTGTGTATATTATAGTAAACAAAATGAGCAGAGCCGTTGGCGTGGTGTCAGCGAGTGGTGCAATGCGGTGTCGCCGGGTCAGAGGTGCATTGCTGCTTTATTCAAAACAATACTTTTTTCCCTGTCCCGCCATGTTTGGTAGCACCTTATCTTTTTCATTCGATGACGTCATCACATGCCGTTTTATTGCACGTATCGTTAACGAAGATGACGTGTTTCAGATACCAATTGTCGGCCTTGATTTTTGTGGTAGTTATGAGATTTTTAATTGCTTAATTTTGTTTGAATATAGCGAGGTTTAATGCCAACAGACAAGGACAACATGCAAACAGATTCGGTTTTAACATAAATATTATAGTAAGTTGTTTTAGAAGTTAAGGATTTATTCGAAGTAAATTGTAAGAAAAGTAATAGTCAGTGAATAAGTTCGGTAGATAGTCCCGAAGCCTCCCATAAAGATACTTGAGAGAGCCATAAAATATGTCGCAAAAGGGAGAGATGATCGTATATTTGTGGCTCAAGAACTTGTTGGAACAATATAATAGGTATGAAAATGCTTGCCTTTACAGAGACACTGAAATTAATTTAGTAGTCCGAGAATCAAACTGATGTTTACGCTACAAGCAACCTATATTCGTTAATGTCTACATAGTTGCAAAGGAAGGAACAGAAATTGAGATCATCGATCAAATTAAAAGCAGCTGAGATTCCTAAAAGCAAATGTTCTAGCGGCGCGCCTAGCTCGCAGCGCTGGTTCAAGATTATCTCCAGTTCCCAGAGACGGATGATTCATTCTTGTTTGTTTACAGCAGCAGCATGTTGTCGCCGCTTTATTTTTTTGAAATATGTTTTATAGATGCTATAATTTATGAGTTTGTAAACACTGTTAAGTTCAACTTTGTTATTTTTGGTTGCCCGTTTTCATCTTGTATTCAGCGTGAATAAGTGTTTCAGATGTGTGGAAAAAGACGGTATACTTTGATATCTTTCGTTTGACATCTTCATGACTACATTAACTATTATTCTTATATGTATTGTTATTGTACTTTTGGCTTGACTTTGTGTTTCAATCAGCTGTATTTTATCATATTAATCAAAATTTGTTCGACGACTGACGCTCTATCCAAATGAGCTACCACGGCTACACTCTCTGTAAGAGTGTAGGCCTGAGCCCCTGCAGTGGGGACATATACATATGTATAGGCTGGTGATGATGAATCTAAATTATGTTATTGATTACTTTACATACTGAAACAGCGGTATCTGTACCAACAGCAGATTCATGTTTATTTTTTCATCAAGGTATTGAAAACCGATTAAGTATAATAGGTATATTGGTGGTTTTTCTATAGTCATCTATCTAGCTACCACAGCGTTAAAAGTGCTGTTATGTTACGGCCAAAAGATAACTTTAATAGTTCTTAATTTTCGAATGACAAATGATTGCCATCAGTTTAAATAAAAATCAAAAGCTAAAAATACACAGCCTGTTTACGCTGTTTTCTCAACTGAAAACCTTTCTATTAAGCCTTGAACTACAAAAACAATGCATGTTTTTCACTATTCCGTGCCGATGGGCTACGTTACGTGCACTGAATGGCGTCGCAATATGCAGGCGGCCTTGAGCCGAGCAGTAAACATGCGTCACGTGTTACCCGTGGAAACTCATGTCTGACCGCCTCCTTCCCTGCTCCAGTCGATCTACCTACCTAAACTATAGCAGCATATATGGTATCACTGCGGCATTCTATCATTTAAAGTTCTACGTCCTTATTGAAGTGGGTTTAGTCGCTTGACTTTTTGTTGGGAGTTTTGAAATGTTTACAGTTTCTTTCAACTCAGGATTTTTGTCATCTTCTGTGTAGTAACGTCGCCGGTCTTTTTATATATGCTTAGCGTTGTACTGAACTATTTAAAGTAGCTATTTGAACGTGGTCATCGCACAAAATACTATAATCAAAGCTTCTTGTACACAATAAATAAAATATAAAATAATGCGAAATATCTAGAGACATAATCTATATTGTTGAGAGCAATTGTTTATGTAAACAGCACATAACGGAAAGTTAACTAAAGAAAGACAATGGAAAGGTAAAATTAATCATCCGATGAATACAATTATCAACACGGATTACTTTTCTTGTCCTTACGAGAGTTTTTTTAGTCAACTACTCTAAACCAATATAGGTTTGGTTTTAAATGTATTGTTACTAGAAAAGTTAAAATTTTACAAAATGTTGGTTAATCAAAATAGGATTATTTGGGCAATCAAATCTTACTATAAAATATAGCAATAGACGAAGAAATAACATATTAAATTGAATCATCTGAGATACAAATAAATGAAGCTCATCAAAATCGTGGCAACATAATTTTCGGCCACCTGTCCGGAAGCAACTTTCTCGAACCTTTCCAAAGGAGACGCTCTAGAAAGTTTTGGCTTTTATCGCATCATTTTAATCTATCGCAGTTTTCTCAAGAAATTTCAATTTCTGTGCAAAATTCGAAGAGGTAGGATTGGTAAACCTATGCTGGATTCAGTTTAGTTTTCTAGAACCTTCTAAATATTATATTATTTCTAGAATAGTTCTTCGTTCTTGTCGTGTGTGTCAAGTTTTAGCTACGATGATGATAAATCCCAATGCAGGAAGTATACATTTATTGTAAATGCTTTTAGATCAGATTCATGATTCATCAGTAATTTCGCATCCATTATCTATATATAGTTACTTCCCTATTCTTTGACATCATCAATCTGTTTGATTATTCAGATTTATATCAGCTCTTTTCAGGGTTTCAGTCTGCCTACTACCGGTTTTATATAACTTTGACGGATTAAGTGTATTGTTTGTCAATCCCTCCATATTTTGTAATCGAACTATCGGTGTTAATATTAAGTTCAAACAGTGCTTCGTCGGGTTGAAATGGTTCTGTCTGTCTGTCTGATGACATACAGACACGTTTATCTAAAAATTGGATTTATTGCGAGGCGTTATCTTTTTGAAACCCAAATCGACTAATGGCGCGATAACTTAAATACGATAACGAACATCACGAGTCCGTTGATCATATACAAACGGTCTCGAAATCCTTTTTTAAAAGGAATCCTCTACTTCCAAAGTCGAAAAAAAAGCTTTAATAATAGGTTCGGCCGCACGTGCGATCGCAGCACGGCAGCTGCCACGACAGCTGGTGTCGACGGAAGACCCTACTCCCCTCTACACCCTCCCAACCCCCCCGACTACCTGCCAACCTGACTACCTTGATCAACACATCTACAGTAATCTACATTCAATAGCTATAACATAAATCCGACCCCTTAATCAACCAGTCAGAATCTTACGCCAATTACACCATATAACAATAAATTAGGAGCTAATTCGATCGGACACAATGGAAAACGTTGGATAAATTATGCAAACTGCTCCTTTTAGTATTCACAGACTGACATTGCTTGAATATGTGGACAAAATTGCAAAGATTGCGTTTGTGTCAGAATTGCGTTCACCAGTTCTTTTGTCTTCTGCAAATCATAGCAAAACATATCTATGGTTTCTTTTAAATAGCGATCAAAATTTGCAATTAAAAAATTTCTAGTGTTGGCGAATGGACCGTGGCAAATACTTGGCAGTGTTTCCTGGCTGGCGCCCAGTAGGGCCACCATTCCGTCCAATAAACAAATATCCTTTTGCAACTTAGCGATGCTATACGATTTGACTTGCACAGTAAGTCTGAAATGAAATATTGCTCGAAGTCCTGTATCAACTTCTATAGTTAAAAGACTTTTGGCAGAGTATCTTGGCGACCACCCAGCGACATCATTGGTGAGCGCTAATGCAGTTTTATTGTTCCCTTCCGGCGCATTCGATGGGTGCTCAATAACGTTTGTTTTAAACGTTTGTAGGTCAAAAATGGTCTAACTATATCAATTGTTGACTCCCTTCGAGTATATCGTTGGCATCAATCTGCGGTGTGACCTGACTTCGTGCCAACTACGGTTTACACATGCGGATAGTTTATAGCATTCATGATCTATTATTTGCTAACAGTGCTTCGAAACATTGTAATGGAAACAAATAGTTGCTCAGTCACGACTTTCTGCGACAAGGTATGAGTTTGTAATACTCGACAGTATTATTTATAAGATTCATCATTTTATTGAAATCGAATCCGTTAAACGCTATTATATAAAGTATCAGATTGTATTAGAATCGGAATGTTTGCGATAATAAAAGAAATTTATGCCAAAGCGGTATTATCGCATATTTAAACTTATCAGTATCGACTACTTTACAGACATGAGCTGATATCTTGTTACAATATATGCATGATATGTTATCGTATTTAACATTTCTTTTGATAAGTGGTTTTCTTTTTTATTTATCACAAATTTCTTTAGAGTTTTAGGTTTTGAGGTTTATAGTGCTCTCTTAACTTCTTCCGCTTTTATTTCAATATCAACAAATTCGAAGAATTTAAAGACGTATCAAATTATTTTTATCGAGAGTAGAACATGTAACATAAGTAACGAAAGCACAGCGGCACCGTTTCACAAGAATCAGAAACAGCTTACATAAGGCCATCTTGCGCAAACCTCACTTAGGTGCAGACCTCTATAGTATGTTATCGTAACATAGCTTTAAGTTCATATGTACGCTGGGCCGTGTGAAATAATGAAACAGATCGAACCGATCGGACAACCAATTGCCCAATTAGTCGTGATAAAATATGTTCCTTCTTAACGAAGGTTAAGAACATAATAGAATCACAAAAGCAGCAAGAATCGTTAGTGAATGGAATAAATCAACACAAATTGGGAATGAACAAAGAGGTTCGTGTCGACCCACATAGACACGTCGGGCGATAGAGCAGAGCTTTTGATAAAATTGTATATGTTGGACGAATAACGGTACGTGACATAGAAAGAAACCACCAAATTACAGAGACCAATATCTATCAAGCAAGCTTCTTTATTATACAGATATAGCTACAGTCAATACATTAGATTTAGAGATACATGCGGCGCAATTTCAACATGTAATTTCATCATTCGTAACGGATACTGAAAATAATAAAATGTTTACAAACAAGTACAAGCTTTGGTAAAATTTCAACTGGAATTTAAACAACGCGAAACCTAGTTCTTTAGCTAAGGATGAGAGAAGTATCGCAAGTGCAGTAGTTTGCTACAGTTTCTAAAACAATTTATCTAAGTAATTGATAGCCATCGGCTTGTAGGAGAGTGTAAAATTTTGCAATAGAGCTACATAAGAGGGCCTCAGGGCTGGAGAAAGTAAGCCTTTCACTCGGTGTTGCTACTCCGTGCGCCACTAAACATAAACAATCACAAGCAATCATGCCCATTGTGCCAGAGAGAACTCAACAAGAAAAGAAATGTATTGGATGAACACGAAATTACTGTAATCTTAGCGACAACGTAAATTACTAACATAGGATTTTATTACAGTGGATGTTGTAAATACTTATCGAATGCCTAGATCTAATACGAGTACACCAGGCTTAATGAAAATCTCGACATACGGTTTCATAGGCTATAAAGTTGATAAATTGTAATTATTTACAAGAAACAACCGCAACATAATAATTTCCTGTTTTATATAAGAGTATAAATGCTTTGAATTAGGAAGCCAACAGCAAAGCTAGCTTTGAATAAACAAGGAGTGGATAAAGTAGAGATTAACAACCTCACCAAGGTAAAGGCTACATAGGTGGAAGTTTAAGTGCAACTTGTTGTAGACCGCAAACTAACCAGAACACAATGGAAGGTAATGAATTAAAATATAGACGCGCTAGATGTAGAGCGGCAAAGTCCTAGTTTGAATGTTATGCGCAGTTAACAGTACCTCTAGAGAAGAGATAGACAAACTTAGTGAATGAATTTGAAAAGTTATCGTGACAACTTCAATGTTAAAACAGTTGTGTCTACAGAAGCTATACCCAATATTTCCTCGATTTTTAGCGTTGTCGTAAAACAAGCTCACCTTCTTTATTACTAATTGAAGAAGCAGTATAATTTTATTAACCAATTACTTGTTACGGCCAGCGCAATAACTTAGAGCGAAGCATTTGTGGTGTAAGGTAGAAATATACTGATTCCTACGTTTTTCTATATCGTTTTGTGGATTCTTAGGTTTAATATTTAATACCACTTGGTTTTAACTCTTTGGATCTATTTCTTGTTGTAAACAGTCACATCTTCTGCCATTACTTGTACAAATATATGTGGCTGAAATTTTATTCTCAGAGTTTCAATCGCCTTTGCATCAAGTGCATACCTTTAGGTTATCAATTTACATGTAGTATGTTTGCTAATTTGCAACATTATCGGGAAGGTGTCGTCTCAAATCTGCTAACATGATCACTGTGTTAAATTAATTCTGCATTCTGTCTAGTCTGCGGCAGTAATATCAATTATTTGCCGTCTTTTGTCTAACTGGGGCAGTGGCTCGATGGCATTAATTGATAGTATTGACAAGCTCGGCTTACGGCGCAACCACCGAGCTTTAGCTGGATCAATGCAGTTGAAAGACCATGCGAATTATACGTAAGTTTGGAGCAAAATGTGTTGTTAGAATATTTTATAATATAAAATATTTAATTCAATACATTTTCTGTATAACTTTCATAAACAATGACTTCAGTTAATAATAAATTTGAGCTAGTGTGAATCAAGAATCTGTTTGTAAAGCTTTTCTAGGCTGCATTTATTTGTTTTGTTTATAACTATGTAATTAAGTTTAGGTTTACTATCATCAAGAAGACAAGACAGTTCTACCTAATATTCGGCCATTACGATTCTATTTTAGATTCATTGTTTCTTGATTCTTAAAATAAGTTGTTTTTGAAATATTTATCTTGTTTACACGAAACTACGCTTTAGATTTGATTTAAACCTGAGCCTAGAGGTAGAGACCAATTTTGAAAGTCCTGTTATTTCTAGTTTATGTTCCGACAGAGCATGCATACAGTCGCTTATTTGCTGACCAAACGCATATTTTAAACGGCTGTTGACGTTCCGTGAAAATGGTAATGCGACACCCGGCGGGCCGTCTCCGTTTACGTCAAACCGCCTATTTGATAATTCCGGTGCGATAGCGATCGTAGTCGATGAAAGCCGGCCGGTGGCGGGCGACGGCACAGTAGCTGTACCTCGATTCGGTAGCTTTCTGCGAGCCCGCCGACTGAACGGAACCCGTTTCGCACAATACCACAATGTACACAATTTCTTTAACCGCGATCTGATCAACGGCACTCGCTCGCGGACACCACACCGGCACAAACGTGTGACATCGAATGACATTTATTTACATTAACAGGAAGTTGTACTCGTTTCACATGTAACATCCACAGGTTTGGCACATCACTATACTTAGTTCGAGGCGTGTAGAATTACTGGTCCGGGAACGGAAGCGATGCACAGATAGTGCGTCGTGTTTACGGTTGGCGCGGCGGCGTTTTTCCCGTTCGAGCGCGCGAGGCTACCGCTCGCCTCTGAGGTTGACAGTAGACTGGCGGATGGAAGAAAGCTGCGGCGTAGTTGACGTGGAGGGAGGGGCGAGCGGCGGGCGCGGTGTGCGGCGCGGGGGGAGCGGCACACCTGCGGCAGGAGCGCCTCGCGAGTGAAGCTTCCCGCTCAACTACGCAATAAACGCTCGATAAACTTTCTCATTAGGCGCGCCTAACCGTGTGACCGTAAGCTCGTTCTGCGTGCACATTTAAATGCAATGCAATACGACACAACGCGCATGTAAGCACTTCACACCCGCGCTGGCGCAGACTTCACGCGAGCTTTCGTCTGTCTGCGTACGCGCACTGCGCCGGCGCTTTACAAGAGCTATGTTAATTTTATGGCAGATGTTGGAGGCTGCTCGACTGCTTGTGCTCATAAACACTTGGAGGGCTATTGAAAAGCGATGGAAACAGACACATTCGATTTTCAATTTTCAATATTTAAAACAGAATGTGTTGTCTATTCTTCCACTAGTTCATACACATAGAATGATATAAATAGTAGAAAATTACACAATAATTTTGATTACATTTAAAATACGGTAAATTTAGATTTGATGTTAAAGAAAACTTAACAATAGTGATTGGTGGTATTGTTTGAATGGAGCCACGTGGGTTTCCTTTTCAAAGCATATACATTTTCCAAAAATAATACTACACATTAAGCACGTAACTATTGCAGGCTCATTACGTATTTAATTTCGGATAATAAATATAATATAGTAAAATAATGACATAATTAACATTATGCTACTATTGACAGTTTCACAACTAAGATGCGAAAAATTTATTTTATTAAATGAAATCTAGTTTTAAAGTAAACAAATACTAATTCATAATACACTTAGATACCAAAAATGAAAAAGGAAAATCATATGACTATTTCGAATTTCACAAACCTTATAAAAGAGATCAACGCAAGCAGAGTTTGAACATATAATTCTATACAAAAAACATCAACGACACGTACAAAAATTTTCTTTTACACTCGGAAATGTATTGCGCTTGCTCGTGTGAGCACTGTAGCGAACGTTTTCATCTCATTATTTAAGAAGATTTTATGAAGTTCAACTCAAAATATAATTTAAAACTGATCAAATGACTGCGAGTTTTAATTAACCCCCAAACGTAAGGTATTTCTAGGTTTCATTTCATTTATTAATTCATATAAGCTCACAGTAAACACCAAGTCTCTTAACGTCAACAATATTACTGACTTTTTATTTTCTAGGTTTATATCTGAGTGAAATAACTGAGTAGTGACGGTTCTTTTTACACTAAATAGATTCGCGTTGGGTCACAAGCTCACTCTGTTATTTGGCGACATCAATGTAGCTTTGGGAATCGCAGAAGCCGGCAGGGAATTCGACTCCTTAGCAGTTCGCATAGTGAATATAGAAGCGAATTGCTACTTAGGAATCCAAGGAAAATCCACCGTGGATTATGAGTTTAATATTTGAGACTTTTTTTGCTTCACAATTTTCTTTTTCTTCCCGACTGCGCCAGATGAAAGGATGTGTTTTCGAGTGTACGTAATAATATGTACGTAAAGTGGTTTCTACCGGTTTCGACTGTGTCTTATATTTGGGCCAAATGCAGGATCAAAATATCTGTGTCAAGTAACTTACCTACATGCGTAATATGACACTAAACAAATCAGTCCAATCACAGTTCAATTGGATGTCATTGAACAATCACAGTTCAATTGGATGTCATTGAACAATCACAGTTCAATTGGATGTCATTGAACAATCACAGTTCAATTGGATGTCATTGAACAAACTAAGTCCTGAGCTATACACACAAAACCCAAAAGTAATTTTTGGGCGATACACTTCAATTCACTTTTCAAATTCACTTTCAAACACTTCTACCTAAACGTGGTCTTTTACTGTGGGCCGAATAAACAAGCTCAAAGTCACTCAGCGAGCAATGGAACGAGCTATGCTCGGAATTACTCTACGTGATAAGGTCCGGAATGAGGAAATCCGTAGACGAACGAAGGTCACCGACATAGCTCGACGAGTCAGTGAGCTGAAGTGGCAATGGGCAGGCCACATCGCTCGAAGAACCGATAACCGGTGGGGAGTAAAGGTTCTCGAGTGTCGACCACGTACCGGGAAACGTCTACCAGGCCGTCCCCCTACTAGATGGACCGACGATCTGGTTAGAGTCGCGGGGAGTCGCTGGATGCAGGTGGCTATGTCCAGCAGTGGACGTTTCCCGGCTGATGATGATGACACTTTAATAACGTAGTGGTAGATAGCCAGGCGGAAACAGAAAAAAACTATTTACGTCACTAAATCGACTCTCTTTTGAGGTAAGTGTTTTACTGAGAACTAAGGGCGAAATAAGTCAGTACATTACAATAATAACTTCATCAGAATGTTCTTAAAGCGACAAGAACGCCGATATCCATTACCATTTACTTTACCATTAAACTGGTCAAATGTAAAAGTAGGTAATGTAATAACCAGCGTCGTCTATCTCGCTATAACTTAAATGGAAAGTATTGGAAAGTAATTCCAGTGTTGATGTAGGTCAAACGCTCAAGTTACATGAAAATAGCTGAGTTTTGAGATACCCAGATTTGGACGCTCAAAGAAGGGACAAAGTTTGAACTTACGAGTCTGAACGTTTTGTTTGTTCTTTGGCTTGTTTTGTACTCTGTTAAAACTATGAGAAAGTTATATTGGAGAGGAAAATATTGTTTTTTTTTAAATGTATGATGGGTTTGCAAAGTGTCGACGAGTCTGTTGGATGGTAAGCGTGCGCACCCAGAAGCCTCAACCTAATAAGGCGCTGGCTCTGCTACCTTTCATACCGGGACACAACAGTGCTATTAACACTGCTGTTTGGTGGCAGACTTAGGTAAAATGGTGGTAGGTGGACATAAAAATGCCCTACCTCCACCATACCGAGTACCGACGAGTAGACCCACTGGATGTCGAACCTGGGAACTCCGAATGGTGTGTCCGAGCGTGTAGCCATTAGGCCACAGAGTTCAAGTTCAAGTTAGGGTAAGATATTTGAAATCGATGTGGCTTTCAACGCTAATCATAATCGTTTGAACATTTTCTATTTAAATTCGGTTTATTTTATATTATTCGTATTTATGATCATTATTTACGAACGAACTGTCTTCGTTTTGGTATTGATTTTACAAAGCCAAAATAAGTAGTAAAACTTGAGTTCCTAAAGAAACTGAGGAACTAGAACTAGATTTGCCATTTCTCAACTAAATAGTAAACCTAAATCTACTCCACGTCGCCACATATTGCAGATGACTGGCATCAATTCACTACGATAACTTAGCTGCATGTAAGCTAGACCTCGAGGCTTCAAGCAGTTACTTAGCTTACTTAACAGGGGCTTACTGCCGGCGGCTATGATGCACGACATTCTCGCCCTCTAATGTTTTCATTAGCTCACGCAGGTAAGAAACATGTGGATGTGCATGTTTAATGCTGTAAACATATCTTAAGTGACATGTGTACACCGAGGTGGCTAACTTTTTAAGGCTTCTGTGTACGTCAATGACATCTCGTAAATCATCATTTTTATATCTGAACTTAGATTATGCAAAACCGCGATGATAGGCTCCGTTGAAAGCCAGCGTTTCCATTGTATGCTTTACTGACAGCAACAATTCCTGGGAGTCTTTTTAAAGTCGTAAACTAATTTTTACTTTATGTACTACTTACTGGGCTGACTTACTTTAAACAATTCTTAAATCCTCACAATTATCATTAAACAGAGTGATGTTTAAAGTTTTTTGGTATGTCAATCAATCTGTCAGTTTAGGAAGCTTTTAATTTTTAGACGGGATTGCACTTAAAAATTTCGAAATACTGATACGACATTTTTTTTACATAGTCATCGGGTGAGAAATGCTACCTGTAGAGGAGAACAGATGGACATTGGCCGTCCAGACATAGCAAAGGATTTTTTTACAAACTGAAAAGGAGACGCTTCGCTCGCACTTTGGTCAATAAGTATGCGAATAAATAGTACGAGTATGTATATAATATACATACACAAATGAAGAAGAACCAGTTGGTTCGTGCGATTGAATACCGTTTACTAAATCGAATCGCGTCTTATCCATACTATTCTTAGCGTCTATTCTCTGGCATCTGTAGGAGACTAGAAAATAGAGGGATAGCACGCATGATTGATTTTAATTGGTTTTATACGAGGGCTGTGAAGCGATTGGTTCTATTACGGTGCGAGTGGCAGATATGCGTTTATCTATAGAAATAATTACGAAAATAATCTGTTAATATAATACTTATCGGGAGTCTCTAGTCAAGCAAGTTGTAAAGTACACTATCACGTCATGTTAAGCAGTTTGGATTTTGCCCTTTTTTCAAGTTTTGGTTTATAGAACAAGGTATAATGATTTTACTTCCTCAAGAAGAGAATTACAGTACGAGTACACTTTATGAAAAATTATCAACAAGGATGAACTCCTTGTTAGTGAACAAGTGAACAAATTTATTATAAATTAGCGTCCCGCCCCGGCTTCGCATGGGTGGACATTTATTTTGGCATAAACGTAGAGTAAATGTAATCTTTCTAGATCATTACAGAAATTTTCAGAACTTTTAATAAGTTCTCATGTGAACTTCTTCATCCGTGTGAAGTTTATGAGTTAGACAAGGACAGATATATTTTTTTCACATTTTTGCCACCCACGACCACCCACTTCTACTCATCGCGACCAAACTCCCTTACTTTTAGCAGGAGACCAAGGGGTATTCACTACCCCAACGGGAAATTGATCGGAGTTGGTGGTGATAGAGAAACCCTGTCTTAGCATACTAACATTAGCTTTTTTTATATATTTAAGATTTGTTTTTAGGGTTCCGAACTTTAAAGGAACAAGGCTTATAGGATCACTTTGTTATCTGTCTGTCGGTCTGTCTGTCAAGACCTTTTTCTCGAGAACGCGTAAAGGAATCAAGTTGAAATGAATATCGTAGACGCAAGTCAGAGGTTTTCTGCAACTGTGAAAAAATCATACTTATAGGTCAATGCAATGCAAAGATATAGCTCGCGGGTAAAATATAGTTGAATTATAAATTCGTGAGTATTCGGAATGTAAGCTCTTACTAATACACTGCATTTAAAATATCTCAAACCTTTACTTTAAAAGCATTCCGAACGACACGGCCTTTCTTAATACCGTCGACTCTACGACTCTAATTATTTTAATTAACAAAAACACCGCGCCCCACGCGTGGGCGGCCGTTTCAATTCTCGATCGTGGTCTATTAACGCGCTCTTTAATAAACTATACATTTTAACTGATTAATTGTTGATATAGTTGGCCATTAGTTATAAATTATAGTCTCACGAGCTTCGTACCGTGTAATTTTAGTGTTGGACAAGTTTAGGCATCGTTAACATTTTCCGTCCCCATTATAGTTCAGGGCGTCGCTTCTCAAACTGTATTGTCGCAACTCAACGAAAAGAAAAAAATAATTATGCCTGGCGACACCCTTTTTTTTTTTTTAATGTAAGTATAGTAGGTTTACATTTGGCCTTCATCTCATCTGGGAATAAGTGACGATAAGGTCGTTGGGTGGTAAGTGTGCTCACCCAAAAGCCTTTGACTAGTAAAGCGCTGGCTCTGCTACTTTTCAAACCGAAACACAGCAGTGCTATTAATTAACACTGCTGTTTGGCGGCAGACTTAGTACATGGTGGTAGCTAGCCAGGCGGACATATACATATAATGTCCTACCACCAACCAACCCGAGTAATAATAGGTGTTGTTAGTTCAAGTATGTAGCCATTAGGCTACGAAGGCTGTTTGTTGGGTGTTTATTGCCTGCAAAGGTAATTACCGATTTTAAACCGCTCATTTTCAATGAAGCAAGTAAAGAAACGAATTCTGAAATACAGATTGCGTTGCGCTTATATCAACTCTCAAAAGATAAATCTTCCTTATTTTGGAAGTACATTTGAAAGACAATTTGGTCATAATGAGACGTTTTAGGACAAATAAGTTGCCATTTTGAATAATCGAGGGCATGGTTCATGCAATACACATTATCTCCATGTATCCAGTAAGTTCTTGTCGAATTATTTGCTATACGCCATCTATTTTAAAAGCGAAAGTTTGATTGAGAACTCCTGACTGAATTCAATAAAAATATATTTTATATTCGGTTTTTTTTTGGTAGATCGCGATTTCAAAGCGACCTTCCAGGTTGGGAAACAGTGGTTTAGTTAGGCGGCTTGATACAAAAGTAGTATAATAGGAAGGCGGAAACTAGAGGGAAATACACTTTCTGTCTTTAAATTTTATGATTACTTTTTATTTGGAAAGTTGTGGTTTATTGCCCGCTTCCGATGGAAGTGAAAATGTGATCAAAGATATAAATCAAACTGGTACCGAAGACTTGATGTTATTGGTTAAAAAGTTAATTCACATTTTTTAAACGACCCATATGGTTTTAGCATTAAGTTAAGATTTATTATTTATAAACGGTACTTAAAATTAAGCAGTTTTTAAATATATTTTTGTTAAAGATAGATATAAGCTTGACCTCAATCTCACCTGATGTTAAGTGACGATGAGGTCGACGGTGTTACGTGTGACGGTGTTTTCTTTTGAGTCATCATCATCATCAGCCGGGAAACGTCCACTGATGGACATAGGCCTCCTTCATGGTATGCCACATCGACTCCCGAGCCACCTGCATCCAGTGACTCCCTGCGACTCTAACCAGGTCGTCGGGCCATCTAGTAGGGGGACGGCCTGGTAGACGTTTCCCGGTACGTGGTTACCACTCGAGAACCTTTACTACCAACCAAACCAAATATATATATATATATAACATTTTCAATTACACCGATGCCTTTGCAAGATGTTTCATTAATTCTGTTTCTCCTTTCAAAAAGCGAACCACGCGAATCGAACCATCCTTTTTAGGAAACAACAAAAAGTTTCGAACCAGCTGCGCCCGAGTATCCTGTCTACTTCATACACCTTACATCCATTGATCACGTTATTGTTGTCTTCCTCTAACCTAATAGTTAATCTAGTGAGTAATAAGGACGGCAGTGTGGCTGTGCGTGTGGCTTCAGCTTTGAGTTAACGGCGATGTTCCGCAAGCCGACTTTGATAATATGTTTAGTTACGAGCTGTTTTTTGGCCAGTGAACTGGTGTAATAGCACAGAATGGTAATAGATAAATGTTAGTTTTTATCGGTAAATAAATAAAAGTATCGTATGATATTGATCACTTTTTAAAGCCTGATAGGTATTAGAGTTCTGTGAAGGGGTAGTTACTGTGAAATAATGACATGAATTTTTTGTCATAGTTGCCCGTGTTACAGAGTAGTTCAAAGGGATTTACGCAATACGGCGGCATCCATATATTCCTGGTCAGAGTTATATTTTATTGTTATAAAACAATTTTTTTGAAATAGCGAATTTTTGGTTTTTTCTTTTTTCCAGCGCATTGTAATACCCTGTATGGTACTGGTATGAAATGGTGATACAAATCTCATTTAACAGTTGCCACGAGGCCGTGAGTAAATAAATGGTCAGTAAAATTAACATTGTAACGAGATTTATAAATTAACGTTGAGCGTTCCAAGTTCATACAATTTGTATGAAAATAATGACTATATAAACAATTAGTTTTAGCAATATCTGAAGGCGTCGCTAAGCAAACCAATGGCAGTATGTATGGCAAAATGGCAAATATGCTCGAAGACTCCAACAGTCAATGAATTGAAGTTGTTGTGTCATATCATTTATTTAATTATAACACACAGCTCTTGAAATCCTACAGCATGATTTTTCAGCATTTCTTTGACTGCAAATAAATACTTTTGTTTTAATAATGTGTGGGTCATTTCTTAAGCTTAATTAATACACAGGGGCGGCAATAGTAAATGAATTGACGTTGTTGTGACATAGAGTCCCAGGCTCAACTCCTGCGAGAGCACATAACAAAAAGTCTTACAGCAGTTTCTTTTTCACAGATAGACTAGATTTCACAGTAACGTGTTTTGTTTCAATAATATGGGGATCGTTTCCTAAAGCTTGCCTATAAAATATTGGTTGTTAACGTACACGTCACAACCCTAACCCATGGCCGTGTTTCGGCGCCGGCCGCAGCGACAAGGGGTGTCATTATTCAATAAATTTACTTTGTTGTGACAAAAAATCACATGATCAACTAGCTCATTGTCTTAAAGCCCAGCTTGTGACATATTTTTAACACACCTTAGTTTTACAGTAAATCGTTTTGTTTCAATAATATGGGGATCGTTTCCTAAAGCTTGCCTATAAAATATTGGTTGTTAACGTACACGTCACAACCCTAACCCATGGCCGTGTTTCGGCGCCGGCCGCAGCGACAAGGGGTGGCATTATTCAATAAATTTACTTCGTTGTGACAAAAAATAACATGATCAACTAGCTCAATGTCTTAAAGCACAGCTTGTGACATATTTTTAAATACACCTTAGTTTTACAGTAAATCGTTTTGTTTCAATAATATGGGGATCGTTTCCTAAAGCTTGCCTATAAAATATTGGTTGTTAACGTACACGTCACAACCCTAACTCATGGCTGTGTTTCGGCGCCGGCCGCAGCGACAAGGGGTGGCATTATTCAATAAATTTACTTCGTTGTGACAAAAAATCACATGATCAACTAGCTCATTGTCTTAAAGCACAGCTTGTGACATATTTTTAAACACACCTTAGTTTTACAGTAAATCTTTTTGTTTCAATAATATGGGGATCGTTTCCTAAAGCTTGCCTATAAAATATTGGTTGTTAACGTACACGTCACAACCCTAACCCATGGCTGTGTTTCGGCGCCGGCCGCAGCGACAAGGGGTGGCATTATTCAATAAATTTACTTCGTTGTGACAAAAAATAACATGATCAACTAGCTCAATGTCTTAAAGCACAGCTTTTGACATATTTTTAAACACACCTTAGTTTTACAGTAAATCGTTTTGTTTCAATAATATGGGAATCGTTTCCTAAAGCTTGCCTATAAAATATTGGTTGTTAACGTACACGTCACAACCCTAACCCATGGCCGTGTTTCGGCGCCGGCCGCAGCGACAAGGGGTGTCATTATTCAATAAATTTACTTCGTTGTGACAAAAAATAACATGATCAACTAGCGCATTGTCTTACAGCACAGCTTGTGACATATTTTTAAATACACCTTAGTTTTACAGTAAATCGTTTTGTTTCAATAATATGGGGATCGTTTCCTAAAGCTTGCCTATAAAATATTGGTTGTTAACGTACACGTCACAACCCTAACTCATGGCTGTGTTTCGGCGCCGGCCGCAGCGACAAGGGGTGTCATTATTCAATAAATTTACTTCGTTGTGACAAAAAATCTCATGATCAACTAGCTCATTGTCTTAAAGCACAGCTTGTGACATATTTTTAAACACACCTTAGTTTTACAGTAAATCTTTTTGTTTCAATAATATGGGGATCGTTTCCTAAAGCTTGCCTATAAAATATTGGTTGTTAACGTACACGTCACAACCCTAACCCATGGCTGTGTTTCGGCGCCGGCCGCAGCGACAAGGGGTGGCATTATTCAATAAATTTACTTCGTTGTGACAAAAAATCTCATGATCAACTAGCTCATTGTCTTAAAGCACAGCTTGTAACATATTTTTAAACACACCTTAGTTTTACGGTAAATTGTTTTGTTTCAATAATATGGGGATCGTTTCCTAAAGCTTGCCTATAAAATATTGGTTGTTAACGTACACGTCACAACCCTAACTCATGGCTGTGTTTCGGCGCCGGCCGCAGCGACAAGGGGTGTCATTATTCAATAAATTTACTTCGTTGTGACAAAAAATCTCATGATCAACTAGCTCATTGTCTTAAAGCACAGCTTGTAACATATTTTTAAACACACCTTAGTTTTACGGTAAATTGTTTTGTTTCAATAATATGGGGATCGTTTCCTAAAGCTTGCCTATAAAATATTGGTTGTTAACGTACACGTCACAACCCTAACCCATGGCCGTGTTTCGGCGCCGGCCGCAGCGACAAGGGGTGTCATTATTCAATAAATTTACTTCGTTGTGACAAAAAATCTCATGATCAACTAGCTCATTGTCTTAAAGCACAGCTTGTAACATATTTTTAAACACACCTTAGTTTTACGGTAAATTGTTTTGTTTCAATAATATGGGGATCGTTTCCTAAAGCTTGCCTATAAAATATTGGTTGTTAACGTACACGTCACAACCCTAACCCATGGCCGTGTTTCGGCGCCGGCCGCAGCGACAAGGGGCGTCAATAGTCAATAAATTGTCATTGTTGTGACATAATAACTTAACGCTCGGCCCTCGGAGCTGGCTTATCACATAATTTGTTACGGCCAGACCTTCTAATTGCGTAACGAGTTGTCTGTGCTACGGCGCAACGTACTGTGTTTTCATCTTAATTTTGTTTTAGGTGTGTCCATTATTTTTTATAGTTTTACTTGCCATTTATTACTTGTCATTGCAGTAAAATTTTCAGTAAAGTCTGACTTTTTGGTTTAAGTTTACAGTTATATATAAGCTGATGTGAGCTAGGCTAATTTTACGCAGTCGACTTACATAATATTTGCTAATAATGCTGCTATTGGAAGATAATAATTTTGAATGCAATGCTGTAATGAAATAGAGAAGCAAAGGACTGATGTTATTTGGGTTTAGAAATTCTTTATTGCCCAGAATTATATATTAGCTTATATTATAAATTGAAACAGAAAGAGAATGCCCCAAATCGAAAATTACCCAAAGCAAAAAGAAAAGTAACTCAGATTATTGCCAATGCGACTTTAAACCTAAATAATCCAAAAAAGCCGTGTTAGTTCAGTTGAATAGAGCGTCGGTCCTTGAACAATCGAGGTCTGGGTTAGATCCTGGCTCGTACCAATGAGTTCCAATTTGTTATTTGGAATTTATGGACGAATGATACAAACCATTACCATTGGCTTTTCGGTGAAGGAAAACATCGTAAGAAAACCCGCACACATCCTGCGAAGAAATTCAAAGGTGTGTGTGTGAAGTCTACCAATACGCCCTGGGCCCGCGTGTTGGACTATGACCATACATTCTCTGTAGGAGAGTAGGCCTGAGCCCCTGAAGTGGAGATATACTCGTATATAGGCTGTTGAATCCTAAAAATCGTATCGGCATTTAACATCAGATGAGTCGAAGGCTAAATAAGTGAAATCCCATTTTCTATGCTATGCTTTACCTGCCCTGATCCTACAATAACGCGCTACGGTCAATGACAAAAAATATCTGATATGAATGATAGTAAAGTACGTTGTCAAACTGTGAGACATGTAATTAACGACGCACTAGTATGGTTAACTGATCGACTCGAAGCGAATTGATTATCACTAGGAAGCTCTCAAGGCACTGTATTGATTACAATGTAAACAATACTTGCCTTGATACTCTATGCTACGAGTACGTTGAGACTTCCTTCCGGAAACCTCTTTGTCACATTCCAGTGTGTACCTGCTCTGAATACCAGCGCCTTTTCGTAGTGACACAGATATTGCTTAGCCTAGCCTTGCTATCTCTAATATACTACACGGTGTATTTGCTTGTATAAGGTCAGAATTAATCGGCTGTACATCCGGTAGCAGATTAAGCTACTAAGACCTGTCAAATTACAGTAATGCAATATTAGCTTAAATAGACAAGGGATAAAGTTCTACATTAATAGTAGAAAATTGACAGATTTTATTAGTTGGACGTGCTGCCGTGTGTGACCCATATTGACAAACCGAAGAACCTTGTCACACTGAAAGAAAAGTAGTGGTATTTATGTATTTGTATCAAATTTCGTTTTCAAGAGCTTGCCCTTGTTCAAGGATCGGGCTTAATTCAGTGCATAATTTACGTGCAGTACCTTCTTAAGCTAATGAGGCGCTGGCTCGACTACCTTTCATAATGGTATCCAATAATGCTATTACTGCTGTTCAGCGGCAGACTTCGGTAGCATTGTGGTAACCAGCCAGGCGGACATACATAAATGCCCTACCACCAACAAAAAAATGTGACTCTCATAAAATGTCTACTTGTTTCTTTTAATTTTCTTAAAAGTGTGTACTCTTAAAATATTTATCTTTGTTTGCAAATAGCATAAGAATTCTCAGGCCCCACGGAAGACCAGCGCCGCAGCAGGCTATCTGCTGTCGCAATAAGCTGAGTGGGGACCTTTTTTGGCACGTCATAAAATTGTTTTTTTAATCTAGAGTATAAGTTAGTTTTAGTATAACGTGTCGAAATAAAGTTTTTTCTTTCTTTCTTGTGATTTGACTTACAGCTACCTTAGAGCTTGGTTAATCTGGACACTTATTCCAAAACGTGCCTTCACTGAAATATTTTCTGATCTGTTTCAGTAACGATATAATCCAGGACACAAGAAGCACTCTTCTCGATCTAGCCTTAACGAGGTATAGACTCTCGGAAAACATTTTTAAAGAATAGAGGGAAGCTGTGTGACGTGAAATAGGTGCTCGTATTACTTCAACAAGCTTATCGGCTGCGTAACAACAAACCTTATGAATCTATTTCAAACGAAGGGAAAAAAAACCTGAAGCAATAATATTTCCATATAATTTTTTCTATATCTGAGTATACGAATTTATTAGTAAAAGCTGGAGTTGAATGCAAGCCGTGGTGGAACACAACAACATATTTCATAAACGTAGAAAAATATGTTTCATAAGCGGCAATGCAAATGCAGGCTTCATTTAGGAGAGTTTGGGCTTGACCTAAACAAGCTGATTCCACCGTCTACAATCGGTTGACAAGAATAACATCTTGTATCTACCCTTATGTAGCTGGCAGCATATTCCTTTATTGCGGGAAATTTGGCAACGCTAAGGAGTGAAAACCTGCCGGCTTCTGTGTTTCCACAGCGCTAAAGTCTGGATTTCTGCAAAGGCCGTGTACCGTCCTATACGATACGACATCAATTGACATCAGATATTATGTTCAAACGCGAGTCAACTTATTTTAAAGAAAACCAGCATAGTATTTAATACAAGATTGTGAAAAAACCCGCAAAAACACGTTTCTTGTACGATTACCCATAATTTACTTATTTTTATGTTTGTTGTTAAAACGCCCAGACTGTCATCGAGTATCAAAGGCGAAGATACGCTGTATATGATGCAGTCCTAATAGCAGTAATATGTAGAAATAGGATTCATTGAGTATTGAACCCTAAAACGTATGCGTGCTCTTTCTCACACACCACGTGATAAACACCGACCGTTATCAGGTGACATAGACATAAATACCCAATTATCACAATACGCACTAAGTGAGACCGCCCACCTTTCAAACGGTCTTATCGCGGTGCGCGGTGTGACAACTTAGATAATGAATGGTCGTGTGACGATAGCTTTATTTGCTTTAAACGGTTACGGTTTCATTCAAATAATTATTGTGATTATGAATTACACGGGGTCGTGGAGGTTTATAAGGAAATATTATGTATTTTCTCGGGACTTAAATCTGATGGTTTAGAAACAGTGTAACTGAAATAATCTTTTTATTCACGTCAATGACGTAGCGGTAACTTTGATGTGTTGCATTTGCAAGAATTTTGAATTTGAGATTATCCTTTCAATTATTATTAATGGTCTAATAGGCAGCGTCTAGCGCTTCTGAAAGTTCCGACGCATAGATCTGCTGCATTTAAAGGTAGTTTTAAATACACAGCCAGTAAGATATGGAACAACATCCCTCCCCCTTTACGGGAATTGCAGTCTGTTTCCAACTTTAAACGGAAAATAAAAGTGTATGTTTTAGATTTGCAAAAGCAAGGCGTTACTGATCATTTTATATAGCTACCTGTTTTAGATGATCGTTAAGTTCACATAGTTTTGTTGTTATATTTTGTTATACAAAAAATTTATGAGGTCGATTGGAGCTAGTGTTTATATTGTTATGTATGTACGAGGTTTTAAGACTAATTACGTGATAGGTGCCAGCTGAAAACCAGCGCTGTGGCCTCCTGCCGCAGCAACATGCTGAGCTGGTCACCTTTTTAAAACTTATAAATTTTGTTTAATATGTTTCTATTTAATTTTAAGTTGTTCTTCTTTATTTATTTTTTATTGAGTGTGTGTATTAGTTTTAGGCAATTAGGTTTAACCAAAATTTGTAAATTTTAAATAAATCTTTTTCTATTCTATTCTATTCTATTCAATTTTTTTAAGGTGAATATTAATTTTTAGAAAGTATACTTTTAATTTTGGCTTAATTGGACTTCATTTTACATGGTAAAGACAATAATTCCTTAGAATGGAAGCATGCTTACCAAGAAGGTTCAAGCTGTTGTTGTGTTGATGTTTTGGCTACGTTGCTTTTATAATAGTACCGGCATGGAACCATAGCGCTATTAACCGTGCTGTTTGGCTACAGATTTAGCTAGCATGGTAATCGCTAGACAGGCGACCCAAAGACCCAAATCGAAAACCAGACAGAAATCGAACCTGCGATCCTCCGATTGTTAATCCAAGCGTATAACAGCCATTAGGCCATGCTTACATACTAATATTGTATTTCATGAAGAGAGTTTGTTTGTATTTCCGTCACGTCGTACCGAAGCGTCAGAATGACTAGAATTTTTGTATAGGGGTAGTTGAAGAGTCGGAGAAGGACATAGGTTACTTTTTATCTAGATCGAGAAGGTAGTTACTGTAGGATTCCTAAGGTCCAAGCAGACGAAGTCGCGGGCAAAATAGTTCTTAAGAGGGTATGCTGGTGTCAAAGCGCCCATACAAACGTAGTCCAGTCATATTTTGAGTATTAAGCTATGAAAATCTATGAAATTTTCAAGACACAATCTAGAAACAAATATCTGTGTCGGTGGTGAGTCAGATTTTCGTTTAAATATATACTTCCAGAGTTACAGGGCATCAAAGTATTGTATTTTTCGGTAATAAAAAGCCCCAACTTTGAACCTGTTTTACAAGAGTACAAATCAATTTAGAACAATTTGGAAAAACCGACATCTGAAATTTTATTCATATACTGTATTGAAAAAATGGCTAGGTACTGTATCCTTGATCCTCCTATGATCACTGGACTACGAAACATCCAAATAACGTGTGGATAACTTCGCGTAGTGTATGCTGTCTCACCGTACGCGCTCGGGTAGGATAGGGCTCGGATAGGGACAGCTACAAAACAATGCAACCTTGAACGCGGCCACGTGCTCTAAACAGACAATCCTCTTAAACAATGAGATGTGTTTTGACAGCAGCTATCTAGAATTAGGTAAGTCACTTATCTCCGGAAGCTTTGATAACACGAGGCAGATATCATCTCTCCTTACATAATATCTCACACATGTTAACTTTGTCAGTTCTTGACTCAGTATTCTGCAAATCATAATGAGGCATTTGAAAGTTATTAGAGTAAGTATTCAACACGACTTGATCTGAAATAATAAATAAATAATAAAAATAGTTTATTAACACTGTTTCAATACATTAAATGTCACTTATTATATTTTTGTTATTGCTATGATTGTTGAGGATCTGTGATTACTGCAGTAGGTAAAACCTGTGTCGCAATAACCAGTGATTCGACCGAGACTTTAAACAAACAAAAATTTTCATTTTATACATATCTATGTGCTATTATATGTTACTATGATTCGTACGGTGGAAGGGTGAGGTGTTGGTGTATAATACAAAAATACCGGAGACCAGGCAGATATAATTGTAAACACATTATTATATTCGTCTGCATATGTCCATTGATGGACATAGCTCCGCCATAGATCGCCTCGATGGCCATTGTATTGTAACCACGCCTGTGCACCACGCTTAGCAGGCGGATTGGTGATTGCAGTGACATACCCCAGTAGTCATTACATAGTATATCTGCTGTTATCCATATGATTATATTTTATCAGATTTTGTCATAAAAATAAACATTTTTATTTCAATACTTGTAAAAAGGCCACATCGCTCGTAGAACCGATTACCCGTGGGGTGTAAAGGTTCTCGAGTGGCGACCACGTACCGGGAAACGTCTACTAGGCGGTCCCCCTACTAGATGAACCGACGAATTGGTTAGAGTCGCAGGGAATTACTGGATGCAGGTGGCTCGGGACCGGTCGATGTGGCGTGCCATGAGGGGAGGCCTATGTCCAGTAGTGGACGTTTCCCGGCTGATGATGACTTGTACAATTATGAAGTGGTACTCGCAACTCGTACCGGGTATCGTGTACCGGGCCGTCCCCCTACTATATGGATTGACGACCTAGGAGTCGCTTGATGATGACTCAAAATAACTACGGAAGCTAAATTCAAAAGGACACAGTACAAAATGTGCACAAACGATTTATCACACGACGACGCGACGCCACTTGTGCCAGCAGTACAACGTTGAATATAGTATAACGGTGCGTGAGGACCGTTAAATCACACGCGCCCGCGCACGGACCTGGGGCTCTATTTTTGATTCGCTCTACGCGCCGCGAGCGCTCGTTTTCTACTGATTTTCGTTCGACTTACGAAATTTGGTATTTTTGAATCGCTCTTCTGCAACGAGTGGTCGGGACCACTCTTTGCGGAGGCGAGCGATAGACTAAACGCCATCGTCGAACACTGACATTACCACTTATTGACATTGAACTTCTATGTACTTTGCATTCCGTTTTACTTGCATGAATTACCGGTTTTATTTTTCTGCATAAAACGGATAAAATTAAACATTTAAAGTTATATCGGCAACACCTGAGGCGAATGATTCAAAAATACGGTCAAACCTGTTTTCATTCGACTTGTAGTCGATCGTGACTTAAGTCGTGTGCGACGAAGCTATGTCACACGAGCGAATCAAAAATAGAGCCCCTGTGACGTGCGACGTGGTAACTGTAGGGGCGGGGAGGCTCGCGACGAGTTATAGTGGATTGTACTGTACAATTTACTAGCGGAAATCGCGAGTGCTTCGATGACAACGAGGGAAGAATGTACTTGAACTTTTTCGCTTAGTGACACACAAAATGCTAGTAAACCAGAGGATACTCACAACATGCAATTTCGATAGGAAATATTGACATTTACCTAATCATAAGGTCGTCTTAAACTTAAAGTACACCAAAATTAAGTTTACCCAACGATGACTTACCTTTACAAATTCAACGTAAAAATTTCTCTTTATTTTGTTGTTACATAACCTGCAAAAGTATATTTGTAGGTAGGTTGTTCGTACGACGCTGTCTATCAAATCACTGGCTTGGCAATGCCCACGTGTTCAGTACTACTAAACCCATAGAAACAAGAGACAGTGTGTGTATGATAAAACCGCATACTATTCATAAGAGGCAACATACTTTTTTAAAGGGATTAGCAATAATCATTATGCTTGGCATGCGAATTGGTAACCGTCTGAAATTTAACTGTATTCATTTTATCGATACCTAAGGCCACGGGAAGACTTGCGGTGATCATTTTCCTGGACGTTGTGGCTTTTACACAATGACAAATAATAACATCCGACTTGTATTCGGTGAATGTAAACATTGAGGGCGTGAGTGGATTGATATGTCTGTGAGTCAGTGCAATAGTCCTGGCGATGCGATGCTCTGCCGCCGGGACAAAGGGGGATGTGTTTTTATTCCTCATTGTGCGGCACAAAGGCTCAACAATCGAGCATTCACTCGCTGAGACGCTCAGGGCTGTCACGGGACAGAAAACTCCCATAACTTTAGATAATACAGTGTAACCATAAACCGGGATGTATTAGTTTAAAATACTAGGAGCAATAAATCTGCCATGTAAAAATCTATTCATAAATATTCATCAAGAAACTAATCGTATAATTTTTGTACAACACTTATCTTCGCCAGTAATACACAAAAAAAGTAAAACAAATCTGGCAACGCAAGCAATAATGCAATGGTGTCAAAACTGCTATATTATTGTTAAATTTTATTATTTATAAACATTATTTTTAACGAGTATTATGGATATAGAGATGAATTTGATGATAATATTTATTCAATTTAAAAATATTAGTTTTGTAATATGAAAATGAATGAAAATGAATTTTTTTTATTTCTTTTTAAACTTATCTAAAGCAGCATACCGGGTTGGAATCTCCTTGTAAGTATAACAACACCTGTGCCAGGAGACTCCGCTCTTCTTATCCGAACCTACCTAAATTATATTTAAATGAAATAAACCAAAAATAAACTATAAATAAAAATAATAATGACAATTATATAAAAATAATTCGTTAAAGTGTAAATTAAAGGTAGCAAGAAACAAAATTAAGAGGGTATGAGTGAGGAATATGAAATGTGGGGGAATGTGTTATGTGTAGGGAATGTGTAATGTGTGAAAGTTTATATGTGTGTGTAATATGACACCGTTGATTAACGTACTCGTATATCACTATGGCATTGATAATAATAAATATGTCAGTATATTTTGTTTGCAACGTACATCAAATTAAAACCCATCAGTACAAATGTTTATCATATTTAAACATACTAATACAAAGCCTGATAAGGTCATAATGCTCTCTTTGGCGTAGCCGTAGTCGGGTGATAATTATTTTAGGAAAACATTAAGTTACTAAAGAAACAAAACATTCCTACAAGTAAAGGTCTGTTCCTAACTTAAATGAGATAATTCATTCTTGAGTTTTTCTTTGATTAAATTTTAATTAAACTAATGACTTTTCCTCTCCGGCTATTTACGTATCTCTGTTTTCTTTTTGAAAACCTTTATCAAACGAAACCAATATCGTAGATTTATCGTCATTACACAACTTTCTTGTTTATGACATCATCAACAGCCTATATATGTCCCCACTGGAGGGGCTCAGGCCTGCTCTCCTACAGAGAGTGTATGGGCCATAGTCCACCACGCGGGCCCGGTGCGGATCGGCGGACTTCACATGCCTGTTCAAGACATGCAGGTTTCCTCACGATGTTTTCCTTCACCGTTAAGCAATCGGATAATGTACTTGAATTGAAAAACAACTCATAGGTACACGGCTGGATTCGAACCCGGTACCCTCAGATTGAGAGTCCGCGCCTTATCCACTGCGCCACCGACGCTTCTTTATGACATAAATACATTGAATTAGATACTATTTTGCATGTAAACCTGGCCACCTGGTCTTAGCTTTAGACTAAGTTTAGAGTAGTATTAGGTGTGTCGTAAGTGACTATGGAAAGAAAGGAGATGGATACTAACATCTACCTATCTACATACTAACAATACCTTACGGCGAATATCTTTATCCGATCACGGAAAGCCGGCGTGACGATTCATAAGGGAGACCTTAAGAAGGTGTTGGTTATAATATTATATAAATTAGACGATAGGTTTCAGACTAGTTTCCATATCATATACGCTAAATATTGAAAAGAAGGTAAGATAGACAAGATGACACAATAGATCTATACAGTTCGCAGTGACACGCAGGATGTTAGGACTGCACCCCTAATTTCCTAATTAATATAGACAGGATAATAATAAAAACACAACATGAAAATAGTTATTTCAAACAATAATGCTTTTAACTGTAAATGCACAATTGTCAACCCTAGCTCCATATTCACTGCTATAGACCGAGATCCGCAGAACGTGACGCCACAGTTATGAAGCAGAAAAGGATATCCGAAAGCGGTCTACCGCCCCAAATATCTCCGACACTAAAGAAAAACCAACAGGTTTAATTTGGGATTCAATATTAATGAAAAATCATTTAGTGTTTGAAACGTTTTGAAACTATTTGCCAATTTTGAGATTATACAGAACCACTAAGGCAGAAATTTCTCCTCAGGTAAATCCGTCGGTGATCTTTTAGTACTAGATATTCTATAGATGTGATCGGAAACGGTATATGCTTCCCTAGAAATAGGCTAATCATTCTAAGTTTGAAGAGCTACAGGTTTTAGAGATAAGGAAACATAAAAACTACCACAAGGAATTGATGTTTAAACACTACACACAACACATACTAAAAGTTACATGTTCGAAAATTTGTAGCTGATTCACTGTAAATGCATATTCAATTACAGTATACACTCGATTATCCACAACTTTGTTATGCAGATTTGCGATCAGCCGGATTCCAGGCGTACTCGGTCTCATTAGGGATTGCGAGTAAATAAATGAGAACCGTATTCACATTGAATCATTTCATTCTTTTTGGTTAGTTTAAACAAATTCAGTTTTAGTTCCGGATACAAACTTTGTAGGCTAAGATTCGCAATTCTGACGTAAAGCGTAATGGTAGCGGATATACGAAAGCGGAGTGTTTCCTCTAGAGGCGGACGTAACTGTGAAAAAAATCACCAGCTTTATCAGACTTCACAGCTTTTTCCGCTTTTTGATAACAATATCAAAAAGCGGATTTAGTCATTTAGTACAATTGACATCGATCGTGTTAAAATATAATAATAATAAAAACGACAGAAAAAAGATTTTTTATTATATAATATATGAATTTTAACTTTTTTCGCATTTTCGTATGTTCACCTTCAAAATCTTACATCTAAATTCTAAATCTAAATTAAAAGTAAGGCCTATGTACCTTCTCCATGCCACAGGCTGCGTGCTTGCCAAATCAAAATCAATTTAGCTGTTTAGTCGTAAAAACGTAATAAACAGACAACAATTGACTTTATAACATTAGTGTCAAGTGTGATTCATTCAACAAACAATACAAATAAAAAACTTGAAGCAATGCTATAAGACCATGTGCTGTGACGATGGCCGTATTTCTAGGCTGATAGCATTAGTATTTGGAGAAAGTAAGTGCATTTACATGGGGCTATGTTTGTTTTACTGATATGTGTTTGTGTGTGATGTTTCTGTTTCTTTACGGATTTTCATATTGGATTGAAACGAACCATACGCAGAAAATTTGGTACGCTGTCATTTCATCAAGTCTAGAAATTAATAAACTACATCGAACAATATAACTATCAGTGAGCACAATTAACGTCAACAATCACGGATAGTGGACAGTTAGGCTATAATCGTCTCCATGCCTATAGACCGAGATCCGCAGATCGTGACGTGGACAGTTATGGTATAAATGGTGAGACTCCACCCGTACGTCTGTACGTCACAACTGCTTATCTCAGCGAATACTAATGCAACATTAAATTTAGGATAAATGCAGATAATTCTAACACGCTTTTAATAAATTCAAAGTGAAGTAATTAAAGAAAACCTTCACATAAAAACGGACTGCAATGGGGAGTTGATTTAAAGTGAGCTATTTGTTTGTTTATCCTTTACGTTGCACGAGTGTCAGAATGGCTTGAATTTAGGCGTGAGAATAGTTGAAGGGTTGGAGTATTGTTCGTATATCAGTTGCTCATTGCTCGGAATAGGTTTCGAAACTGTGTGTAAGGTTGTTTTATGTATGCAGCCTTGTCAATGGTCCTTGTATGATATACATTTTTACTGTTTTCTTTCTAGAATATATCAATATGTATGTTGAGGAATATGCATGACTTTCTTATCTGCATTTATTCAAGGGACTTTTCCTAGAATTCTTTTTTTTTATAAAGCATCGGAATATTTTTGTTTTACATGCAGTTGTGAAGCGGTAGAACATTTAATTTATAAATTGCAACAAAACAACAATAATATTTTTAAATCATAATAATAGTACGTGCAAGCCTGAACGGTGACTAAGAAAATATATATGAGTAGAGGTATATCGACTCATGTACATACTAAAAATATTTTCCGTAATTAATTACAATATACATACCGTACCGTATTTTTAACAAATTGAAGATAGTTGATACTAAAATAAATGTGATCTCAAATATATTACATAAAAATAAATTAATCTGTCATTTCTACTTACTTGAAAAGAACGATGAACGAAGCCACTTTTATACTATTCACAGCACAGCTAAGAAGCAACGTGACTTACCTGAAACAAAACAAAGATCAATTTAACACATTTAACAATAAGAACTTTATTGTCTTTCTCAGCTAAATGCCAGCAGCTGGTTTCTGGATGAGTATAAATCCACCCTAAGGCCTTACCATTATAGTCACTTACCATCAGGTAATATGAAGGCCAAGTGCAAAGCAAGTGTGGATAAAAATCGCATCATGTCATCTTGCGGCTGTCGTAAAAGATGACTAAAAGAACACGTGGGATTGCAGTAACGTCCACCTGTATCCTTTTTCTGCGAGGAAGAATAATTAAATATACCCAACTCATTGTGAGAGAAACATGGAGAGTACCGACATATTACTACGAAAGTAATAGCCCATGTCATACCCGTTATTTTGGAGTTACGGAGTCTCATATGCAATCATCTGAATTTATTGTACTGAATGACATTGTTAAAGCAAAATTGGCCTATCTCGACTGACGGTAAGTGACGGCCGTTGGATGGAAAGCGTGCTCGACCAGAATCCTCAAGATAATGAGGTTCAGTGCTAGCTATGTTGTCAACATTACTTGAAGACAACACTGCCGCTTAACGAACTGGACTTAGAAAACATGTTTACAATTTGAACATGAAATACTCTGATAATGTATGAATGACACAAAAATAGATATAACAATTCCAGGAAGATGAACAGAGCCACCTCAAAAATCCTAGTGGCACAGTCAAACGCAATTCGTCTCTGACATGGCTCATGTAGCTACCTGCCCTAGAGAGTAATCGGGACCAATCAGAAGCATGGAATCATCTAACATTTCAGACAATCAGGTGATACAGCCTGCATTGTCCTGAAAAAACTGGAGAAAGTCACACAAAGTGATTTTGTCAATTTCAAGCGGACAATCTCGTATCTCCGTACGTAACTTATCGTAAAACATCATAACATCACGTCTCTATAAAATTACTGTTTCGTTGTTACGTAAGTACCTCATTTTGTTTCCAGACGATGAGTCAGATGTCTATTTCGGGGCGTAGATTTACATACTATAAACTCGTGAAGCAGTAAACATTACGTTTGCATGTGGGAACGTCAGTGATTTCAACTTCACTGTACCCTAACTATACCAAAATCTTCGATATATGCATTAGAAACGAAATAAATTTATTATTGGCAAGTACTAGTTGGTGGTACGAGTATTTTATATGTCCACCTGGCTAGTTGCCACCGTGTTGCGTCTGCGGCCAAACAGCACTGCTAATAGCACTGTTGTGTTCTGGTATAAAAGGTGGCAGAGTCAGCGCTTCATTACCTCGAGGCTTCTGGATGCGCAAGCATACCATCCAACGGCCTTATCGTCACTTACCATCAGGTAAGATGAAGGCCAAGTGCAAACCCGTCATACATTTAAAAAATTGTAATGGAGTTCATCACATTACACGATTTAAATTACTTGTGTATAAAGTTTATTTCGTAATCTGCCAGCACAATTGTAATGTAATGATTTCTAATGTGTCTAAAATTAGTTTTATAATGCTGTTATGCCAGTAACAGGGTTCTATAGGGATTAACATCTATCCAACTCACGGAAAGCAATAAATAATATGAGTATCACAATGTAATGTATCGACGATATACGAGTACATGCATAAAAACTAGTTTAGAATGCACTAAATGTATATCCTTAGCCATTAGATGATACCCGAACTTGACCTAGTAGCCCCACTTAGATTTACGATCCCCTATTTTAAAAACCCCTTCTTCAACTAAAATTCCTTGACTTGCAATAGAGGCGGCAATGCATTACATTAAGGGGTTCCATTTTACCGTTTCGGTTCGGAACTCTAAAAAGATGCAAGCCATTATATAAGGGCTCTAAAAGCAGGCGCAACATAAACCGTAACTTGAGTCCATCGCTGGGTGTTTCCATCACACTTGACACAAACAATTGGATGGATAAAACGTGAGTCAGCGATCCCGTCTGTGGGTTTTGCCCTCAGAATGGACACGAAAGTCAATTTGATTCAGTTAACACGCGGCCGCCCCGCGGGGCGCGCGGTGTTTGTTCAATTAATTTAATTTTTTTATGAACTTCTTCGTGGGAGTTTTTAGTAACATCGATAGGGGTGTATTGTGGATCTTTGGGATCTGGTTATAGGAAAATGCTTATTACATCAGGACTAGTTATGCGACCGTCAATAATATTAATTAGTTCTAAGTGATCATGCGATTTACCACAAGAAAAAAACCGGACTTGTTACATTGATTGAAATAGGCTGCCAAAAATTTTGGTACTGGTAACAAGGAGGGACCGCTGAAATAATTTTAAAAAAATTAAAAAGAAAAGAAGGTATTTTTTTTTCTTTTTTTGACTGTTCTAGTCTTTCTGTCTCTGTCGCTCGTCAATTCCTCATATGAACCAACTAAATGGGCAGCATGTGCATACAATATATACTCAAACAAAAAATAAATAATTTCACATAAAAGAGATCGTCTGAATATTGTTACATACGATACACAGTTACAAACGGACGAATTACTTATCCTGTTTTGTGTAATACAATACCATTATCGTCACAACAATAACAAACCAAAAAACCGTTCCTATTATTTGTTATTGTTATGTAAACACGATACCACTATATCGGAACGAAATACAAAGAATTCAACTAGAAAAATAAAGAATACCCGACTTCCCGAAGACACCCGGGGAATCCCGTCCGGTATGCCACAGCTACCTGTCACCATTATCCGGCCAGATGGGATTGGTACTCCGATTCAACAGATAAACGTTGTGGATTGTGTGCATTTCAAAAGCCGCGCTATACGGACAGACGAGAAAAATGTTGACAGTCAATTTTGTAGAGTAAACATTGGAATATTTTTAGTGGTGTACTTATTTGAAATTCGAGACTTTTTAAATTGTCTCAGGTCAAGATAACTCTGAGGTAAGGATCTAGATTGATATCTATGGGAGGGTCTAATACGATCTTATTTAGGGCATCGCTATCTAACGTCCTGTTTAATTTATAGGGCTCAAGATGGCCATGGACCTCACGGCTTTAGCATAGGATGAACCATTGTCATCCGGAGAATTTTTCAAAAGGCAACTAGGACTCAATTCAGTAGAACGGTACTACTATGCTGACAAAATCTGTTATTATGGTAAATCTCCTTATATTATTCCTATTAGTCGTTGAATTTTTCGACTGGCAATGAATTTAAAATCTTTATTTTATAGATCTTATTATAACACCAAAAAAAATTATTTTATAGAAATTGTCTTATTATGAGCACGAGTAACTCGATGTCCCCTTACTCACAGCGAGTACGGTTTTACAAAAACAGCTCTGGCTGAGTTGTTTCCGAGCAATTTCCGAGTAACAGTTGAAGAGCTTTTGATTAGAATCTGTACTCGGCTCGTGCCCCAGTTTTATGTTACATGAAACTTCTCGTAGTCATTAACTATCGCCTTGAAATACTTCTGATGGCTTCCGGTTGGATTCCCTTGAAAGTTCATTATGTCAAAATCATTAGAATCAATTAAGCTCTGATATACATATATTATATAACCAGTTCAAATGATTTTAATTAGTGTAGCGTTTGTCAAACTTGACTCGCCTATCCTATGATACGAGGTACTGCCGACAAAGTTCCCGCCTGACCATCATTAGGTCCAGTTTCGCATACAGTCGTGGCTCGGGCTGCTCCGCCTTACTAGTTTTTTGGGATAGATCATAATACTATAAAAAAACAAGGAAGCATTGTTGTATTTGTAAAAGTATTTGTACAAGTTGGACTTCGCAAAGGTACTTTAAAATTCCAACACCCCAACCTTTGCGCATTTTTAAATAAAAATTGAAACACTTGATCAATTATTTCAGTTGCGTCACCTGTGGGTCACCATTTCCCATAAATATTTCTTTCAAGTTGACAGGATTAGTAGTTGTGAATCAGCTGTGGCGGATGGACGGACGGACAGACAGACATCGGAGCACAGAATTAAAATAGTGTCTCCCACCGATCCAGGATACCTCACCGCAACGTCATAATAGGAACCGATATCACGACATTTGTTTGAGTGTCTGGCCTGTGACCGGAGTGAGATTTAAGTGTTGCGTTTTTTCATCGGATACTTGGAACCCTTAATATCATCATCATCATCAACAGCCTATATTCGTCCCCACTGCAGGGGCTCAGTCCTACTCTACAGAGTCCTACAGAGAGTGTATGGACCGTAGTCCACCACTCGTGCCCAGTGCGGATTGGCGGACCTCACATGCCTGTTCAAGACATGCAGGTTTCCTCACGATGTTTTCCTTCACCGTTAAAGTAATCGGATAATGTACTTGAATTGAAAAACAATAAGTACACGTCTGGATTCGAACCCGGAACCGTCAGATTAAGAGTACGCACCCTATCCACTACGCCACCGACTCGGACCCTATAAACGACGAAATATGACATTGCTTCCTTTTCTTATTTGAAAGCAGATACAGTTGTTGATACATAGGTATAATCTGCTGTCCATTTCATTGCTTCTTCCCTTGCTCGCCCTTTACGAGACCCATACTTGGTGATCCCATTCTAAAGTCAAGACAACACGTCTATTGTCCATACTCGTAAATATCCAACAAAGCGTTCTAATTTTTCTCCAATCCAAATATAGTATTATCACGGTTTATCGTCACTTTGTTCTCGGGTGACTAAGTAAGTGCGGTCACTGAGTCACTCGGACCATGGTACTAAACTGAAGTGCTCATTGTTAACGCTGAACAACTTTGTAAGTTACTAAGTACTAGTGATAAATGAATAGCTAAAGCTGTTTATGTAAATAGCGTCGACAGACTGTGGTGAGGGAGTAATTGTCTATACGTTAAACAAAATAGGTTTTATTTAATACTAGCTTCCGCCCGCGACTTTGTCCGCGTGTACTTCAAGATTTATTCTACTTGTTCGATAGGCATAGAAGGCATCTATCTCCATTTCCAGCATAAGGTACAAAATAGTGTTTATTCTGTTACGTAGGCTAATAGTTTAAAGAAACAAAAGAAATTTCAATATCTGACGTAGTACATTCAAAAAGTCTTCACACTAATATTATAAACGCGAAAGTTTGTATATACGAATTACATATTCTATGGTCGGTTGCTAGGCAACGCGTTTTTGTTATGCCAAAATTGCCCATGTAATCCCACTAATATTATAAGTGTGATTTTGTACAATTTACACAATATGGCTTTATAAATTATAGCCTATATGTTATTCTGATGAGCTATGTTATTGTAAAGTTTCATTCAAATCCATTAAGTAGTTTTTCCGTGAAAGCGTCTCAAACATCCAAACATCCAAACTTTCACACTTATAATATTAGTAGGATAGTAGGATAAGTTTTCCCCATACAATCTCGAAACGAATATAATCTCGATATGACCGATAATTTCGTGCAAATCTCGTCTGTGACTGCGCGGAACAATCTGATTGGAGATTGGCACCAACTTGTCCAATTGGCTTTTATAGGTCAAAATATATAGTTTCTATGATACACGGACTCAAATATATAACGATCTCATTATAAGCCATTGACAAATAATAATAATAAAAAAAGCTGTTTCTCTGTATTATGGCTTTACTTAGGTTTTGGCAAAAAACAAAATTAAGAGGATATGAGTGAGGAATGTGTAATGTATGGGAATGTGTTATGTGAAGGGAATGTGTGTAAAGGTAGTGTGTGTCAGTGGGAGGGGTGGTGTGCGTGTGGAGTGTATTAGTATGTTGAGTATTAAGTGACGAATGATTTTAATACTAAACCTTCAGTTTCATACCTTGTCAGCACATAGTCCATAATGTCATATTGCGTCATAATCAGCTTATGTTGACCGGGTAGAGTAACAGACAGTCTCAAGGACTATTTTAAAATTATCATATTTGCTGGCTCGTAAATCGCATCATCATTTACATATTCAAGCGAGGATTTTGTTTTTCACAGCGCCACGCTAGCGCTATGTCGTTGAATTAAATATAACAGGAACAGATTATGAACTCCGAATTCGTTTGTCGATTGATTTATTAAAGCTGGTTTTTCAAATATTTGCTTTGATAGGTTCTTCTCTTGGGTATGATTGGAGATTCTTCTGCTGATTAAAATTAATTGTGAACCCATGTAAATATTCGTTTACTTGGCCTCATTTCACTTTATGGTAAGTTTTTTGAACAAAGATAGTGAAGATAAGACTGTAAGAGGGAAGCGAGCTCACCCAACAACAATTTAATATTAGGTGACTAACTTCTTCTCAAGCTGTGAACTCAAGGGGAAAAGGTCATCTTCAATCGTCATAATCAGCTTGTGGGGTAAAGTGAGGACTTTATTGCCATACCATGTAAATCCAAAAATTGCCATTTTACCGTGAGATTTCGATTTTAGAACAGGATTACTCCACGGCTTCCTGTATGTACAGCGGGAGCAAGATACACCTAGTATACCACATACCTTACCGCTATTAAAAACCGTTGCTTTTGCAATTGCTCTTGTGTTGATTATGCCAAATCCCCCCCATGGAAAGCACGATTGTTAGTTTAAACAAGGTTCATCAGAAAGTGGACTTATCGCCTGCCCGTTCATAATTTTCACCTACGATAGAAAATACACATACATTTTCACAGAGATTGACGTCCTAAAATAAGGATTATGAAAGGGTTCTATGAAAATCATGAGTAACTCTGTCCTGTATGTTTGTTGCCGTTTCCACTGATCGTGATAAAATTTATGTATGGCTTGGAGGTTACATTTTATCGCGATATAAAGGGGCTTCCGTGGGATGATTTTTGAAGTCAACGCAGATGAAATCGCAGTTAAAAATATTGCATACGGAACTACCAATGTGGCAGCAGCATTCACCAAAGTGCTTAAATAATTTTCGTGATTATAAGAGCTCTTGATTTTAAACAAGCTCTTTTGTGTTGTGACTAATTGAATAAAAGTACTGAATGGCATCGACAGTCGTAGATGGAGCCACATACGCCGTGGAGCCAGGGAATCAGCGAGTGGGCGTAGCGTGGCTTGATGTCGAATGAGCACGTGCCTTATCGCGGTCACCGGACCCACCCGAGCGAGGTAGTTACTCGCTGTAGCGACGACGAATTGTTGCTTGCGAATTACGTGTAAGCTCTCATTCTGTTAGGATTTTGTCTAACAATGTTTGTGGTCGACGTATGTGTACTATGCGACAGCTGTGCCAATGAGAACGCCACCACGCTCGAGTAAAGGTTGATTAAAAGTTGGATGCACTGTAATATAATCAGTGTTTGGCAGCTAAGTTAGTTTCAGCATATATTTTCTTTTATTTCTAAAGGGACCTTTGCCCATAATAATGAAGGTATACATATGAAATGCTAATAAAATAATGCTAAAAATGTCCTAGTCCTTCTTAGTCTAGCGAGAAGTTAGCAGGGAGTGATTGGACGAAAAGGACCAGAAGGAGGTATTCGTCAGTGGAGAAACAAAGTAAAGTAAAGTAAAGTAAAGCAAAAAGTGTTTATTTCTTAAATAACTTTTACAGAGTTTTGCAGGGGCCTTCCAGAAAGTAGTCTTTCGACACTTGTGTTGGAAGTGCACCGCGTCTTCCAGACGGATTTACAGAGTACTATTTAAGGAAAAGACTTATTATTATGCTAGTAAAAATTAACGTGTTTTACATGTTATGGTGTTCTTTTAATCTTAGTTCCTATTTTAAATTTGCTATCAAACAAGGAATGGTAAATCGTGTAATACAAATTTAGAAGCGCTGGCGCATGTCTTTGCAGCTGCGCTCTTGCAAATGTACACTTTTACTCGTAGTATATTCATTGCCGTTCCTAAAAAGTAGAGTACGTCCACCAGGAATTCGTCCATTTTCCACACAACATAGACGAGTATTTTGCCTATTGTTTGTTGAATTACCGATAGTAAAACACTTTGGCGTCTGTAATACCCGGAAGACGACCATGATCCTTTTTACCTGCGTTTTGTTCTGCATTATTCGCGTGTGCTTTAAGTTCAAAGTATCAAGACTATCAGGTCAATTTAACTCTTAAGTGGTTTCATAACATTTGTTGTTATTTTTCTATTCGTTATTATTTCTTATCTTTAAATCATTAATAACAAAAGATATATTCAGACCTTTTTCTCAAGTGGCATCTGGCCAATTCCTAGTGGACATACTATACTTTGTCACACATTTGTGAAATTGCGAACATACTGCTCCAAAATCAGCTTTAGATATGTCAATCATATTTGGAAAACGACGATGAAAGTACTCCTAAACAAAAACTTCGTGCCGGCAAATAGAGTACAGACGGATGGAGTCGCCTCTAAGGCTCCTTCAGTGTACTTCAGATTCAGAACTCTAAAAAGCAAGTAAATTAGTTGATTGAGAAGCAGAATAGAATTCGAATTATTTACGTTCAGGGCATCGATCATATATGCTAGCCAAGACAATAGCCGTTCCAGAATGAACCTTACAAAATGACAAGTTAAACCGATTTTATTAACTTATTAAATATCTTGTTATTGTCATTTGTTTTAGCCTTCATTTTCTCTTCTTCTGTTTTGTAGGCAGATATTTTAAATCAAGAGCAAGACTGGAAATAATAATATGCCTTCAACTACACAAATAAAGCGACGCAGAATTTTTTAAACAAAATATCTCTCTGTTTGCTAAGCCCGTAGTAGGGTCTCTAATAAAATTGCATCGACAATTTTAAAGTTGTAAATCCGAGCGCACCGCGTATTCCCCCGGCAGCAGGGTGCGCGAGCCGCACTCGCTCGGTGCTCACAAGTTTAGTTTTGTTTGTTTTAAAAGCCGATTACAGCAGCTCTGGATATAAATTACACATAAGTGGCTCTTTGTTGAGGTGCAAATTGGTATTAAATTATCGTATTTAGTGAGTTAAATGTTATAGCGTGATAAATGGGAGCGTGTTTCAAGTCCGACGTTTTTCTCTTTTTATCAGCTTTTATCAGCTGTCCACTGTTGGACATGAGTCTCTTGCATAGATCACCCCGGAACTCATCCCACGGGAATTATCCGTTCAAAAATAGCCTACTTCCTTAACAGGCCCAAATATCTCTATACAAAAAATATATTAAGTTATTCTGATTCTGTTACGACGCGAAGGGAGGACAAACTCATTTTCTTATTTTTAGTATTGGTATAGATAGGTAAATGTGATCAGGCAGTAAATCCATATCCATAGTAATAAAATCGCGAAAGATTGTTTGTTCGTCCTTCCCTCACGCCGTAACGGAGAGTCAGAATGATTTGATTTTTGAGAATCGTTGAAGGGTCGGAAAATGACACTGGCTATTTTTATCCGTTCTATGAAATATATCCCGTGGGATATCTTCCGAAGTCCACGCGAACGAAGTCGCAGGAAATAGGGCTACATAAGGCTGGTTACAATAATACTTTTTGTCACACCTGCCACAAATAAAACCGTGTATCAGTGACCGTGAGAGTTGACAGCACTGGGAATCGAACTTGTTACCTCCGGACTAGTCCAACTGTGTAGCCACTAAACTACCAGGCGTAACCATATACAAGTTTTACAACGTCATATACACTACAATTCCACTGTACATAAATATCGTTCCACTAAATTAATATATTCGTTAGCACACGCAAGTCAATATAACATGTTGCTACTTAAAGTTTCCCATAAAATAAACGCTATAAATAAATAATATAGGTGTCACTACCATCGGGTTCCCACCGTCGTATAAACAATTTAAACGATGTTTACGAGCAAAATATTTATTGAAAAGCGACCGGCTACCGCGACACGCTTACATTTTATTTTTTTAAATTTGTCGTCTGGGAAGCTCTGCTGATGTGGAGAGTTTTAAAGTTTGATCGATTTATAAAATGGAAAAAGGCGCTGTATGTATTTTAGGTTGGCCTTCAGTAATATTATTCAATGGTTCATCTCACCTGATATAAGATTTTATATGTTTTAACTATGGGATATACACTCGTTACAAATATATAAAGTATTTAGTGATGATCCGCCTCCATGGACCAATGGCTAAATGTTAGACTAATAATGCAGAGGTACCGGATTCGACTCCCAGTGGGTCCCTATAGGTACTTGGTTTGGTCGGTTGTATAGCATTTTATATGTCCGCCTGGCTAGCTACCACCATGTTACCTAAGTCTGCCGCCAAACAGCAGTGCTAGTAGCATTGTTGTGTTACGGTATGAAAGGTAGTAGAGCAAGCGCCTCATTAGTTTGAGGTTTCTGGGTGCGCACGCGCACCGTCTAACGGCTAACGACCTTATCCTTACTGAACATCAGGTGATATGAAGGCCAATTGTAAACCCGTCATACATAAAAAATGCAAGGTAAATATAAAAAAATATCAAGAATATTGTTATATATAGAACCTTACTATGTATACAGTAAAATATGTTTGATATGAAATATATGAATTTTAGTAAGTGAGTGTATATCAGTGGAGACTTGATTGGTCTATGTGCTATATTTATTTTGCATATCTATTTCTTATATTAACACTGTATATCTTCCTAAAAATAAATAAAATAAAATAACTAATAAAAGGGTAACTATACCTTCGAAAAAATATTTATAAGTTATTTATACAGAGATTCATTGCTAATTTAAAGTTTATTTGATCATTTAGTTTTACGTTAGATTTACTGTGTTTTTTAGTGTTTTAGCGTGTCGTGAGATGTTTTCCAGGCGAGGGTGCTCTCATTTATAGCGATCGTGGGACGACATCGAGCTTCTTCTTGCAATCTCGCGTACGTGTAACAATTCAGTAGCTGAACGGCATCGGAGGGCTCATTACCTCGGACATGACATGTTCCAGAACTATCTGTGCATTGAACCCTAATTGCCGTTTATTTACTTCTTTTTACCCCCAACTACGGAAAGTGCTGCACGAAATTTCGTAAATTAAAGTTTCTACTACGACCTGAATTAGTTAAATGCATTGAAAGGACTTATTTAAGTTAGACCGATCCGTAATCCGGAAGCGTCGGTGGCGCAGTGGATAAGGCGCGGACTTTCAATCTGAGGGTTCCGGGTTCGAATCCAGCCGTGCACCTATGATTTGTTTTTCAGTTCAAGTACATTATCCGATTGCTTAACGGTGAAGGAAAACATAGTGAGGAAACCTGCACACTCCTGAGAAGAAATTCAAAGGTGTGTGTGTAGTCTACCAATCCGCACTGGGCCCGCGTGGTGGACTATGGCCCATACACTCTCTGTAAGAGAGTAGGCCTGAGCCCCTGCAGTGGGGACGTATATAGACTGTTGATGATCATCCTTGACCAAGGGTATGCTCTTGTTGAAATTTGATAAAAATACATAAAGCTAATGACATCTAGAATAAATTGATATTTATTGAGTTGTCATAAACGTTTTGGATACATTCAGCAATCGAACCTGTTATTGGGATAAATATTTTATTGCACATTTCAAAATCTTCTTCACGAAAAATCTCGTGAAGATAAAACAAATCTGAACCTTCCCATTTTTACCGTTTACAAGGAAAACCTATTGTTGGCAGTAAACGGACAGGTACCCCAGTTTTTAATTACACGGCTAAATTAAAAAGCAGCGAGCGTACCGATCGCTATCTTTGCAGGGAGGTCTATCCCTCGTGTTCATTTTAACTGAATGTTTGTTTTCTATACAAACTACTAGCATGCATCTAATATATATTACTTTCTATCTCATTCTCGTCTCATGCGTCTCATTCAAATTAAAATACCTACTTAAAAAGTCATGTACTCCATTGCCCATCTTCGTATGTATTAAAATGGTTAACTGAATAAATACTTGTTTTAATAAATAAAAAAATTGTTGGCAAATAAAACTAAAATTTTTCCTATGATTTTTTAGGTAAAAGTTGAACGAAACATTGAATCACTTAAGTAAAATTTACGCACAATCATACACACATACCCAAAACGCATTTATACAGAGCAAATATTACCCCCACTAATTTTCCACTACATTAGAGTAACTAAAGAAATCCGTTCAAACCATGAACCGTTTTTCACTTATTGACAACGTATCCCACTCACTCATACCTCTCACTTTGAAATAAACGCACAAAATAAGCATAAACAACCCACATTTTTCTATTTGCTATAAAAACAGAAAACAAGCTAGCCAAATAGCTATGAAGCGCAACAGTGAATCATAAACTTCCATCGAGCGCCAATTTCCAAGGGCCTGTGGGATATAGGAAGGAATTGAGAATAATTTATTGCTCAATTACATTTCCCGGGCGAAGGGAAAAGCACCTAATTTCGACCTTAACTGAGTCGATAATGGTTTGTTTACTGAGGCGACTGGTGAACGGTGTACGTGACGGACCTGTGGTTATTACCCCATGTAATTAGTTATGTAATTATGACGTAATGAAGTTGACAGACACACTCCGCATTGGCTTGATATGTTGCCGTGGGATTTGATTTAAATTAAGAATTTGATCGAGTCTTTTGGACATCACCTTACGAGGCCATAGAGCGACAGTGGCGCCCTAAAGCGCTCTTTTTTACACTTCTTCAAAATTATAAAAATAATATCACAAACCAAGCCGGTCGTTTTGTAATCGTTGCTGGTTTTTAGCTTAACGATAAATCATTATTGGTACGAGTATATTGGATTTTCTCCGTTACTATAAATAAAACAGTTAAAAGTGACCACTTTAGGCTTTTCAATTTATAGCAACTACACCGAATCTAAATATGAATCTAATCTAAATATGAAACCAGCGATTACTATTCAAAAAATCCGTCTTGGTTTTGTGAACTATTCTATAAATGTAAGGAATTTAAAAAATGAGTTGTGGCGCTACTGGCGCTCATCGGTCTTAAGGGGATTGGTTTTCATATTAAAAGTACTTTATGCGAGCAATTTAACGGATTTTATTGAATTGGTTTATTTACGGCAAATGAATAAAATATGCAATTTATTTGATCTAAATAGTATAATATAATAGACGTACATGTTAGCTATATATAAATATTATTATATTTATTTGCTCTTTAATTATCAAATAAAATACGGAAATCATTTGCTATATAAGTAATATGCCGAATAAGTAATAAGACTTAAGATTAATGTAACTTATTGCATAAAATAATTTGTCATTAGCCGAGGAATATGCACCCACATTTTTTTGGTAACGCAAGCGTGCGATACCCCCTTAAATGGCAACTTTTACATAAGGGCAAACATACTCACACCGAAAGATATAGAATAGAAATATATCATTCGACATGAACACAGTACAAAATTTCTTGAACTAAGTTCACATACAAATGTATTATCGCAACATAATATTAGTTGGATGGATAGTAAGTTTGACTAAACTCACCCCGGTTTGCGGGAACTACCAACATTATTGCTTTTAATGAACCTCCGACATCGAGCATTAGGGCTTGCGCACACCGCTACAGCAACCGGTGCGGTTTGCTCCCGCAAAAATCTGCGATGTATGAATCACAGTGGAGATGCGCGCACTGCGGTTGTTCAACTTCAAACAACCGCATGCGACTAACAAAATCTGTGATTTGCTACAGATTTGTTGCGGTGCGCCGCCGCACGGTTTGTTTGCATCGTAGGAACTTGTATCAAACCGAGCGTACTGCGGCAGAAAAACCGCACCGGTTTGAAAACCGCAACCGCAACTCGCCGCACCGCAGTGCGCGCTAGCACTTACGAGTAAGCATGGCTAAGCCGAGCGTTACAAATAGAAAGTTCGCACTCGTACGTAAACTTTCACCAGTGGCGATAGATATTCTGTATGAAGTTTTACTCGTAACCGAATGCATTGATCGACCCAATTGTTGAGAAAACTGCATCTATCTGTCTGTCAATCAACAACCCACCTGACAAACTTGGTAATTATGGTGAATATGGTCATACAAAATACTTTATCGAAAAATAACAATTCATGAACTCACGAGATCGCCGATTGTAGATATATTTTGTTACGGATAGATATCGCGAGCCATGGTAGTCCAGTTGGATAGAGCGTCAGTCATTGAACAATCAAGGTCTGGGACCAATGAGTTCCAATTTGTTCTTTGGAGTTTATGTAAGAATGATAAAAATCATCACCATTGGCTTTTTGGTGAAGGAAAACATCGTGAGGTTGTACACTCCTGAGAAGAAATTCAAAGGTGTGTCTTCCAATCCCCACTGGGCCCGCGTGGTGGACTAAGCCCATACACTCTCTGTAAGAGAGTAGGCCTGAGCCCCTGCAGTAGGGACATATATAGGCTGTTGATGATGATGAGATATAGGTGAGATTAAGGCCAAGTCCATCATACAGTTATAAAGTAATCAATTCTGTTTATTCCAACCAGAGCGATTTTGAAATAAATGCGCAAGCTGTGGCACAAACCTTTTCCCTTCCAATTTCTTTTTCGTATGTAAAAATATCGCACCAAGTCGGTCCTGCTCGTTTTCATGTACACATTTTGCAAAAAAATAAAAATAATCAGTTAATATTGCGTAATGGTGTGATGCCAGAAGATTTATTCCCGAAATATGATTGACTCTCGAAAGAAATCTCTCGTATCGTGACAGTGCGAGTCATAAACCGATGATGAGCATCGGAGCACACATTATATCTCAGATAAAACACGCTATCTAATCAGCGGTTCATATAACACTAAAGGCCGGACGTACGGGCGATTGCCTTTATCTTTGTGTGCATAGCCTTGAATGCGATACGATTTGTTTATCCATAAATCATGTATATTTTTGTTTGGTAGTGGTAAAATTATCGATTATGAAAGGCTTTTGTGAAAGGGATTTTGAACAACAAACGTTATCAAATATATTTGACTTTCAGGGTGTATTGAATAGGCTTGAAGCTCAGTTACTTAATTGATCTTACTTTGACTCTTTCCCCGGTCGATATTTTTCTCTAATTTTCTTTCTTTATTACCTCACGATTTTTATAAATATTTCACACCTACATCGCTGATTTTGGTATATAGGTCGCATTTCTCAACCGAGCTGGAAGAAACTTGGTGTATAGGTTAAACGAGTTTATTGCATTTTTGATTGGGTAGTTCCTCCAAAAAGTGGTTAAAAGAGGATATACTCAAGGTGGAGGATATACCAATCTGCAGCTTTTCGCAAAGTTTCAGATATCGGACATCAAAGTGCTGCAACAATATTCTACCGAGATATGACTGTTTGTCAAAAATGAAGTTCTCATCAAGACCTTTGACTTTGCTAAAGACACCCCTTGTTTGCGGTCAGTAGTTTCCGAGATATGGCTGTTTTTAGTTTGACACCTGCCATCAAAAATGAAGTTCTCATCGAGACCCTTGACTTTGCTAAGGAGACCACTATGCTGCGGTCAGTAGTTTCCGAGATATGGCTGTTTTTAGTTTACAGCTGCCATCAAAAATGAAGTTCTCATCGAGACCTTTGACTTTTGTAAAGATACCAAGAGGGACGAGTCAGTGAGCTGAAGTGGAAATGGGCAGGCCACATCCCTGGAAGAACCGATAACCAACGGGGAGTAAAAGTTCTCGAGTGGCGAACACGTACCGGGAAGCGTGTACCGAGCCGTCCCCCTACTAGAACGACCGACTACCAGCTTATGGTCGCGGGGAGTCGCTGGGTGCAAGTGGCTTGGGACCGGTCATTGTGGCATACCATGAAGGAGGTCTATGTCCAGCAGTGGACGTTTCCCGGCTGATGATGATGTTGATTATTATTTGTAAAAGAAAAATTTAAACTAGAATTAATACGGACGGAGAAAACACGACTTGCAAAATTAAGGATCGCAAAAGTACTGTAAGAAAAAAAATTCAGAGTAAAAGAAATACGGGGAAAAATGGGAACAGAAATAAAAATACAGGAAGTTACGATTTCAGTAAAGACGTCTTTATCGTCGACTCTTTTAAAGTATAATTAGCTTTGCATCTGTGTGTTAAAAATTGAAAAACACCACAAGTAGCTTACAAAAGAAAGTAAATAATCCTTGTGGAAATTATCATATTTTATAAATTCCTTTAAAATTATCGCCGTCGATGAGATGCTTCGTACATTAGTTTTATTTCTCATTACAAAAACTCATAAAATATCTGCCAATCAAGTACATAGTTTAAAGCATGAATGAGATTCCGATTCAATTGTAATGAGGCCCACATCAGTCTACCGGCAAGTCGCGAAGACTCGTCCTAAGTTATGTGAGCTCCGAATTCCGGCAAAAGTCCAGAAAACTTCGCTGCGATTTCCCGACTCTGCCTGCAAACTTATCAAAAGTGATTTGGCAAACTCGACGCTCAGTACAACTCTTTCAACTTGGGTAATTCGGCCGATATATAAATATTTTCGGAAGAGATTTGTGAAAATTGTTATTCTTTCCAAAGGTCCCAAAGATGGCTTATCTGCTTTTCTCGGTTTGTAGTTCAACAAGTTTTCGTCTTCGTATTGTTATCTTTATTTTATGAACTTGCTGGGGTAAGCAATTTTGGATACGTTTTTGGAAGAGTGCGTTACATTCAAATGACAAAATACCAAACCGAAGAACGACATACAAGACCTCAATTTGTAAACACCCGATATGTTTGTAGCTAAATAAGCTAAGGTCAGCAAATAAATACTGTATCAGTTTCACTACAATTTTTAATACTTAGTTTAATACTTAGCTCGAGTTAATACTTAGTTCTAGTTAATACTAAGTTGAGTTATATACTTAGTTTGTTACATACAAGTAAACCTAAAAAAACGGTCAAGTTCGAGTCGGCCTCGTGCACCGAGGGTTACGTACAGAATACGATAAGCTAAAATATTGAAAATCATAAATAAAATTCATCTAACAATCCTCTAACGAATGCACCTAAATACCATTTTCGATTTAGTTTTGCTACTCGACACTAGATGGCGCTACTAATACTTTAAAACGCACGTCTAAAAATTCCGTTTGTTGTATGGGAGCAGCATTAAATTTTATTTTATTCTGTTGTTGTAGTATTTGTTGTTACAGTGGCAACAAAAATACACCATCTGTAAAAATTTTAACTGTCTATCACGGTTCATGAGATACAGCCTGGTGACAGACGGACAGCGGAGCCTTAGTAATAAGGGTACGGAACCCTAAAAATCATATAAAAAAGAACATTTTCAAGTCAGCTCGATTGTGCGGTTGGATAAAGGAAACATGTTAGTAAGTACAGTGGTGTGAACGAGGCAGAAAAAGGTTAATTAGACCGACGGAGTTAACTGAAAAACGAATTAAAAGTTGTCTATGTTATACGGATTGTAACAATTTAATCTGAAGTCACGACTGAAAGCTAGTACAGAGACCGTTCGTGGGAAACTGAATGCAAATGAAGGCTAATCCGAGATCAACCGTCATACTCGCAGCGTCGCGGGTCCCGATTGATCAATCCGGATTGATTCATGATTCGTTTGTCATCGATTTGATTCGCTTTAAAGTAATCTGTTTATTTAAGCTTGTCATTTTACTAGACATTATCTAGCTGGGCAAGAGATCGTACAGATACAACGTATTGGAACGGAAATGTGGGTTTGGTAGTTTTTCAACCGACTTCAAAAAAAGAGGTTCTCAATTCGACGCGTACGTTTTTTTATATGTGTTACGTGATAACTCCGCAAATAGTGAACCGATTTTGATAATTCTTTTTTTGTTTGGCAGAGCATACTTCAGAATAGTTATCGAAATTGATTGATCGCATTTTGAGAAAATCAACAAAAACACAAATTTTTTAGGAAGTTAAAGTCGGTTTTTAGTCCTTTTTAAACGCGTTAATTATAAGTACAATGGGTTTGCACTTAGCCTTCATTTCACTTAAAGACAAGTTACGATAAAGCTCTTAAGAGGGTATGCTGGTGTCAAAGCGACCATACAAACGTAGTCCAGTCATATTTTGAGTATTAAGTTAGGAAAATCTATGAAATTTTCAAAACACAATCTAGAAACAAATATCTGTGTCGGTGGTGAGTCAGATTTTCGTTTAAATATATACTTCCAGAGTTACAGGGCGTCAAAGAATTGTATTTTACGGTAATAAAAAGCCCTACTTTGAACCTGATTTACAAGAGTATGAATAAGTTTAGAACAATTTGGAAAAACCACCGACATCTGAAATTTCATTAGTATACTGTATTAAAAAAATGGTTACATAATATAGTGTATCCTTCAAATGATCCCTGGACTACGAAACATCCAAATAACGGGTGGATAACTACGCTTAGTGTATGCTATCTCAACGTACGCGCTCGGGTAGGATAGGGCTCGGATAGGGACAGCTACAAAACAATGCAACCTTGAACGCGGCCACGTGGTCTAACCAACAAAGCCTCTTAAATGGAAAGCGTGATGACCTAGAAGACTCAAGCTAATGAGGTCTACTATATTCTGCTACTTTTCATGCTGTAACACAACAGCTATTAACACTGCTATTGGCGGCAGACTTTAGTAACGTGGTGGTAGCTACTCAGGAGAACCTAGAAAATGATCTACCATCAACCAGACCGAGTACCAGTGGGAACACCTACTGGAATCGATCTCGGGACCTTTAGCTTGTAGTCCAAGCTTTTATTCACCAGGTTACGGAAGCAGGTATTTCAATAGAATCACACGTTCATTCCTTTATTGGCATTATGGTTGTATGCTGTAAACTGCGCTAAAATTGTTGAAATGCCGCGTTGTATTTATCTGACGATGTAAACATATGTGCGTATGTATTGTATTTGGTTGAGTGTGTGATTCATAGAGCAAATAATACTAAAGAGGGAACAAAATAGCAGCGGATACCGTTTATATGACCACTATCTTTTGCCCGCGACTTCGTCCGCGTGGACAAAAAATCAAGTCACTCTGAGTCTCAGTTTCAACGTGAAGGAAGGGTAAAGAAACAAACAAACAAACTCGCTTTCGAATTCGCATAGTTAGAAATTATTCATAGTCAGAAATTTGAATTACTAATTGACATGCGATGTAAACTAATATTTTTTTAACAATTAAATTCCTTATTAGATATGTTCATAATATTTGCACACCTGTGGACAGGTTAAGTACATCGAACAAAATAAAAATTACTATCTAAACACCATGTAAAAAACTATGTACTTGGCAAAGAAATTTTTTCTTTCTTTCTTTCTTTCAATTAAAAAAGAATGCGCGTGCGCATGTTTGAAAAAAAACAAAACAATAAGCAATCGAAAGAATTGAATTCTGCTCTTGCATTTTACTGCGAACCAAACCAGAAAGAAACAATACACGCCAGACACTAGAATCATTTATTGGAAACAAATCTTGATCAAAACGTCACGTCGGTTTGCCACGTAACGACAACGTACGTGTATTCTTTGTTCATTTGCGCGTAATTCGTGATGTGACGTCACCACCGTGTCCGACAAGACGAATGAATATTCAGTCACAGAGACACCACACAAAGGCTGGTAGGCTTTTATTTCGATAACATCAGGTAATAGGGCTGTCACTTGTTCATCTGCTTTTTAATAACCTTAAGCGATTTCGCTGACAGAAGTTTCGGGCTAAATATATTTTCCCATAATCTTTTGAAATAGGACAGCTGGCTTTGTACACCAATTATCTAAAAATAAGACATCGCATTTAAATGTCTTGAAATCAGTAATTATTAAATAATAAGCAGCATCACCGTCACATTGGTTTTAGTTAGTTATTGAAGATATTTACGGGGGTGGTCAGAGAAACACATGGTCACTAAACGTGTTCATTATTTGTGGGAATCCCCGAAAATGCGTTTCGTTTTCAAGCATAGACAACTTGTGAGTTGCCACATGTGTGAAATAGTGCTTACGTAATGTTTAATTGCCCGAGTCAGGATGAAAGAGTACAGATTCTCTGCAGATTGAGAACAAACGAAATTGAGTTGATGTTGCTATTTCAGTAGTTGAACGTTTTCTATTTAAGTGGCACGTGTATGACCTTTGCTCGAACTGTGGAAGTATTTTATTTCAAAAAGAAAACTTCATCTCTTGACGAATGCATAACTTAAATTGGTTACAAAAACTTCGAAATAGCCATGGGGTATTTATAGGGAGAAAGCCTGTATTGTGTCGTATATTTAGCAGTGGCAGCCCTAGAGACATTGTTATGGAGTCTCACGCTCCATTTGTAGGTTTGAATGCGTTTGTTGTCAAACTTGAGAGTTAATGACCACGAGGCCGGAGGCATGCTAATGCTCCAGCGCTTCCCAATGATTGACACGAGCCGAGCGACGGTTTGACGAGCGCTGATTTTGATGCGAGGATTCAGAATCTGGCAGGTGTTTTAGATTCCCTGTTTAATTTCACATGTATATTGGCCTGCAGAATTTAGTTGAGTGACCTTTATTATTATTACGATCAATTATTTAAGCCGATTAGTCTAGCCGAATAATAAAAATTAGTGTTTTGTCCCTAAAAATTTTGTATCATTGAAAACTCTTATATGTAAAAATCTAAATAAAATTCAAATAGGGCCGTAAATATTGCACATTTTTCTTCCTGCGTGAACTATATAGAGCTGTTAAACTTTTCTTTTGTAACTTGTATTTATGTTGTGGTTTAAATCCTTTTAGAGTGTTTATAGTCAGTGATTATTACTTATTGTAGATAATTTCACGTGCCTGAACATGTAAAGGTTTCCCTTTTTCCCAATAGATGCCATCGTACAACTGTAAATTATTTAAAGTGTGGGGTTTTAACAACTATCTCTATATATTTTGATCTGTACGCCACTGCACTCTTGCATTTGAACCCGATTGTTTAGCTGATACTAGGATAAACTATATTTTCACGGCACTAATGCCATCTCTCTCAGAGTTAGTAGCTTACCCCCAACACACTCTTTAGGCAAGACTATTATCATCATACAATTTGATTCAAGAGTCAAGTAAAAATAATTTAGTAATTAATGTAACTTAAATATGGATATTATCTGTACAAACGTTTAACATTATAGTATGACGCTACAAAAACTTTTACATTTTCAAACAAGTCAACATCAAAACTTACCCAAGAATAGCGCAAACTATTAATTCCTACGAGTAACAAGTTTATTAATCCGCAAGACAACTGAAATCAGAGATTAAGTTTTTAACTGCGCTCCTAATCTTCTTAGTTTGTTCTAATTCTAGATTCAACTTGAGTAAATACGGGGAACGAGCGTCCTCGTCGTGCCTAGCTTTCTAGGTCAATCCGAGCCATAATTTAACAGAGAGAGCGTAGCACTCGATTACGTAGGTACACGAAATTCGAACAATATTCTCAGCAAATTCCGGGAAACGTACCGACATTTTGCTTGATAAAACACTGGAGATCTGTTTTATATATTGATTTGGATAAAAGCTTACGTTTTTATTCTGAAAATCTAGAGACAGTCAATAATCAAGTTTTGAAATTATATCTCATTTTGATAGACTTACAGGGAAGATTGTAATGTAAGCGCTTGCGATCAGGAAACACGGAAGGCGCTATTCAAGATGGCGGATTTAAGATGGCCGCCAGTATATTGTGTAGTTTGTGAAATCTTTATTTGTTATGTTTAAGGATATTTAAATATACATAGGGGTTACTATGTCATAATAGTTTTCTTAAAATATAATGATATAAAAAATACTGCAAGACCTGGGTTATTGGTAACGATTTTGTAATCTGTGTGATCGTTTGAGTGTCTACGAGTTATATACCTTAGAAAAATTATAAGTTAGTTGGGTGAAGAAAAATCCCACTTCAAACTTATGTAAATCGAAAATTGCTAATTTCCAATTTCCGCGATATTTACTCTTAATAAAATGGCGTTAGAAACAAGCACAGGAAGTCGAGATGAAATTTCTATGAATATAATGCGAAGCTTCAACTGTTCCAAGAGCCTTCGGTACAATATTAACCTATATGAGGGGTAAAGACCTCCGCTCCACTTTCCCGCAATTCCTAATTTCTGGCCGCCCACCTCTTCCGCGAGCGCTGTCCCTCTCTAACGACACATAAACGAGGGTATCAGAAGATTTATTTGGTATCTACTTGCTATTCACGATGTGCTTTACACAATTGTCGTTGAGGTTCGGAAAAATGAATTTCAAATAAGAAGCTGCCTCGGTTTATAAATCCAATAAAGCTATTGAGCTTGATAAAAAACTATGTGATACAAGTGGTTGTGTTGTTATAGAATGAGAAAAAAAGAGTATAGAATGAATATTTGACATACCTATATATAAGGTACAGACGCACACCTTGACACGCTCACTTAGTTACATAATATTGTAGAGGTATAGTTTATCAAAATTGGACCAATTAACACACTGCAAAACGATGTATAAGTTTTGTTTACTTTACATTTTTGTTAGTCGCCGTCTTTTTTGGAATTCACCTCTATAAGTTAACGCAGAAGAGCGGAAACCTCTACTACAAGCTTAAAAGAGATTTTCCGCCTCCACTAATGATTCATTTTTTGGCTATATTAAAAACTATTTTGTTTATATTATATTTTATTCAAGTCTGCAAACCCTTAGTTTGTAAAAAAACAACTAACTTCTAAGTCACCGTAATAAAAAGATACGGCCGTTTTAATTACTTATTTTGACAATTTCCCTTGAAATCTCATAAAAACCTATAGGGAACTTCCCATTGATCTAGAATCCTAAAAGAGGCAAGAAGCTAGCTTTTACAGCACACGTATAGGCATAAATATGACAACTATAATGTTTTACTTACATAGCATTAAAATCGCCGCACAAAGTGTTGGCTCCTGTCGCGTTATATTTTTATGATCTATTCTATCAATTGCCCGTTTTTCTGTACGGGACCCTCGGTGCGCGATGCTCACTCGCACTTGACCGGTTTTATAAATATCTTTGTCCAAGATACCATCAAATATATTTGGCATATGCAGCTGCATTTGCAGTTGCTTCCAATCAAAACCCAAATCAATCTTCATGAAAGACAATGGACCAATGTACTGCACCTTATTCGACTACCATTGGGGAGGCATATCTTCAACCAGTGTACGTTCTCCGAATGATTATGTGAATATTCAAACATTTTTCCCCATCAGCTCGCCTAGTTTTAACCACTATATGTTTCCCATTAGCAATCAAATGATTTGGGATAAATTCTGAAGTCAACCCAAGCGATTAAAAAAAGTTTGTATAATAGTTAGGAAGACTCATTTGTAAATAGTGTAATATTCTCCTACACATTTCTCTTTTCCGGAACATTATTTTTAGGTATTGACATTTATGTATTAAAAAGAGTTTCACAAAGCAACTTCATAAAAGTGGTGAGTGTTATTTTCTAGTGCACAATCAAACTTCGAGTATTCCGTATTGAGTCAAAGTGGGCGTGCGTTAGTCAGCGTGGGCGCCGTAACTAACATGAGACGCCCAGCGTCCGCCCACGTGCGCCCACTGTGCAACCACGTGGAAATATAGATAAAACTATTGTGTGCATTTTACCATTTCTTGTTGCAATTTATTGAAGTAGTAGTTTTCTTACCAGTAGTTTTTATAGATAAACTGATTTACTATTAAATATTATCAGTGCGTCTGTACATTGTAAACATTTTTAGAAAACTGTCCAAGCGGCAACTGAAATTGCATGCCAAGGGTTCTGAATCATACAAAAAACGTATATATATGAAGAATTTCTTTAAAACAAAAGTTCATTTTCCTGATCGGTATATAACAAAGTTGATGATTTTGCAAAATCCATACTAGATAGAGTCAACTGTCATAAATATTACTCTCATGCAATATTTATGACAGTTGTCAATTTCTTTGTTTATTGAACCATCTCACAAAATTGGATGGAATTTGATGAAACTAATTATGTTACATAATTCTCCCAAATAGTTTATATTGAACCGACATGGGCGTGAGTCAGCGTGGGCGATGCGATGACCAGTGACATTTTAAATATTTATTACACTCGTGCAGTCAATTTCACTTCTACTTGTACATCTTGGTGATAATAAAAAGCAATTTGATGAGCACAAAAACAAAGGTACTAATAAAATTAAAGAGGAGCTCAAGAAAAATACACCGTTTTTTTATTGCTGACATTTCCCCCGCGTGGGCGTTCCGTAGAGTCGCCCACGCATCTCTGTAGCTGTGATTTTACCGCTTCATACAAAACCCACGCTTCAAAATGGATATCGTCTAGTTTTAAATGCCGCGGGGTAAAGATGATTGGTTATTGAAGTCTCTTACGGTTTAAAATGCACTCAATGTGTTCGCAATAATCACTTCTCTTGTGATTTTCTTGTGCGCACTAGATAGCAATGTAAACAATGTCAAAGTGTATGTTTGTTCAACATCTGAATTTTACGCATATGCAAGGACGGATACAATAAAACAATCTGGTTGTTTAGTTGGTGGTAGATAAATCCAAATATAACAGATAATTAGATAATAATTAGACAGGTAACAGGCAAGTCCGACGAGGTTTACAACTTCACAGTCACACAATAATTGTAATTTTCCGATTGAGTGAAATAAAAAGGTGTGGCCGTCCGAAAAATCCGCATAGGATTATTGACTCATTCATGACACCAATACGACATCTTGGAATCACACGCAGAAGTGATCAGCCGTCATGTTCTGACCACATCAGTAACTTAAAGTACGAAAGCTCATTATTAATTATGTGCTCATAGATTAAAGAACGAAACGAAAAAACAAATGAATCTCAGGTCAAATGAGTTTCAGGGAGCAAATAAAAAAGTCGTTCCAGTAAAATGACGTTTTAGACTGTACGCTGTCACATCGTAAAGATTTTATCTATTGGTCTCGATAAATCTGCTCATAAAACTGCCGTCTACGAATTACATAGGTATCACTTGCCGTATTGACGCCAAATTTAAAGATTATCACTTTTAAACGAAGCAAAATTTCGAAGGAACTTCATCTATGAAGTTAAAATCAATAAAAGTCACGTGACGGACAAGGAAGAATACAGAACAACTGAACGTCACAAGCACGTCTGCAAGCTCTCCAATGTAACCGTATTCAAATATAACAAGCATCTTTACCACTCATAATGGAACCCACACAAAAGCGAGGACATTAATTTTAAACACCGAGCGCGTAATCTTTTTGAGTCGTTTCAGCGTTGTGGAGTGGCTGTACCACGGAAATCTAAACAGGAGTACTAATAGATGTGCCATTGCAGCCGATCACATCACCAAACGAGTGCGGCGTCACATAGCCCCCAAAACGCTTTCTTACTGCATAGAGTCCAAAGAAAAATCACACAATGATATTATGGAGTTTATACTCATTTATATGTCAATTAGATTTGTCTGTTGGTCGCCACTTTTATTTAAACATAGACATAGTTATTATTGACTCAAAAAGATACTCGAGTCCAAATGAAATATATACATATGTAGATATATAAAACAAAGTCGGGTTGGTTACACAATTTATAACACAAGGACGGCTAGAGCATTTTTTATGATCTTAAATTTTTTGAATTTATCTCCGTGCCGAATATCAGAATAACTATGAAAACATGGGACACATTCACAAAATAAATCGTTTTCTCCAATAGTCACGATCTAACAGAAAGTCAGAATGACTTGATTTTTTGTATAGGGATAGTTAAAAAGCCAAGTAAAGACTTGAGTTTACTTTTATCCCGTTCGAAGGAGGTGATATAAATCCTGAAGTCCACGCGGGCGAAGCCGCAGGCAGAAGTATTTAAATAACTCATCGACACTGTAGGAACATTTCATCTGTGTTAAATCCTAACTTTCAAATAAAAAATTACGGAAATATGCAACAGCTGGCAGCTCATATAACACAAAACCACTTAAGTCAACTACTCCATTACATATAAACTGCTGTCATACAGACATGACATCGCAATAATTTCTATTGTCTTTGATCAGATTTCATTGCCTGTACAGCAGCGGTCGCGGGCAGGTCGCGGCGACCTGTCTGACCTAGGTCTCTGCAGACGTCCTAGGGTTACCGATCAAAGGCTCGTCGCTGTATTAGAAAAATATACAGCACTTCAGCAAAGTAAACGCTCTATTCGAATTGCGAAACGTGTTCACGCTGGTAGTTTAGATTCAATTTATTGTTAACTAGTTTTGCATGTGACTTGTGTCTACGTGCATTTAAGACATTATGCTTTATTAGAGTGAAAGCGGCTTCACATTTGACCGGAATTGGTGGATGGGTTTCCTCTTGGTCATCTCACCGGATGGTAAGGGACGATAAGACCGTTGGGTGGATGGAAGGAGAAGCCTCACACTAAGGAGGCGCTGGCCCTGCTACATTTCATGCCGGACCACACTACTACTATTAACACTGCTTAGTCAGCAGACATAGGTAACTGGTAGCTACTAGGCGGACATAGAAAATGCCCTACGACCATCCAAACCGAGTTGATGGCTTATCCACAACAAAACCCACTAATTACGACGCTGATCCCGAAACAAAAAGCCGCGTCTAACGAACAGAGCCGACGTTTGTTTTAGTAAACATGGCCGTTTGACATTTCATCCTGTGTAACATAAATAAAGAGCAAATAAACAAATAAAACCGCTACAGACGACTAGGGCGAGCAACAAGTGTGGGCGGAATGAGCACAGGGTGTGATCATCGTTAGGGTGACGTATTATATGGGGATGACTTTATTAAGAGACTGGTATTGTTTTTGGGAATGCCGTGGGAAGCAACGTAAGCTCGCGTAGTAACTTCAATAGGAATGCAATGTTTACTCGTATACCCACTATAGTATAGTATTTCATTTCAATATACCTTGCTAGCTCGTACCCGTAGTTGTAAGACTCCTGCTTTATTACTAAACTAGTTTTTGCCCGCGACTTCATCCTACATAGAAAATCAAGTCATGAGAATGAATTGCACGTAAGGTAAGGACAAACTTACTTTCGCATTTGTAATATTCGTATGGATGATTTGTAGACAGGATGCCGAAATGGGAACTTATTGGAAGTATGCCTCCTAACTACCTCGGACTTTCCATAATTACCACGCTTAGTAGGCAGATTGGTGATAGCAGTAAAATGTTGTTAAAACCTGTAATATTTACACGTATTCAGTCTATTGTGATTATTACTTATTCTTTACGTTGGAAACTTCAGAGATAGTGGAGGGAGGGGAACGGAACTTTTACACACACATTTCAGGATAAGTAAAACACTTTATCAAAGAAAATAATTGAAATCTATTTTAGAATGTACAAATGAAGCTCTTTCATATAATACCCCACTTAGCCTAGTAACTCTACTTTGAAATGTCAAATAATTTTATTTAAAAAGGGCCCAAAATAGGGGGATTTGGGCCCCTTTAAACAAAAACATTTAATCAATTATTTAAGTTGCGACACCATTTATCATAACTATTCCAAATTTAAAGTACATACATTTCTGAGATATCAGCTGTGACAGATGGACGGATGGACACCAGAGTGAGGTTATAAAGGTTCCGTTTTTTCATCGGAAGTTCTAATACTAAGTTTTACTATAATAAAATGTATACTATAATAAATGTTGCCCGATAAGCGAAGTTTTCATTTTGCTTAAATTTGTAACATTGCACGAGCTTTACTTCTTTTGGAACAAATACTTTGTGATTTCGTACCAAATTGTACTCTATTACTAAGTCTTAGCTGTCCGTCCGTCCATCCGTCGCTCATAAAGCTGTATGTTTTGAACAGAGGTACACACTTGTCACAGGCCACTATAAAAAAATAATATTTTAAAAAGGTAAAGGTGTATTGTAAACTCTTATGAAACCTTCGTGTACGAGTCCGACTTACACTTGACGTTTTTCATAATTTCTTTTAATTCAATGTAACAGAATATCCCGAATTCAAGAGGCTATGTTGGTAAGACCACGTGGCCGTGTTCAAGGTTGTATTGGTTTGTAGCTGTCCCTCTCCGACTACTATCCTACCCGAGCGCGTACGGCGAGACAGAATACACTACGCGAAGTTATCCACCCGTTATTTGGATGTTTCGTAGTCCAGGGATCATTTGAAGGATACAGTATATTATGTAGCCATTTTTTCAATACAGTATATTAATAAAATTTCAGATGTCGGTGGTTTTTCCAAATTGTTCTAAATTGATTCATACTCTTGTAAAACAGGTTCAAAGTCGGGGCTTTTTATTACCGAAAAATACAATATTTTGACGCCCTGTAACTCTGAAAGTATATATTTAAACGAAAATCTGACTCACCACCGACACAGATATTTGTTTCTAGATTGTGTCTTGAAAATTTCATAGATTTTCATAGCTTAATACTCAAAATATGACTGGACTACGTTTGTATGGGCGCTTTGACATCAGCATACCCTCTTAAGAGGATTACTAGAGCTAAACATGTTTGCTAAAAACTTTTTAAAGGATTAAGGGCTTAACTGCTAGTCGTGAAAAAGGTAAAACAGATTATAAGCCTGATATAATTTTTTCCAGCAAAACTAGAATCATTTCAGATCGCTCGATAGAAAAAAGCAATCCATTAAATGCATATATTACAAAATAGTAACCGGATTCGCATGTTGCTTTAATTTTTTATTTATTTCATTTTGTCATTTAGGGTTACGTGCCTCAAATGAAAAAAAACCTTATAGAATCCCTTTTTTGTCCTTCTGTAAGTCTGCTACGATCCTTTCCCCAGAAACTCGTGGATTTATCAAGTTAAATTAGTATCAAATAATCATGTCTGCAATCCCTTGAGCCCGTGAAAAAATAAAACTTTTAAGTCATTGCAATAAAAAGATTCGGCCATTTATACCGCATATTTTAACGAATTAGGTACTTCACATTGATATATAAACCTGAAATTTTGTCAAGAAGCAAAGTCTGATAGCACAAGTGTAGGAATAAATCTGAAAATTATAATTTTTCAATTGTATTACATAAAAATAGCTTTTTGATCATGATATACTCGTAGACGGTTAAGTTTGATTTTCAATCCGACTAACATTCTCGTTGGAGCGTTGTTCAGTGCCCTTAGCTATCACTATTTATGATTTTCAGAATGTTAGTTATTCATATTGTGTACGGAACCATCGGCGCGCGATTCTGAATCGCACGTGGCCTGTTTTTCCGGAAATCGATGCCGCGACGCTTTATTATTGCCTATTCAACACCCCTTAAGTTAAATGAAACGCATTATAGGATCATCGCATGTCATCCCGCGGATGTAAAAATTAATTAAGATTGGTACAAAAACATTTTGGAACAGCAAACCGCTTGCCAAATTTGTAGATTATGGAGATTCATTGAAAGTATGACGTGGCGATTTAGGAAAGAGTCTCATGTCGTACTGTTGGACTTATGCAGTCAATTGTAAAAGGTAAACATCGATTCAACAAAGCATCTGCTGTAACAAACAACCAAACCTAAACCCCAAACAAAAGTGTTCAGATTCAGTTAAATAAATTTATAACAAATTCATTGAACAACAATGAATCAATGAAGAAAGTTGCGAACCTCTTAGAGAGACGCTGCCGCAGACGTGAAACAGTCCTTCATGACCTTTTACCTTCAATAACCTTTCCGACCCGGCTGAAACGCCACGCCTGCATCCAAACAAACAAAGCAGTATCAATCCACTGGTACAGTACTGTACTAGTACGAATGACGTAGAAACCAGAGGTCAGAAAAGGTCGTATTGCGTTCTTAAAATAGTAATAACACCGATATTTGGAAGCCGCTTTGTTCCCAACTACGCCATTGCATAAAAACAAAAACATAGTACCAATTTTCACGTGCTGCCATCTATCGAGCGGACCTTCGCAGCTGTAATCTGGGAGATAGAGTTGAGTTTCCATTGCGGCTGGTGGTAAGTCAGCTATCATTGTAGGGCTACGTACAGGCGAGGTCCACAACAAACTGTTTGTTTTGATACCGGCCGGCGGTGTACGCCCGCGTGGTTGCCTCTCGGTGCGATATTAGACTGGGCTCTGGCGCGCAATTCGCGAGAAAAGGACAGGATGCAAACGACGCATGCGCGCGTAAAACGCGGGAACAATTTTCTAGAAACCGAGGACACCGGCTACTGCAGTGGGTGCCCAGAGTGTTTTCTGATCCAGTTCCGGGTACATTGCTGTTTTTCTGCAGCCAGCTGTTCACTTATTGTATGGATAGCCGTCAGTGGTTACTTTGATACGTAGGCGTGCATGGGCGACGTGTAGTGTTTAGATTCAGTACTTAAGGATGAGCTTGGGAGAATTATATCGATTTCTCAACTCTTCGTGAATTCAAGAATTGAACATTTGCATGATTTGAAGTCGGGTACTATACTTTTGTTAAATATCCAAAATGGACCTCAAAATACGAGCAGATGGCATTCATCGTTAATTAATAACCTATAAATAATAACCTTAAATATAAATTTATTTTTGTTATGGAAGAGTGGGACCCTCTGTTACAGGTATTTTTATACTTACAAGAGGGTCTCAACCTTGTTTCTGTAAACAACTTTGTTCAATGAAATAAAACAATTTTGAAATTTTGAATTTTGAATCGTGTTGTTTGTATGTGCGTGACGGATTTGTAGGGACGCGTAACTGACAATGACGTGCGATGCATATTGACGTACGAATGTCTGACCTTTGGTGTACCTTGTGTATAACAGACGAAAGTGTCTGACTTAGTTGCTTCATCTAAGTTCAGTATAACACGTCATCTAAATGTTGATCTCTGTGTTGTACGATATCTGGAATCAATTCCAATAACATTTTCTTTTTAGGGTTCCGTATACAAAAAGCCGAAGCCTCCGCGCTGTTTCGAAATTAATGTATCCTTGTTTGATTATTATTAAATATCGAACACAATCAACAAATCAATGTCCACTGTTGGATTAAACTAATCCCAATCGACACGTTTACAACACGCGGTGCAGTATGCAGCAATATTGGTTTACTCGTAAAGTACAGTAAGCATGAAATGTATTTCTACCATGTCTCTCTCTATTAAGAGAAATGTAATTTAAAAGTTAATTTGAGATGGTAAACACTTGTGTAGATACATATAACGCTGACTGTACATCACATTCCAACAGTCACTAGCATAAAGAAAACATGTTTCTCGATAATTTAAAAAAGTGTACTGTCTAACAGATACGAGTTGTGTGGATCCGGAGAAAGATTTTTATGTAATGTCCGGTACGCGTCAAAAATAAATTTTCTGGTGGAGAGTCTAGAACTTACAATGCTTTCCAGCATTTTTTGGTTTAATGCTTTGTTTCATGTTATATTTTCGGATCCAGTTTCTAATTTTGACATTGAGTTACATTAAAAGTGACATCGGAACTAGATTTTTTGAGGTCCATGGACCGCAACACGAGTACAAAGTCGTGGCGGACAATTTTATTTCTTGTTTCAAAAGGTCAGCTTTGGTTCCAACGCAGTTCGAAAGAATCCATAAAGAACACAAGCAACGCAGAAAACAGTATTATTTACGAATTACTATAAATGTAAATAAATCAAAATTTTCCAAGTTCGCGCCAAAACCGTACGTACATACTACTACATACATTGGTAAAAATATTTTCAACAATATTTTTTTGTAAATCTCTTTGGATCAATGTTTTGATATATCACTTTATGCTTGATATCCTTAATTAAACTTGTTGGTCATCTTCTTGTGATCTCAACTGGTTGTAATTTTATACATTAAACATGGGCTATTATGGATTTTCATACAACATTACTGCACGGTTTTATAAGAGCATTATTATGCCCTAAATGTCTGCCTGGTTCATTAATTCAGTCATTTGAATTGAATTTGAATTAATGTAAAATTCGTCTTGCTTCATTTAGGTACACATCGTTGCGTAAAAAGAAGTGTAGTACGGCTTTGGACTGAAATTGTACGCAGTGAACATGTATATATACGTCACACGTCATAGCCACACGTTCACTACTGCGCAGTTCATATTAATCACACAACTCTTCGTTACGATTATTGATAAAAAATTATGTTTGAGTCAAGGTGAACATATTGCGCTCGCCGGCCGGCCGGCCATGTGGGAAAGACATGAAGCTAAAAAGATTTTACTGTGCCGCCCGCCCAACGATAATTTTTTACCTTCATGGGAAAAGACAACGCGTAGTGTCACCGCATGTGAATGCGGAATTAGGAGAGAATGCCATGAATGTTGGGTTTTAAATTAAAAAAAACGTTTAATGATTAAATAACGATGTTTTATTCACTGTATCGTTATTTATATGACTTCAGGAGAGATGTGTATACTTTTTAATAGATAGCGCAGTCGCAAAAAGAATGAATAGCTGAAGGACTACAAATTGTATTTTTTTTGCTTATAAACAGAGTCTTATTGTTTCAATAAGTAAGAATGAGAAAGACTATGAAACTACTTGTTGGAAAGAGAAGTAAATATGTTTAGTTTTGCTGTATTCCAATAAGTGATTAAGTGTCAGTTTTCTTTGATCAACACTGCACTGATGAAGGTCGTAGCGCAGATGATGAATGGTCGAGTTCAATGTTCTAGACACGATGTTCTGTTCTTATATTTTTGGGATGTGATATATGAAATACATCGCATATATATGAAAAACGAAAAACATAATATATGAATGTAGCTCTGTTTCTGTTCGTTGCCTTCTCACGTACAAACGGCTGAACCAATCTTATTGAAATTTGGCACGCCCGTTGCCTAGGCATAAAATTGTACAATTTCTTTATCAACGCAGACGAAGCTACGTGCAAACTAAAATGTAACTTAAAGCATATTAAATTAGTCAATTCATAGGTCTCTCATATCATATTTTTAGGGTTCCATAATCAACGAGGCACCATTTGAGTTCCGCTATGTCTGTGTATTCTTGGTACAAAAAAGCTAATATTTTATACATATTGATCACGCCCAAAATTACATGCGTAAATCAACATATTGTGACGGGTAATTATGGAACCCTATACTGCTCGGGGCCCAACACACACTTGGATGGTTTTAAAATGGTTCACGGTCTTTGTGGAGAAAGAGTGGTGGACACCTCACTGACAACACCGAAACGATGAGATACCTACCTAACTATCGTTATAATTTTCCCCATACTTCTTTTCATAATAACCACACTCGTAATTATGTTATAAAGAAGCTGGCCAATAATCGCTCGGTTCATAAAAGTGTAATAATATTTGTGAATCGGAAAGCGTCTTTCCTTGAACAGCCAAGTAAGTGGGACACTGGGTCAAGGAAGATTTTCTGCGGGTGAAATTCCTTTCCGTCGGTCCTTCATATTTTAAAGGTATAATATTTATTACATTTCGCCCGTAAATACTTGTTTGGATTCTTTTGATTCATTAATAACTGTTTAGTGGGCGTTGGTGTTGGTTTCGATTAATTGGACGGAAATTTTTTCCTCAATAAAATCAAAAAGGAAATTTCCTAACAATTCTTGACATTATTTCCTTAAACATTATTATACATACTAGTATATGAAAGTAACTCTGTTTGTTTGTTTCCTTCACGTCGTAAAGGAGAGTCAGAATGCCTTGATTTTTTGTATTGAGATAGTATAAGTGTCAAAACAGGATGAAGGCTAATTTTGATCCGGATCGAACTAGTAGTTCCGTGGTATAATTTCTGAAATACACGCAGACGACGTCGTCAAACGCTATCTAAATGCCAAAATGAAATGAAAAATGTTCGAAAACTTACGCTCCGCAGCTTTCGTCCGCCAAGTACCGTATTTAAAAGATAAAATCTGTTAAGCAGGGGTTGGAACGAGGGTTATTTCTTAACAATCCCTTAGATAATAACTAGAATCTTGAAGGTCGTTTAGCATGACCGAGATCTTAGATATTACCCTAATATAAGTATAGTAGCGGTTTTATGACCACTCAAAGTCTTGAGAGATAATTTGCTACGAGCGCGATAAAATGTCGGGACAATGTTTTAAGCGCGCCCTGTACTGACACAATGTAACATTTCAAAAGATTTTCTTTATTATTTGTGTCCTGCTCTAACATTTTGAATGGTGCCATGGGGTTTCGGATTTTGTATAGAGCCACGAAGTGCCTTCTCGTGGCGTGGGATGTAAATGAAATGACAGGTCTAACGCTGAGTCTGTTCCTGAAGTATAGGAGCGGTACGGGAGGGTTTGTTTACGGAACGTCAAACGACGCGTAACTCAGTCGGCTAGCATATCCTTGGAAGTCCTGGAGTTTTCCTGGAGTCAGGGAAGCTGACGTTCAGTTGTGGACTTTTCTGACGGATATGATAATATACATGCCAGTTGCAGTTCGACCACAGAAGGACTCGAAAGCGTCCCACAGAATTGGTTAGCGTTGCGATGGTTCATTTCTAACGAGAGTAACGTATTTTCGATTAGGTGTGAACTTAGCTGGATCAGGCTACATACATGGTGATGTCATCGCGATGTGAGACACATGGTGTTACCATTCCTCCCCTGTCCACACTATATTTTACAAAACCCGGCCAACTTCGAATACAACTCTTTGATTGCATTGACTTACAGGTTTGATTTTTTCAGCTCCAATGCATTGCGGACTTGCATATCTGTTATTAATTTTAATTTGACACCTTCACGCGTTCTTGAGTTTCAATATTTATTTAGGTTAAGCCTTGTTTCTTTTTTTTCCGAACAGCCGCTAAAATATATGCTTAATACAATAAGAAACGTATTAAGTTTTAATTGCGTATATTAAAAGCACGAAAATGTAAAAGAACATTTTCAAAGCTTTATAAACTTACCCCAGTTTTATAGGAAGATATAAAATATTCGGCTTACCTGAAACAGAAATAAAATGTTTTAATAATTTCGACGCAAGCGTCTAACGAACTGTGTGCTGAAATCCGCATAAATTGTAACGAATCATAAAAATCAATCATAAGCTGAAGGTTCTGTAGTCTATATCATGAGAAATATATTTTCTTGTTGGTGTCGTAAAATTAATAACAATAATTAAAAGCAAAAATGGAGAATAGGAAGAGACGATAAGATTTACATACATACATAAATTACAAAAAAATAACTGGCACTTTTTGAAGCAAAACACTGAGCACCTTATAGCTTGGTGTTTTAGTTGGTTTTAGTGATGGCTGCCTTTAAATGGCAGTAAATAACTCACAATACAATACATATTGCTTCTGCAGATCATTAATATTTGAATCACTCTAAGTAGAACTGAGCGTAGCCGTTAGATGATGTAGTGTACCTACTGTATATATCTTTATTGTTGGTGTCTGGAAAAATATATGCGGTCTACTTTCGTGAAATTTCATTCAGGTTATTCAGCCTCACCATGGAGCCTGCAGGATGGAACTGAGATATAAATCTGGCCAAGCGCTTTGACTGATGTTTGACTCCTACTATGATGGTAGTCATTCATATGACCATGCCTTACCACTAACCAAACTGAGTTTGGTACTCCCGTTTGGAGTAGGACAAGCGAACTGTAGATCTATATAGCTACGGAAGCAATTAAAAGCTTAAATGGATCAACGTGACATTATTAAAAATTACTACGCCTTATGAAAGTGACGTGACGTGAGTGAAGTGAAGAGTGAGTGAAAGTTTTCGTAGCTAAAACAAAGAGAAAACTATGTATTGTCATGGCTAACCTTCGTAGTTTTAAATATTAAAGAAAAATTCAACTTATCCCAAGGGGTGGATAGCCAGGTGGAAGGAGAGGGACATCTGAAAATAACGCTGTATTTTCGTAAGCAAGATAGGTTGAAAACGTTATTCACATTATCAGAGATCCGATTTCAACGGATTTCTTTTTTTCAATTGATTTCAAATGTTATTTTCACACGGGCCCCTGACAGAGATCCCGCTGTTATTCAGGCGGATTGAGCGATGGCTACTGACTGAAAACATTCGGGCTTTATCCCGAATAGCCAATCGCGCGGATCGAGTGAAACAGTTAACGGGAAACAGGATAAAATAAAAGTAAATTTGGTCCGTGTTTGTTACTGCCTGTTGATTTTACTAAATTGTGGTTTTGGGAATTGTATTGTGAGTTGAGTTTCGACATTTGCGTCGTTAGTGCTTAGCTGTGCGAATAATTTCTGTAAATGTTTTTATTTTATTTGTTGGAAAATTAACAGCTTATAGACAGTAAATAAACAGACAAATATAGAGCACAAGATATCAAACCTTTACAAATTGACTCGAATAGTACAGTTAAGTAGAGCTAGTTTTACGAGTTAACAAACAAAGAAAATATAAATAAATAAAAACCTTTTTCATTATGAAGCGAGCTTACGACTTTGTAAGTCGTATGTATGAAGGTAGAAGTCTTGTTATTACATTTTATTAAATAAGAAGGAGAAATGAAATGAAATATTTGTGTAATTTACGAAAATAAAACTTGTTGGCAGCCCAACCTAAGTAAAACAATGCATGGGTATGAAACCTACTATTCTTACTTCATATCAATGAACTACATAATCTTTATTTTTACAAAATTTTGTTGTTGAAGAAATCAGGATCACACTAAATTACCAGCCCTAACAGATTTAGTCAGAGAGCTGAAATTCGGAACATCAATATCATCTTAATTTACTAATAAATTAAGAATCTCCACGTGGGCAAAGCTGCGTACGACGTACGAGTGTTTCATCCATCCACACTAATATTATCGATGCGAAAGTTAGTTCCTTTATTAGTACTACCTTTACCTTGTAACAATTGGTTTTTGAATGATTCACATTGATGAGAAATTTATTTTTGGGATAGGGATAGTTAAAGGTCTGCAAAATAACATAAGCTACTTTGTAAGTATTCCTATTAACATCGGCAAACACTATAGCACAGTGGTTTGTAATATTTTTGATATCACTGAAATTAAATGGTGAAATAAATAATCAAAGTTGGTTTGTAGGATATATTATTTATTACACACATTTACTAATCAAGTAACATCATTACATCTTAGTGAATTGCACACCTGTTTTCAAACATCGTGTAAGAATTTTCATTCAAGTACATTTTGTTTTCGCCATTCTATGATAGATGGCGCTATGAGGCAAGGTTAGGTTTACTGGTAGAGGAAATTTATTCCTACTGTTTTCTGTTTTTTACTATGATCTTTTTGTGCTGTGGCAAGGCTGTGGGTGTAGTATTCATATCAGATTAGACTAAAGTAAAAATTAATTTTATATCTTTGAACGTGCTTGCCTAAAACTTCGAGGAGACGATGTCATAACATTTGAAGACTAGCTTTTTAGTTTCATAGGTTTCATAACAACGTTTATTTAATATTATTTATGACAATATGTTTGGATTTAATTTTTGATGATAATATATACACTGAATGAATGAAACTTATGTGTTCCGGCAATGTCAATCCTTAATCCTGATTAAAGCGACATTCTGAAATAAACTGACTTTTTGGTGTAACGCTATAGAACGCTGAAAGATCGCGAGAATCTCAAAGTAAGGCATATACTCGTAATTCTTCATATTTTCATCTTGACTCGCCAAGAACGTGAATCGTAAACGATGATTTTGCCTCCATAGATTTTAATGACGAAATGACTCCTTAAAATTATAAATATTAAGATTATTATTAAACTACAATAGGTAAGCAAGTCGAAATTACTTTGATAAATAGATAACTACAATATTCACAATCGTACAGAAGCGTTTTTTTCTATTGTCACGGTTATTATTATTAAATAAATTGAAAGTATTTTTAAGGCTCTAATATTATAGTTCCAGATTCTCACACAAGCCACGCCCATTAGAATTTTCATACAGCGCGTTAACAAGAGGCCATTACTTACCGTCGAATGAAATGAAGGCCAAGTGCAAATCCGAAGCGCGATAAAAATGACATACGCCTGTTTTCACACGCCTGGTAGCAAGGCAATCACCATAGGTTCAGATCTTCAAATTCTTTTTGATTCGACACCAAAATGTCTCCATCTGAATTCCCGCTTCATCCAATCCTAACCACTTATATTCGATACGGATTTCCTAAATTTATACACGAAGGGTATATCCGAGGTACTGCCGTGCCGATGTAGCGAAAAGAAAAGGGCAATAGAAATATAACCTCCAGACGTTCAGACGGGAACGTATGAAACCCGACCTATCGTAAAATAAATGTTGGAACGAGACTCTTCGCAACAGGAAAGGAAAGTAGGAATTATGTCGTAATGTAGACGTACTGTTTATTATTAAGTGGGCTTTGTTATTGAGACAGACAAATTACTTCATTATCAAAGACATCGATAAATATTTATATGGAAAAATATGTACCCAACAAATAGGCAAAGCTTTATCACCATTATCAGCCAGGAAACGTCCACTGCTGGACGTCCTCCATGGTGTGCCTTAATGACAAAGAAATCTTACCTATCAAAAAATATGAAATCAGAGGATATCTGTTTTTAACATTTATCGACTGCAACATGCCATTGCTTTTTTTAATATATGATGGGTTTGAACTTTGCCGTCATCTCATCTGATGGTAAGAGACGGTAAGGCCATTGGATAGTAAGCCTGTGCATCCAGAAACTCCAAGCTATTAAGGCGCTGGCTTTGCTGCTATTCATATTGGGACACAACAGTGCTATTAACACAGCTGTTTGGAGGCAGAGTTAAGTAATGTGGTGGAAGTCAGCTAGGCGGATTTAGAATGGCCCTACCACAAACGGGGTACCAATAGGTGTCCCTATTGGGAATCAAACCCCAACATTTAGCCATTAGGCCACAGAATTACAATATTTCTTCAAATTCAAATGGAATTTATTTGTAGGTAGTATTTACGAATATGTGATGTTAAAAATGAAATTGGTGCACAGCTACTCCTTATCTTATACTGACCAATACATTAAAGTCAAATTCAAAGACAAACAAAATCAAAAATTATTATCAATAAAATTACTCTAAATCATCTATAACTTATACAGAGTATATGTCAGTTTTTATTCATATTATAAATTTACACAGTAAAATGACATTTAATTTAGGTAATTAAAGATTATGTTAGCGTTTAAAGATTATGTAACTTATATTGGGGGGTCCTTTGCAAAATACAATTTTTTTGAAACTGATTTGCTTACTTGGTAAAGTTTGTTCCTTCTATATTCATCTGATTATCTCACATCTTAATTCAATTAATCTGTCCCTCTCCTCCCTATACGCAGGACATAAAGATAACAAACTATGTCCTGAATAATGGTTTAAGTTTTACGATGGCCCTAAACAAACATCATCGATATCGGGCCGTGCTTCCTGTTTTATGGACCCCGACCCTTCGCCCTTTACGAACAAGGAAATATAATTAAAAAATAAGGGATACGCCACTTCCTTTGTTCACAGGAATTCGGTTGCGAAAGTTCGCGAAATTGGTTTACTTTGTGATGTGAAAACGTCTGCGTACTTTACAAAACGAGTTCGGGAAATGAAAATATTAGGATAGCGAAACAGTTAAGAAATTTGTTGTATGAATTCAACCAATTATATGACTGTCAGGGTTTCGAACCTTAAAAGGGAAAACCGGCCAAGCAACGAGGGTTCCGTACAGAATAATTAACATACTGAAAATTATAAATATTATGCATTGAACAATGATCTAACAAATTCGTCTAAATACTACATAATAAAATACACAATAAAACATTTTCGCTATAGTTTGGTTCCGCGTCAATATTACTACTAAGTCGCGCAATCGCGAGCCAGTGGAGGAAGAAAATTAAAATTATTATAAAATATTCAAATCGGCAATCCCTTGGACCTGTCTAAAAATGAACAAAGTCAATGCAATAAAAAGAATACAGTCGTTTATGCCGCATATTTTTCGAGGATCTCCTTTGCGAGCGCAAGGAATCCAACACCTATACAGTAGTTCCTGTTGACCTAAAAATTGTTAATTTTGTCAAGAAGCAAGCAACATAAGTATAAGAAAAAATCTTAAAAAAAAAACATAGCTACAGTTCATCTCTTGAACATTTTTCTCTTAGTTGCCTTATACACCCACGGGATGCCATGGGGTGGTCATATTCTAAAGCCATAACCACACGGCTAGTATAGAATTGCTAGGAAAAATCTTCAGCTCTCTGATGGTACACAACTACACATGGGTGGACTGGTGTAGGTAACCTTCATGATCGTAATTGCATGCTGGGCATACGTCATTTTGATGTAGGTATTTCATAATCAGATTTTTCCTTTTCATTAAAAATGTGTTTGATCCATTCTGTATATGAATGTAAATGTCAACAAACTTCATTTTGCGGTTTACGAGTAATAGAAAGACAAACAAAGAAACCGCAAAATTTTGTTTGCATTAAAATGTTCCGCAAAATGCCCGTGTTTCTGGCAATCCCGACTCAATGGAGTGCGTAATGCGAATGCGACGGACAGGCCACCAATTACAAAATCATTAATAAACAACCCCCGAAATATGAGTGGCGAAATAATAAAGGCGAAATGGTTTCCACCGATCAGGGTTGCGCCAAGTCTGGATTTTTACGTTTTTTTTTCTACTATTTGCAACCTACAAGTATACGCCGCAAGTAGAATAAAGCCGTTCCGGGGAGAGACGAAGCAGCGACAACACCAATGTTCATATTAGTGTATCAGAAAGGGACAACATGAAAGACATCAACGCGCGTGTCTTAGAAAAAATAAATTAGAACAATTTTTTAAATTAAACTTTATACCTGTGAACGCCATTTCATTCTTTACTTTGGTTTTAATTGGTTTGGATAATAACACTTTTGCCTTTGAGGAAGAAATTTCTCGCGCATGCTCAAAAGCGCTGCCTGTAATAAAATAATAATTGGTTTATTAGACCTTCATATCACCTGATAGTAAGTGAAGTTAGGGCTGTATGTAGAAAACAAATACACTATATCGTAAATTCAAATGTTGATGTGACCTAATAAATACTATTCTCCTAATCTCATATTTTCAATGTTACATTACACAATGATTAAATGTCCGTTCATTTAAATAATTATCATTTTGCTAGATAATTACCTACAAAAAATAATACGTCTAAGTCATCTCACCCTAAGTGGAGGAAAATATTTATTGTTTTCGTTTTCCTGTCAACAAGTAGCAAATAAATATATTATTTTTTCCGGCAACATTAGCTTGACATGGTTTATGAACCGCAACAAATTCTATCTGATTGCGCTGAAAGCAAACAAACAATATGAAAAGAGCAAAGGCTAAATTATTACCTGATTTCAACGCGACCTTTCATTTGATTACGTCATGGCCACGCGCCAGTTCATAATTACTAGAACGCTTCACGTAAATTGAATCGCGTATTGAAATCCGGACATGACTTCCGGGTTTACCGGCTTAACAGATGGCAACCCTGCGCCCGGGGGCGAACGATGAAAATTGCTGGTTAGCTTCTGCCACGATTTATTCATTACGGTATGAGCTGGCCACGTGCACGGCTAGGTTTAATGGACACTATCTACTTTTGGTAACATATCCGTTTGGTAACATTTGGTTATGTTTCCTAATGAATCGAAAGTTTTATATACGTCGTTTTTCAACCGACTTCAAAAAGGAGGAGGTTCTCAATTAGATGGGTATGTTTTTAGGGTTCCATACCCCGAGGATAAAAAACGGGACCCTATTACTAAGACTTCGCTGCCTGCCTGTCTGTCTGGCCGTCTGTCACCAGAATGTATCTCATGAACCGTGACAGTTAGATAGTTGAATGTTGATGATATATTCTGTTGCCGCTATAACAACAAATACTAAATACCAGAATAAAATAAATATTTAAGGGGGCATCCCTTACAAGAAAAGTGATTTTTTGCTCGTTATTATAAATAATGGTACGGGACCCTTCCTACGCGAGTCCGACTCGTACTTGGCTGTTTTTTTTAAAAAAAGATTGTTACCTCAGGACTTTCGACTGATTTAGATGATTTATTTTTTATTTGAACGGTGATGCTTCCCGTGTGGTCCAGTTCTGATAATGACATCCATGAGAAAACTAAATAGGTCTTAAATTTGCTGTAGAGTTTTAGGGTAGTTAAAGTCGGTTGTTAGTTCTTTTTGAACGCGTTAATTTGTTTACGTAATTGACTTGCATTTGAACTGTGTCTCACTTGATAGTGAGTAAGACACGACGACATCCTATGGGTGATTTTATAGAGGTATATTTGAAACATTATTTTGACCAAAATGACTTGAAACGAGTATCATTCAGTCCGGACTACTGAGGAATTGTTAATAAATAATTCAAAAGCGATTCCAATACCTTCAACTGCATAAATAGGTCAAATAGATTCTTCGATTGAGAATAAAACCCTTTACATTCATATTTATGACGTTAAACAAATAAAGTTATAATAAAACCCTATCGTATAGAAGTAACCCATTCACTCATTCATTCTTCACTACAAGAGCTATTTTCAGAGGCTATACAGGGTGGTATCAATTCACCTGGCAGACAACCCCCGCCAATTTATGGTAACAAGTTTCTGGTTTACGAGCGAATTCGAGAGCAAAACGTGTTATTTCCCAGTGAATCTACTTCGGTATCGTATTTTATAAGTAAATACGACCTTCGAAACAGGATGGCCCGATGCCGTGATTAGGTTATTGTGAGGTCAATTGAATATGTTCAGCTTTTGGATATTTTGTGGATATCTAAGGAATCAAATCGAAAAACTTTATGCAAAATTTATCTTAACAGTCATTTTTCACGTCACTGACATTTTTTGTACATGCCAAACTAAACCAGTTATACAAAACAAAAGTAGTTATAAAAACAACTGTATTAGAAGGGATTAACTGTTCAAGTTACGGAAACTGTGGTTGAGATTTCCAGTAAGTTTGGTACACTGCAAATACCGTGTTAAAAGTTATAAAACAAAGAATATTTTCTAGGAAATGGGAGCTTTGCAGGGGCGTTCAATTCCGATACTAAATGGATGAAACTGGCTACGTTTTCTTTGTCAACGATTTGTATTTATTCTTGCGGTTTCTTGCCATCCGCTTCCGCTAAAACCGGTTTACAAAGTTGATATATTGTGAATGGTTTGGACTATAAGTCGACTGTTCGAAGTGTGTATGTTAATAAATTGTTTGTTTTGTAAAATTATTTGTATTGTATATTATTATTGTAGTATGTGCATGAATTTTTTTGTTAGAATCGAAATATCATCTCCTCTTTTTCCAGTTAAACTTGTTGTACGTTCAAGCAGTCATTTAATAATTTTGTATATTCTTTATTAATCACAGACCATTCTTTTATATAACCTAAAAATCAACAGTTTCCGTAAAGTGTCGCGTTTTTACCTGCCCCGCGACTTCCAATTGTAGGGCTTTAAATTAAAATTGTTTATAAATTATACATTACACACAAAAAACTTTTAAGACTGCCATCCGCATAATGTAGCGCCAATGGGCGGTGACCTTTAACAATACACGCGCTGATTCCAGCGAAATTAAAGTACATTGTCACGTGACCCTAAAATGTAGACAGATAAATGGTTTTTCAAGGAATACCTTACGGTTTATTCTATGAAATGGCTCTGGCGAGAGCCCTTTGATTGAATAAACACTAATTAGTTAATGTGAAAAATGGAAAACAAGCTATGAGTAAAATATGATCGCAAACCAGTAAGAAATTTAAATAACTAAAATTTATGAGATAGTCGACAAGAGGAGATAGCGACGTCATGTGACGTCATACATGACATAGGACACATTTGGGATCTAGAAAAATCTAACGACATAATTGAAATCAGTTTATTAGTTCAGGCAGTCGAACAAAAAGAAAATAATTAGTAGTCAGTAGTAGCGGGCCGTCAGTTGAGAAGACCTGGTTACTTGAAAGGAGACTCGTAGTTTATTTCTTTGTATTTGTATCGCAATCCGGTGCGCCTTGTACAAATTAAGCACAAAGGAGGCCGTTCCGCAGTGTCAACAAAGCTAGCTCTATAGTGGTAGCCGCGGAGTCTTTCACACTGCTGGAAGGGATTAAATATTCCTTGTATATTATGGTATAAGTTTCTTAACTTAATTACTGTTAATTTGACTGACTTTCGGTTCATGACTGTTAATTATTTACGGGACTATTTGTTATTATTATTACTAAATTAAAATTTTTATGAACACCCAAAATACTGTAATATTATGAACTGCGTTGGTTACGTCACCGAAGCTTTCTGTTGGTCGATTATGCAAGCACGGCAGCTGAATTCAACGTTGAAAACTTAATAAAAAGTAACATGTTAGTCATGGAAATATTTAACTTTTTTGAAAAGTGTTATCACCGCGGATTCAGCGTTCAAAAATGCTTATGGAACGTAGATTACTTACAATGTTGTTACAGTTAATTGATGATTCATATGATATAAATTACGTGATTACGATAAATAGTCTTCTTGCTATCATTGTATGTTTGAGAAATTACATAATTTAAAAAATGCGGAAATAATTTTATTTTGTTTGTTTCTTTTTAACGCCTAACGGCACCACCTAAAAGGATGTGAGTTATCGACCGACATCAAAAAGGGGAAGGTTCTCAATTCCATGGCAGTTTTTTTTAAATGTTTGTTACGTCAAAACTTTTGACTGGGCGATTTGGATGATTCTTTGTTTCTTATTTGAAAGCTGGTGCTTCCCATGTGGTCTCATTTTAATTTGAACAATCTCAAAATACTGGATTTAGAAGGGATATGCATTTGATTTGAAGACTCGTTAATTATAATTATGCCAAAACACGGAAGATCGCAGAGTACTCCAAATCTGAAATACGTGTACTGTCAAGTGTAAGCGAAACTGTTGCGAACGGATGCATATTACTGCTCACAATCACTACCACAAATCAGGTCTATATGATGAGCAAAATGCAGTGAGATGCAAAATTGAGTGAGCGATGGGTTTGAGTGTAAGTGGCTTGAGCGGTCGATGTTTGCGCCCGCGCTGGTGAGTGAGTGAGTGAGAAGTATTGTTTATTTGGCTTATCACTGTCAGCAGTAACTATTTTGTTTTGTTTCGACAACATGCAACGTTAAATCATGGAGAATAATGTTCTTCAACAAACATATGTCGACATGTGTTAAATATGCAGACAGGGAATCAGTGAAACGCGAATATTATGCATAAATAGCATCACGTTTTTTGTGTGGTATCATTGATGTTTTTTCCGGGAGCATAGTATTGTTTTTAGCATGGCCTGACCCTGACCTTATAATATCCGTGTCTCTAGAAAAGTGAATGGTGGGGGAAGACGTCTGGACATGTGGATACAGTGTCTACGTGCATGCTACTTTACAATCTCAACTGTAATGCGATTTTCTGCTTGTCCAGCCTGTGTCATGGCTAGACCCTCGTTTAAGAGTCATTATATTCATACTGATGCAGAGAATACCATAGTCAACTGTTTAATAATTTTAATAAATAATTACATCACACTTATATAACAAATGTCCGTGTTTGTTTGTTACCTCTTAACGCAGCACAATAGGGAAGATGCAACCAAATTAGATTCAGTTAAATTGAAGAAAAAAAATGATAGAGGTATTTTTACATGGACTATCGAATGAGAAAAAAATTCCATGCATCTTCCCCATCAATCGTAGTTGTTCCCGTAGGAAATTTTTAAATTATAATAATTTATTTCGCTGGTTGCACTTTTTTCACGCGGCAACGGATCGCGAGAGTTTTGCAAATAGTATCTTATACGGCTAGATATAGAAAACTGTTTATTCCGGTAAAATGTACCCGAGTCCTAGTTACGAATTTGTTATTTATTTTTTATATATCCTTCGACAAGTAATTACTACTTTCTTAATGTTAGTAAAAGTTGTATATTAACAAAGATTACAAAAATTCATATCTCTTCCAGCATTCACAATCTGTTGTAGTCCTTTTTTCCTACTTAATTAGAGTTCATTATTTATATTTCTTTTCATGCTTGTTTTCGTTGTCCTTCGTTTTGATTGAGTGAAATGAGAAACTTTTTGTTGGCATTTGTATAGGTATGTTCTTAGCTCTAAAATGATTTATCAGAAGTTTACCTCAAAACGAGTGGAGTAGGATTGTGTTGTGACTGAGATGTATGGAGAGGGCCAACTTATAAAATACTGAAACATTAATTTAAATAATAAAACAAAATAGTTTGAGAAAAAAGATTTAACACAGTGGTTCTTGAGGTTATCAGAAGCCTCGATTCCCAACAATTCTGAAACGGAATTTCGTGGACTTTCTTGAGGTTATCAGAAGCGTCGATTCCCACCAATTCCGAAACGTAATTTCGTGGACTTCCCGCGAGCTCCAAAAGTTATAATTAAATATTTTGGTCACGCTCAAGCGCTCACGCGCAGCGACAAAATAAATCTTTAATTTGTGAATGAAAGTAATTATATTTCACGACTAACGATTTTAATCAATAATCAATATCTCGTTAATCATTCGTAATTTTTTTAAGACACCCACGGGATGTCATGGTTGTGATTCTATTCTGAAGCAGAGAACACACGGCTTATCATTGTCATGTTTGCGGCAATCTATGGCCGGAGTAATATAACATAAGCTTGCAGCATTAAATTGAGGTTTGTAGCCGATGATGTTTTAACCAGATTCATAGCAAATAAAAAATTATTAAGTGCAACTATATAATAACAAAACTAACCAATGACGACGATACTAGAACGTTTACAAAAGTATTGCTGTCCTTTTTAAATCGCAATAATATAAACAGGAGAACATGAATTGAAAAATGAAAAAGCTGTGAGTTTTAGTACTATTCTGCGCACTGTAATGGAGGGGAAATTATCTACCGGCTTCTGCGTTTCCTGAGCTCTAGCAAGAAAAATAGACTGAGAGATCGAGCCTTCATTTCACATCATGCCTGTTACAAACAAAGCTGCTCCTTTACTTGCAGAGTGATCGCACAAAACCAATGATCCCTACTCGGCCCCTTGCTGAAGAACCTCCGTATGTCTTACGCTAGTTTCCGCAATAATTTGTCTCCGGGTTAGTTGGAAATGGCTTACTTCAGTTCTCGGGTGATTTCAACGTTCCAACCGTCGTCCTTCCTCTTGGGATTAAATGTTGACATTTAAGGATGGTAACCACATTTTTACACAGCCTAGCCGACCTCGCACATCCGTGGACATACGTTTGACCACTCGGGATAAGTGTGGACATAAAGTTTTTGGGACATTTCAAAGTCAACGAAGAAAAGGGACAATATAACTTCAAACTATTACCATTCATTAGAAAGTAGATCGGTTTGACTATCCCTCTGTATGTTTTTGCCGTTTCACAAGTAAATTTATAAGCCAATCTTGATGAAATGTCAAGTGCATAGCTCATGACATGATACAGGATATGAACTACATTTAATCCCGATAAAAGGTTCTAGAAGGATGATTTTTGAAATCAATGCAGGCGAAGCCGTGGAAAAAAAGCTTACACGAGTATTTTCTTTGCGCCGGTCTTACGATCTCTTAAGACAATTGAGTTGCTTTCGTGTAGAAAAATATTTGTTATATTATTTGACGAGTATCTGATTTGGCCAATTAAGAATTGGTTGAGTATTTGATTTGCTACTCAAATTAGTTAGTGAGATGTGTATCAAATTTGACGAATTAAAAGTTTGACGAATATCTGATTTAGCCAATTAAGAAGTCGATGATTTAGTTTTAGCTGCAAAATCTGCTGTCCAAAGTCGAAATCCTAGATTGCTATGTATTTCTTTAGAAAAAGGTACTTAAGTACGAGCCATGTCGCTTCTTTAGTCCGCATTAGACCACTTTGTAAAGTAAGTTTACAAAGGTTTGTTCCATGTTATTACTGGTCACATGAATGAACGCTGCTGGATAAATCTTATCGTACTTGTCAAGTTCTCACACCGATTTGTCTTTGGATAAGTTGAATAAGCGTACTTGAGTTCTCCGTTGATTTGATATTTCAAAAGACGTTATTTTGTTTCAGATTAGGGTCTCGTAATGATTTAAGATTGAATATAAGCCGAGATTCCTAAAAAACTGCTAGAAATTAGCTTAACGTTATCCCTCTCCTAATGCTAGCATACTAAATTTCTGTTGCCATAATCTTTTAAAACAGAATATCTGACTTTTATAAGTAATTACCTAAAAATAAGAGATGAAATTATAGTGTCGCGAAATAAATATACTTTACAACTTTATACTCGTAGTTAGCTACAATATCAGTTACGCAGCTAATGGTTCATAGATGGCGCTTTAAACAATAATAGAAAAATATGTTTAAAATGAAAATTGAAATTCACTGTGAAGTTGTATGTTAATGATACTCATTTGCGATATCACAATCTGATGTCCTATTTTTAGATAGTTAGTACACAAATCCAGCTATTATATTTTAAAAGATTATGGCAACAGAAATGTAGTATGAAACTTTGATGGAGGTGGATAGTTCTAGGACCTCTTAGTATGTCTTATATCTTAGTAAAAAATATGACATCTCATGTTTCCAATTCCCGACTGAATAGCCTTGACTAAATTTGGCAGATATTTTAGAGCCAATTGCAAGGAACTTTTTATTTTGGAAATTGTTCCTGTGGGATGATTTTTAAAGTCCTGGCAACACAGAAAAAAGTCACGAAAAATCTAGCTAAATAAACTGTTCCTGCAGCTATTCATAAATAACAGAAAGAACCACAAATGTTGATCGTGTATTACAAGTAAAGCTCATCTTTTGTTTACGTAAAGGTTTCAGTATAAAGACAGCAATGATCCTCACTGGGAGCCACTTGAATGAGCTGCCGGGTAAAGCGTATGTCTCAGTCTCGTTTCCGCAATAATTTGTCTTTGGGTAAGTTGGGAAGGGCTTACTTTGAGTTCTCGGACGATTGCGGCGTTTAAAACGTAGCGTCGACATTCTGTAGATGAAATCTCTTAAGATTAAATGTTGGGGAGTTGGATAATTGAAGCGGTGAACGTATTACGAAAAGGTAAAAAGTGCGGTAATCCAAAATGTGATCCTTATATTATTAACGAAAGAAATATCTGTATTTAGGGAATTGCGATTGCTAAGGAGAAAAGAGAACTCTAATATGCTTTAAGTGTCTCTTCTCTCTTTAAGCTTTAACTCTAATAAGCTATACATGCATTTGTCTATACGCTTGTCCCAGTTTATTATCAGATCAACTACTAATGCTATCGTCTTGAACTTTGAACAATACTGTTTGATTGAAGAAAATTGCTTTTTTGTACATTCTAAAACAGATTAAATGACAGCGTGCTCACCCAGAATGATCAGCCGTTTACGGACGATGAAATGAACTATATATTTAGGTTTTTAGCGCGTCCGAATCACCCTTTGGCCGGGTTCTCTCTAACTACTACAGCTACATGGATTTGGATAAATTTGACTCTTATGTCTTGAGTGTCATCAAGTAAATGCGTTCAAAAAGAACTTTAATTGCTATAAAAGTCTTCTTTTATTAAAGCAAATTTATATAGTTCATTAGTAGATTCATATAGTTTTCTCATGGATGCCGTTGTCATAACTAGACCAAATTGAAATGGGACCACACGGGAAGCACCACATTTCAAATAAGAATCAAAGAATCATCCAAATCGAACCAACCAATCAAAAGTTTTGAGGTGACAAACATTTAAAAAAACGTCGATTGAGAACCTCCTTCATTCTTGAAGTCGGTTAGTATTTTTTTAAAAAACATATCCTCAACCTCTAATGATCAATGTGTCTTGTTATGATATTTTAGTCCAAATTAGCAGTAACAAACTTATTGAGTCTTTAAAAATTATTTTAAACCATTCAACATTGGCGAAGTGTTAAATTGAATACAATTCTAGGTTATTCGAAAACTTATAGTATGGCCAATGCTGAGAGGTCTGTAGGGAGGGTGGGGTAAACTACCCTTAGGCACTAGGTTGGAGGTCACCGATGACTGGCTACCCGATCCATACCAGGGATAATAATGGAAAACGGCCCATAGCGCCCTCATTATCTGCAGATATTGGCCCACGTATCATACTCATGTTCGTAATATTTTATTTGCTGAAAATATATCCGAGAATGTCGTAGTAGGTGTTCAAGTAGACTTTGTGTGATTCGATTTATTTTCTACTAATTTTTGCCCGCAACTTTGTCGGCATGGCCTTTGCTTAAATCTTTTTTTATGTATGTGATAGTAAGTGACGATAAGCCTGTTGGATGCTTCAATAGCTTCAATCCAACAAGGCACTTTTGTCAAACATTTAACTATCCTTATACAACAATTCAAGTCGTTCTGACATTCTGTTACGATGTGAAGGAAGTACAAATAAACAAAATCACTTCGGCAATTACATATCGAAATTAGTTTAACTCATTACCCGTATTACCGATTATTGTTGATGTAGGTAAATCGTTTGACAAAATACAGAAACGTTATTTGGGATGTTTGTTCAAATAAAAAAAAATATCCGGAATGAGGAAATCCGTAGACGATCTAAGGTCACCGACATAGCACCGAAATGGGCAGGCTACATCACTCGAAGAACCGGTAACCGGTGGAGTGTAAAGGTTCTCGAGTGGCGACCACGTGCCAGGAAGCGTCCCCCTACTAGATGGACCTACGACCTGGTTAAGGTCGGGGGGAGTCGCTGTATGCAGGTGGCTCGGGACCGGTCGATGTGACATAACATGAAGGAGGCCTATGTCCAGCAGTGGATGTTCCCCGTCTGATGATGATGACAGAATAAATATTTTCCGTTTACAATTATTTGTTTAAATAAATAAAATAAAAGCAATAAAATTAATGGTGTGTCAGATATAGTTAATAGATATCATCATCAACAGCCTATATATGTCCCCACTGCAGGGGCTCAGGCCTACCCTCATACATAGAGTGTATGGGCCGCAGTCCACCACGCGGGCCCAGTGCGGAGCGGCGGACTTTACATGCGTGTTCAAGACATGCAGGTTTCCTCACGATGTTTTCCTTCACCCTTAAGCAATTGGATAATGTACTTGAACTGAAAAACAACTCATAGGTACACGGCTGGATTCGAACCTGGAACCCTCAGATTGAGAGCGCCTTATCCACTGCGCCACCGACACCGACTATCTGTTAGTAGATATACAGTAACCTAATAGTGGCTGTATTATTAACATAGATGGAAAAATATAATAAAACCTTCAAACATCTTTATAAATACGAGTATAGACAATGTTTTATAGATGAAAAAGCGCCAGCGAAATAATTCCACGATACGAAACAAAACCAACCGAAAACAATCACAAAGCACGAAATCAATTCGCCGATCGCAAATATAAACCATATTCGAGTTATTTTTCACTATAAAATAAATTCTATTTCTGCGGAAAACACGTTCCATAAGGTTTCCAGTACATTGGGAGTTCCTCGCCGCGGGCGCCCACGATGGGGCATAAATATTTGATATGAGCCGGCACGACACCGCATCGCCACAGTTTTACTTTGTCGAGTATTACATCGTGTTTACACGTACACGAGCAACCGACACACACGATTACATGCACTTCTGCTAGTATTGTTTATTATTTTAGTTGGATTCATTCAGTGTGTTTAACGTGTCTCCGCCTAGCGACTTACGTTGGAATGACGATCCGTATTGCGGAGCGGATTGGATTGCCGAAAGTCTGATTCTCAGTTTGGTTTCAGTTGGTGTTTGTTTTTTGTCAGCTTTTGACTGTGACTTCTGAACTTCATAAATTATCCTAAGGGAACAGCTAGTTCGATCGAGATAGAAAGTAGTGTATTTATTTCCGGCCCTTCTAGTACTCATACAAAAATCTAGACATTTTGAATCTCCGTTGTTACTTATACAAACTAACAAACGCACTTCATCATCATCAACAGCCTATATAATGTCCCCACCGCAGGGGCGCAGGCCTACTCTCCTTCAGAGAGTGTATCCGCCATAGTCCACTAAGCGGGCCCAGTGTGAATTAGCGGACTTCACATGCAGGCGTTCAAGACTTAAGACATGCAGGTTTCCTCACGATGTTTTCCTTTACCGTTCAACAATCGGATAATATACTTGAAATGTAAAACAACTCATAGGTACACGGCTGGATTCAAACCCGGAACCCTCAGGTTGAGATTCCGCGCCTTATCCACTGCGCTACCAACACCGACTGACGACAAACACACTTAGAAAATTATAATATTAGTAAGGATTATACACTACAAATTACAAGGTAATTCTGATTTATAATTGAAAAGTACAATGCGGTAGACATTTAATTCTAATAAAAATAAACTATGTGACGGGTATGTCCGCTTGGATAGCTTTTTGTCGTCACAACGCACTTGGCCTTCATCTCTTCTGATGGTAATTGACGGCAAGGCTGTGGAAAAGAGGCATGCTGACACGAACTACAACTTGAAGGCAACATGGTCTAACTAAAGCTTGCATGTACCGACAACGGGTCCCCGCTGTATAATTTTGTAGCTAATAGGGTACATAGGCAGTTCATAAATATAGCTACTGCAAGTATTCAAGTCAGCTGATAAACAAAAGTGTTAATGGCACTATTATGTTCTGGCTAGATAACAATGTAATGTCTAGAAACGGTACACGTTTCTTTCTTCTATAAAATCTGGGTATCCAACTAGTATTATTAAATAAATCGGATTATTTCATTAAGGATTTCCTTGAAGTTTTCTCGCGTAGGTTGCGTCCTTTAAAGAAAACAATAAGGTCGGAAAAGAGAAAAGCACATTGGAGGCTTTGCGCAGAACTCCCGTAAATAAACACGACAAAGCCATTATGTTTATAAAAACAGCTTCATTTCGTAGAAATTGAGCAGTATTTCAATTTCCATCTTTTGTGTACAAGACTCTGAAGAGAAATTCGGATACAATTTTCAATTATCTCTTGACAGAATTTCGATTACTTACAATTTCGATAGATTCGTATCGTTTTATCTTTGAAATTATCTAGATTTCTAGCCTTGTCCCTATTCTACTACTACTACTACTACGAATAGTATCAAAATCACACGAATATAAGCGTATCTTAGTACGCCTATATCTTTGTCAGTTTACTCGATTTATATGAAATTTATCACGTAGCTCAATAAAATATGCCCAGGGCATGGAGTCATAGCTTTTCATTCCGATAAAGTCGACGCAAAAGAAGGACTTTTCAGTATTTAGAAGGCGAATCTCTCTCTTTTCGCTTTTTCTGAAATGCCTCAACTTCATGTGAAAATTCGAATTCGTCTGTGTGGACTTTATAAATTATTTATACCCGGGATCAGTTTATCGATACCAAAGTGGCATATGTCCTCTCCATGAATAGGTTAAAGATTCTAAATATCAAAATAGGTTCCTCTGTTAAGTAAATAAACCAAAAATAAACGGCCACAAATAGAGAAAATGCCAAAAAGATAGAGGGTTACTGTTGCACCTTTAGAATTTTGTCTGTCTGTATGTTTCAATGTGCACCACGCACAAATTTTTGCAAGAAATTGGATGCAGTTTTCACAGTTGCTGGAGGACTAACTTATAATTTGATGCATCTTAAATGCCGCTTAGATTCTAAATTATATCACATTAGTATAAAACGGCAAAATATACGTTTATAATATCTGTAGACAGCTGGTCGTAAGCTATTATAGGACGTGAATGAATATATCACAAAGTTTTTGTTCATCATCAACAGCAGGGGCTCAGGCGAACTCTCGCACGGAGAGTGTACTCGTATGTCCCAATGGAATTAGTAGACTTCACACACACCTTCAAATTTCTTCTCAGAAGTGTGAAGGTTTCCTCGCGATGTTTTCCTTCACCGAAAAGCCAGTGGTACAGATTTTTATCATTCTTACATAATTTCAAAATAAAAAATTGGAACTCATTGGTACAAGCCAGGATCGAACCCAGACCTCGATTGCTCAAGGACTGGCGCTCTTACAACAACCCTATCAAAAAGTCATAATTCAGCTTGTGTTTATGAGGACTTAAATCTACTCTTTTCTGATCCATGCCTAAATACTAATTCGCTCATATCACTTTAACGTTGCAAATCTACCTTTTAAGCAAATATCACAGTCAATTTATTTGATACATTGCTCAAACCGACTCTTATTTGCCGAATACGAATTTCGCCCGAGTTACGTAATGTTGTCTTCACAATCATAACAACAAGCCGCTTAGTCTCGCACAGGATCTCTTTAGGGTTGCGTGTTTCAAAAACATTATTGACAATTTTAATAATAAAAAGCAAATATATACAATATAGATATAAGTATAGGACCTTTACATTATTTCAAGTTGAACAATTTAATCGATACCGACACTGGATACTCGTAATTTCAAAAGAGATGCCACATTTGCACTTCTTGTAACACAGCGCCCCGGTTTTTAACAACTCAATTTTTGTTAGTTATCCTGCAATTAAAGAAATCGATTTTTCAGAAAAGTATTAAACTCAAATGGCGCCTTTGGCTTCATTTTGACGTGAAGCGAATTTATCTCAATCTATTCATCAACAGGGGCTCAGGCCTGCTTCTTACAGAGAGTGTGTGGGCCATAAAGTCCACCACGTGTACGAGCACGTGTCATTATACTCTTTATTTCTAACCACTTATAACATGTAGAGCAATTGAACGAGCGTGCACAAATAATGCACATAACTGTCAGTCTGTCGAGTGATGATTGATATGTGCTAAAATCATGTAATGTATGTATATCAGCGGCAGTTTTCTATAACGGAGACCACAGGATATTCAATTAAATTTATGGTAAATTATGATAAGACTATATAATAGAAACGTAAGTTTTTAACTACAAGAGTGAGGTCCATAAGGCAGTACAAATGTTATCTATCATTTTCGGAACAGCACATTGCTTTTGGTGGTAGGTAAACCTTACCCAGAACTCGAAAACTTTTATGCAAGAGCGGTATTGATATCGGTTATATGACTTGTGTATCATCACTGCTGGACATAGGCCTCCATGGCCACTTGCATCCAGCGACTCCCCGCGACCTTAACTAGGTTGTCGGTTGTTCTATTAGGGGGACGTCCTGACACATCTCCTTTTACTTTTACTCCGCATCGGTTATGCATTCTTCGAGCGATGTGGCCTGCCCAATTCTACTTCAGCTCACTGACTCGTCGAGTTATGTCGGTGACCTTAGTTCGTCTACGGATTCCTCATTCCCGATTTTATCACGTAGAGAAATTCCGAGCATAGCTCCTTGCATTGCTCGCTGAGTGACTTTGAGCTTGTTTATTCGGCCCACAGTAAAGGACCACATTTCGGTTCCGTATATTATTACTGGCAACACGCACTGATTAAAGACTTTAGACATCATCATTTAACTATCTTGCAACGCATCGTCAAAAACATCAGCCAGAGGCAGAATAAACAAACCTTTTTGCGCTTTACTCTACCTTTTTTTAGAGTAGAGAAATACCTAGCATAGCTCGTTCCAGAGTTACGATACATAAACGATCATGTACCTACGGCCTAAGCTTCCCTGATTACGATCCTGGCGGAAACTGAGTCGCAGTTTTAGCATTTCCAAGAGCAAACAAGTCTGTGAAAACTTGCTCTCGGTCGGAGCGACCACACGGGACGTGTTTATTGCAAATACGTCAGTGCGATGGGAGGGTTTACATGGATTTAGCGACACCGTTCCAGTTGGGAAGCCAGCTACTCTTTGGCGGGAAGTTTTCAAGCTGTAGATAATCTGTATAAAATGCTTCTTTTACTGACTGATTGACATACCAACAATACCCAGACCAAATGCTATTTAAACAAAGTTTAAAAAATTTATTAGACAAAGGAAATGCTGTCGCTAATATCTTTAGTGTAGTTTCATTTAACTCTAGTATGAAAAGCACCCTACACGGAGCTATTTGATCGACTAATTTCAAGCCAAACTCGTCTGTGATTTGAACACGCAAATTTGAGATTGGTACGAAATTAGCTAATCAAATTGCCCCATTTAGGGCGCTATAGATAAACACATCTTTATTGGATAATTTTGATACATATCTTTTTTAAAAAATCCACTGCATTTTTTGTAAGATTTTCAGCAGAGTACTAGTACGTACTAAGCAATAAAGCTAGAGCGAGTGATTCATCGTTGAAAACACTATATATTCGAACTAAACGAGAGATTGGCGTTATGGCGTTTTGATACCGAAACATTACGTAGTAATATGTGTGATGGATGAGGTTTTCATACGCTTTATAAACAAAGTCTTAATGGGTTTGGGGAAATGTTGGATATTTCAACTGTTTTTGTTTACAACTCGACTTGTTTACTGTTTAGTCTGCAGCCGATGGTTTTAGTTCGTTGGGAAATGAAGTTCCTAACTCGGGCAAGTTCGTCCAGTGAACCTGTTATAACTTGGGAGCCTCGGAGCAATTTATTTTGAGAACGACCTTATTATTTAGTAGATCACGCAGGTCTTGTGCTTGGCATCCGTCGCACCTGACAGTAATCTTTTATAACAGGAATATACACACTATTGCTGGGTGGCATCCATACTAATATAAAAGCAAAGTGAGTGTGTTTGTTTATTAATCAGAAAAACTTGATTTTTCGTACAGAGATAGTTGAAGGGCCAGAATAGGCTACTTTTATCCCGATTAAACGAGTTCTCTTATTTTCTATTATATTAACAACTTATCACCAATGAAAGATATTAAACTAATATCTGTAGATGATTCTCATATTTTTAGTTAGAAAAGTTTTATTTAAGTTTCAGCCAGCGCATTATGTACCTGCTGGGAGCGTCTCGTCCGTACCGTGAAGGTTGCGCTGAATGCGACGCTAAAGGAACGCTCACCTAGTGAAGAAGTTTTTTATACGCTTTTGTTAGAAGCAGAGGCGTTGGTAAATTCGCGGCCCTTAACGCACGTTTCCACGGAACCAAGCTCCGAAGAGTCCATCACACCGAACCATTTTTTGTTGCGTGGCAAATAATAAAATTATTGTATAAAATTTTGTAGTAAATTAATATTTTTATAAAAATAGTTCTGTAACTAGGCCATTACCACTATTTGATTCATTTTGATATGATATTGTGGTAATTTAAAATATGCCAATGAAACGCAAACACAATTTGTCATAAATTTCTAAACGAGCGTAATTTGATCAAGAGGACTTCTCCACGCAGGTGCTGATGAGTATGGAGCTGGCTGCGAACAGAACTAGGATTATTCAAGAACAATTCAAGAAGTTGAAAGAGAGACAGTTCAAATAATATAGAGACAGAAAATACAGACAAGAGAATTGGTACATATCTGGAATGGAAGACAGGACTGGACTGGACAGAAGCTAGTATACAATAAACTGACAAACGTGGAAGCACAGCTGGATGAGGATGGAGACGAAGTTCCTGATGCGGATGCACGAGCTGTAAATGCCAGGATGAGGGCGATCCGTGCTCTACGAGCCCGTCACGCGCGCCCCCGCGACCTGGGCCAGCTGCTCGAAGAGTTGGAGGAGCTGCATGACCAGTTCCAGCCACACAGAGCCGAATATGTCCGCATGCTGAGGGCAGCACACAGTCCTGATGCGACCCAGTTATCTCCTGAAGAGAGGCTGCGTGATCAGCGCACGGTGGACATGACAACTGATATCATTCACAGTTTCGCGCATGTTTATCATGCCGTCAGCGACCTTCAGTTCCAGGTTGGCCAGCGGGCTCCGCGACTCACGTCTGAAGCTGTGTCCCTGCGACACCCAATCCCACTTCTGACACCAATGTTATTTACGGGCGTAAAATATATTAAATAAAACCACCATTTTTGGGTTCCATGAATGTACTGTAAAAACAAAAACTAAACGTATAAAAAACAAAAGAATAAAAAGCTTCATAGACAATTATTCTAAGAAGTTCGGCGTCGGCAACAGTACCAGCAACATAGTATAATCTTAATCTTTTAAAATGATATATTTAAACGGAAATCTGACGAACCACATGGCTTACGTAGCTGAATTTTGAAAATAGAATTACACAGTTTTGTGCGAAGTCCGCCTGTTGCCACTTTGGGGCACTCCCTTCGAACGCGTTGATCAATAATTCAATTATTTAATTTTAGATAAGCCGGGATCCCGATAAAACTTTTCATAATGTTGATTGATGAGTAAACTTTTTGTATGTTCATCCTGAAATATGTTCCCACAATCCGTTCCACTCTGCTAGAGAATACAGCCTTATTAAAATGTCAAAGTTAACCCAAGCGATTTATTCATGCAGCCACTGAGAAGATTTAATTTATTTAACCATTAGTAACCGTAAGAACTGTCCGACAGTCTAACTAAAGTGAGTTCATTTCTAGTTAATTTTATTTTTGAACCAGATGCCATCTGTTGCGAACGTTCCAAACTCGAATTTAAATTTTAGTGGGAACACTTTTCGCGAGTTTTAAAAAAATGGACTTGCATTTGGCATTTATCTCATCTGATGAAGTGACGTTAAGGCCGTTAGTTGGAAAGCGTGATCATCCGAAGCCTCAAACTAATAAGGCACTGGCTCTGTTACCTTCCATACCGGAACACAACAGTGCTATGAATACTGTTGTTCGGCGGCAGACTTAAGTAACATGGTGGTAGCTAACTAGGCAGGCATAGAAAATGCCAATACTGTCAACCAGAATATCGATAGGTATCCCAACTGGGAATCAAATCTGGGAACTGCAGATTGTGTGTCCAAGCGTATAGCCTAGGCCACTGAGGCAGTTAGATGTTTGATATTAAAAGAACGTAGTGATCATAAGGAAACATAGTCATTGCATTAGTTTTTGAGGCTTCTGGGTGAGCAAGCTTTTATATTACAGCCTCATGCCGTCGCTTACATTCATATATATAGGTAGAGACCTAAAGCGCAGTGTCATATAGCACGTACCGGATTTACGTTGGCCAAGATGCTTTGACGGGCCAAGACATTGTGTAGAGTCGTAACCTTTTATATGTATCTGCGAATACATTGAAGTCGAAACAGGTAAAGTCGTATTAATATAGCTTAACTTACTTATAACCATGAGACGCCGCTTTATCTTACTTTGTCGGCTTACTGACTTGAACTTGAATATCAACTTACGAAGACTCCACATTTGAAGTCGTATTATTACTAAAGATAGTTTTTAAATAGGTCGGGTTTTACAAAACGTTGTGCGGGTAATTTGCTACCTAGTAACTATAAGGTAAACTGTGACAATGGCAATATTGTATCAGCTGACCTGGCTCATGATGGGCAGACGGAGACGGCGCCGAGAACGCGCTGGAGCATCCTGCACGACGCGCCAACCCGCCCAGCTCGGGTACTGAAACAAATAAAGGTTTAAATTGTATTAATGTGTATTCCTACGATATAGTTTTAGCATAGACGGCTTTTTTGTATACTTTCATAACAGGCCGTCCAGGATCTGTTGGTACGCTTCAAAAATTAGAACCAGGATTTAAGGCCGTTCAGTGACCCACGAGAAGTTCAACACGTTGCCTCACTTCTTCACTAATAATAACACGTTAGGGTGAAAGGGTAAGAAACAGCGCGCCACAACGACTCCCATCTCGATTTAGGTAGCTTTTTGACTTAATTAATTTATAAAAAAGGTATAAAAACATTAGTATATTGGTATTGAAATTCTAAAGCTGTCTAATATTATTATTAAACTCATGATTGATTTTTCAACTCAGTTTCATAAAGTTTAATTAAGCGTAAACAAAGTAAATTTTGTTTAAAAAACTGACATGTCACCGTTTTGGGAGGTCACTTTGGGATTTAATTGTATCAAGTGATGTATTATGAAACGTGTATCGACGTCTGTCTTAACACATATAATATCCTCAACATTCATATGTATTTTTCCCACGACTACCAAATCTCCGAGTTTCTCTTAAAAATATGATATTTCGGGGGTGTCTGGGTCATGGAAACGCCTTAAAAATATTGATATCTTTGTTTCAAAAAATAACTCAGCTACGAGTATGTCTTTCATTCAAATACTACACAAACTAAAGCAAGATAGGCCTCTACTCGTATATACTTGTATTGGATAATCCAGCAACTCGGATGTGGTTTTGTTCGGCTTTTATCATGACGTGTAAAGATATTATATCCTGCCAGTGTTCTTATTCCCTGAATGTTACAGGGGTCTGCTAACGGAGCGTAAATAAGAAACTAAAGTGTATCGTCATCAACCACATCGTCACTTTACATGCATTGTGGTGAAGCGTTGTTATATATACTGGGTGGTCCAAAATGTGACGTCCAAAAATTTTTTTTAGATTCCTTACACCTGGGTGTATCCGAAAATAAAAATAAAAAAAATAAAAAAAAATATTATTAAGAAATTTTTGAAAATTTTGCTCCGTTCAACTCAAACCTAAAATTTTTACTTTCATCCCTTTTTTCGGTAACTTGTAATGAATAACGTTGTGTAGTTGATAATAAAGTAGAAAGGGTGATTCAAGACGATCACTTTCGAGAAAAAATAATTTTAAGTCGCTCCGGCAGAAAATTCGAAATATACATTTAAAAAATCATAACTTCTAAACTACAAAAAATCGCGGAACATACATGGGGTATTTTCGGATACACCCAGGTGTAAGGAATCTAAAAAAAATTTTTGGACGTCACATTTTGGACCACCCAGTATAACAATAACAATAATTTAAATAATAGGCAGTAAATTTCTAAGAAACATTACATGGTTTCATTGGTCAGCCTCTATCTTATGGTACGAGCGTGGCACGAGTCCAAGTCTACCCTCAAATACACTGATATTAAATAGCAGCCACTTATCTAACCGGCCTGTCCGGCATCAGCACTATCTGGACGGCAGATTCAATTTAATTCTATTATAGAGGGTAGTTTTTGCTTTGGCAATGTTTGAATAGAGCTTTGGGAGATTAATTGAGTTAAATATCTGGTTGGATGGGTTGGATACAGTAAATGTTTGTGATAGTCTTTAGAAAATTGTTTGACATGGCGAATTATCTTTAGCGGACATATAGAGAAAGGGAGACGGATATATGTAATTGAATTCGACCTGTTTATTAAATTTATATTTATTTATTGGTTTATTATTAACATTCACCGCTGCACATAGACTTCCCCATGTTACGATACAATGAACGGTGTGAACCTGACTTGTTGTAAATATTTGAATTAATAACTGTGACACTCAACTCCACAAATCGGTATGTTCATCTTGTATAATCGTTAGGCATGTACATTTAATATAATATACGATTAGAGATACATAATATAAATATATATCATACTGATGGATGTCATACGTGATACATACTTATGAAATAAGATTCAGAAAATTAACTCACTTTTAATTATATCAGTTCTTCGTAGCCTAGATTACTGATAAACTCTTTGAAAACTCATAAACCCTGTAAAACGATTGAGAAAATATCTCAAAGTATTGAAAATCAAACAAGCACTTGCCCTGAGAACTGATCAGTCGACTTTGCAAACTTTCCATTTATTATCCACTTAACAAAATCCTATTTATTGTAAAGGCTACAGAGATTAATCTACAAAGTTGGAGGTTGAAATAACAGGCCGTGTTGAATTTTTTAATTTCAATCTCGGCATAATTCAAATGGAAGGTGAATTCTCGTAGCTTACCGGAATCCCATTTCGCCTTAATACTGTAAACTCCTTCATTAAGATCCGAGAGGGTATTCCTGTTTTGCGTTGAAAAACCAGTGAAAATTTCCGGGAAAAAATGTGCGGGAAAAACGAGAAAATGAGTGACAGAGTTCCCGGTTAATCGCGAAAAAGCTAAAGACTGCGCGAAAGGTTTTTGTACCTTTCTCTCGACGTTGATGGTTAGGTTTTGTAATAGCTTTAGAGATTTTCAGCTTTGTTATTACGAGTTTATATGTGTTGGAATGAAATGTGATTTTCCTGGGAACTGTTGGCATTACTGGGATTAAACTCTTTGTACAGTGGACTTGTGTAATAGAAATTCATATTTCATTTTATAGATTTAATCTTTTGAACTTTATTATTTCAAATAAAAGATGACTTTTATAACTTTACCACTTTGACTACTTTACTCTATCACTATATGGTAGAAATACAATTACGTATTGCATATATGTCTATGAGTATTGCGGTATGTGAAAATCACCTTTTTGTAGTTAACTCCCATAATTCCCAATTTCCAGTATGAGAATATCTGTAGAAGGTATACATCCAACTTCTACAGCATTTTAACACAATTTTTTAAAATTGTTTATAAGTTTTGGCTACTTCACGCAAAATATGGTCACTAATTTCGCACTCTATTACCGCTGTGGTAAAGTGGCAAATTGTTCCAAAAATAGATATCAGAAAACAAAATAAGCAATTTTTGCGTTCTGTTCAAATGAAAAGATAAACATTATTGAGGTGCAAATGTGGCCAAGCGTGGATCTGATTTGATCTTATACTTGAAAAACAACAGGAACATTGCTTTTGTAGATAAACCGATATAGTTTTATTGAGTTACGACATGAAACAAATTGAATAAATGAACGTTTGTACTAGACCATAAAATAAGAAATACCTACGTACATCAAAAACAAGGTAAAATGGAAACTATGGCGAAGTAACAAGAGATACCATATGTCCTGACATAAGCAGGCGCTATCGTCGTAACATATGCTGCAGAGGTCCTACAGTGCTGATATTTTGCCAGCGCCCTAGTTGAGCATTCGTGTTCTAGTGCCTACAAAGTTGGACTCACAACCCGGGGGTAGTGGGTTCAATTTCCATGCGGGAGTAACTCTAGCTACCATAATGCTATCTAATTCTTCAATTAAATAGTAATTGAGCCAAGTGCTTCTGGATGAACACACTTGCCATCAGGTCAAATGACAGCCAAGTGAAAAAATAAGGGGTGCACTAAGGATATTTACAACCTCACGGATCACTTATATGTATTTAGGAGTATTTGCTGACTCTGGTTTCCCAGCCAACAAGGATTAAGAAGGTACTGCACGAAATTGTGTAAATTAAAGTCACTACTATAATATTATGCTCTGAATTAATTAAATACATTGAAATGATTAATTTAGGTTAGCCAGATATTCGAACAAGGGCACGCACTTGTTGAAATATGATATAAATACATAAATAATTTTCCATAGCCCGCTGAGCGACTTCAAAGTGGCAGTGGGCTGGTCATATTTGCCGAATCACCGACAGTCGCTGGAGCAGACGAGTTCTCGAGTGGAGACCACGCCTAGGCAAACGTAGGACGTCCTTCAGCTAGGTGGAAAGACGACCTACATAGGTAGCCGGATGTGAATGGATGCGGAGAGCAGAGGACCGAATCGAGTGGCGCACTCTGGGAGAGGCCTATGTCCAGCAGTGGACTGCTGCAGGCTGTACATGTACATAATTGCTATACAATACGTAACGTTTATGACTTCTAGAAAGATATATATTTATTGAGATGTCATAAACGATATGTATTGTTTATATATTTTTTCAAATTTCAGCTAGTAATAAGTCCTTTCAATGTATTTAACTAATTCAGTGCATAGCGTTATCAGCAATAGCCGGGAAACGTCCACTGCTGGACAAAGGCTGTCTTCATGGCATGCCATATTGACTGGTTCCGAGCCATTTGCATCCAGCGACTCCCGTCCATCTAGGAGGGAGACGGGTCGGTTCCCGGGCGTGGTCGCCACTCTAGCCAGCGTACCTTCTTAAGGATGTACCTTCTTCTTGACTTAAGTGAATTGCACCCTAGGTATATTTTTCCTTCTGTTCTGTTTTTTATGTTTATATAGATACGGCATGTGTCTACTGTGCATTGTCTTACAATCAAGAGACTGTTACTGCTTACACGCATTCGATGACAGATGTTTACGCGGTGGTAACAACGGGAGAAACTCTCCCATTTAATAAGTAATAACTTCTTAATTGCCAAGCAGTAATTACTCCTACATGTATACAGTTAATTAGATTTTCCTCGAGCTGAGGAACTCCGAGCCCCGTGTCTCGGGAACATAATCAAGATACTGTTTAAGAGGGAACAGCAGATAAAAAATTTCATATGAAATTAGGGGTTTGGGATATAGCTGTTTTCTCAACGAAACGTTAGCCAAATTCAATCATTTTGATCTTATTCTCTTTATCAAAGAATAATCTAGGCCCGTTGGTTTTGCTTTTTTCAATATTTTGTCTACAATTAGAATTATGGGCATCTCAAAACTCAAAATTTCAGAAAAAATTTCTTTCAACTTATGGTACTCATTATTTAGAGTAAACGTAACATTTTCAGAAAAAGCAAAACCAACGGGCCTAGATTATTCTTTGATAAAGAGAATAAGATCAAAATGATTAAATTTGGCTAACGTTTCGTTGAGAAAACAGCTATATCCCAAACCCTTAATTTCACGGCAAAACTAGGCAAATACCAAAAAAAGCTTCAACTGTCCTTCTCGCACAGTTCGGTTCGGGAGGCAGGGTACACTATATCACAACTATATACTGTGTATTATATGTATAAAAATAAAGTATGCATGCATTAGTGATGTCAATAAGCTTTATCGATTTTTTCGACTAATAGTGGTGGGGAAAATATATCGATAGATACCCTTTCTCGAGCTATAATGGTTTTACCTGTTAGTTTTAATGTTTAGATTGATCTAAATAAACAAATATAAAGACAAATAATTCTAAGGAAACTTATTTTATCTCTAGAACAGAACATTTTCCCTGAAATTCTTAGTTGTTGTTACGTTTTGTTACGTGTAAATAATTAAATATGATTTATGAATAAGTGACTTATGTTTCAAATATTTTTTTAATGTTAAAGTTCGAGTCGGACTCGCATACAAAGGGTTCCGTACCACTGTAAAATATCTAAACAGAAAAAAAACACAGAAAAAACATAACATTTATTGCATGGACATCCGTTTATTTATAACTTTTTTAAAAGCTTTTTTATATTATTTTTTGTTATTTATTATTATTGAAAGTCTTGAGAGAGAACGAGAAGTTATATGGACATCGCATGTACAAATCGCTACGGAGACTATATGACCCGACACAGATATCCCGGAGATCAGCCAGCAAGAGCTTGAAATGGCTCTCCAACAACTCAAAAACCGGTCAGGTGCAAGTCGGACTCGTGCACCGAGGATTCCGTACAGAATATGAATTAATGACATACTGAAAATCATAAATAATAGGTACGGTAATATGCACCCAACAATGCTCTACCGAAAATGAAATTCTAAGCTAAATTACATACTACGAAGTTAAGTTTGTAAACATTAAAAAATCAATTTTACTGTGTTACAATTAAAAAATTCAGATTTATTCCTATGGTTGTGCTGTAAAACCTTTCTTCTTGACAAATTTCAAGACATTAGGTCAACGGGAAATACCGTATAGATTTTGGGTTCATTGCATTTTGTACGGAAATGGTCTAAAATACAGCTATATCTTTTTATTGCGTTGACCTATAAGTTTCATTATTTGACAGATCTAAGGGACAGCAGACTGGAGTATTCGATATCACAGTGATCCTATAAGGATTCCTTTTTTCCTTTTGAGGTACTTAAAATATAATAGTATAATATGAAGTATGACAGTAGGAAATACGATAGATTTCGACGATATTATTATTCATGTCGACAAATAAAAACTTGAAATATTTTTTCCCAGTTATACATCTCATACACTTAAGACGGGATTTTTAACTCGTCTATTCTATTGTGTGAGGTGTCGTGAAATTACAGTTTTTTAACCGACTTCAAAAAAAGAGGTTATCAATGCGACCTGTATGTATGTAATATTTCCAGAACTGCCCAGTTTTCATATATGTTAGTCTATACCAGCTTCTAAAGAAGTGTGCCAAATTTCTAAAGTGTATGTTTATTTGTCCTCGCATATATCCGGAACACACACACAAAAGAAAAACACACATAGGGTTCGTGGATTTCAACAAAGCATTCGACACACTCGAACATAGATTTATCTGGGACGCACTGGAAAAACAAGGCGTACATGCAAAATACATAAGAATACTGAAAAACATATACACAAAAAGCACCGCACAAGTGAAGCTAGAATCTACAGGCGAAGAATTTTCGATTGAGAGAGGGGTACGCCAGGGAGACCCAATTTTACCAAAAATATTTTCAGCTATCCTGGAAATGATATTCACAAATCTGGATTGGACGAATAAAGGACTAAATATAAATGGCAAAAAGCTGAGTCACCTACGCTTTGCAGACAACCTGATCTTACTTTCGGAAAACCCGAAAACCCTACAGACAATGTTCCAACAGTTAGCGGAAGAGAGCGAGAAAGCAGGCCTGTCAACGAACTTAACGAAAACAAAAGTAATGTCAAATTCCTCACAAACAGAGCCCATAACAGTAAATAATGGAGAAATAGAGTATGTAGAAATGGACAAGACTAATAACTGAATGGCAACCACGAGATAGCAAAAGAAAAAGAGGCAGACAGACTAGAAGATGGGAGGACGACATCAGACAAGTGGCGGGTCCAACATGGACCCGCATAGCGAAAGATAGAATAGAGTGGAAATCCTTAGAGGAGGCCTATGTCGAAAGACAAGCTGAAATGTAGGAACGACCGGTTACTGATACTTAATATAAAAAGATAAGTAACGTATAAAGTAAGCATATTTTTAAGAAAATTAAAACAAAAAATTAGTTCAGCAATAAAGGCTATTTTATTTAATTTATTTTTTATATATCCGGAACTACAAGTTCGATTTAAATAATCCCTTTTTTGTTTACCTAGGTATTGTAAAACTTAGGGAAGACTGCAAGTTTCATCAAAATCGGTTCAGTAGTTTTTGAGACTGGGAATGTTAAGTGTGTATTTCGGCGTTGCAGTGCAGCAGAGCAAATTTAAAATTAATGTTTTAACTGTACTGTAATCTGTATGCCGAATAAATTATTTCTATTCTATTCTATTAGTTAAATGTTTGTTACCTCAGAGCTTTTCACTGGGTGAACCGATTTGGATGATTCTTTATTATTTGAAAGCTGATGCTTTCCATGTGGTCCCATTTCAATTTGGTCCGGTTCTTAGAATGGAATCCATGAGAAAACAATATACATCTTAAATTTTCCTTAATAAAAGTAGACTTTTAGGGCAGTTGAAGTCGGTTTCTAGTTCTTTTTGAACGCTTTAACTTGTTAGTCCTTAGACTCTAGCACTCTAGGTACTAAAACACCTCTAGGTCACCTAAAGTATCGTTGGAAGACGAACGTTCGGATATGGTGAAACTAAAAGGTTTCTTTGTTGACCGTAGAACCCTAAAATAGCAACGCCATAATTTATATTGTATTTATATGTGATAGGTACTTACTAGTCAATTATATCAAATACAACCACAGTATGTCGAGACTAAACCAATATGCGAACAATAATTTCTCAAAACGTAAAACAAGGGTTGACGCACGCTCACGTCAAGTTTATTATAATTTTGAAAAATACACTCTAGCCCAGGCGGAGGGGTAGCGACTATGCGCGGCGCGCAGGGGCCTCTTTGGGATGTTATGCAGCGTTATTTGTGTGAGTGAAAGCATGTGAAAGGCTGTATGTGTGCGTACCGAATCGCGACAGCAATAACATATTCAAATACCTACTATTCTACGGAGACTTTGCTTCATTGGCGTCTTAAGTCGTCGCTACGCAAAATCGATTAAGAAGCCACGATGAAATGTACTGTTCATTAGTGATGAAGTAAGAACTGTCAATCGCGGTGGGCTTCGGAAGCCTACATACAAGATTTTGAGTCCTCATCACACTAAAATGTGAAACTAACTCTTTGTTTGTTTGTTACTTTCTCAAGGATAAACACCTGAACAGATTTTGATGAAATTTGGCATGGTGATTTTTATATTTATTTATTTAGAGACACCCACAAGGTACATTCCAAATTCATGCAAACTCACATAACTAATTACTAAAAATGTTAACTTAATTATAGGTATCCACAGCTTACACAAAAATTCACGTTAAAAAGAATTACAGTCAAAAATAGAAGTATAGAAATATAGAATTATAATGTTTTTACAATTGGGATTTAAAATAGAAATCTTGAATCTTTTTCTTAAAATCTAACAAACTATCATAATTAATATCATGGACATAGGCTCGTTTTAATCCATTCAAAATGTTCCCGTGGGATGATTTCTGAAGTCAACACAGATAAAGGCACAGGCAAACAATTTTGTCTAAATAAATATAGACAAAAACCAGAATGTGCTTTAAAATTTTGAATTTTCAAAATTAAAATTACGTATCATTAGGAACAAATCATATGGTAATGCTGACAATATTTCCTGGATACATCCGCACGAGCCAAGAGCTTGCAATGACATCTGCAACTTGGAACCAAGCCAGTTCTACTTATTTATATGCCTATACTATTGTTTTCATAAAACTTGAGTTTGGTTGAGTAGATCAACTGATCTTATTAAATGAATAGCCTACTCCAGCTGAACACGATTCATACTAATATTATAAATGCAAAAGTGGGTTTGTTTGATTGTCCTTCCTTTAACAGAGACTCAAACATTTATTGTGAAAAATTATTATTTTAGATGTTGGTAGATTATTTGGTAGATAATGAACAACAACAAAAACTAGCCCGAGAAACATATAATGTGAACTACAAAAAAAGCGTCGGTGGCGCATTGGATAAGGCGCGGACTCTCAATCTGAGGATTCCGGGTTCGAATCCAGCCGTGTACCTATGAGTTGTTTTTCAATTCAAGTACATTATCAAATTGCTTAAATGTGAAGGAAAACATCGTGAGGAAACCTGCATGTCTTAAACAGGCATGTGAAGTCCGATAATCCGCACTGGACCCGCGTGGTGGACTATGGACCATACGCTCTCTCTAGGAGTGTGATACTCTGCAGTGGGGACGTGTATAGGCTGTTGATGATGATGACCAAAAAAATGTTTCATTTTGTGTAACATGACTTTATTTATTTCCCCAATTTAGGTTGTATAAGATTATAAAGCGATTTCATATCAGCGAAATATTCGCTAAAATACTGAACACAAAAATACAACGAGTGATCTAAATGTTGTTTCGCGCACTCAATCTTTAACATTGAACTATGCCTAGTTCTCACTGTATCAGTCATCGCCTCTTGCTTCACCGAACGTTAATGGGTCAGCGTTGCAACACCGACCTCGAGGGCAGACGATTTTTATATGTCGCCGGTTTCACGTGAAACTCAGATGTTCGTCACATGTGACCTAGAGACGGCTCTCCAATAAACAATACGTCTGTTTGCATCTTTAAAATACTGTTGCGGGCTTCCAACTTCGAGGGATTGAAGAAAAACACGTCACCAAAGATCCGGAGTTTATTGGTAGCACGGGTCCACAAACTAATCTTCAAAATCGCGGGTCCCCAACAGAGTACGTCCCTGTTTCACTGGTTCCAAGTCTTCTGCACTGAGTCTGTCCCTGGATTCTACGTACAGAGTCCTTTGGCACTACTGACGCCGATCTGTCGCTACTGACACCACGTGACACACCAGTACACTAACACTTTTTCACTTCGACTGTACTTTCGCTCTAAAATTTATTCCGGTTTCCGTTTCTTCACTTTAAATCGCTGTTTACTTAGAACTGAACTCGACTGAACACCACTCTCTCGAAGCTCGTCTCGCGCATACACGAGTATATACCCGGTATTGTTTCTAGATCCTTCGCAGTGACCTTCAATTTTCGGAATATTCAGGAACATTCGAGAGCTTTCCACGCTATCTTTTGTTTCCTATCCGACACGAAGGGGATAAATGTCTCTCTTTCATTATCTCTAGACTGTTCGAGAAGCTCCGTGACTATACGCAATATCTTTGCGCTTAGCCTTCGTGGCGCCTGATGGTAAGTGACGATACGGCAACAGGATGGAAGTGTGACAAACTAAACTATTTGATGAGGCGCTAGAGTTGTATGCTGGGTTATACATAGGTAATTTAACGGTTCACAATTGTTAGAGATATGAGCTAACATGCAAGTGGCTCGGGACCGGTCATTGTGTCCTACCATGGAGGAGGCCTATGTCCAGCAGTGGACGTTTCTAGGCTGATGATCAGCTTACATATATACAAAAAACATACGGGTCTAATTGAGAAGCTCAACCTTTTTTAAAGATCGGTTGAAAATCCAATTCATATTACAAAATTTGGAAGATTTGATGAGTAGTTTGATGTTTGTGCCACACAAATTATCACAGTAAAATCAATTACTTTCTAAAATTCCTCCAAGACTAGTCGCGGACAGAAGCTTACTACAAAATGGACCCAAAGTTTTACAGTCTGCCTGAAGACTTGTACGTTACTCCTGGAGATGTCTGTATGACCCTAGATTGCACTGCATCTTGGCAGATCGCACTAATTGCCACTGTCAGTTCGCCGATTGTAAACGCAAACAAACGTCCGCAAAGTGGAGAACATTAATTAATCTCTCGACTAATTATGTAGATGAAGACAGCAGACGTCTCCCCATGACATCGGCTCGAACGATCGACCATTTATCACTTCGTTGAGAAGCCATTAAAAATAATGTCCAGAAACATAGGGTTTGCTGGAAAGTTGGAGCAACAAGTGTAAGAATTTGTTTCAGGTGTCTAAAACTTTGTGGCAGAACTGTGAATTCGATAGGGACTAACTTTAGAGAATCAATTATGTTTATACCAGTTATAACATGAAGATATACTTTTGTTTGTTTTTGTATTAAACTTGAATCATAGAAAGACAAAAAACAATACGCTTGTGAATTTTAAAACTTTTATAACATAAACGAAATCCGTACTATATCATAAACTTTGTATATATATAACTGTATGTATATCTGTCTAATTAGTTTTGTTTTTCGTAGTTTGGTTTGAATAGATTTTTTACTGTGTTTTTTTTGTATTGTGTTGTGTGTGTTCTTAAATAACGTTATGTCTATGTCTAAACGCGAACGTGAGTCTGTTTATTTCTTTTATGTCGTAACAGAGTTTTGAGATTTATGAAAGTTGAAGGTCAGGAAAAGGTCACGATACGTTTTATCCTGAACGAGCAAGTAGTTCCCGTGGGATACTTACCGAACACCACGCGGACGAAACCGCGGGCAAAAGTTAGACAAAAATAAGCGGCAGAACGGGTTTAGATAAAATTTGGCATACAGGTAAAACAAAAATAGTAAATTTATTGATAATTGTATATTGATTGATGGCTTCTTACCTGGATGAGGATGAGAATGCGCGTGCTCCGCCGGCGGCTGCATGGAGGAGAGAGCCGTGAGAGGGGTGTATCTGGACCCACCTTCTCTCGGGCAACCCTCCTGAACAACAAACAACTGGTTACATACAACATAAAACTATACATTTTTTGTATGTAGTCGTATTTGGCGCTAATTGTGTATATGGGAGTCGAGCTGACAAATTACTACCAGTCAAAGACTTTCCAAAATTGTCAAAGGCCCAAGTCTCACACGCATCTAGAAGTGCTCCTAAATTAATTACCTATTTGCTGTCTGGATGAAAATGGCTTTATAATCGTTGACCCTTTTTCCGTCAAACATTGTATAAAAGTAGGGGAGTCCGCGGTTTCCGCGTAATTAGTACCCATTAAAGACAAAGCGCCACCTTGTGACATTTGTGTCAGTGAATAACTTCATCAACACCCTCGGCAAGCACATCGTGGGGTGTGGAGGCCATAAAACAACTAGACAGTTTTTTGTTTGTAGCGACCACATCCCCTAAATGTAGAGAAGCAGATTTACTAGTACGATTGTTGTGGATTAAAATGTTACGAAATCAATTTCAACTCGGATTTATTACAAGCGAAGTCAACGATATTATGATATTATTAATATAATTCTATCTGAAATCCGTAGACGAACTCTGTCGAGTCAGTGAGGTGAAGTGGCAATGGGCACGTCATGCTCGATGAACGGATATCCGATGGGGAGGAAGAGTTCTCGAGTGACAACCACGAACCGGTTCGTCTTCCTACTAGATGTACCGAAAACCGTCGTGAGAAGCAATTTGGTGTAAGCGGAAGGAGACTGGTCATTGTAGCGTATCATGGCGGAGGCCTATGTTATGCAGTGGACGTTTTCAAGTTGATGTTGATGATTTAATTATAACTAATTGTAAGTGGTTTTAATAGCTGTAAAGATCCTCACCTTCTCACAATTAGCCGTAGCAGTAGTCTGTGTGTGGCTGGTAGAAGAAATGCGGTATTGCATTCCAGACACAGTACAGAATCCCTCATGATGATGAGTAGCATACATCCCAGTTATCGTAACATCAGTATCTTGGTTTACAATCACTTCAACCTTTTGCTTTCTGTCGGCTAAAGGTGTGTCCTCGGTTTCTTTTTTTGTATCTTCAATTTTTATCTCCGACTTAACGCCGGAACTAACCCCGTTTTTTGACTTTTGAGAAAAAGATTCATCACTACAAGAGTCTGATGTCGTTCCATCTTTACTGGACTTTGGAGAACGCTTCTCGTAGCTGGCTGCTAAAATTGCAGTAGCATTCAAACTTGCCATACGCTTCTGAACAACCATATCTTTTAAATCCATCACAACTTCATTTCTGTTCCGTTTTTTCTTAACAGGCACACCAGCAGTTTTCTTCATCTTAGCTGGTGGTTTTTCCGTGTCAGATTTTCCGGAAGATGATTTGGAAGACAATTTCTTTTTCTCTGGACTGGTTGTCTTTTTCTTTGATTCCAGTTCACTATCTTCGCTAGAAGACGTTGATGATTTGGGATCCCAGTATTTACCAGCACTTCTTATACCAGGCACACCTCTTAGGGATCTTTGGGGAGCTGGATTATCATCAGAACTCTCTGATGTTTCTTCCTTTTTATCTTTTTTAGCCTCATATTCAGATTCTGACGTGCTTTCAGGTTTTACTATTTCTTTCGGCTTTGCTTCTTTCTTTTTAATTGTTTGAGCTTTAGAAGTACTGGCGACAGGTGCTCTATCAACGGTTTTCATTAAACCTAATTCCATGTGCGTTCTACTTTCGTTTTCATACAAGCAATGCACTTTAGCAATAGCATTAAGAGAAGCCATTCTATGTTTTTTGGGCCCAGCCCACATCGAAAGTAGTTTAAGGCGTCTCTTACTAGGTTTATCGCCTAGTATTGAGTCATCTTTTAAGTCAATAAGAGAGTCTTTAGAAAGTTCTTTTAATTCTTTTGATGTAGTTTTCTTTAAACTATCAGTAATTCTTTTATACTTTTTGGTTTTAGTTCGATTACTAATTGGAGTGTCAGATCCAGAAGATTCTTTGGTGTCGTCATCGTTAGATTCACGACTGGATTCCTCAGAAGAAGTGTACTGTATATTTTTTGTGTTAAAAGAAAATTTACAAGAATCAAACTCGTCATCTGAAGTACTATTGTTTTTCTGTTTTTTCTTTGATTTAGCTTGAGTTTTCTTTGTACAAGTTTTAGGCTTTTCATTCTTTTTCGTTACAGATTCTTGTTCAAGGAACTTTGTTGGACTGAACGGTTGACCAGTAATACTAGATTTTCGTGCGACCATTTTATATGACTTACTGATAATCTGTTTTGGTTTGTCTTCCATTTGTTTTTCATCACTAGTTATGGTTGACTCTACACTAGAAGTGGTGTTTTCAGCACTCTGACTCGTGTTCAATTCCTCTGACCTTTTATTAGCTTTAAGTTGCTTAACCACTTCTTCTATGGGTCTATGTGGAGAGTATTTCTTTTTTTCAGAATCTGTTTTCTTATCAATTACTGTACCTTTGACTCTAGCAATCGGTCGTACTCTGCCAATATTCTTGTTTATCGGGTTCCGGAAATCCGATAAAATGCTTTTAGGAGAATCTACTTTCTCTGTAAAGGTATAAACATCTATTTCAGGACCTTGAGACACTAATGTGTTTCCTAAACTCTTCTCCTTATTGACATCATCAGATTTGGTCTCACATTTCATAGACAAGAATCTTTCAGACACACTTAAGTTGCCTTTTGAAGTTTTGAAACATTTGACATCAATATCCACCATTCTTGGTGATCGAGTAGATGTAAAGAATTTTGGAGGTCTTTCGTGTTCAGTTTTAGGTGTTTCTGGTTGATTGGGTGATGTTATATTGGTAGCAGTACTAAAAGATGTTGTTTCCGGAATATTTTCAAGTTTCTCTTCTAACTTTGCATCCTCTTTTGAGTTTTCTATAGCAGTATCGACTTCTTTTTGTGTTTCTGGTATATTCTCACTTTCTTCTTTCTCATCACTACTGTCTTTTTTAAGGCTATCCACATTCGTAGGATCATTTTCTTCTGTTTCAGAGTGCTCTGGGTTCTTGGAATCACATTTCTTCTTTTGTTTGGCATTATTTTTCTTCACATTTTTAGCTTTGGAAAATTTTGAAGCATTCTTAATCACTTCTAAATTGATTTTGTACTTTACGTCTTCATTGTCCGAATCTTTTTTATTTAATTTTGCTTTGATAGCAGCTTTTGGCTTTTTTGTTGGCTTCACCACCTTTTTTGCAACAATTTTCTTTTCAGGGGAAGTTGTAACTGGATCTTTTTTATCTTTAGCTTTGGACTTCTTTGTTGGAGAGTTACTGCGCGATACAGCATTTTTTGAAGATCCACTTTTGACAGATTCTGTGGAAGTGTCTCCAGAAACCTCTCCATCGTTTTTGTTATCATCGCCCTTTTTATTTGGGTTTTTAACTAAAGACCTATTTACCAATTTTTTGACTTTTTTAGGAGCGACAGGTTTTTTAGCTCGGCTAGAGTTGGCTTTTAATGCTGCCTTACTCAAAGCCTTTTTCTTAGGTGAAGTTTTTGTTGCCTGTGACCGCATTGTCTGATGTGGTCAGATGTATGTCACTGTCATTGACGGGTCGACGGTGGCTTTCACATTCTGAAACAAGGAAACAGTAAATGGTCACTTTGTTGATTTTTATATGTTGTGTCAAAATAATAGTTATGCACATCAAGAGAAATGAATTATATAAAAAGAAGAGATACAACTAATGTAATATTTACAATTTTACATGGTCGGTAATGCATAAAACAGTTATACTTTTGTTAGTGTTCAGTTTTATAGAGCAATCATTTCAATAGCAATAAATAAATAATCGTTAAAAATAAATAAAATCTCGAGCGAAATATAGTTGATGAAAGGAATGGGACAGATTGTGAGACCTACATTTATTATAAATCCACATTCAAAGGCGAAATTAACAAATTACTACTCGTTAGAATCGTCAAGTTTTATGTGGTAGGGTAGGGTTTGAGTTTTTCTTTTAGTATTAACGTAACTAACTTCAACGCAAGCTGCAAACTCGACACGAAAAAGCTTTTTTATTTTTTTCTGTAAACAAATGTTGATTGTTATTTTACTAAATAATCTATATGTGTAACAGGTTATAGTATTCGTACAAATAAAAACATATACTTTTGTTTCAAAATTGACATACTAAGGTGACAACAACATCACCTATAATTGGATATCTTCGTAACATTTTACAAATTTACAACAACAAAAATTACGACGACAACAGCAATATCTCTCGGCAGTCGTAAGAAATTACTTAAGTCGAGTAATGCGATAGCTTCATTATGAGCAGAGAGATTTAAATATAGTTATAGAGCGGTCATTGGGAAACGTTTCATATAAACATTTTGATCTCAAAAGTCAATGGTATGTCAAATGTATTGTAGGGCCGCTTGACGTGATGTGACACTAGATTGAGTAACTTATTACCAATTGGTAATAAGTTTACGATCAAAATGTTTGTTTGCTTTGTCCGGTCTATTAATATTAAATGTCTTTGATTATGAGGCTATTGGGAGTTTATCTTAACAACTCTCATTTTTTGAGTGAAAACTCTTTTGCGTAATAAAACATGGCATTACATAACAATTTATATTGTTAGGTCGCTTATATTGTATTACATTTAAACATGTTTTTATTTATTTACCCAGAAACTGGGATCATCTTGATAGAAGCTCTAATGACGAGCACGTGCCCTCAGGTAAATGTGAAATTCGGATGGTTTTGAGCGTTTTTTGTAGACAAAAAACCTATTGGAACAGCACACATGTTGTCGAGCAGATGTTTTGTGTCCCTTTTGTCTTTTTAAAGCAGTTTGTGTTAACTCAAGCGTGATAAATTCTCCCCTGTGTATAGCGGTAGATGGAATTGCAGAAGTTTTATCAGTCGTAAAATGTTATTTATATTTAAATAAAATATATTTATTAATAAGAAACGGATGGCGAATAAAACCAAGATGAAAAAAGCAACCATTATTTAATAGTCATCCAAACAACATTGAGCAGACGTGTGCTCGAGTGGAGACCACGCCTAGGCAAACGTAGTGTAGGACGTCCCTCGGCGAGATGGAAAGACGACCTACGTAGAGTAGCCGTACGTGAATGGATGCGGAGAGCAGAGGACCGAATCGAGTGGCGCACTCTGGGAGAGGCCTATGTCCAGCTGTGGACTGCCGCGGGCTGTACCTGATGAAACAACATTACTTAAAGTTTCTTATCTTAAAAAGTTCACCGTTTCTTCACAGATATGAACATGTTCTTCCATTTAAAGTGCTCTATAGTAATATTACGAGTACATTATTAAGTGTACATGTGAGGACACATGTACAATGAAATCTATTTGTAGATGGGAAAAATTATAACGAAGTTTAGACCAGTGAGAAAATATTGGAGCTAAAAGTTAAAATGAAGTAAATAATAAGAGTGCCTGGTTTGAAAACGCGACCCTAAAATTGCAAAAATACAATTTCCTTGTATAGATTAACTTAAATACAACTTTCTTTAAATTTTATTCTCGATTACTAATATATTTAAATACATGAATCGATCTTTTTAAAGTCAAAGAAACAGGTGCTGGTAGTTTATTTTATTGTTGTACTGGAGAGGCTTATGTCCAGAAGTGGACTAATGCAGCAGATTATGAAAGTATAAATGAACGTATATTTAATTTTATAACTTGTTAGAAACTAGGAAATATCTGTTTTAGCTATCATTAATTTTAATTTGAAATTCATTGATTTGATTGTCTATACATATAACATGATACTACTTCGTTACAAAATGTTTCCTACAGAAGGAAATCTGACGACCTAAGAAAACTTGTAGTTTAAGTAAACTTTCAAGTTATAACTACCCACAAATTAAAGTAAGTTAAAACAGAACGCCTCTAAACTGTTACTCAATAGCTTAAAGACAAAATACAACAATAAGTCCAGGGACCATCGAACTGTAGCGACTCGTAAAGCAGACATGTTCAAAACAAATAAAATTAAGACTGATCTGTGCAACTAAACAGAAGAACATAAAAACTGTAATAATCCATCGAGGGCGCGTGTAGAACGGGGCCGAGTCGAGGCCAGGGCCTCAGGAAGCGTGGTGGAATTTAGAATGACGATAAAGTCATGTCTTTGAAGGAAATGAAACAAAAATTTTGTGTATAACATACTTAAACTGACTCGTGTGTCTATGGGTTGGTTTGAGACAGTGAAGTAATAGACAACGTCATAGAGACCCGTACACATAGGTACATAATTAATATAAACTCATGTCCCACTGGGGTACAAGTAGGTAAAAGAACAAAGTGTCGTTATAATTAAAAAAGAACTATACCCTAAAACTCACAGCATTCATCCCCTAAAGTAAATGAATACTTAATGGTTAAGATTTATATGATTTTCTCATGGTTGCCATTGTCAATTCTGGACCAAATTGGAAAGCACCAGCTTTCAAATAAAATCAGATAATTATCAAAATAGTCGAAAGTTCTGATGTAACAAAAAAACATACAGACGAATTGAGAACCTGCTCCTTTTTTGAAGTCGGTTGTAAAGCAATTCAGGATCAATATCTGGAGATGGGCAGCACCATATCAAAGTTACTGCGAACATTAATCTGCCCACCAGCCGTAATGGTTATGGCAAAACCTCTCATTCAAATTTTGGCGTGGCTATCTGTAAGGTATTTGACAGACAGTGGACTGATCGAATGGCACCGTTTATCAATAAAGAAACACAAGGCCAAATTATTAAAACGTTAATAAATATTATGCTTTTAAGTTTTATAGGAGAGCCCAGAAACGATATGCATCGTTTTATTTGTAAATGGATAGTTAAATGACATTAGACATATGCAATTGTTCAAATTGTAGCCGTAAAAACAATACACGTCCGTCAAAGGCGTGTGAAAACTGGCCTCGTGCCCAGGACAGGGCCGGAGTAAGAAAGTGGACTTTATAAAAATGTTATGGGTTCGTCAGACTCAACGAATGTTGACTGATAGAGTACAAATTTCAGCCTTCTGGAAACAGCAGGAGCCAGGGAATTCCACTACTTACCATTGCACAATGAGGACTGTTAATTGCACTATATATAACCAAACAAAGGCAGTATTTCTCTATTGTATATATATTGATAAATAATAAACGCGTAACAATTCTATTTTATGTAAAATTTTCGCCCGGTAATAGTGTGTGTGCATACACGCGTCCTTATTTGAAAAAACTAATACAATATTTCACGTAATTGAAAGTTAAGTTAAGAGATAACAAACAAGTTGACTTCCGCGTTTATAAAATAAGTGTGCGTCCTAGAATGATTCCTGAAACAGTAAAACAAGACCTAAAAGATCGTCCGGAGCATTCATAGAGCAATCTTCATATACTTATTCTCAAGTATGCAGGGTCGAGCGTTCTTAAAACTTTTCTTCTATTTGTGCTCGTACAACTTTCTGTAGCCAACTTTCTGCACAACTAAAAGGTGGACTTGGATATCATCCTGTTATGTACTATATTATTTATTTGTTATGTAGTATGTGTGTGTATTTTATGACCCTGAAACTCTTCTACCCTTTGACATGTTTAATGTACGAATAATCCGGAATGAGGAAATCCGTAGACGAACTAAGGTCACCGATATAGCTCAACAAGTCAGTGAGCAGTGCCAAGTAATGAAATAATTGATGAATGAAGAAATTGCGTCCAAATTGACTTCACTTGACAAAGGATAAACGGTTTATTGATCTGTCATGATATGACGTGTAACAAGTGCCGTCAGTAAGTCGATAACAGTAATTAATACATTACGTACTCAATTATTTGCTATGGGAAAAATACACAATTAATTAACGAAGTATATGTCAATGTGTTGTTTAGGGCCAACACTCATTGCCATCAAAATATACGCCCGCATGAAATATACACCCTGTATAAGTCGTGTTACATGGGTGTTATTAATCAAGAAACAACTTATGTCACTTTCAATCTCATCATTTAAATAAATATTCATGAAAAATATATATATATCATCGGGGTTTTCTTGTGTGCATCTCCAAATTAGTATCTGGCGGCCAACTGGGGCACGGCGGGCGGCCAAACTATTCCAATAAAAGTTTAAAACGGCCTCCATTCGGTTCAACTAATATTAAATAACTGTATTACTTCCGGACTGGTGTGTAAGCATTTCATACATACTAACGCTTTCAAAAGAAGTGAAACGCTCTTGGTAGCAGTAAAAATAATTGCATTTAAATTTAAAATTATTATGTAAGAAGATCAATCTTTGACTACGAATAATCGACGATGTACTAGGTGTCGTAATAACTATTAATTTTCAACCGACTTCAAAAGAAGATGAGGTTATCATTTCGACTGTATGTTTTTTTGTATGTTACGCGATCATTCCCGCAATCATTAAGATCATACTTTAGAGGTGGTCTCATATAAATTTTATCAAAATTAATTTTTTTAGAAAATCAATAAAAAACAAAATATATACCCAGATAATTCTACCACAAAAGGTGAACATTTTAGGGGAGGAATGTTATACATATACTTTTATGGCAGTTGAAGTCGGTTAGGTATGCTGATCTTTAGTAAGAATTAAATTGGCAAGTGGAATTATCTACGAAGAGTGGACCGTTCTTCTGTTTGACTGATTGTAGGAGGTTGAAAACAGGAGTGCAATTCACTAAAGGCAAACATTTTTACAACTTCAAGACTCACACATGTATTTGCTGACATCATTCAATATTGATCCTTGTCGCCTGGAAAACTAGAAATATCGTGAGCAAGATCAGTGAGCCGTGAGATTGTAAGGATGCGTTGTCCTTAATGAATTGCAGACCAGGTTGTATAATTCGAGCGCACTTTCCCGTAATAGATGCCAGTAGAAGACCGAAAGGCTGGCTAGTTGACGTATTCCAGTCATTTAAAGTTCTTTTGGACAATCTATGACGTAGGTTCATCTCTAACATATCTATGCAGCTGATATCGAAGATGAAGCGATGTTAGCATACTTTTTTTTCGAATGGACTTGATGCGGTTGGTCCTGCGACCTCTACAGCTCAACCGGTACTATTACTACTAGCAACAGGCCTAAGGGCGCCCGCTCGGGCTCGTCCTCGGCTTAGGGCATTGCTTTGTGGTGAAGAGATCGGAGAAAATCGGCCCGGAATGTGCCGATAGTTGCAGTAAGCGCTAGGATTATTTCTCGTCGTGGGGAAGGTGTGTCATTGCCGTCTCCGCCAGCGGAGACGGTGTATTTGTTAAGTGTCGGTTTGGGGACGGATCGATAGTAGTTAGCATACAGAATGTAAGCAGACTAATAAACACAGGGGGAGCCCCGATTTGTTGTAAATAATTAAACGAAGACCCCGACCAACTCTCGACGAGATAATCTAATAAAGAAGTGACCGCAAGCTGTTCCTCAGCGGCGAGAGGTCAGCGAATGAAGTTCTTATTTGTGTATTAAGTGCCACTCTAGAGGTTCCAAGTTGGGAATGTTCGTTATAGCCTTTAATAAAGAGAGATACTCGTACTAGCAATATGAAATCATCGTAATTTTAAATGAGGTCAAAGAAGAAAAGTAATCTAATATATAAACGATCGTTACGAGAGGTCAGAGGGTAGATGAAGTAATTATATTTTGCGTTTCAATTGCCACTAGGGAGGCTTGGAATTGTTAATAGGTTCGGTATGTATTTGATTGCAAACTTGTAACAAACGGTGTTATATCAACTAAAGGTGCTTCTTCTGATTGGACGATTGTAGATGACAGAATCAGATCGTGTAGTTCAAGCGCAAAATCCTCGAAATCAAGTCCAAAATATTGAAATGCTATCGGTTTTACGATGGTTAAACAAGGCTTTGAAGTTTTCCATTCAACAAATCCTATTTCGTATCGTATCCAGCAGTGGAAATGGAAGTCGCAGCGCACGCGCCGGCGGCATGTATGATCTGTGGCGACGTGTATAGTTTAGCATTATTGTTGCAGAGATATATAGTAATTTACGAGTAACACTGCGGTACTTGTGCGATACTTCATTCTCTATCTATCATCGTAGGTTGTGTTTACACCTGGGTATTACTTATTAGAACCACGACACTTAACGTCACGACGACGACGCACCGTTTAACGCGTCACTTCACAAAGTTGCTAATATTCCATCCGTTAAGAGGGTATGCTGGTGTCAAAGCGCCCGTACAAACGTAGTCCAGTCATATTTTGAGTATTAAGCTATGAAAATCTATGAAATTTTCAAGACACAATTTAGAAACAAATATCTGTGTCGGTGGTGAGTCAGATTTTCGTTTAAATATATACTTCCAGAGTTACAGGGCGTCAAAGAATTGTATTTTACGGTAGTAAAAAGCCCCAACTTTGAACCTGATTTACAAGAGTATGAATCAATTTAGAACAATTTGGAAAAACCACCGACATCTGAAATTTTATTAATATACTGTATTGAAAAATAGCTACATAATATACTGAATCCTTCAAATGTTCCCTGGACTACGAAACATCCAAATAACGGGTGGATAACTTCGCGTAGTGTATGCTGTCTCACCGTGCGCGCTCGGGTAGGATAGGGCTCGGATAGGGACAGCTACAAAACAATGCAACCTTGAACGCGGCCACGTGGTCTAACCAACAAAGCCTCTTAAATAATAAACAGTTTCAAAATCACAGTGGCTCAAACAATCGAATGAGCTTATGTGATATATAAGGTTCTGAAATACGACCATTTATAGCGCTCTCTAATTATAAAAGCTAAATATATTTACACTCTAATTGAAATGCTAATTACAGACGTACAGAGCATCTATCAATCAATTAAATACACAATTATAAACAGTATAAAGATAAAAAGACATGCAAAATAGTTAACCTAATAAGAATTTACTAGATAAAAGCTGTTTTACTTCGTAACTCTATACATATTTGCAACCGACTTCAAAAAAGGAGGTTTTCAATTCGACGCGTATGGTTTTTAGATTTGTGTTACGTGATAACACCGCAAATAGTGAACCGATTTTGATAATTCTATTTTTGTTTGGTAGAACATACTTTAGAGTGCCATATGCGACCATATAAATTTTATCGAAATTGATTGATCGTTCTTTGAGAAAATCAACAAAAACCAAATATTTAAGGCAATTGAAGTCGGTTTTTAGTTCTTTTTGAACGCGTTAACTTCGTATCGTATCGACGTAAACGTTGGTAATTACTAAATGTCAGCAACAGTCACGCAGGATTGTCACCTTCAAGAAAGCAACAAAGCTACAAAGGGAAAGTGTAAAATTGTTTAACCGCTGTGTTTAAATCTTAGCATATAACCATATTTACTGTGGGCCGAATAAACAAGCTCAAAGTCACTCAGCGAGCAATGGAACGAGCTATGCTCGGAATTTCTCTACGTGATAAGGTCCGGAATGAGGAAATCCGTAGACGAACGAAGATCACCGACATAGCTCGACGAGTCAGTGAGCTGAAGTGGCAATGGGCAGGCCACATCGCTCGAAGAACCGATAACCGTTGGGGAGTAAAGGTTCTCGAGTGGCGACCACGTACCGGGAAACGTCTACCAGGCCGTCCCCTTACTAGATGGACCGACGACCTGGTTAGAGTCGCGGGGAGTCGCTGGATGCAGGTGGCTCGGGACCAGTCGATGTGGCGTACCATGAGGGAGGCCTATGTCCAGCAGTGGACGTTTCCCGGCTGATGATGATGATGATGATATTACCAGTAGGCATACAATGGAACAAGAATGTCTTTAAGAATACGAATCAGATTTTATTTCAAATATACCTAATACAAATATAATAGCACCTATAAACATGCATTATATACTAATGAACCTATATATGAACTCAGAACAAATTTGAACTGAAAATTAAATTTATAGTCTCCTACGTGTATCTCTTAATTATATAGCGGAACACTTCGAAAGAAAAACAACAACAAATGCCTAAAGAATCAACATTAGGCTTCACATTCCAAAAGCACTCTAAATAAAGATAATGTAAAAGTAACAAACGAGACATGTGAAGAATAAGAAAAGAAAGCCATCCATCGAAATAATTGATACAGCGAAACAATCGGCGAAGCATAATAAATCAGATTGTCAGATATTATGAACACAATTTGCGTAGTGGATGTGTCGCGAGTGATTCCGAACAAGAGGAGGATTATCCTCAATGCGTCGGATTACATTCTAAATTGACTCAGTGGCACACGGGAGGCCATATTAGCAACAGGCGGGTATAACAGTTTATTTGCACAAATTACGGAATTGCGCCTTTGTAACTGTGACGCGTAGGGTGGCCAGGAATAGTGGTGCGCTTGGGATTGAAACGAGAGCGATGTACGATGATAGCTTAGTACCATGGTCTCTATTTTTGATTCGCTCGTGTGACACGACTTAAGTCACGACCGACCACGAGTCGCATGAAAACAGGTTTGACCGTATTTTTGATTCATTCGCCTCAGGTGTTGCCGATATAACTTAAAATGTTTAATTTTTTCCGTTTTACGCAGACCAAAAAAAAACGATAATTCATGCAAGGAAAACGTAACGCAAAGTTCATAGAACAGTTCCTACTGTTGTTATCAATAAGTGGTGATGTCAGTGTTCGACAATGACGTTTAGTCTATCGCTCGCCTCCGCAAAGAGTGGTCCCGACCACTCGTTGCAGAAGAGCGATTCAAAAATATCAATTTTCGTAAGTCGAACGAAAATCAGTAGAAAGAGCGCTCGCGGCGCGTAGAGCGAATCAAAAATAGGGCCAATGAGCGCCCATTCACAATATTTATTTTTCCAATATTTTCTAGAACAAAACAGGTCAAATTGTATTTGTTGTATTAAATATAAATTAAAATGAAGCAATGAGATTTATATTTTTAATCGCTTTACAATGGACTTACAATACGGAGGTCCCTGTTTCGAATCCCATTGGGGATACCTATCGCTACTACCAAGCCGTGGTAGGTGATAGGGAATTTTCTATGTCCGCCTGGCTAGCTACCACCACGTAACCTAAATCTGCCTCCAAACAGCAGCGTTAATAGCACTGTTGTGTTCCGGTATGAAAGGTTCCTCATTAGATTGATTCTGGGTCTGATGCTTACCATGCAACGGCCTTATTGTCTCTTACCATCAGGTGAGATGAAGGCCACGTGCAAACTCAGACGTTTCTTTTTAATTCAGTTTAAAATCTTAAAGTACAATTTAATTTTTAAAGAGTTAGTTAAGTTTACGATATCGATACGCCCCTTTCGAAGCTCATATAAGATAACCCCTGTCTTATGAACTCATGGTAACCCTAGCCCCTCTTTGAGGATCGTAGGTGGGTGTCTGCGGGGAGCACCGGGGGCGCGGGGGGCGCGGTATCGATCGGACCGCCCGCCTTCCCATCCGAGCTGAGATTCACTTTTACGTCGCTTGGACGTCAATTACTGTAACACTGATAAAGATGGAGCTGCCAACAGTCATTTCACTGATTTACAGGTCGCAGCAATATTACTGAATCCGTACTTTTATAATAAGCCTAATAATGAATCACAGACACTGAGACAGAACAAATAAAAGACCATTTTGTCATGATGTTTTGTGTGCACGCCGCAACAAAAAATTAACTTCTATATTATTTTTATTTATTTATCAAACACCTAAATCGATAAGTTGTTTGTATGCCAATCATCAGACCAGAAAGTAACTAAATTTAACACATTTAAAAGACAACGAAAAAAAAACGAAACCGCCTTTAAAAATAATACGTTTGGATGATTCTTCATATGAGTTTAAACGTGAGAAATTAACAGTATTATTTAATAGAATAAATTATCTCTGGCTAATTATTGCCTTCTTACGACTAAACGGCTGAAATGATCTTGATAAAATAATAATAGGTGTATATTGCAAGCAATAAAAATGCACGTAGACTATACCATAGATGGAGAGAATCATATTTTTAACCTTAAAAAATTATTCCGTTGGAATAATTTCTGAAGTCAATGTAGAAAAAAACAGGAACAACAGCTTGTGAAAATATAAGGTTTTTGAATCAAGAAACAAACGAAAAGTTTATTTTACAGCAACATTGGTGTTCCCCAAAACTTGTGTTGCGAACCTTTGCATCGCAAAGCTTTTATAGAAGCGAAATCAACATTTAGCATTTCAGTCCTAAAGTAGGTCAAGGGCCTATTTTTATTAGAATGAATCTATTAAGGAAGCGTCGGTGGCGCAGTGGATAAGGCTCGGACTCTCAATCTGAGGGTACCGGGTTCGAATCCAGCCGTGTACCTATGAGTTGTTTTTCAATTCAAGTACATTATCCGATTGCTTAACGGTGAAGGAAAACATCGTGAGGAAACCTGCATGTCTTGAACAGGCATGTGAAGTCCGCCGATCCGCACTGGGCCCGCGTGGTGGACTATGGCCCATACACTCTCTGTAGGAGAGTAGGCCTGAGCCCCTGCAGTGGGGACATATATAGACTGTTGATGAAGGTGGCTTATGTTCAGGAGTAGACTTACGCATCTGATAACGATAGTGAATCTACCAGTTACGATTCAACTCAGAAATCCTCAAACAGATATCTTCAATCTAACGTTAACAACGTATAAATTAAAAGTAAACAAAAGCACTTAAACAAGATTCAACATCGCAATGGCAACCCGCAAATAAACAGGATTCCTTTAACTAAACTTTAAGGCCGTTCTCTTGGAGCAATTCCATTAGTCCGTTTGTTTATCGGTTCAGTCATTACGCTAATTAACTAACTACAGTTCAGACCGACGGTCTCCCTTTCAGACCAGCCGGGATCGTTTTGTTGTTTCCGAATTTGTGAATTAATTTCAGTTACGGCTCATAAATTAATCTGTTAACTGTATTTTGTTTGTGACAATATTGCCAACTATACCTCGTTCAGTTGAATATTTCTTTCCCAATATTTTTTTCCAATGTTTTTGTTGAAGTTTGAAAACAATAGGAACAAGTAATCATCATCAACCGGGAACAGGCCTCCCCCTGGTACGCCACCGTGAAGGATCCCGAGCTGCCTGCATCCAGTACCTCCCCGCAGCCTGTACCCGTAATGTTGGCTTGATAAAACTTTTAGGGTAAAGAAATGAGATCAAATACGGCCTAAAACAAATTATGGCCATGCCAGTTTAATATTATTCAATATAAATTTGGGATTCTTCTGTATTTTATTTTTAAACCCAAAACACATGCAATATCCATTCAAGGAATAATATTTAGCTAACTTCCAGTTAAATTTACAACTTAGTTAAACATAGTTTCGATTGTAAAAAGTGTTGATGGACAGGCGACTGTAAAAGTTCAAACTTTAAAAGGTAAAAACTTTGATTCAATTTTCAAATTAGTCGACGTACTAGGTCACTGAAAACACACCACACAACATCAGCCTACGATTACATAAGTGTAGTGCTAATATAAATTATAATTGGATGTTTTGTGTTTACATTCTAAATCGCGATAATTAATTCATAAAATTGACTGTTAACAAAATGTCAACCCCATGCCCTTTAGAAGTGAAAATGTGTTGGTTGTTTATGCAATAGCGAAGCGGGGGCTCAAATGAAATGAACGCAGAATTCGACGTCAAAGACACGCCGTAAAGCGTAGAGATTTCCCTGGAATTTCCCACTCGTATTTCACACAGATGAAAGCACGGGAAAATGCTTATTACAATTACTTTGAAACAGAGCTTTGCTCGCAGCTGCAGGCTCCTATGGGAAACCTATTTTGGGATCGAGATTTTTCCAATTAGTCGTGATTTTATGATGAAATAAAACCTTTGAACAATATTGTCTTAGTCTCTGATACAATTCCTATGTCATGTTGAGCTGTTGGAAGTTTTTAAAGCGGAACATTTTTATTAATTTTTCATCAAATTTAAATAGGTACCGTAAGTATCTAACATAATCTGTTTTAAATAAAGAAAACTGTCAAAAGTAGCAATAATTTAAGGTTTTACATGATTTTTTTTGCATTTTCAATGCATCATATTTACTACAAACTGTTGTTTTCCGAATAACGGAAATAATTAGGAATATAAAAAAATGCAGTAATTATGCTTAGTAGTTAACTTTATTAGCTTTTATTTGTCCTTTAATGCAGTAACGTCGGAACGGTCTATATATAGGTATAATAAAAATAATAATCAAGTCTTATAGATTTGTTAAGTCACTGGCTTCGGGAAAACTGTAGAGCGAAATAAACTGTTCGTACTCGAATAGCACATTTTAGACGAGTCTACGATCCTCCCTTCCTTTTTGAAACAAAATCCACTCAATTCAAATGTTTCTCTTAATAAGTTAAAACTCGCTAAAAGGCAGGTTTCCGCAACTCGACGGTGCGGCGTGTAGGTATTTGTGCCGCAAGACAGAAAGTTGTGACACGTGCCACTCCATCTCTTAAAGAAGGACCGACAGATTGTTTGTGTTCTTTTAATAAATTATTAACTTTATTACTTTGACTTCGACCGCGTCGAAACTAATTACGATTCAAATCGACTCACACATCAACTTGCCAAATTGATGAGATGAGATAATTTGTACGTCCGATATCCTGCGCGCTTTCGATCACGCCGGCGGGTAACGCCGTCAATGGAAGATTTATGACCTCTCTGCTTTGGGCGGCCATACTTTCCGGGTTTTCTGGGATCACTGGTTCATTTACTTTCGCTTCTTATATATTTATCTATATTATCATCACAGTACACCAGAATGACAGCTCCCGAGTCGCTTGCATTCATCGTCTCCCTGGGGCCTTTACATGGTCGCCAGACAATTTAGGGGACCGGATCGGTACACGTTTCCCGGTATGTATTCAACAGTCGAAAACTCTCTCTTACTCCCCATCAGTTATCCGTTCTGGCAAGCATAGAAAACGTTTCCGCAACATTTAAGTTAATGCAGGAATTACAATTTCCGGGACCGATATAATTTCATAAATACATTTGTGGTCACCCGAGGCCTGAATAAAGAAATCAAGTGTCAAAATTACAAGTCGCAGGCGCACGCCCGGAGCCTTTTTATCACGGCTTATTACGTCGGCCATTCATTTTCACTTTGTACCCGGCACTCGTCTCCTTACAATTTTTCTCCCTTTTGTATCTTGGAGTCGAGGGCCACTCGCATCAATACAAGGAGGGCTGTGCCGTGGCCGTGGGCGAACTCAATACCCCAGTTACTTGTTAGAATAACATCCATTTCTATTCAAACGTTTTCGTCTAATACCTTTCTAAGGATTTATTTATGTATTTTATCCAACTGACCGAAAGCAAAGGCAAATGTTTTTCGCCACTATGTTATGTTTGTCATTTTTGACAGTGCGTAAATCAGTGTTCCTGATGGATATCATTTTATATTTATGTGTCTTTAAATCAATAGACACTGTACGGTCTTTTGAACTACATATTTAACACACTGATGTTTACAATAGCACCTGACGGACTAACTGATTCTTATTAATTTATGTATTACATTGTTATTTGTTGTCTCTATTAAAATTGCTTATTACTTTATATCATTAAAAAAAGACAAATAATATAAATAAACATTGAACAAGCAAGCGTAGACCGACCCGGTTAATACGAGTATCCGGCAGGTAGACTGACCCGGGTATTATCCAGCAAGTAGACCAACCCGGTTTTTATCCCATTATCTAGACCTACAATTAAATTAGTAGCTGATTTAATTTGCAACGCGGTCCTCTTTAGTGCAAAACGCTGTTAAATTATTTCTAAAACGGGAGCGAATACATAAATGATCAAATTCACGGATTGACAGGTGGATTTTGCTGCCGGCTTCATAATTGCTGGCATTTCCAGCGATTCCAATAAGCTAGTTCAGAGATTCTTAAACTTGCATGCCCTGTACCCCTAATTGGTAATCATAACATCAGTTGAGTACATCATAAATGTTCTCGGTTTTTATATATAGAGATATATTTTGGTTGCAATTATATTGCAAGAAAGTCATTGAAATATTATATAATATGGGAGAAAAACTGCAAAGATATATTTTACATATTTATACCATACATCAGGTTGCCCGCCGCTTTGACCGCGTTGAAATAACATACTTCCTTAGTACCCTATAAATTATCAAACGGGTAGATTTTGCAAACTTCAAGTTTTATGTATTATGTATACAGAGTATACATATATCTTTCGTCTTGATCATATGTTTGATGATATCACAACTGTTCTTGTATTCATCATTTCATCCTGTTTAGATCAGTTGAAATTCTGTATTTATGTCGCGGGGAGAATGTGGCTGCTAGAGGCTCGGGACCGGTCACTGTGGCGATAGGCAAGGTCCTATATACAGCAGTTGATGTATTTCGGCTGGTGATGATTCGGAGTAACTTTAGGTTACTTCAAACGCATAGAAGTGTGTTGACGTAAATTTTCGCCACTATTGGCGTTGCATAGGCAAGAGGTCATCCATCCCCCCAAAAATCCATCCCCTTTTGTTATAAGGTATTGTTTGTCCCATCTCAAGAATGTAGTCGTGTACGTATGAGTAGTCTTGGGAGAAACTTGTTTTGACAGCGCGCATTATTGAGGATGCACCCTAATTTGGCCAGGGTTATATGCGTTTGAAGTTATCTAAAGTTACTCCAAATCATCAGCCGGTACTTTATAACAAAAGGGAAAAGTACATATTTATGAGATTGTGACCTCTTGCCTAAGTGGCGCCAACTAGTAATGAAACTTGTCCTGAACATGATTGGGATATGTATATCCCACTTTGAGAAACCCTAAGCTCTCACCCAGTAAGCTGCGAAACGGAAACTCGACGTGACAAAGTCCTTTAAGTCACCGACGACGGATTTACTAACTCAAGTAGTTTGCAAACTGAAGCGGGAATGAGCGGGAGACATCACAAAAATCGATATCCGTTTGGGAGGAAGGTCATGTCAATCAATTGGGATACAGAAGATCAAGAACATCATAAATGATGCCAGAGATAACGGAAGTGAATTTCAACTGTTGATTGGGGAGGCATAGGGTCAGTAGTAGTTATTTTAGGGCTCCGAACATCCGTTGCAAGAACGCAACCCTTATAATCTCACTCTGGTGTCTGAATGTCAGTCTGTCACATTATCACTTACCATCAGGTAAGATCATGGCTTAGCGTCCTTCTATTTCCAATAATATTAACATATATTATAGAACAATGATAGCGTTGCGCAGTAGCAGAAGATAGTTCCATGTGTACTGACGTACTTTCGACGGATATGACGTCATGGCTGTCGCAATATGTCCGCCGCACTGACACGTCATCCGAATGAGCGGGCATCATAACTGTCAATAGGACTATCTGAGCTGGTAACATGAAAAACGACCTATTTAAATCCAATTAAATTTAGAATTTCCAATTCATTCAATTTTCAATCCGAATGAAAAACGAAACTAAACAACTCTTGTGGTACCCCCTTGATGCTAAAATAGTCAGTCAAATTGGTAAAGCCTGAGATATAAACACTAATTTGCTAGTTTTAGTTTCGAATGTTACTTTTTAATGTAATAAATCGTAGCAGATAAAACATCCCCTATAAGCATGTACCTATTGTATAAGCATTACCGAAATAAAAATACATATAGGCTTTACGCTATCAAAGTTAACATTTAAATAATTAAATAAAAATCTTAATTTTACAATAACTCTGTTAACCAATTAGTAATAAGTCAGTTTAACTCCTTCACACTAGAATAGTATTTTCTCCACAGTCAGAAGTTTTTAGCTTATTTTTAATTAAATAAAAAAGATTCCGACGAATTGAGAACCTGCTATTTTTTGAAGTCGGTTAATTATAATTGAATATAAATGTAACTGAAATCTAATAACACAATTTCCAAAGCTGCGACCCCCTTTAGATCGATGCCATTTGATTTGTTCAAAGTGACTAAAGATTAGGACACAAAAGCCTGTCTTCGCCGGAAATTCCGATTTCCCTTCAATTGTTAAAGTCCGCAAAGAGAAAATCACGGAAAATCACTTGTTAAGGTTACCGAAACACTTTTATGCCACTTTTGATTTGCTCAGCCAATATCCGCTCGGCTTTTCATCGCGGGCCTTGAGTTGACGTGGATTTTGAGGGTTTACCGTATTGAACCGTTAACCCTTCAGAAGTGAGCCTTGAATAACTTTTCACGATAATGGTGGTGGTATTATGGAAATATGTACTGAGAAACGTGGCCTTTTACTGTAGTCCGTGGTTAGTTCAAAGGTATTTATTACGAAATCCGTAATTGAAAAATATGTGGGAGAAATAAGGCGTTACCGTCACTACACAAGAGGAACGCCAAGTGCAAACCTATGAAAGTAAATACTACTCGATATTACTCGTACCCGACCCGACATATGAACAAGTGTCGTGACGTTGCGAGTGCTAACAAAACTTGTTCATTATGTGTAACATCGCGCAATCATCGTGCTACTTTGATGGCGCGTCATATCTCTCCGATACTTGGCAGCTTGTCAAAAACGTCACGACATGACATATCGTAGCAGTTATATCAGTGGCTCTATGCTATTCATTGACATAGGGGAACCTGGGGCCCTACCATGACTGTTGTTTCGTTTTGCTTTCGGATTTGGTGCAATTTGCATGAATCCGAAATTCGAATTTCAAACAGATTTCGTTAGGTCGTGAATGACTGAATAGACACTTTCTGCGAATGTATGGAACTGCGAATGAGGTCCAGCCCGGATCTTATGTACTACGAATTTTGAAACGTCATTAGCAAATTAGTGTTTTCGATACGAAAACTGTGGACCCCGGCTGTGGTTTGATTAACTTCTAGTCTAGTCCAAAAAATATTGTTTTATTTCCCCTCTGGGTCGGAGGGTCAGATGGCAATCGCTTTCGTAAAAAGTGGTACCTACGGTGATGGATTGGGTTTAGGAAGCCGTCCCCGACAGTACAGTATTAATGATTAGGAACCTTAAAAGTAATTTAAATAATAATACACGACGTGTATATGAATACGCAGAAGCTTTACGTCATTGATCCTCGTATAATCTGATCGTAGGGTGACAATGTGAGAGACACAATTCCATGAAAAGTCAACTCAATGCTATCAATATTTCATGAATGGAACAGACAAAAGACACTTTTGCGCAGAGACTAAAGTTGACAAAGTTGCTTGGAACAATGGAACGTGCCGTTATAATGAACCCTTTGTTATTAAATATCGCAAAGTTTCAGGCGTAATAAAAGCAAAAACTAATGAATACAGTTGTAAGGTAAATTGTAATTTAGTTCTGGCGTAACATCACAAACTGAATGTTAAGTCTGAAAGATATTAAAATTTAAATAATAATTATGTTTTACGGTTATTCTCTTCATAATCGGATACATAAGTCCACTATTGGACTTGAGCCTCCCTCATAAATTGCCACTGATATTTCATGAGGCTTATCAGGCGGATTAGTAATCGCAGCAAGATGTTATTTTTATTTAAGAAAATGCTGCCCATTTGCTTTTTTGTGTTTGTTAGTCGTCTTTTACGATTTTACGCGATATGAGTGGTCGTATCCTAGAGACGAATCTCACAGCAGCATAGACCACGGTAAGTCACCAATTGTTTTGTTGAACTAAAATCATAAAAGCAATCGTGTTTTTTTGACAGTTTTCTGGTACTAAAAAATAAAAGTTATATGTGAGTTTCACTCTTATTATACGATTTAGTAGCCACTTATCTCCAGGTGAAATAAAAGCCATGTCCAAGACACGGATTAGTAAATAATATACAGACGGAAACTCGTCTAATAACTCGTGAGGTAAACAAAAATAAACACACTCGTGTAGCTGACACTGGCGTACGCTGCAGACGGCCGAGTGTCTGATGTTTGGTGTACTTTTGTATGATTATATATATTGTGTATAACAAACGAAATTGTCAGATAATGTACGAGTATCAACATACGTGCGTTCCGCGCCCAATATAACCATAAAAGAAAACGAAAACAAAATTTAAAGCGAAACAATTCTGCCTCAGTTGCCGCCCTCTTCTCTGATAATATTAAGTGCAACCCAAGACATTTTTATGCAAATGACGGCCGATTCGCAAGACACTACGGACGGTTAATTAGCACCGTTTTTAGCGGGTTTTTTGTGCCACAAAAGCCTTGAGAAAACGTTAAATGTTATGATACGAGGCAATTCGCGCGAAGTATAAACAAATTTAAATTCTATTTCTTGCTGGTTTTATTTTGTTTGAAATTGCGTTTATTTCTTGTTCATCTTAATAGTTAATATTTTGATTTTATAAACGTTCTATACAGTACTTCGAATATATTTTAGCTTTTAGATTCTGTAAATTTTAGTACTGCAGTGCATGGCAAATTTTAGTACTAAGTCCGTGCAACCTTTGCCGTCGTTAGAAATTGATGTAGATGTATCGTCAATAAAGGTTGACCTTATAATTAATTTTACTGCTGAATCCTCCCCAAAACTTCAATCAAAGCGTAAATTGAGTCTTGACATCTTTTTCAACCGACTCCAAAAAAAGGAGGAGGTTCTCGATTAGACTGTATTTTTTTATGCTTGTTGCCTTAGAACTTTCGACTGGGTGAACCGATTTTGATGATTATTTTTTATTTGGAAGCTGGTGCTGTGTGGTCCGATTTCAGTTTGGTCCAGTTATGACAATGACATCCTTTTAGGTCAATTGAAGTCGGTTCCGGTTCTTTTTGAACGCGTTAATTATTTAGCATCTTTGTACGAAGAAGTATGAAGAAATTTTGCAGAATATCACTGAGCGTTCTGTTTAACCATTCGAAAATATTAGCATGCTCAGCAGAGATGGTTTTGTGATATATTCCTGCGGTACAAAATTCGACGCTGCTATCCGTATCTATAGAATTCATAGTCGCTACAAGATCAATTGGAAGGTATGTGATGGTGTTATTCGAAAACCGCAGTGACAAAGAGCTTGTTTAGTAAATGTAATATATCAAATATCATATAAGCATAATACATAAACTACATGTAAACACTATCGCACGGAACATATCGGCCGACACAAAGCCACGTGGCAGCGAGGCGGTGCGGCGCGGCGCGTGGTATTTATAAATAACTCACTCCAAACTGCCTGCAGTTACTATCGCTAGTTAGAATTCCGTTCAATTCAAAAGTTATTTGTTTTGTAACATTGCCCCACTTTTCCTGGAGATAGTTGTTCAAACGCGTCGGATTTCGGGAAACTGATACTTCAACTCTTTGTGTATTATTTTTTGTCGACATTACTTGCTTCACTTTGACTCCTAGGCAATTTCAAAAATCATTACTGATGTGACACATTTAATGCGGTCGGGCAGACCGGCTGTGGCCGTGGTGACGCACAGTGGTGCAATTTTATATGCGAGGGTGGAAAATATTACAAATCATTGTAAATGTTTTTCGCTACCAAAATATTACTTTTTAAGATTTAAGACTTTTTAAGAGACTTTGAAAAATACCTTTACTCTTTATTTAATTTATTTTTGAAAGCCTTTTTTAAATTATAATTAAAATACAAGAAATGAAATTATACACCAATATATAAAGATACCGAAAGATATCGAAGCGTCGGTGGCGCAGTGGATAAGGCGCGGACTCTCAATCTGAGGGTACCGGGTTCGAATCCAGCCGTGTACCTATGAGTTGTTTTTCAATTCAAGTACATTATCCGATTGCTTAACGGTGAAGGAAAACATCGTGATGAAACCTGCATGTCTTGAACAGGCATGTGAAGTCCGCCGATCCGCACTGGGCCCGCGTGGTGGACTATGGCCCATAAACTCTCTGTAGGAGAGTAGGCCTGAGCCCCTCCAGTGGGGACATATATAGGCTGTTGTTGATGATGATGATATAAAGATAATAATAGTTTTCTACTCAAACAATCTAAATGTTTTGTTTTTGTTTTCGCCCCAAAAAAATATTACTTTTCGATTTTGAGCCATTTTTACCAGCACAAAATTACTGGCATGTGACCCTTCCCACGCCATAGGCTACGTAAGCACCAAATAAGTCATTTTGATCGATTAGTTCAAAATTGACAATATTAAACATCAACATTGATGAGCTCTAAAACAAGCTAACTTCACACCGAACTCTAGTTTCTCTTTAAAGACCAGTACTTAGTAACTCTATTACACGTCATCTGCCAGAGTTCCCACTGAAGTACACCAGAAGAGACGCTCCACCGTCAGTGACAGTTAATTAATAGCACGTTGAATCTCCGCTTCGTAGTGATGGGAACAGTAACGACAAACCAGACCCGGCTCCTGTGCAAAACAAATAGAAAAAATGATGTCCGCGTAGACTAACTTTTAAACCGCCTCCGTGGCCTAATGGCCAAATATTCGATTCCCAGTGGGGGTGGTACCTGTCGGTACTCGATTTGGTTGGTGGTATTTTTTATGCCTGTGCCATGTTACCTAAGTCTGCCTCCTAACAGCAGTGTTAATAGCACTGTTGTGTTCCGGTATGAAAGGTAGCAGAGCCATAGCCTCATTAGCTCGAGGCTGTTGGGTGCGCACTCTTACCATCCAACGGCCTTATCGTCACTTACCATCAAGTGAAATGAAGGCCAAGTGCAAACTCATCATACTTAAAAACACTGGACATTTTTAGCTATTAACCACCCTTCACGTTTTAGTGAATCAAACAGAAGAGTAGCGGTGTTTCGCCCTATTTTTTTCTTCAGTTTAAAAGAATAACAGCTATTAAACACGTGTAAAGCATTCAAAACAAGAGTAAACTAAGACTAAGATAACGTTCACTTAGACGCATACATTGCCTACCTAATTTGTTCAAAAAATAATAGCCATTCATAATAACAATCATTTTATACAAAAAGTCTAGTTCGTATTTCATTTTACGCATAAAGCATTTCGCAGTATCATTCATTCGGCGTACAGCTAAGGAGTGGAATCCCCTGGCGGTTTTAGCATTTCCTGAGGCCTACAATCCAAACATCTTCCATTGAGAATGAATAAGCTTCGTGTACAATCGGTTCCATCATGCCAGTTAGCATGCGGTCTTTCCAAACCATTGGTTCCCAAACCATTTTGACCAGAGACCACTAGGACTTTTAATAAAGTTCAGGGACTTCAAAAATCTGAACATTGACTTTACTTTGAACCTTTAGTTACGTATTGTTCTTTCTTGCGTCCGCGGTGTCACCACTGTCTGTGTAAGTAATAATTTATTATTGTAACTTCAATTGTGTCCTCACGAACCACAGTTTGTATGGACCACTGATCTAAATAGATAAGATTGGCTTTAGAATAGTGGAGCCCTAATTCTTTGATTGTGGTAAAATGCAACTAAGGGATAATACAAAGAGGAACAGCAGCACTACCCAGGCGTAGATATTATGACAAATCTCCTCGTCGTAACCTCAATTTAGGTGAGTAATAAAATAGGTTTAAAAATACCCCCAAAAGCTAGCACATCCCTATTTGGTTTAAAGCTTACTCACGTCACTGAGTCTCGGAGCTCCAACTTTTGATTACGACTATTCGACAAAGGGACCGGTTCCGCGAAACTCTCGAATATTTGTCATTTTGTAAAGCGAACTAAATAATTCTACTGAAGGACCTGAGACCTGCGTTTAAGTCTCTTAAATCGACGATTGGGAACTTCTCATTGCTTCTCATTTTTCAGTCAAAACGTTACTTTTTGTGTGCTCCTAAGACGTCCATATTTCATACCAGTTAAGATAATAATGCTGTATTTCCGCTGGGTGTTCTAGGTAGTAAAAAGCACTGTGCTTCATATATAACTTAGGATCTTACTCTGTTACCTTTCATACCGGAACACAACAGTGCTTATACAGGGTGGTCCAAAATGTGACGTCCAAAAATTTTTTTTAGATTCCTTACACCTGGGTGTATCCGAAAATACCCCATGTATGTTCCGCGATTTTTTGTAGTTTAGAAGTTATGATTTTTTAAATGTATATTTCGAATTTTCTGCCGGAGCGACTTAAAATAATCGTAACTTGTTTAATAGTAAGGTTTTTTTATTTATTTTTTCTCGAAAGTGATCGTCTTGAATCACCCTTTCTACTTTATTATCAACTACACAACGTTATTCATTACAAGTTACCGAAAAAAGGGACGAAAGTAAAAATTTTAGGTTTGAGTTGAACGGAGCCAAATTTTCAAAAATTTCTTAATAATACAAAATTAATGTTTCATTGGTTCAAACTAATTTTAAAAACTCCAGCAGTTTGTCAGCTTACCAAATAATAAAAAAAAAGTTGTTCTTAATAGGCGATTTTACGACGAAATTGGCTTCAGAACTTAGTTAGGTGAGAATTCATAAAGAAAAAATTTTGTCAAAAAAAAATATTAAGCTTATTTTGTTTTCATTTTTATGGCCTACATTAGCAAGGCATCATCAAAAGCATTCAAATAATTTCAAATTGAACGATCAGTGACACATTAGAAAACATTTTATTTTAAAAAAGCTTAGTTTAGTTTTTATTAATACGGTTATTTTGGTTTATTTTTAGCATCAATAAAAGAAAACACAAATTAAGTTCAACTACTTTATTAAAGAAGATTTTCAAAATGACGCCCTTCAACTTCGATACACAATCGGCAACGTCTTAAAAAGTTATCTTTTAGTCTGCGGAAAGCGCTTGAATTTTGTCTGACTTTCGTCGCTGCTTCTCTCAATTTTCGTCTCAGTTCTTCTTCGGAGTTAGTTTGCTGAGCATAGACAACTTCTTTGTAGTAACCCCAAATAAAAAAATCTATTGGGTTCAAGTCCGGTGAACGTGCAGGCCATTCGATTGGGCCGCCACGCCCAATCCATCTGCCCGGGTATGTTTCATTAAGGTGCCCCCTCACTTGGCGTGCGTAATGGCAAGGAGCACCATCATTTTGGAATATCATGTGCCTTCTTGTTTCCAAGTTTACATCTTCCAGCAATTCAAAAAGGTTGTTCTGCAAAAAGTTTAGATATGTGTCTCCATCCAACCTAGACGGCAGCTCGAAAGGCCCAATCAGTTCTCCATTTACAATTCCCGACCACATGTTTACGCTGTATCGATGTTGAAAATTTGATGCTCTTGCAAGGTGTGGGTTTTCAATTTCCCAGCTGTGATAGTTATGGATATTAAATACTCCAGTGTTTTCAAAACGGGATTCATCGGTCCATAAGATCTTATTAAAAAAATCTGGGTCTTCCTGACACCTTTGTATCATTGTTTCGCAGAAAGCAACTCTTCTAGGGTAATCTGAAGCTTGTAGCTCCTGAACGCGCTGAATGTGGTAAGCGTGGTAGCCTTCTGAAAAAAGAAAAGGACTATTACTCACCACCTAGGCAGGAAGAAGTCTAATACCTGGCATTGTATCTGTGATTTATGTTTTGTGTAAATAAAAAACAAAACGACATACCATTTTTCAATATCCTTAGAACTGAGGTCCGTGGTATTCCAGTCCTTCTGGTTATTGCTCTGGAACTCGTAGAAGAGTCTCTTTCTACAGCTGCGATGACTTCATCTCTTCTGTCCGGATCTACTCTGGGTACTCCTTCGTGCCTTTGGCTACGACCGGGGATACGCCCGGCCATCAGCGTATTATGAGTATTAATAAATACCCTATGGTCCGGGTAATGGTCCAGTATTTCTCCTCGCCGGTCCAGTTGTTGACGATATAGCCTTGCGGCTAAATGACCGTTTCCTTTGGCCATACCATAGTAAAAGTGCATTTCTGCGTACTGGCTTAGACTAAAATTACTCATGTTGCCGTCAGTAACACAAGCACAAGTCAGTCGTAAGGCAAATCGGAGTCCGTAACACAAGCACAAGTCAGTCGTAAGGCAAATCGGAGTCCGTAACACAAGCACAAGTTAGTCGTAAGGCAAATCGGAGTCCAGTAACAAAGCGAAAGTAGGTTCAAAATATCGGTATCGGAAAGAAGCAACGTCAAGTAGTATCACACGCGATGGAAGTGAGTGAACGACTAGCGGACGGACGATACAGTGAGATGCTACGGAGAATGTATGGGGAGAGGGGGGAGAGGGAAGTGCAGGTAAAAAACCCCTAGCGCGCACGGCTGACTTTTGTGGCCAAGACAGTAGGTCTTTCTCTTTCGTACTTCTACGCAACCATAACAGTGCGAAAGAGAAAGACCTTACTGGCCTGGCGCCTTTTGAAACGTGTTATTTATTGCTTTGTGTCATTGTGTGTGATTGGCCTTGAAGTAGATTTTGGTTTAATTCTAGCTTTCATAATTTCATGTCTAAAAACAGAAAATGAAATGTGTCACTGATCGTTCAATTTGAGATTATTTGAATGCTTTTGATGCCTTGCTAATGTAGGCCATAAAAATGAAAAAAAAAATAAGCTTAAACATTTTTTACGACAACATTTTTTTTTTATGCATTCTCACCTAACTAAGTTCTGAAGCCAATTTCGTCGTAAAATCGCCTATTAAGAACAACTTTTTTATTATTATTTGGTAAGCTGACAAACTGCTGGAGTTTTTAAAATTAGTTTGAACCAATGAAACATTAATTTTGTATTATTAAGAAATTTTTGAAAATTTTGCTCCGTTCAACTCAAACCTAAAATTTTTACTTTCATCCCTTTTTTCGGTAACTTGTAATGAATAACGTTGTGTAGTTGATAATAAAGTAGAAAGGGTGATTCAAGACGATCACTTTCGAGAAAAAATAAATAAAAAAACCTTACTATTAAACAAGTTACGATTATTTTAAGTCGCTCCGGCAGAAAATTCGAAATATACATTTAAAAAATCATAACTTCTAAACTACAAAAAATCGCGGAACATACATGGGGTATTTTCGGATACACCCAGGTGTAAGGAATCTAAAAAAAATTTTTGGACGTCACATTTTGGACCACCCTGTATATTACATCTTATATTTCCTGCTTAACATGTTACACCTATAAATAAAAGATTGTAGAACATAATAAACACCTGTCGCTTGTTAAACGAACGAAATAATTCTTGTCTTTGAAATCGCCGAGCATTTCACTCATTGAGACATTAATTTCTAAATGGTGACATTTGACGATTAATGTACAGGGTGCTTTAACTCACTTTTTAAATTATACTTCTCATCAGGAAAATTGAAACAACTTGCAAGTTAATGTTTTGTAAGGATTATATCAGAAAATGTGTATATTTAGGAATATATGTCAAATGTCGTTTAATAGTGATCTGGGGGCACGGCAGTGCCCCCAGACCAAGTCGAGCAAGAAAGCGTCACGGCCGTACCATCCTTTTCTCGAAGCAACTCAGACCATTTTCGACCAAATACTAAGGTTAATGTTCTAAATTCAAATTAAATTTTCATAGGTTTTTCTGATAATCCTAACAAAACATAAACAGAAGGTTTGCTATTATTCATAATATCACATGGTGTTAAATGACAGATGTCAAGGATGGCACATGCTCGTTTACAAATATCCTATAGCTGTAGCCTTGAAAAGCTAAAAATGTTAGTGCTCTGCAAATAAAGAAGCTGAATACAACCTACACAAATGGGGAATTAGGAACTCGCCTAGTTGTGACTGTGGCGCACAAACAGACCACTCAACACACAGTTGAAGAATGTCCAACAAGAAGATTTGGTGGGGGTTTAGAAGTGAAAAGGAATGGCTCCTTAACCTAGACATTAAATTATAACAACTATGCAGGACTATAAGCCGAGGGTTTAGAAGTGAAAAGGAATGGCTCCTTAACCTAGACATTAAATTATAACAACTTTGCAGGACTAAAAGCGAAAATAAAAAAAATAGTACGAGGTATTGAATGACGATATAAGAGAAGAGTCAAGGAACAATCTCATGTTCCCAAGACTCAGGCAAACATCTCGAGAGAGGGACACCGCAGTTTTAAATCGTATGATGGTAAACCAACAATATTGACATTTGTTCTGCGTCGAGGTATGCGGCATAATTGGCTGTATCTTTTATTGCGTTGACTTAGAAACCTGATTTTTTCACAGATCCAAGGGACCTCACCCTTAAGTATTTGATATCAATTTCAACTAGATACCTCCAAGTTTTCCTGAGAAAAAAGGTCTTGACAGATGTACAAGAAAGTGATCCCTTAAGGGTTCCAAAAGTTATCAACCGTTTCACCTTCTTGAACAGCCTGTTAACAAGCGTCTGATGACGAAACAAGTTGAAAACAATAGAAGGCATAGCGTCGTGTCGTTTTGCGTAGGCTCCAAGCAGCGCACGCGCCGCCGGCCCATTTGCAATGTCGACGTCGCTTTCTCGACGGTCTCTAATGACATGGTTAATCAATTCTCTATTGCGATTGCTTGTTTTGATTGTTTTTGGAATATTTATTACTCCTACAAGACACACTATAGCATAATCAGCTCTATCAGTGTTTTATATTATTATTTAGGTAGGGGCGTGTGTATTAAAGTTTATGACATCTCAATAAATATCACATTGTTATAGATGTCATTAACAGCATGCATCATCACATCAATAGCCATGTCCCCACTGCAAGGGCTCAGGCCTGTTCTCCTACAGAAAGTCTATGGGCATAGTCCACTACGCGGGCCCAGTGCGGATTGGTAGACTTCACATACACCTTTGAATTTCTTCTCAGGAGTGTGCAGGTTTCCTCGCGATGTTTTCCTGCACTGAAAAGTCAATTCTAATGATTTTTATCATTCCTACATAAATTCCAAATTGGAACTCACTGGTACGAGCCAGGATTGAACCCAGACTTTGATTGTTCAAGGACTGACCCTCAACCCAACTGAGCTACCACGGCCGAGTTAATAGCTTCTTCCCGCAGCTTCACCCGCGTGGACTTTAGAATGCAATCCGTGGGAACTGTAGCCTGTAAAATGTGACCTATCCTATCCTTCCTTGACCTTTCAAATATCCCCTACAACTTTCTGTTAGGTCATGAATGTTGGAAAAAATGATATTTTTGTGTGAATTTATCCCATGTTTTAATAGTTATTCTGCTATTTGGGACGGAGACAAATACAAGAAATCAAAACCATGAAAATCGGTCCAGCCGTTCTTGAGTTATAAGTGTTCGAACAAACCCGACATTGTTATATATATATGTATTTGTATCAAATTTCAACAAGAGCGTGCCTTTGTTCAAGGAACGGGCTAACCTAAGTCATTTTAAATAATCCAGAGAATAATATGACTTTAGCTTGAAGAAATTGTGCAGTACCTTCTTAACTATTTACGACCATTAATTTAAACAAAATGCTGAGTATAATAATTAGTTTGTTAATGAACCGAAAACACATGTCGTAAACCAATTACCTTTCTAACGTAAGTATAACGAGATTAACATAATCACCGTCACATAATAATGTTTTAAGCTCATTTTAAAACATGGCGGGCGGGTGGCGCGCACCGTCCGACCTTGTTCAAGACTCCGTGACGTTATAACATTTTATGAACAAGTAATTATGAGCAATAATAGTTTGTTTATTACACAACGGACTTGCACTTGGCCTTTGTGTAACCTGATGGTAAGTGACTTTAAGGTATCTTGAGATAAACTTGCTTTTCTGAAGTTTCCAGTAAATGAAGCAAGGGATTGCCATGTCCTCCGACTAAGATAAAAATATTAAGGAGATCGGTAGCAGCATCTACCTATGTAACAACAACATCTTACTGCGATCGCCAATCCACCTGCCAAGCCTGGTGATTATGGCAAATCATCTCATAGAAAGTCTGAGATTGCGATCGGTGAGAGTGGCTGCTGTTATGCAACCAGTCGTGTTTTTATGCATAATCAATCAATCAATCAATCAATCATTTTATTTAATCAGAATCAAATAATTCCATAATGTGTTAGTATAGTTCTAGCCTAAGTTAGTAGTACATTTTAAAAATAAGAGTTATCAAAGCATTCATAAAAATAATAATAATAATAATAAATGTCAAATACAAAATATCAAAAATGTCAAATACAAAATGTCAAAAATACAAATAATGCTATTAATAATACTGTTATTGACTAACCAACCAATAATGTGGTCCAATGCACAGCAATTGGACAATCGTGCCTGCCCCCGATCACTCTCAGGATGGTGTTGTCGCTGCCGTGCACCCTGCTCATCAACGAGGACACTTTCTTTCGGATGATCGCGTGGAATCCATCCGTGCGTGCCTCGGCGAACATTCCGGACGCGCTACAAAAGCGCGGCAACCCCAACAACATCCTGAATGCATTGTTATACTGGACTCGTAGGACATTGTGAGTCTTCTGCGTGTACCTAACCCACAGGTTGCTCGTATAAAATGACTGACAGAACGCCTTGAAGAGGGTGATCTTCACCTGCTCTGTACAGCGAGCAAACCTGCGGGCAAGCATGTTACTTCTGACTGCCAATGCCCTACGCTCCCGCTCAATGTCTAGGTCGTCCTTCAGGTCCTCTGTTACGACGTGGCCCAGGTATTTAAACTGCTTGACTCTAGCCAAGGCAGTTCCGTAAAGCTTGACCGGTGGGACGTCTCGCGGAGTGCTGCTGCGTGCGGTAAAGACCAGGAGCTCACTCTTTTTGGTGTTGTACCGCAACCCGTTAGTTGTTGCATAGGCTTCACACACATACAGCAGCCTTCTGAGAGCCCCGATCGACGGGCTCAGCAGCACCATGTCATCTGCGTAGCTGATGTTGTTGACGTTGACGCCATCGATAGAACATCCCGCATGCATGCTGCTGAGCTCGCGGACCAGCTGATCCATGTACAGGTTGAAGAGCTTCGGAGACGTCAAACCCCCCTGCCTAACTCCGCACTCCAACCTGTACTCGTCCGAGCTCTCCTCCGCCCAGCGCACGTAGTTAACCTGGTTGTCGTACCAGTGCCTGAAGATACCGACGAGCTCCGACGGGAGACCGGTCCCAGACAGCTTGTCCCATAGAATCGGGTAGGACACCAAATCGAAAGCCTTAGACAAATCCAAGAAACACGCATACACTGGGGTGTTTCTGTCCGTGTAGTATCTAACGGTGTGCTTGAGGGCCAAGATAGCACTTTCAGTCGACAGACCAGCCCTGAACCCGAACTGGGCATCGTGCAGGCTTAAGTGCTTATCTAAATGCCTGTCCAGCACGCCGTCAAACACTTTTGCTGTTATGGTTGCTAGCGAAATGGGTCTGTAGTTGCTCTTATCGGATATATCTCCCGTCTTGCTTTTGACAATGGGTACGACCACTGTTTTCATGAAATCAGGAGGCAAGTACGAGTGTCGTACACATAGATTGTAGAGCAATGCCAGTGCTCCGGGCAAGTGAACCCCCGCATGTTTAAAATGCTCCACGCTGAGCCCGTCGTGTCCCGGTGATTTCCCCCTGGTCATGCGCGCTATCACCTGCGCCACCTCCTTTGCGGTGATCAGCAGCGGTGGGGGAGCATCACTAGCCTCGACCTCGGAGGACCGACTCTCAGGTTTGGAGCTCGATACAGGCTGTGACGGGACACGAAAATGCTCCTTAAACATGTTAGCCACGGCTTTAGCATAATGAGCCAATTGTAAAATTGGCCTTCGTCTGGTCTGATAGTAGTGACGATGAGGCATCTGCATTTATTACCAGTAGGTTCTCTGAAGTTGTCCCGCTACTTGCCTGCCGAGAAAATACTTCCTAAAAGTTTTTTTACTCATACAACTGCACCCCGAGATTGTATTTGTAAAGGAACTTATGGCAAGGAAACTCAATTCGCGGGACAAATTCAGCGGAACCACTTTTCTAGAAGCTTCAAAATAATGACGCACGGAAAAATCGCATATCAAGGTTGGACAAAATCATGATTTTTGAAAAAATCTTAATTAATCAGATTTTGTTTCACTTTCATCATACAGTTGCTATATTAACAGATTCCTAAGTTTCTAAAGAGGTATAAACAAGCAATGAAAACTTTTTGGCATCCCGCTCAGAATTGATTATGGCCTGTAGAAATAAGCTGTTGCCCGCATCTTTGGTAAATTACCCTTGTCCTATTCCGGCCCTTCAACTATCCATATAAAAAATCAAGTCATTCTGCCCTCAGTTACAACGGGAAGGCAGAACAAACAAACACAAAAACAACCGACCTCACTTTCACTTAATATTGGTACGGATGGATGGATTAGCTTATTTTATTGTTCAATGGCGTAAATTATCAAATATTCTTTGTTTTTATATATTTTGTATTGTATATATCCAATATATTTTGTAGTTTCATTATCATTCTTAATTATTCTACAGCGTAGAACACTATACGAGTGTCTATGGTATAACAAATGTTACAACTTCACTACACCATAAAAATTTCTTTCCAGATTTTTTGCGAAAGGAAATTTTGATCATTTTATTTATCAAACTATCAAGCGTACAAATGACGAATAAAATTTTGGATTTGAATACATATTTGTAAACCCAATCATTCTGTAATGGTAAACAGGAACCCTTCTCAAAAGTTACAATTTAAACTTTAATTTAAAAACTCTCCCGACCTAAAAAAACTTTTTAGAGACCGCAATTTGTATTAGTAATAAAAAATAAAGTACGAATCGCATATAGTTTATTCATATAGAGGGGTGCTTAAAATTCAAAATGGCTGAAAAAGAAAACAGCTTTAGAACTGATAGTAATACAGCTGGTAATAAAAATAGCACATAAAATTTAATTTACTGCCCAATACACATTAGCGAGGCAGTAAATTAACCGGACAGGTAACTTGTAAGCCGTACACCATCTTTCTTACCCAACCAAGTACCGTTTTACAAAGTTACCTCTTTGAAGTAAGTTCCATGAAGCCTGTGAACTTTAAGTATTGCAAATGGAGCTCAGCGAAGTAACTTGCTGGTTTAAAACATTTTTCAAGGAAAATTTCTTAACTCAAAAACATTGTAAGTGAGTCGTTGAAAAGAGAATAGCGTTAATAAGATTTCCTCTTGTTGAAACGTTACAAAAATTGTTAGGTCGAGTCAAACAAGGACTTCTTTCTGGTAGATGCAACTCTTGGAAGTTAAATTAAGAGTGTGAAAAGAATGGTACCTTTTTACTGTGTCGAGTTGTCAACAATCTGGGTTTCTTTATGTTATTTGAATTAATAATATATTAAATATAAAAGAGTTTTATTCACCACAATTTTACAGATTCTCAATTGTACTGTTTTGACAGGTGATGAATGGGCAAAAAGTTAAGCTCATGTCTTCATGATCGAAGGTCAAGCAGACGCTGTCATTCTACTAGTCATATGAGTTTCCTGGAATATCTAAGTATAAGGAATCTTTAAAAATTGATTTTAACAAGCAAAGCTATTGAAAGTTTCAGAAAGTTTCAAGAATTCCTACGTCTGAAAGAAAAAGATTTTTACTCATCACGACGCTCCGGCTGAGCGCCATCCGCGCTCGCCAATTGTCTGCGTGAAGTTCTAAGTCGCAGGACCAACAGCATCAAGTCCATTCCTAAAAAACCTCATCACGACACGCCCCATCACAATAAGTTAGATGGTATAAGCTGGTATTAAGTTCAACCCATTTGAAAATGATACCTTCAATATTGGATGTAATATAATTGGACAAATAAATTAAATTAACTAGATTGCGTGAGCGCCACCAATAAGGCTTTCCACAATAAAATTATATCAAACGGCACAAGCTTTGATTTCAATTAATGGAGTCATTATTCACTACAAATTAATGTAATTGTTTGACCAGTTCAAATTGGCCGCGGTGTAAATTCACTCGTCATTTCGTGGTAATTGATAAGAATAGTGGGAACAGTGTTCACAGATGAAATAGTTTTCTGCTCAGAGTAAAGCAGTGTGATTAATTTAAAATTTAATTAACAAAGCCAACAAAGTAACGCTAAGGTAGTAGGATGGAAAGCGTTCTCGTCCAGAAGCCTCAAACTAATTAAGTGCTTAATGTTTTTTTCCCTTATCCTTTTTAAAGCCCGTTATTTTGTAAATAATTTAGTTCATTGTAGTTTGTTAAAGTTTCCTTTTGTGTATATTTAACAGTAAATACATATTCTTATATAAATATATAAAAAATTAAGTGCTTTCTTTGTTACATTTCGTACCGGAACGATTAGTGCTAACAAACACCGGTTTGGCAGCAGACAAAGTAACATGGTGGTAGCTAGACTGGTGGTTGTAGAAAATGCCCTACCGCCAACCATACCGATCGGTACTTCCACTGGGAATCGAACCCAGGATATTTTGATTGTAAGTCCAAGCGTGTAGCCACAAGACCCCGGAGGTGGTTAATTACAGAACCATCCGGTCTATGTTTCTCACTACTATGGTTTTCATCATCAAAATGTCATCACATCACGTTCAAAAACATATTCAACTCATTTACTGAGTCGCGATAAAACTTTACACAAATATATACATAACAGAATGAAGCGTAAAGTTAAACGCGTCAACAATTTATCAACGTCTAAAAATAAACGTCAGTTCATTCATAATACAATTAGCTGAACGAAACAGGCAAATCGCGACAAACGGTCATAATTTATAGGAATAATGTCACACGACGTTGAAGTGCAATCGATTGAAGGCAAACTGACATGACAGTCGCAGAGTAGTGATATCAAAGACACAACAGCAAGCAATCAAGCAACAAGCAAGGAGTTTATGTACTAAATTCCTAGATGCAAAGCTATGAAAGCCTACTGTCATATACATACTAAAGAGAATATATGTAGCTAGTATATAAATAAATCTGTCAAAATTGTTAACACGACTTTTTTGTATGTATGGACTGCCATGTTTTATGAGAGACTAGCTTCCGCCCGCGACTTTGTCCGCGTATACTTCAGGATGTATTCTACTTGTTCGATAGTGCAGGCGACGTATATGACAAATTATTATACAGCATAAGGTACAAAATAAGTTTGTATATACGAATTTACATATTCTATGGTCGGTTGCTAGGCAACGCGTTTTTGTTACGCCAAAATTGCCCATGTAATCCCACTAATATTATAAGTGTGATTTTGTACAATTTACACAATATGTATTTATAAACTATAGCCTATATGTTATTCTGATGTATAAGCTATATTATTGTAAAGTTTCATTCAAATCCATTCAGTAGTTTTTCCGTGAAAGCGTCACAAACATCCAAACATCTAAACATCTAAATATCCAAACATCCAAACTTTCACATTTATAATATTAGTAGGATTAATTTCCACCTCTTCCAATCCGTCTGTTGACACCTGAGTAGTGAAAACGCCTCATTACGAATACAACAACAAAACATCCCAATCGTTCGAGTCGTTCTAAAGTGATCTTTCGTGCGGCAATTGACTTTTATTTATTTAAAAAAAGCCTTTATTGCTGCTATTTCCTTACAATTAATATATACATGCCTACTTACTAAACACTTAATTGATTTAATATATTTTATTTATTTCAACTATCGGCAACTGACGCTTGTCTGTCGACAAAGGCCTCCTCTAAAAATTTCCACGTGTTCCTGTCTCTTGCTGAACGGGTCCATACCGGACCAGCCACTTTCTTGAGCTCATGTTCCCATCTTTTGCTTTGTCTGCCTCTATTTCTTTTACCATCTCTTTAACCTATTTCATTTATTACGACAGATTAAATAGTACTATCTGATTCCGAACCACGAGATAAAACCAGGCTTAAGCTCTTATAACAGGCTCTGCTCCCTTTTCACGGAAACTTCGTGAGCTCCGGTGACTCAGAGGATAAATCGCGGAGTCTGTCATTATTGTTACCATCTGCATAATTCGGCGTTTCACTCTGCATAATGAGTTCAGACATGAATAACAATATAGTGAAGCATTCGCACTTCTGACGCCAACTTTATTGGGTGACCGGCTATCTGCTAAGTGAGCGCTTTGGTCTAGTCCCTGTAGAGGTACACTCGAGTAGTATACACTTTTGTACCATGTCACATTCACCAATTCGTGTTCCTTTGTTCCACCAATTAGTGTGGCCAGGGAAATGTAAATTAAAGGTGAATTTGACAAGGTTCAAAAGTGGATACATAATTTTTTTACGCGTTAGAATTGTGGTTTAGTCCAGATTTCATGTTTTCAAAATCTTTTGTAATGCTTCAGTCAAATGTTCAGTCAGCCAAACTCACAGTATCTTGGAAAGGAAGTTGTTTTTGATTTAATTTAATAATAAGCACGCATTTATATATTACGCGGGATATAAAAGAAATTTTATCGCAGTTCATACTAATAAACTCCAAAAGTGATTGAAGCAATGAATACTTGACTCTATGGAAGTATGATTTTCTAATAAAACTTTGCGTCGTCGTCTAGTTCATCCACATTTCCGTTACAACCTATTATTCCAAAGTGCGGTACCTTCAGTGCGCGAGTACGACTCGAACTTGGCCTTTTTCCTTTGTTATATTTTCTAAGTAACACCACCTATATTTATACTCGTTGAGTTTACAAATTATAGTTTATTTACAAATAATAATAGACTGAATAAACCATTTGAATTCCACTACTTTGCCCAGCAAAAACCCATCTGCTAATGATGATCTATTCCTATCACGTGAAGAATATCCATGTTTTCTGGTGGATGTGAAAAAGGCAACTAAGATAAGATTCTAGAGAATGGGCAACAACAATAACCTGAGTACTACTAACATCTTACTGCGATCATAAACCTCTGTTTTAAACGTGATAATTTTGCATTATTAAATAATAGCTTTCTTTGAAATTTAGTTTATTGTGGTAATTAATATATGAAAGTGTCCAGTGACAACACTTTTAAGCTGATAAAGATAGACTGGTATTCTATGGCCCATGATTAGTATTTTTCCAATCCTTAATAAACAACAACGAAATTTAAAATACCTCGGTAAATTGAGATGTCCCAACAAACGATAAGATTGATCGTAAATTAATTAGTGCTTTGTTCCAGCTAATGCAGGATGACCGAGTGACTTCGTATATCAATAGTCATACATTAACATGAACTACCTAGTCGTGACAATGCATGCATATTGCATAACTATGCAACTAAACGCATATTGCAATAAATTAAAGCTAAAATAACTATGGAACCAACTGCCGTTGCACACAAAGTTGGTTATAGGAAAATTGTTAAAGAGGACATTCAACTCCTAAAAAGTATCAGAGCACTTCTTTAACGTATACACTATTTAATAAACTCATGTTTAACATGAAAACATATTTGGTGAAGATACAACAAAATAAGATATGATAGTAGAGAACCTCCTGGATTTTTACGGCGAGGGCGCTATTTTGAATCCCGACTAGCGCTAAGGATTCAAAGTAAAATCATGACCGTAGAATCCTTGGTGCAGCTTTGGGGTTCATATCAATGTATTCGTCTGATGTGAAAACACATAAGGTCGAGTTTTACACTACTTTAATCCCTCTCTATGGGCAAAACAACCCCGCCGCCCGCCTAACCGGCCAGTAACTTTTTTCATGCAATATTTTCGTTTGATCTCTTTTGTCGTTGAATACAAGACGAATATTCACGATCCCGAAAACTGGAAATTCATTCGTTGCTTCCCTCTATGAAATTCGAATAGAGAAAAGACCTCGTTGGCTCATTTTTACTGAATTTACGAATGATAATGAAATGTGATAACAATTGTGATAATAAATTTTAATTTAAGTCTTCTAAGTCACTAGCTATATTATTTAGAGATTGAAGAAATATAATTTGATCATGTACTACAAACAAAGGAAAGTAGCTTTTATAGTTACGATGCTTGAGGTTAGGAAATTATGACTTCTGTATGAACTCTCTCAGTTTTATGGTATAAAAAAAACTAATAAAAATGATAAAACTACGTCAGTCAACGTGCATATATTAGCGGTATAATGTTTTTGTCTATAACTAGAGAATGAATGAATTTAGGCATCAAAATTTAAGCCAAATAAAATTTTGAAAGGTAGATAAGTCAAATGTAAAAATTTTAATGGGTATTTCTCAATTCCGCATTAACGTCCTCAGAAATCTAAATCGAGCCACTTATTTATTTAAAAAAAAACAGTTTCAAATTTCAGTAAAAACATTTTGATACTTTTTTATTACATAGCAAAATGATTCAAAATTTCCACTACTTCTTGTTTCTAGCCGACAAGGGCGAAGCCAAAAGAAGGAATACTTTTTGTTCCTATAATAAACTAACGTAGCATATTATTCATTATTTCAAATTTAGAACAACAACACATCAAAACTCTGGCAATACAGCATGTCAGCCTGAAAGCGGCATAAAACTTTGTGCCGGCGCATGAAATATTGAAAGTTATGGACATTCTAAATTGAAAATACGTTGTGGCTCTATGGCATTATGGCATTTGGTAGTGTATAATACTTTTGATCGACGGAAATCAATTTGAAATAAAATTCGAATAACCTCGAAGAAATCTGTGGAAAACTCTCCCATCTCACGGCCTTAACATTTGGCGAGGTAAAGCTAATCCATTCCAGGTCCATTTTATACATCATTAAAGTTATATAGGTATCAACCAATGCCAAATTAACTAGTGATCAATGGTGCCTAAACCAAATACACACAGGACAGCACGAATAAGAAATCTAATGACCTACCTATCGCTGCCGTCACACTGACTTCAGTTTCTTACTTTTATCCTAAAATCCATTACAATAAAGTTTCGTTTTCACGTACGGAATTCCACAGAACAATAGTGCAGCGGTTAATCAACCACAGGAGGCCACGTGCGGCCTCAGCCATCACCAAACATATAACTGCGCGGTGTGGCTGCGCGGTAGACCTTTAGACACCCTAAACCGACCATTGCCCTTTTAATAAAGGGCCAGATCAATTACGCCAAAAGGACTCATCTAGGGCTAGCCATTGAACTCTAGAATGTAATGAAAAGTGCCGTTCGCAATCTCCTCAAATTTATAACGTGGCAAAAGGAGAAAAACGCGCAGTGTACGCTGGAAAGGGACGGTTTTATGGTTGGAAGTGGGTGTTAGAACGAGACAGGCAGAAACATTTTGTAAGCTGATAACCAGAGTCGAACACCGAGGGGACCATATTCTCGCGGCTGCATGAATGTAATGAATTAAAATTCAATGGTACACAGGCACAGGGCCGTGCGTGAGCCTGCAATCGTTTTACATAAAAAGCTTTGGCTCCACAAAAGTTGCTGACGTGATGTTTTAAAATTAAAATACTTGTTTAAGCTACATAACCCAAGCTTTTCTTATAAGAATCTAGATTTGCTGATTAGAGTTAATAACATAAGTAGGCTAACGTAAAATATGAAATATTCAAATATAAAGGAAACAAATGAAATTGCATTGCACAATGAACCGTGGAGGAAAACATTTCGTAAGGCCGGAGCGACTCAAGGTCTAAGCAACCTCAATAGAGACGATAACAAAACTAGAATAGAAAGCACGACTTTACTCGCCGAAGTGCACGTTCTTTCAAATCGATTCACGAATAAAGTAACCAAAATCCATGCGCTCAGACAAAGCTGTCAAACAAAGCGTCGGCCGTGCAAGCAAAAGAAACTGCACAGTGGTCAATTAGGCGAGTAGAAGGGAGGATTTGAGTGGTGATTTTTACCTACACATCCATGGAACTGCAATCCATCATCGAATCCTCTGTGCACGGCCCGCACACACACACACACACACGACCACGCACACAACAACACAGCACTCCTCACGCGAAGGGAAAATCTTCACACACGACACAGATAAACATGTCAACTAATAGACATTGTTACACTCGGCCACACTGTATCCACTAGAACACCATTTCGCACTGATTGATGACACAAATGGTCGAAATTGACACTGAAACACTTGATTTTTCGACGATTTCACCCGCGTTTCTGTCGCACTCACGACGGATTCGACAAAAATACGAGCTGTAATCGTAGCGACTGTTCAGAGACTGTTCTCCCCGCCCTGTTCGTGCGGCGAATGCCGCGGCCATATTGGCTGACGCACACTGGACCATCTAGCGGCGGCAACTGGAACAAATTTGTTCCATAGCTTTCCGAACATTTCGGTAGCTTCAATAAGTTTCTTATTAGCATCATTAGATTTGTCATTCATTTTCATTTATAAGCCGTTGGATCAGGCCCGTGAATATTTTTTTTAGGTTAGAGTCTGGTTTACCATTTGAATGAACTGTAGAAATCACACTTCAGAGCTCAAGTCGCCTGACTAACTCTGAGCTGACACGGTTCTCTTGGTTCTAATTCTAGCCTGAATCGATAGGTAGCGTTGATGTTAAGATTACAGTAAATAAGGCGAGTCTGTGACAGAACGCAGTAAATAAAGTTTTTGTACGTTTGTATTATGTTCAATGCCACACACGTTTTCCTGTTTGATTGATGAATGTGTTTGTATTTAATTACCATCCTTTTAGGTTAAGTGAATGCGAAGTATTTGCTGTTCGAAGTGTTACAATTAATGGACGTTTTTAAATTTTTTAAAGTAAATTTAATCTTAATGCAGACCGATTACGATTTTTACCGTTTCAAAGCGGCATGCTGTATCTCAATTCTAATTTTGCGAACGTAATACTGAAAAATCTGTAAGTCTTTTATTTCTAGTATGAGTGCTATTTATGTATTTTATTGTTTTTCAATTTATTTTTATTGTGCAAATGAAATACGGCTGCCAAAGCTCTGTACGCAAACCTTGCGGATTTTAGTAGCAAATTTCCTGAACCATACATATCGTAGCATAAGAATAACTTACATTATCCTCATGTCTATGGTCACGAGGGTTCAGACTCCAGTGTGGGTTGATAGTCTTCACAATTTCATAAACGCATGCTTTTGAACTACTTCTCGTTTCTACTTAGTTTCTTCACTGAGAAGTCAATCGTGACAATTTCATTATTCGGACTTAATTTGAACGTAAACAATATTTATTATTTGTTTTGTGTTTCTGAACATGAAGTTGTGACTCTATTATTATAGAGTGAAATCATTTTTAAATGTTAATTGTTCATAAGTTTGAGAAGTATATTGTCTGTTAAATTATTTTATACTCTACTACAAGCGATTTCCATAGTTTTGATGTCAAGTCAACTAAATCGTAATTTTAATTTGCCTTCCTAAAAGGCTGGAACCTTTACTTTCTTTTTTAATATCATCTTTCTTAGTGTAAGAGCTTTTTTACCTCAAAAATTTTAAGATATATTAATAGTTCCAGAGATTTGCCGGTGAAGAAATAAATGATGTAGGTGGTATTGCTCTTGTAAGCAGATAAAATTCTAAACAAGTAATATAAGGTCTCCCTCTGAATGCCAACAGGGCACTGTTGCATTACTACTCGTATCAACAAATGGCGCAGACAAAACCAATGTGTAATTTGTAACGTCTACGAAACAACCAAAGAAGAAGACGGTTCACAAATCTAACCTAACTTAGAGTCTGTAGTAGAAATCACATCCAATTAAGACAAAGTACGACTCAGAAATATCTAATCGTAAGCCACATATGCAAGACAGTGATAGCACTTCATCCGTTCTCACTGCGGAATTAGGAAAGGGGTAATGTAAAAAGAGAATTTTATTATCAAATTAACATAGAGGTACATGCCAAAAAAAACGAAAAGAAACATTCAGTTGAATTGAGAATATCCTCCTTTTTTGAAATCGGTTAAAAATAGTGCTATTATAAACTATATCTCTATAAGAGTAGCACTCAAATCATAGAGATGTTACGCTTATAGAATATTAAATGAAGCGGTTACGTGGAAGCACATCTATTGCGGCCTAGTTGTTCAGTGTACGAGAAGTTTATTGTTATTATTGTAATACTTTTCATAGTTCGGTTTGTTTAATTATGCCGATATAGAAGTACAGGTATTCGTCATTACAGGTTTAGTCAAAGTAAGGAGCTATCAAATTTTTGTTGGAACGAAGTTCCTTATCGCGCGTTGTGAAAGGGGGCTAGACGGAAAAAATTCTTACGAAATGTTGTCACCGACACTTTTTGCTATAGTAAGTTAGCGTCATCTGTTAGTACGACGTACGTAGTAGTAAGACGATACCAACAGTACAGCTATGTGACGACAGATGGCTCTGATTAGTTGCCTCTACTCAATGACAAATGTCGCTAAAAACAAAACGTATCACGTACATAAAAAATCTAATGAAAAAACCTACAAAACCATATTTAAAATATAATGTTAAAAATCCGTTCAAACTTTATTGAAAATTTGTAAAATTTTATTACAATTCCTTCACTAATTAATCGAAAAGTTCTCTCAAGTTTTTTATTTGTATCTAGTGAATCACAGAAAATGCGAAAAAACTCTTTCTCTTGGTTCCTATTACTGTAGATGCCCGAGCTTTGCTCACACACAATGAACGAGAACCATTCACTACGGTATATGTATACATATAAATACAATACACAAGAATACATCGTTTAAAGGCCTAAGATAGAATAACGAAACAAAGTTTCAAAACAAATTCACTTAGGGAAAATGATGATCTCGTTGAAGTCTTTTCTATGGCAATTTTGTAAGTGACGATTTCGATTCATCTAAAGAAGAAACTTATAATTTAGTCATGTTTGTCTGAGTAGATGTCATTTACTGTTCATGAACCTTCCTTGTGCATCGTCACGACCGGCGAGCTTTTCATGAGGAAACTTGCCATATTACTGGCCTTGATAGGTCGGTAGGTGTGTTATCAATGTTTTTTTTTAAATTCTCAGAGTTCAAAATGAAATTGTGAATACTTCGTCGGATTCGAAAATGACAGTGCTGCTTCTGGCGCACTTCTGTAGAGTCTTGGTAGAGTGTCATGGCGCACAACCGTCGTTGAATAGAGATACTCGTATTGAATACAGTCGTATAAATCCAAGAACATTTCACACTTAGATTTGTACAGAAGAGAACAGGGTCTATAAATAAATATTGAATAATTGATTGTGTAAGACAAGACGTCGGACAGCTTATCTTCCTTCCTTCTGTTTCTATATATAAATCGGGTGAAAATTCAATGATGTATTGATGTCATTGCAGGTTTGATGATGGCACCGGAAGGTGAACAAAGAAACTGTAATGAAATGGCGTATCCCCATCAAGTTTTGGGCTCGTTTAACAAGTAATCTAATCCTAGATAATGGGTCCTGATTATGGAGCGAGAACGTGGCCATAGGAACTCCTTAACTCAGAAAGATAGCCCCTTTCGTCATTGCGTATTGTATGGGCTGTATGGATTTGTTTTTGTTGTGTAAAAATATTTTTGTTTCAACTTTTTTACGTGACTGAGTCTTTAACTAAAGGCCAGCCACCATTATCTCTTGTTATGTTTTGTCATTTGGGTAAAAATGACTTTCACTCCGGTTCCAAGCTTCCATATAATAGTTCCACAAAAGGCGTCGCTGGCAGTGATTCAGTTCCGTTCCAACAGATCTTACATATTCGGTCATTAAGGACTAACAGCGAAGGTGCCAAATGTGGAAACTGAAGTTTATTGCAATAGAAACGGATATCGTTGGCTTTGTATAACATAAGACCTCTTTTATAAGTGCATATAATAATAATAAAAAATCAGCCAATTGTGTGTTGGGCCACGCGCAGTGTAGGGTTCCGTAGTTGAATTGCTTTATAAAAAGTAATTTTGAAAGAAATTTGTACGAAATTTTCATTTGGACCATGCCAAGTATACTTTATAATTTGGTCGACTATTTTATTTGGACATGAGGGGTGCAGTTCGTCTGTCCTGCAAGTCACTGCGACCTTTGCAGATCTATTGTGACAGTCCCCTATGGATCAAATCACCTCCCCAAGGCCAATCTCGGTCATGAACCGTACGATTGGTCTGGGTTTGGAGGTCCTGATGCTGTCCGTTGTGGCAGTGTGGCCTCCGAGGTGTCTGTTCCTACTGTGATGAAGAGCATCCCAGTAGCAGAGGATATGGATGGGCGTCTCTTCATCCTCCTTACAAAATCTGCAAGCTATATTGTTGCTCAGGCCCATGTGGCTGAGATGTTTGCTTAGCTTGCAGTGCCCCGTTAGGGTCCGGGTCAGGATCCTCAGTTGGTTACTGCTGAGCGAAAGCGCTTTGTTTGCGTACGAGTTGTTGTAGCCATTCAGATTCAGGTCGACTATTACTCGTTAACCTATAAAACCACCTTTGTTGTGATAGTTTCTCTTTTAAATTCAGTATATATACTACTACAATGAATTTTTCAGTTTTTTGTACACAATAGTTTAGCAGATAGAGCGGGAGGGATGCTTGACTGTATCAAAAATTATCACTGTATAGCTTAATTTTTCGCAACCGGATCCCTAAATCGAAAATTATTGTTCCCAGACCCTCAATACTTTTAAAAGACCTATTTAACGGTACCCCACACAATGGGTTGGAAGTAAAAAAATCATCCCCAAATTACGTGTAAGTGAGACATAAAAAAAATTTAAAATTATTCTACTGCTTTTTCGGCGTGATTAATATGTATACCCGTACCAAATTACAGCGTAAGTAGTCTCTGAGCTAAGCCGTGGACGGAGATAAGGATAAGCGAAACTATAAGCCTTAGAGTATAAGGATTTCTGGTTTGTCTACGGAACCCTAAAAAAGGTGATATGAAGGCCTAGTGCAAACCCATTACACATAAGTAATAAACTTATTTTATTTGAAACTTTTATTTAACTTATAAATGGGTGCACCCATTCATTAGGAAAGCGTTATAAAAGATTCAAAGATCTGAAAAAATTAAGTTGACATTTTGAATGGGAAAAGCTTAAACCTGAAAGACTTAAAAATCGGATGCATTGTTTAATAGCAGATTATTTAATATATTGCAAGTGTAATATATAAACCACAGGTGGTTTATAAAGGATGCCAGTAATAAATAGAATGAGTTTCGTCACGCTGCAATGGAAGTTTCCATTTTCTCTTTTCTATTTGATGTCTACAGTTAGTTAGTTTCAGTCTATAAAACATTGCGGATATAAACATGTTCTAAATTACTATTTGTAGCCTTGTCACTCTAACTGGGCTTATCTTACGTAAATATCTTTTAAACGTTGAAATCTTGAAGACACTAAGGGACTATGTTTGACCTGTATCTCCATATAAACCGTCCATAAGACCAGGCAATTCTTACATAATAATAACAGCTAGAAAAGTTAGGTGATAAAAGTAATTCTTATTTTATTTCATCAATTTTAATTCGATAATTGTATCAATAGTTGCAGTTTTATCTCACTTTAATGCAATCGGAAAAAATGGATCTGGTTCGTTGCTTACAAAAGTCAAAATAAATTTTTCGATTGGTTTATTTGATAAGTATTGATACAATACTTGATACCAATAGAAACAATTTAATAATTCTTCTGATTTAGTATTACAGAGGCGAAACATAATTAAGAGAGACTCGTATACCAGCTTAAGTTAGACTAAGTTATCCATTAGCTTGATTAAGTCTAAGTTAGCCTTTAGCCTGACTTAACCAAGTGTTTGAACAGATTCATCTAGTATCTTGCCGTTGCAAAGTTGGCAACGGATACAAACTGTCTAAGTCCTTGCCTGCGTTGTGCTACTCGTATAACTGAGTTTAAGCTTATTTCCTGACTAAAACATAATAATAATGCTGACACATGTTGTGTCCTTGTGTAAGTAAGCTTTATAAAAAACTGTCACTGCCAATGCCACTCTATGGCCTTTTAAAAAATGAAACGTGTTTTACGCGATTTTTTAAAAAAATATTGTAAGTACGTGGTAGGGAACCCTTCGTGTGTGAGCCGAATTCACACTTGTCCGTTTGTTCGCGATCGTTACTGATTTACGGCGATCCACCTCAATCAAAGTTTGATACTAAATTTCTGTTGTCATAATCTTTTAAAATATAATAGCTGGATTTGTGTACTAACTATCTAAAAATAGGACATCAGATTGTGAAGTCGCGAAATGAGTAACATTAACATACAACTTCACAGTGAATCATAATTTTGATTTTAAACACTTCTTTTCGATTATTGTTCAAAGTGCCATATATGAACCATTAGCTGCATAACGGCTATTGTAGCTAACTATATTGTAGCTAATTATAAATTAATGATATTTATTTCACGACACTATAATTTCGTCTCCTATTTTTAGGCCTTATCAAAGTCTATTCTACTACTAAATATTATGGCCACAGAAATTTACTATGGAAACATTAGGAGAGGGATAAATTTAATCGCTAAAAATTACAAATGAACTTTAAATTATACGCTCCATACACACGCCACATTTCTTAGTACGCACGTTCGGTACTGTTTATACATACATATATAATGTAAGTAGGTTCAACCGAAACACATAAAAGCCATTGCCCCAACTCCAGCAGTAGCTGGTAAGGCAATAAACCGTCCTAAGTATGCAGTCCGTGATTACGCAAACCGCAGCCGTATCTGCGGCATATACTACGTGATAAATCTTAGACGTAGCGCTTAGAAAAAAATACTGCCATCAAAAATAAACATGAATTATTAAAACAACTACTCAAGTGTGAATTGGGCTAAACACAAACACAAGGTCGAGCAAAAACTCACATACACCCCGTAGCGTTTATGCACGATTACAAAGAGTATTGACGTATCTGTTAAAAAACTGTCCAAGTGTAAGTTGGACTCATGCACCACGGGCTCCAAACCATAAAAAGAAACGTACAGATATTACCTTAAATTAAGATAATTTCCTATACCGCACAACAAAGTTGGTTTAAAAGGTTTTTGTCAAGATTTCTCGATAACTGTACCTGAAAGAGCATTGTTTAGATTTTCCTGAAATATTTACCCAAAGATACTGACTGATATGTTATACAAATTTTTCATGACAAGTCAAAAAGAAACGAAACAAAAAATGTTTTAGAATGTAAAAACCTTTCATATGATATCCCACTTGACCTAGCGACTCCGCTTTGAAGTAAACCCCCTATTTTGGCCCTTTTTTAAATAAAATCAAAAATATCTGGCACATTTGGCACCTGTGGGTCAGATTGGTACGAGCCAGAATCTATCCCAGATCTAGATTGTTCAACGACTGACGCTCTGGTAGAGCGTCAGCTTATTACCAAGTTGTTCTATAGTGCGTAATGCAAGCGTCTATTAGCTGCAAGGACCAATAAGAAGCTCCGTCTATCACTACATAATATATAATTAATGTTAGTCTCTGGTCCGTGCCTGTTCAAATTGGTTACGCGGTCATAGAGCATCACACTTCCCTAGTGGCCGGCGGCGGGGGGCGGGGGGCGGGCGGCGGTCGGCGGGCGTTATGAAACTGAGGACTTACTAACAGACCATTACTAACAAGTCATGGACATTTTAGAGTTCCAAACCTAAAAGGTTAGTAAAATACGCAAGTATGTTTACGTGTCGAATGTTGTACCTTGGCCCTTTTGACATACCTGCTTACAACTATCAGAATTTAATTAAGTCTGACGTTATCCCACAGGAATTCTGAATGAAAAAATTGTTGATCTGTGGCTTCGTTACTGTGCAAACTAAAAAAAAAAACTTTCTCATTTGTAAAATTAGTGTAATTTAATATATTTAAACAATTAATACTCTTAATATTACTAAAACTTTAGCTAACTTAACTAATCGATAAAGTGAAATATCAGCGTCGGTATTCATACATACCGATTGGTTTAGTCAATTCTGTTGAAAGCGTATTACGAGTAGGTTCTCCCAAAATTATTTAATATTCAATTTTTTCTTGTAAATATGGTATATGCAGTTATTTCTTTATTTTTCATATATTTAAATTATTTAAATTTTTAGGCATATGATCAAATATAAATTTGCTTTTTTTAATTAAATATCTGTAGTACTCGTATATTCAAAAATGAAGGAAACTTGTAATATGAGGGCCAAACCTACTTACATGGAAGTTTTTTTATAAGAATATTTTTTCTCATAACATAACCAAATTTAAACAAACAAAAATTTGGACGTAAAAGAGCCGTGAATTATACAATAATAAGTGGACAAAAAACTTGTATCGACTTTCGCTGTAAATAAAAACTGTTGGAACATTTGGAAAGCCGTTCGTCCGCCGCACGCCTACACAGCATTGTCATTGATGTAGTGCACTTCAAATAAGCCACCAGTCATGAGAGACAGCGGGAGCGATTAGCGAAAATGTTACTCTCAGTAAAACTATCGAAATAAATAAATGTCGGAAAGATTGCTAAGGTCTCGACACCAGAGGAAGGATTCTATCCGTCCCCTGAAACTGACCCTAAATTACTTGCGAGCTATGGCAATACATAAGTTTAAACTATTCTAAAGCTGGTTGTTTCTGTTAGAACATTAACGTAAGAAACTATCACGGTGAAATTTGGCCTGCATGGTTTTGATTTTACTTTTTAGGACCACGTAACCTAAAGTATGAATAATTTATAAGTTCAACTGAGACAAATACGCCAGAAATAATGGTAATTGTAATAAAGTTTAAAAACCAGCAAAGTGCGAATCAGCGCACACCGAGAGTTCCGTACAGAATAAGAATAATGAAACAATAGGTAATATCATCATCAACTGCGTATAACGTATAAAAACGTATAATAATACGTCCCCACTGCAGGGGCTCAGCCCTACTCTCCTGCAGAGAGTGTATATGGGCCATAGTTCACCACCACGCGGGCCCAGTGCGGACTGGCGGACTTCACATGCCTGTTCAAGACATGCAGGTTTCCTTACAATATTTTCCTTCACCGTTAAGCAATCGGATAATGTACTTTAATTGAAAAACAACTCATAGGTACACGGCTGGATTCGAACCCGACTCCTCTCCTCCTTGGTTACCCTTTGAAAAAAGCTAGCTTAGAAAACCAAGTGAAACCTCGCTATCTTCTGTAAGTTGGACATCACTCGAGTCAGGTTTCATTTAACGCATTATCGCCGAGCAATTTGCATGGCATGGTGTTTGGCGAAGGTCTGGTAACGGTACCCAGATTGATGTAACGTTACACTATAATTTTCATAACGTTGCTGGAACGTAAAACAAGTTTTCTGCTTATAAATGTTACTTGAGGAGGCGGGATTATAAACATAACATATATTGAATCTTTTAGTGTATGCGCCGTAGCATACACTGTCTCGTTTGTCTATGGGTTGGTTTCTAAACGTCAGTGTCAGAGAGAGCCGTGGGCGAGTCTGGAACCTAGTAGTACTGAACACGTAAGCATTTCCGAGCCAGTGAAGTGATACACAGTCATATTGACCAACTCCTACAAATATAAAATCTGTGGATCCGATTCTCAAGCGATTTTGTTAAAGATTATTTAATATAGCATACAAATGACACGTTCTTGTTTGATTCTAGAAGTGTTGGTAGCTTCTTTATCGGAAAAGGGTGGATTCCATTACGCACGTAAACTATTAGAATCGCACGGCTCAAGGACGTATTCATGGAAATTTCAAGGAGACTGACAGAACTAAGCTACGTCCTTTTGTGTACGGTAAATATGCATGGTAAATATGGGACATCTCTTCATGGTTTAAAACACAGTCAAGTAAGAGTCAGACTCACACATGATGGGTTCTGTACCACGGTACAATATCTAACACATGATTCATGAATGGAAAAACATGTTTCTTATATCCTTTACTATTTTCTATTGATGTATGATGAGATCATTATAATTGAGACACACTCTATCAAAACCTACTGTGACAGACACACATCGTAATATTTAATTAATTTTTTACGTAGATAAAACTACTTCTGTCTCTCTCTTGTGTTTTTTAAATACATGAATTACTGCTCTCTCGCTCTCTTACTCTGTGTGTGAGTTAATTCTTACTTTGATAAATTAATATACTACTGTCTCTTTGTTACTATAACGTATGTTTTCGTAAAAATATTAGTCTATGATATGTATTCGGGCATTGACCAGGTAAAAATGCGGCTATGAGAATTGAAAGTAAATACATTTCAAACATCAAAATCAACTTGCAGTAAATTAACCGACTTTCACGTCAAAACTAACAGTCTTTAACAGCTACAATACATTTAATAAGCAAATCAACGCCACCGGTTTTTTTACAAACAAATAAACCAACGACTGCACTTTCTAACACTTCAGTTATGTAAATTTGAAAGTTGTGTAAACAGACGGATGGACTGACGGACGGTAATTATACACTTAGATCCCGATGATGAGTGATAGCTTAATACAAGAACTTAATTAATTTTATTGGATTTAAGACTGTCTTGTCAATATGATTAACTGTACTCGGTCTGGACAGCAGTAACTGCCTGTTACGATTTGTTGTGTAACATAACTTGTTAATGTTAATATATATAAAAATTAAGTTATTAAAAAATTACTGATTAAGTACTAGATAATGGGTTTATAATTATTTTTAGCTTTCGCTTTATTAACGCTCCTTTATTTAGACACCATAGTAACTAGAGATAATGTAAGAAAGAAAGATTTTTTTTGCCGAATACATAGTTTTTTTACACGGTGTTTAGATAGTAATTTCAATTAGTTCGATGTACTTAACCTGTCCACAGGTATGCAAATATTATAAACATATCTAATAAGGAATTTAATTGTTAAAAAATTAGTTTACATCGCATGTCAATTAGTAAAATGTTAATAATTTTGTCATTAAATAATTCACATTGCATTAATTGCAATTTTCTTTTCGTATCCTACGAACTGAAAAGTTGATTTTTTTGCAAGATAAGCTCCAATAACTTTGCCACTCACAATTTACGCATATATTTTTAATAGCACAGACATTGAAACTACAATATTTGTGCACGTAATTTGAATTAAAATTACAAAATAAAGTAACATATAACTAATTAAATATTGGTAACCAAAACAGATTGTACACTTTGGTGTAACTTACATAGCCTCACAAATTAAGTATTTCAATGCCACTAAGATCTTTCCTTTCACTGCCTGTATTTAATTAGTAATTAAGTTAATATAATTATTCATTTAAGCTGAAATTCTTGCATTTATTATGATTATGATATATTTCTGAATCGGAATGAATTACCATACCAAAGGAAATAAGTACTTGTCTCGACGCTACTTGAATAAGTTTTGAGCCAAACATTTTCTTTAAAAAACATCAATTTATTTTGTGTTTTGAGTGTCGGCCCTCTGTGACACCTTTTGATATTTTTGAAAACTAGTTTTTTTAAAAGTGTAAAGTCTTGTGTTTAAATAATCTTTTAATTATCGTGATAAATAAACGTCAAATAGTTGACAAATGTATGAGTGTTGCTCCCCCTGCTATTGTACACTAAATCAATAATATCCTGCACTGGGTATCGAACTCGCTACCACCCAGTTTATCACTCCAACGTGTATCCACTTGTCTCAGCCGAATTACAGAAGCATTTGCAAATAAAGTGAATTAAATTGTACTTTTCTGGGCATTCTGCATTATACATATTTCTACCTTCGGCCGCCTACGAAACTAACTTCATTATTCTTCTTACTATGTAACAAGTTTCATAGGAAAAAGTTTACTTTTTTGTAACTAGTTTCGCAGCAAGAAAACGTTTTCTTCACACGTAACTGCGTAGCATTAGTTTCGTAGGTGGCTCAAGGTATATTTCTACTCTGAGATGTTCTTAAATATTTATAACAAAGCTAAAAATTTATCTCGGCCGCTTTAATACGAGTACGTGATGTACTCCCAGCGCATAATTCAGCGGTTTGAGCTCTCCACAAGCCGCTTGAGAAACAATTTAACGATCATTGCCGAAGGCTTAAATTATAGTGCAACATATATAAAACGAATGGGTGTAGAGTAGGTGCAATACAGAGCAGGACTTATTAAAGACATTCATAACTTTATTTATGCATTTAAAATTTATTTCTTCTTCTATCCCTTAATCCCAATTCTATCTAAGGTCGGATTTTTTTTAAACTACTGCGGTCGGGAAAATGAATCTCATTTCAAGGTAATAATATTTGTTTGTTTCTTTATATGATTCGGAGCCCTTGGTGCGCGAGTCCAACTCGCACTTGGCCGTTTTTTGAACTAATATTGAGTTTGGTCTTGGCTTTCACCTCAAGTGATCGTAAGAGACGATATGGCCGTTAGATGGTAAGCGTGCCCACCCAGAAGCCTTAAGCTTATGATGCTTCTAGACGTTATATACAACGTGTACAAAAAAGGAGTGATAAAACTTAAGTGCGGTATATTTTGGGTAAGGTTTTACCTTTGGAGCGGTAGTAGACATCTGTAAACCGTACGAATCTGGAGAAAAACGAATTTAAAATATTGACTAACATTTTTATATTTCATCCCTATCCTAGTTCTACATGTGTCAATAACGCCTAAAACCAAAGATAAGATCATTCATCATTGACCCCAGTGCTCGCGTTGGTAAACAAACATTTAGGGTTGTCAAAAATTACGACGTTACACCTATGAAATAAAAATGTATGGAAATTTAAACTAACCTTTACAACGCTGCTACTTTCACAGTGTATTCTATACAACGGATATATACCCACCTTTAAGTATTATCACTCCTTTTTTGTACACGTTGTATATATTATATTATATTTCCACATCCAAAGCCTTGATCCATCCCTGGTGCACACATTAAGTAAATCGAAGCAAGCATTGCCTTTCGGCCCTCCTTAATTACTACAGTTAATTATTCTAGACATTGAACTACTAAACTTGACAGTCGCTAACAATTAATAATTCTATCAATCAAATCAAAACTGGAATGTGGGCGAATGCTAACCACCGCTGAACCTGTTATTGTCAAGTCAAAATTCATTTTGTTAATGAATTCATTGTAATTAATACTAACAGTATTGTATTTATCGTAGATCCCAGTTAGCATAATGGATACAGTTAGTTGGGATTCTATCATTTTAATCATGGGTTTGCACTTGGCCTTCATATCACCTGATGGTAAATGACGATAAGGACGTTAGAGGATAATCGTGCGCCCCCAGCCTCAACGTAATGAGGCATTGCTACTTTGCATACCTGGACGCAACAGTGCTATTAACACTGCTGTGATGCGGCAGACTTAGGTAACATGGTAGAAGAACCAAAACAAGTACCGATAAGTACTTCCACTGGGAATCGAACCAAGAACCTCCGCATTGTGAATTCAAGCGTGTAGCCATGAGGCCACGGAGACGGTTTAAATATGAAACCAAACAAAAATGTTATTCTATCAACATAACAATATTGAACAATAAGTTTATAAACAGTTGTAATTCAAATTTTAACCGGGGTGCAGGTAAATCATATATATTTTTTCTCCACAAAGTTTGTACATATTCATGTGAAGACTGGCTCCTGTACTAGTATCCCCGTGTGAAGGTGAAATGGTCGCAGGATTAAATCAATTCTAAACAACACAATCCGTTGTTAATGGTGTCCTCTCACGTTTTAATCTTCATACTATTTTTCTATTTGGACTGAGAAGGGTGCGTTGTTCGTATGATATTACCTGGATATCTACTTCACGGTTATTACCAACGGCCTCGATTTGTTAGAGAAATATTAATTTTCATTTTTAAAGCCACAATTTTAAACGCGGAACATTGCATTAGTTTCGGTTATTATCGTCTACAAATCTCGCCACAATGTCATTATTTACTTTCGAAAAGCACGCAATAAGGTCAGAGATTACTTATCGATTAATTTATCAAAGGATTTCCATTGGCACGCTCCTAACGATATTGAATTGGGTTCGCTTGGTTTCTTTGGAAAACACTGTTTATAGAAATATCACAGCCGTATCGAGGTACGAGAAAAATAGGTCATAAAACATTTGGAATATTGAATTATAGATGTATAGTTAGTCCATTCAGATGACAGTTAAATCAAACATGTTTTTAATTTTTTTTAAAATATTGTACATAACGAAGCAAAATGTCCAGCGTTTTTATAAAGTTCTATAACGTATTTTTAATAGAACTTCGAATTTAGGATTTCTATGGTATTTGGTTAGATACCTTACTATAATTCAATTCAAAATTATTCCATTACTTGAATTGTTTGAAATATTTTCACATTAAAAATAATAAAAATTAAGAAATAAAGTTATAGCAAGATGAAATAATAACCATAGACTAACTTAAATTGTAACCGTTAGAATTCGGCAATATTGTAACACTACTTTTCCAAAAGATGATGTTAAAATTTATGTTTTTAAATTAGGGCATCCTATAAACTAGCGTATAATAAAACAGAAACTTCATGCATTTTTTGCCACTCATATATTTACTTTTGTATTAATCTGGAAATGAATTTATGTGGACCATATACTGGACTACTCCAAAAAACTTTTCTTCTTAAAAAATTAAAAAACTTTCTTTTAAACAATTTTCTCGAAGCAGCATACTGTACCGTGAAAATTTCGCAAATGTTTTATTTCTACAGCATGTCATAAATTCTAACATTGCGGATTTTAATGATTCACAAATGCAAAATCATGATACGTAAATGTCTATCTTTCAACATCGTTTAGATCGCATGTGAAACATCGATATATCACCTTCTACAATGTCGGCATGCTCACGCTTAGACTACATACGAGTACATCAAGTGATTTTCCCGGGGAAATCGATTGGATAAATTATAGTAATTACAAGTTAACACGTTCAAAAAGAACTAGCAACTGACTTCAACTGCCCTAAAAGTCTAAAGCAAATTTAAGACTTATGTAGTTTTCTCATGGATGCCACTGTCAGAACTAGCCAAATTGAAATGGGACCACACGGGAAGCACCAGCTTTTAAATTTTAAAAAATCAAAATCGGTTCTCCCATTCAAAAGTTAGGTAACAAAGGCCTGAGGTAACAAACATTTAAACAAACATACCCGTCGAATTGAGAAATTCCTCTTTTTTTGAAGTCGATTGAAAATATATCAAGATTTGCCGTTGACCCGAAAATATGAAGATTTATATCCGCCAAAGCCGATTTGATAACTGATTGGAGTCATATATGGCTGCGGACAGCAGACGACCGAATCGAGTAGCGCACTCTGGGAGAGGCATATGTCCAGCAGTGGACTACCGCAGGCTGTACATGATGATGTTGATAACAAATGGACGTGGGTTCGATTCCCAGTATCAATCTGATCCTCGTTTTTTTTCTATATCCGCCCGGTTTGTTAACCACTTCGTTATTCATGTCTTAAGATATGAACAGTAACAGAGTCAGCGCCTCATTAGGTTGAGTCTTTGGATGAGCACATTTTCGATCCAACCGCCTTATTGTCACTTACCATTATGTGGGATGAAGGCCAAATTCAAACCTATTACACTTATTTTTAACATATTTTTGTTACCTCCTAAAGCCGTTCAAATTACGTCCACGGAAACGTAACTCATAAACGCTGGTATCGGTTTCAGGTACATACATACACACCCGATCATACGTACCGTTATACCTTATGCGTCTGTACAATATGTGCTATATTACGACATACATCAATCGACGCTTCGCTTGACTTGAGGCTGTCTACGGGTCGTTGTCAGCAGCTCATGAGAGGTCGTTCACTCCTATACTTAACTATGTACGTTAATATTCTTGGTCCTTAGATACATTCTGATCTAATCGGAGTTATTTTACGAGTGGAAAATGCGAAACCAAAGCTGGGTTAAGGCTTAAAAAAGTATATATACAATAGGGCTAAAGATACTAGTAGATACCCGCAATGAGAGGGGAAGGGCTGGCCAATCAGCCCGGGAAGTGCGACATGCATGGCGCGAGGAGAGCATTAGAGGCGTTCTTTTGAGGACCCAGAGCTTGTATGTGCTGCGGATGGCCACCAGAGGAGTTTAGTGGGTAAGAATCCAACATAACACGGCTCTTCCCCTAAGAGTACCTTCTTTAACGCAGTAAAAAGGTAGATTCATGGAATTTCTTTCAAATCCGAGGACTATTTCTAAATTCGTATTCCATTCACGCGGCTAAACCTATCCGTGGCCTAACAATTGTACGTATTTACGCTTGGCCTAACAATCCGAAAGTCCCAGGTTCGATTCTCAGCGGGGGTACCTCTCGGTACTTGGTTTAGTTGGTTATGTTCTATGTTCTCCTGGCTACCTACCACCATGTAACATAAGTCTGACGCCAAACGGTAGCAGAGCTAGCACCTTATTAGTTTGAGGCTTTTGGTTTCGCAAGCTTACCTTCCAACGGATTTATCGTCATTTCATCACATAAGATGAAGGCCAAGTGTAAACCCATCCTACATAAAATATATCAAAGTAATGTGATCATGTAAATGTAAGCAGTTTTCTGTTATCCGTGATAGCCATTGTTCCCTTTTCCCGTCATTTTCTTTATTTTCACCTTATTATATCATAAGTTTAAAAAAATCTGTATACAAGAAAATAACTATTTTTACCGTGCCTTTGACTCAGGTCCTTCGATATTGTGATGTATGTATTTAAATAAAATACAACGAACAAAGTGACACACTTTTAATATTTCTTTTATTTATTCGTCATTTATACGTCAGTCAGTAAGTCAATCGAAACTCAGTAACATTGTTTGTATCCACATGAATGTTTTACCGTCCTTTAAAAGTAATGGATTAAATTATAATAAGTTATACTAAATTAAATTAAACCAGTAGCTTATAAATAGCACATTCATTTTCACAGTACTATATTCTACAGTGTACTCGTAATAGATTGAGTTCGAAACCATCAAATCCAGAGATACAAAAGCCGTTTTTACTTTAAAATAGCCAACCAACGTAGAAAATGAATCCGAAATTCTTCTTCTGTACAACTCAGTAACATTTGAATACGCTACAATACAAACTCGTACTTTTAAATAAACAGTCTCAAGTGGGACAGCTTTTGTTATTCAAATCTAATGTTGCGCCCACCTGCCGCACTCTAAGGAATAATGCAATTTCACCCTGAAGCTGTAGGTGGCATTTCATGGCTTCTTTCTTCTTATTTGCAAAGGAAATGACTACTGTCTGCCTACGATAGTATCTTAAGAGGAGGTACGACTGGTACGAGATGGGTACGAGTAAATTTGGTTTGTGTTTTATCATCTTTTGGGGGGCTACACGTATGAAATTTGGGCAATGAAAACTAGAGGATTTTATCGAGTTAACTTATAAATGAAAACATGTTTGGCTTAAATTTTCTCGATAACTTTAATGTTTCAAAACACATCTACTAAAATACACATTTGTCACATCAGCGTACTGTAACGAAATTTACGTTTACATTTTATATTAATTTGTAGGTAAACTCAGTATCCAGTAAATATCTGAATGATTTGCTTCTACACGAAACCGTTTTTAATAAATTCACTAAGGCCCAAGTCACACTAGCGCAGAGTCGAAGCGACGCGACGCGTCATATTTTTCCGCCTTAAGCATATTCATCTTTATTGTTCTACTATTTAAGTACAAATTTGTGCTATGTAAATATGAAAACGCGCGTCGAAGCGCGTTGACGCGCGCATTCGCGCTTCGACGCTCAGCTGGAGTCGAATGGATTCGCGAGTCGCCGCGCGTACTCAGGCGCAGTGACGCGTCAGACGCCGACCACAACGGACGGACGACAGTGCTGAACTACGACGACAATGGACGAAGATGAAAAATTAATTTATTTAGTACAGAAATATGATTGTCTGTTTAACGTCAAGGCGAAAACCTACAGTGATAAAAATAGTAGGAAAAATGCCTGGCAAAAAGTAAGCGGTGAAATGAAAATTTCTGGTAAGCACTATATATTTATTATTTACATTTAGGTACAAAACATACACAGTTACATTTACGCAACATTATGACCACTTCTTTAACATCGTCTGATCATTTCATTTTGCCATGATACTGCCCCATGCTCGGATATAAAATAAGATTTGAATGTCTCTCTGATCACCATGGCATTTGTCTGAGTATGGTTATCGACTGACCGTATATCTTGTAATATATTATTATTTGGCAATTCCAAGTTTTCGAGTTCGTCATTTTCTTTTATGTAATTATGCAAACATGTACATGCAAGAATCATAGAATCAAGATACATCGGTTGCATTTTTATTTTTTTTTGAAAAATCGCAAATTTTTCTGTCAGAATTCCGAAAGCACTTTCTACTAAGCGCCTTGCTCGGCTTAAGCGATAGTTAAAAATTTTCTTTTCATCATTGTCAGACAGCTGATTTCCAGGATATGGTCTCATGATGTGTTCGGACAAGGGAAATGCTTCGTCTCCTACAAAAACATGTGGCATTTCCTCTATCATACCTGGCAACCTTTTATTAGGCGGTATACCAATCGTATTATTCTGTAATCGTTGTCCAAATTTAGAATTGTTTAATATGCCACTATCGCTGTTACGTCCATATGCTCCGATGTCAACAATAATGAATCTGTACTTTGCGTCAACAACAGCTAACAAGACAGTACTAAAAAATTTTTTGTAATTGAAGTACAAACTGCCGCTATTCCTGGGAGCTCTTATATTGACGTGCTTACCGTCAATTGCCCCTATACAATTAGGAAAATTCCATATGGTTCTGAATTCCTCCTCTATTTTAGTCCATAATTCTTGTGTTGGCTTCGGCATAACAATTGGCTGTAAATGTTTCCATATTGCTGCGGAAACTTCATGTACAATTGTTAAAACAGTGCTGTATCCTACTCTATAACTTTGAGCTAAGGCATGAAAGCTAATTGCTGTAGTCATAAATCTGTAACAATAAAAAAAATACACATAAATATGTAAAACATTTTATTGAATTAAAATGAGAGTTACAATTTTGTGTTCCTTTTTCACATAAATATGTAAAACATTTTATTGAATTAAAATAAGAGTTACAATTTTGTGTTCCTTTTTCAGAGGCAGAGTGTCAAAAGCGGTGGAAAAGAATAAGGGATTGTTACAAGAAAGCAATTAGGCTAAGACAGTTCAAGAGTGGTTCTGCTAGATCAAATGATAAGCCAATAAGATTTGAAAAAGAATTGGAGTTTTTAAAACCATACTTGCAGAACAAACCACAGACTTCTAACTTAGATAGCTCCGAAGAAAATGACCTAAACACTGATACCGACACAAACTTGTCCGTTGCGTCGCCATCTCGACCCGAATCACAATTATCCAGCCATTCCGATACTACTCGAAAAAAGTCACAACCACTATCACAAATGTTATTCGCGCAATATCTGGAAAATAAGAAAACAGAAGAAGATCCAACGGACACTTTTTTTCTCTCTATGTCTAAAACGGTTAAACGGATGCCAATACAAATGCAAGCGCTACTGAAACGACAGATACTGCTTTTAGTAACTGACGCGGAAATAAAAGTTGCTTCGAATGAAATGTGCACCTTTCAACCTGATACATCTATTATCAACTCAATGCAAGCAAATACTTCTTCATCCATCGGCTATACAACAGAACTACGAACCGAATCAGAAAGTCTTCAGCTACAATCTAATTCCACTAACTGTAATTCTAATTGCAACACATATAAAATGCAGCCAAATACCGGGTATTATACAACACAGCTACCAACCACTACTCCTTCTGACACATACTCAATGCAGCCAAATACGTCAACTAGTCCTAATCAGTTCGCAAATAGTACTTCTTCGAGATATCGTATGGAAGATCTCGACCTGCCACCTTCACCGTACATACCATTGCCGATTGGGACGACGACGACGCGGCAACACAGGGATGGCGATAATGACTACAGTGAATGACGTTATGTATGGCTAATTTAATGCCATGACTTACGGTATAAGGGACGGTTCTCCAAAAAATTATTAATACTTATTTTTTTACATACCTACCTGTACTTTCCGGAAATGATGTGATGTAGATTTTAGCTTAAAATGATGTGATAGGTAATATGCATGGTATCAGTTTTCGAAGAACTGTGCTTATGTACCTAATAATGCGTAAAATTAAAGATAAATAAATCTATGTAAATTAAAATAAATGCTTTTGACTCTTCCTAACCTACTTACATTTTTTAAAATGTTTTTTTTTAATGTTTTAGAATAGAATAGAATAGAAATCTAAGCTAGCTTAAAAATGTACTTACCTCAAGCATATTGATATCCGCTCTTCAACGGAAATAGGTATTCTTAAATTTGTTTCTTGCTTTTGGATGTGAGGCCTCAAAATATTTACCAAATTTTCAAACTTATCTACACCCATTTTATAATAATCATAAAAATATCTTGGGTCCAGACTTAAATCATTACTACATAGTGTTCTGAATTCACCAAGTATATGTCTTTTCTTCCATAACTCGTGAACCCAAAATTTTCGTTTTATTTTTCTATTCTCAGCTTCTGGTATAAATTCACTTTCTTCCTCTTCAGCTTCTGATATTAGAGCAATCATGATAAGATCCATATCAACCATCACAATACTATCGAGCGAGCACCACTCACGAATGTTCGAAAGTTTCTGAACTGCTTCCGGCACTACGCCCCGTCGCGCACAAACGCGCGTCGCCTCGCGAAGGTGCGCGTCGCCGCGCGAAGGCGCGCATCGCCATGCAAAACATGACGCGCCGCGTCGCTTCGACTCTGTGCCAGTGTGACTTGGGCATGTGCTTTGTCGCTTACGTTATTTTACTCCGGGCAGCATTGCATTACACCTTCCCTACTTCCGCAGTGAGAACGGATGAAGTCTTGCATAATTATGTGGCTTACAGTTCGGAACTGCCGGACTTATCGAATTATAAAGTCCTAAGAGTATTAATTCCGTTCAGTTGCAAGGTCACTTACACTGTTTTAAATAAAATTAATCTAAAATACTTTTGTACACAGTTGACTTGCAGTTGAACATGTCTAGAGTTGTTTTTTAAAAAATTTAATTTAGTATTTGTATAGTAACTATCTAAAAATAGGACATCAGATTGTAATGAAACAAAATGCCAACAAGGTGTCGACGCATAATGACATATTTTGGCCACGCAAAATGACATTCACGAAAAATGCCACTTACGCAAACTGACAAATACAACATTAACACACAACTTTACAGTCAATCACAATTTTTAATTTTTACACGCAATTTTTGATTATTGTTCAAAAAGCCATCTAGGGACCATTAGCTGCGTAACGGCTAGTGTATGTAGCTGACAATAAAGATTGCATTAATGATATTCATTTTGCGACACTATAATCCGATCTCCTATTTTTGGGTTATTACTTATCAACGCCCGCTATTATATTTGAAAAAGATTAAGGCTAAAGAATAAATTTCCAGATTGTAATGAAACAAAATGCCAACAAGGTGTCGACGCATAATGACATATTTTGGCCACGCAAAATGACACTCACGAAAAATGCCACTTACGCAAACTGACAAATACAACATTAACACACAACTTTACAGTGAATCACAATTTTTAATTTTTACACACAATTTTTGATTATTGTTCAAAAAGCCATCTAGGGACCATTAGCTGCGTAACGGCTAGTGTATGTAGCTGACAATAAAGATTGCATTAATGATATTCATTTTGCGACACTATAATCCGATCTCCTATTTTTGGGTTATTACTTATCAACGCCCGCTATTATATTTAAAAAAGATTAAGGCTAAAGACGAAATTTCGTATGAAAGCACTCTGAGCGAATCTTCGTTAATTTGTGTTTAAATAAATTCGAACGACTAAACTCATGCATATGCTATTACAATCAATTATGCAACTAGTCTAATCAATAAATAATGTATTATTAAAATTCACTTCAGTCAGTATCTTTGTTTACGATATATTTTAAATGTTGAGCGAAGACTAATATCTCCATAATATATTCTGAATAGATCATCTCTTAAACAAACATTGAGTGTGGCCGCCTGTCAAGCAAAACATTAAAAACAATAATGCAATAAACAATCTAATTGAATGGACGTATATTTGTTATGAGAGACAATACGTGTAACACTAAGAGAATAAACAAATAAAACTGTGCTATGTCATCTATTAAAACAAATTTAGTTACCCATCGCGTTTTCTTTTCAAATAAAAACGATTTTTACGCTACTGAACAAGTGAATGAAAAGTAAAACGTAATTTTTTAAAAGTTTTTATGATTTCGATGTAACCAATGCCACTCTCACAGTAAATACGAATCTAACGACACCTTTCAAGCTAAAATCCATCCAGCCTTTTTTGTCGAAAAACATGGTGTGAAAATGGTGAAATGTCAACGAAGTAGGGGTAGAACCCAGACTTTTTTTTGTTGACTGATTGTAAAATGATGACGGTGGTGTTAGGTCTATTTAGGGTACTAGGCATTTAGGTAAAAATATAAGTCAAACATATAAATTGTTGTGCATTTTGATATGTTTTACTATACTTATTCTGTTAGTGAACACATAGAGAGGTGAACGCCCCATCTCTACTTTCTAACAGCATCAAGTTAACGGCAAGGGATATTACGTAGCTAGCAAGAACCGAACCTGTAACCCGCCAGCCCACATGACTACCGCTGCCACTACTGAACCGGAACCGGAGCATGAAGGCTACATCCAGTCATCCACTCTTCAGCCCCCGTTGTACCAAATCGTACTAGCGTTGCTATTTCTGAAACTCTAACAAATGAGCTAAGCGACCAGCAAAAACTTAATACGCAGCGTAACAAGTGGATCAAACAAGCAATCATATTCTAGTTAAGCCGACCAAAGCAAATGACCGGCATCCTATCTGCACATACAGTTAATTGCCCAGACCTACTTATGTCTAACTCGTACCTAGCGGTGTGCCATTGAACCTACGTGGTAGGTTTTTTGTTGCCTCTGTTGGAATAGTCACCCTGAGGTCACTGATTCGATTCTTAGCGGAGTAATTATGTATTTTACCCACCTCCGTTGCCTAGTTGGATTTATCGGTAACTCTGTTGGTTAACGGATTCTGAGTGAACACGCTTTACGTCCGTCAGCCTCATCGTCACTTAATATTTTAAACAAGTAAATGCGTTCAAAAAGAACTAGAAACCGACTTCAACTGCCCTAAAAGTCTACTTTTATTAAGGCAATGCTTGTAAGTCAGCTGTCTAATACACAATTAACATTCCCTATCTCAGAAAGTACAGAACCGATTTTGATTAAATTTGCAGTTTTCCCTAAGTGAAACAATACTCGAACCTAGTTCAACAAAAAAGACCTATTTAAATCGAACTTGTAGTTCCGGAGATGTGCGAGGACAAACATACATACATACATACACTTTTGGAATTTGGCAAACTTATTTAGAAGCTGATATAGACTAACATATACGACAACTGGGCAGTTCTGAAAATATTACATACATACAGGTCGAACTGATAACCTCCTTTTTTGAAATCGATTAAAAAAACTAACTTTAAAAGTTTTAAAATTTCAAACGTTCAAATGTAATTGTTATTACATTGTGTTTTATATTATATTAAATTTGTATTGAATTGAACTATCAGATGAGAAGAAAGTCAAGTGCAAAAATGCTCCTTGACTAATTGATTGACTTATCATCGTCACGCCCAAACCACTTGAAAGAGAAACTAGAAATTTGAAATATTGATCCCTTTGATGATACATAGCGTATATATTATATAGTATACATATATATAAAATGGTTCAAAATTTTTAGAACAACGTAACTTTTTTTACTTTTCTTGTAACATTGCTTGAAAGCTGTCCGTCCATTGTGACGAAAAATAACTCATCATCATCGAAAAATGAATCTTTGATTGGAATGAATGACGAAATAATAATAGGAAAATAATATTTTAGACACTAGTGACGACGTGACACACAAGTATTTGGTGGTAGGGCTTTCGTCTGGGTAGCTACTACCACACTTTTATAATCTCCCGCTTCACAACATCGGCAGACACTAAATTTTTAATAACCTAAGGTATATAGAAATTTAAGAAAATCATCCGTGTTCTATCTCGTTTTCTTAGATTAAATCAGTTGCTTTATGTATTTATATAAAATTCCTAAAGTGTGACGTCATTCTGAAAGCAATACTGCATTCTCGATAAGATTATGAGACAAAATGTCATTATTACTTTGCCTATTATCATCCAGAATGCAACTTTTGTCTATGATTACTAGGTTTTTAAGTCATCTTAGGGTAATTTATTTTCAACTAGCTTCTGCCCGCGGCTTCGCCCGCGTGGACTTTAGGATTTATCTCATTGGATAAATCAACTACATAACAAATATGAAACTGACGTAACGCTTTCCGGCAACGAATAATTATTTGGAGATTATTCATACTACAATTATAAAATAGATATTAAAATATGGGTAAGAGGTGGGGGTAAGAAGGTGCAAGATTCACACACAAAATTTGGTCTAACCGTTTCGCAGAAGTGCGACCACAAAAACCGTGTCATTTTTATATATTAGATTGTTTCATTATGTGTGAAACTACGTCACTCTTAATTTTTATTAGTAAGGCTAACTACCCATTTTCATGCTGCTGACTTCGGAAAACACAGAGTTCCCATACAAACTTTCAACCCCTATTCACCCCCATTAAAAATATGCGGAAACACGTATTTATCTGTTTCCACTTTCTAACCACGTAACAATTTTCTTGTTATTATCTTCAAAAATGAGGAACTGAAATTTTAATTTGCATCCCTGATTTCACCCTTTAGAGGTTGATTTTTCTAAAACACTAAAAACGTCACCCTGAGTATGAGTTTTCATGCTGATGACTACAAACACATCAGAGTTATCATTCACACGGTGGAACACGTATTTCTTTGTTTCAAATCTAGCCACTTACTAAGTATCAATTTTCATGATATTGACTTCAAATACAAAAGAGTTCCCATACAAACTTTCATCCCCCTTTCATCCCCATTAAAAATTTGTGAAACACGTATTTCTTTGTTTCTAATCTAACCACTTACCAAATTTCATTGCATTATCTTCAAAAAATGAAGAAATTACACATTACAATGACAGATATTGATAATCTATCAATACACAAACCTCCACCCAAATATTGTTACTTATTTCCTCTACTCAAAGGTTGTCTGGTAGAGATCGCTGTCAACGATAAGACCGCCTTTTGTACATTTTTTAAAAAAAAATTTAAAATTTTATTTTTTAACTTAAGTTTGTATTGGTGTACAATAAAGTTATATTGAATATTGAATTGAATTGAAATTAAATTGAAACTTGCATCCATGATTTCACCCTCTGGAAATCACTATTAATTTTAGTTCATAATGCTGATTATCAATTTTCATGATATTGACTTCAAAAACAACAGAGTTCCCATACTAACTTTCATCCACCTTTTCACCCTATTAGAAATCCGTGACACTTGTACTTCTTTGTTTCTAATCTAAACACTTATCAATTTTCATGGCGTTATCTTCAAAAATGACGAACTTAAATTTTATTTAGCATTCCTAATTTTGCCCTGTTTAATTTAAAACACGTTATCCTTACTTTTAATTCATAAGACTGAGTATCACTTTTTATGTTATGGGGCACAAAAACAACACAGTGAACATACAAACTTTCATCCCCCTTTTCACCCCTTTTGAGGATAAATATCCAAAAACTGTGAAACACTACACCGAAAAACTACGTACAAATTTTAATGGATTTATCTTCAAAAATGACGGACTTTCGTACAAACTTACATCCCTTATTTTACCCTGTTAGGGGTGGAATTTCGAGAAATACTTTCTTAGCGGATACTTTCACTTTACAAAGAACACAGCCTCCAAATTTAATGTCTATAGGACCAGTGGTTTAGGCTGTGCGTCGATATATAAGTCAGTCAGTTAGTCAGGACTTTGAATTTTATATAGATTGAAATCCAATGTGTACCTAAAAAATAATAATTACATCTCATGTACACCATATAATACCTCATCATCATCATCATCATCAACAGCCTATATACGTCCCCACTGCTGGGGCTCAGGCCTACTCTCCTACACAGAGTGTATGGGACATAGGCCACCACGCGGGACCAGTGCGGATCGGCGGACTTCACATGCCTGTTCAAGACATGCAGGTTTCCTCACGATGTTTTCCTTCACCGTTAAGCAATCGGATAATGTACTTGAATACCTATTGTTTAAAAACTATCTGCCTCCGTGTCTTAAAAATGGCAACATGTTTGTACTAACAACCCTGAGGTTCCATATTTTGATTGATTTTTTGTTTTTGTACATACAGTTTTGACCATAAGTCCCAATACCTATCGGTACTTGATTTGGTTGGCGGTAAGGCATTTTCTCGAGACCTGTCGATGTGGCGTACCACGAAAGAGGCCTATGTCCAGCAGTGGACGTTTCCTGTGTAATGATGATGATGATGAAGGCATTTTCTATGCCCACCGGACTTTTATTATATTTAGTCTGTTATGTGAATATTGTTTGAAATGTATTGTTTTGTCTATAACAGTTTGTTTTGTCTATTAAAATGTTCAGTTTTTCGTTAAAATTACCTCCATGTTACCTAAGTCTTCCACCAACCAGAATTGTTAATAGCACTGTTGTGTTCCGGTATGAAAGGTAGCAGAGCCAGTGCCTGTATTTAAGCAGGGTAGGCAGTATTTAGGGTAAGCAAGGTTTCTATCCAACGGCCTTCCATGCGTGCGTACAGCTAAGCAATGGAATTCCCTGCCGGCTGTGTTTCCCAAGCGATACAACCTAGATAACTTTAAGGCCAGAGTGAATATACTATTTCTATGCAACCGTGAACGATCCTAGACCACATCGTCGCTTAACATCAGGTGAGATTGTAATAAAACGGAAGCCTATCGAATGTAAAAAAATCATGTTAGATGAAGGTCAAATACAAACCCATACAAAAAACAACTATTTGCGAACTTTTTATACAAACTTATATCGCTAATTTTACCTCACATTCCGTTAGGTCTTAGTTGTATAAGCCTTTTAAGAAGATGGGTAGCAGAATGTAACTACAACATCTTACTGCGATCACCAATCTACCTACCAACAGTGGTGCTTGTTGCAAATCCAATCATATAAAGTTTAATGTGGCGTTATATGGGGAGAGGGGCACATGTCCAACAGTGGACTCATGCAGCCAACCAGGCCAGGGACGGCCCGATACACGTTACACGGCAATTGCAAACTTTAACACAAACTTGCATCACATATTCTTTTTGCGGAACTATCATAAAAGGAACATATTGTCAAAATCTCATAACCCTACATGGTTTCGTCTCTCAGTCACTTCTAACGCTGAGGTAATGTTTCAAAAACACTTTTAAACATTAACCACTGAAGCACCTTCTTTTGTATTTGCTATTTGAAATTAGTCAGGCATTGTAGCAATTCTGGACAGAACACACTAAATTGGTTTTTGTATTCTATTATACTACCTATATCACCCTCAAACAATTTTTGGCAAACCTTTTCAATGTACAGATAGACGCGTCGATTCTCCATATACAGGTAAGTCGATTCTACAGGTTTTTTGAAGATATCTTTTTATTGCGTGAACCGATTTTGATGAAATAAAGCTTAGATGTTGCCTTGACCTACACCTAATTTAATTGTGAAAACCGCATCAAATTTGGTTTTGTAATTTCGGAGATTAGCCGGTACAGACAAACAGACAGACAGACAAAATGTTTAAAAATGGTCCTATTGTGTTCTGTTACACTTCTTATGTCACCCTCAATCAGTTTTTGGCAAAAAATTTCAATGTACAGACACGTCGATTCTACAGATTTATTATAGTATAGATAGAAGAAGAAGAAGAAGAAGAAGAAGAAGAAGAAGATTATAAAATAGATATTAAAATATGGGTAAGAGGTGGGGGTAAGAAGGTGCAAGATTCACACACAAAATTTGGTCTAACCGTTTCGCAGAAGTGCGACCACAAAAACCGTGTCATTTTTATATATTAGATTGTTTCATTATGTGTGAAACTACGTCACTCTTAATTTTTATTAGTAAGGCTAACTACCCATTTTCATGCTGCTGACTTCGGAAAACACAGAGTTCCCATACAAACTTTCAACCCCTATTCACCCCCATTAAAAATATGCGGAAACACGTATTTATCTGTTTCCACTTTCTAACCACGTAACAATTTTCTTGTTATTATCTTCAAAAATGAGGAACTGAAATTTTAATTTGCATCCCTGATTTCACCCTTTAGAGGTTGATTTTTCTAAAACACTAAAAACGTCACCCTGAGTATGAGTTTTCATGCTGATGACTACAAACACATCAGAGTTATCATTCACACGGTGGAACACGTATTTCTTTGTTTCAAATCTAGCCACTTACTAAGTATCAATTTTCATGATATTGACTTCAAATACAAAAGAGTTCCCATACAAACTTTCATCCCCCTTTCATCCCCATTAAAAATTTGTGAAACACGTATTTCTTTGTTTCTAATCTAACCACTTACCAAATTTCATTGCATTATCTTCAAAAAATGAAGAAATTACACATTACAATGACAGATATTGATAATCTATCAATACACAAACCTCCACCCAAATATTGTTACTTATTTCCTCTACTCAAAGGTTGTCTGGTAGAGATCGCTGTCAACGATAAGACCGCCTTTTGTACATTTTTTAAAAAAAAATTTAAAATTTTATTTTTTAACTTAAGTTTGTATTGGTGTACAATAAAGTTATATTGAATATTGAATTGAATTGAAATTAAATTGAAACTTGCATCCATGATTTCACCCTCTGGAAATCACTATTAATTTTAGTTCATAATGCTGATTATCAATTTTCATGATATTGACTTCAAAAACAACAGAGTTCCCATACTAACTTTCATCCACCTTTTCACCCTATTAGAAATCCGTGACACTTGTACTTCTTTGTTTCTAATCTAAACACTTATCAATTTTCATGGCGTTATCTTCAAAAATGACGAACTTAAATTTTATTTAGCATTCCTAATTTTGCCCTGTTTAATTTAAAACACGTTATCCTTACTTTTAATTCATAAGACTGAGTATCACTTTTTATGTTATGGGGCACAAAAACAACACAGTGAACATACAAACTTTCATCCCCCTTTTCACCCCTTTTGAGGATAAATATCCAAAAACTGTGAAACACTACACCGAAAAACTACGTACAAATTTTAATGGATTTATCTTCAAAAATGACGGACTTTCGTACAAACTTACATCCCTTATTTTACCCTGTTAGGGGTGGAATTTCGAGAAATACTTTCTTAGCGGATACTTTCACTTTACAAAGAACACAGCCTCCAAATTTAATGTCTATAGGACCAGTGGTTTAGGCTGTGCGTCGATATATAAGTCAGTCAGTTAGTCAGGACTTTGAATTTTATATAGATTGAAATCCAATGTGTACCTAAAAAATAATAATTACATCTCATGTACACCATATAATACCTCATCATCATCATCATCATCAACAGCCTATATACGTCCCCACTGCTGGGGCTCAGGCCTACTCTCCTACACAGAGTGTATGGGACATAGGCCACCACGCGGGACCAGTGCGGATCGGCGGACTTCACATGCCTGTTCAAGACATGCAGGTTTCCTCACGATGTTTTCCTTCACCGTTAAGCAATCGGATAATGTACTTGAATACCTATTGTTTAAAAACTATCTGCCTCCGTGTCTTAAAAATGGCAACATGTTTGTACTAACAACCCTGAGGTTCCATATTTTGATTGATTTTTTGTTTTTGTACATACAGTTTTGACCATAAGTCCCAATACCTATCGGTACTTGATTTGGTTGGCGGTAAGGCATTTTCTCGAGACCTGTCGATGTGGCGTACCACGAAAGAGGCCTATGTCCAGCAGTGGACGTTTCCTGTGTAATGATGATGATGATGAAGGCATTTTCTATGCCCACCGGACTTTTATTATATTTAGTCTGTTATGTGAATATTGTTTGAAATGTATTGTTTTGTCTATAACAGTTTGTTTTGTCTATTAAAATGTTCAGTTTTTCGTTAAAATTACCTCCATGTTACCTAAGTCTTCCACCAACCAGAATTGTTAATAGCACTGTTGTGTTCCGGTATGAAAGGTAGCAGAGCCAGTGCCTGTATTTAAGCAGGGTAGGCAGTATTTAGGGTAAGCAAGGTTTCTATCCAACGGCCTTCCATGCGTGCGTACAGCTAAGCAATGGAATTCCCTGCCGGCTGTGTTTCCCAAGCGATACAACCTAGATAACTTTAAGGCCAGAGTGAATATACTATTTCTATGCAACCGTGAACGATCCTAGACCACATCGTCGCTTAACATCAGGTGAGATTGTAATAAAACGGAAGCCTATCGAATGTAAAAAATCATGTTAGATGAAGGTCAAATACAAACCCATACAAAAAACAACTATTTGCGAACTTTTTATACAAACTTATATCGCTAATTTTACCTCACATTCCGTTAGGTCTTAGTTGTATAAGCCTTTTAAGAAGATGGGTAGCAGAATGTAACTACAACATCTTACTGCGATCACCAATCTACCTACCAACAGTGGTGCTTGTTGCAAATCCAATCATATAAAGTTTAATGTGGCGTTATATGGGGAGAGGGGCACATGTCCAACAGTGGACTCATGCAGCCAACCAGGCCAGGGACGGCCCGATACACGTTACACGGCAATTGCAAACTTTAACACAAACTTGCATCACATATTCTTTTTGCGGAACTATCATAAAAGGAACATATTGTCAAAATCTCATAACCCTACATGGTTTCGTCTCTCAGTCACTTCTAACGCTGAGGTAATGTTTCAAAAACACTTTTAAACATTAACCACTGAAGCACCTTCTTTTGTATTTGCTATTTGAAATTAGTCAGGCATTGTAGCAATTCTGGACAGAACACACTAAATTGGTTTTTGTATTCTATTATACTACCTATATCACCCTCAAACAATTTTTGGCAAACCTTTTCAATGTACAGATAGACGCGTCGATTCTCCATATACAGGTAAGTCGATTCTACAGGTTTTTTGAAGATATCTTTTTATTGCGTGAACCGATTTTGATGAAATAAAGCTTAGATGTTGCCTTGACCTACACCTAATTTAATTGTGAAAACCGCATCAAATTTGGTTTTGTAATTTCGGAGATTAGCCGGTACAGACAAACAGACAGACAGACAAAATGTTTAAAAATGGTCCTATTGTGTTCTGTTACACTTCTTATGTCACCCTCAATCAGTTTTTGGCAAAAAATTTCAATGTACAGACACGTCGATTCTACAGATTTATTATAGTATAGATAGAAGAAGAAGAAGAAGAAGAAGAAGAAGAAGAAGAAGAAGATTATAAAATAGATATTAAAATATGGGTAAGAGGTGGGGGTAAGAAGGTGCAAGATTCACACACAAAATTTGGTCTAACCGTTTCGCAGAAGTGCGACCACAAAAACCGTGTCATTTTTATATATTAGATTGTTTCATTATGTGTGAAACTACGTCACTCTTAATTTTTATTAGTAAGGCTAACTACCCATTTTCATGCTGCTGACTTCGGAAAACACAGAGTTCCCATACAAACTTTCAACCCCTATTCACCCCCATTAAAAATATGCGGAAACACGTATTTATCTGTTTCCACTTTCTAACCACGTAACAATTTTCTTGTTATTATCTTCAAAAATGAGGAACTGAAATTTTAATTTGCATCCCTGATTTCACCCTTTAGAGGTTGATTTTTCTAAAACACTAAAAACGTCACCCTGAGTATGAGTTTTCATGCTGATGACTACAAACACATCAGAGTTATCATTCACACGGTGGAACACGTATTTCTTTGTTTCAAATCTAGCCACTTACTAAGTATCAATTTTCATGATATTGACTTCAAATACAAAAGAGTTCCCATACAAACTTTCATCCCCCTTTCATCCCCATTAAAAATTTGTGAAACACGTATTTCTTTGTTTCTAATCTAACCACTTACCAAATTTCATTGCATTATCTTCAAAAAATGAAGAAATTACACATTACAATGACAGATATTGATAATCTATCAATACACAAACCTCCACCCAAATATTGTTACTTATTTCCTCTACTCAAAGGTTGTCTGGTAGAGATCGCTGTCAACGATAAGACCGCCTTTTGTACATTTTTTAAAAAAAAATTTAAAATTTTATTTTTTAACTTAAGTTTGTATTGGTGTACAATAAAGTTATATTGAATATTGAATTGAATTGAAATTAAATTGAAACTTGCATCCATGATTTCACCCTCTGGAAATCACTATTAATTTTAGTTCATAATGCTGATTATCAATTTTCATGATATTGACTTCAAAAACAACAGAGTTCCCATACTAACTTTCATCCACCTTTTCACCCTATTAGAAATCCGTGACACTTGTACTTCTTTGTTTCTAATCTAAACACTTATCAATTTTCATGGCGTTATCTTCAAAAATGACGAACTTAAATTTTATTATCATTCCTAATTTTGCCCTGTTTAATTTAAAACACGTTATCCTTACTTTTAATTCATAAGACTGAGTATCACTTTTTATGTTATGGGGCACAAAAACAACAGAGTGAACATACAAACTTTCATCCCCCTTTTCACCCCTTTTGAGGATAAATATCCAAAAACTGTGAAACACTACACCGAAAAACTACCTACAAATTTTAATGGATTTATCTTCAAAAATGACGGACTTTCGTACAAACTTACATCCCTTATTTTACCCTGTTAGGGGTGGAATTTCGAGAAATACTTTCTTAGCGGATACTTTCACTTTACAAAGAACACAGCCTCCAAATTTAATGTCTATAGGACCAGTGGTTTAGGCTGTGCGTCGATATATAAGTCAGTCAGTTAGTCAGGACTTTGAATTTTATATAGATTGAAATCCAATGTGTACCTAAAAAATAATAATTACATCTCATGTACACCATATAATACCTCATCATCATCATCATCATCAACAGCCTATATACGTCCCCACTGCTGGGGCTCAGGCCTACTCTCCTACACAGAGTGTATGGGACATAGGCCACCACGCGGGACCAGTGCGGATCGGCGGACTTCACATGCCTGTTCAAGACATGCAGGTTTCCTCACGATGTTTTCCTTCACCGTTAAGCAATCGGATAATGTACTTGAATACCTATTGTTTAAAAACTATCTGCCTCCGTGTCTTAAAAATGGCAACATGTTTGTACTAACAACCCTGAGGTTCCATATTTTGATTGATTTTTTGTTTTTGTACATACAGTTTTGACCATAAGTCCCAATACCTATCGGTACTTGATTTGGTTGGCGGTAAGGCATTTTCTCGAGACCTGTCGATGTGGCGTACCACGAAAGAGGCCTATGTCCAGCAGTGGACGTTTCCTGTCTAATGATGATGATGATGAAGGCATTTTCTATGCCCACCGGACTTTTATTATATTTAGTCTGTTATGTGAATATTGTTTGAAATGTATTGTTTTGTCTATAACAGTTTGTTTTGTCTATTAAAATGTTCAGTTTTTCGTTAAAATTACCTCCATGTTACCTAAGTCTTCCACCAACCAGAATTGTTAATAGCACTGTTGTGTTCCGGTATGAAAGGTAGCAGAGCCAGTGCCTGTATTTAAGCAGGGTAGGCAGTATTTAGGGTAAGCAAGGTTTCTATCCAACGGCCTTCCATGCGTGCGTACAGCTAAGCAATGGAATTCCCTGCCGGCTGTGTTTCCCAAGCGATACAACCTAGATAACTTTAAGGCCAGAGTGAATATACTATTTCTATGCAACCGTGAACGATCCTAGACCACATCGTCGCTTAACATCAGGTGAGATTGTAATAAAACGGAAGCCTATCGAATGTAAAAAAATCATGTTAGATGAAGGTCAAATACAAACCCATACAAAAAACAACTATTTGCGAACTTTTTATACAAACTTATATCGCTAATTTTACCTCACATTCCGTTAGGTCTTAGTTGTATAAGCCTTTTAAGAAGATGGGTAGCAGAATGTAACTACAACATCTTACTGCGATCACCAATCTACCTACCAACAGTGGTGCTTGTTGCAAATCCAATCATATAAAGTTTAATGTGGCGTTATATGGGGAGAGGGGCACATGTCCAACAGTGGACTCATGCAGCCAACCAGGCCAGGGACGGCCCGATACACGTTACACGGCAATTGCAAACTTTAACACAAACTTGCATCACATATTCTTTTTGCGGAACTATCATAAAAGGAACATATTGTCAAAATCTCATAACCCTACATGGTTTCGTCTCTCAGTCACTTCTAACGCTGAGGTAATGTTTCAAAAACACTTTTAAACATTAACCACTGAAGCACCTTCTTTTGTATTTGCTATTTGAAATTAGTCAGGCATTGTAGCAATTCTGGACAGAACACACTAAATTGGTTTTTGTATTCTATTATACTACCTATATCACCCTCAAACAATTTTTGGCAAACCTTTTCAATGTACAGATAGACGCGTCGATTCTCCATATACAGGTAAGTCGATTCTACAGGTTTTTTGAAGATATCTTTTTATTGCGTGAACCGATTTTGATGAAATAAAGCTTAGATGTTGCCTTGACCTACACCTAATTTAATTGTGAAAACCGCATCAAATTTGGTTTTGTAATTTCGGAGATTAGCCGGTACAGACAAACAGACAGACAGACAGACAGACAGACAGACAAAATGTTTAAAAATGGTCCTATTGTGTTCTGTTACACTTCTTATGTCACCCTCAATCAGTTTTTGGCAAAAAATTTCAATGTACAGACACGTCGATTCTACAGATTTATTATAGTATAGAAGAAGAAGATAGAAGAAGAAGAAGAAGAAGAAGATAGATAGAAGAAGAAGATAGATAGATAGATAGAAGAAGAAGATAGAAGAAGATAGAAGAAGAAGAAGAAGAAGAAGATAGAAGAAGTCGAAAGCAAATTTTACTGTGTTTGGGCGGCTAGCAGTAACGACATTTAATGTTAATTTTTTAACATATTGGCTTCATCATCATCCGTAGTCAATTTAAGTCCACTGCTGGGCATTAATCTCTACGCCCGCTTCGCCGCCGCTCCCGAAACACAATCGCCGTCACACAAAAATACATAGAAAATTAAATCATTTACAAAACATACTCAAAAATTACAAGCATATGAATAATTACATATAATTAATTGTCTTAGCTCTTGTCAAATCACAAACTTATTAATTTGGATACTTCGATAGGTTTTAACGAAGTTTGGGTATTTGATCGAAGTTTGAATATTTGATCATAGTTTGGATATTTGGACTAAGTTTGGATAGTTCGTGTTGACAATATGGGATATCACTGTGACTTAATTAAATCACAGTTCATTGTAATTGCGACTCTGTTTTAGGGTTCAGTTATCAGAGATTTGAAGTCAATTTTCATTAAAAATACTTGAAAAATACAGTCTGGTTGAGAATAAAAAGTTTGACCTGGCTTTTTATGTCTTCCACGTGTTATTGCAGAAATGGTCTTATAGGTTTTGGTATCTACAAATACTGGTACGAGACAAGCCATTGAACCTTCTAGATTTTTCTTTTACAGACCAGCTTTGAGAAAAATATAGTACATATAGGTACATTCATATACTAGTGGCAGGGCTGCATTCCTTAGAAGGTGGATGTACAGGATGCCACACAGTTTCGAGTATACGTTCGTTGACATCTCGATGTTGCTGCTATAAAATCACAAATGGTTATCATGGTAACGGCCGTAGTTCAGTTACACTACAATTCAATTTAAACAACACAAATAAAAGAAGAATTCAAACTCTTCTAAAATGAGTTTATTATTTATTTTTTAATGCAGCGTAATTCTAAATAATACTTATCTCAACGCTGAAAAATTTAAGCTGAAAGTACGTTCTAGTCTGCACGTATCCTAACAATAATTATTTATAATAACAAGTACCAAACTGTTATTGCTGATATGTATTTATGGACACAACAAAAGTTGAGGCCGACTGTACACTCGTTCGACGACTCAAGAGAATCTTGAATCAGTTCGAAAGTAGACTCACGGTTGCTCGGACGCCTTCCTTCGCGGACCGCGCACGCGCACCAAACGGCGCTTATCCAAACTTTTTGAAATAAAATCTCTGTCATCTTCTAAACTTTTTGTTCGAAGTCTTTTTACTTTAAAGTGGCCAGTGTTTGTGTTCAGTTCAAAATTCAAACTTAAAAGTGCTGATTGAATTTTTCGGGATTGGATACCCTTACATCGATACCACTGGATTGTTTTTTGATTGTGTAAGTATTAACGCCACATTAATTACCTATGTAAGGGTGTTAATAGCGCCCGTTTGATGTACGTTCGACATTTATGTTGATGTAGTATAATTGAGCTTTGGCAATTTATAATGACTTTACTGGTGATGATATAAATTGTTACATGTATGTATGTTCTACTGCATGTTTACGAGGAAACGCGAACACATAGCGCAGCCTACATTGATGATTCTTGTGTAAAACTTAACGCTTCCTTATTTTAGAATAGTATTTAAGATTATATAGTGTTAAAGAAGTTAGTGTGAGTGATTCAAAGTTACGGATAAAGATTTGGATTACATTAATTAACACTAAACGTTGCAGCCTTCAGCAACCAACACGCCCAGCATTTCACATTCTACATTGAATATAATTATCTTTATCCTGTGTTACACAATCCATTACGCTTTTGTTTTCTTCAAGACGCAATGATTAGGGTATTACTTTATTCTTCCTAGACATTAGTAAAAAAATTAACGTGATGAAATAGTTCGGCTCAAAATTTTTATGTAAACATCGATTTTCTCTCACATTCCCGCTGTTGATTTGCATCGGCAGCGGCATTAAATCTGTTGATGAGCCGATTTCTATCCGAGACTGCGGATGCCAAACGGCCTAGATGTGGTTTTACGAATGCAACTGTGAAAATTATATGGACAAATATTTACATCTCTTTTAGAGTTGATTAATGACTTTTGGTTGGATTTTCAAACCACTGCTGTTAACTTAGAAAATGGAACGCGTATTTTATAAATTTTATGCAACTTCGAAAGCTAAGAATTAATGTTTAATTTAATGAGTGCACAGCGGTTGTTGTTTTGTTTGACCTTATCTGAACTGGTGGCAATTACGATAAGGCTGTAGGATGGAAGCGTGCCGACTCAAATTCTGATGACGCGCTGGGTATTGTCATTTTTCTTACCGGAAAATATGATAGTACAATTACAATAAAATAACAGCAATGTGTACACTTATTGTGACAGATGTTTACAAATATTTCTGTCGGAGATACAAGTGGATGTATTTTCCATCCCGAGGAATCTCAGTCTCTTTCTGTGTAGTCACTTTTCTACGAAGGCGATTGGAATCTCAGGATCGATTCTATTTTCAAATGTTTGACAAAATATATCGATGAGTTGATATCTAACAGTACATTTAATGATCTCACCCACCTCCAGCTGGCAACGTTACATCATCAGTAAATATTGGAGCCGAGACAGACATTATATGATTTCACGGTCCATCGAATTTAGTCACGATTCCAACTGTTTGTATTGTAAAAGTTTGTACAGAGAAATTGTGTTAGTATAATAAAACCAATTTAGTTACTACAGAAATAGGTTGACAAAAAGGTAACAATAAAACAAAAAAGGTAAAGGTAAAACATTTAAGACCTCAGTTGCAAGTTCGAGCCTAGCTTATCTCTTGAAATCATCTGATGTCATACACAAATTAAATTTAGTTTTATATGTATAAAACACTACGTAATCCTATAAAACATTCGAAGTTTCAAACAATTTGGCTCCATAAATCATGTTGTTTATTAAGTTTATATGTATAATATAATTGCCAATTAAAAATAAGAAGAACAACTTTTAAAAATATAACACAGCTTAGATTTACCGAGCGTATCAAAATTGTACACTCGTCAAAATATCATATTTACTAAGTCCAGTATCTTTTAGGGTACTTCGAATAAAAAAATTCTGAAGAGCTTTTTAACATCCATAATTCAATGAAATATAGACTGAGTCAGTCAGTCAGCTAAACAAAAATCAAACTATAATCTATCACTAACCTCTACATGTATATAAAAAGCTTCCCTGACTGACAGATTGACACACACACACACACAATTTGAAACTTAGAACATCGATCCTCAATCGATCTACTGCTCGATCATCCTCTATAATTACAAGCAGACAAAGCCCCTGTAAATCCCGAGTGGCTTACTAGTATTTTATAAATTGTTGAGAAACATTACAAGTAGAACTTCTAGCAAAAATTTGTCACTTCATTTCAATACTGATTGAAATACATACCATGTTCGCTTTTACGAACAAGCCGATCTTCCAGAACCTTTAATTCATATACAAAAGCAGTGCGAATTATTCCATAACTGTGAAGAACTCGAGTCGGGTAACAATGACAAATATCGCAGCATTAAAATGGCCGGCATGCGATTATGCGAGGAACGGTACAGCGCGTATTAAAATGTGGAGCGTCCGACCTGCAATAATGTTATAACAAGGGGATTATTCGCGCCCAATGTGTGACTTGAAGACTAAATGAAACTAGACGTATTGTAATGCATGATGCAATAACCAACAAGAGAGGAATTCATAGGCGGTCTCTAAGTATAAAAAACACTGGAAAATTCATGTGGGTGCGTCCGCACTGACCGAAGATACGCTTCTAACTAATGCCATTATATTATCGTGGCAGGCTCATTATGTGGGTTTTGATAACATAGCTCAAATGGTAAAAGAAAATGTGTGTAACATGTACTAATACTTCCAGAATATTTTACAGGATAAATAGAACAAAATCTTCTAAATTTTAATCTCTGCGACAAGCGCGTTGATGTCTTTCATATTGTCTCTTTAGTTGTTGCACTCGCCCCAATCGTATATCTATTTATAACCAAAACGTGCCAATTCGTTCTTCATTATCCATCTTCCCTGATGGTGTGAGCCCCAAGTGCAAACACTGTGTATAAAATGATTTTTTAAATGGTAATGTATAACAATTATAAACCAAGACAAAATACTACTAGTTCGTATAATTAGCTGGCATAATAATTTAAACGACATCCTTAATTACAATACAGTCGTTTCGGCCGATTGCTCAATAAATATTTTGAATAACCGCAGAAAAAACACCTGTATACTTGTAGCCCTCATTCATATTTTTCTCTATATTTATGACGCTGACGATTATTCTCAGAGAGTATTATATCTGTAAAAGGGAACAAGAAAAAAAAAACAATGGGAAAAAATGCATGTTTACGCAACAAATTACATTCACAGTCTTAAAAATGTAATTAAACACTAGTTGAATAAATGTTAAGTTAATTGGCCAAAGAAGAGTTCAGAAAATTGTTCACTATAATACACACGTAAACTACATGTGCAGTCCAATTGCCATCCTAATAAACTCGCTCCATCTGAACTTGTTGTAGTCTTAACATGTGCCATACACAATTCACACGTGTTTTACGGTAAATTGTTACAACCGTTTGTCTAATCCACCGGATAATTGCCCCTGGTACGTGTACAGTAACCTAGAGGCAATTTTTGACACTCGTTATTTGACATAGTTATGAATTGCCGAAATCGAACGCAAGGTCAACAAATTTGCTCATACAATTTTTGGAATAAGATGTGTTGTCTAAACACATATCCCATGCTTATTATAGTTATGAAACTAAACAAAAATTCGTCATTATCTGAAATTGGCAGATTCTCAAAGAGGGTGTCGTACATATTTGGGACTTTATCCCTGATCCCATCAGACGAGCCCCTTCCTTACAATCCTTCAAAACTAACCTAAAACGTATTTTCTTGAACAGATTATTCCTTAGCAGCCTTTTCTTATTGATCCTTCCTGATCTCCTATATTTTGTCTATTGTTTATACATTATATGTATGTATATTTATATTTATATTATTATATGTAGCACCACTTACCCCTTCTTTGCAATAAGGTCGCCGTCATTGTACCTTTTATGTCCTTTTCTGTTCTGTTTTGTTTTGTGTGTGTATGCGTATGCAATAAAGTTTACTTGAATTGAATATTTGACAGCGGTTTTGTTAGTGGTAGGGTAGGAAGTTTTTGTGGCCACCTGGGCTAGCCACAATCAAGTTTACGCTATCAATATCAATAATTATTACTCTCTATCTATCTATACTGTAATTCATTATAAAACGCTGCGACTCGTCGACACGACAGCGTGCGCTTGCGCCGGTTTTCGCGATAAATCTCCGAGATTCGCGCGTCATTTCGTTCCGCATAACTTAATTGGAAATTATGTGTCGGATTTTTGCATGACACCAAATTGACTTGTCTAGATAAAACGTGATAGAAATTGCATTTGCTGTCAATTTAAATAAATCCAATTATAATTGTAGATCATGATTGTCAGCACTGAGTTGATTATCATAATAAATATGAGTTGGTCGCCTGCAGCTTTTCCCGCATGGAAATTCCTTGCTTAGTGCTTTTCTGAGTCGTCAAATATATCGTTGTTTCAAATATTCGCATCAAAGTTGTAGGTCAAAAGGTTGGCCCGAATTTTTTTTTACATGAGTAACATAATCATCAAATGCGGTGGGTCAGGGCTGTCACCGTGGCAAAGCACAGTGGTGAACTTTGTATAAAAGAGCGGAAAATAAACTTGTTGCCGTCAAAATCGAAAGAAAAATATTTTTCAAATAAAAAGTTCTACCTAGTTAGTTTTAATTTCCACGCATTATTTGAGAAAAGTACTATACAAACCTTGGCCACATTCACACGTTAGTCCCTTAATGCCTCTTTTGCTAGCCGCTGCAGTAATGTACTATTTTTATATATACCCAATGCCACTTACACAATTAATAAGAATCTATTGACACCTCAAAAACTAAAACCCATCACGTCGTTGAGGCTATAGAGCCTGCCAAAGAAATATACATACAATACACGAATACACTCTATAGACAGCCTCCTAATGGTTAAAACGGGCGATCTTCCTACACCATTTTACCTTCTCTCTTAAACATAAAAACAATTATACACAATGCTTATAGTACCATATATAATTATGTAACTTCTAACTAACTATCTCGTACATATTCAAGAACGTAATTCCAGAAGTACTTGATATAATTATCATTTAACTGTCGAGGTCATTTAACTTTGTAGAGGGCCTTGCTTTTCGATCGCTAAGTTGAAGAATGTTAGATGCATTTGTTTAGACAGGTGGGCAAGTAACCTATTAGATTTCAATAGAATACGATTGATAACAATAAGTTATGTAAGTTGTAAACACTGAGATTAATTGGATAAAATTTTGATATTCAAACAAGCTTTTCCCCGCGACTGAAATGACTTCAAAATTATCCTATGTTCTAGTCTATGTCAAGGGCTACGTACTTAACTTTCATTAATATCGGTTCAACCTTTTAGTCATGAAAAGGCAACAAACAGACAGAGGAAAACTTTCTAATTGTTACTATCACAGTGATTTCATTGTACCAGGCGGCCAGCAGATAGTAGGAGTTAATGATTCTAGCTAATGGATATTGGAGATCGTTGCTACACAGCACACTATAATTAGCACTGAAGTAGCGGAGCGTTTAACAATGACATCAGCAGCGTGGTGTGTTAGATAAGCATTGTTCTAGTGGACATAGGAGAGCGTGTTGAGGATATTAGATAATCCTCCATAGGTACACACATACGTCAGTCAACACGATGATTTCAAGAGCCAGCGATGCTCAGACCAGCTATAGTTTTGACATGGCATGAAATGAAATCAATAAAGTTTATTTGGACTTACACTCCGGAGGTAACGGGTTAAATTTCCAGTGGGAGTAGCTATAAGTACTTGGTATGAATGGTGGTCGGGCATTTTCTATTTCCGCCTGGCTAGCTATCACCATGTTACCTAAGTCTACCGCCAAACATCAGTGTTAATAGCATTGTTGTGTTCTGGTACAAAGTAAGCAGAGCCAGAACCTCACTAGATCGAGGCTTCTGGGTGAGCACAATTTTTCTACAACAGCAAACCCATCATAAATAAATGACAAATAAGAACAAAAGTAAGGTGTGAAGAATTAGCACTATTATTTCTCAATGCCGCTTGTATTTTATGTTATACGGCTCAAGTTTGATGTTCTATTTTTTATTTCTCGAGCTGTCTTTCCGCCCATTACTGTTACAAATTTAATATGTCAAATTTTACTTGAATTAAGCTCAAATTGCTAGCTTTCCCTTTTGTAAGGGCTCCCATTTATTTGGATACACTCGATTACGGAATGTTTCCAACCACATTGAGTTACCAAATAGTGTAATTCAGTCCAAAAACAGTGGCACGTGAAATTAAGTATCATTTCCACCTCATTACCCAAACGTAGCGTTTCACTTTCCTCGCTAGAAGGAGGACAAACAAAGAAAATCGAATCTACTAATAATGAAAATTGTCGGCGCGCCACAAAGGGATTGTCTGTCTCGTTGCATAATATCGTACCATTCCAAAACAACTTCGTAACAAATACCCATCTGTTTACGGAGTGCGTTACTGCATTATATAATTCGCTCATCGTAGTTACACTTCCTCGTTTGAGTCAGCACAAAACTGTATGCACTTTTGAGTGCACGTAACAGTTACATAGTCTAAGAACAAATATTGAAATATCTTGTTATGTCTTGGGTAACCATAAGTGTTTTGAAATGTCAAAAGCTAACATATTCGTATGTTGTGATGAGTTCGGTAAAGCTAGCTGGGTGAACCGTTTTGAAGGATCGTGTAAGACGCTATTAAATGTTTTGAAGTTAAAAATTTAATTGCTTAATCCTATATTGCTACTGACGAGACGTACCCCTTCCTTATCATGGTATATCACCGAGAAATTTTGTGCAAACAATACGCGTTTCCAAATTTAAAAAATTGTTATGTTTTTGGTTTGGGTTTTAACCGATACTATAGCGTTTGCGTTACGTCAGATTTGTATGAAGAATTGTGCAGCGCCTCTAGCGGCACGTTTACGAAGCTGTGATTCTTCATACAAATCGGTTAAAAACTCACACTAGAGTTACTGTCGGTTATGGCAATCAAAGATACCTACTAAAAATAAAACAGAAAAGGTTATTTAAATATAACATAGAAGGAAGATAACAGGACTCAATTAACTTTCATTTTCCTTGTTAACAACTGAGTTTAATTTCAACCATGTTGCATTTGCTGTCTCTTCTAATTAACGTCGTTTAACTAAACTATTGGGTGGTTATCTGATAGCCATTGTTTGTAATATACATGCACATAGAAAAGATTGTATAATATGATTATCTGGGCAGAGTAAACAAATAAAATAAGTTCAAACTTGTGAAAAGTATAGTGTAATTGCGGCGTGTTTTAAAGTCAGCTAATAGACACAGTTTCGTCTTCTCTCCGTATCAAGATAGTACCTCGGTCCCCATTTCCCAACCACAATAGGTTTGCTAATCAATTTATCCATGGCAACACCTTCCAAACCATAACTTGAAGTGCGTCGACGTAACAGCGCGGTCGCTCGCCGTCTTCGGTCCGTCGTCGACTAATTGTCGGTCAGAATCGAAACGGTCACGGCTCGCGCCCAGACAACGCCTCTGACCCCATTTAAGGAGACCATGGTGGTAATGCCTCATGGTTTAAGTGATAAACAGTTTGATTACCTATAATTAAAACTGTTCAGGATTACAGTAGCGTTTTTGCTGGTCAATGAAATAGCTGGACAAATATTCGTCAGTCTTTGTACAATGTCAGACTTAAAACATTATTCTATGGTTATTTTCGGTGAAGGAAAACATCGTGAGGAAACCTGCACACTCCTGAGAAGAAATTCAGAGGTGTATGTGTGAAATCTACCAATTTGCACTGGACCCGAGTGGTGGACTATGGCCCATAAACTCTCTGTCGGAGAGTAGCTCTGAGCCCCTGCAGTGCAGCAGGTACATACTATATAGGCTGTTGATGATTCATTCATGTCATTTTCACTCGTGATTTAATGGCGCAAAACATTACAAATATGTTCGTGCGAGTATGCCACTACCAATAAATTCCCCGCAATTTTCCTACAATTTCTTACGACTTAGTCCGTTTCCTGGGCCCGTGACAAACCCAGTCGTCCGGTGATTTGTCGTGCCTCGACTCACAATAAGTATTTGTACGTGGACTACTGTAACCAACTACTTATCGGCCCTCAGTAAGGCAACTTACGACATCCGACGTGTTGCCCGCCAGCTTCCTTTTACGTGGCCGTTCTTGGAGTAGGGTCTGACGATTATTGTCATGTTGGCACTAGATAACTATTAGCTAGTGTCATTCCAGCTTTATGTCGATTCTATGTTGTAAAAAATCACAATAATATTACAAATGAAAATTTAAGATATGTTTTATATAAATACATCTGCTGATCATGATTACTATGAGAAATAAAAAAGAAACTGCTTTCGATTCTTTTGAATAAATATTGAATTTAAAATGGAGATGAGATCACTTAATTTGGAGATTGTACGATGATATTTTAAGACGTGTATGTATAATAATCTAACCTATTGAGTATTTTAGCGCTTATGGCAGATTCACAAAAGGTCAGTAAAATCAGATATTTACGTGTTCAAAAGTATGATTAAATCAGTTCCGGTTCTAAAACGTGATACAACGACGAACTTTCACATATCTTACGCTAAGAGATGACTAAACATTCTTACAACCTACTTATTTCTTACTACAGAAGCGTAATTTTTGTGTTAAGGTCACACCAGGTCAAAGTTTGGAACAAGACCCAAGTACTAGCGACATGTGAATGAACTTGAGTAAACAGCGAAATTACATGACTCAAGCAAGCGCGTGTGAACTCGACCACGCTCAAACATGACTTGAAATATTGTATCACCAAAGCGACCATACTGTGTCAAGTAGATAAAATTATAAACAGAAAAACTTCTTTAAAAAAATATTACTGCCCAGAAAAAGTTCGAGTGTAGACATCAAAAAATTCTAATTTCAAAAATCACAAAATAGTTCAGTCTATAACCGGCCAGTTCTACTTTTCATGTAACGAGCATTTTTTAGTTAACATTAAAGAGATTCAAAGAAAAGATTAACTTTAAAAATATATCAACGATTACAATCAGCCAGTTCCACTTTTCATCATCTCAATGCCTAAAAAAAGATTCTAACCCGAATTAAAAACTTTTTACTCGCCTTGGAATCACATCGGCCAGTTTTTCTAGTAGAAAAACTCGAACATGTATCCGTGCAAGAAAGCGGAAAAGTGGAATACGATTGGAGTTTGACGTGACTCCATTACTATATAAGAACGTGATAACATTAGCAACGTTGCAGCTTGTCCCAGGAGCTATGCGCTATCGAGGTATTGAGGACATTACATATGAACATATGGGTATGAACCGTTGGATTTAGCCTTTAAAGGAATGTGTCAATGCTTTACTGAATAGGCACTGAAGTTGGCGTTTTTGTAGCTAGTTCGAGTTTGTAAGACTTAATAAGCAAGTGCAATATTTGTATGTAATGCTCTGAGCTTTGTTCTACGTCAGTTTATTATTTCTTAGCTCACTGCAACCTGCATCGGCTTAAAGCTGAGCTAGCTTTATTTGGTGTGTCGCATATTCTGCTCACGAAAAGCTTGTGATACATGACAATTTTAAAAACGTAATTTAAGTTCTATTGCAACCGAAGACGTAAATGCAGATGATAGTATTGTTTGTTTCTAAAAAGAACAAGTTTACGTCATTTATTTAAATTTTGTTATTACTACTTAAAAGCCATTAGCCTTGTTTAAACCTGTATTTATATTATTAGAGAAGACTCCTGTGCTGTACAGCTATTTTGTCTCTACTTTGTGGAATCTTAGTTTTTATAATTACTGTACCCTTGTACAGTGCCGAGCTAAATTTTTTGTTTTTAAATGGTGAATTTGACTGTGCGATCTCGGCTTTAGAAATTTTAGAATATAAGCACACCATGTCGTAAGGAGGCTCCAGTTTATCATAGGAGCTGATAACGTTAAATGTACAGCAACTCGGTTTTTTGTAACAGCAACATACTCGTAAGTCGCTCAATACAAACAAACCACGGAAGGCAATAAGGAAATCCATTTGCACAATTTATGAAACTGACTATCGCTCAAATTCCTACGTGACTTGCGGACTGTGATATTATTATGTATTCTGGTAATGTTTGTTTGTAATTAGTTGCGTTATTCGATATGTAATGGAGGTCAAGGTGGTGTAATTAATGACTTAGTTTTATGTTGACAGAAAAAAGAACACAATATACCTAAACACCAGCCAGTGCCAATCGTCACGAGATATGAGATCTTTGTAGTGCAAAAAGATTAGGTTATACCTCTTCGCTAAAACTTCAAGTGGCCAGTGATACATCGTAAAAATACCTACAATCAGCCAGTTCCAATTTTCATTTTGTTTTTACCTAAAAAAATTCTACTCGTCTTGAAATCACGTCTGACCTTCGGATTGTGACAGTTTTGTTTTGTTGATTTAAAAATAAATATATTTGTTTATAATTAATTGCACTATCCCATTCGTAATGGAGGTCAAGGTGGTGTAATTATAATTATTGATTTCGTTGCTTTGATCAAGCAATTAATAAATTACAGCGTTCGGTTCGAGAGAGCTAACGAAGTGAAACGAAAATGTAAATCTGTGGTGACCTCAATTCACAGAGTATTAGTTTATTGAAGGTAATAAAAAATAAATATACATATATTTGAAATTATTTTAAGCTAGTACTTTGTTAAGGTACAATTAAATAAGCATTTATCTTTTATTAAATATTCTTGTTTTATTATTTATATATTTATATTATATTACCTCATAAGCGTCATGAAGCGTCGGTGGCGCAGTGGATAAGGCTCGGACTCTCAATCTGAGGGTACCGGGTTCGAATCCAGCCGTGTACCTATGAGTTGTTTTTCAATTCAAGTACATTATCCGATTGCTTAACGGTGAAGGAAAACATCGTGAGGAAACCTGCATGTCTTGAACAGGCATGTGAAGTCCGCCGATCCGCACTGGGCCCGCGTGGTGGACTATGGCCCATACACTCTCTGTAGGAGAGTAGGCCTGAGCCCCTCCAGTGGGGACATATATAGGCTGTTGATGATGATGATGAAATATTCTTGTTAATCTTATAATAAAAAAATCTTATAATCTAATAATATAATAATCTTAATATTCTTTAAAAATTTAATTAGTAAATTTACTACAAAAAAACTATTACTAGGTATAAAAAAATTAAATAATATAATATAGTCGAATTTCTTAGCATTATGTTCCAAAAATATTTAAAGCTCAATTTTTGTTTTAAAAGACTACTTTGCGCTCTTTGGAAGAAAACTTTTAAGGGGGCTTTTAGTTCGTTCAAACAGAAATCTTTTAAAGATTTCCCTTGCCCTTTTCAATTAAACTTTTTCTCGGAGCGGATTGCCGAACATCTGTGTTTTCTTTTTGTTGGCAACTTTCACCATGTCTTAAACGTCACGTACCTTTGCTTGATGGAGTTTGACGCCCATAATTAACCCACTGACCTACGAGAGAGACAAAAAACTGACTGTATTGACGCTGTTCTAATCGTTTCTAAAATTTCTTAGTAAAAAAACATGTAAGCGATTGGAAAATGGAAATTAATGACTGTTACTGCAGTGTTTAGAAAATATTTCGGTGAGGGTGTTTTAGTTCTTCACCGTCCCAATTGTAATGAAGATTAGCAGGCAACTGGATAAACTATTAACCTTTCAAGAGACGAGATGTATCGCTCTTAACGAATTCAGATATTTGACTGTTGAAGCTTAGAAATAAGGAGACTAATCTTTGAATCTAAACGCCAATAAAATACATTATTATTGGTGAATGATTTCGAATATAGAATACCGACTTGTTGTTAGGTGTGGCACTAAGTCGTGATACAAACTGAGTAATATATACGTTCATTTTCTTATGTAGTTACATGTGGCCCTCGAAGCGTAACGCTCGGTTCAAGGTCAGCCACAGGTACAGCGAGATGACGCCAGACTGGTCCTGTTAACGCTCAAAGCGACTTAGCACCTATTGTTAAAATATATTATGACTTCCATTGACCATGTACATGGACGAACACGTAGCCTGTTAGAGCAGCACCAAAAAGCACCTGGAAAAGAATATAATTTTGTTTTGGTTGATAAACCTCTTTAGACCAGGCTTTTTAAGACTATAAAACCAGGAACAACGGAACCTCCTTAGACTAGACTTACAAATAAAAGTATGTCCTAATAGTTTCTTTCGTCCCTTATTCATTAGATGAGAATATAGTTAAACGTTGACCCATTTTTCAATTATCTTAAATGTTAGAGCGAATCTATTATAGCTTCTGATATATACATTCTGAGAGTATGTTCTCGATGTTGAAAATCTACTATTCATAACTCAAATCTGTCAGCTTGCGGTTTGCATATTTTGCAAACCAAGAAATATACGAGGGGCATACCGAAAAGATCGGTAATCGAGTACTTTCGATTTAATTAGATTAAAAACTCTTTTTGATGAATAAACACTGGTTAGTTGAAAATCGAATACAATTGACAGAATTAAAAAAAAAATTTTTTTTAAAGAACAATATCAGTTTGAAATTGATAGGTCGATAAAAAAATGGAGCTTACAAGAGAAAGTTTCCGTGCCATAATTTTTTACAACTTTCGACGAGGATTATCTCAGGGACAATGTCTCGCTGAGCTTATATCTATATTCAAGAGTGAAGCGCCTAGCCAGACGACAATATATCGCTGGTATTCTGAATTCCGGCGTGGACGTGCTTCTCTTGGCACCGTACCTTCCACAGGCCGGCCAAAAACAGCGGTTACACCAGAAAATGTCGCTGTTGTGCGCCGAATGATACAGGATGACCGACATATTACATATGAGCAGATTCGGGCTACTTTAGGGATAGGTATGACTGCGATACAAACTGTTTTACATGGTGAACTGGGAGTGAGAAAGCTAGTTTCCCGCTGGGTGCCCCATAATTTGTCCGAAGAGCAAAAGGCGGCTCGTGTCAATTGGTGCCGGTCTACTCTGCAACGCTTCAACGGAGGAAAGTCAAAAGCAGTTTATAACATTGTCTCTGGTGATGAATCATGGATCTATTCATATGAGCCAGAAAGAAAGCATCAGTCGGCTGTCTGGGTCTTCGCAGGTGAGATCAAGCCAACAAAAGTTGTCCGCTCTCGCAGCGTATCGAAGAAAATGGTCGCTTCGTTTGTCGCGAAAACAGGACATGTAGTCACAGTTCCCTTAGAGGAACGGAGAACGGTTACCGCTGATTGGTATACAACGGTTTGTTTGCCACAGATGATATCCGAACTCCGTAGAGGTAACCCGAAACGACGCATAATCCTCCATCACGATAATGCGAGCTCTCACACCGCTCAGAAAACAAGCGAGTTTTTGAAGCAGGAAAACGTTGAATTAATGGATCATCCTCCATACAGCCCTGATCTGAGTCCCAATGATTACTTTACATTCCCTAGAATCAAAGATTTATTGCGTGGTCAGCGGTTTCAAGGTCCAGAAGAAGCAGTGGAAGCATACAAATCGACGATTTTGACCATGTCAACTTCGGACTGGAATTGCTGCTATAATAATTGGTTCGAACGAATGCAAAAGTGCATTAACTGCAACGGAGAATACTTCGAAAAGCAATAAAAATAAATTTAGTTATTTCCTGTATGTATTGTTTTATATTCCCGATCATTTCGGTATGCCCCTCGTATTACATTGAAAAGATTGAATTTGTGGCCAAATATGTCTGAAGAAGAAAATGCTCATCTTTCAAGCAAAAGGTTTTGAAATGTAATCTTTTTCGTCAGGAAATTTCCCCTGATTTCCTCACCCATCAAATTATTAAAAACTAGATTCCTTCCTTGGTCTTTCAACTATCCCTATACAAATGAAGTCATTTAAAACTTTCTGTTAGGTTGTTAATGTATGTATATAAACACTGGCCAAGTGCGAGTCGGACTCGCACACGAAGGGTTCCGTACCATTATCTACCAAAACGGCTAAAAATCACGTTTGTTGTATGGGAGCCCCCTTCAATATTTATTTTATTCTGATTTTTAGTATTTATTGTTATAGCGGCAACAGATATACATCATCTGTGAAAATTTCAACTGTCTAACTATCACGGTTCATGATATCATATCAGCTTGGTAACAGACGGACGGAAAGCGGAGTCTTAGTAATAGGGTCCCGTTTTTACCCTTTCGGTACGGAACCCTAAAAATGATATCTTTTTATGAATTTATCCAACCATGATAATCGGTCCAGAAGTTCTCGAGTTAAGAGTGTTCGAACAAACCCGACAATGTTGGTGGACTTGGTGAACCTACTCGTATTAAAAATCAGTATGTCCTGTCATCTATAACGAAATCTATAGGTAAATTGCCCACAACAAACATAATATGTGATGGAAAGGACTAAAAACCAATTTCAAGATCTAATGATAATAAAGAATCGAAAGGCACCTCAAAACTCATATCACTCTTTATTCGATTCGAGAGAGTTATATGAGAGCCACCTTCGACAAATCGAATCTGATTAACCCGGCGATTATCTCTGCAATTATCTAGAATTTCACAACAAAACCTACAGATACCGTCGAACAATGGGCCAGCAGTTGGCCGACTGACATACAAACAGACAAAATTCCAATGTCTGTTTGTAATATCTGGTTAAATGCAGACAGATATCTTTCAAATTAATTAGGGTTATATCTACAAACACGGCGTGAGATTTTACCTGCTCAAATATTGGTTGGCCAACCAACGTCATTTGCTTTCTGCTGGAATTTTGGTGTCGCAAGTCATAAAAATAGACACTAATGTTCAATCGTTCTCTTTAAAAATAATGAACATCGTTTATGTACACCTTCTAAAACTAAAAATATTTGAAGAGGTTTGGTTAAAATGTTAATTTCTATAAACTTGTTTTGGACTAGTGTTAAAAATAGGATATTCCATTGTTAGGAATTAACTAGCGCCTCACCATGAACACGTGTATTACTATTCAAGTTGCTACAACATTACAATGATAAGTACATTAACGAGCATCTCCAATTAATTGCTACTCAATTAGACTTCATATTTTAAATAATTACGATGCGACATTCTAAGAATACTATCTTTTAGTTGAAGTTCGAATGCCGTCCCGAAACCGTCTCAATTTTTCAGCGCCGCTAATGTCGCTCTCTAGTTTGACAGTTGACATTTTACGTTACGTTTTTAAACTTTTCATGACTTCTAATGCCATTGTAATCCGCCTGCCTAGAGGTGGTCATTAAGGAGTCCGCAGTAAGCAGCGCTCAACTCCGCGCTGAGATCACGCGCATAAAACTTCAAAATGTTGTTTCACCTAGAGTGAGACAGGGCGCTAGAAAGAAAACCAAGGACAAATGAGGGCCCCTACCGCCCTTTCCCCCTGCCGTTTCCCGCCCTAGAGTGTTCGGCTGCAAATTAGCATCATAATTTAGTCGTTTTTAACTTATTTTCGTAGTTTCGTTTTCATTTGAAAACCACAAAATCAATTTCAAAAAATTCTTTTTTGTGTGAATCTTCATAGTTTAATCAAAATCTAGAATAGGGTTCGGCTTAAATCTAAACCATATTTTGGCCGTAATATTTAGCGGAACTGAACAGGGTTTTGGTGGTCTGAAATGCAAAACTTATACTTGTTCTATTTTCTTTATAATAACATTTCAAGAGTCAGAAACTAATTGAAGACTAAGATATATCTCATCTTATTATATTTGCCAAATTTTATGATGATGCAACGTGTTATTTAAAAATAAGGACGTAACTGCGTTTTTATGGAGACTCGAGCTTGCTGCAGACTCTGAGGGCAAATCATTTCATGGAACGTGATGTAGCCATCTATGAGGGAAGCGCATGCCCAACAGTGGACATACGAGTATAGCTGATTATGTATTATATTACAGGAGTATACCACGGATATTTTTATAGAATATATAGGATTTTCAAACCGTTTATTATACTCGTATCTATAATATAATAACTTTTTGCATTATGCCTTAAAACTCTAAATGTTTTAGCTACATGAAGATTTAAGAGGTTGCATGACAAATTCATACCTGAGTATTAATAAACATTCAACTTTAAAACATCCGAATTTAACAAACAACATCCGTATGATGTTCAGTAACAATAACGAATCCGATCCAAACAGCGGTATCATAAATTCTTGTATCATATACTCGTGTACGCAACCAGAGGGCATCAGTTTTCCATTTAGTTTACAATTTAAGACTTGACGGTGGTCGGCCTTCTCTGTGTGTTGGTATGCGACCTCGAGTGGTAGTGAGTTGGAATTATAATCAATAAGCTCGTCATTGCATTTGATGATATGTCCTAGTCATGAATTAGTCAAGATCGTCATGAGTGGCATATGATCATTCCAACGTCAAAGAGGCTGATGTTTGTAATAATTTACTGTATAGTCCAAGTGATTTGGGGTGCGTGTTGATATGTCAAATGTCAGTGGAAGTGATTAGGATTAAGAGATATACGTTATTGATAATATTGCTAGGAACAAAACAAATTTGGATGAAAAAAGTTCTAAATACTAAATAGAAAGTTAGTGTAGAATGTACGTGTAGAATTCGGTTTAACATAGATACAAACATAAATACAGTCCATACAGCTGGTACTCTATGTTGAAGCCGGGTTCCCGGCGAATAACTTCCGAAAAAGCAAAGGTAATCTGGAAGCTTTCCAAGCTTAACATTGTTCAAGAAAACGAATTCTATAAAGTTTGTGTTCTGAACCATACAATTATTTATAAGATGCACCAGGCTTTATTTTAAGATTAGATTTCCAAATTATAAATCAAAAATATTGAAAATATTTGGTAACTTATGCTAGTATGTGTAAATCTTGACAGGTTCTTAGCACCTCTGAGTGAAATCTTCATAGCTACTCGTAGCTCCTCTCTGTCGACCCCGTGAGGAATTCAACACACGCCTCACCCAACCTGTTATGTCGTAAGCTGGCATTTAGTTGAATTAATAACCACTGCTTCACAGAGAATGCCTTAGGGTCATATCAATTTGAGAATTCCGCCTCCGGCGGTACGAGCAAGATAACATTAACCGAATTACAAATTGGTTTATCGTCTCCAATTGCTGTGTCATCAGTTTTGTAATTTTATTTCTGTGTCGACGACGTGTTTCATTCAAATCGATTTCTAATTTGTATCGGTTTTATGTGAAAACTCAACGCATGACTACTTTAATGTTTTCACTTATTCTCAATCTTTTTTAAAGACTCATTGAAATATATATCTTTCAATATGATTTATTTCATCTATTTTGTTAAGAACTTCATTGGAATAACAAGTAATTCGTAAAACTAAAATTTTATTGCATAAAAAACGCAAGCTTGTTTATTGTAAAAATGTTAACTCTAAAACGTCATTTGTTAAAAAGCTCAGTGGCCTAATGGCTCCACGCTTGTACTAACAATGCAGAGATGCCATGTTCAATTCCCAGTTGGTGCTCAATTTGGTTAGTGGTTGGACATTTTCTATGTCCGCCTGGGTAGACCATCATGTTATCTAAGTCAGCCGCCAAACCGCAGTGCTAGCAGCACTGTTTTATTCCGTTACGATAGGTAGCAGAACCAGCAGCGTGTCATTAGGTTGAGGCATCTGGGTTCACACACTTACCATCCAATGGCCATATCAGGTGAGATTATGGCCAAGTCTAAACCTAAACCTTCAAGGCATCCTACGGCTAAATTTTAGTAACTCAAATTGAATGTTGCCCCATGCCCGGTCATTGGGAAACGCACATGCTAAACACCTCAATCTGTTGTTTACCAGGAAGCGCTACAGGTAATGTTGTACTTTGTAGTCATACAACAACTTCCCGCCACAATTGAACGGCGACATGGTATCGCGTGCCGGCGCCGTGGCGGGCCCGCGGCGTGTGCCGTCATGGTGAAATTATTGCCCACCACATCAATTTGTTGTGATAACAACCACTTATATTGTCACCATTGTCATTTCATTCAATTCATTGGTTCGAGTCTCTGTATAATTTGTGATTTCATTCAGTGTGTATATAGATAAGATAGATTGATAAGTGGGTTCTATTTTTGTCACTTAAATCAATAACATAACCAGAACAGCACTGACAGTGCTGATGAAAAAGCAGAACTGCATCAGAAGCATGAATTTAAAAAAATTAAAAAGTTGTTTCAAACCCCTTTTCAACTAAACTTCTAAAACAATTTTAAACATAATAAAGCTCTAAAGTTCATAAGAACAATGAATCGCGGTGACTTCTTAAACAAAGTGGCTCTCAACACGTAGCAGGGGTCCAAAAAGCGGTCTATTGGAACTTCAGGACTTAATTACTAAAACTGGCTTTCATCCGCGTATTTTAATAAAATTATTAATATTTTGTTATACAACTCTTGCAAAATAATGCTGTCAGTATTTAGTCCGAGATAAAAGTATCCATAATACAATAATACGTGTCATATCCGTTGATGCAGTCAAAAGTTTGAGCTAGATAAAATGACCATTAGACTAGTTGAATCGAACGTATACTCGTATACGGTAAGAAGTCATCATAAGGATACATACTAATATTATATACATGTGAGAACTTTCTGTTTGGTTGTTCGTTCTTCACGGCGTAACGTATTTGTATGTATAGAGATAGTTAAAAGGTGGAAAGAAAATGATATATGCTATTTCAGGGTTACGTACCTCAAAAGTTCCACAACACTGTGGAAGTGAATCCTCTCTGTGTGTAAGGTGAAACTGTGAGTGTATGGTGTGAGAGGGTGTATAACAGTAACAGAGCGAAACTATAAGTGTTCCTTGTTTGCCTACGGAACCCTAACAAAAACTGGAACAAGTCCCCTGTGATAACAGACCTGCCAACCTTAGCACGACACGTCCCACGGGATGAGTTCATCGTTCAACTGTTTCGGCCATTGCGATGCGTGCGATGAGCAGAATTATTAATGTACGATTACGCCCGAGGATTGTTCTCTTACAGTGATTAATGATTCACCTGACGGTTAGATGAGAGGTAGGCGTTTGTTAAGACATGTAAAGGTGAGGCGAGGTATATTTGGTATTGTTTTGCTAAATCCTTAAGTGCCATTAGAGAAGATTTTTATGCGCTAATATTGTCCCCTAAATTGTCTCCAGCCGCCGTAGACTGTACCGTATCTTAGGATTAGACTCATCACTGCTTAGTGCTGTGCTAACAATCCGAAGGTCCCGGGTTTTATTCCCAGTGGGGATACCTATCGGTACTCGATTTGATTGGTGGTAGGGTATCTTCTATGTCCGCCTGGTTAGCTACCACCACGTTACCTCAGTCTGACGACAAACAGTTGAGTTAATAGCAGTTGTGCAAATAAATAATGCAGTTAATATACGAGTAAAATGGCCTCCCGCCAGAGCAGTTTTACGTATGGACTGGTTCCTCTAACAATTACAATTTCTTACACTGGCAACTGACTGACTGGTCGATTATTTCTTATAATCTCAAATACTTTAGCCACTGATGGTTATATAATTCGTTGTTTAAATTATTGATTAAAATTAATTATTTGATATTCACACGTAAATACTCCATTTTGTATTTATTAATTTATAATGAAAATAAATAAACACCAAATCAAGCTCATATTCGATTACTATATCTTACAATTTTGACAGTTTAAACCTAATTGAAACTACTTACACAATTAAAATTGCTTCATTTTCTTATCCTTTTTATGTATATACTCGTATATCGTTTTTTTCACGGACCCACACACGGACGACACAAGCACAGTTTGATCATCAATTCGACGAATCTGTGTATTTTGACATATTTTAATTTATTTCGTTTGTTTTTAAATGCACTTTTTTATCGCCATACAAATCTTTATGCCTTTACATTAACAGTATACCAATACAAATAAATTCAATTCAAATAAACTTTATTGCGCACACACACACTCACACACAATGAATGCAGCCTTATCGCTAAGAGCGATCTCTTCCAGGCAACCTTGGGGCAGAAGAATATAAATAACAAGTACAAATAGAGATAAAGTAGAAATTTCTTTTAAAAATAAGCTGTTCCTTTTGTATATATTTTTTCTGTTTTGTGTTATGTAAATATTTTCCTTGTACAATAAACTGTTTAAATAAATAAATACAATAAACCATAGATAAAATAAATAAATACAATAAACCATAGATACCAACATTTGTTTCTAAATGGTGTAGAGAAGAATTCATTGAGATCAAGAACATAGCCAATGGCGGGCTAAACAAACAATTCCCTGTAGCATTTGTTTGACAAGACGCGGATGTCACAAATATCTCAACAACAATGGCGGACGCCTGCGGGCATTGTTCCACCGTCAAAGCCAATGCCGTTCCCACAACCATGCGCGTGCGCTTAACTAGGCTTGTTACAGATGATTATGTGAGTTTTTCTGCGCCCAAAAATATTAAAGACATATGTATTTAAAATGTTATTTTAGTGCAAGGTCGTACATAATGCTATAGGTACTAATTGTGAACATAGTCACATAATACGAGTAGCGCTTCTTTCATAACATAACATAAAACCCCTCACACAAACACTACCCTTCCAAAGATATATCATTTATCAAAGCTACCCAAAGATATACTTTTCAAGATTTTATTCTACCATTTTGTTGACGTGATTAATATGTATACCCGTACCAAATTACAGCCTTCTGGTAGTAAGGGTCTCTGAGATAAGCCGCTGACGAAGATACGGACAGAAAGCAACAGAGCGAAACTATAAGGGTTCATTGATTGACTACGGAACCCTAAAAAGCTAAGGTAAGTTTGTTTGTTAGTCCTTACTTTGCGACGTAACGGAGACTCAGAATAAGGGTCGAAACAGAATATAGGCTACGTTTAATCCCGATGAAGCTAGTAGTTCCCGAAGGATAATTTCTGGTCCACGCGAACATGCGGACGAAATTACGGGTAAACTGTAAACGCTAGTATATCAATGGTTCATCACGATTGGTTATGCCGTATCCGTATACTCGTAGTACTCGCACAATAATTTAGCCCCTCTGAAGTGAGTCACAAAAGACCGCGAAATATCAATTAGTTATTAACGCAAGGCAAGTCAAGGCAAGTAGCGGGTGGAAAGAAATGTCGTAGTGTTTTATGTCATGTAGAGATAGTTATTATCGAAAATAACACACACATTCCGTCTGTACATGTTTGAAATTGCGGAGAGCTAACTTCAGAGGGGCAAACTTATTGTGCGAATACTATAGCGTTTATGATGATAAATGTAATAAAATATTTGTCAAGCCATGTTTCAAAATAACGTCTCCAATCTGGAGCTAATCCAATAATTGTACATTAAGTCAATGGAACATGTTAAACAAGAAGCAAGGCAATCAACCGTGGGATTGGACTCCATTATCCAACATGCATCAACAAATCAATTTGTTTGTAAAGACTTTAACGATTTTCCGTCTTCAAATGATTATGTAAGGCGCAGAAAGACAGTTAAATAAAATGTTACGAAAATCTTTTGTAGCTATGCTTGGTTTCAGTTTGTGTCAAAATTTCTTTAGTAGCGATAGATTCATAAAATTTGGTTGGAGAAACGATTGCATTTTTAAAAAATAGTTTTAATTTTAATATATAAATAATATCTTAGGTTATCAGATAGATCAAAAATATATTAATAGGTTACTTGGGAAACTTTTCATGTAAAAACTTTGATCTCGAAAGTTAACGGTACGTCAAACGTTTTGTACGGGTTCGTGACGTGACGTGACACTAGACTGAGTGACTTGTTACCAATTAGTACAAAGTTTAGTACCAAAATAATTTTTGTGCTTTGTCCTGTCTATAACTAGCAATGTTCAACGTCTGTGGTAGTGTTTGATTCAAAAAATTCGATTAAAAAAACAGCACCTGGAACGGAAAATGGTTACACCAGTGAAAACAGGCGCCACCTGTGGTAGTAGTGGACAGTAGTAGTGGACAGTAATTCATGTAAGTATTGCAGGAAAATTTAAGCATTCATCATAAAAAAAACTTTACAAACAAACTTAGTTATGCAGTCCCGAAAATAAACTTTCTCAATAAACTGAAGACCTGTTCTCGATTCATTCAAAGTTAAATAAAACAAACTTAAAAGTAATTTAAAAAATGTTATTATAAAATTTTGTTACATTTTAAATTTTTCAACGAACCTATTATCCTAATTGTAAAAGGTCCAGAAACTGCAATGTGGTATACTATTTTATTCTACACCCAGAAAAGTCCTTAGCGAGTTGGTCAATACAAACTCGCAATCACTGCCAAATAGTATACATTATGTATATAGCATATAATTTGTATGTTTGTCCATGACTTCATGTGTTCATCCAAATTGTTTCGACGGTTATGAGGTAACAAACATAAATATTATTTATAAAAACATACCCGTCGAAAGAACCTATTCCTATATATATTGAGTAGCCTATTCTTCCATAAAAGCCTACCTGCATACCACCAGCACCATAATTGGATACTGTTGAGGAGCTGATTAAAGCTCAGGTAAGAAGCAAACAAATTCACTTCCGCATTTTTTAAATTATTAGTACCTTGAAAACTTATGCAGTTGTTTGATTGCAAATAACATTCGAATACAAAAGATACGAGTATGTTCTTTTTTTTCTGAAGGTCCATCGCTCATACGAGTACATGGCATTTCCATTGTTTTGTCTCCCATAATGGCGTAATTATCATTCAACAATGCCTGTTGCTTACAAACACTATCGCCATACGAGTACATACACTGTACTAAAGACACCTAGGAATTTGCATCAAAATAAGTACCGTCATTCTTGGTTAATTTGTTTGAATATTAAAAGTGTTTGAAGAATAAAGGAAGCTGTTCCGAGCTAGAAAACTTTTAAACTTGTCCTATAGTTGCAATCTTAGATGTAAGAGTCTTAAAAGAAACGCTAAAGACTTGGGTCTTTGTTTTCAAAAGTTGGGTCAAAAGTTTTATTTGCATTTATTTCTGGACGAAATCAAATTCCGGGGGAAAACTATAGTTTACTTTTAAACTGTCTTCAAAAAAGGAGGAGGTTGTCAATTCAACTGTATGGTTTTTCAATATTTGTTATCTTCGAACTTTCGACTGGGTGAACCGATTTCGATTATTCTTTTTGTTTTAAGCTGGTGCTTCCCGTGTGATCCTATTTCTGACAGTGGTATCCATGAGAAAACTATGTAAGTCTTACATTTTCTGTAGACTTTTAGGGCAGCTGATTTCACTTTCTAGTTCTTTTTAAACGCGTTAATTTATTAATTTGTAACAACTACAGAAAAAAATTTAAAAAATTTAATTCAATCAAAATGTTTGACCAAATCATGTTAAATACTATACCTAATACAGAAATTAGTAATGATAATTTGCAACAGATCACAATACGTGTAAATTGTGAATCTGTGGTTCTTAAAGAATCTAGAATCTAGCGAATTAATCTGAAAAACTTCTCAGGTCATCATCATTACCATAACAAAAACGCGCCTTTAATTCTCAATGTCATCCCACAGTTTTTATTAGTTTTAAGGCGAATACCGAGTGACTTAATATTGCTACAAAAACTTGTCAAACTGGCTACGGTAATGATAGCAAGAAGCTAATGATCGCTTACCCGATCGTTATCGGCACACGAGACGGCAGCAAAAACGTGGGAGAAAAGCGCAGACGTAACATTGTCACTGTAGTTTGTGCAAACTGGAGGAAGATCAAGGGCAGACGCGATGCACGGATGAGAGATACGACACGGTCATGAGAATGTTTTAGTCTGGCCAATGAAAACGATTATTTAGCCACATCTTTGTGTTTGATTTGTCTCTGGGTACCTAAGTGGAAGGAAACCTTTGTTTTATAACGTACTGTACGACTATCTGGCCTGACAAACTTCGTTATATCCCCAAACACTGCACCCCCAATTTGTATAACTTATAATTTCTCCTCCCCTAACACCTCATTCGGATAATTACAAAAATGTTGAACAAATTGCTTTTTGATAGCAAGCGGCTAAATGGACATCGAGAGCTTTTTGGGAATATTTTTTACTGAGGTTTAGCACTAGAAGAAAAGTTTCAAGTTCAAAACACTGTATTTTAAATTTTAAATACGTACACTCCAAGTAACGTTTTTATTTTAAAGTAAGTAAAAACACAAAAAATTAAATTTGGGCGGAAATTTTAACGACTTCCGTAGCTTTATAACTCTGTGTTAAAAATTAGAAGATAGGACAGATTCTAATATCATTAATTTAGCAGTTCGGATTCCATTCCCCAATCCTGTTGCTAAGGGAATGTAGCTATACTCAGCCAACATCGGTGTCGAGTTAAAATTATCCGATTCCATGAAGCTGGTTAGTTATTCAGAGACACGGTGCTTGTTTGTTTTGCAATCGCTGCACGCTGGACATCTCTAGTTGCGTATCGCTATGCAGTTTGTTGGTGCTTTGCTTGTTTTGTAATACTCGTAGCTCCGGCTGTTCAAGACTGAATCGTCCTTATCTACATCTGTAAGTTGCGCAAACAGTAATCATCAACGATTACTTTTAGAGACGCGATTTAGGTCTTTTATACACCTGAAATCCTAAAGTTTATTAGTATTTCAAATGTGCTCTCGGCTTTAAAATAGGATCACAGTATCTTCGCAGGTGTCGGAGAAGGCAAAAAATTCTAGGCTTCACAGCATCCACTTTTATACAACAAAAAATTTTCCACGTTTGACAACGTATCATATAACCTAAGCTACTAATTTACCTGTCCGACGAGCAATAAATTCGTTGACACTTCTTTGATTCTTTAAAAATTCACAAAACTGCAAACAATCGTATCAAAATCCAAATATGTGTATTAAATTTCTTTTAAAAATAGCTTCGTATTACCAATAATGTCAGCCGTGAAATCTTCACTTCCATTGAACGTGCGAAATGAGGCAAAACTTCGACCATAAAATTCATGACGTCCGATATTTCACGTCAGAACAATCCACAACCGTTAATAAAACCCGTCAATATCAATAAAACGGAATCCAATCAACACCGCGGCTTTCCAACTTTCGTCATGATTGCTAACAAACAACTTGTAGTGTTCTTAAGCATCGTGTTTAGTTAGCCAGTCACGCAACAGCCGTAAAGAGTTATTGTCTGATGATCATTGGATGAATGGTCGAGTGAGCTGCCATCAACGTCCTCTCGGTGTGAACTGAACGATATAAAAGGTCAAACCCATCTTGCGCACCTAGACAATAAACGCATCTTTACTGTCAATCCCTTGTTACTACGTTTTTCTTACAATTATCGCTCTATTTCTAAAACTAGGCTGGAATGCTTTTTTAAACAGCGGAGATGTGGAGGCTGAGAACGTAAAAAATCATATTTTGAAAAACATTCGAAAATGTCACAAAACTATTTTGTTACTCTTATAAAGACGCACAAACTTTTTGAGGGGTTTTGATTGGGGTGTGAGAGGGTGGAAAATATTAAATTATTATTTTGTTTTCAAGTGATCCGTGGACATGATAGACTAGCGAGGTCTACAGCTCACAGAGCCACTAGTATTCGTATAGATTGCTAAGCTATTTAACAATTGCTAATTTACAAATTAAATGACGAAAAATGACACTACTGAGTCTTAGAAGTTGTGTAAAGTCTTTCATTACAACTACTGCACCTAACAGCCCCGGTGATTGACAAAACTGTCTCATCTTCTATATATAATTAGACTATATTGGCATCGATTGTTAAACCATTCATACAGAAAATAATACACAAAAAAAGCTAGAGGCATGAATTTTAAATCAGAGCTTCAAATATATCACATATTAAATTTATTATGTTTTATGTTGATTGAGCCTGTCATTTCCATGTTCCTATATAATTTACAGATACGTTAAAGTATAGCTTAATTTGTATTTATTACTAGTGCGTGTGTGAAATTACTGTGGGCTCACTAGCCAAGCGTTGCAAACCGTTTCGTTGCAGCCACGTTACCGTTGCTCAACTGCTTCATGCTTGTTCGCTGGTGAGCTACAAGTTATATACTTTTAGTTATAGCAATTATATAACAATTATATTTACTCGTATTCAGCCCGCGACTTCTTGTGTCTTTCTCCGTGCAATAGGCTATATGCTTGACGAGTTTTATCGCGATTGTTTAACTACTACAGAACAAACTTTCGCGTATATACCTCTATAATATAACACTATTTTGTAAGTGCATTGTCCCCTTTCATTTTATTGTTAAAACCTTTTCAACATCTTATATTTATAGAGTACTGTATAGAGCCTACTCAAATCTATTAAAGACCAAGACGTATTAATTAATTTTTTGTAAAAGTTTTTGATACATCCGTAAATAAATGATTTTTAGTAAAAGCTTGTCAATCTCAAGCAAATCAAAATTCTTACGGTAACAATAAAGGCCGCGGCTTTAAATACGAGTAATGCTCACATAAAGAGCCCCGACCACAAAAGTGCTATTCAAATTGTTTTTCAGAAGTAGATCTAGAGAACATGTTGGTAGCTACGAACTAGCTAGGTAGACCAATCAAAGTGAAAATCGACATTATTACGAGTATGAATGAAACCAATATAATTAACGCGCTCAAATGAACTAAAAACCGACTTCATTTGCGTTAAAAAAATTGGTTGTTATTGATTTTCTCAAAGAGAAATCAATCAATTTCGATAAAATTTATACGGGACCACTTCTGAGGTATTCACCTACCAATCAAAAAAATAATTATCAAAATCGGTTCACTATTGGCGGAGTAATCGCGTAACACACATTAAAAAAAACATACGGGTCGCATTGAGAATCTCCTCCTTTTTTTTAAGTTGGTTACGTGTAGATATGAGTGCGGAGTATATGAACCCTTGACTAAGGTCATAAATAGCCACTCACGGCTCGTGTCTTACCACTTTCTTCCACGCACCTTGTCAGCTATTGACATGCAGAACGCGTGTCCAGCCCACGCGTCACGACCGGCGCGGGCGCGGCCGTTAACGATACGCGTATAATTCATAATGTCACAAGCGTATCGCAACATGTCGTGATTGGAGACAGTAGCGTAGTGATATGCGACACAATTACTTGATCGTAAATCTCAATGTTAACCACTGGTCTATGCTGTTAAAATTCATTGGGAGTTTCGATATTTTTTGTCTTGTTTTTAAGACAAGATAGAATAGGGGCGACGCACGCTCCCGTCCCCTTGAGCCATGCATGAGTGACACCTCCCGGGCTGATATAAGCAGCGATACCATGTTATCTAAGTCTACTTCATGTTTTCCGACAAGCCAATGCGAAAGCTCATCAAGTTGAGGTTTCTGGTCCTGCTGCTAGCCAAAGGACTTACCATATAGGCAATAGGTGGCTAAAGTCTAAATTTCATTAAACCTGTCACCACCATCTTTCTGTACTAAGTGTACTACGGCAAAACCTATTATAAAACCTCAACCACACATATCACATTGATGACAGGAAAACGATTTATAAATCGCACACTGTAATGGCAAAAAATATCCCTATTAGTAGCAATAATTAGTAGCTTTAATAGGAAACACCGCTTCCATCCTTCGTGTGTAGAATTCACTGGCTACGTAACTTGAATTCAGACGTTTCACTTTTAGCTAAACCTTCCTACTGCGAGTTCAACATATCCGCTGACCACTAATTAACTAACTGATGGGCTTAAAATGCTGCAGACGGATTAATCCGATATTAATCTGACATTAAGAGGGTATAAATATATGCCGGTGGTGAGTCAGATTTTCGTTTAAATATATACTTCCAGAGTTACAGGGCGTCAAAGTATTGTATTTTTCGGTAATAAAAAGCCCCAACTTTGAACCTGTTTTACAAGAGTATGAATCAATTTAGAACAATTTGGAAAAACCACCGACATCTGAAATTTTATTAATATACTGTATTGAAAAAAATGGCTACATAATATACTGTATCCTTCAAATGATCACTGGACTACGAAACATGGAAATAACGGGTGGATAACGTCGCGTAGTGTATGCTGTCTCACCGTACGCGCTCGGGTAGGATAGGGCTCGGATAGGGACAGCTACAAAACAATGCAACCCTGAACGCGGCCACGTGGTCTAAACAGACAATCCTCTTAATTACAGTTGAATGTAACTGCTTAATTATTTCATCTTGCTGTCTATATCTAATTATGTATAGTTCCAATTTAATGAATCGGAACACTACTGATATGTCCACTAGATCAGTTGTCCTGTTCAGTTGGCTCCTAACTAGTTCAGTCAACTGAACTTAATACGGTCAATTGAACTTAGGGTTATTCTTACGATTAGTTCAGGTTATTTTGTTCAGTTGAATGAACCAATGACATGTTTTCAAACAAAGTCATTTCAGAACTAGTGAGGGAAAATCCTATTGGTACAGCCAACTGAACTGAACAACTGAACTTGTGTTCATTGCTAGTTTTCTTTTATCTGAACTAGTCAGGGAAGAAAACATTAGAACAGAAATGCATTGTTCAGCTGAGTGTACCTACTAAAATAGTGTCATTAACATATCAGTAACAATCAGAGTCAGATTTACCCAACACGCGTGTATCTGCCAGGCGGACATTGATAATCACCTCCAAATCGAGTATCAGATACATGCATCCGCCGGGATTAGAACCCGTTATTATCGAATCGTAACTTCAAAGGCAGCAACTAGGCCACGGAGACAGTTATTTCCATTAAAACAAAACTGTAATAATATACTTGTAATTTGAGAATTTTTAACGATGTGTTTTAAAAGACAAAGCAAAACGTTCAATCTTTCATGTTAATTTAACAACTATACTATATGAAAACCACCTATGAATCAAATGACAAATATTTCAATTGAACTTAATTAATTTTTATACAAATATTTTATTAACAGATTTGAGTAGTAAGAACAAATTCCACGAAGCAACTCTCTGTTTTATTCAATAAAATACTGGGTACGTATTTCGTGATAATAAACGACTTCTTGTCAAATGTAACAAAAGAATAGTTCCTTGGAACATTTGTTGTCATCATTATGTACTTAAATATTCTAGTAAATAAACCGAGGAGACACATTACCAACACAATACCAAAAAATAACTTACCCAATCAGTCAAACAAAGGAATGAGACATACACCATTTGAATACGACATTCGTAAATAAACACACAATATCACGTTGTTGGAAATTCGTGGAACGAAATATATTCAAAGTAAACCATGAAAAAAGTCATTATGGACCATTTGCGACTAAATACAAATAAAGAATACTTTCTTTATACTTTCTACGAATCTGACTGCTACGAGTATTTCCCTATCGTTTAGTGGAACTTTCTGTAATTTACTAATCTATTTTCAACCGACTTCATAAAAGGAGGAAGTTCTCAATTCAACGTGTATGTTTTTTATTATTATTATTTTATATGTGTGTGACGCGATAACTCCCCCAAAAGTGAACCGATTTCAATAATTCTTTCATCAAATTGATTGAGCACTCTTTGAGAAAGTCAATTAAAAACAAATTTTTAAGGCAATTTAAGTAGGTTTTTAGTTCTGTTTGAACGCGTTAATTATTTATATTAACAAGTTTATAGGACTCGGTATTTTAAGGCACTATTAATAACAAATATGGTTAACTATAATCTTGATAAACAAGTATGATAAGTACCTACAAAGCATGAAACAGTTTTATCTACTTCTACACTAACATAGGCTTCATTTCGGGGATTATACGTTCTAATTCCCCAATCCCCCTTCTACAATCGAACAGAACGGAGCTTTACTTCTTCATTCAATATGCAGACTGCTAAAGAGTGTAATTCCTTGCTGACTTCTATTTTTCTCGAACGCTACAATCTTGATGACAAAGTCCACAATGAATAGGTTATTTAGGCTAGAGCCAGACCACATCATTAGTTTAGAACGGGCGAGGTTGTGGTCACACGCAAGTTTTATGATCGTTTTCAAAATTCTCACCAAATACGACTTCACGTAAATGATTTACAAATACAAAGCTCCAACCATTTTACTATCCAACAAAAGATTTAAAATCGTTGCTCGGAAGCCTGTCTTTGTTTCCTAAATTAATTACCAAAATATAATCTAATTAACATTCGGGCCTTATTTTTAAAACGCTGGGCCTTGCTGCTCTAGTCCTGCTGGAGTGTCATACAGTAATAACACTACGGGAAAAATATCTGGGAACATCGAGATCTAAAAAGGCCTTCAACAACACAAATAAGTTATAGGGCTTCCTGCTGAAGCTAGGTGTAGAATATTTATATGACAGATTAAATAACACGCACGTCTATCTAAGCACACGGTTTATTATTATTATTATTATTTGCTTGATACACTAGCAGCTCTTCGAGCTGATGCGTGTATATCACTGCACTTGTTTTAATGTTTCTAAATGCTTATCTAGTCTGTTTTTAAAACAATTCACTGAAGTAGCACTTATAACACTTTCAGGGAGAGCGTTCCATGAATGCACTACACGGTTAGGCAAGAAGTGTTTCCTTGGGTTGCTCCTACATGAAGGCTTGGTGAGCTTCATTGAGTGCCCTCTCAATCGACTGTTCTGGCTCATAGTCACCTCGTTTCCTTCGCTCTTCCAGTGTTGTCAGATTAAGTTGAATTAGGCGTTCTTCATAAGATTTGTTTCTAAGAGATGCAACCATTTTTGTTGCTCTCCTTTGGACCCTTTCTAAAATGTCAATGTCTTTCTTGAAATATGGACTCCATACCTGGAAGGCATATTCTAATAACGGCTGAATGTATGTTTTGTAAATTTTGATGAACAACTCTTTGGTGATCATGTAAAACGCTTTTCTAATCATGTAGAGGATTCTCGACAAAAGGTCCTACTTACATACAAGCTCAATTAACTAACAATTTATAAGTACCTACATGACACTGGGGTGGCATAAATATTCACATCTCATCATTACTCAAAATGCACACCTATCTTCGAGTTGAAGAAACCTGTCGGCTATCGAATACGAATAGACATTATTCTTGTTTACGTTTTTATAGCGCATATACACATCTAGCAGTATATTAGACTTCAACGCTGCTAACACTTTCCACAATATCAATTTTATGCACATAAATTATGAACTAAAATAATGACCAAGCGACGTTTTATAATACCCAGAAAACTCCATAGAGGGAATGTGCAATTACTCAATTACCTAATGTGTGAACAAACGCAGCGCTAACTGTCCGTGCCGTTATGCTAAGTAAGAATTAAAAAGCATACGTAATTACTGCCTTTTCCACAAAACTATTTCTGTAATCAGTACTTACGCATACTGTTATAGCGAAGAGAAATTGTTAATTTGTAAGTAAAAGGATTGTAATTGAGTTGGTTTTGAAATTAGAATCGTGAAGTGATTTTTTGGTTACATACGCTGCGTGTGAGTTGATAAAATTGATAGTCTACAAACTCATTGTGCGTTTATAAAGATTTTTTGACTATGTAGAATTTTGTTTTTTGGTATATATATATAATAATAAACTATCATTCCTACATTCTGTATATTACCGCGGTTGGTTTTTCGAAAACTTATTTAGTTATCTTACTCAAGTGATCATATTACATCATAGCTAACACTAAATAAAAGAGGAAATAGAAAAACAGATTACAATCTAATTTAAGACGAGAAAATTGAAAAATACATAATCACGCCATAACCGACTTTGCAAATGAAGAAATTATGCGGAGTTATCCAACAGTATAACAAAATTATGAAATATATAGTAACTCTTCGTTTGATAGACCGCAAGCCTCGTGTTTTACCGTCTCGATGCATACTTAACAGCAAGTGATGACGTAATTCTGTTGTATTGTTTGTTAGGCAGATAGGTGCGCCCGCGCACCGCGACCTGAGTGAAAGTCGAAAGTGAAGGACCCCGCGACTTTTCTACTGGACACTTGGTGACTTTGATATATAATGATCAGACGCACAAATAAATGCTTCTAGTACTGTTGTGTTAAATTCGTAAAATCCAAGCTGTAGTAATTGTTTTATATAACTCATATTAACATACTGTATGTGTTTGTTGTATAAATAGTAATTTTAATATAGTAGTAGACTGAATATTATGTATCAACGCTTGTACCGAGTAGATCAAACGTATCGAAAAATGAACCTCCAGGTCTTTTTGTGTATAAAATGTTTATATAATTTTTTGTAAATGACTGTTTGTGTTCTGAATAAATAATAAATTAAAAAAAAGATACTGCAGAGGATTCTGTGTGAGCACGCTTGCATCAAAAGATGGTATAAGTCGTGGTATTTCGTCACCCCTAAAGCGAGAGATACGAATGTGTCTGTGGTAAATCTTCTTTAAAACTTACTTGTATTTTTCATTTATACACCGGACCATATTTTTTTCCGTTGCCCTAATAATAAATCGTCGCTTTACAATTTTCTCCCCGATAATATCCCCCCCCCCCCCCCCCCCTTCTAATCTCAAATATCTTCTTTTTTATGTATATTCTCGTTTTGTTTATACTCTTTCTAATTTTATTCATTTCCTCCTCTTTGTTTTAGTCCTCTCAAAGTGTATCGCGTGTATTTCCTATTACACGTTGCCTCTTTGGACACCAGATTTTGGCAGAATTACCATGAAGTTGGTATTTGCCATATATGTTATTGAATTGAATTGAACTATTGTGAGTCTATGTAAAATAAGGAGAGTATAAATAGTATATTTTACGGATGGACAGTCTCTAATTTGTATGTTAGAGGCGGATTAGAAAGGTTGTGGGAAACAAAATGGTTCCATTCAACATTGATTTGGAATACATACTGGCACTCTAAGGTCTACCAGCGGTAACACCGCGCCACTTACACTTAACAAAATCAAATATGTATGCGCAGGTCACGAAATTATTACCAATTTTTATTTCATAAATATTTTTTTATTACGTCAGTACCTAATGGAGTGAAAAGCTCGTTGCAATCCAATAGAAATACAACGGAAATAAAGTATTTATAAGCAGTGTTGTTTGTTTATGGTTGTTTTTATTGAATCGAAACTAACTATAGAAGCAATCAGACAAATCCGTAGACTTTCTCCGGTCTGTGTTTGGTCTATGACACCACACATTAATATTGTCCATTGAAAGTCATTGAAATTGCCTTCGTAACGTATTGGTTTGCAGACGTGCGCACTGCGCGTGGGCGCGTTTTATATGTATTTCATTTGCACATTAAATTCTAACGATTGCTACTTTCCTGAACAGTTTAATTTACATTTTATTGGAGTGAAAACGCTTTTTAATCAGCCACAAATGTCTGCTGGACAGACCTCCTCCATGGTATGCCACACTGGCCGGTCCCGAGCCACTTGTATCCAGGGACTCCCCCGCAAATAGATCGTCAGTCCATCTAGTAGGGATCAGTCCGGTTCTGTAGATAGTGCTGGGAAAATCCATTGTTTATGGTAGTGCTAATGCCATAGACTACGTGTATGGCATTAGCACTATTAGTGAAAAGGCAAAAATAGGCAGAGCTACATTTGCGTAAATGTATACTACCACGGCATGTCGGAGAATGGTGCCTTTTTTTTCTTTATTAAGGGAGTTACAACGTTGACCCATGCACCGCTTCTCTTTCCAATTAGTGCAGTGATTTCCGTTTAGTTATAGTCCTCAGACACTATTCATAACTTTCTATACAATTTAAAAGCATTCATAGAACGTTGAGCGAGAATCGCACATATCTTTTAATCTCCCTATTATATTGAACACGTCTGCCGGTTCCGCCCAACCATTCATCTCAGGAGATTGGTACTGAATTCCTCTACGTCCTATCTCTCTATTATGTCTATAGCAACACCTATACATGCAGTACAGTGCCTTAGGAAGTACCTTTAGAACGAAGAAAACATAAACAACTGAATGAAAAGTAAATTTTTAAAAACCCGACTGCGTAAAATGTTTTAAACTTTTATGATTTTGATATACCCAGTGTCACTCTCACAGTAAATACGAATCTAGGCCGCAGATCGTGCCATACAATTGTACAGACATACTCTCGAAAAACATAACCCTTCTACTGGCGCAGTTGGCTACAAACCAGCGTATGCCTGCGACTCAGTCTACATCGACTTCAGAAATTATTCACAAACAAAGAAACCTGTGAAAAAAGTGCGAGTTGGACTCACGTATGACCGGTTCCGAACCATTATAAATGATTTAATACTATTTAGGTTCCTTTTTTAGTGGGGGAACCTCTTTTCAATAAATTTTTATTATTTGTTCTTATAGCAGCAACACAAATACACATTCTGTGAAAATTTCAACTGTCTACGTATTACAGATATTATATATATACAGCCCGCTGACAGACAGACGGACGGACGGACAAACAGCGGAGGCTCAAGTCATTCTGGATCTCCGTTACGGCGTAAAACAAATAAATTTCAACATTTATAATATCAGTATGGATATGAATCACAGGTTTCGGGTCGTAACTCAATACGTCAAGATCCAATCTTAGAGAAAATTCTCTCTTGTCTTTTCATTTAATAGGGGTCCGTAATCAATGGAAAACCAATTTCAAAGCTCAGGCACCCAAATAAGGAAACTAGGTCGATGTTATACAGACTTTTCATAAAATCAGCATCATTAGATAATAAACCATACTTAATCTACCTACGCACAAATTGTGTCCGATTGTTTCTTATGGAGTGGTCTACTCCACTGACACTGATTTGGAACATCTATCTCTTTATAGAAATAGAACCGTTAAGTATTTCAAAGGCCGCCTTATATATAAAGGATGCTTTATACTATATGTATCCACGTGTAACATTATTAACCTTTATAAAACTCTTTTGTAAAAAATGTTCTGCGGTAACTCCGCTAATTATGAATCGATTTCGATAATTCATCTTTTGTTTGGTATATCATACTTCAGAGATGGTCTCATCGAAATTGATGTAGCATTTTTTGAGAAAATCACTAAATATATACCCAGATTTTATCTCTAAGGGCGAATGCTGTAGACCTTTAGGGCAGTTGAAGGCACTTTTTTTAATTTTAATTATCGCATACAAAGTGCCTTTCAATTTTCAATAAAATGTCTTGAAACCATTGATTCCCTTTTGAAAAGCACTGGTCACGGGACACCGCCGCATATGTTGCTATAAATACTGGCATTCATTCCCTTCAATCGCCAAATTACCCCACAGTGGCCCCGTATTGAATTCAAGTGAGAAACAAAACACGCCCGACCCTTTCCTCGTCGGGATTTGATTATATGTTCCATTGAGCACCTGGCGTCATTTCCTCTCATTCTTTCGAACATCTTTAGCAAGGTCAGTGATCCACATCCACATGGTACATGGTTTTATTGTGCTTCAATATTGTCCTTCTACGTTCCAGCAAAATCAGCTTTTTATTACTTTTGAAATGTTGTGCATACTATCTTTTTTTTAAAGCGTTTATTTTCCATAGTACATATTACACTATCTGAGTGAACTTGTAAAATCTCTAAGTGAAATACACATTTTAGACGCCACTAAAAGTCTGTATATCTGCACAGTTTTCCTTGTTATAATGGAATATATTTATCTATCTATACTGATACGGGAAGTTAGGAGAAAATGTACTTATTATATTGTTGTTAGTGATAAAAGAAATAACAAGTAAATGCGTTCAAAAAGAACTGAAAACCGACTTCAATTGCTCTAAAAGTCTACTTTTATTAAAGCAAATTTAATATTTATATAGTTTTCTCATGGTTGCCGTTGTCCCACTGCAGGGGCTCAGGCCTACTCTCCTACAGAGAGTGTATATGGGCCATAGGGCCCGTGTGGTGGGGCCCAGTGCGGATCGACGTACTTCACATGCCTGTTCAACACATGCAGGTTTCCTCACGATATATTCTTTCACCGTTAAGCAATCGGATAATGTACTTAAATTGAAAAACAACTCAGGTACACAGCTGGATTGGAACCCAGAACCCACCCTCAGATTGAGAATCCCGCGCCTTAATTTCATGCCTGGTATCATTTGCTTGAAATACAAACATCAAATTATATATTTGTAAGCATTTAGCTTGAGTTGAAACGAACCAGTTTCAATAAATAATCAACTAATTTCAAACAACTAACCCGGAATTTCAAATTCGTGTTTATCATAATACACAGTTTCAATAAAAAGTCATACTGCCAGTGTCCCATTCACAGCCCATTTCGATAGAAAACTATTTTCTCGTCAACAATTACAAAGGAAAGGTAAAAGCTGTTGATAGCACGATTACACTAACCAACCGGGCCAATCGCGTTGACGTCGATTACATGGTGCATGCGCCTGGTTGTCCGTGCACAAAGACCGCGAACCAAGGAAAGCGTGTAATGTGTGTGCCTCTTTAATAAACTAACAATGACAGTTTTATAAGGTACTAGAGAGCTGTGTTTTAATCGTAATAAGTATGTTCTTTTGGTTCTGCATGCAAATTGTGCCCTACTATTGTCTCTGCTGTCCGTCCGTCCGTCTGTCACGTGGCTGTATCATTTAGACCGAGAACCAACTACGGAAAGAAGAGTACTTCGTTTGAAGGTGTTAAACTGTTTAATGGTCTTCCAAGGGAACTACAAGAACTGAAACTGTTAGAATTCAAGTCAAAACTGTTAAACCACATCTAAGGATAAATATTATTTTAAAAAAATTGTTTTAATGTAAATTTCTAAATTTCTGCATGCTATTTTACTCTTTGTTTTTTACACACTCTAATTATATATATAGTCTTCATTTCTCTATAAGTGAAATGTTAATTTCTTTTGAGAAAATAAATTATTCTTTAAACCGCATATATAGACTCCATAAATTTTCTCTGAGTGTATGTTATACTATGGCATTTTACCAGCCTGAATCAACTGGTACTTAATTTGCTATAATCACCAATTTTTGTGAATTGGTTGCAATGAATGTAGTCAAATTCAAGTAACCTAACCCCAACCAAAACCCAATGCCGAATCGCAAATATGTAGTTTACTTCCAAGTAGAAACGAGGCACGCCCTGCATAGCCATTCCGGACACCCCTTCGAGTCCTTGTGTCAGAACTGCTGGCTGGTAGTTCAGGAATCGGTGATTTAAAAACAAATGCGCCTTTGTTGCTCTTTACACAGTATTTAGAATGTTGATTTATTGAAGTGAAAACTTCTTTAGGTGCGTTGAACACTTTTTGGGTGAACAAAAAGCGTGAAACTCACTTAATCGTCACCGCACGATACAAGTTACTTACTTTTCACTTTTATCAGCAGTCCACAAAACTGCCCCGTTGTTTTTTAAAATTTAAATTATTGGCGTTCGACTATCTTGAAATCCTCGAAACAGCTTGTCTTTAGACAAAGGCCTCCTCCAATGCTTTAAAAGCCTCTCTATCTTTCTCTATTTGGAACAATTCTGGCTCCGCTACTCTATTGATTTCGTGTTCCCAACATTTTACTTGTTGTCATTTTTTTTAATTGAAGATATACCAACACTTGACCTCAATCTCACCTGATGGTAAGTGACGATGAGGTCGACGATGTTACGTGTTGGTCTAGAAGGTGCCTATTTACTCTTCTTTTGAAGATTCCCAAGTTGTAGTTTTCGGGGAACACGGAAACCGGTAGTGTATTCCATATTTTTGCTGTACGCACGATAAATGTGGAAGCGAAACGCTTGGTGCGAGCTGTAGGAATATCTATAGTGTACGGGTGAAGGTCTGCCGTTCTTCTGTTTGACCGGTACTTAATTTGCTTCTATTACCGTCCCTTTGATACCATTCAGTTATTATTTGGGTCCATTTCTCCTGTTTTTATTGAAACATATGTCAAATATTCATGTCGCTAATTCATTTCTTGCATTCATGTAGAAAGTCAATACTCAGTCATTTTAGAGCAATGTTCGTTTGTGGCAACGATTGTTGCCATTCTTAAATTTGTCTGTAAGTCGAAATAAGGACGACTTCATGTACATTAAAAGCATCTTGTTTTGATTTGTCCTCAAACACAAATTAGTCTAATTAGTAAATAAGGTGTTCATTGTTAATTGAATCTATAGACAGCGCAGAACACAGTTTTAAAAATAAATCTACAAAAGTCATTTATTTACAATTCAAAAGCATTTTGAATAAATTCTTATTTCTTTCCTAATAATCCTAGTAATGTCCCATAAATTTCCATGTTCATGTTTATTTTCTTCCTTTTGATCTTTTGATTCCTTACTATATATTCCGCTTCTTTTCCTTTTACACTAGGTTCTGGCAGAATTATACCAACGTTGTGGGCTCATTGATACATTGCAGTAAACGATGTTATTTCTGACTTGCATTGTGTATACACTGCTTTTGTGTGTGTATTTGTAGTATTATGCTAGCAACTAAAATGATCTATAACACCTAATACTAGGCCTCTTGGTTGAGTCTTGTACTGATTCTCCAAATAAGGCAAAGATAATGGCTGATTGTTTACGAAAGTGTTTACGCGGATCGAGGACGCGCGCAGCCGCGGGCGGAATCTAGTGTAAATAACAATGAAACACAGTTACAGTTCGTCCATCAAAACATCTAAATAACTGCCACGTTCGTGACTGAGCACTTACTGGAATGTGTGGCGGTTAGCAGCCGCCAGCCGCTCCCTCCATACCTCCACTTGACATACATCGTGGAAACGTGATGGAAATCAACTTTAAAACGGCCTGTAGCGTTTATTTTTATAGCCAAGCCTTGTTTATTGACTATTTTCAACAGACTTCAAAAGAGAAGGAGGTCCTCAATTGGATTGTATGTTTTTTTGGATGTATGTTATGCGATAACTCCGACTATGATGAATCTGTTTTAATGATTTGTTTGGTAAAGCATACTTCAGAGGAGGTCCCATATAAATTTTATAGAAATTGATTCAGTGCTTTTTGAGAAAATCAACAAAAACTAAATATGAACCGAAATAATTCTAGCTGTAAGGGTGACAATTTTAGGGGATGAATCCTGCAGACTTGTAGCGCAGATGAAGTCGGTTTCTAGTTCTTTTTGAACGCGTTGATTATAGCTATAAAAGCTTCACTGCTGGGCGAATCGTCTACAAAACAAAATTGAATATCATACAATTGTTAGAAGAACTAGGTGCAGGTTTATGATTAGCGCATTTTACGTTGAAACCCGACCTGACAACGCCAAAGGAAATAATAAAAAGCTTTCCCTTACACTTGCTACGCTATTGCGTAAACATTGCGTAATAACAAATTACGTTATAATTACAGTAAAAAGCCTTATAATCTTATAATTACAGTAAAAACACTGTATTGAAAGGGCACAAAATTGAAATGTTTCTGTCACTGGAACCTGTTCACAATTTATGTCAACACCTTCAGCAACAATATACCTTATGATGTTTACGTAAGTTAGGACTGTAACGGAATTTAAAATAATTAAATACATATTTATAAATGTCAGTTGTCCAAACTGGTCATTTTGGCCATAAGCATTCAAAGTGGTTTATTTGCTTTCCAAGGACAATTTATCGCAATCTTATAAAAACAACTATAAGCTAACAAGAAGGTAAACATTTCTCAATGAAAACCTTAATTAGTAACTCAGTGCAATATTTTCGTCTGTAGTTGCTATTCTCTAACATTTCAGCGCTGAATACGCGGTGGAAAGAGGACTCATCAAAAATTGAATTGAAGTTTTTCTATGATGTTTTTACAGCGGTTTCACGCTGAAATGTTACAAAATAGCAATAGTTCTACTGTTGCACTTGAGTCTCCCTTGGCGTTGGAATAGCGTTGTAAATTAATTATAATTATTTCGCGACACTATAATTTAATCTCCTATTATTAGGTAATTACTTAACAAAGCCAGCTTTTAAAATTGTAAATATTATGGCAACAGAATTTAGTATGGACGCATTCGGAGAGGGATCCCGTTAGACCCATTTTTTATACATTTATAAACCCCTCCCTTCCCTCAGTGACCACCTGTATTATATGCCAAGACACCTCCACCCCCTCTCACTCTCTCTCTTTCTAATTTTCACGTGGTATGTTAAAAATATGGTTTTAAATAATTTTTTCCAAACAGAAAGTTACGATTACAAGTGTTTGTGCTATAAGAAAGCCTTGAAGGAGTGAGCAGACAAATTTGAACTGTTACAATAATAAAAAACGCCCAATCGACATTTTTACTACAAACGTGCGTCAACGTTGCGCGCATATCAATGGAAAACAACTCAAAAAAGGTTCGTTCCCTTAGCTGCAGAAAGGCCCATACGTTTATCGCCTTTCCGTTCGCACTTGTAAAACGAACCATACAAGGAAGTGTAAAGAAAGTCAACAGATATTAAATAAAAGCATAAAGGAACAGCGCCGGTAATGATAGATATTACACATATGAGACGGAGAACAGTTATATGCAGTTAAATAACTTCCGGACTTGGAGCTACAAGTACGTCCATGGAGCAGGTGTAATTGTAAACGTAATATTTGTTTCTACCGGAAATAGTCGGGCATTAGAGTAGAAATATACGCGATGTGGAAAGCAAAAACGTAGACGTGTTTCCAGTTTTGACACTGTAGTCCCGATGGTGGCCGGATGACAAAGATAATTTGTACATTCAGAAAGAACTAGCTACCTTCGCTAGAACCGACCGAAAGTCTCATGAATAGACTGTTTAAAAAATTTAATAGTGTTGGTCAACGGAGAGGTTTTTAATAAACGCAAATTATAAAACTAGAAAAGAATAGGAATTGTTTATTGCAGTAAATTTGCAAACTTAGTGGTAAATTATTTGTAATAATAAAAAGAATCATAAAAATCATTTCTTAAATTTAGAACCTCCTTCTTAATCGGTTAAAAACTTGGTTACATACATCGTCATCGGCCATCTTTCTGATGACGTCACCACTGTGCCACTCGTTAGAAACGAATAATTTATCGAAACAACATAAACACTGCATTTATCTTTGAAATATTACAGAATAGATAAGTTTTGTGAAATAAACAAATACCATAATGATCTAACAAGTGTAATCTCTTTGTCGACAGCTAGCCTCACAAACAATGTCCCTGTGAGTGAACATGGACCCCCTTACGTGGCTATCCCTGGGCCTGCAGCTGGCCGCGCTCTGCTCCATCGTGGGTGCTCTGCTGCTGTACCTGCTCAGGAAGGTGCGGGTCACCGAGGTTCTGCCCTTGGACAGCGCCAAGACCGTGCTTGTCACTTCCGTCGATACCGCGCTTGGGTTGCAGGTAAGGTCTTCGATTACTGGTTTCTTGTAAAGGGTAATTGCCTGTGGAAATCTTCGTCCTCGTCGTTGTGAGCCGGCAAACGTACACTGCCGAACATACGAATACTTTGAGTATAAAAACTCGTAGAGAATCATCACATCAACGAAAGATTGACATAGGGCACCATTGTCAGGGAGAATGAACTAATCTTCTCATTAATCTACTTATACCAGGGTATAATGTCAAGGCCATGAAATGCTAGAGCTACCACGAAGTTCAATGTCCTCATCAGCCGCGTTTAAGGGCTGTGAGGCAATTTCTTTGTAGGAACTGTAATGTTCAGTACTTCTTTACCGATGCGTTTCACATAGCTTAAACCTACCACACGATTACCCGATTACCACTGAGTGACCCTCCCTTCTAAATTCGGCGTAGTCACCCTGTTCTGCTGCAGTTTGTATATAAAATGCCTGCTCAAATATTCCGAGCAAGACATTCTTATACCGTCTCATATTGCTATATCCAAACAGATCGCAACATACTTGAGTGGTCGGGGCTGGCGCGTCATAGCGGGTTGCCGATCTGGCGGTCTGGGCGCGCGTCTCGCTGACTCTTGGCTTCAAGCGCACGTAGCCGCCACGCCCGAGGACCAACCGTCTCCACGCCTAGCCACGCTCGAGCTGGACGTGGCACGCGAGGATCTGCTGGAGGAAGCGGCCCGAGCCACTGCTCAGCACTTGCCGGCTGGTGAACATGGTATGTTTTGATCATCTCTCTGATCATCGAGTCACAAAAATTATATCTTTGAACTAGGCACACTTGCTTGCACTTCGTCTTACAACGGTTGAACAACACAAATTGACCAGGTCGGTGTATATTTTTGTGTATAAATTGTTTTTCAAACTAACGCGCGCGCTCAGTAGCGTCTTGTATTATAACATGTGCTTGGCGAAGTAACTAATACCGCAGCCCTTTTTTCGAATTCAGATTTTCACACTTAGACACCGATTTCAAAGCAGTCTGGAAACCAATCGTGCCAAAGGCACGTAACGGCATTTTATTCCCACCTTTTATTTTGTTGTGCGAAAGGCAAAGGCAAACCATAATATATTAACTTGGGAACCACAACAACACTCCACACAGCAATGACAGTAAATTCGTAATCAAATTACTGATTGAAGTTTATGCTTCTATCATCTCGAAAAACTTTTCGTAAGTTGAATCGATAAAAATTTACTTGGTAATATAACTTTTAGAACCTTAAAGAACTTTAAGAACATCAAATCAAAATCAACTAATTAAACAAAAAGGAGTGCACTGCCCGGGAATCGAACCCGGGTCGCAAGAATGGGAATCTTGCATGATACCACTACACCAGCAGTGCTTGTCTGGAGGTGACGAAATAGAGGTTCGCTTTAACAGCACGAGTGTCATTATTATATAAACTTACTATTCAGATTAATTAACAAAGAAAAAATACACAAAACACAATATAAATATTTATAAAATCTTTAAAAAATACGTATTCTGTCATTGTTCATACGATTTCTGCGCAGCGCCCTCTAGCGACAGCGCTACGATTTACAAAGTCCGTCACACACACCGTAAGATATCAGTCGCAGCCAATCTACTGAGAAGTTAATTGGCTATTGCAAACATAGATGGCAGGTTATTTTAAAGTTATAACTTGTTCGTGGTACCTGTGTGGGTACTAATTCTGTGTCGATCGATACTTTGAGCCATTGAGTACAATAAACAAACGGTTTTGAGCATCAATCGTGATGTAAGTAAAACAGGTTTTAGATAAATCGTTTTTTATTAGTTATTTCGCTCGTACTATACATAGATAAGTATAATATATTGTACTATCTGTCGCTTCACTACTCGGATGTTTCAAGTAGTTTAATCGATTCGATTATTTCAGGGAATTAAAAAACTTTATTATTTTTTGCAAAATTTGCAAAATCACTTCATAAATTTTCAACAACAAAGCCGACTATTTACTCGCAGTGTCAACAATGTTGTTACAAATTATTTTAAAAATCCTTGTCAATTTGTTTAGAACCACTTTTTACGCACGTAATCAAAAGGACCCGTAGATTCCTATTACGTGATCAAACTCAATAGAGTATGTACAATTAATATCAAACTTTCGGGGAGATATCGCCCGAAACGACAAAATACTAATACGGCCACGGACTAGTTTTAGTGAACCATTATAGTTTTAGAGAACCATTATAGTTTTCAAAATTATACACTCATAATTTGATAACTCCGTAATGACTCCCACATATTTCATGTTTGTCTGATTGTGTCTGGTGTTCAGGTATATGGGCGGTGATCAACACGGCGGGCAACAGCGGTCGTGGCGGTGCGCAGTTCTGGGAGACCAGCCTCCGGAGCAACGTGCTGGGCTCGCTGCGCGTGGCACGAACCTTCTCCCCGCTGCTGGCGGCCGCAGCGGCTGAGCACGAGCACGCAGGACGACTCTTCTACATCGGTACTAGCATTCATACTGTACAGACAAACAATAGTGATAGAACATGGCATCACTCGTCAGAGTCACATCCATCCATGATCCGAAAGCGGAATCCTTACTAATATTATTGATTGAGAAAGTGAGATTTTTTTTCTTCGCGTTTTCAACCGACTTCAAAAAAGGAGGAGGTTTTTAATTTGCCTGCATTTGTATGTATGTATATTACGTGATATCCCCGCCAATCGATTTAAATGATTCTTTTTAGAGTTCCGTAACCAAAGGGTAAGTGTAAGGGGTCTCTGTCCGTCGGTCACCAGCAGCATCTCATGAACCGTGATAGTTAGACAGTTGAAATTTTCATAGATGATGTATTTATGTTGCCGCTATGACAACAAATACTACAAACCAGAATAAAATTAATATTTAAGGGTGTAACATAATACTAGCGCCATCTAGTGTCGTACATCTGCTACTACAAAACTAAATTGATAACGAAAATCGAGGCGCATTCGTTAGAGGATTGTTCGGTTTAAATATCCATATTCTGTATGGATCCCTTCGTGCGCGATTCCGACTCGCACTTGGCCTTTTTTTGTAGATCATACTTCAGACGTGGTCCCATATAAATTTTATCGAAATTGATTTAGTGCTTTTTGAGAAAATCTACAAAAATATATATGCGTAACCTGTAAGGGTTAAAATTTTATGGGATGAATGCTGTATACTTTTAGAGCAGATAAAGTCTGTTTCTTAGTTTTTTGGAACGCGCGACAAAGTAGTTCCCGTGGGTCAATTTCTCAAGTCCACGCAGACGTAATAACAGGATTTTAAATCTTATACATATAACTGAACTGTCCAGGGCTAACATCAGACACGGCATGCGAGAACATGTCCCGCCCGGAGGTTGGTGACGAGAGCCGTGCTTGCTCAGCCGCGTCGCGCTGGGGCACGTGGGGGGCTGCGCGGGCACTGCGCGCCGGCCTGCGCGCGCGCAACCTGCACGTGGTGATGCTGCATGCGCCAGATCTGTCCGCAGACGAGATCTATGCAGCACCTATGCAGCTCGCGACGCAGAGTCAACCGGCTAGGTAAATATCAGCAGCAGCCACCGGCAAACGTCCACTGATGGACATAGGCTTCCTCCGTGGCATGCCACATTGACTGGTCCCGAGCCACTTGCATCACGCGACCAACTAGGTCGTCAGTACAACTAGTAGGGGGTCGGTCCGGTACGTGGTCCCACTCGAGAACTTTTACTTCCCATCGGTTACTCGTTCTGTGGGCGATGTGGCCTGCCCATTGTCATAGGTAAACACATAGTTGATCTATTATATGTATTTGTACAAGTGCTTTATTGAAAAAATATATCAAGCGTCTGTTGTTTCACTAATTCACCGTAGATCTTTAATTTTTGAGATATTTCTAAACAAAATTGCTTCATTTTCTTTCACAATCCACACTTCTAAACTACTAAACCTTTAGAGCTAGTGTAATGTAAAGCTAGTATCTTATAAAATAGGATAGCTGGTTTTGTGCAATATCTCAAAGTAGGATATATTACCATCCCTAGAAATGTATATAGCTAAAGTCCGTAACACTATGAGGGATATTATGCTCGTTTAAAGGTATAAGATATTACGTAGCTTAACATTCGGGCCTGTATATTTATTATGTAAATGCTGTCGCAAATTCTACTTCCGTCCTAATTTTGTTTTGTAAATGTACTACTCTAATTACCTTTGTAAATGTAAAATATACAATTCATGCAGATGCCACTAGAACGTTTATTTTGTGTTTCCAGTCGCCCAGAAACTCCGATATCTGACGTAAGCGCGACGACCTCCAGCTGCGCGGTGACAATGCCAGGCGATGCGGCAGAGTACAGCGCAAAGGTACTGCCTACGAGCGCTCTGAAGACACTAGAAGAAGCTCTGACAGCGCCGTCTCCGCGAGACGCCTACTATCTCAAGATGAAGCCAGACTCCTGGTTCACTAGGATGCCTTCCTTAAGAGTGCATTGAAAAGATTCATCTCTATTACACTTTGATTCCTTTGCGATCGACTATCCAGAAAATTCTATGCACTGAGGCGGTCAATCGCAATTGCGTCAACTCTATAAACGTGATGAGATTGCGACCGCAATGGGTGGTCGATCGAAAAGTTGTCGATAGTATTTTACGACACTGCCATTCGTATTGTTTGGTTCATCAATATCAAGTCATTATTGTAGTAAACAGTTCAGTTATTTGACTGAAAAAAGCTGGTTAGGTTGTGTCTTCTACTCACTCCTCTGGTACTTTAAGCGTGACGTCATTTTCGTGCAATAAATCAAGGAAAATTTAGCCTAAGGACATAAGCTAGATAACGATATACATATTTTAAAATTGCTATATACTTTCGGTAAATAGTTTTGTAGAACATCATAAAATACACTAATTAATTTTCTTGCTGAGTAAAGTATTGCTAAAGGCCAAACAACAAAAAATGATGCAAAGCTATTCAGCTATTACCGGAATATAACTCCTTGACGTTGATATCGATGAATCAAAAAAGAGGACCGCATAGTTTTTAGCACTTTTGTCACTATTATTCTTAATTATTTGATGAAAGTGCGATCCACAATGAAAATGCTTTAAACATCGACCAATTCTATACGCTTGTAAAGGCCTGATGGTAGGAAACAATCCGACACGTTAATATTTGCTATTGAAGATTTATTTATTTATTATTAATTATTGAATAGGTAAGTGGACACATTTTTGGAATATCATACTTTACAAGCGTAAAATACACAGCTTTACCTTTTCAAGTCATATTGTATAATTGACAACTTATTGGAGACACCTCTACCCACAACGTTTTAGGTTATATAATATTCTTTCTTAATTAAATGTTAATTATTATCGACCTGCTCATCCCTTATCGAAGGCACGGGATAGTAGATGTTGTGTGCCAAAATATAAGCGGTACTAATATTATTAAAGTGACTTTGTATAAGTGTTATATCACATGTGGTACCTACGACTTTTCGACGGTGATGGAATTTCCTGTCACTTTTTAAACGATTTAATTTTAATAATTAAGTTTACTGTTTTCTGTGAGAATTGTAAATATTTCAAGCTCACTTTTTACAATGGATAAGTATTAATTCCGGCGCGCTTTTGAAGCAACTTAACCCGTAATTTAAATATGAAAAGCTGCACCACGATAATGAAAATCGATGGGCTACTTTGCGCGAAAACGCTATGTGAATCGACCCTTATTAATTTTAAATACTATTAACATCGAGTGTTCTTTTTTTAATGACACTGATCTACAAATTATATTGATGCCAGTCTGCAAAGGTTTCCATGTGCACCTTGAGATTGTAGTAACTTAATAAGTAATTTTTGCACGATTAACCTTTGTAGATGATCAATAAGGTGGATATTGTAAATAATGTTTCGTATGTTATTAAAAAAGTTTCCATAACAGTTATATTATTTCACTTTATTCAATCCAAGACAAATATAGATATTTAAATAGAGTACCTATCACTGTTACTATAATGCAAGTTGTAGCAAGCCATGGTAGCTCACTTTGGGAGTAAGCTTGAACAATCGAGGTCTGGGTTGGATCGTTGCTCGTACCAATGAGTTCCAATTTGTTATTTGGAATTTATGGACGAATAAAAATTACCATTGGCTTTTCGGTGAAGGAAAACATCGTGAGGCAAGCTGCAGACTCCCGAGAAGAAATTGTGGAAGAAAGAAGGTGTGTGTGAAGTCTAGCAATCCGCACCGGGCCTGCGTGGTCGATTATGGCCCATACACTCTGTAGGAGAGTAGGCCTGAACCCCTGCAGTAGGAACAGATATAGGCTGTTGATGATGATGCCAGTTGTAACAGATTCAGACTCAGCCCTGAACTTTTTCTGGCAATTACGAGTAAAAGACGATGAAATAAAACCAAACAAGCAACATGTCGGCTCCTTTACTTTTAAATTATCGAAACTGATCCAGACGTGTACGTCGTGAACACAGAATAGGTATCCTGCGGCTCCTGTGAGGTCGCCCCGGTCGAGGTTGCTCAGACACGACCAGTGGCGGTGGTTACCGAGCACCTGCCAGTGCGCGGCAGTGCTCACCGCCAAGCGGCTGCGGTCGTGCTCGGGGCGCACATAGCTTACAGAGGTCGGCTGCTTCAGGGATATCGCCTTTATGTTCCGAACCCTGAAACAAGCACACCCTTTTCGTCAACATTCGTGCAATGCGGTTCTGGGATTTTCTGGGAACTGGGTTTTTTTCTTCTTCGGATTTTACTTTCAAAATATATTTAAAAACTCGGTAAAATGACGTCATACTCATCAGTCTGGAAACGTCCATCTTTGCCACGGGGCAGAATAACCAGGGAGGCTGCATGTTGCCAACCGTATACCCATTTTGAACATACGCGAGGAATTTCATGCTCAGTCAAATTATGCGTATTATAAAATCGTGGAATGTGTACTACAACTTTAAGTTACACAAGCTGGAATAATATTTCACAGGAAAAAAAATTAATAACACAGAATATTCTAATTTTCAATTTGTCAGACACGCGCGTTGGTCTCTTTTCATGTTGTCCCTTTCTGATACACTGATATGAACATTAGTGTTGTCGCAACTTACCTAGCCTCCCACCGTAAATCAGAACATTTTGGAACAAAACCGCGTTCACGCTCTCTACAGACATATTCCTTGATCATTGCCCTATACAAACTCATAGTCTCGAACCACAAAAAGTAGCAACTTACGACAAAACACGCTCGCAATTTCTCTACATGATAAAATCCGGAATGAGGAAATCCTTAGGCCACCTACAGAAGCACAGACTTATCGAGTGTCGAACACATACCGAAAAGCCTGTCCTCCTACTGGGTGGACCGACCAGCTGATCAAGGTCGCGGAAGCAAGCGGCTTGGGACTGGTTATTATGATGTGTTATAGGAAAGTCCTATGTTCAGCAGTGGACGTTTTGTGAGCTGATGTTTATGATGATCATTAAATACTCACATCGCTCGAAGAACCGATAACCGGTGGGGAGTAAAGGTTCTCGAGTGGCGACCACGTACCGGGAAACGTCTGCCAGGCCGTCCCCCTACTAGATGGACCGATGACCTGGTTAGAGTCGCAGGGAGTCGCTGGATGCAGGTGGCTCGGGACCGGTCGGTGTGGCCATGAGGGAGGCCTATGTCCAGCAGTGGACGTTTCCCGGCTGATGATAATGATGATCATTAAATACTTACCCGTAAGAGGCAACACAGTATGGTTTCTCTTGTCCATTCTTAGTTCCGTAAACATCTAGGACGATATGACGTTTCTTAGCAAAGCTGCTGTAGAGGCAGGTCGACTCCATGGGTCTTCGGACCATCAGGCTGGCGCGGAGCCTCTTGCTGCGAGACATGAACTCCAGGTGTGGGATCTGTACCCTGGTACATAAATAAATACGAGCGGACGTGGAGTAATAATCTAGAGTAATGGAGTAATAAAATATGTATAAAAATGGAGTAATATGTATAAAAATGGAGTTTAATAATAGCTGCAAGGCTTTAATAAAATTAGCATGTCAACAAAATAGCATGCTGAACCACTAGATTTTATACTGATTCAAACTATGCATAGCATAATTGAAGACCGCAGTAAGATTTAAACGCCTCCGTGGCCTAAATAGCTACAAGCTTGGACTGACGATCCGGAGGTCCGGGGTTCGATTCTCAGTGTAGGTACGTATCGGTTTGGTTGGTGGTAGAGTAGTTTCAATGTCCGCCTGGCTAGCGACTATCATGTTATCTAAGTCTGTCACCAAACAGCAGTGTTAATTGCACTTTTGTGTTTCGGTATCTTTATTCTCATGAGGCTTCTAGGTGAGTATGCTTGCAAGGTGAGATAAAGGTGAAAACCTAACCCAAGTGAAAACCTATCATTTTTAAATCTTAATTAATTCATATATAAATGCACTGTTTAGCCATAACATAACTATCATAAAAATATATAGAATTGTTACCATAAGGAAGACTTGATTGTCTTCTGTAAGCTCTGAAAGGCGGACAGTGCCTCCTCGAATATTGGTAGAAGATGGACCTTGGTGAAGATCGGAGATGTCAGCTTCAAGGATATTGCTATCTCGTTGAGAGTGATGAGGTCCACCGAAATACAGCTGATTGAGTGTCCATACTTAAGTTGCTGCTTTGGGAACCTGAATCCAGCTGCAAAAGTTAAGTGTATATTCAGAATGAAATTGTTATATAGCACTGATAGTGTGAACAAATTTAAAGTCGCTCAGCGGGCTATGGAAAGGGCTATGCTCGGAGTCTCTCTGTTGGAACGAAGTGATCCGTCAGAGAACCAAAGTGACCGACGTAGCTCATCGTATTAGCAAACTGCAGTGGCAGTGGGCCGGTTATATTTGCCGAAGGACCGACAGTCGCTGGAGCAGACGAGTTCTCGAGTGGAGACCACGCCTAGGCAAACGTAGTGTAGGACGTCCCCCGGCGAGGCGGAAAGACGAATTACGTAGGGTAGCCGGACGTGAATGGATGCGGAGAGCAGAGGACCGAATCGAGTGGCGCACTCTGGGAGAGGCCTATGTCCAGCAGTGGACTGCCGCAGGCTGTACATGACTGATAGTGTTGAATGAACTCCGGTGGCGGTTTTACTTATCTTCCTCCTTCTTATGTATTATGTTACAGATCTCGATATTTACTTGCTTTGTTTCTGTTTATAATTTAAACGCACTAATAAGAGCAGTTTCGAAGTAATTTCTGGGATCCATTGATGACGGAATGTCGCTATGTGACACCAAGCACACACATAACAAAACTCGTACAAATGACCTTGTTGCATCTTCTACATTTATACATTCTTTGGACAATAAATGACTAATTATTGTGTAAGAAGAGGAAGCGAAGAAGTTTTGGAGACCGAGACAATGGACGAAGGTATAGAAGAGTAAGAGTAGGCATATATAACTTGTGGCACACCTTATGACAAATCGAGAGTTGATTTAGTTACTAAATTAGTTGATTCTACTGAAAAGTAGGTTGGTATCTAATCGGATAACTGAAATTATGTGCTAGAACCGGCCGGCTGCTACCCTGTAGGAAAACTGTAGGTCAAAAAGTTCCGAATGAATTTTCACAGAAATTGACCGCAATTGGGTAGTTGACTAAGAACACTTCATGCTCTCATTCGAGAGACATATGAACATATAAATGACTCTGAAGAATTTTTGATACGACTAATACTTTTTATGATATAACCAGTCGAATAGTAGGTAACTCTAGCCACGCGGTGTAAAAACGCTTCCAAAAAATCGGTGACACGCTGTGACGTAACAGCATAAATTAAAATAAAATGTTTGAAGCTCTTAACAATATTTGAGTTATCTTGTATTTAATAAAAACTTTTTTACCAGTTAAGTAAATTTTTACATTTTTTAAACCTTCCTGTAAAACAAATAATAATTTATTTTAAAATTTGAGCGTTTTGTAATGCCATTTATGGCATAAAATACAATAAACCGCAATCTCATCATGTGTGAACTACACAGTCAGATATATATTAGCGTACCTACGAAGTAAATAGTAATAAAATAAACGTTTAAGGAGATTTTTCTACACACCGCTTCTGTTATCTAGCAGGCCCGGCACGGAGTGAGACACCCAGTAGCCCCCATCAGCACCACCGACCAGAGCCCCCCTGGCAGTGGTCCCAGGGTGATTGTTGCTAGGGGGGCGCTCCTCGTAAATCGCGAAGGTCACATCGTCTTTGTCCAAAGGCTAGAAAAACAGGCCCTATAGAACTGCGAATCATCAAGCTCTTGACACTACACTGTCGAATATGTTATTATACCGATGTTGTCACACAATAATCAAACCATTATTTTAAAAACAAATCGTCTATATCCGAGAAGACAAATTGTTTAAATTATCAGTGTCAGCTAGGAGCATTTAATTACCCGCACAACACAGAGGGGTAGATATGAAAGTATGGCAACTAACATAACATTATTACAACAAATTCATTCCAGTAGACCCCTCGGATCCCCAAATATCGATTTTGAACACATTCCGACTGAAAACAAAAGATTTCAAGATATCGGCCCCTTTTTCAATTGTTTCAACAGATTCATTTTAGTTGACCCCTCGTATCCCTAAATATTGATTTTGAACGCAATCGCAAACAAAATAATAATCATGAAATACTAAACTTATTTATTGAAAAATAGACCAAATTATTGCTATATTCTGTAAATTTCTATCTAAAATGGTTCCAATTGTTGTGATTGTGTGATATTATTCCAAAAGAATATAATTAAAGTTGATTTATTAGTATTACGGATCAATATAACCTAATTGTTAATTTTCAAATTAAAATAAAAAATATTAAAAGTGCGAAGTTTAATTTTACTTTATTCCTTTTCTAATACCTTTCCACAACTAACCATGATGATTAATCAGTTGTCGTCATATTTGCTTATACTTCATAAATAAGTTGTTGAATTTCTCCTTTGTATGTTCTTCCCTCAAAATCTTTTAAACTATACATGCTACAGAGACATGAGGCACGAATTATGAATCTTAAATGTTATCGTTGCATGCCGTAGTGTACGTTTCATTTACGTTTGTGTTTGTTAACAAACGTAAATCTTTATCTAATTAATCTTTTCCCTTGCTCACCTTGTACGACACCCATGGGATGGCATGTGCGAATCCTATTATAAACCCGGTACCACATGGACACTGACTTAGTCAGTGCCTCATTAATTGAGTCTTACGAGTTAGCACACTTTACATCCAACGACCTTATCGTCATTTACTGTAACCTAACCTTTACAATTACAAAATATTCCTAAACTTATCGTTACTTTTTTTCAATTTCTGCAAAAATAATACATACATACAGAAAAACATACATTATATATAGGATCAAAGGTATTCATCAACATGGCGCCTGAGTAAATGGAGTCAGGTGCGACCGTCCACCGCCCCCCGCCTTCCGCCTGGATGTAGGAGTAGTTCAGACCCGTCTCTCCGATGTCCACGTCCGGCGGCGGCTTGTATATGAACCACCTGATAAACGCAATAGTATCAGTATCACAGACACTGCACACAGTCACAGGCCGGATACTCCTGACAAATGTCGTGATCGATTCCTATTTCCATACATCGAACGGATGGCGTTTGTGTAGACACGCATGTGTGAGTGAGTTCTCACGCGCCGCGTTACCGATAGTTGAGCGGGTCACTTTCTTGCGGGGAGAGGTGAGGTATCACGAATTAGTGGGAGGCGATGAACTTCCGTTCTGTAAGTAGTATTATATTAGTTATGTGACCCAGTGACATGGGATAATATTTCACAGGTCAAAAAAATTAGGTCTGTTTTTCATGTTGTCCCTTTCTGATACACTCATGCGTACATTGTCGTTGTCTCAGCTTGCCTCGCCACCGCGTTTTGTTTAGAACATAACCGCGTTCACGCTATGTTAATCCATATTCCTTGCATTTTAGGGACGAGGGCATCAACTCATCAGACCTTTTTTGTTCGGGGAATTAGGGCTTGGATCGGTTCCTACCAAATATGTATAATCTGTGGTATGATTCTTACATTTCTGGTCAAATTGGAGCCGTCACACACACACACACACAAATTTTCGAGTGAAAGCAATATTTTGACTCAAAATTTTTATGTGTGACCCCATTCAAAAGATCAGAGTATCTGAGAACGGCGGTTGGATATCAGAGGAATCGGAACGATGATCGCTTTCACCAGGAATTGTAACCTTAGTCGCCTTCAACGATATCCGCTGAAAGACATGTGTCACACTTACCAATCTATATGGTTATTAATAGCATCCTTGCAAGTCAAACTAGCATGAAAAAATATAAGCACTATGTATAAGCATAGCATTGCACTATTAGTATATTTAAAATTATAATTCATCCAAAGTTGACGAAACAGTTTTCCTACGCCACACTCGCCATTCGAATACATATTGCTTCTGCTACTGGAAAGCATATATACGAAATACATATCGTCGTAAAATTTGCCATAAAACTTAAATTATAATCCAGTTCGCCTATAAAATGCAATACGAAGGTATATTATTTTTAGGAGAGTAAAAATGGGGCATAAATGAAAATTTTAAATATATTTTATTTGTTTGTTTTCATCACGGCATTCACTTTTTTTCAATGACACCTCATACACAAATAATATTTACAGTTTCACAAAAAGTTCCATATCTATCGACCCATAATTTACGCACGACGAAAAAATTCTGAAGTTTATTTAATAATTAATTACATATTAAAATAATTAATGCATTTCGCATGCGAAATGATTAAATTTAAAAGAATTTAAAACACTTAATTTGATTATCTAATGAAGATTCATATCCGAAAAGTTCAACCTTCGTTCCATTTCAACAACCTTTGTTCCTTCCAGTTATCAACATTTCTATAATTACATATTTAAGTTCGTATTTACCTAAGAGAACATTTGTAATTATTGATCAAAAAATTGACAGCGCAAAACATAACTTCTACAGTGTCTATAAAGTGCTATTTGCACTAAATAAATATGAAATGTATATCGTTGCTTTGTTTCAGATATAAACCGTCACGTGAATGGAATCGTCAGATACCTTTACTAATTCCTTTTTTTGCTTGAAACAATGATTCGTTTCTTAATGGCCTTCGTTTTACATGATGGCAACTGACGATAAACCGTAGGAATCACTATAATTGTTGCAGAACCCTTGTTTTATAACTTTCCGTACAAACAGTACAAAAAAGATTTAGACGGAATGGAATGGATTGAAAATGCTAACTTAAGACCTAAAGATCCTTTAGTTACAGGATTGCACTGACTCGATGAGATGCGCGAAGTTTCCCCACAATATCGGTCCCGAAGTACACACAGTGCCGCCGCCTCTCGACTCTTGCGGTAACTGTAATGAGAGAAATGTTTTAATGTACTTGTACACTCGAGTACAAAAATATGTATCCACTTTTGAACCATTTGAAGATGCACATCTCGTGCCACATCGACTGCCCACTTCGAGTGGTCGTAGTGCGACGTGAACGACATATATTCTTTACTAGCTTCCGCCCGCGACTTTGTCCGCGTATACTTCAGGATGTATTCTACTTGTTCGATAGGCACAGGTGATGTTTATGACAAATTATTACACAGCATAAGGTACAAAATAGTGTTTATTCTGTTACGTAGTCTAATAATTTAAAGAAATAAAATAAATTTCAATAACTGACGTAGTACATTCAAATAGTCTTCACGCATATATTATCAAAGCGAAAGTTTGTATATACGAATTTACATATCTATGGTCGGTTGCTAGGCAACGCGTTTTTGGTATGCCAAAATTGCCCATGTAATCCCACTAATATTATAAGTGTGATTTTGGACAATTTACACAATATGTCTTTATAAATTATACCCTATATGTTATTCTGATGTATAAGCTATATTTTTGTAAAGTTTCATTCAAATCCATTCAGTAGTTTTTCCGTGAAAGCGTCACAAACATCCAAACATCTAAACATCCAAACTTTCACACTTATAATATTAGTAGGATTGGAAGCGTTATTATACAGATGAATGAATCAAACACACTGACCGCTCTATTGATGTCACCGACGCACACCCAGTAGTCAGCCACCTTGGTGTCTTGGCTGTTGTGCATCTTGTGCGCCACAGCGACCGCCCACTTCGAGTGATCATAGTGCGACGTGAACGATATATTCGCTATTGGAAGCGTTATTATACAGATGAATGAATCAAACACACTGACCGCTCTATTGATGTCACCGACGCACACCCAGTAGTCAGCCACCTTGGTGTCTTGGCTGTTGTGCATCTTGTGCGCCACAGCGACCGCCCACTTCGAGTGATCATAGTGCGACGTGAACGATATATTCGCTATTGGAAGCGTTATTATACAGATGAATGAATCAAACACACTGACTGCTCTATTGATGTCACCGACGCACACCCAGTAGTCAGCCACCTTGGTGTCTTGGCTGTTGTGCATCTTGTGCGCCACAGCGACCGCCCACTTCGAGTGGTCGTGGTGAGACGTGAACGACATCTTCGCTATCGGGAATTTTAGTCGCTCTATGTTGCGCACTCTGCAGAAAAAAGATGATTTGTAATTAGTATCGTGTGTACTAAAATAAGGACAGTTTCATACAGTCATTCCTATCGAGTATCAGTACAGCTAGCAGCACCGAATCGCACTTTCCTATGCTTCTATCTTTTTCTGTCACTCAGAACTGTCATTTACTAGAGCGAGAAAGAGGGCGAGAGTACAAACACTTCATCGATTCCTCCTCTCTACACCACCATGTTTACCACCACGTTTATTGTCAAATTTGACGCTAGAATAATAATGGTCACGGAGTCAAAAGTTTATTTTTTTAATTTATTTTGTGTTTTGTAAATATTTTCTGTGTGCAATAAAATGTATAAAATAAATAAACAAGATGACGATATAAGTATTAACTAAACTTTAAAAAATTCTAGTTTCTAGTCCTCGAATTTTTGAGAATATATTGCTGAACCTAATTATAAATGTTTATGATAGATACTGGATTTGATAAGTTTATATATGTTTAAGGATGACATTGCTTTAAATTTGTTTTTCATATTGAGTATTGCTGGGCCCAAAAACAAGTAGATTCTGTGTTGAACCAAGTAAAAAGTAATGTTGATGACGTACTGGAAGTTTCTTCCGCACTCCGAGTCCAGGGTCCCTGGTCCGTTGGTCCACGTCTCCGTGAGCAGGTCAGACTGCAGGACCTCGGCCACCAGCCCGCTGTACAGGTCATCGTTGAACATTGCGCTCTTGGCGAACGAGAGGAACTTTCTGCCGACGAGGGTCTCAAAGCTCTCGATATGGTACCTGCAATGTCATTATTAGCATAGCTAGACACTATGCTAGTGTCATAATTCCGTGAGCGTACATTGTACGTACAAATATGTCAAAAGCTCTCACATGACATGCGAATTTCGAAATCGTTAGAGCAGTTATAATGTATGTTCTCACCAAGGCGAGGAGCTGACAGTCTTGTTGTTGACGACATCGAACATGTTCGGCAGCTCGTTCTCAAACTCGGCGGGGATGTTGTAGTGCGCAACGAGCGGCTCGTTGTACTTGAGCTGGGCGCCAACCTGCTCGAACATTGTTTATCAAACAATCAAATCTTTATTCAATAAAATGGCACTTGAACTTTACCGGGATAAACATCCAAAATTTCAAGTGGGGTATTTATTAATCCTTTTTTGCCGTCTTTTAAAAAGAATAAACACCGCTACTTACACTTCATTTAAAAAATGCACAAAAATGTGAATGACAGTGCAGTGTAACAATATGCGTTCAGAACTGGTCACGTTCAAATGGGTCACAAATACTACATAACAAGAAAGTAGAATGAAACTTATCACACATGTAATCAGAAACCAAGTTCAAGATGCGTTCAAGTCTATTTCGTCATAATATAATAAACTGACTAAAATACGAAATAAGGTTGTTTTTCACTGTACTGTTACTACAAACCTGGTTGAGGGTTGCAGTCTGTACCGACACGCACAGGAACGTCTGTCCGTACTTGGTTCCGGTGCTTGGGTAGCCGTACGAGCTGATGTTCAACCCATGCACTGTGATGTAAGCATCAAACAACATATTGTTATCTACACTAATTCAGATCTTAAAATTGTGATTCCGTATTCAAAAATGTGGACAATGGCATACTTAAATCAACGTGTGTACACTCGAGTACAAAAATATGTATCGCCTTTTGAACCTTATCACATTCATAATTGACACTTCCCTCAGCGCACTGCATAGGAACAAGCAACAGTGAATATGACATGGTTCAAAAGTGAATAAATATTTTTGTACTCGAATGTACTCGTACATATCTAATTTGTTAAATCAATAAAATGAATGAAATAAAATAGATTTCGATCTAAGATTCACGCGAAAAACAGAAGAACTAGCTATAAAATAGGGAAACGACAAAAGGCAACTTTAGCTTGCCTTTACTGTAAATGTAAAACAAATATATATAAAAAACATTATTTAGGTAGCAAATGGATCTTGGCTAAACAGTTTTAAAAATCGCTTGAGTGCGCCCCTGGGTGCCTTATGCAGCCTTCAGGAATAGTTTATACTCACAGTCTGGTATCGGAGGAAACTTGGGTACAGAGTGTACCAGCCACAGTGAGGTAAACTTGTCCCCAAGCACAACGCCTTTAGTGTGACCACTTTCAACTCTCGTCTTCATAAACTTAGAGTGCATTTTACACATTTCAGCGAGGTCGTAGTCGTCGTAGTATTTCTCACCGAGTTTGAATTTTTTATATTTTTTCATATTACTGGCATGTTTTAGTTGGCCTGCAAAGTATAAAAATAAAACCTATTAAACACACATCGTTAGAACCAATCTGACAAAAGAAACGGGCAGTCTGTGGTTCTGGCGTCTCTCGCCACTTCATCAAAATGGCTCGGTATAGTTTGAAAAAGTACAATCTATAGAAATTATCGGTCGATCAATTAAATGTAAGGGTGATCGCGGCGATAATCTCAGCGTACCAATACCGTCGAGTCTCGCGGCAATACCGTCCAGTCTCGCGGCAATACCGTCGAATCTCGCGGCAATACCGTCAAGTTTCGCGGCAATACCGCCGCGTCACACAGCAAGCTCGCCGCGAGTCCCTCGAAAAACAAATTGAACTCTTCTAAAACAGTAGAGTGACGCAACGCTCGTTGCAGTCTTGCGGTATGCCGTTGACATCTGACGGAATCACCACTGTACCGTGGAGATTGACAGACGATATTTGTAAGGACTCGTCGCGATAATCTCGTGGAGATATCGCCTACTAACCACGTTTGCTGCTGGAGTACATGTCCGCGACAGTCTGCAGTCGGTCAGGTTGGTTGTCGCTCGTCGGAGGCTGGTCGTTGTAGATCAGTGATATCAAGTTCTTGTCCTGAAACACATATTGACCGTTAACTCATAAATCTTAAGGTCGCAGATTTAATCTCCAGCAGCATATCGGTACTCCGTTTGGTTCTTTTCTTTCTTACACGATTCGCGGAACGTGATGGCCACTTGATAACTTTTACTCCTTTCTTCTTCTGTTCAACTGTAAATAGATTACATCTCTCGCTCACTTCTCGGTATCATAAACTTGAAGCTTGAATAAAACAAAAGTTTATTACCGCGTACAAAGGCGTCAACGTTCTCCCCACCATAGACCGTGGACTGTCTATGCCCAAGTCTGACATGATCCACCCTCCCCGCAGCTTGGAGGGGGTGAGGTGCATGTAGGCCACACCGCGGCGCACCAGCGGGTTCAAATGGTTCTTCTCTTTGGGCAACTTGTACACGTAGAACCTAGGATTCACACATAATTTTAAACAAAAACAAATATACCAAAAAGCCTGCTCATACTACGAATTAACCTTCATTGAGTCATCAACATCACAGCAAGGTGTGGGATTCAACTGCTTGACTGCTTGACGTGAGCTTGCATCACAAATTTCCACGAAGAACGAACCTCATGTGACGAATGACATTGTATATGGATTTAGAAATGTATGGTGAATTGATGATACATAGGTAGACACTGCTACCCGTAAAAAGATATAGCTGTATTTTAGACAATTTCCATATATAATGCAAGGGAACCAAAACCTATAGGGTACTTCCCGTTGACCTAGAATCCTGAAATTTGTCAAGAAGAAAGGTATTACAGCACAACCACAGGCATAAATCTGAAAACCAGGATTTTTTAAATTAAAACCAAATAAAAATAGCTTTTTTTATGTTGACAACCTTAACTTTGTAGGTGAAATGTAATGTAACCGCAAAGTAAAGCTACGAGTAGTTCTTCAATAGGATTCATATTTTCGGTAGAGAATGATTATCAGTGTGTTAATTATTCATATTCTGCACGGAACCCTCGCTGCGCGAGTCCGACTCGCTCTTGACTGTTTTTTCCTCTGGGAAAAAGATGAAGAAGATTAGAAGATTTCAAAAAATTTCTCGTATTATTTAAATAATTACGTATTAACATAATGAACATCTTCCAGTACTCAGTCATCTTCCTAGTCCATTAGATAGGTACAAAGGATAGGTACATTTATTATTACTCATCCGAATATCAACGATGATTCACGTAACAAACGATCGTCTTCGTTAATAATAACATGTAAAGTTTACTAATATTTAGTAGGCCAGTTGTTTTTCTGGACAGTTTATACCACCCGCTCTATGACTAAGTCATTATGCGTATACGCATTAAAATTTGTGCTACTGAGTAAAACACCAAATGGGACCCATTTCGTTTGCCACTACACGCATATTTTAGATAGTTGATTTTTGTATTTTATACAGATTTGTTGAATAGTCTTAAACATATACAAGATATTCTATGTATACGAGTGTTTGAGCAAGTTGATGTAAAATCATATGTGATGCCATTGTGGATCCGGCTTTAGAATTAGAATCCGATCACCGCATGTCCTACAGAAGCGAAAGCGAATTTTCTAAGTTTTTTCCTCAACGACCCCTTTTGTACACCCTAACCAAGAAGAAAACTGGTACATCAAAAATATGCATGTAAAAGTCAGTAAAATGTTTTTGCTAATAGGTCTGTGTATTTAAATACTTAACAATATTTCTGTTTGTCATGCTATTGGTATTCCTATTAAAATGCAATGTAATCGACAGAGCCCCCGCCTGATCAGTTTCAAAACCAAGTTGCTTGTATGTCGCGATCTTAGCTAGACCCGCCTTTTCTTTTGTTCAATAAGGAAAGTCGAAAACGCTTTTGTTTAAGAGTTTTTATGACTTCTTAGGATCCTTGTAATAGTTATTTATAGTTTAGGGTCATTTTATCATGCATCATTGTGGCGTCCAACTTACGGGACTTTCACAAATACAACAATGCTTTCTTGTTTTTTTTATAGTTTTATGATCTATCCCAAAAAACTAGCAAGCCGGAGCAACCCGAGCCACGGCTGTATGCGAATTTGGCCCTAATGGTGGTCAGGCGAGAACTTTGTCGATGTACAAAATGTACATACCAATCCACCGGCTCCCCCTTCTCGTTCCTACACTGCGGCGACGTACACAAACACCACCCCAAAAGGGTGACCACAATAATAACACAACCGCGCATACCGACCGTCACGAACAAAGTCACTTGAAATATAATTCAAAAACACACAACGGTCAATGTTTACAACAGCACTTCGATGGTGAGACAAACAATATTATATTTACAAAACATAGTAGAGTGTTTCCTTGCGTACGGACTCTGTGAATGGAATGTCGTGACGGTTTGATTCATCGATCTCAGGTTCTTTGTTGCGCGCGCGCATGGGAGGGGCGGGGCAGCTATGCAGCTGCGCGAGCGATGTAGTAATGTTTTCTTCTCTTTCGCACTAAGGAGGAAGGATCATTACAGTATTCTCGTTTGATATTGACAAAGATCGCAACAATTTAGTTCATCACATTAATATAGTACGAGTATAACTATCGTTAACCCGCGCGGGATCTACTTGTTCAATCGAGATAAAAAGAAGTCTATCCGTTTCATAGTGAAGCAAGGACAAAAGTCACTTTCGCACTTATTATATTAGTATGAAGAGACGTGAAATCAACTATGTTTTGTTTGTTGCCTTTTCACGACTAAACGGCTACACCGACCTTGATGAAATTTGACATGCACGTAGCTAGCACTGTGGCCTAGGTATGAACTACTTTTATCCTGGTTCATTAAGTAGGTCCCATGAGATAATAAGTCCACGCAGATGAAATCGCGGACAAAGTAAAGTAAATATAAATAGACTAGCAAATGTGTCCTATTGTGTTTTGATCTTGTTAAAAGCATGTTTACTGTTTGGGCCAATTCATATCTAACGACCTGAACCTGTCTACACTACTCCAATGTAACATGGTAGCTCGGCGCTTGGATAAGACAATTTAAAATTTACCGCCTTAACAACCTGTGTTCAAACATACCGTCGGTTCGAATAGACTCCAAAAAAGTACTCACCAACTCTGTTGAAAAAAGATTCAGTCGACTCTAAGAATCTGACCGCGTCACTACATACAAATTAATTTCGCACAATATACGAGTATGAAGACAGGTGGACAATTCGCGTTGTGTTAAGTGCTGCTATTCACGAACTGGAAGAACTTTAATTCCTGGACGTCCAGGACTCTCGAGGAGCGCCAGCAACAGGTGAGCTACCTTAATCATTTGGTGTGGGTTTTCAGCGAGGGTCGTTGGTGAAGAGTTGGCCAGTTTTTTTGATTACACTCAGGTCCTTCAAACAATAAAGATTTAAACAAATAGCCAAATCATAATGGTCCTTATCGAGCCATATAACTTGAGCTTCGACTTGTGGTTAGGTCTGTTTTATCGAAGGTAAAATAAAATAAAATTATTCCCCCTTTTCCCGCATTGTAAATCGGTAGATTTACAATTAAGTTGTTATAAATCTCCTTCATAGAACCGATAGGTTCGTGAATTTTTCATTATTCTGCTCCTGCCTGTTACCCAGTAACGTATATAATTATTTAGAATTACTCACTCATTTGTTAATTTATTTATCTTACAGTTTTATATAGCAAATGTTTCAATGTACTGAGTCAATGTTTTTATATATTCGTAAGAATGCAAAAGATGCTAGATTTTAACCGTGCTAAATAAATTTAAATGAGGTCATATTTAGCAAACATTGTACCGTTACATTGTAATTTGTACTCTATAACGTATTTGTTTAAGTGCACTTTAGGGTGATTCATTGTTCCAAGTTTCCGAACCGGTCGTCCGTCGCGCCGCACTGCCGTTCCCGTGTGCGTACAGTCTATGCGCATAGTTACGTCGCTATACCTTGCGTACATGTTCATAGTGAACCGGCATTATAGTTGTCACTGCGACACTGTTATTACTGTGCAATAAAGGTCGAAATCGCTTGCTTTTATTTAGTAACATTATTAAATACTGCTAGAGACAGTAATAAAATAAACTTTCGTTGGTTCGTATCTCGTGAATTTAGAGTGTTACGTATTTACATTTATAGTTTTCAAACATGTCGAAAAAGGTTAATGCAAAAGAAACTGCAGAAAACGTTCCACCGCAAATTCTTTTATTGGAAGCACGCATCCGCGCATTTTATACTAGGATACAGAACGCTTTCGATCTCATAGACGATCTTCCATCATCAGAGTTTATATGTGATAAATTTTTTGACTATGCAGCGAATCTTCCACAATTGCGGACAGATTTTTTGAAATCAGTAGATGATTTAAATTTGGCCAAAATGCAACATAATCCGGAGTTTGAGCCAGACTACAACTCATTTCTATCGTTTGAAGACATGTATAGTGCTATACAGCGCATAGTGTCAAAACTAAAAAATACTTCAGAATCTCAACCACAGTTGCAATCTAAACCAAAATTGAAATTACCTCCAATCACCTTACAAACGTTTAATGGCGACATTAAGTCATGGCCGGCGTTTTTTGAGTGTTTTAATAACGCAATACATAACAACCTAAGTTTGAATAATTCAGAGAAAGTGTTTTACTTGTGCGGAGTTCTGTCAAATGCAGCGTTAGCTACTATCGCCGGAATCCCGCCTACTGGGGATAATTACAATATGATTTATTCCACGTTAGTTGATAAATATCAAGATTGTCGCACCTTAGGGTCTACATATCTACAACAAATCATGAGTCTTAAGAGGGAACAGCAGATAAAAAATTTCATATGAAATTAAGGGTTTGGGATATAGCTGTTTTCTCAACGAAACGTTAGCCAAATTCAATCATTTTGATCTTATTCTCTTTATCAAAGAATAATCTAGGCCCGTTGGTTTTGTTTTTTTCAATATTTTGTCTACAATTAGAATTATGGGCATCTCAAAACTCAAAATTTCAGAAAAAATTTCTTTCAACTTATGGTACTCATTATTTAGAGTAAACGTAACATTTTCAGAAAAAGCAAAACCAACGGGCCTAGATTATTCTTTGATAAAGAGAATAAGATCAAAATGATTGAATTTGGCTAACGTTTCGTTGAGAAAACAGCTATATCCCAAACCCTTAATTTCACGGCAAAACTAGGCAAATACCAAAAAAAGCTTCAACTGTCCTTCTCGCACAGTTCGGTTCGGGAGGCAGGGTACACTATATCACAACTATATACTGTGTATTATATGTATAAAAATAAAGTAAGCATGCATTAGTGATGTCAATAAGCTTTATCGATTTTTTCGACTAATAGTGGTGGGAAAAATATATCGATAGATACCCTTTCTCGAGCTATAATGGTTTTACCTGTTAGTTTTAATGTTTAGATTGATCTAAATAAACAAATATAAAGACAAATAATTCTAAGGAAATTTATTTTATCTCTAGAACAGAACATTTTCCCTGAAATTCTTAGTTGTTGTTACGTTTTGTTACGTGTAAATAATTAAATATGATTTATGAATAAGTGACTTATGTTTCAAATATTTTTTTAATGTTAAAGTTCGAGTCGGACTCGCATACAAAGGGTTCCGTACCACTGTAAAATATCTAAACAGAAAAAAAACACAGAAAAAACATAACATTTATTGCATGGACATCCGTTTATTTATAACTTTTTTAAAAGCTTTTTTATATTATTTTTTGTTATTTATTATTATTGAAAGTCTTGAGAGAGAACGAGAAGTTATATGGACATCGCATGTACAAATCGCTACGGAGACTATATGACCCGACACAGATATCCCGGAGATCAGCCAGCAAGAGCTTGAAATGGCTCTCCAACAACTCAAAAACCGGTCAAGAGCAAGTCGGACTCGTGCACCGAGGATTCCGTACAGAATATGAATTAATGACATACTGAAAATCATAAATAATAGGTATGGTAATATGCACCCAACAATGCTCTACCGAAAATGAAATTCTAAGCTAAATTACATATTACGAAGTTAAGTTTGTAAACATTAAAAAATCAATTTTACTGTGTTACAATTAAAAAATTCAGATTTATTCCTATGGTTGTGCTGTAAAACCTTTCTTCTTGCCAAATTTCAAGACATTAGGTCAACGGGAAATACCGTATAGATTTTGGGTTCATTGCATTTTGTACGGAAATGGTCTAAAATACAGCTATATCTTTTTATTGCGTTGACCTATAAGTTTCATTATTTGACAGATCTAAGGGACAGCAGACTGGAGTATTCGATATCACAGTGATCCTATAAGGATTCCTTTTTTCCTTTTGAGGTACTTAAAATATAATAGTATAATATGAAGTATGACAGTAGGAAATACGATAGATTTCGACGATATTATTATTCATGTCGACAAATAAAAACTTGAAATATTTTTTCCCAGTTATACATCTCATACACTTAAGACGGGATTTTTAACTCGTCTATTCTATTGTGGGAGGTGTCGTGAAATTACAGTTTTTTAACCGACTTCAAAAAAAGAGGTTATCAATGCGACCTGTATGTATGTAATATTTCCAGAACTGCCCAGTTTTCATATATGTTAGTCTATACCAGCTTCTAAAGAAGTGTGCCAAATTTCTAAAGTGTATGTTTGTTTGTCCTCGCATATATCCGGAACACACACACAAAAGAAAAACACACATAGGGTTCGTGGATTTCAACAAAGCATTCGACACACTCGAACATAGATTTATCTGGGACGCACTGGAAAAACAAGGCGTACATGCAAAATACATAAGAATACTGAAAAACATATACACAAAAAGCACCGCACAAGTGAAGCTAGAATCTACAGGCGAAGAATTTTCGATTGAGAGAGGGGTACGCCAGGGAGACCCAATTTTACCAAAAATATTTTCAGCTATCCTGGAAATGATATTCACAAATCTGGATTGGACGAATAAAGGACTAAATATAAATGGCAAAAGCTGAGTCACCTACGCTTTGCAGACAACCTGATCTTACTTTCGGAAAACCCGAAAACCCTACAGACAATGTTCCAACAGTTAGCGGAAGAGAGCGAGAAAGCAGGCCTGTCAACGAACTTAACGAAAACAAAAGTAATGTCAAATTCCTCACAAACAGAGCCCATAACAGTAAATAATGGAGAAATAGAGTATGTAGAAATGGACAAGACTAATAACTGAATGGCAACCACGAGATAGCAAAAGAAAAAGAGGCAGACAGACTAGAAGATGGGAGGACGACATCAGACAAGTGGCGGGTCCAACATGGACCCGCATAGCGAAAGATAGAATAGAGTGGAAATCCTTAGAGGAGGCCTATGTCGAAAGACAAGCTGAAATGTAGGAACGACCGGTTACTGATACTTAATATAAAAAGATAAGTAACGTATAAAGTAAGCATATTTTTAAGAAAATTAAAACAAAAAATTATTTCAGCAATAAAGGCTATTTTATTTAATTTATTTTTTATATATCCGGAACTACAAGTTCGATTTAAATAATCCCTTTTTTGTTTACCTAGGTATTGTAAAACTTAGGGAAGACTGCAAGTTTCATCAAAATCGGTTCAGTAGTTTTTGAGACTGGGAATGTTAAGTGTGTATTTCGGCGTTGCAGTGCAGCAGAGCAAATTTAAAATTAATGTTTTAACTGCACTGTAATCTGTATGCCGAATAAATTATTTCTATTCTATTCTATTAGTTAAATGTTTGTTACCTCAGAGCTTTTCACTGGGTGAACCGATTTGGATGATTCTTTATTATTTGAAAGCTGATGCTTTCCATGTGGTCCCATTTCAATTTGGTCCGGTTCTTAGAATGGAATCCATGAGAAAACAATATACATCTTAAATTTTCCTTAATAAAAGTAGACTTTTAGGGCAGTTGAAGTCGGTTTCTAGTTCTTTTTGAACGCTTTAACTTGTTAGTCCTTAGACTCTAGCACTCTAGGTACTAAAACACCTCTAGGTCACCTAAAGTATCGTTGGAAGACGAACGTTCGGATATGGTGAAACTAAAAGGTTTCTTTGTTGACCGTAGAACCCTAAAATAGCAACGCCATAATTTATATTGTATTTATATGTGATAGGTACTTACTAGTCAATTATATCAAATACAACCACAGTATGTCGAGACTAAACCAATATGCGAACAATAATTTCTCAAAACGTAAAACAAGGGTTGACGCACGCTCACGTCAAGTTTATTATAATTTTGAAAAATACACTCTAGCCCAGGCGGAGGGGTAGCGACTATGCGCGGCTCGCAGGGGCCTCTTTGGGATGTTATGCAGCGTTATTTGTGTGAGTGAAAGCATGTGAAAGGCTGTATGTGTGCGTACCGAATCGCGACAGCAATAACATATTCAAATACCTACTATTCTACGGAGACTTTGCTTCATTGGCGTCTTTATGACGTCAGCTACAGTTGACGGTTTGAATAACTTTTTAGACAAGTTCGCTGGGTCAGTCTCTGCTTTTGAAAGGCTAAATATATCCGATCAAAGGGATTTTATTTTCCTATTTTTGGCACTAAGTAAAATTGATATAGAAACGGCCCGACTGTTTGAATACTCGGTTCGTTCTGAAAAATTGCCGACATATAGTGCCTTTGTTAAATTTGTAAAGGAACAAACAAAAATAATTGAGCGAACTAGTTGTAATGCTCCCAGTCCCAGCCCTTTGATTGTTAAAAGGGTTACCAATCACATACCTGTGCCGCCTGAACTAAATAACACAAAATCATTTGTGACCGCCTGTAACGCTACTTGCAAACTTTGTGAGAAGTCTAGACATGAGCAGTTCTATCGGTGTCCTGTGTTTATGAAACTACAGCCTAGAGAAAGATATAATATCGTTAAAAAGAACTACGCTTGTTGTAATTGTCTTAGCTTAGGCCACAGAACTGCTGCATGTGCGTCTGTTAAAGTTTGTGCTATTTGTGAATCAAACACACACCACACATTGTTGCACTTTCCTCAAACTGAAAAGGATTCAAATATGAATTCTGAGAATGAATGTCATAGCGATGATGGTGGCTCAGATGCCACAACCACTGAGCCATCCACCGCTCCAAATGTGACATCGCCGCATGACGTCACCGCAGAACAAATTACCCCGCATAACTTATCTCTGTGTTCACATACGGTTCGCGGTGAGCCACCTCCTGTGACCGTACTGTTAGCAACAGCGCGTGTTATAGTACAAGATGCGCAAGGAAAAGAATGTAATGTAAGAGTTTTAGTTGATAACGGATCATCGAATCATTTTGTCACTGCGCAGCTCTGTCGCCGCTTATCACTGGACGTGCATACTCTACCGGAAGAGGTGACTGTGAATGGTTTCGGTGGTTCGACTAAACCAGTCAAAGGTGTAACGAATGTTACAATCCGCTCGCGTTTTAACGGTCAGGTTTCGTATGACTTGCAACCATTAGTCGTTAATAAAATTACGGATCGTTTACCCTCTTCTCCCATCGACAGGTCATCGATAGATTACCTGTCTCATACTCCTCTTGCTGACGATACATTTCATAAACCTGGTGAGGTAGAAATGCTTATTGGCGCGCAATTATTTCCCCGATTATTAATGTCTGGTCGCATTAATGGTTCTAAAGATTCACCTGATGCAATCCAAACTCCGCTTGGTTTTATTTTGATGGGTAACGCGTCGGTAGACTTAACATCACCCAAAATGAAAAACCATTCTGTTCCTTCGATGCCCCATACTTTGTGCGCTTTTACTTCTCAACCCCTACCTTTACTTCTGAGAAAACATTGGAAGACTGAAGGTATATGTACTCCGCACTCTGCTCTGCTCACTAAAGATGCACAAGTATGTGAGCATGTTCGTGAAACTGACACATTCAGAGAATCTCATGTTTCCAATGTTGTCAGTTCACACTTTGAAACCGATTTTCCTGCGACAGGAGATTCGTATCACGAAGATAAAGAGATACCTCTAACACTAGAGAGAGAGCTTCCAGAATCATCCAATGTTTACGTCCCGTATGACAAAATCGTAGATGAATACTCGTACGGTGAGAGTGACTGTATAACTCCGGTCCAGTCGGTTAGGGAAAACTCAGGGCACGTCGTTCATGGCAGTAATATGTTTCGAGAAGACGCAATAACGACACAGGCTAATGTTATCCTTGATCATAGGTTAGATATTAACCATGATGCAAGCTATCCCATAAGTAGTCATGATGTCTTATTTGACAATATTTCACAGTCAAACTTAAATTTGCTGACGAATTTACGTGTGTCTATGATTCAACTATGTCTTAAATTGATGTCCTTCGCGCTAATCGCTGATCCTGGACAAAGGTGTTTATACGTTAAATCGAATCGGGAATTTTATAAGTATCGATGGATATTATTCCTATATGCCCTTATTATATTATTATTCTATTCATCTAGTCTCCTTCATGAGTTTGAACGCAAAGATGTTAACTTTGGACAGAATTCTAGTGATCATCCAGCTCTTCGTATGCTACAACTTTCAGAGGTCAATATTTCAACATTTTCACTAGTTCCTGTTAATCATGACAAATTTTATACGCATAACGTAGCTATGTCTATCGATGCTGCACAGTTGGTTAACATAGTTTTCGATGAAGGATGGGCACAAAACGAATGTACTGTGGAAATAAAATTATTTAAGGGTCATCTAATTGTATTTCGAGTCATGGGATTCGTAACCAGATTACACGAGGCATTGTTCCTCTCTCAGGTTGAGGCGATCCTCAAATTACGACCGCTAAAAGTTGTGAGTGAAGTTCCCTTGGAATCTCTCACTCGTAGTTATGCTCAATTGTTGCACATTAGGTCTTTGTATACATCGCGATCCGTGAATATATCAGAGACGATCAGAAATTTACCTCTCAAACATTTACATGTGTTGTTAGATAGAATTCTTTATTCGTTTGGCGACAAGTGGAGTGATGATTATTCGTATACGATTCGAGTGTATGAGAATTGGAACATAGAATCTCCACCTATCAAACACGGGTGTATAGTCTTAATTGTGACAGAACAGTCCCCTACAGTGCACTTTTCATTAGGTATAGTGCAAAAACGCTGTAGACATGATGATATGTGCATTAGAATAGGTTCAATGAAAACAAAGGCTAGTACATTGTAACGTCTATGTCCTCTCCCTGATTTTAGTTAATTATATTGTATTTACTTATTAGTATTCACATTAAGGTTTAGTTTATTATAGCATTACTTCCTATTCTCTGTATGTACTCTTAGTAGTATGTCCTAGAATATCAACATTTTTTTTCTTTCTATTTTTTGATTTTGAAAGAGATCCTTTCAAGGCGGGCAGTTATGTTTGGGCCAATTCATATCTAACGACCTGAACCTGTCTACACTACTCCAATGTAACATGGTAGCTCGGCGCTTGGATAAGACAATTTAAAATTTACCGCCTTAACAACCTGTGTTCAAACATACCGTCGGTTCGAATAGACTCCAAAAAAGTACTCACCAACTCTGTTGAAAAAAGATTCAGTCGACTCTAAGAATCTGACCGCGTCACTACATACAAATTAATTTCGCACAATATACGAGTATGAAGACAGGTGGACAATTCGCGTTGTGTTAAGTGCTGCTATTCACGAACTGGAAGAACTTTAATTCCTGGACGTCCAGGACTCTCGAGGAGCGCCAGCAACAGGTGAGCTACCTTAATCATTTGGTGTGGGTTTTCAGCGAGGGTCGTTGGTGAAGAGTTGGCCAGTTTTTTTGATTACACTCAGGTCCTTCAAACAATAAAGATTTAAACAAATAGCCAAATCATTTACTTAAGTTTATTTTTGTGTCTACCGCCGAGAAGTCGCGGGATGATGACGTCACGCAGTATTTTTAATCTTTTTTTGTATTATATCTCCATCACTTGTAAGTTGCTAACACAGTAATATGCCACACTTTATAGCAATCGCAAATACGGAGATTTGGGTATGACAAATAAAATTAAAGTGTGTGTATAAGATATTATGACAGTAAATACAATTTTAAACCTATGACGTCACACGGGCTCAAATGAAGGTCATTGCATTTTTTTTTAGAATTTATGACTTAAACTTTTATTCGATAGGTAAAAATGAAAATATTGTTTAAAAACAAAATATCTCCAACTGGATTTTTGGTTTCCATGCCTTATAAATTTTTGTTTTGCAAGTTTTGCAAAAAAGTAAGCCCGACTTTGACTCGTAATCATCAAAGTTGAATTTACTATTTGTTTGACCACGGAACCCCATCCGTACTTAATAATATATGTAAATGCGAAAGTTTCTGTTTGTCCTTCCTTTACGGCGTAACGGACAGTCAGAATGACTATATTTTTTGTATACTGATAGTTGAAGAACAAGAAAAACATAGGATACATTTATGTTCCCATGTTTATATCCCATGGGATAATTTCTGAAGTCGACGCGGACTAAATAATTACACAAACATCTTACTTTAAAATATCATACATTTCATAAACGTATAGGGAATTCTTTCGTGTTTGATAATTAAAATAAAATATACACAATAAAAATAAACTGTTATATTTGAGTACAAAAATATTGATGTGCAACTAAAACAAGTGATCAGACTTTGAAAACATGGCTCTATTATAAATTTATACTTTTACTTTCAATTATATAATACAGTTTAACGCTTGTATAAATTCGTTGCATACTTATACATAAATATGGAAGACACAAATGTATACTTAATTTTTAAATAGCTTTAGTTTGGTTTAGGTAATAATAAAACTAGCTGTTCTTTACATTTTTAAATCGGACTTCGAATCGGTTAAAATTTTACACAGCATTTATATTGATGGAATGTATTTTTACTTAAAATTACAGCAAATGTTTGTTACATTTTATACCAAAGTTCTAAAATGTTGTTAGATAAGAAATTCTTGTAAAGTACTGATTTGACAAGTAATCAAATTATTCTTAAAAACAAAGATACGCACAGCAATTCCAACCGATTCCAAAGCTGATTACAAAAACAAAAATTAATAAATAAGATTCTATCACGTATTCACTTACTTTACTGTTGAGTGGGCATGGACACCGCTGCCTTCGTGTGAGAGACATCACTCTGCCTCCAGAAAGACACAACAGTCTTCAGTTCCGTGAAGAAATCAATACCTTGTTTACCGCAGAAGTGGTTGGTGCCTAGGAAGCTGCCCCTTGTGCCAGAGAACGAGAACATCGACAGGGGGACAGGGATGGGGACATTGATTCCTACTTGACCGACGTCGATTTCGAAAGCGAATTTCCTTCCCGTGGCGCCGTTTGTAGTGAATACAGCTGTGCCGTTTCCGTAAGGGTTATTATTGATCATTTGAATGGCTTCGTCTAAAGTGTCGACGAAAAGGCATACTAGGACCGGTCCGAAGATTTCTTCCTTGTAGCACTCCATGTTTGGTGTGACGTGTGTGAGGATGGTTGGGCCCACGAAGTTGCCCTTTTCGAAGCCTGCGACTTTGATACCTCTTCCGTCGAGGGCGAGTTTTGCTCCTTCTTTTACACCTGTGTAATAAATGTACAAGGAATTAGGATCGCACTCGTCTGGAGTCCTGTGGTTTTGGAATATGACCACCTCATGTCATCGTGGTTGTCGTTAAAGGCGATTAAACGAAAAGTATCAGATAGGCAGTAGCATCTACCCTTATGTATGGATATGTTTTACGTCCATCACCAGCTGGGCCTGCCAAGCGTGGTCATCATCATTCCCCTAGCCTCGAGACTCTAACGGGACCTTATTACTAAGACTCCGCTGTCCGTCTGTCACCAGGCTGTATCTCATGAATCGTGATATTTAGACAGTTCAAATTTTTACAAATGCTGTATTTCTGTTGCCGCTATAACAACAAATACTAAAAAAATATTTAAGGGGACTCCCATACAACAAACGTGTTTTTTTTGCTCATTTTTGCTCGATATTGATAACGGCAACAGAATTCACATAATATTTAGGTACACATTCACATTAAAAAGAAATAATTAAATTCAAATAAAACAAATATACTATACAACAGACATGATTTTTTGCCGTTTTATAGATAATGGTATGGTACCCTTGGTGCGCGAGTCCGACTCGCGCTTGGTTTTTTTTAAAATAAAAGATAGACCAACGCTTGACCTCAATCTGACGCAGTACGAAAAGTAATGACGTAAAACATTAAAAACACTGTTTTGCGCATGTCTAGTGTCTAGTCTGCCTACCTGACTCGACCAGCCTCTCGATCCTCTCCTTGGCCTTGACAGAGATGACTGGCCCCACGTCCGTGTTGGGCACGTGGCCAGCGTTCACCTTCAGAGCTTTGGCGCGCTCCACTAGGTCCGGGATCCACTCCTTGGCTTCACCTGTTCAACACAAAGAGGTTACTATAATAATACGAAATGAAAAACCTTTCCAAATAAATAGTTGCAGATGTTATTTGATTTTGGTGTAGAAAATGATAAATGAATGGTCTTGTATAATTTATTTACTGAAATAATGTAATTTTCATTCTTGATTTTGATAAAAACATTCTACACCTTGTAATCACCTTATTTAAAACAACTGTATTACTATTAGTTAAAGAAAACGAATATATTCAAGACGAAAATGTTACAGATTTTAAAACACTATACGAGTGTTATCAGGCAGGTGGCGACATCTATGCTTTCATGGCAGAAACTCGCAAACAAAACGATATTCTTCGACAAAACTGGCATAGCACGTGACGCTCAAAAAAGTATTAGAGTAAAATCTTGAAAAATAATTATTATTAGGATACCGATGCATGTAAATTGTGATTAATTTGTTTCCTCTTCCTAGTCTGGTATGCGATAGTGGGGGAGGGTGGGGAATCACATGCATGACGTCATCTGCGCGTTTTATAATATAACGATATATCTCGAAATGGTTTTCGAATGAGATTAATTCAAATTTTTGGGGTGTTATCTATTGCGGAGTAATTTAGAAAAAAGTGAATGAAGGCGCCATGTCGCTCTTATCGACTCTACTATAATAGTTCTGCATTTTGTTTGTTTTATTATTATTAAATCAATCTAAAATCTTTCACGTCCCATTCTGCAGAACAAACACTGGTAAACAATCTCCTTTAGTCAGAATTTTTACAGAATACAATGAGCTATGTAGGGACTTGCCGGAAATAGATATATTTTATAACTCATTACACAAATTTTAGCGGACTCTAAACACTCATCTTGCGTTACAATAACAATCTGTGAATTACATTTTTATATTTAATTCTATTTAATCTAATCTCTATTTTATCTTGTTTTTAATATTTAACTTACTACAATAATATTGTGTGCATCTGTAATTGATTCTCGTATCAGATTAAGACCTTTTTAATGTATAAATTTAGAGATTCAATACGAGAGACTGTTGATGCTCCTTATTTAATAATATATATATGTGGGATTGAGCTTGGGCGAAGTAATAAATCCTGTGACTTGAAATACTATTATTTAATCACTTTAATTAATTATTAATCAACTTCTCATGGCGAGAGCCTCTTCCGGAAAGCGCGTCCTTTTGTACTCCTCTTTCTATCTTTCATCTCTTTCCTTCCTATTACCATATACCGCATATATTACCTACGAACACGGCGGTGCTGAGCGCCATGCAGCGCTGCCCGGCGGCACCGAAGGCGGCGCCCGCGAGCTGGTTCAGGGTGTGTTCCTTGTTAGCATCCGGCATTATCACGCCGTGGTTCTTAGCGCCCATGTTGGACTGCACACGTTTGCCTGTAAAAAATATTTAATGTATGGGTTTACACTTGGCCTTCATCTAACCTGATAAGATAAAATAAGGCAGTTGAATGGTATGCGTGCACACCCAGATGCCTCAAGGTAATGATGATCTGGCTCTGCTACCTTTCTTACCGGAACATACAGTGCTATTAACACTGCTGTTGGCGGCAGACTTAGGTAACATGGTGATGTAGTGGGTAGCTACTCAGGATACAAAATGCCCTACCATCAACCAAATCGAGTACCGATAGGTCCCACTGGAATTCGAACCTGGGACCTCCGGACTGTTGGCCCAACATTTAGCCATAAGGTCACGAAGGCAGTTCAACGGTTTGTGTATAAAGAGGTTGTAATTATTACGAATAAACAAACTCAAAGTCACTCAGCGAGCAATGGAACGAGCTATGCTCGGAATTTCTCTACGTGATAAAATCCGGAATGAGGAAATCCGTAGACGAACAAGGATCACCGACATAGCTCGACGAGTCAGTGAGATGAAGTGGAAATGGGCAGGCAACATCGCTCGAAGTACCGATAACCGGTGGGGTGTAAAGGTTCTCGAGTGGCGACCGCGAACCGGGAAGCGTCTACCGGGCCGTTCCCCTACTAGATAGACCGACGACCTGGTTAAGGTAGCGGGGAGTCGCTGGACGCATATCAATAGTTAAGTCATTTTATTCATGTACAAACAAACATTTGTGTATGAAATTAGAACACAGAGTGCGCAGGTCTAGTTGACAACCAGCCGTGCGGACATGGGGAACTATGGGGAAATATCTACGTCTACTGACCCGAGAATTCTTAGAATTCTTTCCATCTGTAATTAGCAATTAGGTAGTATTTATTAGTAATAATATTAGTATGTATTTGAACCTGTACTTAGTATAAAATCTGTACCCGTATTACGATACTCAACTTATGTTTCTGTTTCTTTTTTAGATTATTTATTAGACCGTACAGAAATTATCTAGATTTATACATGTGGAGACTTATTATTAATTTATAGATACTCATAAGATACATTATTTATTTATATACTATATAATGTTAGTCTTCTCTAAAATTGTAAAATAAATTTGTAAAATAAGTAAATATTACAAAAAAATATCAAAATTTAATAAATACAATAATATGGTATACAAGTAATGTCAAAAGGCAAAGTACTTAAAGTTAAATATCCTTAACTTTGTTACCGAATGGTAACACTTTTTTAACGGGAAACCCTTTAGCCGTACTTTGAAACTCTGGTGACTGGACGTCAATTTGATTTCATCTGTCTACTTATTGACTTGGGACCGGTCAATGCGGCACACCATGCAGAAGACCTATGTCCAGCAGTGGACAATTCCGTCCTGATGATGCTGAATGACTGTGCGTCTGTTACCGTTAGCGGATGCTCGCTGGTAGATGTGTTTGCCTGCCGCGTCGCCACCCACGAACGACACCGCCTTCACGTGCGGCTCGTCGCACAGGAAGTTCACCACGTCGTGGGTGCCGTGTACGATCTGTCCAACGGTAGCCCATGTTACAATCATTCACATGTTCAACAGAATAGTACGATAGAAGAATCGCTTCACTAAGAGATATAAATAAATATCGACTCTTGCGCAACACCCACATATGCCGGTTAAATAGTGTTTTAATAAAGGATATTAAGAAACAGTAAATTAAAATCGACATGTGTCAATTATTAATTATTCCTATTTATTTGAATTTTTGAAAAATAAGCGACGGTGGCGCAGTTGATAAGGCGCGGACTCTCAATCTGAGGGTTCCGGGTTCCAATCCAGCCGTGTATCTATGAGTTGTTTTTCAATTCAAGTACATTATCCTATTGCTTAACGGTGAAGGAAAACATCGTGAGGAAACCTGCATGTCTTGAACAGGCATGTGAAGTCCACCGATCCGCACTGGGCCAGCGTGGTTGACTATGTCCCATACACTCTCTGTATGAGGGTAGGCCTGAGCCCCTGCAGTGGGGACGTATATAGGCTGTAGATGACGATGATTTGAATTTTACGTTAATTAAAAGTCTTAAAACATCCTAGCACTATATTTAGTTACTTGCACTATTACACCTAGTTTTTTATGCCCCTTTTGAATGTTTTCTAATATTACCGTTATTCAATTCATGAAATGCGTGCATTTCATGTTGACCACGTGATGGTATGCCTTAGACAGATCAATCATTATAAATGTTTCTCAATATAGCTAACTAAACGCATAACCAAACATGAATACTCGTATATTAGAAAAAAATTACATTGTCGACCGTCAAGAGGCGCTGATAGCGGTATTTTTATGCGATCCATCATGGCGGCGGCAGCGGTAAACAGTTACAATTTGCTGTAAAAGTAGAATAAAGTGTAAATTAAAGAAGTGCAATGCAAAACTAAAATCTAATCGTAAGTACCTATCATTCGAGTTTTCGAGGTCGAGACAAATCGAAGTATGTTGACGATCAAACGATGTGGACAGTACTACTCGGGAACATCACTAAATACCATCGGATCGATCCACGACATATATAAAATATTGTATTTGCATGTCCCTCACATTGACAACGCCGGGCGGAGCCCCGGCCTCGGCGAGAAGGTCCATCATCATGAGGGTGGCTCCAGGGTCCTGCTCCGAGGGCTTGATGATGCACGTGTTGCCGGTCACCAGCGCCGGCGGGAACATCCACAGCGGTATCATCACCGGGAAGTTGAACGCGGCTACCCCTAAAAATAATTACGTCACGTGTTAGCTTTGGCGCAATATAAGAAATGCGGATAGAGTTCGCTTAATAACTTAGGCTCGTATTGATCAACGCTGCTGAAGTCAGAGTTCTAGCTCGATGAGCTCGTACGGATAACTCACTAATTAATAAATATTACTTCAGACCTGAATCTCAACCTCAGTCTCGTTTGAGAATTTTCAAAATGCAGCTGTCAAACAGTTACTCAGGCGGAGATTTTCTTTAAGTTTTCATGAGATTTTCTCAGATTTTCGTTCTCAACGCTGAGTGTGGTCATTTGATGACTTCAGGACGTGTTTTATATGTCAGAAAGTTGGCTAGGATTTCGAAATAATAATTCCTGTAATTGAATGACGGTTTTCGATATAATTTTGAGCGACGAATAATGCGGATTTCACAGCACAGATGTGCTACATATAAGTAGAACTCAAATGAGTAGCATTCATTAATAAAGCTAGTACTTAAGGAACTGCTCAACTATAAGGAGATCAACTATAGTGAGATTGTTTTAAGTTCTAGATTCTTCATCATCAGCCGGGAAACGTCCACTGCTGGACAGAGGCCTCCTTCATGGTAAGCCACATCGACCGGTCCCGAGCCACCTGCATGCAACGACTCCCTGCGACTCTAACCAGGACGTCGGTCCACCTAGTAAGGGGACACTCGAATACAAAAATACACACTTTTGTACCATACCACCTTTAATCGGCATTTCCAGAATGGGTAAATGTGATTAGGCACAAAAGTGCATACATATTTCTGTACTGGAGACTACAAGATCATTATGAATAAATACAATATAGAGCATACCTCCAACAACCCCCAGGGGAGTCTTGTAATGGTGCGTATCCATGTCTCTGGCTATGTTCTGGATGCTGTCGCCCAGCTGCAGGGAAGTGATGCTGCAGCAGTGCTCCACAGACTCTAAAACATTATATATTATTCCAGTCATTAAAAAGTAAAAACACGGTCATTCTGATCAGAGAACTCAAAACTTAGTTTTGAATAGCTGGCGCCATCCCTTGAAACTTCTAAGTATAGCATAGTTGTGCATTACGTTGGTCGCATGCGCTTTATTACTTGGATATTTGATTGACAAGGACAGCTTGCGAACGTTATCAGCGTGTGATGTGATTGGAAGGAAATTATATCATTTAGCTGACTGATTTTTTCTTTGAACTTTTATTTTATTTTATTTTTATACAACATAGATTTATTGACGTCAAAAAATACCACAATTTATTTTGAGTAAAGTGTTTTAAGCTGGAATTATAGGCAAAAAGTGCGTAACGGCTATTGTAGCCTAGAATAAAGTTGTACGTTAATGATATTCATTTCGCGATATACAATCCGGCTCCAATTTATCAAAGTCAACTATTCCATTTTAAAAGACTATCTATGGTAAAACAATTATTTTTATGGAAGCATTCTGAGGATATTCCCGTCAAAGACAAATTAAACACTTACGTATCCCTCTGAGCACATCGCCCTCCGCGTCAGCGATGGTCTTCCCTTGTTCCTCCGTGATCTTGGCCGCCAACTTGCTGGAGTTCTCTCGCAACAGACGTGCGAATCTTTAAAGTAAAACATTTACTAAATTAATATATTTAAAACAGTTACAACGTGCATATAATATATTGATACACAGATCACAACCAATAGCCAATCAACATTACATACAATGAGACGCGAGTAAGCAAAATTATCACCTAGATGAATAGAAAGTAGGTTGTTGTTTAAAAGGAAAATGATGAAGCTGACAGTGTATCCCTTGTGTATTCAAGCTAAGCTCAAAGAACTTACTTGAACATAAGTTGCTGCCGTGTCAGTACCGTACTTTGACCCCATGACTTGTACGCTTTCTTTGCTGACTCCAGGGCTGCTTTCAACTCATCAGGTGTGGCTTCGGGTACCCTGCAAATGATAGAAACACACCTTTAGAAATTACATCTGAATGTCACTGATTAAAAAAATATCCAAAAATTATTTAAACCCTCTGGCATATCACTGAACTTGGCAGGCGGGTTGGTGATCGCAGTAAGACCTCGTGCTACACAAATGTGCTTTCCGCACTAAGCACTGTAAGTATCTTGGATTTTTTCAATGGTTGCCTTCTTTGATAACCGTGGAAAGACGAGGCAGAACCAAGCAATATAAATCTGTTCAAAGTACTTTTATATTTTTTATTAATACACTTTAGTCATGCAGTTTAGGAACTAACAGTTCTGACATTTGTACACACGCAAATGTGTGAATTAGTACGCGCGCGCCATACTACTGATCTTTGCGCGGGTTACTTTCTTGGGGGGAGAGGTGAGGTATCACAGATCGGTGGGAGATATATTATGTGTCTTTAGGCTGCTCCTATATTACTAAGTGATTATTAAACCAATTGATCCAGTAAATGATTCCCAGAAGACTGTCTCATTGCAAACATATCGCTGTGTACTTTTATTATTGAACGAATTGTATATACATATATAGTTCTTCGAATGAAGAGTCAATAATGAATTATATAATGTTTGTACAACTGTGACAATAAAGTGTGTATAATATTATTACAAAAAATATTCCTACAGAAATACCACTCACTAAATAAGAAATAATCTCCATGGTAGCTCAGTTGGGTAGAGTGTCTGTCCTTGAACAACCAAGGTATGGGTTTGATCCTGGCTTGTACCAACGAGTTCCAATTTATTATTTGGAATTTATATATGAATGATAAAAATCATTACCAATATTACCATTACCTTTTTCGGGCCTTCGTGGTCGACTATGGTCTATACACCCTCTGTAGGAGAGTAGGCCTGAGTCTTTTCAGTGGGGACATATATAGACTGTTGATGATCATTAACCTCACCCATAAATCGACACACCCACCGACTTTCCATAAGGAAATTCGCTATAACCACCAGGCGTATTGGCGATCGCAGTAAGATGTTGTTGACAGATAGATACTGCTGAAGAAATGTAAAAGTATACTACAATAATCATAGTCCACACGAACAAAGTCATAACGCTACTTTATGTATGAGTTTTACCTACCTATATATTTACGGTTTTGTTAGAAGCAATAAGATATTCAAATGTCCTTATCAGTCATAACATAACTGTCCATAGGAACAAAATCACAATCACATCAAAACAAGTTACGTAAAATCTGTCGAGATAACAACAAAAAAAGGGTGTGATATGAGCCATCAAAGTCTTTATGTTATCATCATAAATACACAGATTTAGCATTGAATGATAAGGAATGTAATTATACCAGTAAAATGGCTCTTGAATGATTTTATTGTGTGTAATGAGCTTTATGGTGACGTTAAATTAAAAGTGGTGGGATTTGATTTCATACTGAATTTTTTTCGTAAACATATCTTCGTTATCTAGATATTATATTTGATAAGGTGATAAGGCATATTCCAGAGTTGATATATCAATGATTTCACAGAAAAAGTTTCCCCACTTAGGATAAATTAAGCAATTTTGAACAGCACAAGAATATTTAAAATAAACGTTTGAATAAATATGTTTTCTTAACATCAAAATGTCAGTTTCACCCTTAATAGCTAGATAGGTATAAAACATAAATTTCTATGACTATTCAAAATTGTAGTTTGAATTAGAGGCAAGTTATTCACACCTGCACACAAAAACTTAAGAATGCCTGCATGCATGCAATTTTTTTACCATAATCTTTTTTTAAATTATCAATTACCCAAAATTAGAACACTAAAAAACGAAAATTAATAGAATTAATGTACAAATTTAAAATAACCAAAAACACTGTTTAAAAATTTTTGGTTACTTACTATGAAGTTGGATGTTAATATGATACTCTTCATCTCAAAATAGGACGTCAGATTATAATGTCGCAAAATACATTATAATCTGACGTCCTATTTTGAGATGAAATTGCAAAAAGTCAGCTATCCTATTTTAAAAGATAATGCTAAAGCAAATTTAGCATGAAATTATTATGGTGTAAATAACTTTAAATGAATATACAAATGAATTTGACCATATTTTACATATAAGATAAATCATTTCGATAAAGACATGACGTTTAGAATATTCTACACAGGCTAAGATATAAATAAGACACTTGTTTTACTGCAGGGACTGTAAGGAAATTTTCATTGTTGTTATTCTCACAAACCTGCCGATAACTTCATTTGTTGCTGGGTTGGTGAGTTCAATCCACTTGTTGGTTTTAGAGTCCACATACTGGCCATCAATGTACAGTTTAGTGGCTGGTGCTAGGCTGCTGTATCTACGGAGCAGCTGTGGATACTGAAACATTCAGTAAGTTACATTTCAGATATTATTTTTACACAATATACACATTAGCATTGTCTTAGCTATGGCCCTCATCGTGATAGCCATAGAATAGGATCACACCTACTGTTGTGCAGGTTTTCATATATACATAGATAGCCACAGAACCATATTAAATGTAGTGATTTAGGGAAAAAATTGCGAGCTGCCTAGATGTTTGTAAAGCTATATTAATGTAATAAAGCTTTTTAGTGATGAAATGTATTAGTTTAACCTTTATATATGTATTTTATATGTATATAAATCTCAAGTTAAATTTCCAATACATTTTTTGAAAAAATGTATTGTGTACTAATTCGAATCAATGTATAGTGAACAAATTTTCATTGGAGCGGAAGATGTTTTTAAGTATTATTGTATAACCCTGATACTAAAAAATAAACTTAAGCTGAATGGTGTTTTTGTCAGTAGTCAATGGAGCAGCCTAAAATGTTCTTGTTTTCATTTAACCTAATCTACGTTCTTTACTGAATTATTTATCTGAAATGATAGAATGACCAGCAAGAAACATGCAACTGCGCAACGGGTGAACAAAACTATGAATTATACAACAAACTTTAAATTACAAATGACTCCCAATGTATGTAACTTCTTTGTTCTTATGAATCAGGGATACCTAGTTTTTAAGCTCATTTAAAAGTTCAAGACGTTTCACAATACCTTTTAAAGGACTGATATAAAGCTTTTTTTATAGTGTTTTATTTATATTTCCAATTTTAAATATTAGACTTTTTTTGTTTACAAAAGGAAGTATATAATGTTTTTTACATTATGTAACTTATTTTTATATTTTGGGTCTATTGAACTAATAGCAGCCCCTGCAGTGGGAACATATTTTGTACAAAAATTAAAACATATATTACATGACAAATGCTATTACAGGAATATTTGAGTGATAAACTGTAAAAATAATGATAACAGATAATGTACGTCTCTGCTCTTTTATTGCAGCGCCTTCAGACAAGGTCCACAGATGGGTATATTATATGTAACAACTGATGTAAAAACCTATGGAATGCAATGAATATGAGTATTGAACATATGCATATAAGCTGTTGATGATGAACTAATAGCAGCTGGTCAATAAGACCTCTACACCAACTCTTGTGCTCCCCAACCTTTGTAAAAAAAATAATTAAATGGACTTGATGCTGTTGGTCCTGCGACCTCTACAGCTTCACCTGGACAATGGCGAGCGTGGAAGACGCTCAACCGGTACTATTAACTAGCAACAGGCCTAAGGGCGCCCGCTCGGGCTCGTCCTCGGCTTAGGGCGTTGCTTTGTGGTGAAGAGATCGGATAAACAGTTGTTAGGACCATTAGGTTAGTGTGTACAAAAGGTGGCGCAGATTAGCGCAGCGCAAAGGGGTGTCCCTTTGTGCCTGGTGAACACTGCAGGATTTAGCTGTACTTCTGAGCTAGTTAGAAAGTATTGTTTAAGTTAAAATACAAAGAGTTTATTCAATATTCAACGGGTCATAACTCAGAAGTCATACATAACCTATAAGAATGACAACGATGTTATAGTACGTAATGTATAAAGTTTAAATAAATTCATTTATTATTTAAATCAATGACGCAGTTGGTAAACGAATAAAAGATTTAAAAAAACTTACTTCGGCTCCTAGTAACTTCAACATTGCAGATGCCATGGTCTATCGAATTAAATTAATAAAAGTTATACAACTATGGACTAAGCAGCCACCCTGGGAGTTGAGGGCCAGAACAACTGATTAAAATACAAACATTCTGACCTTGAACTGATAAATAATTCCAGTCGACATTCATGCAAATCAAATTTTTAGTTTGACTTCTTTGATAAACGTTCCGTTTTCTCAATTCGTTTACGTTTGTCAATGTATGATGTTTTAATTTGGGCGTAAAGTAGGTTTTTAATGCTCTTTAAAATAAATACATGGAACAAATTTATATATAGATAATAACTGTGTTAGTCAGTAATAGCTTTGTGAAATAATTATCTACAATTTATCAAATGTGACCTGGGTTACCTTGGTGTATAGGAACACACACGTTGTCAAGTTGACAGTTTTAGTGTAGCCATCAATAGCCATAATAAAGTTCGTATGCATTTTATAGGGTATTTTACTAATTGATTTCTAAATTTTTCCTTATATTCGATAAAGTTTGATATGAAATCTTCATGCAAAGATAGTTTTAATATGCAATCGCATTGAAGATAAATAAAAAATGCACCCCTAAAAAACTTAAATACATTTATTAAAACGTAACGACGTCATGCAGGGAAATTTATTTTACTAGTGGGCACACAGTATGATTAACGTTCCGTTGTACGGAAAAAATTCAGCAATACAATTTGTAACAGAAACAGAAGTCTTGCAAAATTCGAAAGTAATTTATCACTAAATTGCTGGAAGTATGATGAGCTGATTGCATGCGTTACCTTTAATTAAACGATTAAACGGATGATTTTGAATACAAGAAGATGTGAGGAGGCATAAGTAGAGATATTATCAAAATTCTGTATTTCTTATAAGTCATTGATTTATACTAAAAATTATGAAATATAGAGGAGTTTGAAATGTAATATTATGTTATACTGTATAAACTATATCCAAATAAACATAGTCATATGTTAAGTTGGCGTCGAAATAAGCTGGAAACGATGCATGGACGCACCATAGCAGCCTGATAAGAAGGTCGATGACCCGACTATCGGTCACAGTTTTTGTTGACGGTGGAGCCGGGACCAGGGCAATGTCAAGGCAAACGAGTTCAATTTAAATGAAAACGTTTAATTCTAAGAATATATACAACAACAACAATGAATCAAAAAAAAATTTCCACACAAGAGCAAGAGAAAAATTATAAAACAAAAGAAACATCAAAATACTTATTCTAAAAAATATTTGAAATATTTACAAGTGGCCAGCGAGCAAGAAGGCGGAACCACATCTGTAATATGGTGGGCCCCGGTGTGCAACACCAATGGTAAGTAAGGCCTTCTTACTCGCTGGCTCATCGAGAAGCTACGATGTGATCAGAGGGCAGAGTTTGCGTACAGGTCGACGGAGTACACCACTTTTTGTTTGTACGTCTACCACTCTGACCACACCGTCCCTCCCAGGCCAAAGTTTATTGACGCGCCCCCTCGGCCAAACCGCTCGCGGCAAATTTCCGTCTGCGATCAATACCAAGTCTCCAACAGATGGTTGGATATTATCCTTCTCTGCTGGCGTCCTCCGACGTGGAACAAGGTCGGGCAGGTACTCGTTTACCCACCGCCGCCAGAAGTAATCCGCCAGACGCATACTTTTCCGCCACTGCGCGCGACCGATCATATCTCCATCTTCTAGTTCTCTGGTAGGCTGGTCGTTAGATGATGTTCCCAGTAGGAAGTGAAATGGGGTAATGGCGCTTTCTGTGGTCGGGTCAACTGGCACATGCGTCAATGGCCGTGAATTGACCACCGCTTCAGCTTCAGCGAGGAGGGTAGTCAATGTTTCGAGTCGCGGAACTCTCTCCTTTAGAGTAGCGGTTAGAGCTACTTTGACCGAACGCACCAGCCGTTCCCATGCTCCACCCATGAATGGAGCAGATGGCGCTATAAAATTCCATCTTATCTTTTGGTCTGCGGCAAAATCGAAAACTCGAGGGAACAAATTTGCCGCTCCGTGAAAGTTGGTACCATTGTCCGACAAAAGTTCAACTGGACAACCTCGGCGTGCGATGAATCTTCGAAGTGCCATGATTGTACTGTCTGCAGACAGACTCTCTACAATCTCCAGGTGAATAGCTCTTACAGTGAGGCAAGTGAAGAGAGCTACCCAATGTTTCACAGTACGCCGACCAACAGCTACATTAATCGGCCCAAAGTAATCAAGTCCAGTGTAACTAAAAGGCCGGACGTGGTGAGCAAGGCGGGCTTCTGGCAAATCGCCTTGTGGTGGCGTAACTGGCGTTGCTTTTCTCAGCATACACGTTCGGCAGTTGATGGCGATGCTCTTTACTGCACTTCTCAGGGGAACAATAAAGAATTTCTGTCTTAGTTGGTTCACGACAAGTTCGTTAAGTGCATGTCCATAGCGTTCGTGATAGTGCTGGATTAACGATCGAACTATAGGGTGGCGGCCGTCAAGAACAATGGGAAAAGGATCAACAGTCACATCTCTAGCGGCGGCGGTCCGACCAGCCAGACGAAGCAGTCCATCCTCGCCAAGAACCAGGGTTATGTCTTTCAGACGACTCTTCTTGTCTACATGTTGGTTCTTTCTTGTGTTGACAATCTCTTCAGGAAATGAGTCCTCTTGAACACGTCGGAAAAGTTGTAGTTCAGCCATAGATATGTCGGTAGCCGAAAGGGTTGGCGTAGGATGAGAGGCCTTTACGCTATTTGACTTAGAATTTTGACTTCGTACCAAAAGCATCCGAAAAGTTTTTACCGCCACGTGTACTCGAGCCGTGGCGCGGACTAAACGGTTCCAACGATTAACGCGCGCGCAATCTGCGACCAAAGGAGAAGGTAGAGTGTGGTCTCTGTCAACTATTAACCCAACAATTTCAGGTTTACGTTTTAACTCTTTCTCCTCTGAGGCAGACGGAAAATTGTCTGTTGGTTCGCTAGGCCATTCTGTACAAGGGAGTTTTAAAAAAGAAGGTCCAGTGAGCCAACGACAACTTGTGTCAAATTTGGAGTCTCGGGTGGCATCGTCTGCGATGTTGAGTCTTGTTGGAACGTAATGCCAAGCAGAAACGTCGGTTGTCTCACTAATTTCGCCGATTCTATTGGCGACAAAGGTCTTAAAAGTTCGAGTATCACAACGAAGCCACCTGAGTACGGTCATTGAGTCTGTCCAATAATATATGCGGTCGGGCTTGTGCTTATGTGCTTCAACTATGTAAGCCGCAAGCCTGGCCGCTATCAAGGCTGCTTGTAATTCCAGCCTAGGAATAGTAGTCGGCTTAACCGGTGCCACACGTCCTTTTCCAGCAATTAAAGAAAGTTTTACGCTACCATCAGGGTACACGAAGCGCCAGTAGGCTACGCACGCGTACGCACGCTCACTGGCGTCAGCGAATAAGTGAAGCTCCCTTTCGCAAGGTACACTATTGTCCATTGTGTGTTGGTAGTGACGAGGGATCAAACCACCTGCTACTTTTAATACATCGTGAAACCAGTTAGTCCAGTTTATCGCAGACTCCAATGATAGCTCGTCATCCCAGCTCAAAATGGATCTCCACGTCTCTTGAAAAAGGATGCGACCGCGCATGACTAACGGCAATGCTAAACCAAGGGGATCGTAAATTCTCATTAATATTGATAGTACAGTACGTTTGGTTAATTTTGCAGGAAGCTGCTGAGGCACCGCAATTAAAAATCGTAAAGAGTCTCTCGAGAGATCCCAAGACAAACCTAACACGCGAACGCAGTCATTTGTAGAAGGGCCCAAACTAACCTCAGCAGTCTTATTCGCGCACAATTCTAACGGTAGCGATTTTAAAGCATCGGCGTCATTACTAACCCACGATACCATTTCGAGACAAGCAGCGCTGTGAATAATCACTACTTCCTTAGCAATTTGTGACGCCGCTGCGACGTCATCAACACTACCCAGGTAGTCGTCCATGTAGTGGTCGCGAACGATAGCCTCAACGGCGTTAGGGTAGCGGGCACTGAACTCTAACGCATTTTTGTTTTTTAGAAAGATCGCAGTACATGGGCTAGACGTTGCTCCGAAAATCATAGAGCTCATGCGATACTCTTTGATAGGTAAGTTGGGTGAATCGCGCCAAAAGAATCTTTGTGCATCCCTATCTTTCGTACGAATTTTTTTTTTGTGGGAACATCTCGCGTATGTCAGCGTTTAAACCTATCTTTCCTTCACGAAAACGCATTAGTATCGCGAGTAGTGGTTGAAGTAAGTCGGGACCGGGTAATAGCATAGAATTCAGGCTCGTCCCGGCAATTTCAGCTGCAGCGTCGTGAACTATGCGTAGTTTATTTTTATGTGCGTGCATAACCCCGAAGTGCGGGAGGTACCACGTAATACCGTCAGGGTCAGGAGGGGTGCTACACTCTTCCGCGTAACCTTTATCAATTATAGCTTTCATATTTTGACGATACAGAGCTCCATAAACAGGGTCTTTGGCGATTTTCGTCTCAAGACTGTGGAATCGAGAGAGGGCAAGATTTTTATTGTTAGGTGCTGTATGAACACCAGGTCGCCATAAGAGTCCAGTCTCAAAACGACCTGAAGGGAGTCTACAAGTTGTGTTCTCTAGAGTTTTGATAGCGTGATCTTCGTCTTTTGTATGATGATGTACGGAGATGCCAATGGAATCAATTTTATAATGTTGTTTATTTAGGTCGTCTAATACGGGTTCGTGTACGTAATTATGATTGATACACTCATTTATGAAATTTATAGGCCTAGTCTTTGACGATGTGAAACCGAAAAGAACCCACCCGAGCAAAGTTAATACAGCTACGGGCTGCGAGCGGGTCCCGCTCCGAGTTGACCGGGCAACTATGAGCTCCCAGTTATCCGCCCCTATCAAAATCATCGGCTTACCATCATTGTAAGATAAATCGTCACGAATCTCGTCTAAATAGCGATACTCGGAGATGTCTGTTGGAGGCACGGACTGCGAATGAAGGCCTAGATTGGGAATAGCGCGTGCATCAAGGTCATAATTTTGCTCACAGTGTCGACCTTTAATACTGACGCGCACGAGCATTGCCTCTGTTTCAGTCGACATTCCTCCTACGCAATCCATCCGCATGCATGACATAGGACCTTCGGCTCCTACAGCTTTTACAAGCTCGAGATCTATAAGGGTTGCAGTAGAGCCGTCATCGAGTAAAGCGTAGGTGTCTACAGACTTCGTAGGTCCGGATACGGTCACAGGTATTACCTTTAATAACGGACGTGGTCTACGATTTTCAGGGGTAGACGAACTGTGGGCGATTAATACCGGATCTTTTCCGATAATAGTGTGTGCTGACTGTATCTCAGTTTCTAGAGAAGAAGGTACACCCGTGACATCAGTGGTGTGCGATACCACCTCTGAAGCACGGTGCAGTAGAGGGTGATGGAGTTTGCGTTTGCAGCTTTCGATTGTACAGCGAGCTTTACATGTACGATATCTATGTGACCCCTTTTTAAAGCATTTACAGCAAACTTTATTCTCTTTCACCCATCGCCACTTATCATCAAGAGAAAGCTTTAAGAACTGTGCACAACTATCAACTCTATGTTTATTTGACCGACAGTATTTACACTTATCTATATAGGCCTCTTCCGAGTTAATTTGTTTGACTTCGGGAGAGTAGTTTACATTTTCAGCATTGCGCACATGACATTCAGTGACATGTACACTTTCTTTCTTACTTACGTCACGACGTATGTCACGTTTGGTATAAACGTCTGGGGCCGGAATCAGGTTATAACGGATTCGAATATTAGCTTCGTGATTTAAGAACTCGCACAAAATTTCTAATCTTGACTCCAGACCTGCAACTCGATTGCTGGCGAAATATCCCCACTGCGTACGTAGGGATGGAGTTAGTTTAACCAGAATAGCACTAAAAAGCTCTGGGGAAGACAAATACTCACGTCGGTTTAGTAGCTTCACCGTGGCGATGGAGTTGTTCACGCTACACGCGAAGTGGCTGATTTCATGGGTAGATTCTAAGAAGCTAATCCTAGGTAGAGCTCGTAGCTTTTCAAGCTCCGCTATCACGATCTGTTCGCATTGACCGAACCTTATGTGAAGGGCCTCTATCACCTGTTCGGGATCCCTGCAGACCAACAACAGACTGCTCACCGCCTCGCGGGCCAGCCCCCGCACCGCTTGATTGAGGCGCGCTAGGTTCTCCGAGGCAGTAAATGAACTTTTAGTGTCCTCATACATTCGATGAAAGACAAGCCAGTCGACCGCCCGTCCATCAAACACTGGTAATTTAATGTCACTCACCTGGGGACGTTTTGAAAGACTGGTAATGGCGCGAGCGAGCTCTTGAATTGCGCCGTTTGTCTGTGCAGTCTGATTATTATCAATGTTAGCTGTGTTAAGGCAATAACTTTCTTTCTTTAATGTGTTCATCTGCGGATTAAAAGGTTTTTTAAACATCAGTGACGTGCTAGCGTTGGTGGTTGCTAAGTTCCCGTGCTGATATCCCAAGCCTGTAAGGGCGGCAGGTTCTGCCGGTAAAGGGCGAGAGGCAATGAACTGAGAGACCTCGGGTTGAGGGGCCACTATCGGCTCCGCGATAGACACGGTGGGTAAGCCGAGCGACACGCCCGCGGTCTCCGTCCATGTGGTAGTACACGGTTGCTGTAAGCACTTAAAATTCGACTGAGCACGATCACGACAGGCGCCCATCGACTCTGATGGGGCGCGGGGAAGGGAAGAAAATGTATGTGCACATTTTGATATATATTCTCGCTCATCTGGTCCCACTTGTGGTCTCGAGCCTAGGTCCGGGCCTGTAGGGGCTGAGACTGTGGGTTTCTGTGGCAATTCATCATCATCGTTGTCTATATTAATATTCGCCAACCAGGTGGTTACAGAGCTGTATGATGACCTACGGCTACTTACCTGAGATTGCGCCTCAATCTCTGCTAGGCTAGCTTGCAGTTGTAGCTCTAGTACCTCACGCTCGATGTCAGCGAGGCGGCGCGCATGCTGCGCCTGAAGAGCTAGCTTTTGAGCTGCTTTCGCCGACGTGGAAGAACGACGCGATGAGGAAGCAGCAGATGGCCGCGGCGGACGCTCGGACTGAGCGGACGTCGACGGCGCCGGCGCGGGCTGGGCCGAGGTGGCCCCCGACGGGGCACTGATCTCACTCTGAACACCTTTACTAAAGGCGGCCTGCGCCCTGGTTTCCACCATAATTAAAATAGACTGTGAAATTTTGAATTTAGTAGGTACACTATCACTAGTTCACAAACGAAGGACCAAAAATGTTGACGGTGGAGCCGGGACCAGGGCAATTTCAAGCAAACGAGTTTAATTTAAATGAAAACGTTTAATTTTAACAATATATACAACAACAACAATGAATCAAATCAATTTTCCACACAAGAGCAAGAGAAAAATTATAAAACAAAAGAAACATCAAAATACTTATTCTAAAAAATATTTGAAATATTTACAAGTGGCCAGCGAGCAAGAAGGCGGAACCACATCTGTAATAGTTTTGATTTCATGAATGTTGTGTAACCGACTAAGCTTCTAGTTCAAAGTCTACTTTTATTCTTTTGCCCGCGACTTGGATGTGGACTTAGAAGTTATCCCTCGGGATCTATAGAGAGGGATAAATAAAGCCTATGTCCTTTTCTACTTGCCGTTCAACTACCCTTATACAAGAAATCTAGTCATTCTGACGTTCTTTTACGACGTAAATTATGGACACACAAATAAACTAAATTTCGCCTTAGTATGTATAGTAGTTCTGCGAGTATTTGCCCTAATTATGGCAAGCGGATCAGTGATCGGGTAAGATGTGGCATTGAAGGGTCGGAAAGGGACATAGGCTGCTTTTATCCCGATCGAGTACCTATGTAGTTCCCGTGGGATACCATGCGGACTAGGTTGCGGGCATAAGCTAGTATCACGAAAATGTTTCCATTTAGTGTCGTGATGTTGAACACAGAAGCAGACATTTTGCATCACAAAGACAGTTTAGCATTTTATCGCGATTCGTTTAGTGAATAAATACACAGCGATCTGACAGACGCTTAGGTTATCTCTTCTGACCTAACTACCCAATATTAGTTCTTATTCATTAGCATAAACCTAACAAAATTACTGGGGAAGCTAGTTGCGTTGTCAGGTAAGAATTCCAAGTTTATGCTTTTTATTTTTGCTTCTACGACATGTCATTTAAATATACACACATAGATACAGTTACACTTAGTTAAAGTTGTTTTGTTAGGGTTCAATCTGAGGGTTCCAGGTTCGATTCCAGCGTATGAGTTGTTTTTCAATTCAAGTACATTATCCCATTGCTTAACGGTGAAGGAAAACATCGTGAGGAAACCTGCATGTCTTAAACATGCAGGTTTCCGTAGGCATGTGAAGTCCGTCATTCCGCACTGGGCCCGCGTGGTGGACTACGGCCCATACACTCTCTGTAGGAGAGTAGGCCTAAGCCCCTGCAGTGGGGACGTATATAGGCTGTTGATGTTATTGATAAAAGTTGTATATTATCGCTAGCGTAATTGCGATATTTGTTTTGATACATTTTGTTTTGTATTAAGATCTTACACACTGCAGCTTTAGGCTCTCGAGCTATTGCGGTTATATCTCTAAAAGAAATAGAGCGGTAAATAAATGGTAGATTTAAATTACGTTAAATCCAGAAATAAATCGGTAATCAATCAAAATAATTAATATTCCAGTGAATATCATCACAGGGAAGATAAATGATACGGCTACGATTATGTTACAAGGTTTTAATTCCAATTCAAAAGGTGATAGTGATTTACCAGTCAGTGTGGCGGTATAAGAGGAGGGTGACAGTCACATATTCAAGTATATAGACTAACAAAAAATTAGCGTGAGAAACCTGTAATTTTCGTAGATCCTACGTACGACCATAACAGCTTCACTCGAACAATTTTGCGAGTGCAGAAAGCGCTCAGACGGATAAGGTTTTACTATCAACTGGCCTTGGATTCGACCACGCCTTAGGGTTGCTTTTTGGTGAGTTGATCAGAGAAATCGGCGCGGAGCGAGACGGAGGTAGGCGTCTGAAGCACGTGCCAGAGCCATAACACTGCCTATGTAATGGGTAGCGCTGAGCGCCTTTGTCTTTTGTAATGTCCCCTAGCAAGCAGCTAGCCTTTCTTTCTATGAGGGGTTTGCCACAGACACTGCGTTGATTAATAATTGTAGAAGGATGTTGTTGAAAGGAAGACTGGAGTACAATCTTCCTTCCTATTTCCTAGGATCCAGACGAAGCAGGCAACGCCAGCGATGGTTTATTTGTGATAGAATATTCACGAGCATGCGGCTAGCGATGCACAATGCCGGCTCCAATAATGTCCGCATCAGTTATACTTCCAAAAGACCAGACAACGTTTATTTGCTTCGAACATTCTGTTTATGAGAGTTATGCAAATATAAATACATATATATTTCTTGACCAAGAACAAATAATTGGTATAGCCATACAGTCTGTTATAGGGGGAGCCATGTGCAACAGATGTAGTATATATATATCTCTCTAAAGCATTAGTATTGTATTTATTCAATTTTAGTTAGGAGGCTAATGTCCAACAGTGGTCTTATGCACGTGATGACGAGCAAATAAACTCTTAAATGCAAACATTTAAGTCAATATGTTGCTACGTGAAGTAAGTACAAACCAACAAACACACATGCATGTTAGGATTATTCGATTCATAGATTCTCGGGACACTCTTTTTGGTAAGCTACAGGTCCAATACATAAAGGTTGTATGAGGCTTTAAGCGTCAAAAGAGGGATGAGTGGATGTGTCTTGTGAAAGAGGGATAACAAGCTTCCTTCCAGAGGTCCAATTCACCAACACCCTTCACGGCTCTCAATGATGTTTTGCTGACGTTATTTCGGCAACAAGGAACAATATCCAATGACTGTTATTTTGCTATATGTAGTTCGCTTATTGTGTATCTAGACATAATGAATCTATGTATGTCGACAAGGTATGCATTCACCAAACAGCCGGCAGCTTCGACACCTGTGTCACTACGCCGGCCATTGTTGGATTCGAATATTTTCGATTTACTATACTTACGTATGTGCGGTGTAACAAACTCTGTGATGAGAATAAACGTTAAGAATGTTTAAAATGATTGTTGTTGTGTTCAACTTTTGTTCTATACTGTTCATGAATAAACTGGTACCTTCTCATCAAGTTTCCTGCCTGTCTCAGCGAAGATGGAATGTATACATTGTATGGATGAAAGTGGTCTTAAATCCGGAGATGAATTGATGAAGCACCATTTTTATAATAATGGATTAATAAATGATGATGGTAATGATTTTATGAAATGTTGAAGAAGAAAAGGTGAATGAAAAGTAAATTTATGAAAAAAACCGAATGCGTAATTTTGATATACCCAGTGTCACTCTCACAGTAAATACAAATATAACGACACCTCTGAAGCTACAATCCATTGAGCCGTTCAGGCCACAGAGCGTGCCAAACAATTATACATACATTCTCTTGAAGACATAATCCTCCTTCTGACGCAGTCGGGTAAAAACAATTGACTATCTTCCGAATTGTTCGGAAAGGAATATGTTCCTGCTTTCTCTGTCTATTCTCTCTCGATCAGGATCAAACCTCAGCGATTGTTGCTTGCAAGAGATATTATGCTACATCTACGGACAAAAGGGACGTAGGGCCGCAGCACAAGTGATGACTGTTGATATGGTCAAGATTGGCATATACTTTGTCTAGAAAAAACCTGTTTGCTGGTAAGATCCAGATTTTATCATTGAGCAACATGGAACCATGGCTGAAAATTCCACGCGTTCCCGAGCTATGGCTGCTCTGTCGTTCTTCTAGACCTGTAGTTCCCAAAGTGGTCAAGCTGGACCCCCAGGGGGCCACGGGACACTTGACGTGGGTCTAGGTTGGTGTGCCAAAAATTTATCTGTTTTCGATAGTTAAGAGGGAACAGCAGATAAAAAATTTCATATGAAATTAAGGGTTTGGGATATAGCTGTTTTCTCAACGAAACGTTAGCCAAATTCAATCATTTTGATCTTATTCTCTTTATCAAAGAATAATCTAGGCCCGTTGGTTTTGCTTTTTTCAATATTTTGTCTACAATTAGAATTATGGGCATCTCAAAACTCAAAATTTCAGAAAAAATTTCTTTCAACTTATGGTACTCATTATTTAGAGTAAACGTAACATTTTCAGAAAAAGCAAAACCAACGGGCCTAGATTATTCTTTGATAAAGAGAATAAGATCAAAATGATTGAATTTGGCTAACGTTTCGTTGAGAAAACAGCTATATCCCAAACCCTTAATTTCACGGCAAAACTAGGCAAATACCAAAAAAAGCTTCAACTGTCCTTCTCGCACAGTTCGGTTCGGGAGGCAGGGTACACTATATCACAACTATATACTGTGTATTATATGTATAAAAATAAAGTAAGCATGCATTAGTGATGTCAATAAGCTTTATCGATTTTTTCGACTAATAGTGGTGGGAAAAATATATCGATAGATACCCTTTCTCTAGCTATAATGGTTTTACCTGTTAGTTTTAATGTTTAGATTGATCTAAATAAACAAATATAAAGACAAATAATTCTAAGGAAATTTATTTTATCTCTAGAACAGAACATTTTCCCTGAAATTCTTAGTTGTTGTTACGTTTTGTTACGTGTAAATAATTAAATATGATTTATGAATAAGTGACTTATGTTTCAAATATTTTTTTAATGTTAAAGTTCGAGTCGGACTCGCATACAAAGGGTTCCGTACCACTGTAAAATATCTAAACAGAAAAAAAACACAGAAAAAACATAACATTTATTGCATGGACATCCGTTTATTTATAACTTTTTTAAAAGCTTTTTTATATTATTTTTTGTTATTTATTATTATTGAAAGTCTTGAGAGAGAACGAGAAGTTATATGGACATCGCATGTACAAATCGCTACGGAGACTATATGACCCGACACAGATATCCCGGAGATCAGCCAGCAAGAGCTTGAAATGGCTCTCCAACAACTCAAAAACCGGTCAAGAGCAAGTCGGACTCGTGCACCGAGGATTCCGTACAGAATATGAATTAATGACATACTGAAAATCATAAATAATAGGTACGGTAATATGCATCCAACAATGCTCTACCGAAAATGAAATTCTAAGCTAAATTACATAGGGGCCGTCCATTAATCACGTGAGGCTTGAAAGGGGGGGGAGGGGTTTGACAAAAATCACGAAATGTCACAAGGGGGGAGGGGGGGGTGTAGTAAGATATCACGTGTATTTATTTTTTCAAACGCGCGATTTTTAAATCGAAAAGCGGCGTGTAGTGTGACCTTGACTCGCCGTTGCTAGACAACGAACGAAGTACCTTCTCACGCGCCGCCGACGACCGCCCGCTCGGCACGCCAATCGCCAGTTATTCTGTTGTTTTCGCGCCGAATACATGCGTAAACGGTTATAATACCTTAGTACGTTTTGCATTATTAAAACAATGTTTAAAGTAGGTGATCTGTATAAAGACCTTTTTGCAGAGTATAAGAAAGGAAAAAACCTAGTATCGCTCAGAAAGAATTTAATGAGTTGTGGGTGATTACACCATTCGTTTATTATTATTTTTATGCCAATCAAAAACAACCTGCAACCTTTCTGTCAGACATTTTTATCATGGTCCTTAATTTCAGAATAAAATAAGATTATACTTTATACATGTATTTAAGATAATATTCTAAAATATCCTAACATAAAAAGGAGATCAAATATATGTGAAGCCAAGCTTCCAGGCTTGTGATTGGCTGACAGTTACATGTATTATAGTAAAATGACACAAAAATATATCATGACATATACGATACCAAATTAATATATAAATTCAACACGCGCGCTTGCGCGCGCACGACAATTCTAGTTCTAAAAAATTTAAGATTTTTTGTAGATACGAAAAATACACGTGATGTTGGATGGGGGGTGGGGGGGTAGTCTTAAACCTCACCATGTATCACCAAGGGGGAGGGGGGGTTAAAAAATGCTTAAAAAAAGATCACGTGATTAATGGACGGCCCCATACTACGAAGTTAAGTTTGTAAACATTAAAAAATCAATTTTACTGTGTTACAATTAAAAAATTCAGATTTATTCCTATGGTTGTGCTGTAAAAGCTTTCTTCTTGCCAAATTTCAAGACATTAGGTCAACGGGAAATACCGTATAGATTTTGGGTTCATTGCATTTTGTACGGAAATGGTCTAAAATACAGCTATATCTTTTTATTGCGTTGACCTATAAGTTTCATTATTTGACAGATCTAAGGGACAGCAGACTGGAGTATTCGATATCACAGTGATCCTATAAGGATTCCTTTTTTCCTTTTGAGGTACTTAAAATATAATAGTATAATATGAAGTATGACAGTAGGAAATACGATAGATTTCGACGATATTGGCTTGACTGCACCTATCAATGTAGGCAGATAATATTTTAAGAAGAATGCTCACATATTTTTCGAAAACTATAAATTTATGGTTGGAACTCGGCCGCAACGAAAATTTCCATAGTTAGATACTCGTATTAACATTTTTGAAAAGTTTTGGGACTATGGTAGAAATGTAGCAGCAAGGGGTCCACCGAAACCAGCTAAATTTTGTTCCATGAGAAGTTTGGGAACCTCTGTTCTAGGCCGATAATAATAAATTAAGGTGGAATTAGGTCATATAATTCGAATTCACACTCCGAATTGGTAGCGAGTAGACGACCGATGTTGTATTAAAAACGTAGTACTAGTACATTCTTCTAATAAATACATCTTTAATATCACTTGTTTCATCAATGTGTACATAGCTAGTGTGGGAGTAAATGAGGACGCACAATAAGGATATTTGTACAAGTGCGGGGTTATTTATTCTAGCACCTGTGTGTTGGTCAGGTAAACGAATTACAGCCGTCGATGGTGTTACAGGTATTGTACAATGTACAGGCACTGAGGTTGCGACTTTCCTTTGTACCTTAGCTCCTTTGTAACTTCAGTCAGAGGGAACAAAGTGTAATGCAACTTTGTGCGTACTAGTGAAAGTGGACTAAAGGACTACAGGTACAGTGTATGTAGTACAGGAAAGTAGAACATGAGACCCTCAATAGCTGAGCCGTCATCGGTCAGAAAAAACTCCATCTAACGTCATTCGATTTAACGACACACTCCCTAAAGCGTCGGAATCACTCGGCTTTGGTTGGTTTATCTTGTCTTCCACACAATGATACACTCTGTACAGTATTACACCTACTCTCAATTATGACTACAATTAAATATAATGTAATAAAATGTACTTACAAAGCAATCAAGCACATATTAACGTATTTACACTAAAAATACGCATTTTGAAAAATCTCACGTGAGATTAAGGAGAGATGTAGGGGGCTGAATCAAATCTCACGACATCTCACCAAAAGGGGAGGGAGGTCGAAAAATCGCCAAAACCACCTCACGTAATTAACGGGAACCCCCTTATTACATGACGCAGATGATAATGGGGCATTCAGCGTGCAGTTTTTCAAATATGTATCATGTTTTTGCACGGTTGAGGCTTCTAGGTGCGCACACACCGTCCAACGGCCTTATCGTCACTTACCATTGAGATGAAGGCCAAGTGCAAACCCGTTATACATAAAAAAACTTGAGAGGTGTCAAGGGACACCCGGATGGAACGAAGTTCCTTTCGATTAATTAGTGAAGGAATTGTAATAAAATTTTACAAATTTTCAATAAGGTTTGAACGGATTTTTAACATTATATTTTAAATATGGTTTTGTAGGTTTTTTCATTAGATTTTTTATGTACGTGATACGTTTTGTTTTTAGTGACATCTGTCATTGAGTAGCGGCAACTAATCAGAGCCATCTGTCGTCACATAGCTGTACTGTTGGTATCGTCTTACTACTACGTACGTCGTACTAACAGATGACGCTAACTTACTATAGCAAAAAGTGTCGGTGACAACTTTTCGTAAGAATTTTTTCCGTCTAGCCCCCTTTCACAACGCGCGCTAAGGAACTTCGTTCCAAAATGAACATTTTCGAAGTGGGTTCACTTAAAAATTATAAATGTTAAGATTATTATTAAACTACAATAGGTAAACAAGTCGAGATTAATAAATAGCTACAATATTCACTATCTTAAAAAAGCGCTTGTTCTAACTGTCGCGGTCATTTTTAAATGAATTAAATGTGCTTTACAATCACACAAGCCATACCGATTAGGATTTCAACACAGCGCCTTAATAGACTGTAAAGTCTACATACTAATGGCAGTGGCTGCAGCAATAATATCAAATGTACCCTCACCTTAACACTCATCGGAAAAATACCTTTCTCGGTTATTATAGTTCGCTTTATTGTAGTTAAGTTTTCTATTGTGTTCGTTCGATAAACTTTGTTTATGGTTAAATGAGCGATACGTGAGTGCAATGAACCCGCCCCGCGCTGCGCTGTGTACTGAGATCTGTGACCACTACTGTACTACGCAGCTTTTACTGAGAGCTGTATTTTTGATATATGTATTATTTTTGAACTTTTTAATTTGGACATTTCTTTGACATTGTAAGTAAATACATTCTGATAAAATAGTATTAGTTATAGTTAAAACAATACGCAATATTTGCATTCGCACTCAGGTTATATGTGAGAACTATTATAAGTCCCTTCCACCTTGTAAGCACCATATTTATTGCAAATAAATTTTTCATTTCATTTTATATACAAACTTACATTGACAAACATATCACGCATGTCTTTGTAATTAAATATTGTTATCAGAAAAAATATACTGATGTATAATTATTGTTTATGTATTTTTCAACATGATTTTAAGCATTTTGGTCCAAACGAATCTAACTGGGTTGGAGTTTTTTAAATATGTATTGGGTTTCTTGGCCTTCATATTACCAAGTGCTCTGATGGCGAAAATAATTATGATGCATTATATACAATAGTCCTTGTCTAGCTTGTCTAATGAGCAATCGAGGTCTGGGTTCGATCCTGACCCGTATTATTTTATTCCAATTTGTTATTTGGAATTTATGTACGAATGATAAAAAATCATTACCGTTGGCTTTTCGGTGAAGGAAAACATCGTGAGGGAATCTGCAAACTCCCGAGAAGAAATTCAAAGGTGTGTGTGAAGTCTTCCAATCCGCACTGGGCCCTCGTGGTGGACTATTGCCCATACACTCTCTGTAGGAGAGTAGGCCTGAGCCCCTGCAGTGGGGACGTATACATATAGGCTGTTGATGATGGTGTTGTTTATTTTACACTTACTACTAAGCTTAGCTCCGTTCTCTTTCTGTTTTATCCGAAATGAGTGTGATCACTCCTACCATGGTAGAAGACAATCCTTGCCCGTTTCGTATTCGAATTTTTTCTCTGTTCTTTTTGGACGTAATGGGTTTTATTACATTTTGCTTCATTTCGTCTAATGCTCAGAACGTCACATAACCTGTTGCTCTCATTTGTTATTATGTTTAGTATGTATCTCTCACATTTTATTCACCTATTTATATTACTAACTGTTTAACTATGCTACTTTATATATACACATATATTACTATTATATTGTATTATATATATAAATACATATATACGATTTACCGTATCGAGGAGTGAACCAATTCCCTTTTGGCTCTGACGGAAGATCAGCGCTGCAGCTCTGTCTGCAGCATATGCTGAGTCAGGACCACTTCGTCAGAAACACAGATCACAGGATGCGGCACTTACGTGACCAATGTACGCTGATGTTGTCTTCTTGTTTATGTGTGTGTTTGTCTGTGTGTTTGTGTGTATTTCTGTTTATGTTTCTTCTCTGTATCTGTGTTTTCTGTTGAATAAATGTTATATCTATCTATCTAATGGTAAAGAGACCGTATGCCAAGGAATGAAACGGGCTCACCCCGTAGCTTTTTTCGTGTGACCGAAATTTTTGTAATCTTTTATGGATAAAACATACAAAGGTTATGTTTTGCGATAACGTTGTTAAATCGTTTCTTCGTATACTCGTACAACATTTAGTAAGACTTTCTGCCTTATTTACCTCGTGTTATCTTGTTTATTAGAGAAAGTAATTATTATTAAACCTTTATCAACTGACCTCCAACCTTACAATAAACTAACAGTAAAACCTAGCGATAAACATTGACCTACAAAAACTATAGACGCGTTTACAGCATAGACGTATTAGCGGTGCTATTAGGTAACATGACAAGTGACTGGAACTTATTCCTCGCGAGCTAGATGGCAGCACAGAGGTAAAACAGTGAAATGTGAATAGCAGCAGAACAGTAATGTCTAAAGAGCAGCAGAACAGTTCGTTTTCGCCACCGCCTTTCTTGCGCTCTACTAAAAAAATAATAGTTTATTTTTCATAAAAGGACAGGAATCTATACAATACTTTCAGGACCTCCTCTTAAGTACTGATGACTTGTGTCAGGAGGCCCTGCTCTTCCTAGTGTTACTTTAAATACATTATCATGACCTTATATTAATACATTTACATTCAATTCTTATGACTAGTTAATATTAATAAATTATAGTTAATAAATATAATTACTACTGCATACATAATAAAGAAAGAGATAAGTATACGAGTTAGTCGAACGAAAAGAATCAAGAACAATCAGATTACTGTTTTACTTCACCAATCCTTAGTTACTGCAACTTTTTCTTTTCTACGCAAATACGTTAACTGCTGAAGATACTCTTTCCTTTTTAACATCCAGCTATCTAGTCTATCCATTGCAGTGCGGTGTCAGCTAGTGGTACAGGTACTGGTGGAAGATGCTGCTCTTATTTTGACAGTCAGCAAAAAACTATTTATAATACTTGATTGCATTATCAATCTCTGGGTACAGATTCTGGGACGATCCTTAAGGTCGGCCGGCCGCAAACCGTCTGCCATAAAAGCTATGATCCCACTCGACACCGGAAGGCACTCTGTGTATACATTTAATAAGAGATCCCACAGATAAATTTTGAAGGTTTAGTGTTACAATAACTGAATCTCGAGGACCCACTTTTCACAGCACAGGGCGTACCATAAGCGCCATGTCCAAATATGTTTATAGTTAATGTAATGAAAACAAGTTTCATAATGTTAAGTAAGCAAACCAAACTATTGTACAATGCAATGCGATAGTTAACAATTATTGCATGTTCGATAACTTGGCTGTTGCGATACTGTTACGTGGCCGGAATTGGCATTACACCAGTATGTATGCTGTTATAAGTGTTTTCTTTTTCTTTTGTTAGGAACTGGTTTTCATAACTAGAGTACATGTAATTTAATGACTGACTAGCTTTTGTCCGCGACTTTCCCCGAGTTGAATTCAGAAATTATACCAGGCACTACTTATTCGATCTATTTTTTATGTACAGATTTGCACTTGGCCTTCATGTCACCTGATGGTAAGTGACGATAAGGCCGTTGGATGGTAAGCGTGCGCACCCAGAAGCCTCAATCTAATGAGGCGCTGGCTATACTACCTTTCATACCGGAACACAACAGTGTTATTAAAACTGCTGTTTGGTGGCAGACTTCGGTAACATGTCGGTAGCTAGCCAGGCGGGCATAGAAAATGTCCTACCACCAACGAAACCGAGTACCGATAGATACTCCCACTGGGAATCGAACCCGGGACCGCCGGATTGTGAATCTAACATTTAGCCATTAGGCCAAGGCGGCGGTTAAAAGGCAATCTGGTTAAAAAGTAACGCACAAATCCCTACACAAAAATCTAGTCATTCAGTTTCCCCGTCAAGACGTAAAGGAAGGCCACCAAGCCCACTTTCGCATTTATAATATTAGTATGTTATGTATACATGTGTTTACTATGGATAATGCACAGCTTTAATTACTTGTAACAGAATTGTCGGTATCAGATAACGTCGCAATGACCAGATACACGGACATACATACTGCTATGACCGATACAATATTGGGTCTGGTCAATTTGCGATCAGCACTAGCTTTTACGCGCGTCCTTGTCTGCACCTATGTCGCTCTCTATAACCATCTATGCCATACACACGCTGCGGCCAGTCGCATTTAAACTAGACAAAATGGCGAGGACCATTCGTGTTATGGGCCCTCGAGTTTACAAAAGGCTGCCAATCCAAATTAGAGAGGCTCCGAGTCTATGCTCTTTTAAAAATAAACTTAAAAAATGGCTTGTCGAGCAGTGTTTCTATAAAATAGATGACTTCTTCTCTTCTCCATGACTAATAGTAATTTGACTAACTTAATTTAACTTTAGTAATTTAATTTTGACTTTTGTGTATGTGATTGATTTATAAATTGTTATTTAACTATAAAATATTGACTTGTACCAGCAGTACCAATAAATGATGATTATGATTAGGAAACTTGCTAAGTTTCATGACGTCCTGTTGGTCATTTTTGGACGCTATATATGCTCGAAGTCTCACTGATGGACCGCGTTCGAAACGAAGTAACCGATATAGCTCACCGTATTAACAAGCTGAAGTGGCAGTGGGCCGGTCATATTTGCCGAAGGACAGACAGTCGCTGGAGCAGACGAGTTCTCGAGTGGAGACCACGCCTAGGCAAACGAAGTGTAGGACGTCCCCCGGCGAGGTAGAAGAACAACTTACGTAGGGTAGCGGGACGAGAATGGATTCGGAGAGCAGATGACCGAATTGAGTGGCGCACTCTGGGCGCCTTTGTCCAGCAGTGGACTGCCGCAGGTTGAACATAATTATTACTTATTAGACGAGGTGTCTTTCTAAGTATTTTCCTTTAAAAGTTAAATGAGTTTTTCCTACCAACGCCACGCGGATAACGGGGTCTCGTTGAGCCGTTGCGGTGCTAGGAGGTAACAAACAAACTCACTTTGATGTTAGACTTGCAGTTGACCACAATCTCAGCTGATGTCTCTGACGTTGTGGTCTTGAATTGTAAACGGTTACCTAGGAATAAGCTATTTGCTATGGCCTTGAAGACATCTAGTTTGTAGCTTAGGTTGCACATTTTATTTAGTTTATATTATGCAGATGTGTCATTTTAGCAAGCCACATCTCTCGAAGAACTGATAACCGATGAGGAGTAAGAGTTCTCGAGGGGCGAACACGTACAGGTAATCGAGTACCGGGCCGTCTCCCTGCTAGGTACACCGACGACCTGGTAAAGGGCGCTGGATGCAAGTGGCACGGGATCGGTTATTGTGGCATGCCATGGGAGAGTCCAATGTCCAGCAGTGGACGTTTTTCAGGTGATGATGACTACCAATCCACCTGCAAAATTCGGTGATACTACTCATATGCAGCCATAAACTTATTCTTTTGGACTTTGGTAAAGATTAAACATAAAAATATTTTCTCTTCGACCGTCTACGAAACTTCATTTTCGTAACTAGTTTCCAATTTACCTAAGTATCGCTTCTGTGTGCGTACATAGTTACATATACCTCTATAGGTACATATAATATGAGTCACGAAAGACTGTCTGTATGATCGCCAGTCAGGCTGGTTAGTCCTTTGCGGTCAACACACAGAAAACTATATTAACAGACAATAGAAATCGCATACCCACGGTGAAAGTGTCGCCGCACATGTGGTGCATACGCCACATCATCGTTAAAAATATATAAAACAAACTTTTGTGTTTCAGCAAACAAAGATAGCTGCGTTAAATAAGGTATTTTTTTCAAATCCTTGAAAAATGTTTCAATTTGAAGATTGGAACGAAATATTTAACATTTTGTACGGATCGTTATGCGATAAATTCAAAACTATTAAAAATAAATTTGATTGTAAATGTTTAGATTGAGAACTGAACATAAATACATTTTACTGTTAAACATTTCGTTGTAATAATCAAATGGAAACAACTTTCAAAAATTTGAAAAAATACCTTATTTGCCAGAGACGACGGCGCTTCTATTCTACGGTCAAATTATCACTACCATCAGGTGAGATGAATACAGTAAACAAACAAGACTGACATGTGTATTGCGTTCCTGCAGAAATTAGCATCGATTACATTTCTATTGCTTTTGAGACTTCTATGTGGCAACACTCACCGCTGTAAACTGGTCGACGAACATTATGCGTTTATTTTTACTTCACTCACTCAAGTTAATGCGGTGTGAAGGGTCCGGGGGAGGGTAACAGTATACCTACAGGCACGTATATACACACACATATTGACTGCATACTTGTGTATTGTCTACCAGCACATACTTCTAGGTATTCCTTGTGATGGGTATCTCATATTATTTAAATGAAGCTGTTGTCTGTGACTTTATATGCTTGGGTTTGTAAATTTAATTATATCCGTAATATGGAGACCCTTTAATTTTAAAATATTACATTATTTTATTATAATTTTTTTTCGAATATATCAACACAAACTCTGTGAGCCGTCCACTTGCAAAAGCAAAAAAAAACTTGTTGGTTGAAATTTTCAATTGTGTACTCACTGCGGATCATGATGTACAGCCCGCTGACAGACGGACAGACCATGGTACCTCCATGTTATAATAGTCAGGTACGGAACCTTAAAAACCTTTAATTGTTTTAATCTGTAAGTTTGCACTTGGCCTTCATCTCACCTACTGGATGCATGGCAGCATCGCATCATGTCCAACCACCGATCAAACCGAGTACCGATAGGTACCTCCGCTGGGAATCGAACGCGGGACCTCCGTGTTGACAGTTTCTATCATAACTACATCAGCATCAGGGAATTTTCCACTGAAACAAACTCGAAAATTCGAATGATGTAATAAAGATCTGTCATTCTCTTTCGATGAACTGATGTACTCGTATACACCAAACGCCACAACAATGTCGCGGGTATGACGACAATTCTCTAGTTTACGCCATCTTCTCCAATTGTTATATTACCTGTCTTCATATCTTTACAAAACATCCTGCATAAGACCTAATTACTCACGCATAAATGCTGTGTCTCAAAAATGTTTTCACCATAGCCATGTCATAAAATTTGACAATTTTTGCAGAACTAAAATGAAACCTTGTACAGTATTTGCATAGTTAGTATTTGCACGCAAACAACAATCAATTTTTATGTAAAATTTTCTTCGATTCGCGTCACTGAAGACGGAGAACGTTTGAAAAATGGAAAAGTACTCGTTCGTTTTATATGCATAGGTATATTTAGATGTTGCTGATGGACATTCCATAAAGTATTTACATCTGTTGACAAGACATCCCCCGCCCCTTCAATAGTTCACGTAATGAATTGACGCCTCCTAAGATGTAATATCGACAAAGCTCCCGCCTGATCAGTTTCAAAACCAAGTTGCTTGCTTGTGGCGACACGCAAATGCTTTGATTTATGAGTTTTTATGACTTTTTAGGGTTCATTGTAGTAGTTAGTTATAGTTTGGGGTCATTTTATAACGCATCGTTGTGGCGTCCAACTTGCAAGAATTTCACAAATACAACACGGCTTCCTTGTTTTTTTATAGTTTTATGATCTATCCCCCAAAAACTATCAAGGCGGAGCAAACCGAGCCACGACTGTAAGCGAAACTGGCCCTAATCGTGGTCAGGTGGGAACTTTGTCGATTACATAGACAAAATGTTCGCCTACCAGAGTACCAGAGTAACTCGAGTAACTGAGTCCAGCGGCCAATAGAGTAGCTAGTAAGCTATGACGGGAGTTGTAATAATCACTACGCTTCAAGGTGTCGGTGATGGCAGTAATCAAAGGTATACGTCAGTGGCACAGGGCAGGGGTAGACGCTGTGTTTCCATTGACATAACAATTAATTATGAACATTGTCAAGTCATTGACCACTTTAAGGAGACTACTTGAGAGTTGAGAACATACTTAGGTACAAGTTTATTTTGTCCAACAATTATCACCATCACGCCACTATGCACATAAATAGATATGATAAATACGGTCAGCCCATTTACTATAGCTGTGTTATCGACTTTATCGTTCTTTGTCTTAGTTCACACTGTTCTTAGTTTATGATTTGTATTATTGTATTTACAGTGTTCAATTATTTTCACCCTCTACGACACCAGAATGGTACAAACGATTGTTTGTTTGTTTGAATACTCTTTAGCGACACCTAAACTTAAATAAAAATAAAAGAAAATAACAAATACCTAAGTCGTAAATTTGTCGGACTTATCACTCACTAGTGATCTCTTCCAGTCAACTAGTATGAGGAGAAAGATTAAGGAGCGGTGTCCGGAATCTTTGTAAATAAGAAGGCTAAATTAAAGATACACATACGATACGATTTGAGTACGCAATGAATAAATTAAAAAAATCAATTTATAAATAAATATCATATATTATGTATGTATATGTAAGGAAATGACTGAAAGCTTCTGACACTATATCTCAAGGCCTAGAGTGTAAAGGTGTGTCTTTAGAACAGTTCCACCCCGTGTCGTCCCGCAGATGTCGTAAAAGGCGACTTAGGGAAGACTATTAAAGAGATGGGCACTTCACCATCCGCCACTAGCACTAATCAATGATAAGCATTGTGATTGAGCAATTACCATGTAAGGTATAACATAGTCTCTTTAGATACCTAGACTTTTACCAAAGTCGCGCGCTTTGCGCATACACTAGCGCGTGCTTTGCGCATAAAAAGATCTACCTTTTGTAAATAGATAGATATATTTTAAACAGTGCGTATGCGTGTTTGCACTGTATGCACTTTGCACCTGTAGACGTCAATATTTGGAATTACCTGTATTAGGCAGTGCGTTTCCCGCTGTGAACGCAACGCTACGAAAAGCGAACGATACGTCGCGTCGCGTATCTTTACGAGCCTTTGTCTTGATGGCTGCCAGCCGTACTGCCCGGGTACAGTCAAGTGCAACTTGTGTTTACCGATATATAATATTTATTATATTACTCAACTGTTTTCTAGTTGACCTTCAACAAGGCACTTTGAGCAAGAAAGATCCACTCTGCTACAATAGTGAAAATACAGTCTAGGTGAAAGATGATAAAATCATGGCAGATGGAAGGCAAGCCATAACAGGCGTGTACAGAGAAACTAGTTCATATTGTCTCTCGTTTTGCAGTAAGTAGTTGATTCGCCCACAATTTGTGTTATAGTAATAAATACATGTGTCAAGTGTAATTATCATTAAACATAGTGTAACGACTGCTCAGTTTGTGTTTGTGTTTATTCGCCGAAACTGAGTAATAAATATGTCAGATCATGAACATTCTGGTTCTCCTGATCCGTCATATATATATTCTCCAATTGTGCACACTAAGTCAACAGCAAAACTATTAACTAAGCTATTAACGCTTTACCCCTACTTTACCTCATGTCAAATGACGTTGAGGTCGACGATTCTACATGTTGGTCCAACGTTGGTCTATAGGAGGTGCCTATTTCAAGATTCCCAAGTTATATTCATCAGAGAACACGAAAACTGTTAGGGCAGCCAATGGTCAGTCAATAAACAATATTTATCTACAAAGTGCTAGCGAACAGTCTGGGCGTTGACAGAAAAGTGAGTTTACTTCTGTAATGTTTAGAAGAATAAATCATTACAAAGAAGAATGCACAAATAAACTTCTGTCAGCGACTGTCAGGCGTCAGGCAGTAAAAATAATATCGCGTTCACCTCACCCGGTAGCAGGTCAACGCAAGCGCAGTGCGTGTGCGCAACCTTACCCTTAACAAATCCTTCCTGCAGAATTAGAATGGCACGGAGAAGTTAATATTTAACATGTATGAAGATTTCATGATAGAAGGCAGCCTAAGGCCAGCCCCTATCTTAATTTTTTCACATCATCGCTATCCCTGTGACTGTGAACTTTTATATTTTAATAAATAACCCTCAGATGATCACAAAATATAAGTGGTCAGGGTTAATTTGTGTTTGACCCCCAGGATCAGAGATATTTTGTACATGTTTTTAAACTATATGAGATTTTTTAAATATGTATTTGGCCTTAATATCAGGTGATATTAGGTAAGTGTCGATGGGCCGTTGAATAGATGCGTGCGCACTCAAATTTATCAGAAAGTATTAAAGTTTTGTACATGAACAGGATTCCGTTAAAACTATCTTTTGAATATGATGACCTCATGTCATTACGTGGGTGATGGAAAAGGCGACTAAAGTATTGAACTGCTATTATCCTCAAGTTTATTAAAAACAGTTTTATTATACGACTAAAGGAGAAGATCATACGCAACTACGTATGTGTAAAAAGCGTCCTACACGGAACAGTCTCATCGGCCAATTTCGTGCCAACCTCCAATCAGAGTGTGCCGTTTAGAATCACGGTCCAATCACAGATGAGATAGACACGAAATTGGCCGATCAAATTGCCCCGTGTAGGGCGCTTTTATGTATTCAACTACCTCTTACTCCAATCACATATCCGCGTGCTGAGCGGAGTGATAATGGCAAATGTCTTCATGAAAAACCCGTTACAGTTTGATAGCAGACTAGTTATATTTGTAGGGTTTTTTGTTTAAAAAACACTTTCCATTTTTACTCATCTTTTAGATTTGTTAGGCATTTCTATAATACATTGGTAATTCTTTAATCTCATATATCTGAGCGTATATACATATATGCACACGTAAGTACATATAGGTGGGTATAATAATGCATTTGAGGGTGATAACATTATTTATCTGCCACAATGTTGTTCGAGCCTAAAAACTTATCAAATCCGTTCCGTTTGCCCTTCGGATAGTCCAGAGCCGTAGCTAGGGAATACAGATAGCTGAATTAAAAATAATATGTATATATACTTTTGTAAAATTTTGTGAGTTTGATGTTCGTAGCTCTTTCACGCACAAACGACGTAACTAACTTAGACGAAATTTTGCACACAGAGGCAGTGTGTTCTGGATTCACTTTTAGGATACTTTTTATCCCAGTCATAGATAAATAAATGTCCCAGTGAAATAACTTCCACGCGAACTAAGTCGTGGGCAAAATAGAAGTAGTATATAATAAAACATGCTTACAAATGGTATGTATTTAAATAGCACAGTTGTGTAATAGTAATGTAAGATGCTATTGCCAGCGTCTCGTTAACTTGAGGCTTTTGATTGAGGAACTTATATATATGAGAAGGGAAAGAGCAACCCTACTAAAAATCGTACGCAGTGGACTGGGTGGACTTAAAACTCACAGATTATAGACAAACATAATTAACGCGTTCAAAAAGAACCAGAAACCGACTTCATCTGACCTAAAAGTCTACAGCATTCATCCCCTAAAACGTTCACATTTAGAGGTAGAATAATCATATTTGGTTTTCATTGATTTTCTCCAAACGCGCTCAATCAATTCGATAAATCTATCAAACAATTGATTCATAATTGGTGGAGTTATCGCGTAACTTACATAAAAACAAAGTCGAATTGAGAACCTCCTTTTTAAAAGTCGGTTGAAAATCCTCCCGCTAAGAACACCACAACCAACGTGCTAATCATAAGGATCTGTCCATCAAAGAAACTGAAATTCGATTCATAAGATGTAAGAATCTGCATAGAATCAAATCCATGGCCTACGGATTGTTACTAAGGATTCAAATGCTCAAAAGAATGCAATGAATTCATGTGGTAGCACAGTTGTATTTTTAATTTACATGTAAAAATGGTTACAATTTTATGGTAATCAACTGTAATCAAGTATAACATATTTTGAATGTGACGCGAGTTTTTTTTTCAAGATTCATCTAATGAATCGAAATTCAATTTCTTTGATGGACAGATGATGGACTTATTATTAACACGTTAGTTAGTAGCCGCTGGACCACGGAGAGGCCTGGTACCTAGTGGTAAGTGTTGTTATTATTTATTGTTATCTCTTGTTTCTATGTTATCGTCATGTCTTGGTTCCATGGATGACGACATTGGCATGACATTATTTTCGCTCTATTTCGGCCTAGGTACGGCCCTGTTGAAATTGCTGGAGTAAACACGGAAAGAGCAAAAAAAGAAAAGCAAATTTGTCTTTCTAAACTACCCTTGAAACGTGACTTACCAGATATTGTGTGGAATCAACGACAGGAAGTCCGAGAATCGTATTCATAGATTAATTTCTCTCTTCGCTAATATAAATATTATTTTGTTCTCGTTACTTCAATTCAGCTATTTTTCATCGGCCTTGATCGCTCCGTCGACCGCTAGTCTGAAAATTTAATTTCTTTTCTTTCTAAAGACAGATTCCGTAGCTGACACAGCTGCACCGCGCTGAACTCACAATCCCAGCACAGCTACTGGGCTGAGCTGCCTTCCAACATTTTGTTAAATTGCACTACCCCGTGATGGTAATGGAAGAAAGGTAGCAGCTGTTTAGCGCTTTAGTCACTTGATGTTCCCAATGCTTGAAGATTCTGGAGTTGACGTTTCTATATCCTCTCATAACATGAAGATGGTGGTTGAGTGCGAACCCATTGTGGATAAAAAAGATTGAAGAATTGAAGAACACAGAAAAAAAACCACAAAAACAATGTTGTGTTCCTAAAACTTTATACTACAAGTAGCTATTGTTTAAAAAAAACCTGGTAAATGTATAAAGGCATTTATGTCAAGCCTTCAGCACTTACTTTCTCAAAAGTCGTCTAGAGCAGACGACCAGTGGTCTGTGAACAATAGTTCGTTACGTAAACCACCAGTGTAGAGTGACCCAAGAAACAAATGAAGTTAGCTATTGAGACAGTTACTCATAGTAAATATGCACCTATTTTACTTGTAGACATAAATCATAAGATGTGCATGGCATGACACAGAAATGAATTAATTCGGGATTGACTACTTCCTTTAAAACGACGCTAAATCGAATAACATATTAATCGAAGACATAACGCTTCTCAGACTGGATGACATGTCAGTCAACGGTCAGCCCAAACAGCTGGAGTTACACACTTAAAATTTGGAATTCAGATCAAAGTTATGATATAAAGTACCACTAAGGAAGTAAATTCCACGTGGCACACGGGCAAAGCCGCAGGGGAACTGTATGTAATGGGAAATGTACTGGGGTATAAGCTTCGAAGTCCCTAGAACAAGGTTCATAATATACTGGCCTGATAAGTGGATGGGCAAGGCTCATTAGATATTAGGTGCTTTGCTGTCGTTTGAACTCAAATAAAATTAGTTTAGTAGCTCGTAGTTTCTTTCCGCATTATCTAATCACCTTTGGCTGAACAAATATTAGATAAATACTTTATCGCACATCCAGCAGCAATTATTGTTATCGTTCTGACAACATAGTGTACTATTTACTTCTTGATATGTGTGTCGGTTTCCAGTTCACATTTGTGGGTGCCTGGGCCTGCTTGGGTGGGATGTGCCATGGCTTTGATACAAGATATCGTTGCTAAGCTTTTCGTTGCATTACTGATATCATGAAATTAGTAATTCTAGATTTTTTTATAGGCTGTGGCAATGAATTAATAAAAGTAATAATCTATTGAACGTTTTTTGTCGTGTGGGATGTCATCCCGCAGGTGTCATAAAATGCGACTAAAGGGGAACTATTTAGGTGGGCACCGGCATCTATCTACTTATTGCGATCACCAACCCGACTATCAAGCGTAGTAATTACGATAAATCCCCTTTAGGACAGTCCAATGAGTCTATCTATGAGGGGGGCTCATGTCCAACAGTGGACTTATGGTGGCCTAATGGCTAAATCTTGGATTCACAATCCGGAGGTCCCAGGTTCGATTCATGTGTGGGTCGTCAGCTTCCTCATAGAGCTAGGGGAATTGTACGCATGCCAAATTTTAAGGCAATTTAGGAGCAATCAAACTTTAGCATTCATAATTTAGCAGCAATCATGACTCAGTTACAGCGAGTTGTTTTTAGTGTGTCAGCTGGAGACATGGGTCTCCAGCTGACACATGCCAGGAAGGCAAACCAGTGAGGTTAGGGCTTTAGACTATAGTCAGGCATTTAAAGCACAATGAGAGCAATGAGAGCCAAAAAAATTAACGATCACATTGATAAACTGTTGGATCTACGAACGAAATACCGTGTGTAAGCTGGCGACCCGTGTCACCAGCTTACACATCTGTATCTTCGTAATTATTCAAGTTACGATTATGTATTGTACCGCATATTTTAGGGCAAAATAGCAGCGCCAGGCGCCAAAATTTTCGAATCTCTAGTGCTAAAACTGTTTGAGCTACGAGCCGATATGTGTGTGTAAGCTGGTGACATGGGTCGCCAGCTGACACATGTTGTATCTCTGAAACTACATAAGTGAGAACTTCGTTTTAAAGATCAGATGAGACCATACAATAGCAGCGTTCACGAGTCAAAATTTCAAATCTCCTGGCTGTCTAGATTCAAAGTTATAAGCAAAAAACTATTTTCCCGCCAAAAAATTCAAAATAATCGCACGGACGCCGCTGAGCGGGCCGTTGCCGTTCCGTGCGCTACGCTATTACAATAGAGTTTCAACTTAGCCGTCATTGTTTTAAAATTCATTTTAACCTGCACGTTCGTATCGATTCAATTGGTACATTGAGCGTGTTAGACCAGGAGCCGACTGAAATAAGCAATGGTATACTACCGATTATCTTCATAGAGAGATTACGAACGATCTTCACCAAATTTGAGGTCTAGCTAGAATCTAACCCTTCACCGTTAGTGCATAATTCAAATCTACTAATTTGACTTATACGGAATCAAGATTTAGTTTAGTAATGAATCAACATATAAGAAATAACACTTTATAATAACACTGTATGGTGTGTGTGGTATAACACAGTATAAGAGGTATATGAAAATAACTAAAAATAAATGTTTGAGAAATCTATATCATGTTTTATTCAATAATTGCTACTGAAAATATACTAAACTAGCTTCCGCCCGCGACTTTGTCCGCGTATACTTCAGGATATATTCTACTTGTTCGATAGGCATAGAAGGCATCTATCTCCATTTCCAGCATAAGGTACAAAATAGTGTTTATTCTGTTACGTAGGCTAATAGTTTAAAGAAACAAAAGAAATTTCAATATCTGACGTAGTACATTCAAATAGTCTTCACACTAATATTATAAACGCGAAAGTTTGTATATACGAATTACATATTCTATGGTCGGTTGCTAGGCAACGCGTTTTTGTTATGCCAAAATTTCCCATGTAATCCCACTAATATATTAGTTATAAGTGTGATTTTGTACAATTTACACAATATGTCTTTATAAATTATAGCCTATATGTTATTCTGATGTATAAGCTATATTATTGTATAGTTTCATTCAAATCCATTCAGTAGTTTTTCCGTGAAAGCGTCACAAACATCCAAACATCCAAACTTTCACACTTATAATATTAGTAGGATATCGAGCTCAACAATTATTGATCATATTGATATAAGCTGTATATGTTGCACATATACCTCTTATACTATGTTATATCACACCGTAAAGTGTTATCCCTACTAGTCCCTACTTTCCCTACTATCCCTACTAATATTATAAAGGCGAAAGTAACTCTGTCTGTCTGTTACGCTTTCCCGCTTAAACCTCTCATCCGATTTTGATGAAATTTGGCACAGACAATCTTTAGACCCTGAGAAAGAACATAGGCTACTTTTTAATGCGAAAAAAGGGTTTTGTCGAAAGGGGTTGAAAGGGGGGATGAAAAGTCGTATAGAGGTATCGATCGTTATTTTTAGAGCTATAAGCTTGAAACTTATTTTTTAGGCTGTTGATCGATATAAAGTCCATAAAATTTGTTGAATATTAATTCATTTAGGTTTGTTTTCTGTGGTTACGGTTGTCGAAATAGTTTAACACCTCACCGATAGATGGCGCCACCGTCTAGATAAAACGTGATATTGAAATTATTTTACAGCTCTATGTATACCTGGAGCCTTTCAATTGATGAGCTAATCAGATATAATAAAGCATGAGTTTGTTTGACATCCATGCAATTGCACAGCAATCAACAAGGAATAAAAATAATGCCCCATGAAAATTGGTAAGCGATTAGATTTCAAACAAAGGAAGGATTACGTGTTTCACGGATATATAATGGGGATTAAATTTTGTATGGGAACTCTGTTGTTTTTGAAGTCAATATCATGAAAATTGATACTCAGTGTTATGAACTAAAAATAAAAATGACGTGTTTTAGCATTTTAAAAAATCCTGCAATCCAATCTAATATATTAAATTTTCGTGTCAAGGTGTTTATAGTCGCACTCCTGCGAAACGGCTTGACCAATTTTTATGTTTTTTACATATATTTGGTAGGTCTGAGAATGTTGCACCCTCTTGCCCCCACCCCCGTATTTTGATCGCGATTTTAGAATAATGGTACGTCATCGACAGGAAGTCTCGCGTCAGTTTGATATTTTGTAGTACTACGCCATGTAGTTCTCACGGGATAAAACCTAAAGTCCACGCGGGCGAAGCCGCGGGAAGAAGCTAGTTTCTTATATGTTGATTCATTACTAAACTAAATCTTGATTCCGTATTAGTTAAATTAGTAGATTTGAATTATGCACCAACGGTGAAGGGTTAGATTCTAGCTAGACCTCAAATTTGGTGAAGATCGTTCGTAATCTCTCTATGAAGTTAATCGGTAGTATACCATTGCTTATTTCAGTCGGCTCCTGGTCTAACACGCTCAATGTACCAATTGAATCGATACGAACGTGCAGGTTAAAATGAATTTTAAAACAATGACGGCTAAGTTGAAACTCTATTGTAATAGCGTAGCGCACGGAACGGCAACGGCCCGCTCAGCGGCGTCCGTGCGATTATTTTGAATTTTTTGGCGGGAAAATAGTTTTTTGCTTATAACTTTGAATCTAGACAGCCAGGAGATTTGAAATTTTGACTCGTGAACGCTGCTATTGTATGGTCTCATCTGATCTTTAAAACGAAGTTCTCACTTATGTAGTTTCAGAGATACAACATGTGTCAGCTGGCGACCCATGTCACCAGCTTACACACACATATCGGCTCGTAGCTCAAACAGTTTTAGCACTAGAGATTCGAAAATTTTGGCGCCTGGCGCTGCTATTTTGCCCTAAAATATGAGGTACAATACATAATCGTAACTTGAATAATTACGAAGATACAGATGTGTAAGCTGGTGACACGGGTCGCCAGCTTACACACGGTATTTCGTTCGTAGATCCAACAGTTTATCAATGTGATCGTTAATTTTTTTGGCTCTCATTGCTCTCATTGTGCTTTAAATGCCTGACTATAGTCTAAAGCCCTAACCTCACTGGTTTGCCTTCCTGGCATGTGTCAGCTGGAGACCCATGTCTCCAGCTGACACACTAAAAACAACTCGCTGTAACTGAGTCATGATTGCTGCTAAATTATGAATGCTAAAGTTTGATTGCTCCTAAATTGCCTTAAAATTTGGCATGCGTACAATTCCCCTAGCTCTATGAGGAAGCTGACGACCCACACATGTTCGATTCCCATCAGTACTCGATTTGGTTGGTGGTAGGGCATTTTATATGCCCGCCTGGCTATCTACCACCATGTTACCTTGAGTCTGCCACCAAACAGCAGTGCCAGCGCCTCATTAGGTGGAGGCTTCTAGTTGCGCACTCTTACCATCCAACGGCCTTATCAACACTTAGCATCAGGTGAAATGGTGGCATTCCAATTTGCAAAATCTGAAGTCCGTAATCAAATCAAACTTACGAAAGAAATCTTAGCTATTGAAAAAGTTGACATTTCTTTATGTAGTGCTCTGCTGGTGAGTGTCAAAAGTTTGTGCGTCCTTCGATAGATGGCGTGACTGTTATCGTTCTCATTTGCTGAAAGTTTAGAAGTACTTACCTATAATACTTTTGGAATGCCAAGTATTTTTTTGCAAAATAAAAGGTATCAGAAAAAACCATCTCAATAGCTTTAGAACCCGATTATTACCTTTTTAGTAGCAAAATTTAATTGTTCTGATCATGCCATCATTTTTCAACAAAGACGAGATTATTCTCTACAAAACTACTCTTTGCTCCCATTCGTTTAATCTAATCAGATATGTAGGTGGTACATAATGCTAAAACCGTTATTATTGACCTAGTTACATTATTCTTTTTTAAAATACATATACAATTTGTAGATAATGGCACCCTGTGCTTTTTACATGATGATTATTACATCCGGTGGCCATTCATTTATTACGTATACTACTTTTGTGCTAGTTTTTTATGACACCTCCCTAATAAAAAATAAGAATGTTCTAACCACCTCCCCCCGTTTTATATTTATTATTATATGTATCCAATGGAAAAAATGAATTACGTTTGGTTTATTGTACTGTTTCTTGTGTTTCGTGCTAAATTTGTTAGGAATTTTTACAGACTTCCCCCAGCCCCATTGTAAGAGAAAATGAAACATGGTCGAACACTTGCCGCCAAATCGTCTTACGTAATAAATGAATTGCCCCTAGGCTGCTTTTAAATTATACATACGAGCGTTTGTACCTAACACTTCATGTTATAGGGACACTAATTGGAGATATGTAGTTATTCGGACTGTAGCGCTTCAAGGCCACTCCTTATCTTGGTGTTAGGTTACCATAGTTGCCGACACGACGTCCAGGAACAGATCGACTGTTTCGATCTCAGTTTACATACAGTGGAGTCTTTATTTGTTGTAGAAGTGTTCTAGGAATTTTGTTGCGGCGGCAGCGCTATTTTAGGTAGGTATTGTGCTATCAAAACACGAGAATGAAGTTGTCATTTTTGCTACCTCGACAAAAGTTTCTTTTACTTATCTTTTAAAATATAATAGCTGTATTTGTGCTGTAATTATCTAAAAATAGGACATTGGATTATGTCGCGAAATAAGTATCACTCATATCCAACTTCCTAGGGAATCTAAATTTTCATATGTTTTTTCTCGATTGTAATTGTTCAATGCGCCATCTAGGTACCATCAGTTGCGTAACGGCTATTGTATATTGAAATTCGATCACTATCTGGTTTGTCCTTTTTTTGAATTGACTTGAATGATAATAATATCTTTTAAATCCCTGTTGTTAGATATATCAGCTACCAGTTATTGTTAACTTTAAAGAGTTATAAATGAATAAAATCCAAGCTAAATAAGTATTAAACTAAACAATAGGCACCTAACCTGTTTGGGGAAAGCGAACAGAAAATAAAAAACAAAAATTAACATATTTTGACTATAATTCAATAAAAATGCAGATGGAAATAAGATAAAACTTACAAGAAAAATGTCATAAACAAGCATTTAGCCTTAATTTGTTTTTCCATAAGAAATAAGAATACGTAGTCATTTTTTTTGGAAGATTAACTAAATAATAATTGGAATTAAATAAAAAATTAAATACTTAATTACAACTGATATTAGGTACTAGAGCTTTTTTTAATTTTCTAATGTCTATTATATTAAATGACTCACGATATATTACTAATATTAAGTTACATGTGGTACTTTAGATGTCTGTTTAAATACAAAAGGAAATTAAATAAATCAGCTTTAATGGTCCGTAATTCGTAATGAACTGATAATAAATAATATTCACGAACTTTTATGAAAACGCTTACAGTCTACAGTTTTACTTAATATTAGGTACAAAATTATTATCATCGTCGGTGACCTAACCATGCGAAGGCTCGCTCACACATACATACTTCCCTACAGTGGAGAAACACTGAAGCTAAAGAAACGGCTAAACAAAACTATAAACCTCACCATCTCGGTACTACTCATACAAATAAATTAAACACGAAAACCGTCAATGGTTGTTATGTTATTTTATTAAAAAGTACAAAATCGTAGATCTGTTAAGTATAATAAAATATAATTTATGTATGCGCGCGGAGACAGTCTCTTGGTAAAATTGAAAGCGTATCTCGGATCTGTTTCTATCAGAATTTCTCCTAATCACTTACATTGGTCCCTTATTTAAAACTTTACTTTGTTATATAAATATAAAATATCACACTTTAAATTCAAAGAAAAACTATTCTACGTCGAAACTAATCACTTAGCTTTGTCAAGTACAAAATTAATAACTGTGCCAATTTGAATATGACATTCAAAAGGAGATAAATAAATAAACAATCAATTCAACTCGATCAACTAAAAATTAAATATTATAATCGATTTATTTCGTCATAAAGTAAAAGGCACTGTTTGTGTAGGGTCAGAGCGAGCAGGAGCGAGGGGGGATGCTAGCGGGGGGCTGGAGGCGCGCCGCCATCAGCCGAGGATGAGAAAACAATCACCAAAACTGGAAACAGGTTCCGCTCGCCGCCGCATCCTACCTCCCTCCCACCCTTGCACGACGCAAAACGAAAAAATCCCATCGCAGACGATGAGCCCCGGGCGGACCGTGCCGATACCACTCACATGGGCACAGATGATTATGATCGGTTACGGTTACAGTTCGCCGCAAGTGAGTAGTGTCGGCCCGGCCCGGGATGTATTGACTGCGCTGCGCACTAGGTCTCAACTCCCGAGTTGGAGCCCCCCGGCGGGCCCGGCTCGTGGGCCAGGTGGAGTCGAGGCGGTCTCGTGACGAGGCCGAGCCGGCCGAGGTCGGGTCGTCGCGCGCGTCCCGTTGACGCGGGCCCCGTCCGAATGCGGTGCGGCGTCACAGCTACTACATATTAATAATTACAGTTAAAGAGACTCGAAATAAATAATAAATTATTATCTTAAACCTTAAATATAGATCACGAGCGCCTTCTCGCGGTACGGTACCGAGCGCGGACAGGCAGTTACATAATAAATAATGTTCTAAAGCTAACTTTACAGAGACCACCGCTCGGCGGAGGATCGCATCGGGAAGACTACCGCGAGCTACGCAATAAATATCTAATAATAATAAAGTGCCATTTACATGTGCGTGCCGATATAAAACTAAAAAGATGTAACGTAAACACTAGATCACACCGCAAACCTTCGAGACGCCGGCGAACACTTCGTTATAACTATATTACAATGCGAAGCGGTTACAACAGGACATCGACATACTGGAGATCATTCGTTGAGCGGGTGTGGCGGGACGCGGCGCGCAGGGCGCTGGAAGACGTCGAGAGGCACTTCGGTGACGGATCCTTACGCTAGCTCGGTATAAGTTAACTTAGGACTAGTGCGCGTGAAGCGTCAGGGACCGGCAGCGGGGGCGGCTAGGCGATCACGAGGTCGCCGAACGCAGACGACAGGCGGTTGAAGACTGGCAGTCGCTCTTCCTCCGGATCGGGTGAGTGCGTAGGGCGGAAGGCGAAAGCGGTGGCCGGAGGGGCGGCGGGCGGCGACATCGCTGGCGGAGAGTGTGGCGCCATGGGAGAGTGTGGCGAGCGCGGTGAGCGGGAGCCCTCGCTCATGTAGGACGAGCCGCCGGAGCCGCCGGATCCCGAGGACAGAGAGGCCAGCGAGCCGCCAGGAGACGCTGGTTCGCGGCGGCGCGCCTCCTCTGCGTTGTGCACGAAGTGGCAGCGTGGCCCATATGGGCAGAAGCCCACCGAGTGGAAGGTGCGGCACAGTTCCGTCTTGTACTTGGGGTGGCGCTGCAGGCTGCGCAGCTCACGGAAGCCGTGCGCGAACTGGCATTTGTCACCGTACTTGCAGACACCAGCCTCTTCGAAGGGCCTGCACAGCTCGGTCTTGTAGCGGCTGGTGGCAGGTGGCGGCGGCGCAGGCTCGCTGGTGGTACGCTCAAGGCGGCGATGGCCCAGACGGTCGAGAAGTCCCGCCAGGGCCGCACGGTGTGCTGGTACTGACGCCGCTCGCGCTAGCGCCGGATGCTGTTCCCAGCCTCCCGCCGCGCCGCCGGACACTGCACTCGCGCCGATCGGACCCAGCGCCCCGGTCATCGTCTGCACTGGTCGAGATTGGTTCTGGAATAAACAGAAAGCATTCATAAATAACAGGAATAACGATGCATAGTTACCTAAATGGGAGAGGGGCCGGTATCAGTTCGGTCCGTTATCTAGCAAGATGAAACGTTAGGTTTGGGATGTTTGTGTTACAAATAGAAAGCTTGTAAAATCCTAAAATTATTCACGAACCCTAAAATCTTTTACAAAATATCGACGACGAAACAATTCTAAGCCCTATTCGAAAGGTTTACGAGTCCACATTTATTGGGGTTTTAGAGACCTTCGTTTATTTTTGTGCCGTAGAAAAAAACGCATACAATCTGGGTCCCGAGGGTCGGGTACCTGCTAAAGTTTCAACAAAAAAGACGCCCCTCGGGGCTGGTTTCGTTCGTCGCCTACCTGCCCCGGACTCGTCTCGTTTTCACTAATGGTCTCCAAGTTAAAATGGTTAATATTTCCAATTAACCGGCCGTCCTCTAAAGTGGTGCTTTCGAGTGCCCCGGGGTGAGACGAATTTTAATGGGTAAACGACCACTTCTTTCTGTGCATCCATAGCCACTCGACTACCATAATGAATTATTTATTTCGTTACAAGAAAAACCTCCTTTATAAATATAATATGAGCACCGTCTCGTGAAGTTCATTTGGAGATGCAAATTGACTTGTGATGTTTTTGTTTTCTCGGATCGTCGAACCTGGCGCTTGCCGGCATCACCATGACAATAGGCCGTGCACGCGACGGCTGTGCAAGTGTATAATATCATTGTTCGAGGGACTCTAGCGCAGGTCGCGTCCACGCAGCCTGGGGACCGCTGCCGTGTCGCCAGCATAGGCTCGCGTACAGTTATCTATCTCATCGTCTATTATGGCTACTCGGACACATGTGAACTTTTGTTATACAACCGACGCATTGTCACTCACGTCAGTGTCTCTCTATACATATGCGGCACACTAACTGAAAGTTTATTTTATTAAACTATAGTATGAGTTTTATTCTACAAATTACCTCAATATTTAGGACTGCTCATATTTTCCTTCCAATGACGTTTAAATGACGTTAAAATTGTTCTTTTGCGTTTCTGGGCGTAGCGAATGAATCTTTTTGAACGGTACCTTCTTTGACTGTTTACTTTGAAATATAAGTATTTAAATGGATTGAACAGATATAAGGCTTGGCAGGTTATAATTCTGCTCGGCTCAGCTGCAGCCTACGCGTTTTCGCAACAATGCTAGCTGTGTGCGGTGAGTAACTTCAAGTGTCTAGGTATAGCTGCGAAGGTCGAAACGTTTTGGTTCGAGACGCGGAACACTGAGCCCTATACATAATGTATGATACCGCATCTCGTATGCGGCCTCAATCGATGTGAATGACACGTCATTGTATATTCTATTCGGCTCTAAACCGTCCGTCGTAAACAGCCGACACTTGCGTTTTAGAATATAACGAACAAGTTTAGTATACTCGTGGTTTAGCTACAGCAGCGTCACATTCTTACGACCATGTTGCCAACGTTACAACTCCAGCATTGCATATTTCATGTAAACAGCGCTTTGTTCCACAGTTTTAATTGCTTTTCTTTCTTGTGCGGGGTTTTATTGCGAATGGGACTAGAGTTTTCAGTCGTCAGTCGTGGAACGATAGGAAATAACATAACAATTAACAACGGCCTATTGTGTTGCAGCCCGGAGCCGCGGGCGTCTCAGCGGCACTGTTTTGCTAACTTGTCCTCCGGTTATGACGGCTCCTGTTCTAATAAATACAATCTACCTAAGGGCTTGATGAAATTCAATGACTAAACAAATGATGCCATTTATTTGTTCAAGGCATTTATTACCCTCTGCTGTGTAAATAAGGCGAACATTGTCGTAAACTAACTAATAACTTAGAGCGGATTGGAAAATAAATCGCAAAGGAAAGTCGCTGTTGCCCTACTCCAAAAACGTCGGAAACTTTACACTAGAACAAGCAATTTATAGGAGCCAATATGTTGGTGTCCAATGAAACAATATGGCGCCGCAGCCACGTCAAAGGCGAAAGTGTAGCAAACAAATGATCGCGCGGCCGCAAGGCGGGTGAAATGTTGCAGTGAAAAGCACAGGGGTTAACTCGATGGACGCAGAGTGTCGAAGGAAAACGTCGGCCCGGCCCGCAATTAGAGAGTTATCAGAGCGGAACATTGGTTAAACGCTGCTTTCCATCGAACGTTGCGCCCGCGACACTCCATCCAGGGAAAATTGTAATCACTGTCGATTTCATACGGCCGGCCGCGGTCGTTGCGTTCGAAACTGAGGGCAAATAGTACCCCGCGCCGCGGCGGCCGTCATTAGAGTATGTTTATTAAATAACCATATGTTTAGCCATTAGTTAGACGTCAACAGTTTACATTTAGCGGGGCAACAAACTAATCTATCGCAGCGGCGGACGTTTGTTTGGTAAATATAATTTTGGGTAACTGCGTAAAGGATAGTGTAAACGTATAACCAAAGAGGCGGGCATGGGTCGCAAGGCGGGCGCGGCCGACGGCGGCTGTGTGCCCCGTACTTAGCATGCAGGGTGTCACACGATGTGCCCTCCACCTCATGTCTCCATTGTTACAACTGACGTATGATTTTGTAAGCATACTCTTCAAGATGAGTGTTTAAACACGACTTCAATCGAACTATATATTTAAGACTAGCCTCAGTTGGTAATGGTGACATGCATCCCTATTGTAGGGATCTACTTAGGACCACCACACCCATAGGTCAGCTTGTGGGTTGTTGAGTTATGATCTGCCACAGATTGCGACACAACGATGCTTGGAGCGAAATAATACATCATGATATGCCGTCGCATAAATCTATATGCAAACTTGGAAAGCATCATACTCAACTGCACCATGATAATAATCGTTGTTGACCTATCGAAACAATATCAATAATAACAGCTTTGCAGTAATAAAGCCTTGTTCATTGTAATTCAGTCCGGTAGCTGTACGTCTAACCGTTTCAGTTTTATTGCACACGGTGTAGGCGTTGACACATCCATGAATGCACGAGTTTAATGTACCGCTTACGACGACAGAAACGACCGGCGTAGATCAATAAAAAACACATAGGTTTGTCAATCTACTCACGATTGTATGAGAATAGTAACATAGGGCTTATGGGAACAGCAAGAGGTGTGTACATCATACAGGTCCATGCAGAACATGTTTATTAAAGTGAGGTCGTGAGCAATCAACTCGTGTTGGTAAACGATGACATAAGCTTTCCAAATTACAGTCGTAAAGTATTGAGAGAACAAACATTAGCAGACTATTCAGTGGATGGGCCGCGAGCGCAAGCGACAGAGGGCAACGACACAGCGTCTAATGAAAACAAATGTGCCTTCAGCGCGAGAAGGTGGCGAATACAGATGCACAATAGGGATCGTTCACATAACGAGGAATTGATTAAACCAACACGTGTATGGTAATTATTCCGACTTCCAAATGTTTTCATATTTTCTCCGAGTCGAGTGTTGAATGATAAATGACGCGGGACAGTATAGCTCTCCTTGTGGAATATTGCTTCAAGTATTGTAACGTTATTTCACATGTTACTAGTATTTATGCCTGTCTTAAAAACGCTAAGGAACCTAACCTACCCATACTTGTCAATCGGTATCAGCTTTAGTTGCGGAGGGAAATGACGACACAAAAACCTTCATATAATTACGGCAGCATTGTTCTCAGTGAAAAACTTTAAAATGAAATTCACGGCACGGTGACTGACCTTTTTAAACGACATACACAAAAAGGCGTTGTGTATTTACATTGGCAATCAGAGGAAATTTACACCTTTACGGATTGCTTGTTGTTATATGGTCGAGGTCTGGCTATAAATAATCGCTTTCAGTAACGCTACAGGACGAGGGCAACGACTTCGCTCGGATAACAAAGCATCAGAATTCAGGTTATGAGTTTTCAGCAGATTCAAAACGGTACATATCCGACTAAAAGAGTTCAGATTTTACAATTCAAATGAATGCGTACGTCACAAAGACAAAGCTGGGTCATCTGGTAACTACCTAGAATGATGAATAGTTCTTGAACAATCGATTCCGCCAAAATGTGTGAAAGAAAGCATATACTGTGCAAAGATAGTGAATAGTAAATTCTTATCATACATAATCGATCTCACGAAATTATACTCGTAGTAGAAAACGTAAAATTTATATGTTTACTATTAAGTCTATATATTGTACCAGATTCATATTATCAAAACACTGGCGTTCAAGCTGGCTACAATGTCTCGTCTCCTTTCATTTGACGGTGAAATGTATATGTTATTCAACGTTTCGCACAATAGATATTTTATTAGCATTGAATGCGGGATCAACCTTTACAAAACGTCAAGCGTTCGTTGCGTAACATTTTAAATATTATCTAATGCGACATCATTGTCTGCAACATTGTTTCTTTTCAGGTTTAAATCGGGTTAAGAGAGACCAGTAAGTTTCGAAAGTAAGAGTATTATGGCTTATTTTACAACAACAACTATAGAACTGGAACCACTACTTGCAAATAAATGTATCATGATTTATTTGAAATGAGGAATCTAACATTTATTTCGAGTATGAATCAATCAATACAAATCCTTCAAATCGAACATGACGATGAAAATGAAGGGCACAAAGTAACAAATACAAAAGAGTAGAAGAAATGGTTAACACAAGATAGACACAGAGTGATAATGTTAAACATTAACGAAGTGTAATGCAGAAGGCAGTGCACGATGTAAGCATAATATAGAAGAAGAAAAATAAAATACCAGATTGGTCGACATACTTGATTCTCACTCAACACCGAGGGAGGGATGGCTGAGTAGTCAATTGAAGTCATAAATATAATGGTGGTAATTTTATTGCCTTTTCGCAATGTTGCGTGTCTCCAACATGTATATCAGATGATTGACGACTGTTTTTATGAAGGCGCTGCTGCGCTAGCGACAATTGGATCGGGCCGGGCGACGACGTCACACGATCACAAGAGGATCGCTTAATTGTCCGTTAATTGGTTCTAATCAAATGCGTTCTATATTTAAATGAACTTTTAACGATTTAACAACACTTGCTTGATGATGTGTCGTTTTGATGATTCGGTGCTTGGCTACTATAATTTATTCTTAGAGTTTTCTTTTTTAATCTTTAGAGCTGTATCCAAGAACATTGGTACCAGTGAAATGTAATCAAGGGAAACTTCATCAAAATACGAATGTTTTGGTAATAGATAAGATCGTCTAACATCACTGCTAATTTCTTCCTTAGCATTATTACATTTATCATTGTCTTCTGTCTCTTCAGTAGTCTACAGTATTAACCAGAACATGAGTATAGCTATACAAGTCCTGGCTATATCAAGAAGTAACGGTGCTTGGGTCACTAATCGAAATTGGTCCATTTCTCTGGAGGAGTCAGAGGGACTCGTCGATTGCTGCGATCACGCTTATTGGATGATTGCGCGAAAATACCGAGCGTCCATACACTCGGCCCCTCCTCACGAGGTCTCATAACTAACTCTATAACGTCTATAAATACTGGCTTGTGTATTCTTTTGATGGTTTGTTTTGGTACCGGAACTGATGTAATTTCGTTGCGTTCTATCAAGATCTGTATTTGGTGCGAGATTGAAAAATCAATCAATAATTTACCGATGTATTGCTTCATCATACCTCAACGTGCTTAAAGTTATTTATATTTGTCTATATGGCATAGATATTTTTTATACATAAAAGGTTACCTTTTCAGTTACAAATTGATTTAAAATTTATTGCAATTTACAGCGATATATATATAAAAGCTGAGCATATTATTGGTTTATATTATATCTATATTTGACTAATTTACTAAAACGGAAGAATTTGTACGTATGAAGGTAAACGTAGATCGAATCAAGAATGTACTTCATGCAAGCAATGTATTTGATCTAAGGAAGAATCGGAAAAATTAAAATTTACGTAATATCATACTGACGATCTCAAGCGACTTGTATTTATTACTGAGGTGATTTGATTTGAAAAATCAATAATAATAAGAGTAGAACGAGGAAAAGTCATTATGTTCTAACTAAACCAATGATGGCAATGTGACCGACTGCAACCGGTCACGACTTATTTGCTTTACTAATTATGTACATATTCATACAAGTTGAGTACATACATGTCACTTAGATCATCGGGTAAAAAATAATCAAGAAAAAACTTGCCTTCTAATATGTTGAACAAAGATTATCATTTACGAAAAAAACTGTGGACAACATGTAAATGAACGTTTGGACAAATGTGTAGATGTGTAGACTTTCCTTGGAACCATATTTAATCATCGATTATGAATAAGAATAATCCTAAAATCAATCATATTAGCCACCATCGGTTGACTGACGATTATAGCAAAATACGAGGCAACAGCTGCCCGCGTAAAAGTATCAAGGACAGCGCATCCAGCTACTGATTTGGCAATTTTCTCATAAAAATTGATCTAGCACTTAAAGCCTTGGACAATTAAGTTCTAATTACATAACGGCTACGTTAACTTGCTCCGCTGGCGTGTGTACATTCTCCTTATAAGTCACTCATAGGAAGACGTAGACCTATTCTAGCAAATCAGTTTCATTGCTCAGACATGAGCTTCTTCTATAGACAGGCAGACCGATGAGTCATTTCTTCTTATCACCTTTTTTCTATCATGATCATCTAAATGACGATCAGGACGTTGGAAACTAAGCCATATGTACTTCCACTGATAAACAGAAGCGTGTTCGCCCAGACGCCGCAATTCTTTGATGCTTTGACAGCTTAACTGAACATAATAGTGCTATTATTTAATTGTTAAGTAAAAATATTCCTAAAAATTGATATTATTGTGGTGATTATAATTACCAAAGGATTCGGTACTAAGGTACAATAATAGTGGTACATTTTATATCAGTGATAGGAGTAAGATATTGGGCCCTGTGGGTCGTTTATTAAATTGCAAATATATTACATAAAACTAGACCTATCTAGGCTTTGTTTCAAGCAGACTGGCCTGATTCACGTAAAGGCCGAGCGTGTTCAGCTACGAGTATTGGCAGTTTATGAGCTAACGAACGATACTCGAGGTGACGCACAGTGCTACATGTTGAACTCATTTGACTTTATTATTATGTAAATACCTACACTTATTTATCTAGCGAGTAACATATGGTTGTCATATTTCTGCATGAATAGATTTGTAACATTGTGTATAACAATATAGTTTAATCGTCTATTTTGACAGATATCTGTTAATGAACAAATGGCCGCTGGAGCAGAAAGGCTCTCGTGGAGATTGGACACTTTGGACCGGTAGACGGAAGGTGCTCCTCAAGGGAACTCCTAAACTGACCATGACAACCCCGTCGTGATTGTGCTCGTTTGATTTGTCTTGATGGGTAATTTTAATCAGAACCCATGGCAGGGCAATAATAAAGAACCGCAAAATGTTTTCATTATCAATTGAATTTTTGTGAAATTATTTATTTTTCTGCAGAACGCTATTCTAAAAATGGCAATGGATTGCAACACAAAATGGAAGCAAATAAATATTTGTAATAAAACTTATACAACTTGAATTTCATTTTAAAGAACGCTGAACCTACTTATTGCCAAGAAGAAACGACAGTAATAATGCCAGCTGTCGCATCTTAAAAACCCAACCATAACGAGGTGCACCATAAAACAAGTGTCAACGTTTCAGAATAGAATCATAACGACAATAATAGCCGGAGCTATCGTACATTACAAGCGGCTCTCCCGCATAGTTGTCCGACATGAGAGCATTGCTCGCCCCGCAACGAACCAGCCCGTGGAGCATCTGCGCAGGAGTATATACAATTAATGGCTTTTTCATTTATTACATAAAAAATCTACGTAACTAGTATAACCTTATGTCATTCGTGTCGCAAAAGGAGACTGAGGAAAAATTACAGGAGATAAATTGTACCGAAATCACTGTTGAATGACATAACTACTAGGATATGTTAGTGGATTTTCCAATTTAAACGAAGGAATTTTCTTGCCTTAGATTTACTACACAGATTTAATACATTTATTTACCTATATTAAACAATATAGTGTAATAACAATTACAGCACTAAATCATCAATTAAGAACACAAACACGTCATTTTTCTAAACAAGACTGCATGACATCAAAAGTTTAGAATTTGCAAAAAGTATCTAAATTATTCTGAATACGTTAAGGAAAGAAAATTACTTACTCTATAAGTGTTACAAACATAATTTTAAAAACAGTATAAACTTAATATAGTAGAAAAGCTTAGCTAAATATAGTAGAAAAAGGAAATGCTCTTTGCGTTGGTCTTTACGTTCTAGTGTCGCAGTTCTGGTTGAGTCACCGGGCCGGGTGACTAAATATGAACCGTATCTCTTATTGTGATGATAAGTAAATACTGAAACCAACAGCAACAAAAATATAATGTTTTCTTACATTGTGTTTATACTTTTAAGCGTTCGCGAAGTCTTTTGAGTGCTTAGATTTGCGGGAAGTGACTGATGTTCTATCCCCTAATTTTACGCACTTACGGGTGAAATGTTTTCATCAAACTTATTTCCTTATGAAAAGCCCATTGAATAGACGATCATCAGATCGGTTCACAGTGATGTAACATGTGGGTCGAAGTGAAATAGGTTGAATAGTGAAATTTATTTTAGAGGTAAGATCATATCATATGATTTGGTAGAACACATCTTAACTAAAGCAACAGAAGTAAAAAGTTAGCCGTAGTTATACCAGAAAACGAAACTTTAATAACAAAATTTAATAATTCCGATTATTTTTGTAGCAGAAGAAAAGCCAGCAAACAAAATGACAACGATATACACAAGTAACAGTCATGTGAGCCAAAGGACAACATACAGAAGCTATCTCAGAACATATGTACTCAAAGCGTTTATTGTCAAGTTATATGGTAAATATTACATCGTCCGACTGTTAGATGAGTAAGACCGGACGCGAGTTTCGCGGCTCGCATGCAGATGGGCACCATGAGTTGACTTACGAGAACTGTAGACATGCTATGTAGCATATTCATAAACTAGCCACGAAAAGAACTTGTTTGTCATAATCGGCAAAAACACATTGGAATACTGTAAGAAATGGATGGACCTTCAGTGTGACGGGCTAAATTGCCGAATTTTTTTCAAGAGTCAGAAAAATTTTGATAATGCAGAAGATATTTAATATTACAATAGCAGATAAGTTTTAGTTGTACATTTGCTGTGTTCACTGACCAAATAACCACGTTATAGTAAGTGTAAGTGTGGTAAGGATTTCATCAATTATGTGCACTAATATTACTTTTGTTTGGTAAATTTCTACATTCGTCTTAGTCGGATTAATCGCGATATATCAGCAAAGTAACTGCCACCAGTCACCTACTTTCCACGTGCCAGACATACTGTGTGCCACATATCCATAGTCCTACGCATCCACGTCGTCCCGTGCTCGCAATGCGAGAACACCCGACTCCAGCATGCCATCACATGTCCCCTACTTTATTTACAATATCAGCGACAATGGCTATGTACGATCAAATTAACATAGCGATAAAGGAAATCACGTAGATCGCAGTGTTTCGAGAACCGTGAGGTCATCCTCTCATTTTCCGATCGAGCGATTCCGTGATTTTAGTCGTGAAGAAATTGCCCGGTTGAGTTCGTTGACGTTATGCAAATGGCTGTATTGTTTTGTTTAGCACGTATAGAGCGAGGCGATGACTGATGTTGACGGTGACGTGAATAGAAAATACAGTTAAATGTTCAATGGAAGCATACGTGCAGTCGATGGCAGAATTTTCAAAAAACCTTTGTCAAGCCTTGGATTAATGATAATTTATTTTTAGGCATTTATATTGTAAAGTCTGATGGCTTCGATAGTGTTGCCAGTACTTAAAGGAAATCAAAGCAGGTATATTATATCGAGGCATCTCTGTGAGGTGCAGGACACTCCGCCATGTCTGTGGTCCTGTGATCTCATACTTTGACGATTAAATCATTTTTGCTGTCTAAAATAAATGATATGTCTATTTCCACCTACACCAACTCGAACTTGACCTGGAGTAGGCTCTCCAAGATCAGCATCGTATTTATTGTGCACAACTATTATGTAAACCCGTCGGTCGGTCATGTCGGCCGGCACGGGCGGCGGACCCGACTCGACCGTAAAGCGAATGTCAACAAAGGGCCGAGCGAGCTGTTTACCCCTCGGCCGCTCAAAGCGGAGGAAGCACGTCCCCCGTCCGGGGCCGCTTTTAGCACCTCCTTATTTATAGATGCAGCTACATAAAGCTGCCCCGAGACCGCTTTGCAGAACCGTACGTGTAAAGAATCGCGGTTTGATTTGGTTTGGTTTTTTATAGACCCGTTCCTCGCCATGCAGAGTCGCTAAACAAGCTATGGTTTTTTGGAACCAGCGAGAAAATTGGTCGGTTGTATTGTGTCGGCAACACAGAGACCACTTCGTTTAATTTTTTCCATAAACCTAAATCACACGACATAAATATCAACTGAGGACAAAAGCACTCGATGATGTGGAACCGGACTTTAATTATTGACATACGTAAAAATTCCCGCGGCTTTGCAATTTAAATTTCGAATCAGGTATTTCTTAGTCCCAGCCCAAGACAACATTTGTAATTAGATCTTGCGTGACATTCCAATGCAACGACATGTACTGCATAACAACAGCAGGTTCTCTCAGGGGTCCGATGTCTAAAAGTTCAATCCATCGTCAGTAAAACTAGTCCCAACATTTCCGAGCTTATCATCACGCACAAAGACAGTTATGAGTTGGTCGTGACGACAGCCGCTCGTGGTCATTAGTGCCACCGGCCATGCCCTTACGTCAGCGGAGCTATCTGGTTGCAACAATTCCTTTGTCCGGGCGAATTTTATTGTTGCGTCACGCCTGCCGGGCTACACTTTCCCTCATGTGACTCATATCTTGATGATAGATAAATGTGGAAAACTCTTCTGTTACAATAACGCGTTTTGGGACTATTGTGTTTATGTGATTTATGCGTGTAATTGTGAGATGAAAGCTGTCTATTCAGTTTTTAATAGTAGGCGTAGTGTTAACCTATTACGACTATCAACGACTTTTGCGAATTCATGCCCTTTGAAAATTTCTTCGAGAACTCGCCAGGCGTAATAGAATCAAACGTCAATGGTGCTTAACTTTGTCGCGATATTTACTTTGGTAGGTATCGTAAAGTGAACAACAGCCTAGCCGTTATAAGACTTGAGAAGGTTATCCTAAGCACACGAAAGTCCAAAGATGGAACGGAGCGAGACTAGTAAAGTCATATTCTATGGGTTCGCATCACCTTTATAAGCACGTAATTGTGGCAGGGAACCAAGCTCACCCATAAGCCTACATGTGATGAAACACGAACTATTTTGTTAGTTGCTGATAAGTAATAATAGTGCACTTAGAAAGTCAACAGTCTATTTAAAAACAAACTGGATCGGTAATCGTTACGAGCGTCAATTCACATTACTAGACAGCCGGGTCTGTTTGGGTCTTATCTACGTACAAACGACGTGAGCCCCTCGGCTTCACCCGCGTCCATAACGCGAACAACGACCACGTTCTTGTCGTATAACTGGTATTCTTTGTGCCCGGGTGTTGACATTGGGTCAGTGTCGATTGCTGTTTGAAATAGGCACATGTATACGGATGGAGCACGCGGCACGTGCTTTGGTTGACGTGATGTGCTGTAAAATGTGGAGGTTGTTGGGTAATTTCTGCGTTATACTAGTAGGTACATACTGTTGATTTCAATTACTCATTTTCGACGATTTGCGCGATACCCAATCGACACGATGATACGGAATTTGCAAATAAAAATCATTGTAATTTTCCGCAGTACGTTTTCTAATGTTATTCGTTTTGGATTTTGGAACACCACTACGTATTGAACTCTCGAGATTTCTTATCGGTTTATCGATCGACTTAAATCTAGAGTTAAATCGATAGTCAACTTACGAAACTCTTTAGTCCACCATCATCAATGTATTCGGGTCTCACCTGAAACATAAGAAAGAATATAATTAGAAATACGTACGGATCGACTGCATAAACAACACAATGCTCTAGAGACGACATAGCAACCACGTTCGCCCGCATGGCTTCACGTTTCTTATCTCTAACAACTCTATGTTATTGTGAAACAATGGCATTCGATAGGATAACGCCGTTGTCATGTGAATGTCCTCAGTTCATCTTTTGTAAATTCGCAATACAACACGCATGGTAAAAGTGATTGACGGCAACTCCATATTCAAATATTTTTCTGTAAAACTATTTTCAAAAAACAAAACAAGTTTCAATTGTATTGTAGGTCTAAATAAACACTGATGATAATTTCTTTTAGGAAATCCGTAGGCTAACTAAAGTTACCGACATACCGACAGGCTATGTTCAACATTGGCTGACATTTCCTAGCTGATGATGTTTGTTGTCATTTTTCGCCACCAAGAAATGGCAACTTATTTTATGTTTCAGGGCTACATTATATGGAGCTAATACGGCTTCAGCGTATCAGCACTGTTTTATATATTGATACAGTTATATATATTCTACCCGCAACACGAGAACGCAACAAAACCCCTATGGAATGCAACAGCGTAAGCCTTCGAACTGCTCACAGCGCAGTTTGAAATATCAAACCCTCACATAACTGAACGCAACACGTTCGCTATGTTCTCCTAAACTGGATCCACAAGTCGATGCCTCTATCTATGTAGCATTGGATAATAACAACCGGTCCCCATTGAAAGCGATAGCACTTCCTATAAGAAAGTAAAATCGTGCGCGAGCGCCGCTACTCTACTGCAGGCGCACCGCTCGGAAAACTATGAACCTGGTGTTACAAATGGATGCAATTACGGCGCGGATAGCTTTGATGTACAGTTTCTAATGTTGATTTATATTTGCGATGACGTGGAAAACCTAAGATCGAAAGCCATTCGTTTCCGGTGAATTAGAGACAGTTAAGTGCATAATTTTCACACGATGTGCTGTGATGTCGTGTACGTTTGTCGCTAATCGTGAGGAAGTTGTTGAAGAGGTTTAATTTAACTGTACTTTCGATATATGGATAAACTTCTGTGTTTAGTTTTAAAACAAAATCTGCAACTTTAATCAAATATTTGTAGCGACGAAATTTTTTTTAAGTTAGATGTGTTTTGCTCATTAGTCTTTTCCTGGAGTGTGTAAGAGTCATACTAGATTCGTGTGGAATTATCACAAAATACAAAGTAGTATCTAAAAGCCCGTAGCAAATGTCTATATTTATAGCAAAACCACGAGCGTATGAAAGACTGACGAGCTAAAATTTGTAAACACGACCATAAAGGCAATAAGCGTAGGTTTAATTGCGCATACGCCGCATTGCAATTAGCTATATTAAGGTAATAGGAAAACAAATCATAAATCAATAGTGTTTTGACACTGACAGTGATTACAGCAACGGTGTTAAAATGGAATAACAATAAATAAAGATCATCAGCATAATGAAACAGCAATGCAATTGATTGTTTCGGTAATGTAAAGTCTTAAGTCAGGAAATATATGTATTTTTTTTGCAATAAAAAAATGAACTGGTTATTAAACATGTGCAACTTTGGAAATTTTTATCTCTGTATCTTATGTGGTGTCCCACTGGGCTGTGACGTGTGATGTTATGACGTCATGGAGTAATCCATGTATGTCGATCAATAAAAATTAATAGCAATCGTGTCAAATCGTTGTATTGCCAATGTGATCGTTACTGGCAGGTGTTGCATCACGGTTTCGCAGCCCTCATCACGATTTGGTGTCGTTTCTTCATTCGCATCTAAGGCACCTACTTATCTACGCTTCTTTAAGTATACTATTTAACACAGTTCATTTAAATAATCATCAGATAATTTATTTGATAAACTTCTTATTTACGAGTTTATAATCAATGCGTTGTAGTTACAATATCATCAAAGTGAATCTTCTAACTGTGTATTTACGATGGAATAATCGTATTAATAACTACTTTATATGGCAACAAAAAGGTAAAATATCACCAGTAGAAGATCAGGATGTTAAATGTTACCGATATACACATTTCAACAAAATCAATTCAAATACAAAAGCCAAAAACACTACAAATATTTCATTACAGCTAAATTAGTTCTAAATAAATATTTCTCTTGTTTAGTCACTCAATTAGTCATAGTGTCTCAGCGCTAAGATGATCTAAATGAATTTGAACAGACTAATATACTTCTTACCGTGAGGTCTTTGTAAAGTCGGCTAAGGGATAATTCTATCACATGGGCAGTAGTCGACCTATCTCTAATTCACCCAACGTTTTGATTACAACTTTTACGACAACGTATGTCAAGGAAAGGAATGGAATAAAATTGTAACTAATAATGATGACAAAGAGCGGTAAAAAGACGCAAGAAGCACATTACTGTTTCTTTAACACTATCTGTGGAATCATAACTTTTGGGAGAGGTCACATGTTGAGCACAGGACATGAGCGATAGTACAATAGATAGCTGGTAGTAAAAAGTTCAATCTCGCAAAATCATAGAGGAAAATAATAAGGCATCGTCAGGATAAAAGCTGCAACAGACTCGGGACTAGTCCGATGGATGTTGAGAGCCACTAAAGCGCAGGGCGTTGACAATAAGAACAACCATTTACTCGGTAGTTACAAGTCCTCGTATTAGGCCCTAGTTACGTGTCGACCTTCACACGCGCGATATAAACGCGATAATGCCCACATTTTCCGGCGCCGCCCCCGCCCGCCCGGCCGCTACAAGTGAGCCGCGTCCACTCCAAACAATTAACCTGCACGTGGAAATTACTGACAACAATATGGGCATTACTGTTGTGACCATATGTTTATGGTGAGGCGGGACATATTCGATCGCTAAAGTCATAATTAATGTTCACTCGTGTACGAAATATGTATCCACTTTTGAACCATGTCACATTCAGTCTAGCTTATTTCTATGCGGTGTGTTGAAGGAAATGTCAATTAAACATGAATACGAGATGGTTCAATATTGGATACATATATTTGTACTCGAGTGCTCAAATCATCATCAGCCGGGAAACGTTAACGTTGTAGAAAATCAGAGGACGAATAAGAGGTATGTTATTATTGTGTATACATGAACTGGATTATTAATTTCTTTTTATCATTTTCTGTGCTCATCTAATTACAAGATAACATGACGTTTATTAGTCTGCCGGAAGGATTTGCCATAACGACCGCTTTTGGCATTTTGTAGTGGTCTATATGACATCCATAGTATGATCGGATCTTAGCGGACATAAACAAACATTTAATGATTTTAACCGTTTTCCATCAACCTTTACAACAGGATCTTGGGACTATATTCAGCGATGCGGCGATCGTTGACAAGTCTTCTGGATCGTCTATGAATCTGCGAGATTGTCTCTCCTTCGCCAGCAACTATGACCACCTTGTGCGTTACGCCACCGGCCGTCATCACCGTCACAAGACGTGCGGTGTCACGACCCGCGGCCCCACGCCCCCCGTAATGAGAGGAGATCAAACCCAACCGGGTGATCCCTAATTGAACCCGGCAGCGCGCGAAGGTCTTGCGCAGATCACGAACTTTACGCACCAACCTTACTGACCATAAGTGGCGCTAAGAGGCTTGCATTCACTTTGAACGATGTAACAAACATTTTGATTTTTTTAAAAGTACGATGGGTTTGCACTAGGCCGTTATCTCACCGGATCGTAAGTAACAATAAGGCTGTTGGTTGGTGAGCGTGCTTACCCACAAGCCTCAATCTTATTAAGCGCTGGGTCTGCTCTGCTACCTCTTATACCGAGATTCGGCTACTTCTTTATGCCATTCATAATGCTATCGTATATTATGTAAACAGTAGGGTTACTAAAACTGACACTTCAAACAAACGACGTGATATCGGTTCCTATTCCTACTTTTCCTACATATCGAACGGATGACATTTGTCTACACGCGCATGTGTGAGCTAATCGCGCGCGCCATATTACCGATCATTGAGCGGGTCACTTTCTGGCGTAGTACTATATTAATTCTGTGTTTACGGTAATATGTGCCAATGCTGCATTAACTTGATAGAACACGCTTCTACCTACCTTATCGAGTGAGATAAAGATAAAATATAACCCCATTATGTATTCAAAAAATTGGGGTATTACAAATACCTATTTGAAATCAGTTACAAGGAGTATTATTTTAGAGGTCCAAGAGCTTACTGGTTGCCTCTGCCAGCAGAGTTCAAAGCTACGGTTCAAATCTAGGACGAGTCTACAAGTCTCTAGTCTACGAGTCTGCGTTGACTTTTGAGGTTATCCCATGGGAAGCACTAGTTCAATCGGTTGTTTCAACTATCCCTATATAAATAAATCAAACAAACTCACTTTTGCAGAGACATTTAAATATTCGTATGGATTTCGATATTTTAAATGCTTACAATGAATTACGAAGTACTAAGTCAGAATGATAATGTGATAACTTATGTTTGGGATTAAAAACACGTTCAGGACATTAGGGTATTACTATCACCAATTAGTAGGATTATATAAATCGTAGGGGATTACCACGATCTTTAATTACTAAAACAACGACGTCTCCACATGGAAAATACACATTCTTTCAGATAATTCCTTCGCGGGCACATACCTATAAGGTTTATAACTGTGACATAAATAGCTGTCAAATCAGTAGCTAGATAGAAATGGTTGTTTATCGTATTACACATTCACAGTATCGCGAAAACAAAATCAACAATATTAATATAAATGTATATTCATAGTTCAGACGACAGAAGAGCTTCATTTTTTTAACTAGAGAGTTTTATCAAAAAGATTATGTCACTCTATTGGTCGACAAGATACTTAAACCTACAAAATACACAAATAATAATTACACGCTAAACTTAATTTACTGTAGGTCGCCAGTTTAGGCGATACCTCACAGCAGCACAAAAGTCACAATAAATATGATACACGTATATGTGACGTGGGGGATGCAACAGTCACAATAAATATGATACACGTATAAATGACGTGGGGGATGCAACAGTCACAATAAATATGATACACGTATATATTACGTGAGGGGATGCAATAGTCACAATAAATATGATACACGTATATATGACGTGGGGGGATGCAATAGTCACAATAAATATTTATTTACTGTACGGTTGTTAGTTCAACGAATACGTGTTCGCATCCACTGAATAGGTTTTTAACATAATGCTCATTTTGTTACTAGGGCGTAAATACATTACAAACCATCAATCTATATGTATACATTCAACACACAAGACGTTGTGTTTAAATACACTACCCTGCTCGTTAGCAGCAGTCGGTTAATAAGTAACAAAACATGTTTAACAAGGAAGCAAACGTATACAATTATATCATCATCTATGTATAAATGAATGCACGAAGCAGGCGCCTCGGTTTCGCGATCAAACCACTCGATCAACCAAGCAATCGGGGCCACTTGTACTAATGAAACACTTCAATTGAATTGGGGACATTAATTCAGACTGGTCGCTCGCGGCTGTTTACACTCGATGCCGGCGTTAAATTGTACCAAATAGTCTTTGTCGCGTGGCACGTGAAATAATGTTATTTTTCACACATTTATTATACTTTTTTCCCAGCTCTATATAATTCCCAGTTCAAATTCTGTGCAGCCAGGATCAAAGGGAGGTGCGTATCAGAAGTAATGGCCTCGGCTCTACTATCTTTGTCTCAGGACCAGAAAATTTAAAGATACCGGACAGAAAAGAAAAATTTGAGACTAATAAAGCAATTACACCAACAACACTTTTGTGAAAAAATATTATGGAGACAGCTAATAAACAACTATATCTTTATAGGATTCCATGCCGTCCGATTTCAAATGCATAGAGGTCAAAAATTACAAATCTAAGTACATATTTATTTTTAATATAAATAAGAAAAATATTCCGTCAGTGGTTTTTCTAATTGTAAACCCAACCTTAAATGTGGTCGGAGCAGGAAAATTACGATGGATAACAATGTGCAAGTAAAGGGTGCATGGCCGCTTTTAATTGAACCGCACACATCGTCAAATTACGTTTTGTTACAAGAACAATGACAAATTTACACAATATTAAATTATTTGTAAAAAAGGAGAAAACAACAATAGTATGGCTTTTATAATTCTTTCTTCTTCGTGGTTTTTCAAGTTTCCCCATTGATTTGTAATCATTAATAGAATCCAATACAGCCGTTTAAATTATGTATTCAAAAATAATTTAAACTCGTATACATATATTTATGGACGCCATCTAATTCAACAAAGAGACAAGCGTTTTCGAGTACACATCAAACATTGAACAATGACATAACCTAGCAACTAATTTGTAAGTCAATCATGGCATTTATATGTCAGAGGAATAGTAGGAAGTTATAGACAAAGAGACGCAGAACGAGGTCGTGTAGCAACAAAAAACATGGTTGGTTTTGATTACACATTTATGTGTAACAGAGCTGCTCGCTAATTAAGGTCGTACACTGAATTTGTGTTAACAATTACGGATTGAATCGAAAAATGTTCGGTAAATTAAATTATGGTTATAGCATTTTAGCAGCAGCATTATAGCAGGTGGGAAGTAAAGGTAATCGAGTGGCAACCACATAGTCCCCCTACTAGTCGACGACGACCTGGTTAAGGTCGCGGGGAATCGTTGGATTCAGGTGGCTCGGGACCGGTGGATGTGGCGTACCATGAAGGAGACCTATCTCCAGCAGTGGACGTTTTCCTGACTGGTGATGATAGCATTTTAACCCACCCAAGAGTGTGTCAGTGATGACAGGGTTTATACTCGTACAATACGATTTTACGAAATGATCCCAAGGGAACTACTTTCTTGATCGGGAAAAAAGTAGCAAATGTCGTTATCCGGGCTTTCAACCTATCCCTGTATAACAAATCAAGTCATTCTGACTCTCCGTTTAGATGTAAAGAAAGGACAAAGAAACAAACTAAATTTCACACTTCGTATTATATAATTTTATAGGACTACCCGCGCGGCTTCGTCTGAGTGGACTTCATAAATTACCCCAAGGAAAACATGCAATGTACCGGTGTAAAAGTATTTATTCCCTTCTGTATGCTACAGGTTATGGCAAGTTTCATCATAGTTGTTTGATTGATTGTGCCGCCAGTATTTTCGCATATTTAGTGAGGTGTGATGTTAAATTTTGTTACCCAGTAACTGTTAAGCAATTGGATACATTTCTATCAAAATTATTTGTGGGGTTTCATGTTTATGATTGAATAATTCGCTTATTGTATCGAGTACATTCGTCCAGTATGTTCTAGCTAGGTATATGAACAGTATCATCATTGACCACCAACCCTATGGAGTTGTGGTAAGGGTTGGTATTGTATGAATATATAAATCAAGCACCGAACAGCAGTGTTAATAGCACTGTTGTGATCCGGTATGAAAGGTAGCAAAGCCAGCGCCTCATTAGGTTGAGGCTTCTGGGTGCGCACGCTTACCATCCATCGGCCTTATCGTCGCCATTAGGTGAGATGAAGGCCAAGTCCAAAACCCATCATACATCTACATTTAAAAATTTATTTAACTTTTGTAAACAGACAGAAAAACAACATTTATACGCTAAAGTTTAATATTTTCGAGTTATCTTTGTGTTGACTCAGTACCGGTTATCCTAATTTATTAGTATGCGGACCTAAAAGATGCAAATCATTTACAGAAATGGTCTATTCGAAATTAAACAGTCACTAGTTTGGATATATATAATTAACGCTAAATCCTAACCTACGATACAAGTTCTATAATTAATGCAATGTTTCAATAATTTAATCCGAGATGGAATAATTTTGTACCTATAATTTAGTATCGGATTATTACAATACACAAACAAGTTCACCTTGTGCGTTATTATTATTTTAAATTATAACCTGGTTCTTGGACATTAATCGCTAAAGAATACGCGCAGGCTAGTACAATAGAACAGAATCAGTAAAAAGCGCCCTATACGGGCAATTTGATCGGCCAATGTCGTGTGTGGTTGGACAGTGGAAGCACAGCAGAGATTGGCACGAAATTTATCTTCTTTTTAACCAACTTCAAAAAATGTGGAAGTTCTCAATTCGACTGTATGTTTTTTATGTATGTTACGCGATAACTCCGTCAATTGTGAACCGATTTTGATGGTTTTTTTTGTAGAGAACACTTCAGAGATGGTCCCATACAAATTTTGAGAAAATCAACAAAAACCAAATGTCTAAGGCATTTGAAGTCGTTTTTTACTTCTTTTTGAGCGCATTCATTATTATCGAATATAGGAATGGTCTGTACAAAACTACAAAACGCTTCCTTGATTGATGCCTAGTGCAAAATCGTCTGGTAAGTCAGCCGCTTGAAATTTGGAACATCGATTCAGTATTTAGACAAGACCCAAAGCCATGCCACCACATGCTATTCTAAACACCGACCCATACGACGCACTATCGGCAAGCATATAAGTATTATTAGAGCCTGCCCCTTACATTCTGTATGATTAAGCTATAAAGCGATTACGGTAACGATTCTATCACACTATAGTAGAACACGTTCGACAAATTGTGGTATTAGTGGAGACCAATAGGAATTGAGCAATTTCAAATATAATCGGAATCGTTAATGAATAATGACGGAGCCTGTTTGAGATGCGCACGCAACCTTCACCTGTCGCCCTCATGCTAGAGATGATTTAAGGTTGCTATGCGCCGAGTGTTTGACAGCGTCGCATCATTGGCCCACAAAACTCCCGGTTAAGAAAATGTTTTTAAATTCACAATAATTGTTTGTTTACAATAGTTGTTGCTTCAGTTGGAAAGTGTGCTCACCAATAATCCTTAAGTTAATTAGACGCTGTCTGTGTTATCTTTCATTGCCGGAACAACAACAATCAAGAATCTAAAGAAATGAAAACATTCCCTTTCGATGTGTGATCTATTTATTTTATTTACACTATGGTTTACAAACTTGTGTAAGTGCGGCAATAAGTTCACACATTCGAAATAACGTATTAGGTTTACGAAATGTAATAAAATCACAATACGAACAAGCAAATCAAAATATGAACTACTAAATGTTGGCCAATATTAATTTGATTGAAATTAACATAAAACTAAATTATGCATAGTTGAATAATAAGTAGCATTAACCTAAAACTGTATTCATTATCAATTCAACAGATAAAATGTTTTATTAGCATAAAATGGATCCAACAGAAAACCCGTGTGTTTTCAGATCAATTGTAACGAAAAATATAGGCATCAAATTGGTTGCCACCCATCATGTCTACAAGTCTTTAGCAGAGCGGTTATTTATGCGATGACCACAAAAACTAAGCGAGCAACCAGTGAGGCACTCAAGCAACATGGAAATCTCCGAGACGCGCGCGACCTTGACGCTACAAAGAGAGTTCGCCGGCCAAATATTAATTAATTATTTATAACGCAACTCGTTTGGTTGGTATTGGTACTGGCTCGCTTGTAGGGTCACCATGTTTTACTAGTCTACTAAGAATAGAGATTCAAAGATGAGTTACGCAAAAAATATATGCATTGGTGACAAGGAAAGCGAGGCCCTTTAATTAAACGTTGACAGATCGTTAGCGGGTTTGGATTACGAAAATATGTGGATTTCTTCAACACAAGTTACAAAAGCGTTGTGAAGTAAAATGCGTGGTTTAAACGATGAAAAACCCTCATTTCTATGTACCTACGAATGAGAAAAAACTAGAACCATAAACCATGTAATCGGACCTCAACCGCGCAGAACTGGTCGAGTACTCGTAGGATATGCGATTCAGGTAGTAACGACACGACTGTTACTTGGCTCTACAAGTAAAATGACACAAGACATATGAGTAAAAGAAGTGTCAGAAAAAAGCCCTGATGCAACATCAGAACACGAGAGATAAAGCGCGGAAAGACTGGACACGAAACGTTTTAGACAGACTACAAATATTAAGACAGAAGGACGTCAAATAAAATGTACATTTAATAAAATATTATTCAAGATATAACTAACTAACGATATAGAATAACGTCTGACAAAAACAGAAATATTTGGTTGAGATATATCGATTAAATTGCATTTAAGTTGACGTCATCTAGCTAATGACACACAAGACAGAACGAGTTTAAAATACAAATCACATACGTGTTCCAATAACAGGCGAGTATACACCTTTTCGTTCTGCAGCAGTAGGGAAAAGTGATGTAGTCCTAGCAATGTCTACCAACACGGGCACAGCACTCGCGTGTCTGAGTTCCAACCTCCGTCGATCCACAATGATCACTAATATTGATTGGACACGACACGTTCTGTGTACTTGTGTCAGTGATGCGTTAATCATCGCCGCTAACGACTGCCGAGGTATGAGTTCTCACGGTTTTTCGGATAAATCCTGAATCATAGCTGATGCTAAGATGTTTTCTTTGTTGCGTGAAAATGTGATTAACAGATAGCTTTTTTACTAGTAGTGCGTAATTGCTGAACTGGTTTTAGTGGCTTTGTAGACTAGTGTTTATTTTTCTCATCTAATGATTTTTTTACGGTTCTGTAGAGTTTACAAGCCTTTTAAGATTGACTAAGTTTGGACCTATCTACGTGAAAGTTTGGAGGTAGCATTGCGAAAAGAGCTCATGGCGGGTACTAAACTAAGTAGTTATACAATATTCTTAGAATATTTAAAAGGACAAAATACAATTTTTACTTTACCAGTTGCTGGATATCTATCTGTGTTTATAGTTCGTAAATAAAATGTAATGTTTGGTGTATAATTTCAATAACGCTGCTGTCTAAAGAATTTCATCAATATTAATGAAATTGTATCCATCGACATCATTATAATTTTATGCCATCACATTGCGTTAGCACAAAATGTCGCCACATTACGGCATACTGTAGCAACTAAGTATCAGCAACTTCGCAACATTATTTGATTCAGAGCTTCTTTGACAATGCTCCGTAGTTAACGGTTGTCAGAATTTATTCTAAACAAGCAAAGTAAGCTTGTCGATGTGACGTCATAGAATCGCCACGTTCATTAAGAAAATAAACGTTGCGTGTTTTGCAAACCGTGCCACCTTACAATTACAAGGCGTACGGTGAATGACAGACGTCGATCGTTAGTTATTGTCCCGGTACGAGCGTAGTAAACACTGGCGATCGGTTGCATTGGCTTATTGTTATGTTTTGTCATACCTATACCTACTTATCCCGTTTCATAATTCAATTACTTAATTGAAATCTCGGGATGTGCAGCAATAACAAACTTAGCTAGAGTTACAAAGAACACAACAACCAAACATACAGACTAAAATTTTGCATACTAATTAAAAATATATTATTAAAAAACCTTCACACGAATATTCACACTTCACACTGTGGACAGAAAAATGTAATGCTCACAACCTCCGCAGTACCAACTAACTCCAGCTTCGCAGGCCTCGGACAGGGTACAGTAAGAAAACAATCTTGTTTGAAGGTGCGAAACTATATAAAAGCCTCCCTAAAGAAATTACAGATTTGGACTCCGTAAATAAATTTAAATCAAAACTAAAACAATACATTGCAGATCAACCTCATATCTAAAAATATTTAGACATAAGTTTGCACAACTTTGTGAATACTCGCTGTAAGATATAGACACTTTAATATAAATTGTGATTCCTCTAGTTTTAAATGAGAAATAAATTGTTTAAACCTAAAAGACCAAGTGTGAAGATCTGTTAATTAATAGACCGTTAGCTGGACAATGGACAATAAACTGCATCAATTAGCCAAAAACCATCAACGTCACGACTGTCCGACCATCACAAACTACGACTATTCCGACTTTGGCACGTTGTCGTGTCTACCCATGATCTTGAATTTCTGTATTTTTTCTCGCGACGGAACGGAGACAGTGTATGCGTTTAGGGTGAGAGGATGTTTGTTTGTTTGTTAGTGTCTTTCTAATTATACTCGTAGCTGTGGATTCATTGAAAAAAGCTCTTTGTAGCTTTAGGATTGCGTCACAATATATTTTAAATTTCTGGTTTTCAGATTATTTCCTATGGTTCTGCTGTAAGACCTTGCATCTTGTCAAATTTCAGGATTCTAGGTCAACGGGAAGCACCCCTATAGTTTTTTTTTTGCATTTTGTATGGAAATAGTCTAAAATACAGCTGTATCTTTTTATTGCGTTGACTATAGGTAGTATGATTTTTTTCCTATTTGCAGAAGAATGCAGACTTGCGTCTTAGATATCAATTTTAACTTGATACATCTACGCGTTCCTGAGAAAAAGGTCTTGACAGACAGACAGACAGACGGACAACAAAGTGATCCTATAAGGATTCCCTTTTTCCTTTTGAGGTACGGAACCCTACAAATACATAAACATGGACGTGGTCATGTCAAGCTGGCACGCAGCCCCGCGGCCGTGTCTGTAGACGACAGCCTACACCCATTTTTTGCGTATTACATGTAATTAACGTGCGCGGGATCTACGGTACGTTTGATGCGGCATGATGCACGCGAGTTGCAGCTCTGACGGCCGTTTCGCAATGTGTTGCGCCTGCGACTGTCACGCGACCACTCGCCCCGCTACACTATCGCAATCACTGGGTCAATTACTGTGAGGCTGCTGCTGTATCAGGGACAACGATTAGCTAGGTGGATTTCGGGATGTTTTTTGGACTTTTAGTTTAGGAGATTTAATATGGCAATAGTATAGACAAAGGTAAGCTTTTAGATGCATGCGTATGTGACAGTTTAGTGAATGTTGTCATTCACTTCATTTTGTACTACTAGATTTCGTCAAAATATCGCCGTCGCACTCTTTCTGGACATAAATATTCAAAATCAATTATTTAGAGCTAAGAAGAGCGAATTACCTAGGTCTTCTCCTGTATAGCTTCTAAACATTTTACAAGCTCTATACTAAATTACGAACAGAATAGAGATGATTGATTTGCAACCAACTAAAATGGGTTGAGGTACTTTATCGCTCCAAGTAAAAGAAATCAAGGAACATAATAATTACCTGATTTAGATTATATCGATTGGTCACAGATTGCAACCGTTGAAAGTTAAAAATAACGAGTATCAAAATCATTACATCGATTTTAATTTATCGAATCGCTTTCGTGCAATTAGAGAGACTTATGAAACGTCGGGTGGCGCGGCGGCCGGCGGCGTTTGCGCAACGGCAGATTGCGATTAGGCGGGAAAGGGCTCGCCGACCGGCCTTCGGATTTCCTTACACTTTCCAACTGATTTACAAGCCATATTTCGATATCATTCTCAACCATAAATAGTTTAGTATTTATGCAATCCTACAGCCAATAAGTTAAAACGGTGTTATTAAAGTAATTGTCCATCTGTTACTGGACTGATCTTGACGAAAATTGGGACGCACATAGCAAGAAAAATGTACGCTACTTGAGACAATTCGTGGAGTCCACGCAGAAGAAGCCGCGTAAACAAAATTAGTTAACTAAAAGATGTGCTGGAACACTAAATTGATATTCGCCACAACAAGACCCGGTCGACCAAAGTTATTGTAAAGTATCCGTACATTGGGTCAAAGTAGTGGGTCCACGGTTAAACCCCCTAGTCTTGCTGCTATGGAAAGTGTGCCACGAATTTCGCACAAATAACACAGAAATCCCTGCTATAGATAATTATCGTGAGACAATGGCAGCAAATCATACTCACCCGGGCTACATGGATAGATAGCTTAATTCTTCAGATATCCCCAACAGAAACATAATGGTCAACTAGAGTAATTTTCATAAGTTTCTCTGTCCCGGAAGCGTGCCGGCGAAGGTCGCGCCAGCAACAAGACGGCCTTGCCGGCGGGTGTGCCACTTTCTCCGTTGCAGTGGCTGTCGAGAGCCCACGTGTATTACGTACTCATAACAATGCTCTGTTCCACAAGCTCTGTTACATCATAGACTAAAGAAAACGCGAGAGACGGTAACGCGACGGCAGGATTGAATTGAATAACTGAATTCAGAACCGACTCAGATCAAGTCTTCCCATTGCGTCATGGCACGTTGAAGGCAACCAAGATTTTTAAAGGCAAAGTGTGATGATGGCAATCCCCACCATGAAAACACCGTTCATTGTTCGTGGTGAGACTCATATTCAGCATTGGACGTTTCCGGCTGACGATATGGTTTATTTAAGACAGGTACAACAAACCGTTGCGTGGGTGTAATTAAAAAGGAGTACACAGAATCATCAAACGATTCACATTTTGACTCGGGTTGAAGATAACTTCGTATCATTGACTGGAAGTATGTCACAGCCACACAATAAATAATAACTTAGGAATCTCAGGATAACAATTGTTTAGCTATAATTTTGTTGTTTTGGTAAATATACAACATGGGTTTCTTCGTTACCATTAACTTCACAAATGTGAATTATTTGCGAGGTCACCATTACGTATATGGCAAGCGTTGTACGCCAATCTTATGACCTAAATTATTTGTAAGCTTGAACAGTAGACTGACGAGCTAATTCTGTGACAAAGGGATCGAGATTTGTATGACAGGATATGCACATAAAAACCGTGTTACAGACTGGTTGCTGGAGGACGGTGCTACTGTCCCCTGTGTCAAGAAGACTCAAATTAATGAGTTGCTGATTAGGCTGAGACTGTGTTTTTACTTTTTAGTTTAGCTGCAGATTTAGGTAACATGCTGGTAGCTACAGGCGGACAGAAAATGTCTTACCACCCCTCACTGGGAATCTAACACGTGACCTCCGGATTGCAAAATATACAGCCACAAGCCTCGGAGGCGGTTATTCCGTTCGTTCTAGCGCCATAACCACACGTCCCCTTGTTTTACTCAACAAATAGACCTTTACGAAAAGAACCCATCTACGTTCTCGCACTAGTCCCCCGGGTTACGGCGACGCGGTCTATGGAGCAGCTGACATAACCACAAGCAAATCACCGCGGTTTCTACTCCGGCTCTGTTATTTGGGGACAATTCGTATTATATTGGCCGTGTCTTCTCATTGTTAATAACAAACAAAGCCTTGGTCGCGCACCGTGATCGCACGTTCACTTCACGTACGGTTAACTGGCGTTTCGTAATGTTTACGCGATCTTTGGAGATTCAGGACGGTTGCAAGCGATCTCGGTTATACAAATATGTAAATGACCATTTAAGATAATCGAAGTGGTTCTCTAATGGCTTTGAAGTGCTTTTTATGCTTTTTTTATGAGAATATAACTACAGTGACCTGATCAGTATCGGTAGCAGTGTCCACTACAGCATCTAAACCTAACCACAAAGTTTTATATATAATAGATTTGCATTTGGCCTTCATCTCACTAATGGTAAGTGACGATAAGGCCGTTAGATGTAAAGCATGCGCACCCAGAAACATCAATCTCATACAAATCTTCATACCAGAACACAAGCTAGCCATGCAGATACAGAAAATGCCCTACCCTACCATCAACTGAACCGAGTACCGACAAATACAACTGGGAATAAAACCCGGGACGGACCACTGGATTGTGTAGCCACTAGGCCACAAAGGCAGTTGAAGTACTTACAATACATTACATGTTTACGTAATACACCAATCAAAAGAAGGTTACGACTAGAGACGGAATGACTTGAAACTTCTTTAAAGGGCTATCAAGATTGGGTCAAGTTTGTCACAACAGCAGCATCTAAAATTATATGTTTCTCGCAAAGATTTCAAAGTAATTGATCGAAGTATTTTTGAAATTAAACATAATAACCATCGCAATCATAGAAACAAGCTGATCATTGACCATGATCGTTCAGTGCCTCGTAAATGAGTACACAATGTAGAATTACAAAACATCTAAACATGCCATTCACCTCGTCCTCAACCCCGATTAAAATATACAATCCGATACTCAATTATGTTACCAAATTAACACGTCCGACGAAACTGTAATAGATCATCTGGTGAGATCAAATAGAAGTAAACGATATACTATAAATATCATTGATATCAGCCAGAAGTCTGCTCCTGAACAAATACTCCTCCATAATATACTTTCACAAGAAGTTTACGACGCCAACAGGAAGGAAATTGATCCTGAAGTCAAAACCACAAAGCATAGGAAAATTCATATTTACCCAGATGATGATACTCTGAGATTTGCTGAAAAGAGAATAGCTATTATGATAGAGGTATCAATATTTGATCCCAATAGCAAGAAATGAATAAAAAATACTCAGGCATCAAACAACGAATTCATACGCGTTTAGAACGAGCAACAAGTCGAATGTAATTTTAAGTTGTATTATAATCAAAACGCATAGTCACTCTTCTTAACAGCATAGCGTAATAGTGTGCGTATCAATGGTGGTAACAGAGTGTTAGACGATGACGAGCAAACAGAATGGTGTCATAATGGGGAAATCGAAGGTTATCGTCGAGTCGCAACCGAGTTTCAGCAAGTGTGGTACTTGGTACGTGAGCCGTCCGCTCGACGCTCAGCGCCGGCCGGCCGGTTGGGCAACGTTTTCACAACTGCAGCGAAATAGTGGATAAACCGCATTGGACACGCAAACTACATGCCCGCCTAGACGCTGCAGCTTGCAGCAGCAGCGACCCAATACTTTAAAATGATACTTCACAGTGGAAAATACAGGCGTAGCGTTGCAAAATGATGGCGACGACGATGATATGATACAAGACCGCAGCTCCTAAACTTGGCCCTCCTGAAAGTATGGTCATCTATTTCAATTTAACCGAAGAACATGAAAAGGGCAACACTTACGGAGCTTTCAAATTTAGAGAATCCGTCAATAAGCTAAATTTTAAAATAAGAACTTAAGACGAATTTCTCATTGTTTCATAGAAGTAAACACGACGTAAGCTGATGGTAAGTGCCTCAAAGACGATCAATCTCGATTGGTCAGAATCGCAAGCTTTAAAAAATAATAAATCAACAATGGAATGTACATTGCATAACCTGGCTATTAGATAAGAAAAATAGCGCAGCGTTGTAAACTGCTAATGCAATCATAAAAATTTCACTTTCTGCGTCCTAGATGCCTGACCTCTAACAAAAATAAAAGTATATTCAACTTACGCATCACGACGAAAGTATACGAAAGTGCAGTTGAATCTTACCTGAAAACAAATTAAGAGCCATATTAGTAAAACTGTCAGTGAAGTAATCAGTATGAGGATGTAAATACACGTATGTCAAGGAAGTTCAATGAGGAAGCGTTGAAAAGGTACGAGAAGATAAAGGCGCCTCAACGAGCGAGAAAAAAATAGTCGGAGGACATTAAAAGGTGGTAAATTGCTTAGTTTTTCTTGGTGCTAGTTAATTTACTCGAGTATAACAATGAAGAATGTAAATTATAGGTAGCGGATTGATTTATAGGCCACAAAGGATAGGAAAAGAATCCGAAATAGTTAAATAGGATTAGGCGTTAAATAGGCGGGGTGACACATTCAAAGAGGTTGAAATAGACAAATCATCAAATCTGGAAACATCGTTAAATTTACATTCGCTTTACGGTAAGTCCCAATAATACAAACGGCTATATTGATAAAACTAGATGAGGAATTAAAATATTAATTGGATAATGAGATGGGTCGGTTATGGTCGAACATGACTGATATTTATCAGAAGGTTCTTTCGAGATCGAACACTCAGAGCGACCGAATGGATCGGAATATATTCGTTTTAATTTAATGAATGCGCGCTCAATGTGTAAGGCAGTCGAGTGAGAATGTTGCGCGTCGTTGGTGCGCAAGCGACTGACCTTCAACGGAGGAGCAGGCGAATGGGCTCATCAACTCCTCGCGCTTATTTATTATTATACTTATCTAAATACATGCGGCATTAATTATACAAACTTTATGATACGCTGATGACGAACATTTTAAAAACTCATTCCAGATAAATAATACAATGCTAATCTTGTTATGCGTTATGTATAATCGTCTATGTAAAAGTCTATGTTTAATTTTCCTTATCATTTGGTTCGAGACAAGAGCAAGACAAGATTTGTATAAAATATATAGGCGTTACTTCGCCTTACGAATATGTTGTCCATAAACATTGCTCATGATGCCTTCTAGAGGTACAGAGGGTCGTTCAATGGAAATATCTGGATGTTGACGCTTTCGCACTTATCATTGGGTGAGACGACGACAATGTGCAAAGCCATTACGTATTTAAAAAATATCTGTTGCGACATCCATTTTCCCAAAACAAGAAGAAGCAACACAGCTCCAGTCCAGACATGCTTTATTGTAATCAATTAGGGCTCATGGGACGTCGAGGCGGACGGAAGCGGTCCAACAACGTGCGGGCCACATTGTGCGAACACTCGCAAGTGGACGCCTCCTTCGCTAATTACTCAGTTATTATGTCTCCGAAGCAACAGATGTGCAACATCCGTCCCGAATGAGCTTCTCCGAGACTTCACATCTTTTTTTGCCACAAATCGCCTTTTAAAATGTTTATCTTCGACTGCGGTATTAGGAAACTATTACGTCCGTCGCATGTACCTCCACGATGCGAGGAAAACAATTTATAATTCTTTGAAGTACGTGGGTGTTAACCACACGGTACGGAGCGTTATGACGCCTTGTGCTTAAATCAAATTATTTATGGCCGCTTCGTTTGTGTAAAATGCAAAATGGCGACACGAGCATTGTAAAATGGATAATTTAGTTTTTAGAGCGGCTTACTGTTGCACAAAGGTTTGGTAATCATTGTACTAGGGTAATCCGAATGCAACGTTCGTGTATTCTTTTTGTTCTAAAAACAAAAGCGACTGTTTCGAACGAGGGGCGCACTTGTCGAGTAGATTGTACGATACGACGACATAGTGGATCAATTACATACAAAAATAGAGGAGATTCGATTACGACTAGTTTCACTTTCGTCGCAGGCGCAGCGCAGTGTACGTATGTCCGCGCATGCGGGTCAACGCGATGCAGCGCGCGGTGCATCGCTCGGCCGCGGTGCTCTTGCGCATACTATCCAATAGATTAAACACAGAGCAACACGTAACCTTTACATATTCTAAGCATAGACTGAATTTAAATACTGATACAAACAAGGAGAATATTCATGATTGGAGACACGACGGAGATTTTGACGAGATAAATCGTACAAGTCGAAAACCAGGCTATTAATGAAACTCAGCCCATTGATAAACAGCTATTACCATAAAATAAATAAGAGTTTATTAGCATAGGAGAGCCATAACTATGTGAATTTATAACATGTGCACTGCATACCGGTCGTTGCGGCAATTCGGAGGAAGACTCGCGAGGACCGGGGCAGTTAAAACGATTATTTTTAGAGCGTCGTCGCCAAGAAATGGTAAATAAAGCTCTGTGACGAAACGGTGCAAGTTGAACAAACTGCCACAAAGGCAGCAGCGAGGGAGCGTTATCGCAGCGCGGGGTCACCAGTCAGGGCGAGATAACACATGAACTGTGCACTAGTTTCGGATACACTATCAATTTGCGTCACGAGTAATCGTTATTTTTAACGATTCCATGTCTCTGTGGCACATATTTCATAATCAACGGCTCACAACGAAAACATTAGAGTAGGTTGTAATGTTTTTTTAGTTGTTACGGCGGTCGGTAATGGAAACTGTTAATTACGTCGAAACTTGTTGGGTGCGTTCGTTATCGCAACCGTTTGCCGCGCACTGGCCGTTGGGCGGCGAAGCATGGCTGGATTCACGTCATGGCATAGACCACCCCACTTGTCACGGTGCTGGATTCTCATCACACGACCTATGAGGGTACAACGCTTTCGTAATACATTGCACAACGATCGAACTGGTCTAAACTGCACAGCTCACCCTCCCTGTTACGAATAAACCAACTCGAAGCGGTCCCGGAAGATATAAATATTGTCAATAATAACTGGTCAATCTGGATGCCATTATCTATTTCTAAGATATTACATATTATATGGCAAATTCCGCGCTAAAAAAAGACTTGTCCAATATGGTTACGTCTAGAATTACACATCGGTTTCCGCATACCGATATTAATCGCACTAAGATATCACGTATTTTCACTACGTATATAAATCCATATAAAATTATAATAACTGTTTCCTTCTTTCATTATGTTACATTTCCCTAATTGCCAGTTTGGAAACCCTACACGGTTTAAATAACATCATTTATTTGAATAAACAATTCGTTGGAGGTTTTACAAGGTCCTCGATAAATATTAGTGCTATAAATGTCCATCCGTCTTAACAAGAAATACACGATTACCTATAATGAAAATATAAATTAAAACAATGTGTAGAAAACTTCTAAATTATCTACCTACTTGACATTTACAGTCTACATTCTACATTTTTCATGCGTACGACTAAAATATGAAATACACTATCGGTTTTGTGTTCCCAAAAATTAAACCTTCTAGATCAACGCGTAACATCGTCGACCTCATCATCTCTTATCATTAGGTTTGATTGAGGTCAAGCGTTGATCTACCTAGAAGCGTCGGTGGCGCAATGGATAAGGCGCGGACTCTCAATCTGAGGGTACCGGGTTCGAATCCAGCCGTGTACCTATGAGTTGTTTTTCAATTCAAGTACATTATCCGATTGCTTAACGGTGAAGGAAAACATCGTGAGGAAACCTGCATGTCTTGAACAAGGCATGTGAAGTCCGCCGATCCGCACTGGGCCCGCGTGGTGGACTATGGCCCATACACTCTCTGTAGGAGGGTAGGCCTGAGCCCCTGCAGTGGGGACGTATATAGGCTGTTGATGTTGTTGATCTACCTTCTATAAATTAAAATTTACTAGAATAGCTTTGACGTTTATGAAGGGCACATTATATGCCGAACACTAAACCGAATCAAACACAGCTCAAGTGTAAATGTTCGCAGAAAATGGGATACGCGATTCAAATTGTACTTTTAGCACATATCTGTTATGTATTCCTGTGTGTATAATTTAAAAAAAAATCTCACTCCAACTCACGGCTCACGGCATTTTTTGACGACATCTCTAATTTCCTAGGCACCAAGGGTAAATATCTAATAACGTCAGCAAAGACATCCGTGAGCAATGAGATTGTAAGTGTAAGGTTGTTTGTAGATAGTGAATTTCACCTCTGGCTACATAAACTTTTCACTAAAAGTTCTAAAGTAAAAGTTTACTAACAATATGGATGTATGTCTGATTTAAATAAATAATAATAATTATTATAATTAAAGCAAATACCTAGTAAAACAATGTCACTCAACGGGCTATTAGAACTAGCTATGCTCGGAATTGCTCTACTTGATAAAATCTCGAATGTTGAAATTCGTAGACGAACTAAGGTCACCGTCATAGCTCGACGAGTCAGTGAGCTAAGTGGCAAGTAAGCAAGGGGGGAGTAAAAGTTATCGAATGGTGACCACATACCAGGTCGTCTCTCTACTAGATGCGACCTATTAAAGGTCGCGGGGAGTCGCTGGATGCAATCGGCATACCACGGAGGAGGCCTATGTCCAGCAGTTGACGTTTCCCGGCTGATGATGATAATGATAATTGCAAGATTCACAGATATCCACTTTGTTATTCGATTATTCGTTATCTAATTACTGTAGAATAATATAATTCATGTCACTTGCAGCATTTCACGGCCCCTTGGCTACGCGCGGTACGTCACGCCGGCCGGCCGGCCGTGCGCGGCGATGCATCCACACCGATTTGATAATGCACCATGCTATTGCACACAACGCAATGCAGTTAGGGCGAGTTTCACCTGTTCACTTGAATTGCTGCACCAGTTCACTTATGAAATGCTAATTAGTGACTTTTATAGTTTAGGTGGGTCATCAAGACCGTGTTTAAGGTAGGGTACACGAGGTAATAATTTACAAATTAAACAGGAACCTTCTTTCTTTTTTAAGTATAATGATATGAATGAATTAATTATAAAAACAACACCTTTCGTTTATGATTTATGAAGTTGTTTATAGTGGAAGCAAGTGCGCAATTTCGAATGTTGTTTACGTATGGAATGGCAAAAACAGATATATACATTTTTGTCACAGTCATACTGATAATGGACGCAGTTGTTTGCTATAGCTCGGCTGAAATGCCACTTGTTTGTCTGGGAAGTAGTAAACGTAAAACCAGTTCTGTATGATCCATCTATATCCACACTAATATTATAAATGCGGAAGTGAGTCCGTTTGTTTGTCCTTCCTTTACGTTGTAACGGAGGGTCAGAATGACTAGATTTTTGTATATAGGGATAGTGGAAGGCCCGGAAATTGACAAAGGCAACTTTTTATCAAGATCCATCAAGTAGTTCCCGTGGAATACTTTGCGAAGTCCAAGTTGACAAAGTCGCGGGCAAAGCTAGTAAAAACAAACGCTATAAAATAGTGGAACTATGTTTTCTTGCAGTGCCAGTATAGTAAAGCTTACCGTACAAACTGTGAGCCATACTAATTGAATATTTAATTGAATAAGTATACAATTAGCGATGCACGTGTGTGATTGACGTTCACGCTCGACCACGCTGCCGAGTAATCTCAGACCTAATAACGTGTTGGCACATTTGAAACTTGCTCGGCCCGGTAAAAAGCGCTGATCCGACTGCCGAAATTACGTAAATAGGTTTTGCTTCGGTTTTTGTGCGGAGCAACCGAATGGGATTAAGTCATGCGTAGTCAGATCGTGTTCTAAGGACGGGTACAGACAGACGGACGGAAAAGGAAGTCGATTGTCTTCCTTTTGAGACTTCTATCAGCCTGTGCTTTCTTCAGATACAAATGTACCCATTGTACTAATAAAAGTAGTGAAAAAAGTGTTGCAATCGTAATCTCTATTCGCACAGTAGGTTCGCAGATTTTTTGTCTAGCATTGTCACGCACAAGTAGTAAAGCATTTTTCCGTGTTAAAGCTTTATGTATAATGGATTCAAACTTGGCCTTCGTGCCAGTTAATGGTAAGTGACGATGTGAGACTAGTCTGTTCACTCAGACACCACAATTTAATGAGACCCTGGCAGTATACCTTTATTGGCAGGATCAAAATAGTGGTAGTAAGGCGGACGTAAAATCACCAAATCGAGTAGGAGCTATGATTCGAGCCCGTGACCTCTGAAAAACCATTCCAACTGTGTACCCAAAGGTCCACGAGCGGTTAGTCCATTAAACATTTTCCCCAGAGGTAATTCATATCCATTTTTTGTCTTATTTTTAACACACATTACTGCTAGAGCTACAGGCTATAGAGTATGTGAAATAATCTAGTAGTAGCAATAGATGAATATAAATAGTCTATGGGGGAAATGTTTTAGGACTAACCGTCCGTCCACGAGGCGTCTAAACATTCGATCGTTTGATGTTGATGTTGTGCACCCAGCTTAAGGAGACCGGCACCGTGTGTAAAGCAGGAAGTCTTGCGAGACCTTGCGAGGTTCAACGCCATTGGGTGATGACGAGGCCCACGCATACTGCCTTAAGACCCACAGTGTTGCTTCGCTTCCGCCATCAGAAGAAACCTGACCTATGATCTTTGATTCTTTGCCATGCAACTGACTTGGGATTCATTGGTACACAGTAGAAATGATACATAATAACAAGATGGATAACAAATGAAAACTACTAAAGTTTAATTTGATTCTAAAAGCGCACTGCACTCTGCCTTTATACATTTTCTTGTGTTTCTAGTAATTATAAAGACAAATTCAGCACAGTTTTCTGCATAGAAACATATACACAAGGAATAGACATAAGTAGCACATATACAATTATACATGTATTGCTTAGCTTAGAGCATTATTTTTTAAGGCAGTCAGTCTATGAGAAATTGAGGAGAAACAGATTCAATATAAGACCAAGTAATCTGATATAAAAGGCTTCCCAGATTACATATCATTTCCCAAATCTGTTCATCTAAGGGGGTGAAAAAAGGTAACAAGTTTTTAAGAGCAAACGACCTAAACCAAAACCTGAAATTTTTCATTCGACCATAGCCGGACGGCGTACAAGTGCTTAAGTATGATCACAAATCCTAGCTTAACAACCGACAAACCACGGTGCCAGCACAAATGACAGCGTTACGTCAATGCGGGCAATACACGTAAATAATAATAATAATGCAAACGTAAAAGGGTGAACGAAAATATCATGGCGCAAAGACCCGCATTCGCCACAGTTTTGTAACATAGCAGCAGTGCTTACATAACACTAGTGCAAAACGACATTGCTTACTGATGTTTTAGTAATAAACAAACATACTTCAATACCTAAAGACGCGAGGAGAGCCAGCAGAGAGGATAAACACATTATATAATCATGTTTATAGCTAATGTTCGCAAAAGGAGGTCCACGACCGGTGTAGTCAGCTGTTTCCAAAATGGGCACGATGGATGTGACGGGGATTACATAATGTTGAGCGACACTGACCCACCGGCACCGCGCGGGCTACTTTCCTTTCATTTATTGACACACTAAGGCGAACGATATCGTTGATCCAAACTAAATGAAAACTGTTTTGTATGCAAAATTAAATAGGATAGAAAGGAAGAAAATCTTTTTTCCAACAAATAAATTAAAATAGATAGGCTTTATCATTATTAGATTTATTGAGATTTATCATCTCAGAAATTTATCATCATTAGCTACATAACACTCTGTTAGATATGAGCCTCCCTCATCGCCAGGTCCAACTCTTCATGAAGGGGTTTGCCATATTCAACACGCTTGACAGAGAAAATGTTGTTGTTTACTGAAATTTTCTTTAGTGGCCTTTTACGACTATCTTCTAGAACTGGAGACAGCAGGTAATATTTTAAGTTTAAACCCTATTGAAATGTTGATAAAAGCGCTATCTAGAGGCATTTTCTTGCGTAGCGGCTACTGTAGCTTCACTTGAAGTACTATAGAATTTACTGTAATTTGTGCTATAATCAGTGTGATTTTAATGGAATTCGTCCTATTTTATTCCAAATCATCTATAACGACAGCTAAGGCCACGACCACACATCAATTCTTAAACAAAGTGGGACATAATGAGGTCTGTCAAGGGGGAGCTACTGTGAAATAAATTTAAAAAATCGAATTCGTTAACATGGTTGCCAGTGTCAGAGATTAGTTCCAACGTAATTCCGCAATATGGCGCTACCTCATGGTTCGGCTTTAACTGAATATCAACAAAGCAATTCGCTAAAAAAGATTAGACAATTTCAATAAAACGGATATTATACATATATCTATAATACATCGATTAAAACAATCGATAGTAAAGGTGATAAGTGACGTCACAGTATAACACAACGTAAACAATGAAAATGATATTAAATCGGTTTCGTTCGAGATAACCTCTCTCTGTGATAAATTCAATTGTCTATAAAGCAATAAGCGGTATCATTATATGAAGTAGCTGGTCTCGAGTGGCGGTTTTAATAACTTTAAATACTTATATATAATATACAATGTTTTTTTATATAAAACTGGTTGTGTAACCCATGCCTACGTAGTCCACCGATCGTAGTGGGTGGCGATGATGGTCCACCATTGCGAAATTTTACACGGGCGATTATTATAGTACGTGGCATTGCCGTTTCTAGCAACTCATGCATACCTGGTAGATACATATAAACTTTGCTATATAGGGAAGCCTTGCGTTGCAATCCAAGTAGTTTAGAACACAGGTACAAAATACTATGGCATCATTAGAGCTTTAGGTGGCTTTATGGACGATATTGAAGTGAATAAAGGAAGTGTATCTGAAAGGAGGCCAGGGATCAATCATTCGCCGCGTGGGAAGTTTACTTGGTTATACTCGTAGTTCTCACAATCAAAACCAGTACAAAGGTACCTTGTTTTATATTAAAATCATTTTTCTTTGTTTTTAACGGAAACTCAGGTTAACATGAGTTTACAGACTACCACCCGTGCCTAACTTCTGGTACGGTCAGGTGCCAAAAATATGTAGTTACAATTTTCCCGTGTCATATTCCACCTTTAATTGTCATTTCTCTTAACAAATTGCATAAGAACACTTCAGGGTGAATGTGACATGGTACAAAGACTGCACACACAGCAGCACTCCAAGTTACTACGATCTGTCAGATTACAGTAATTCAATATGGATTTAAATGCCCAGGGTATACGGTTTTAGATCAAAAGGAGAAAATTGACCGGTTGTAACAGTTTGATGTGGTTTGCTGTACGATATGAACACGGGGCGATTCGTATCGCCAACAGCAAAATGTTGATAACGGTAGGGACTAAAGGCAACTTCAGAAGAGTGCTTCAACGAGATAGCATGTTCACAGCAAGACAAATTAGCCTCCTTAGTTCGCTTTGGCAGAAGATTTTTTTAAATGTCTGCCTGGGTAGCTACCGCTATGTTATTTCTGCCGCCAAAGAGACAAACCACTTTTGTGCTCAAGCAAGCATAGCCAGAGCGTTATTATATTGAGGCATGTAGGAAGTACACTTTCTATATCCCGACTATAACGTACCATGTTATGAGGAGGGATGAGAGATATAACTAACTACTAAAACTAACATGAATGTTAATGGTCCTAGGGGTACAGGAGTACAGAAGCAATTGAATTGAATTGAAGTACACTTTCTTTCTATATCCCGACTGTAACGTACCATGTTATGAGGAGTGATGAGAGATATAACTACTAAAACTAACATGAATGTTAATGGTCCTAGGGGTACATGAAGACCTAAGAAGTTATTGATAAAGTTGAATGTAACAAAACATCTGCCGACCCCGCTCTGAATTTGATAAGGTCAGGAAGATGATGAACGTGTATCACGTGAGATAAAGTTCTTTCTAAAAATTGTATCATCATCATCAGCCGGGAAACGTCCACTGCTGGACCTATGTCTCCTCCATGGTACTTCACAATGACTGGTCCTGAGCCACTTCCATCCAGCGACTCCCCGCACGATTATACATGTAAAATCAAAAGGTGTATAGAAAATAGCATTTAAAATTATTTTTTATTATTACAGTGCTTTACTAGCATGTCCTAGACCTAGGCTAGGCTAAGCGAAGGCCAACCCTAACTACCCACAACAATTACATTCGCTTGCTAACTTGATACCTAACTATCATGGGCTATTAATTGATCTTATCATCTGTTATCTCAATAATAATGGCTGGTAATGCCTGACAACGCAGCTTAAAACAAATCTACAACAAGCAAAGTACAGTCGAGTTCATTAAATTCGCTTTTAGATTGAGTAACACGTATTCGTTGTGGAGATATAATTTTGGATAAATATTGTTTATTGATCGGGAATCGTGTTCCAGGCCGTCCCCCTACTAGATGGACCGAAGACGATCTGGGAAATAGTGTCGTGCCTTACAAACACAGACTTAATTTGAAAAACAAAGATGGCCTCAATCAAATGACATTTGACGTTTTCACTTCACTAAATAGTATAAAACAAAGTCGCTTCCCGCTGTCTGTATGTATGTATGTATGCTTTAATCTTTAAAACTACGCAACGGATTTTGATGCGGTTTTTTTTAATAGATAGAGTGATTCAAGAGGAAGGTTTATATATATAATACATGTATAATATAGTAGAGCAACACCGATAATTTTAGGGGTTTCTGATGTGATGTCGTAAAAAAACACATCTTTTAGCGCTTACATTGCAAACGCTGGCTAAACCCTACCAGATAGATCAAAATAATGTACTACTGTATTGTACACCTTAAAAAGATCAACAAAAAAGTCCGCGATGGTATATGTCTAACTATTGTAGTTATGCCACTATAACTACTTTTATCAATTTTTTAAGTTGATAGAAATGCCGACCAAAATCAGACCATGTTATCCATACTATATATATTAACCCTTATCAAAATAAATCATTTCATATTCAAGACTTCTTCAATATCTGTATATAGCTTCTTGAATTATTGAAATAGGACATTCCATTCAAAAGATATAACGAATTTAAAAAACCATATACACATAGAAAAATAAAAGTCCGCCCGCGCCGGGGAAACCGAACCGAAGCATTCAAATGATGTACTTAGTACGACCGAAGTGCGAGAGAGAGGCTTAGCGATGCTATTTAGCTATGTATGAAATGTAAAAAATAACATTAGAAAAAATTAAACTCCTTCAAAATAAAGTACTTAAAACAAAGGGGCCAAGTGCGAGACGGACTCACGCACCATGATTAATAAACATACTGAAAATCACTATCACTAAATAGTAAGATACCTCAGCGTCTAAAGACAAAAGTATTTAATCAGTGGGTGTTGCCAGTGATGACATACGGAACCGAAACGTGGTCCTTTACAAGCTCAAAGTCACTCAGCGAGCAATGGAACGAGCTATGCTCGGAATTTCTCTACGTGATAAGGTCCGGAATGAGGAAATTCATAGATGAACGAACGTCACCGACATAGCTCGACGAGTCAGTGAGCTTAAGTGGCAATGGGCAGGCCACATCGCTCGAAGAACCGATAACCGTTGGGGAGTAAAGGTTCTCGAGTGGCGACCACGTACCGGGAAACGTCTACCAGGCCGTCCCCCTACTAGATGGACCGACGACCCGGTCAGAGTCGCAGGGATTCGCTGGATGCAGGTAGCTCGGGACCGGTCGATGTGGCATACCATGAGGGAGGCCTATGTCCAGCAGTGGACGTTTCCCGGCTGATGATGAAATAGTATAAAACAAAGTCGCTTCCCGCTGTCTATATGTATGTATGCTTAAATCTTTAAAACTACGCAACGGATTTTGATGCGTTTTATTTAAAAGATAGAACTATTCAAGAGGAAGGTTTATATATATAACAACACCAATAATTTTAGGGATTTCTAATGTGATGTCGTAAATAAACACATCTTTTTGCGCCGCAAACGCTGGCTAAACCCTACCAGATAGATTAAAATAATGTACTACTGTATTGTACACCTTAGAAAGATCAACAAAAAAGTCCGCGATGGTATCAGTAACCATTTTTATCCTTTACTTTTTACGAGAAATAACGGCTTATTATGCAGCGATCTTAGGCAATATACAGTTATCCATTTAAGTACCTTAGGCACATTGTGCGTTTAATATAGATAAATATGGACCTTTACAGAGAGTAATTTAAATGAATATTTTCGAAGATATTACAGATCGCCTTCCTGAGAAAAAGGGTCTTGAAAGACACACAGACGGACAACAAAGTAAACCAATAAATAAGGGTCCCTTTTTTCGTTTTGAGTTACGGATCCCTAAAAATGTACAAAAATGTAAATATAGAAATGTAAAACTTTAGATTAAGTAAGAAAAATTGAAACTCTAAAAATATAAATAGTAATTTAATCAGAAAAAACTACTTTTGTCTTGCAAAAAGATACATTTACGTTTTTACCAAAATGTTTAAAAGATAAATGTCCACCCGTGCGAAGCCGGGGCGGGCCGCTAGTAGTACAAAAAAGAATGATTTTGTAGAAAGAAAATACAAACAGAAATGTAATTCTAGTATTTATTTACATTAGTCAATGATATTAAATAGTGTGTAAGTACAAGCCGGATTGGAAACATACATTTTCTTTGTATATACTACGTAAAATATACTGCGACATAATACACAGTGCTACATGTCTGATGCTTAACTGAGTCTATTCCTGAGGTATGGTGGCGGCACGGGGGGAGGGTGTTTACGGAACGTCAAACGACGCGTTTAAGCATAATTGCGTCGTTTGACGTTCCGTAAACAGTAAACACCCTCCCCCGTGCCGCTACCATACCTCAGGAACAGACTCAGTTAAGCGTTAGACCTGTAGTTTGCCGCTTACATAAATGACATCCAATATATACATACATGGTAGTTGAAGTGACTTGTATTATCTTAACAATTTTATTTACTTACAGATGTACCTAATGACAAAGAAATCAAAACAACAATAAGTGTTGGTTGTGCTCATTAAACTAAGTGATGTGTTATTTCTCTTTTAAAAGCAACAATTAAGTTATTTACTAAATTGTACACTACTTTATATTTGTTAGTTGGATTTAAGTGTAACTTGTAATACGTTTTAGTGAAGTTATGTTGGTATTGATAGTTATTAAGAAAATTTCTAAGTACAGGCACCCAATTAATAGTTACTGAAATTAAACACGGAAACACAGCTTTCAAAATTTATGGTAGCTAGGCTGATATATATATATATATCTTTAAGAATCTAATTATTGTTACAAAAATACTACTAGAAAACATCAAATGTTATTTCATTGTCAACATCTTAGTTTTTTTGTAAAGTGTTGCCTATTTGATTTTAAAACTGGAGTCCCAAATATCCAGAAATGACAAAAATCCAAAGTCCAGGCTGGGGCTCCATGACGGGAGCCAGCCTGACCGGATTTCTCGGATGTACCGGGGCGCGCGAATTATTTACAGGATATGACACGCTCTGGGATGTGGAGAGGAAGACCTAGACCTAGAGGTAGTGGTTAGATCAGAAAAGTCCAAACTGGGGCTTCATACATATAATATCAAATCACACCTACGCATATTATGTTCTTTTTCGTAGTAGATATTACAATATGATTTCTACCAATCACATGTGCTAAGTATCTCGTTGGCGTGTACAGGAAAATATATGCACACATTTAATAAACATCAATCTATCTAGAAAGCCGAAAAGCGTTTTAAGGATTTATCTTATCTGCATGTCTACATATAAAGTGAGTTATAAACAGAAAGGGGCTATCGTCCGATTGTGGAGTACGTTATGATATCGGGCGAAGTCATCATCGTACTAAATATTTGTCAAACTGTACTAATCCAGTTAATGTTCTAGTTTATGGCAGATCTAGACAAGGCAAGACCGTAGCATTTTAGTCTCAATACACTAAGAAAATACAAGTTTAAAATATATGTGTTCAGTGCAGTTCGTTAATAGGAAAGTAATGTCCGGTCAATGATAAAAACAACTATACTGTATACTATATATAACTATACATTTCATTGATGAATTGAATTCACCTGCAGCAGAAGCAGTTTGCAGTGTATTCATGCACACATGTGGATCAATATAATTAAATATATTCATATGAAACAGGCAACGAAGGTTAATCATTCATTGCACTCTGTTCCAAAAAATAATGCTCCATAATGCTTTTATTCAACTTATTGCAGACTCAAATAAGTAATTAAATAAGCAAATATATAATGTACACTATGTACAGTGAAGTATTCTGGTCTGAGTCGACATTTTTGCACAACCAATAGGGTTTGTGAATAGTGATTAGTGATTACGCTCTCGTATAAGGCAAACGTAACCACTAACCAGCCGTTACAAAGGCACAAAATGCAAACTAAACTAATGGGTCTAGAATGCGCTACTAATTTGTTTTTATCAAAGGAAAGCAATGACTAAACAACAGCGGCAAGGCGGCTCGGCGCGGGCGCTGCGTTAAAAGACCCGGATGCATATTTATTTGACGTTGGTAACAGGCCTGCAAGTGAACAATACAATGGTCTGGTCCGATGACACATTCTGTGACTCGAGGTCGACCCGATAAGCGCGCCAATTGCGCAGCAAATGTTTTTAATTACAATTCATAGGGGGACCGATGGCCTGTTTTCGTACTTGCAATACATGGTAATAAGCTATGCTAATTGGTGAGTCGACAGCCCTGATTAACTACTTACATAATTCCATTTGTTTTGGAGCGGAAATTGTAGCATACAATGGCTGCACAATGCCATGTTATAAAGCAAGAGGTTGTTACGTTCCAAACTTTAACATTTGATTGACCCTTGAAAGTAAAATCAACTAACAAAAATTGGTTCAAACCTGGCTTCATTGATGATACATTTGTACCCAACAGTCCACCACGCGCAAGTAGTTCACATGTAAAAACGGCAAGGCTAGCTAGCCTTCAAGTCCGATGCTTTCAAACAATATTCAAACGTACCGTAAATATCTGTAGGAGGTACCCCACAAGATAGAAGTAAATGGGGGCCATACTACGAGTAATTAGTTGGTCGAGAGCAGAGAGGGCTTATGAAAGCAAAAGTACAGACAAGGCAACTAGCTTCTAGACCGAGATGTGTCTTCGTACACAATATATCATTTAGCTACCATTAGTTAGGTTATTGTGCTAATGCTTTCAAAATTACATACAAAACTGCACCTGTATCAGCAAATACTTGTTTTGTTCATTAGTCTAAGAACTGATTCTTCATTAGTTTAGATTAAGATAGCTTTAAAGTCCTTTCCTACAGGCCTACGTTTTTCTCTCTTCCTATTCCTTCCTGCGCCTACCTAGTTCTGTCTGACGTGCTAATGACTATTTTTAAACATTACCAACAAAACCAATAACCGTCAGCTGTTGCTGCAGACTGTTCAAAGAATTAAAACCACATTCATCGTTTTGCAACAACATTTACTAACTCCAATTAACGTTTATCGCATGACGGTGATATTCTGTGTTGCATAAAACTCAAATGTCACGACCATGCGAGGCATGATCCAATGATTTCTATGGTTTGAACGTTTGAATAGCAAAGGTCGAGATATGGTCTCAAGTGAACTATAGACATCAGATCGATCTCTGATTGAAAGTTTCCTTCCTGCAAATGCTGACAATGGTGATTACAATCGCTTCGTAATGCAAGTTTGTGCAACAGTCTTATGCAAACTGTAATAGCGTAGTTCGCGTAAGCGCAACGTGTAACTTATAACCACAGTGCAGCGTGTATGTAATATGGGATAGTTCTTCCCTCTTAAATATGGTGGGCTGGGTAAGTGTTTTATGTTCGAATTACATTTTAAACTCGGATAGAGTGTCACGCAATGCATGTGAGAAAAGCGTTATTTTGTGTTAATGCTTTCATGTACGAGTAAATAGATATGGATAGCGGCCTGCCGCCGCCGTTTCGATAGGGTGTTTCCTCAATCACAGCGACGGATACAAAAAATTGAAATCTGAATGAATAGCTCAACTGTGAAGCGTGAAATGAGAGGTTTAGGAGCTTCAGATGAATAAGCGTCAGGGCTTCGTCGGCGCTTAACCAGCGACGTTTTCGTGATTATTTTTTGCCAGAGTTTTTGTTGAGATTTTGATACATTTTGACTGATTATAATCGTAATGACAAACTATATTCAGAGCCTAACAAAAAGGCGATAACGCAACTTTGCCAGAAACTCAAGCATGCCACTTAACCGTCAATTTTGAAATCTGTCAACGACACAATTTGGAGCACGGCTGGCGCCTCGGAGCAACACTGGCGTCTGGGCGGAGGCAGCTTCCCTCCGCTCAGCGGTAACATTACGAAACAAGAAAAGAAAGTTAAGACTGTTTCGCCCCAGAGAATGTCGCTCGCTTCACCTTTCGGCCATGCTACTAGGGCTGGCTAGTGACAGCCCTGGTTGGACCCTGATGTTATTTTGAGATCATATTTGCACGACTAATTTAAAACTGGACTGGTTTCCTGGCTGTCAATCGACGGTAAAAAACACAATACTTGACAATACATGTACAGCACAATGAGTAAACAATCGTACTAATTTTAATAAGCTTTGCCATACGAAAATCCATCTAAAGTCGATTTAATTTGGTAATCGACAACATACTAAACTTACGAACAAATTTAATTACAGATACACAATTTGCATTACGCTTATGACGTAATGCTTTACGTACCTATATAATTAACGAATTCGATTATAATTGTGTATAGACAGTGACATGAAAATGACCTAGATTAAAAATCAGATAAGAAGTTGATTAGGGTACATTTTTTGTGAAGCAGGCAGCCCTACGTCTCGGCCGCGTGCTGTAACACTTCATCGTGCCCGCTGCCCGCTCAGCTCGTGACGTAACCGCGGCTTTATTTCTGCTTTTTGTTTGTATACAAAGTATCGGGTACAGTCGCCTCGATTCTTTCACATTGGGAACGGCATCTCATTAGTTTTTCATGACAGATATTTTAATTAAGTTTATCGAGTTAAGTTATCCAATATGGCTCAGCTTTAAATTCAGTCATTTGTTACAAGAAGATAACAATGTATTTCTGCTAAAATCTGTTAGTTGTGGGAATGCGGTCATAAAGGGATTTCGAAGCACCCAATTGTAAGCAATTGTTACTTAGAATTGGTTATCAGTGCTTCGAAATCTATTACATCTTTTCACACAGTAGGCCACGCAGATATCCGTTATCTGTAGGAACCACGCAGGAACAACTCTTATTCGTTGAATTGCATATCTGGCATGCGCTATCAGCCTTGGACATTCTTCGACAATAGTCGTCGAAAAGTCTTAAAATAAGAAACTACATATTTTAATTGTAGTCGGTAACATAATAAATACTAGTTCATTTAAGCGGCTTACAACAGTAACAATAACTCGAGCATTTCAATGTCTATTCAATACGGCGAAGGGAGAGCTTTCGCTTTTAGGCCTAAGTGGTTCTTGCGATAATTTCTAAAACAATGGAACATTAAGATAGTTGACGCATGAATTTGTTATCGGAAAGGAAATTTGCAATCAACTAACGCAGTTAGTATCCGTTACAACAGAAGTAGCGGTTTTGGGACGCCATTGTAACCCACGCAAAAAGAGGGGTGTTATAAGTTTGACGCCAATGTCTGTCTGTCTGTGGCATCGTGGCCATCGAACGAATGGACAGATATTGTTGCATTTTTTTATTTCGTGAAAGCAAGTTTCCTTGCGGTGGTTCTTAGCTATAGTTGGTAAAAATTGATACAGCAGTTTGAAGTGTATCAGCTGAGTATTTTTTTAAAATTTCGTATGATTATTGATTAGGGTTTCTCAATTTTTTAATTTTTTTTAACTTGTTATATAAAGTATATGGGGAGATGGGACGGGATGGGGAATTATTTTACGAAATTGATCAAAGCTTCACCATTTACGCTCCAATTTACAGCGTTTACAGGGTGTGACCGATATCTATAGACCATTTTTGCACGTCGTGGGTAGAATTACTTTTCAACCGACTACAAAAACGGAGGAGGTTCTCAATTCGACTATTTGTTTTTTTGTATGGTTGTTACGCTATTCTTTTTTTGCTTGGTAGAACATACTTCAGAGGACTCATAATTTTTTTATTGAAATTGATTGAGCGCTTTTTGAGAGAATCAACAAAAACCAAATAGGTACCCAGATCATTCTACCTCTAAAGGTGAACATTAATAAGGTAGTTGAAGTAGTATTTTAGTTATTTTTGAACGCGTTAACTATTAACGGGTTACACTAGCAGAAAAATCTCTTGACATGGTAACTCAAGTGAGAGCTTATATTTTACAGTCAACTGTCCACTACCCAATTCCTCACCCTTTACCACAGATTATACGCACAACACAACAACAGATATAATCTAGAGCGGGTTACGATGACCCTCTTTAAAAACTCGATCGGAATATCAATTTGTCTTGTCGTTGCGCAACTTCGATGTTGTTATTTACGAGCAATTATGTAAAGTGGTGGATCGCACAAGTAGGTGCGCGCGAGTGGCGTGGATCGCCTGCGCCCGCGCCGCCGCCGGTCACCGTCGCAGGTAATGGTAAAAGTGTTACGCGCTGTGCTCGATTCCGAGCGTGGCTGTGACGCAACGAGCGAATGTGTGCCAAAAGTGCAGTCGAGCCTCCGCTCACGATGACGAGATAACTAAACACTTCTACTTTCGTATATTGCTTGGACGGTTATTTAGAAATCGTCCGGTGTATACGTCACCTACAAGGACCTATCAGTACGTATACGAGTATGAACCTGGTACGGACGGAGTAGCGCCATCTCACAATATGCGTGTTATATTTACTCGATCGGCATGTGACTGAATTAACTTCAGTGTTAATTTGACGTCTTAGAACCAGTAAATTTGATTGTTGGAAGACCCGGGCCATGCGCAATAAAGTCAGAGTGGAAATGATGGTGGAGTGACATTGACGGAGTAACAAATACCAGTGCTAGTCATTGATGACCTGCCTGACTGAAGAGAACCTCTAAATCTATTAAAAAATATAATGTGAGCGAAAGTATTGATAACTGGAAAAGAACTATGCGGCTGAACTCCTTATCCTTCAAACAATGCATTGATAAACGTTGGAACCGCATTTTAGCCCCTAAACAATAGGTAGAATTTTTCACCCAGACAAGCGACAGCACACCAAATACTGTTTGTTTACACAAATTTGAATATTGCTACATAACAGCAAGCTAACAGCCGAAGCAAACGCCAGCAATGTCGCAACGAGACAAAACTACGAAACCCGATACTTTATGGAAAACTTGGAATATGTATTCATTTGTTAACGTTATTCACCGAAGAGAACTTTACAAAAGCATATTTGTTCGAATGAGGCGAATGTTAAAACTTTGTATCTTTCATATTGTATTCTTATGTTTAGAAAGGTGTAAAAATAGCATTATTGTGTTTACGAAGAGCGCTAGACTAATGAATGCCGGAGGTTTTATCAGTCACACAGATAAGATAGGCTCAGTACCCTTTGTTTATGCACAGCACTGTAATGCACTACAAACTGACTTAGCTGAGCGTTGGGTAGCTTTGAGTTGAGCTAGCTACTGAGACACGTGGCGTTTTCAACTGCACGATGTCATTAACCTGACACTTGTCTCTGAAAACAGCGCTCCCATGTGCACTTTGTCCAAAGAAGTGTCCGTAAAAAGATGCTGACTGACAGACGAACAAATCGCTTATGCTTATGTTGCTTGTGTTAGTTATTAGCTCTGGGAGTGTCTGAAAATCAGCGCTGCAGCTACTGGTGCAGGATATGCTGAGACAGGTCCATTTCGGCATTACAGTACAGCAAAATTAATCAAAAATAAGAACTTAGATTAAGAGACATCGTACCTACCTACTGTATTTTACGCTGAATAACTATTTCTATTTATGTCTTAAATATGGTTACTTATATATATATACTTATAAATATGGATACTTTGTGTATAATATTATATGCCAAAGGTATGAGTAAGAAAATGGCCAGTAAAATAAAACACAGACTGCAACGCAATGAAAATAAATAGCGTAGATGCCAACATTATCCAAAAGTTAGTCTTCAACGAATCAAATGAAAATTTCTACAATCCGAGTTAAACTGATTACGTAAAATTTTAAAATTACTCAGGCCAGCCAGTGTCAGAATTAAGTAGCCGTACGGTTAGGCAATGAGTCATGTTCCAATTACCACTAACACTAGGAACTGAATTTCATTAATTTTAGCAATGCAAAGATATTTTTTGGTCCGTCTACGAGAAAAGAAAAAAAAACAATAATCAAGATGCGTGAACGGCATAACATAATTAAAACGTAAGTGTGTCACTCATTCATTGCAGAAACGTGTCGAAAATTAATGCTTTCAGTAATAATAACACGTGTCTTTCACCGTAACACTCTTAACAAAACGCTCTAACAATATCGTTGAAAAGTTTTAACTCAATTCCTTCCGAACGCAATTCTATTGTAGCGATTCACGTGACCTCATTAAACTTTTTCTACTGTGCCGCAAAAACAGGGCTCGTAATGAAAATTCACGTTCCGATAACACAATCTAAGTGCACGGAGTTGGTTGGTGAACGCACACTGAGAACATATAGGATCCGGGTTCACGAAGAACTAAATTGGCACTGAATGAACTAGGCAGTATCATAACATCGGCAACCATAAGATGACCTGCGAGTAGAGTGAGAAGGCGATACCATCCAACTCATAAAACAAAATGAAATAGAATGGCGTTGATTGGTTCCACTATAACTCTACCAGTCAAAACACGCCAGTCTTTAATTCAACTTAGCCACAGTGCCCGAATCGAAAGCAAATCAATCATACGAGCCTAAAAAACTACGAGACAAAGCATGACGCCATAGAATCCGGCATCTCGAAGTCAAGAATCGACAGTTTAAAGACACTGAAGTCGCTCGTTGTGAACGTGGGCGGACTCGCACATACTACACACTCGTCTGTAGATGTGTGTGACAGACACAGCATGACGTGCGGCCGGCAATGAACCCTAGCATTTGCTCTGCCGAAACAATTAGCGGAGCTGCGCGAACGCAACATATCAGTAACAATGTCCAATGGCGAGCCATGGCAGACGTGTTTAGGAATCATTACCGATAAAAACTTCCATTGACACTTCTACAAGACGTCACTGAAAGGTCCTCGACCGCTGACTAAAAAAGTATTTAATACCCTTGAAGAAACTAATTTGCTCTATTCTTTGAATCGTTTCAAAGTATTAATGAAGTCAGAATTGCCTATAGAGTATTATGAACAACCTAACTTAGATATCAATCAAATCAACCTAACTTATCCACACACACAAGTTCTACAATAATACTAAGGTCAATTATGCCATTATATTAGCATATCTCTGCTCTGTTCACCAGCCGTACAGCGTCTAAAAAGTATTAATTAAAGTTACCATTATCATAATGCATATTTAAGTGAGGTATTGTATAGGTAGGTACCTAGCCTACCAGGCTAAAATATGACGCACTATTATCTTTGATACAAATAGTTAGAACTAGTATACCTAACTAAACATTACTCTGGAACAACGATGAATTTTGAAAATAATATCACTTCTTAATTTCTATGTATCTTGGAGTTGCATGTACACAATGACTATAAATCAATATAGGTAGATATCAACAAATGAGGTATTTGTATTATAAAAAAGATGATATACTAGTTGATGTACGTTTGGATTGTAAGGAGCATCAAGTAGTGGGCGTCGCGCGAGGCAACGATTGTCGCAACAATCTCGCTGTGCGACAGGGCCGTGATGTGAAACCTCCATCTTTGCCTCAAATTAGTGTCTAATGTTTATTATGAACGTCGACGCATAATGACATCTCCACATTGAGCAAGAACGCTCAAGGCGAACCACATATTAAACATCTAAACAATATTCACGCGTGTTTGGAAAGCGCGATACCTTGACGATTGTTTGTCGAGTGGAGCTGAGACACCACAGCGAGGGGCGTCTTCCCGCTACGGCCGTTGCCGTTGCGCTACTAAGGAACAAAGGGTTGACTCACGTCCGGACTCTTGCCGTAGGAGAAAGACGTGCTAAAAATAGCTGGCGGCAGTTACGAGTGCGACCGTTGGACCTAGCCTACGCAGTTCGGTACTTGCCCTCTTGCCCTGACTCGAAATGACCAATCATCTTGTTAAGTCGTAGCAAATCTCTCGCGGAATATACTCTCAACTTCATATTCTCAACGAATCGGACTAGGATTTTCCGGATAAAAACGAAGATGATACGATACACGCGCTGCACGTTTAAACGATCAATAACTACTTCAAACAAGCTGAACGTAAGTACGTCAAACGAGGCGCTAATCAAACGGCGTCGACCGGTTGCACTCCGATGTTATGGTCGTGTTTTCCATGTAGGTACTATCTATCTCCCATACATATATAATATGCGTTTCAGTTAGTTACATAATGCGGGTGCAGACGGTGGAACATGATAGATAATATAGTTACTCGAGAGCTGTTATGCCTTGTAAAGTATCCTATCCAGAGATAGATGGGTGAACAACACTCAAGTTGCAATGCGATAGCAAATGGCGTTGAGAGTCCCACGCGGAATTGAATTTCGCCGATGAAGCATGAGAGGAAATATTCTAAAATTACTTATTGTATTGTACGACGAACGCTGCGTTGGCTACCGCGCTCCCACGATCGACACTTTATTGTTTGCGCTGCACTCGAAGGTTTCTGCAACGTCTAGCTGTTGGGAAACGACGGCGCTTCGAGACTAGAACCGGCTGTTTGAGAAACCTTTCGAGCTTAGATTGCGAAAACGTGGAAAGTTTGTGTATTTTCTTACATCAACATTAAATTATTATGCAGAAACCTATATGCTAACACTTGTGTAAATATTCCGCAAGCCTTGGATGGCACACTTCTTCAAATAGTTAGACACCGACAGTCCGACACATATCGAAACGAAGTCGGTTCAAAGAGAGAGAGTTCGAAGAGTTCAAAGTTGGATTCAAAGCATCGCAAGTGCGTAAACAAAGTCCTTGCGCGCAGAGGCCATGCTTTCATGCCAACATCTCCGCGGAAGTTTACATTAGTGCCGCGACCACACTTCGCCTCTGTGTGCGGTAGTGTGGGCTGAACAAAGCCTTTATCAGCACACGTGGAGAGATTAATCTCGTCGCGTGACAACCAACCAACGGATCAGTACCTGATGATAAACACAACAAAACCATCTTGACTGAGAGAGATTCAAGCTCGGGTGCCGATTGTATGCCAAATTCATCGAATGAGCAAACAAAACAACTTCCTGTACCGTAACTGAAAGCATCGCTTGTAAAAGCAAGACCTATTCACATGATACGCGGTAAGTAAAATAGAACAATGGAGCTGCAATCGTGATGAATTGATTAAGACATTGCTCATAGGTATGATTTGTTATTGGCGGTTGCTGGTGTGATCGGAGCCGTGGCAATAATGTTGTTAGTACAGCAATCGCGGGTTGCATGCGAGCGGAGCGGTGGCACGCTCCGCCGGCCCACGTGATTACACGCCTTACTGACCAACTAATAACCAACAAATACACGAGTATGGAACTCACTAACTACGATCTATGATACAATACACTATAAGTTAGTTTTATCAGCCCGCGAAGCCACGTACCCGCGTTATTTTTATTGAATAAAAATACATCGATTTCTGAATGTATTTTCATGGGCAGTTACTAGAGAAGAACCTTTCTGTGGTTGGGAAATATAATATTATTATGCAACTGTTTCGAAAATGACTTCAGGGTTCAATGAAATCACGTGTTCTGTATAGGAATGTGGATGTATGCACAGGTGACGGTAAATATTTTAAAGCAGTTGTTGGGAGCCGTTGAAAAGAAAGGTTGGTATTTTGATCACGTTTTAGACGAGGAACATTTTAAAGGAAGATAGTATATACGAAAATAACATCGTTCGTGAGTGGACTAATCAAAACAGAGGCTATGTAGGATGTAGTAATATGACTCTTGCGGCTTTCGTAATTTTCCTGGTAGACCAACAATAATAAATAATTAACAGTCTACTTAATACGTATGCTAAAGTTATACGAATTGTTGCACGTTCGGCAAGAAATAAAACAAATTATATTTAATTTGAATACGATTTGCGTAAGATTTTTGGTTTAAAATATAATACTGTGCTAGTCAGGCACTGGGCCCGCGTGGTGGATTATGGCCACAAAATTAATATAGTACCACTATGGCCCGGCCCACACACTCTCTTTAGGAGAGTAGGCCTGAGCCCCTGCGGTGGCCATTTTGTCCAGTATTTTGTCAAAAAATGGCAAAGCAGATATTTTCTTTACTACTGGCTTCTTACTACGATCACTCAATCGTTTGCCAAGGGTATTCAATTTATGAATGGTAAACTCACTAAATTATGTACTTCGAGTAATATTTTTGATATGTCTAAATGTTGTGCGCTTGCAGGCAAAAGACAACGCTCTTTTGTAACCTGGTTATATACAACTTCCATGTTTGTGATATACCATTTTTAAGACACCTGCGAGACACAATACTATTTTACATCAACTTGTTTATCTAATTCGTTGCGGTTGAGATGGACGAGGCAGTGTTACCTAGAATTCTAGAAAATCATGGTCCTATCTCTCAACTGTACAGTACATACCGGTCGAAGCCTTATACATTATATTGCGTATTCTAAATGAAGGTCCGGGAAGATCCCCATAAAATTATCTGAGAACTGGCTCGAATAGACGGATGGGACAAAGGCAGGGTTGTGGCACAAAGAGCTCTTTATCCGAGGGGTAAGAGTGCCCCGGACACAAAAAATGCGTAATAATAACGACAAGCCGTGTTTGTAAATAGGCAGCAGGTAGATGGTTGTAGATTGTAGGTGTATTCACGTGTTCCAACGGTTTTCGGACGAGATTTTTTTATTTAGAAATCACCAAAATATGAAAAGAAATACGCGATGCACCTTTAGATGTTCCCACTGATGTTCCACATTTCTATAAATTATAGCTTCATTGAAAGGTAGGAAAATGACATTGGTTTTATTAACAGTAGATACGGTGACAAAAATACGTTGTATAAAAGCATTGTTTGGTTTTAAAACTTTATTCTAATAAAGTCACTCAGTTCAAAGTCTAGCCTGTGGCCTAGCCTATATTACAAAGCTTGAGTCATTGAGTCGGTTTCAATTCAAATTATATTAACCTTTGCTTATATAAACAAACGCACCAAACGAACATTTTCGACATTCTTGTCTCATTATATTGTTTTTGCATTGAATTTAAATTGAAGGAAGGTTAAGGGTGCATCATTGTATTCTTTTGTACTTGACTAAAAGTTCACCTTTGACATTTTAGGATTTAACTTGACAATTAGGATATATTAAAAATTACCTACTGCACATATGTAAGTTACTACACATACAAGTCGAAATACAAACAGGGGCAGCGGAGCAACAAGTGTGTGTAAAAAGACTACAAAAACCGAGCAGGTAGGTACATAAGGCGCAAAGCATTTATAACCATGTGAATTAGCTAATAGAACCGGTTTTGCTCCGACTTGAAATGTTGGTTAAATTCGTCCGAGCCAGTGGATTGTGGTCTTTGCTGGCTTGTGTTTAAGGGCTTTTTGTAGGGTGCGATGGGGAGATTTAAAGAGATAATGTGAGCCACCACTTAACCGCGGCCGAGTACACCCCTGCAGAGATTCGAGAAGGTTTCTACCTCCTCGTGGTAACGTAGGGGATCTTAAAGAATAATAAATAACTCTCGGAGCGAGATTAATTGAATCAATTGCGATTATAACAGGTCTGTACGTTACGTCCGCGTCCGCGCGTAGGAGCAGGACTTGTTATTCAAAATATTATGTCTCTAAATCATCATACGATTAAAACATAAATATTTAATAGCTGATTTATATAGGTACTTATAACGCTGCCAGTAATTACAAGGCTGTTTTAAAACTATCGTCTCTAACAGAAAAGTGCCTTCATTCCGTCCATTTTCCGAGGCCGTCTGTAACCATAGTTTAGCATAATAATCACCACGCTTGGCCAGAGCTGGTGATCACACAATCTCCCCGTTCATACATGCAACTTTCTTGACAAATGACATGAAGATCGGAATCGTGGAAAGGCGACAACAAAAGCTATAGAGCATATTTCGAGTTTGTAATGTTATAATCTTGATTGCATGACCACTGCACATTGCAGTACTTGGCAGAACTGCAATGTGGCAAACGCCAATATCAATCGCTAGTATTTAATATATATATATAACAGAGGTAACATGATATCGATTAAATATTACACATACCGAATCGTAATCTGTGTATAATATATAAAATGTAGCTCTGCATTGCATGTTATTTTATGGAGTTAGTGTGTGTGTGTGTGTGTGTATTTACAATTATTTACATAACACGACAAGTAATACATAATTATATTATCTTTATAATTATATTAAAATAAATTGGTGTCTCGGAAACGGCTCTTAACGATTTTGATGAAATTTTCAGATTCGATCCTAGGATCTAAAAATCGAATGGTTTCGATCTTTAAGCTATATATATATCAGTGCCAAAACCGATGCCAGAAACGTCAACTGCTGGACATAGGCCTCCTCCATGGTATGCCACAATGCCAAAATAATAACATAACAGAGACACACACAAACATCGAGATTGTCTGCAATTTTTTTACACTAAATGATACTCATAAGTAATGATACAAAATACAAAAAGATAAGTAACTCCAATTCAAAGCTAGTTTGTTAGTCATTTCTAGTGTGGCACAAGTCATCAATATTTGATGATTCTGTCAAAATTGGCTGTATCAGCCATTGCCTTTTGTTGCGCATCCAAAAAGGTTTGGAGTGATTTCCTGATTGAAAATACTTGATGTAATTAAATCAAACGCGTCGCCATATGATGCCTATCAACAATTTTACCACACGATTGGAAGTTGGAACCAGTCGTGCAACTTGCAACATGGTAAGACCATGCGGGTCCACGCAAGTCACCGCAACTGGTTTTATTTTCCGTATCATGTAATTATCGAGGCAGGTAAGCACGAGCGTTGACTTGGTCGGCTCAGAAAATTCTCAACGCAGTCGTGGCTATTTTATGGAAAATGACAACGCAGCAATTCCATGACAATTTTATTACAGTATTATTGTGACGATTATCCGACAATGGTCAGATTTTGTATTTAGATACCTTTTTCCACCTTTTTTAAACCAAAAAATATGATAACAGTTTGTTTTGGGGGTTCCTAACATCCCAACAAAACCGGAAGACATAATCTCACTCTGGTGTCTGATTGTCGGTCACAGGTGATTATCTCAGGAACTACTAATCCTATCGCTTGAAATTTGGATAGGAATGGGAAATAGTGACCCACAATATTTTTATTTTACTTTTTTATGGGGGTCAAAACAGTGGCTTACAAAAAGGCTTCACTTCAACACATCACTTTTATTATTTTCTTCTACATATTTTTCGATATATTGACCAAATTAGCTATGCTGTAGGTAAATGAACCTTATTTCATTGTAATATTTTATTTTATAATGTATATGCGTGAGTGCGACACGCACTTGGCCAGTTTTTTCTCTTACATCTTGATGAGAGGCTGTTATAATATTAATCAGACAGACAAGAGTACCTACCATTGGTTAAGTAAAATAAATAGTACATTTCACAAAAGTACATCTGTAGAACGTACAGACGTATTAGATATTTTGATAAACTAGGTATAGGTATTAGACAAAATTCAAAGTTCAACGGCCACTCACACTCATATCCAGATGTGCAAGGTATAAGTAGATAAGCAAGCTTCAACAAGATCTTTAGGGCATGCAGTGAATAAGGTAGCAATTCAATTCTTACCTTCAAGAACAGATCACCAAAGTCGTACAGCGCAGACTGATGCATGATGGCCGTAGACATTGTAAAATCACTTATTCCAGGTTTTAGGTAGTTGATAGCTGCTTGTACAAAAATTCTGTAAACTGATCCACTGACGCACGCTAAGGTCGACGAACTCACTATAAATTTCTTCTGGTTAATTAAAAGTTCACGATACAACGGGAATTTTATGAAAACCTTTGTAAATACAGTTGGTGTAAATTAGCAAAAACGATGCGTTTTTGTTTTGTCGTTCGATGACCACAGATTCTGTCCGAACTAGTTGGCCGAGGACGGCAATTTTTTTTAAATGTGCCTTTCCACGATAGAGCCAGATTAATATTTTTGAACACAATTTCGCAGAAGATGCGAAAATGTACAAAACAGTCCTTTGTTTCGAAATGTCTTCTTGCTTCACTTTTATTTTTCGCGTCTATACGGAAACTTAAAAATTTCTGGCCAATATTTTGTGCGAACTGCGTCGGATATTATGAAAACTTTTTTCTTTTTCTCGAGCTTATACTCCAAAACGTTTTAATTCTGGCTGTATAATTCGCAAAATAAAAAAATAAATCGCAATGTCAACGTCCGCGCAAAACGCACCACACGTACATTCCGTATCACGCTTGCTCGCGCACTGAGCCGGCAGCGAGCGGGTGGATTTTGTTTTCAAATCAAACAGCGCGATCACGTTTTGGAGCGAGATTCGTTTTCCATTCGGGTACGTTCGGTCTTTTTCGGCAGTGTTCGACTGTTTTGTTGTGTTCTTGCTTCACAACAAAAGTGACAAAAAATATCTCATCATGGCGTGAGCTCGGGATAGTCAATAAACTACGTACTCTCTATTACTAAATCAGATGTTCATTATGATTTGTTACAATTACTTGGATTTGATTACGAATTGGACGTAAAATTAATGTATTTCAATATACGACGTATTAGAAGTTACATTTTCTGTCACGACCAACTGAACCGGGTATAAAAATACCTGAACTGATATGATGTCTACATGATACTTAAATGGTTTATTATTGTATAAAGTCCATGAGAAGACCAACTTTTTGTATTTATCATATTTTTTTAAATGAATAAATAAAGTGACAAAAATAAATAAATTGATATTTATCATGAAGATGATTAAATCGTATTAAATATTAAATCATCACACCTATGTTGAATTAAATCGAAAGTACAAGTAATTGTAAAACTGTCTCTCTGTCTGAACTGAATCGATCTTGATACAATTTGGCACGCACCTACCCTATCGATGGCCCGGGAAGATTTTTGATGTTATCGCAGACAAAGTTACCTGTTAAAAGAAATAGTAGTATAACATCTAAATATATTTTTAAATATTTTTGAGACAAAATAAGTATTGATATTGTTTCACTAAATGAAGCTTAGAAGGAAATAATGAAAAATTAATTTAGTCGACCATTATAAATTAATCAGAACTGTAGCCATTAGCATTCTATCAAGTCAATTATTTATTATTCATACGTATGTGTAATATACATATATGTAGCTATCTGCTTTAGACTTTAAGATACTTCTGCCTAATTTGAATACTCTAACGTGCTTTGCTTCCTTATGATCCGACATAATTTTACATTATATATTGGTATCTACTCAAGTTTGGTCAAGGCCTGCATATTTTGGCGAGGAAGTGCTAAAAAAACAAGTGGCCAGCGTGATGGACAAAAAGTTGCAATTTTAGAGCTGGTTCGGTTCGCCCAATCGAGATATCTGCTGCGCCCATGCTCGAGTACTCGCAGCGGTTATAGTCATAAGTTTAGCGATTTTTGTATAAAATTAAGCTTACTTGTTATAGTAGCCAAACATTTGCAATTATAAACTTTATTAAATACAACACAATGTTTTAACTTTAACAGCAAGATTTTCTCATCTTATGTCCATTAAGCTTTAACAGGCGTTAGCTTTTGTAATCGCCTCGCCTTTGAACATGCACTTACCAAGTTGGCAGCGAATGCCTCGAGCAACTTTTTATTATGGCATTCGTTCGTTGCAAACTCGTTTGACGGTTTTAGTGTTATGCGCTATGCTTCCCACAACCACAGGCTTACGGGAACCAGAAACTGGCTTCAGTTCATTATTGAGTTCGACTTGGAAGGTTAATTGCTTATTAACACAAAAGAGGGTTTTCAAACATAAGAAGTAATACTTTCTTGAAGTTCTCAACTGCCAGTTGACTGCCAGTTTAGTTTGGTAGTAGTTTAATTATCCCGAATGGGAAGGCAATGGAACAAAGCCATACAGCCTACTCTGAACATATATTTTCTTCAGTTTTCTCAATAAAATGTATAATGTGTACAATTTATCGCTTGTTTTGACGATTCTTGATGAGAATTTCAACATATTTCGAAAGAATCAATATGACGAATGTACTCGACATGGTAAACCCTTTTTATCGCGTCGAAAACCTTGCAATTTTGCGTGATTGTTACTATAACACCGTCCATGACACTTTTTGCACTATATCACACCATTATAACACAAAAAACACACATAACAGTATTATTAATGAATTGCGAAAAATTGCAATCAACCACCATTATTCAAGTTCGCGCCAAGAATCGTTTAGTTTGGTTAGCAATATAACAATCTCATCAAAATTTTTGATTATGTAGGTAGATTCAATTGACGTTGGAGTAGTTTGTTATTATTTCCTACTTTTCAATGTGTTTCATTAACTGATGTCAAGTAACTTGCTATTTGCGTGCTTGACTATTTTTTACCCACGACGGAACGGAGACGGTATATGCGTTTAGGGTGAGAAGATGTTTGTTTGTGTGTTTGTTTGTTTGGGTGTACATACAAACCAATGTTTCCACTTATCTCCAGAACGGTTTGACCGATTTACATACGGTTTTTTGTAAAGGTTTGCTGATACGTCAGCGATGGTTTTTAGATAGATGGTATGGCGCTAGCTCATCAGGGGGCGCTGCAATCAAGATTTTCACTCATTAAAATGAGGGACAGAGAACTTTGCGAAGGCTTATAGCTACTAGGCCGTGTTTGGGCTCTTTTGAAAGTGTTTGGTGAGCAGAACCTGCACATGAACTTTTGAGGGTCTGATGATGGATCAGAATGACGTTGAAGGGAACCTTGCGAAGGGAAATACCTAGTAAGCCGTGTTTGGGCTTTTTTGAGTGTTTGGTGAGCAGAACCTGCACATGAACTTTTGAGGGTCTGATGTTTGGGCAGAATAACTTTGAGGGGAACTTTGTAAAGGACATGGTGAATAAGCTCTTTGTAGAGTGTTTGGTGATTAGTAGCTGTACATGAATTCCTGATGGTCGAAATTATACATTTAAAAAAACTCCGTTGGATACGGAAACCTTTGATTTTTAATCCAATTGCACATATTGTTTGTCATGAAATGATACTTCACACGTCACGATATTTAGACTACAGCATATGAATTATCTAAAAAGCTTAAAATAAAAAATTAAATTAAAAATTTTGAAAATACCCACGACAAATGTAAAGGTAGTAATCGGAAAAGGGTTAAATATTTTTTTGTGAAACCCTCGACTAAATGGAAGTAAGTAACTAGATAAAAATAAGCTTCCGTCGGGGGCTGCCATTCCCGTTCCTGAAGGAACTAAAATTTGCAGGGTACCTAATTTTTTTATGTAGTCTTGAATTGATACCGCCTTATTAACCATCTCCATTTTCTAACCATTTACATTTGTCGTGGGTATTTTCAAAAATTTTAATTTTATTTTTATATACTCCTATAGCTTCTCGATATTACATTGTAAACTAAAATTATTATTGCTTTCCACAAGTTTAATCAAGTACCTCTGTGTTTTGCTTAGTTAATACTTAGTCCCTCTCATGGGAATCATTGTGTAACAAGATCTGAAATAATAACTGCAATGCCGATGTAGGGTTCCGTCAGAGAAAATAAATGAACTCTGTATAATGATTGAGGCTTGAGTCATTTATTTTTGTTGTGATGTTGCTAAGTTATTATTTGAAAAGTTGTGAGTTAATTCTATTGATATTTTACTATTGGGCTTCATAGCTCATCCTATGTGTTTAGTATGAGTATCAGCATAGAATCTCACATATAATTTACAGGTAGAAAGTTGCAAATCTATCAACAACTGACGATTTGCTATGATTTCTAGTCGCCTAAAGGAACATCTTACGCAAAAATTTACGCCGCTCTAGTGTATTTTTGATTAGGAATGAAACAATTCCAATTCCAAACAAAACAATACCAACTCAATTTTGAAAGGATTGTAATTTCAATTAAAATCAAATACAATATTAAAGTCATATTGAAGAACCTTGTATGTATTGTTAGTCTCAAATTTTAAAAAAATACAAACAGAACCCATTTTGTTGTTACAGTGGTTACATATACTATATTTTTATATAGGCCAGTGTCATGTGACGGTCACGTAGTGCTTACTCCTAAACTTATGGCGCTTGATAAGTAATACAATACTTTGTGCGCAAACAGCGATGTGAGTAGCAGGAAAGTTGTAGGCTACCTTTGTTATATGATTCAGCATTGCTGGTCTGCAAATCAAGAGCCTTGAAACTTAGAACTTGTTGATTGAGAGAGTGTCAGGTTCTAAATTAAACAGAAAAATGTTGCACTGCTCCATTTAATTAGTTTTTACTGAATAAAGAACATATTAGATACCCGATGGTGGCATCATAATAAGAGCCAAGTGATTTGAGAATTAACCGCTAAAGTGAGTAAGAGATAAATACTCAAATAACATCTTATCACGATAATGTAAATACAATTTATCATTTATCAAGCTATATATTCTTTAATGATAAAAAGCACTTAAAGAAAAGATTAAAACACAACATATATACCTTTTTTCTAGTTTCCATTATTTGTCTAGTGTCCAGCCAGTATAAGTTAGCAAATTATTTTTAAAATGCTAGCATTCGCAGAATTGATTCATGCATGTGTAAGCCGATGTAACATATCGTACTCGAAGATTATGTTGAAGCAGATATATCAAGTGTAGGCAAAATATAGGTGACATATTTCAATTTGCACGAGTCTTTGAGTCGAAGATGAATTAGATGAAATCGTAACTGTAGCTCACCCCGATGAAGTTGCGCTCAAAGTACTTTGGAAAATTCTGTCGAAATCACTGAGTAAGATACAAACAAATCAGAATTGTAGTCTCAACAAGATTCGTAGCGAAAAGACCTTGGTCAAATTGAACTATTTGACTCGAAAGTTAAAATGTGTACTGTAGTCTGGCTGTTAATTCCGTAGGTCAATTGGTTTGCCTTTCAATTGAAATGCCATTAAACGAACGTCTATAAATAGTGAATATGTACGGCAAAAGTTGTCCTCACTGACTCATTCATTGGTTTGAATTGAATAGCATTTGAATGTTTTGTGTAAGCATGGATTATAATTAATACAAAACTACGGAAGAATTAATATTCGTAGTGATACCGTAGAAATTTTTAAGTAATGTTCACATAAAAAATAAATACTTTATACACATATACATCCACGGAAAAGGGCTAGTCGAGAATAATAAATAATGTTTGATTGTGTTCGAAATTAAATGGATATTAAAATATTCATTTGAAGTTTTGTTTAAATTTTAGCCATAAATTAGGCATGACGTGTTAAGATAAAGAGGGATTTCTTTGACGTGTAATAGTATAATTTCCTTTTGTAATAGAAACTAATTGCTTTTAAAAATATCCATAAACTTTTGTGATTGAAAGAAACTACATCGAGGTCTCAACTTACTACAACAAACAACAAAAGGGGACAAAATTAAACAAGATTATTTTACCTATTGCTATACAATTTCTTTAGGACCAATAAAGGAACCTATTTAGTCCTTTTTAAAAGAAACAATGACCATTCTTACGAGAAAATAAAAGGAAGGTCAAGCAACATGTGTTGGGTACTATTTATCCATTTCGTAGTCATAATGGCCAAAAGAATTTTGGGACTAAAATATACCTCGACAGTCTTACAGATGTTTAAATTAATTTGATTTTGTTCTGCTTCTTGTACAATGTGAGCGTTGCTCAGAATGCTTGCATACTAAATTTCTATTGCCATAATCTTTTAAAATAGAATAGCTGGCTTTGATAAGTAATTACCAAAAAATTGGAGATGGAACTATAGTGTCGCAAATGGATATCATTAACGTACAACTTATTATTTGCTACAATAACCGTTACGCTACGATTAACGTCCGTTCTGTACGTACTATATTAATTATATGGTGAAACGAAAATATTTTTATGTCACTTTATTATTAATGTACGTATATCGCTATTTCAAATTTCTTCCTAATTGAACGTTAATTTTTAAAATAATTTTCAAAGTTTTTTCGCGTTTTGCCAAATGACTTGAATAATAAAATTAATATGAATCACATTAAATAATTCTAAGTAATGACTATGAATCATGCCAAAAAGATATTTGTGTATTCCATAGGAACCAAAAAATACACACCTTCAATAATACCACACATCACACACAAAAATACCACACATTCTTCGCATACATTACATTGTAGCTTAAAATTATCTGAAAGGGTTGCTTTTCACTCAAGACTATTCTCAATTTTCTTAATAAGCATCTCAGAGCTAACAACCAAGATGTGATCAAAGTTGAAATCGTGCACCATTTCCTACAGTAATAATGCTTATAAGATCATTCATAGATCATTAAATTGCCTCCAGTGTGTTTTCCATGCATTAAGAATGTTTACTTGCTTACAATCTTGCAACATCAGGATATGAATATAATTGACATACCTACCTATATGTATGAATTTTTTATGTCGTTTTTCATTGTTATTTACTTTCGTTTTAACTAAAGTTGTACCTTATTTGTTACTAGACATCAAAAGAGAGTTAAGATAATCAATATGGTTATGCGAATAATTCATAAAAAATGGTTTAGGTCTAGTGACACGGAAATGACCTTTTCGATAATAAAAAAACTAATTTAAGCAATAACAAAAAGACTGCATCGGGTTTCTTTAAATTTCGTACATTTCTTGGACAAGTGATGGATGACAAACAAAACGTAAACCGCGTTCAACTTTTCAAAACACACAAAGTGTTCAAAAAGTATCCTATATAACATTGTATGTAGGTACATTAATTAACTAGACTTTTACCCGCGACATTATCCGCTCGATCAGCATCATCATAAAAGAACGTCAGTCTGTCATTCCGTTACGCCGTAAAGGAAGGATAAACAAACTCACTTTCACATTTAATAATATTATTCTGGATTGTATTTGTTTCCTCACAAGAGTGTTACATTTGCGCCTTTACATACCTATGTGAATACTACCTCCTTCTCGTTATGGTGGTCTGGCAAAGGGCAGCTTGTTCACGCTGATCGCCTCGCGTCGCGGCCTCCGCACTGCCGGGTTCCGCGGAATAATTTACAGCGAAATGATGAAAGGCCAACTTTCAGGAAGTTGGGAGCTTCCTGGGTGCAATTGAAGTCGTTATTTTTTATTTCCAGCAGTCATTTCGAAAATAATTACAACCTGAGTTCCTACATTATGTCGCCTACTTGTGCTAATTTCATTAAATGATTTTATAGTGAATGAATGAAAAAGTATCAGAACTTCGAATAAATCAATGAAAGGGCTATTTTATTATATCATATCCCGTATCAAAAATTGCAAATGAAAATATGAAGTGACCCGTAGTTCTTGAATAGCGCATATTCCACCGCTCAAAATTTTCATCTGAAATGAGGAAACTTCTCAGCTATATCATAAACCTGCTACTGTAAATCTATCCTGCTTTCGCACACGTAATCCGCCAAATGAAAAAACAAGACTGCAATATTTTTAAGATTCCCACCCCCTAGTGGGCGCTGGAGTAATACCCCCCATATTTTAATCACGATTTTAGAATTTAAGTATGAATAATATCCAAACGTCAGTTTGATATTTCTTATTTAGTAGTTCCCATGGGATAAATCCATAAGTCCATGCGGGCGACGCCGCGGGAAGAAGCTAGTAATAGAATGAAGTAGATTAGAAAATAAAGTTTATTAATGAAAAAAAAAACCATTTTATTTAGCCGTCTAAAATGTGTATTTTATGATTATGGCGTAAACAAGCATTAAGTATAAACTTATTGATTCGGTGTAGGACTGTCGATAAAAAGTTTATGCAAGTTGGTAAGCAAAGGCTTGATTTACGCAATCACCTTTCGACAAAAGTACGGGAGCTTGTAACAACTTGTAGAGCTAGGCACCGGTGTACCGCAAACAAACTAATGCAAGAAGTTAGAAGAACACTTCTCAGAAATAGTCGCGTTCCACGACAAGGAACTTAGCGACTCAACGACACAACCAATTATGATAACATTTCGAACTCATATCATGAAGAAGGAAAATGCTGTTTGTATCCCGATACATAAATTGATTCCCGTGGGATATAAACAATAGCTACGTAATTAGGTATTTGACTAAAAACATATTTTTATCTCATTCGATAGTGCATGTAAAAAGATAAATAGCACTATCATTTTTTTCTCGATACGTTATTATAGTTTTTTTAACACAAACCGCCGAACAGTGATTCTAGTCACGCGGTGCTCAAACGCTCCATATAAATCGGACATGGATTGTGACGTCACATATGAAGCTTGTTCGATATTTTGAGCTATCTCGTAAAATAATGTTCAAAATTTAATGAAAGAACGAAATCTAATAAGCGTATACTTATTTGTTAGATGTGTTCCGCTAAATTAGGCGTCAAGTACTCTAATTGTACAACATAATATGATATTTTTGCTTCTTATCATTTCGTAACAGTTTTACCTATCACAGAAGCCCTGTCATAAACGCGTTGCCCGAGTAAGATTTCGTTAAATCCTCACGTATTTTGAATTCGGAATGTAGGTTACGTAACGAGTGCCTAGCTCTAGGTGACCTAAGAATTAGTACCGCACGATCGTCGACCACGCGGTAACCGCCGTCCATGCTGCATACATTACTGTGTTACTTCGCTTGGTAAATAAATTCGAGTATTATGTAAAGGCAGTGTACAATTATCCTAATATATTTTAGGGTGCCAAATGTCCAATTAAAGAACGGAATCCTTATGATATAGTATCTATTTATCTCTCCGTTCGTTCGTCCGTCAAAACTGATTATCTCAGCAAGTATTTGAAATTTGGAATAGTTATTAGGTGCAAATAAAAAAATTGAAAAATATTTGTATTCTGAGGTAATACAATCTGTACGATTCTTCCCATGGTTTGGAGTCCTTGGTGCGCCAGTCCAACTTAGAAAATGGTATTACTTTAGGAAACAGAATTGCTATGCTATGTAGAAGAAAATATTGGGCGTTGACCCTAAAGATATCAGATCATAAGTTTTTAAAAAAAAAAAGATTTCTTACTTTTCCGTGCTGAAATCGGTCCTTTTTAATATAAAAATCCGTTTGTCCGTTGCGAGAATATTTCCATAGTAAATATCTTTCAAAAGCTCCTACAATTAAAAATAAACTCTAAGTTGACGTACCTATTTTCGTACTGCAGTCATATCTAAGAAATAACTCAATTACCATCCAAGCTGTTTCAGTCTTCTGACCTAAATTTCGAATTATTTCCTTTACTTTAAAACCCTTTCGAGTGTTAATTGCCGTACGTATTACGTAAATATTATAATTGTATAAAACCTGTCGGGCGAGCACATGGTTTTTACCAAGAAAGCAAATTACTTTTGAATATCGCCGTGTTCTACTTTTCATTGACATATATAAAGGCTGTTGTTGTTGATGATGATGATTTACTATTCTATTTTCTATAGTCTTTATAATCTTCATTTTCCTTTCACTATTACGAGCACATATTTCGTGTGTAACGCGTTCTGTCTACAGCTGATTCGCTTCATGCTACTCCATGAACATACTCGTATCTCACCTTATCTCTCTCGGTAAAAATTTCAAAGCTTCGGGGTAATAACTAATCAGACCTCAGAAATATTTCACCAAATGGTTTCGACACGGAATAACATAGAAGATTCTTGATCAGTGGTTCTTAAACCTATGGTCCTTAGACCCGGACCAAAACATCATAGAGGGAAAGATTGATGGGAGTGTACGAAGTCGAAGTAAGACGACATAGTTTGGTGTCTTTTTAGGAAGTAAAGAAAATGGCAGAAAACAGAGAACAGTGCCGAATACTCCAGGTTGACCTGGTAATCCAATAGTTGGTCCGTGAGATCATCGCTTGACACTATATACTATTTATTAATTTATGGTAAAACATACATCGGGTAAGCTTGTCCTAATAATTTAATATTCCTTCAAAAAACTGTAATGATGCCGAATCTCAAACACAACAAAAACACTCCTTATCGCTTCTGAAATATAAACACTGCACTTAAGTAAAATAAAATTTGAATCTCACTCTCTGAATTATTATGTACTAGCGTTTGCCTGAGACTTGGTCTGCGTGAATTTCAGGATGTATCCCACGGGAACTATTTGTTAGATCGGGATAAAAAGTAGCTCGAAGGAAGAAATATCACACAAACTCTCGCATTTACAATATAAGGTAAAGATGGATGCTTTGGCTTGTGAGCAAATACTAGGCATATTTTTAAATAGATCTCAATACCTCCGTGTAGTGGTCGTCTAGTACCATTGTTTCATTAGTAATTAACCCGCACGCCGAGCATTACATCGATTGTGCAATGATTAGAGAACGTTACAACATGGTGCGCGGGCGCAGCTTAGTGCGATATTCGGAGCACACGCAACCATGTTTACTTACTGAGGAATGGCGCCACCGGGGTGTATCTTTAAATGTAGTCCAATATAATCCTGACACCCGTGTGGTCTTGGCTTTAGAACAGGTTCACCCAATCACCCGATGGTGTCCCAATCACCAATCAATTACAAGTATATCCTTACTATGTACTAAAACTATTTGAAGGGTCCAACCCTGTGGGTTACTCATCCATGCAAAAACAAAGAAACTGATTTCCATGAAGTTTGGCACACATAATATGTTCAGCATTATACGGGATACCGCTGTGTGGTCTCAACTTTAGAATAGTACCACCCCATATTAACGCGTGGGTGTCATAAAAGGCAACAAAGAAAAAATATTCAGAAGATGAGTAGCAGCACCTACCTAACAACAACATCTTATTGCCTTATCAAATCATGGGAAGATTATCTCGTGATCAACGAGTAGCAGGCTTATGTTCAACAGTTGACTCATGCAGCCGATTATGTCACAGGAAACTTTTTGCAATGTTTAAAGTTTTTCTGATAATGTGTTAATTTCCGAAATACACACAAGTCGCAGGCAAAATCTAGTTTCAAATAAAGTATGTATTTTCTTATCTAGAATGGGTTTTAGTAACAAATAAAGTACTTAGATCACAATCTCCTTTACTAATGAAGAACCTGCAGCCAGATGAACTTTTTGCTCGGAGTATTTTCCAAGCGTAACTAAGTTTAGCTGACAGGTTAGATAATCTACCATTGTACCCGAAGTAGAGAACAAGTTTTTTTCACTAATTAAAAAAACCCTCAAAAATACTGACGATTTTTATTTAAATTATTACACTAAACAGGAAACTAATGAAAGGTATAGCTATATTGTCAAGTATGCTAAAATTAATACTAGGTCATTATCAAGTGTTTTAATTAACATTTTTGAATATTTTGGTATAGTTTAATGCGATTTCAATTTTTTTTACCTTGTAATAAACTAGACCAAAATAACGCATAAAACAGACAAGACTGCAAACACTGATGAAAAAAATGGCGTAAATGAAATGATATTTGACGTTTTCACTTAATGATTTTGTACAACTACAGGCCGGTTTTGAAATATCTCTTCTTTGCATTAATGAAAGTCCGACGTACGAGGTTTGTGTCCAATCCAATGTCCAACAGTGGACTAATGTAGAATTTATTTCATGTGTATAATTAATTTAAAACAAGTTACTTTATTTAAAACACCCAAGCCTTGCCTTGTCTTCAACTTGAACAACTTTAAAAGAAATGAAAGGAACACGCTACAAAATTGGATTACACAAACCGCCGTTCATTTTAATTGAATACTTCCAGTGGTCACATAAAAGGAAAACTTAAATCTACTGGGGCTACTAGTTTCGCCATTTTACACCATTGCATTGCGGGGGAACTCGTTCCCCGTACGTGTGTGCTGGTTGGGCACGAACGAACGGGCGCGATGTTGTGAAACACCTAAATGCTATACGATATACAAGGCATTTGATGCTATTTTTAAATGGTATAGTCTTGTGGCTACGCTGTTGGACCCATCATGTATAGGACTCAGGTTCGGTCCCCAGACTTACAGATAGTCATCCGGTTTGGTTGCCAGGGTAGGGGACTATATATCTTTCTGATGACATGATTGTGTATTTATTTTGTGGCCGAGACTTCAGAAAACTGGCACCATAAATAAATACTTTCAAAAATTTATAAATCGCTTGCTATGAGACACCTGACCCTCAAGTCTTATCTCTCCTGACTCCTCCTTTCGGACACCGAAAATGTAGATTTTTTCGGGGGAGGGCGGGTTGTCTCTCTCTCTCTCTGTGTGTGAGTGTGTGTGTGTGTGTAAGTGTGAGTGTGTGCCATTTTGGATTTCATGTGAGGTCATGTAGGTCAACAATAGACTTTGTGCAGCCTAGCTTACAAGTTCTGTATTTGCTTATTTTTATTGTTTACTAATCATTGTTATCATATCTCTATAAGTATCTCTCTTATCTCTATTTCTCTTTATAAGTGTATAAACATCCTGCATCAACAGTGAGTCCCCCAAGTACCGTAAACTCGACACATAATTGCATTATTTGTAATGTAAACGAGAATACGTTGGTCAGTGACAGTGGCTCTCAGACTTTGTTGCACTTGTATCCTTGTAAGAAACAACACGATATCGTAACGCTGGTTGTCTTCAACATCATCTTTAAATGTTAGGCATAGCGTAACGAATAAAAACGGAGTCTATTTTAACTAACCAATTCTTATAGTCTAACAGTAACTTCCCAATTTTCTACGCAAAAATGGGTAAATTTCATAGCGGACAGCGTCCACCTAGGTTCCACTGATATCATACTGCGGTCACTAGTGCACCTGCCAAGCGTGGTTTATCATAAATCCTCTCATGAAAAGCTCATTTGTCGCCGCCATGAAAAGTAATTGAATTGCTTGACCTGGTTTACTGACCAAATTTATCTTCATACCTGTCGAGGCTAGCAGAAGGAACACTTATGTCTTCTACACGCTTTGTCACGTTTCTTGCCAGGTGTTTTAGTAATGAAGCGTTAGTGAAGTCTACTACGGAAATACATTTAATAATAAGACTTACCTCGCTCTTATTCGCTCTTACACGTCTCATGCTTATTCCCGTGGTAATGGCAAGGGGGTATACATACCCCTCTTTGAGAAACCCTGATCTATGCAAACATAGTTTTTTTACGCCAGTTGACCAGGTGTTCACCGGACGGGACCTGGTACAAGCTAGCCACGCCTGGAGTGCTCTTATTTTCAAGTCTATTTAAATAATTATAACATCGCCTCGCTCTTCAGGAATTAACTTTTTTACACAACAGGACTACGAGTACTCGTAACTGGCTAAACGATGACCGGAGCTTTTTATTTTACCTTATTTGATTTTGTAGTTCGTGCGTAAAGAGAACTTCGTTAATTAAGAGCCTGTATTGTGTAATTCTATTCTATAAAAAAAAAAAACAAATTAATTTTTTTGGTACCACTTTACATCCCCTATCAGCCTGAAGCCGTTTTATTGGATTTCATATTTAATTTGTCAAAATACGACTTGTAAGTGCTATAGTCGGCTAAAAATATTTAAGTTTATAGATTGTTGTCAAATTAAAAAGGAAATGTCAAATCTATTCTATGTCTGTCTCTGGCAGAACAGGGAAGACTTTCTTTTCTGCAGAGTAAGGAACTATCTATCTGTAGGTGTCACTGCAAAAAAGGGACAGGACTCTTTTTGTGTATGTCACTACAGGCGTGATACTTCCTGGCACCGGCTCAGCGGCTTTTTCAATTTTGGAATTAATATTCAAAAGAAGGACCAATTTTCGCCGTGTGCGGCGAGGACTAGGAATTGTACACATATTTTGTTAAATTTCTTACTCATTACAAAATCGTACATATGTTTTACAAATTTTCCACTATCCAAAATTGAAGCGGCCGCTGTCCCAGTGCAAGCAACAGTCACGCCACTGCAGAGCAGGGGAGACTCACGTATTTGTTTATGATGTTGAAGACTTCTATTGTGTGGTGGTCTCGCCTCGTTTATTCATTCTATTATACGATACCTCGAAAAAAAAATGTCTACAAAAATACTGATTACATAATTTTATTCCATTGCTATATTTATTATACGATAGTGCATGCTTCATACTTCCGCTGTTATCACCGAATCAGAATATGTGGGTTTACATTTATCGCTTAATATGCCACGTGGTTATCGTAACGACGACCTAAAAACGGAGCGACGTTTTTGCAGCTGACATTTTGATCCTAAACCTTTGGCATCGCTACTAATGGAAATTTTTATGTACGGTACAGCCAAGACCAACATTTTAGACTTATTTAGAGTTCCGAAGAATACTAGAAACATATTACCCTCCTTCTGACGCAGTCGGGTAAAAAGGAAGGGAGTTACTTATTCCGCCAGTTGCTTTTCAGTCAGTAGTAATAGTAATGATATGATTGATGAAAATTTGAATCTCTTTCAATATTGCACGCAAACGAATGACATTTATGCTACTGTTTTCTTTAAAAAAATCAATTAGTCTGAATCATAATCGACCAATTTGCCCGCAAGTTTATTTCACGCAAGCTACTTGTTTGACTGGGAACGGGCCACTGTTCCACCCTTCAACTTAACTATAAAGTCATTCTATGTCGCTGTTCAGACGTGAAGGAAGAACGAACAAATTAATTTCATTTATAATATTAGTACGAGTATGGATTACATAACTGCATTACAAAATTGTGAGAGATTATGCAAAAACGGACATAAGGTAAAATAATTGATTTCGTGAAAATCGCGTTTAAAGTTTTGAATATATATATTTACATCACGATACCCATCAAACGTCCTTTTATTTCGCATTATTGTGGCGTCCACCACTTTCACTCGGTTTTTATCAACTATTTAAGTGAATATTGGGCAACTAAGAAATGTAAAATACAGTGTACAACTTTTTTTTTCATTCTATGCCCTTATGTTGATATACAAATATTCGTATATTACCAGTCATAGTGAAAACAATAAGGAATCCTTTCCAGATTACCAGTAATTAGACTTCCCATAATATACGTGTTTCTTTTTACATTCATCTAACTATTGCAACTCCTTTGTATCGTGCGACGTTGCCGCTCTTACCTAAAAAATGGCTTAAAGAACTTTACTTTATGTATATGAGGTAGGTAGGTGGTAGGTACTACGAACAACGATTTTTTATGCTTAAAGTATGTAAGGGCAGCGTTTAGAAATGTTAAGCCATACAAATTATGTAACTCAATAAAACAAATACTCATATCAAACGTTATTTATTATGAAATTTGTATCAAATAACAGAACTACTTAATTTGTATGACAGGTAGGTACCTACATGTTTCTTTAGTACATTTAATGAGGTAGATAATTATTGATAATTAAGTTATTGAAGAACATATTGATACCACATCTACCTGAGGCAGATTTACCATAAATGAAATAACAACTAGTTGCATTAGCTGCGTTAAAATTAGAACAGCCCACGTTTAAAATATGGACGTCAAATATCGCGTAATTATGTGCCTACTATTAATTATAGCAACTTATGTGCCTACTAGAAATTAAAATAAATGTGCCTTGTGCACTAGATAAACGAAAAAAGTAAAATATTGAATATACGGACGTCAAATATCGTATAGAATGAGTCTTTTGCAATAATTTGACGTCCGTATAATAAGTGTTGTGATTCCTGACCCGACCACGACAAGGACTGGAGTTTGTAATATTGCACAAATTCATGATTTTTATTGTGCGTTTTAGTGCCATTAGTCTCGGGAATTAGTGCCTTCGTGAATTCAGCAACACACCCTATCCAACTCCAAAAAACCGACCAACCCTAACAGCATGATCTAACAAACTTTGCATGAAAGCATGTTTATACGGAACAGCAGCAACTCAACATCGTCTCTGCCAACAAAGCTTAATGACTATAACTCCAACCAACAAAACAAGGAGAAAGACTATCTGGACACACAGACCGAGACCCAACTTGACAGTGACAGCATAACCTCAGACCATGAAGAATGGCAAAGGGATGAAATTCCCACCAGGAGAAAGAAAAGGAAAGAAACAAGTCCAATTCATAACGACGGGAATAAAAAACAGAAAAATTCCTCAAACTTTGCTATCCCTACACGTAATAGTTTTGAACTACTTGATACGGAGCTTACGAATGAAACCAACAATACAGATAAAGTATATGTACCAAAACCAGAACCCATCTTTGTTACAGGCGTAATTAATATAAATTCTCTTAAGGATGTACTAAACAAATTTGTAAAAAGCGATCTTTACCTCATGACCACACTTAGGTCTGGACACGTTATAAAAATTATACCTAAAGACATCAAAACATACAAAACGATTCGAGAGAACTTCATTGCCAACAATATCTCACACTACACTTACCAGCTTAAAAGCGAGAGAGCATATAGAGTAGTACGAGTATTACGCGGACTGCATGCATCAGAAAATACCACAGAAATCTCAAAAGAATTGTACGAAATTGGACACGAAGTGAGACAAATAGTCAACATCAGACATCGAGCTACTAAGGAACCCTTGCCTGTATTTTATGTCGATTTAGAACCAAAACCAAACAACAAAGCCATTTTCGATGTGAAATACTTGAATAACATGAAGATTACTTTCGAAGCCCCATACAAGAAAAAGGAAATCATTCAATGCCAGAGATGCCAGAGATTTGGGCATTCCAAAAACCAATGTTTTAGGCCCCATCGCTGTGTTAAATGCGGCAGCGCTCACCCTACAACAACTTGTACTAAAAAACCAGACACTGAGGCTACTTGCGCGAACTGTGACGAAAAACACCCCGCCAGCTACAAAGGATGCAAAGTGTACAAACAGTATAGAGAAAGAATTCTTAAATTAGACCCTAAGTCAAAAGAAAAACCAATGCCTAACAAAATAGAGATCAAAAACCTTGATCCCCACCCGGGTTATAAATCTAACCGCGCAGGGCATCAACACTTAACTAAAACGTATTCAGAAGCAACGAAAATCAAAGAACAATATACTCAACAAGACACAAAGAACGACTTGACCGATCTTACTGACCTAATGGACATAATGTTTGAAAAACTACAACATTCTATGTTGACAATGATGGAAAAAATTATGGACAAAATGATGGATCGCATGGTCCAGCTAGTCAGCAGCCTGGTGAAAAAATGACCCGAAACCTCCAAGTGGTTACTTGGAACGCCAACGGCTTGACGGAACGACGTCAAGAATTAGAAACTTTTCTCAGAACAGAGATGATTGATATAGCATTAATCTCTGAAACAAGATTCACACCAACGACACACATAAACTTTAATAATTATACAGTGTACACAACCAATCACCCAACTGGGAACAGTCATGGAGGAACAGCAGTAATTATTAAAAGCAACATTAAACACTACCCTTTAGAGGAATACCGAACAGAAAAAATTCAAGCAACATCTATTAAACTTGTAGACAGCAAACTAGAAACTGTATTTTCCGCTGTGTATTGTCCTCCAAAACATACCATATCTGCCAATGACTTCGTAAAATATTTTTCTACACTGGGTAACAGATTCATATGTGCGGGCGATTGGAATTCTAAACATTTAAATTGGGGATCTAGGCTGATCAATACTAGAGGAAGACAACTTTGTAAAGCCACAGAAGAGATGAAGTTAGAATGTCATTCCGGCAGAGAACCTACCTACTGGCCTACCGACAGTAAAAGACTCCCAGACCTATTGGACTTTTTTATTGTTAAAAACATAGATAGTAACTACTTAAACATAGAACCACGAATAGATCTCACATCTGACCACACACCAGTTATACTGAATGTTAGTACAACAGTTAATCTGGTAGCACAGCCCCTAAGAATATACAATTTGAACACTAAAGATTGGACAATCTATAAAAATATACTCACGACAGAGACAGAACTAAAGACCAAAATTAATACAATAGAAGAACTTAAAAGACAACTGGAACAACTTAATATGACTATCCACATTGCAGCCAATTCTGCAACTCCAAAAAGGAAAGGTAAAGGACAACCTCTGAAACATAACTCATATTCAAAGGATATTAAAGAGAAAATACAAGAGCGCCGTCGGTTGAGAAAGATCTGGCATACGACAAGTTATCCTAGTGATAAAACTGCATTCAATAGTTTCTCAAACGAACTCAAAGCCCTTATTAGCACCCTAGAAAACGATAATATTCAACACCATCTCTCAAATCTAGATCCAACAAGAAACACAAATTACTCACTGTGGAAGGCTACCAAGAATCTAAAGCGCCCTAAAATCCACATATCACCTATCAATGATGAAAAAGGAGAATGGGTTAGATCAGATAAAGAAAAGACAACAATCTTTGCGGAACATCTGAAAACAGTTTTCCAACCACTCCCTGAAAACAATCCCGAACATACTAAGAAAATCAAGGAATACCTTGAATCAGCGAATCAAATGTGTCTCCCACTAAAAAGTACCAGCCCAAAAGAAATTGCGAAAGAAATAAAGAATCTCAAGGATGGTAAAGCACCCGGATATGACCTTATTGATGCCACATTACTTAAAAACCTGCCTCATAAAGGTGTAATGAAATTAGTTAACATCTTTAATGCCAGCCTAAGACTTGAACATTTCCCTGGGCAATGGAAAATTGCACACGTAGTCATGGTCCTGAAACCCGGTAAACCCCCACACAAAGCTACTTCATACAGACCTATCAGCCTACTCCCAGTTATTGGCAAACTGTTTGAAAGAATATTGCTTAACAGGATGAAAGAACATCTAAGTACAGTATTACCGAACCACCAATTTGGATTCCGGGAAAAACACGGGACAATTGAACAGGTACACCGTATTGTCGACACCATTAGCAGATGCCTTGAAAACAAATTATACTGCTCTGCAGTCTTTTTGGATATCAGCCAAGCGTTTGATAAGGTTTGGCATGACGGCCTCCTGTTCAAGCTAAAGAAGCATTTCCCGCATTGTCTGTTCCGAATACTAAAATCCTACTTAGATAAGAGATGCTACCAAGTGAAGTACAGCGATGATCTCTCAGAAGTACACGAAATAAAATCAGGTGTCCCTCAGGGCAGTATCTTGGGCCCTATACTATACCTCATTTTTACAGCAGATATTCCAACAACTGACTACACCACGACTGCGACATACGCTGACGATACGGCGCTGCTATCGACTCATAGCAACCCAGAAATGGCATCATCACAGTTGCAAAACCACCTGACTGAAGTTGAGATGTGGCTGAAGCGTTGGAGAATAAAAGCCAACGAGAGCAAATCGGTACATGTAACATTTACACTTAGGAGAGAAACATGTCCACCAGTAATGCTAAACTGCAAAGTTATCCCTCAAGATAATAACGCAAAATACTTGGGCATGCACCTAGACAGAAAGCTTACATGGCAAAAGCATATATGGACAAAGCGCAAACAACTAGATGGAAAACTACGGTCACTGAACTGGTTATTGGGACGCCAATCACAATTAAATCCTAACAACAAGATGCTAGTGTACAAAACTACCATAAAACCAATCTGGACTTACGGAATACAACTGTGGGGAACAGCCAGCAACAGTAATATAGATATCCTCGAGAGATTCCAGACCAAAGCTCTGAGAATAATGTTTGGCATCCCTCATTGTATAAGTAATAAATACATATACCTCGACCTCGGCCTAAAAACAGTTCGGCAAGAAATAGCTCAAAGCAGCCTGAAATACCAGGAGAAACTGACCATCCATATAAACAAACTGGCACACGCTCTGAGTGGAGAAGGCGCTCTTCAGCATACCCGGCTAAAAAGGAGAGACATACCGACCCTACATAAAAGATTTGACATCAAGAGAGTCGTGTGAAAAGAACTTTCACACAAGTATGGCTCTCGAGGAAAACACATACCGAGTAATCAAACAAAGAAGTGGCCTATTGTTGTAAAACAGATTGCCATGAAGCAGAAACACACACACACAAAAAAAAGATCAGCTTCTGTTGCAGCAGTTTTCACACTGCTGTCTGATTTTAATGTCGTCATTATTGCAATGTTGCAGCACTGTTTTAAACTTGTGCTAATATTCATGGCATATGTAGGAGCTCCATAGCGATCTGTTTTATTATCGTAACTCGATACTTTTTTGGTCGCAGTCACAATCAAATCATAGTTTTGTGGCTTTAAACAATCCATCAAATCTTTAAGAGGCGGTTTCAGTTTCTTTAACTCTATTACCAATTTAGCTAATTCTCTCATTTTCCGCGAAGTAACATTAATAAAATACTTTTCTCGATGGATCCGCTGATATTGCGCACCAAATGCACAGATTAGAGTCTTTTTTAGCTTCTAGAGATATCCTATCTGGTCTCATTTTAGGAAATACCTCTTCTTTGAGTTTTTTTATCTATATTAAGGTTACGTAACATGAAATTTTGGGCTTCAACTTGGGTGTTCGAAGTTTCAGATAAAGGTTGACATGTTCTTTTATGTTTCCACAGCTGTTTTCTGGAGTAGAAGCCTAAACATTTTTCACATGGCAAATAATCGATATCCGGGTAAAGATTGCTTTTTTTCATCGGTTTTACGCATTTCGCAACGTTCTTTATATAATTCCCTTTTTTTCGTAGGTTTGTTATGAGTTTTTTGCGAGTGCAACTCTTTTTGGGATATGAGAGGATTTTTTGAACCTCAGATTCCATAAAATGGTTTCGTATTATGTGTCTCAAGGGCGGACGCCGGTTCTCATGTCATATGAACGTGTAAGCACTATCAGGAATCCAAAATGTAACTAAATAATTCGTCTAATTTCACTTCAATGCTCGCGAGAAACAATACCCAATTATTGCACAATACGGCAACGTCGCATTCTGAACTTTCGTAAGGGCGTCGAATACGGCTAGCAATAAAAGTATTGCTCACGACAATAGCGCCACTAATTTTTGCGACGAAAACTAACAGAACTACGAATATATTCAGTCAAGTCAGACTGAAAATAAAATGACGTCCAATTTTTTTATTTTTTTTTTACTTTTCTCGCATTAGTAAGATGATCCTAGACAATTACCATCTGCCTCCTATTATGCGTCCGTATATTGGACGTCGCAAGCAGGTGGACGCCACATTATATGCGAAAACGATCATGCTGGATGCACAATGAGTTAGAGGATATATATATATATATATATTTACATCACGATACCCATCAAACGTCCTTTTATTTCGCATTATTGTGGCGTCCACCACTTTCACTCGGTTTTTATCAACTATTTAAGTGAATATCGGGCAACTAAGAAATGTAAAATACAGTGTACAACTTTTTTTTTCATTCTATGCCCTTATGTTGATATACAAATATTCGTATATTACCAGTCATAGTGAAAACAATAAGGAATCCTTTCCAGATTACCAGTAATTAGACTTCCCATAATATACGTGTTTCTTTTTACATTCATCTAACTATTGCAACTCCTTTGTATCGAGCGACGTTGCCGCTCTTACCTAAAAAATGGCTTAAAGAACTTTACTTTATGTATATGAGGTAGGTAGGTGGTAGGTACTACGAACAACGATTTTTTATGCTTAAAGTATGTAAGGGCAGCGTTTAGAAATGTTAAGCCATACAATTATGTAACACAATAAAACAAATACTCATATCAAACGTTATTTATTATGAAATTTGTATTAAATAACAGAACTACTTAATTTGTATGACAGGTAGGTACCTACATGTTTCTTTAGTACATTTAATGAGGTAGATAATTATTGATAATTAAGTTATTGAAGAACATATTGATAACACATCTACCTGAGGCAGATTTACCATAAATGAAATAACAACTAGTTGCATTAGCTGCGTTACAATTAGAACAGCCCACGTTTAAAATATGGACGTCAAATATCGCGTAATTATGTGACTACTATTAATTATAGCAACTTATGTGCCTACTAGAAATTAAAATAAATGTGCCTTGTGCACTAGATAAACGAAAAAAGTAAAATATTGAATATACGGACGTCAAATATCGTATAGAATGAGTCTTTTGCAATAATTTGACGTCCGTATAATAAGTGTTGTGATTCCTGACCCGACCACGACAAGGACTGGAGTTTGTAATATTGCACAAATTCATGATTTTTATTGTGCGTTTTAGTGCCATTAGTCTCGGGAATTAGTGCCTTCGTGAATTCAGCAACACACCCTATCCAACTCCAAAAAACCGACCAACCCTAACAGCATGATCTAACAAACTTTGCATGAAAGCATGTTTATACGGAACAGCAGCAACTCAACATCGTCTCTGCCAACAAAGCTTAATGACTATAACTCCAACCAACAAAACAAGGAGAAAGACTATCTGGACACACAGACCGAGACCCAACTTGACAGTGACAGCATAACCTCAGACCATGAAGAATGGCAAAGGGATGAAATTCTCACCAGGAGAAAGAAAAGGAAAGAAAAACAAGTCCAATTCATAACGACGGGAATAAAAAACAGAAAAATTCCTCAAACTTTGCTATCCCTACACGTAATAGTTTTGAACTACTTGATACGGAGCTTACGAATGAAACCAACAATACAGATAAAGTATATGTACCAAAACCAGAACCCATCTTTGTTACAGGCGTAATTAATATAAATTCTCTTAAGGATGTACTAAACAAATTTGTAAAAAGCGATCTTTACCTCATGACCACACTTAGGTCTGGACACGTTATAAAAATTATACCTAAAGACATCAAAACATACAAAACGATTCGAGAGAACTTCATTGCCAACAATATCTCACACTACACTTACCAGCTTAAAAGCGAGAGAGCATACAGAGTAGTATTACGCGGACTGCATGCATCAGAAAATACCACAGAAATCTCAAAAGAATTGTACGAAATTGGACACGAAGTGAGACAAATAGTCAACATCAGACATCGAGCTACTAAGGAACCCTTGCCTGTATTTTATGTCGATTTAGAACCAAAACCAAACAACAAAGCCATTTTCGATGTGAAATACTTGAATAACATGAAGATATTACTTTCGAAGCCCCATACAAGAAAAAGGAAATCATTCAATGCAAGAGATGCCAGAGATTTGGGCATTTCAAAAACCAATGTTTTAGGCCCCATCGCTGTGTTAAATGCGGCAGCGCTCACCCTACAACAACTTGTACTAAAAAAACAGACACTGAGGCTACTTGCGCGAACTGTGACGAAAAACACCCCGCCAGCTACAAAGGATGCAAAGTGTACAAACAGTATAGAGAAAGAATTCTTAAATTAGACCCTAAGTCAAAAGAAAAACCAATGCCTAACAAAATAGAGATCAAAAACCTTGATCCCCACCCGGGTTATAAATCTAACCGCGCAGGGCATCAACACTTAACTAAAACGTATTCAGAAGCAACGAAAATCAAAGAACAATATACTCAACAAGACACAAAGAACGACTTGACCGATCTTACTGACCTAATGGACATAATGTTTGAAAAACTACAACATTCTATGTTGACAATGATGGAAAAAATTATGGACAAAATGATGGATCGCATGGTCCAGCTAGTCAGCAGCCTGGTGAAAAAATGACCCGAAACCTCCAAGTGGTTACTTGGAACGCCAACGGCTTGACGGAACGACGTCAAGAATTAGAAACTTTTCTCAGAACAGAGATGATTGATATAGCATTAATCTCTGAAACAAGATTCACACCAAAGACACACATAAACTTTAATAATTATACAGTGTACACAACCAATCACCCAACTGGGAACAGTCATGGAGGAACAGCAGTAATTATTAAAAGCAACATTAAACACTACCCTTTAGAGGAATACCGAACAGAAAAAATTCAAGCAACATCTATTAAACTTGTAGACAGCAAACTAGAAACTGTATTTTCCGCTGTGTATTGTCCTCCAAAACATACCATATCTGCCAATGACTTCGTAAAATATTTTTCTACACTGGGTAACAGATTCATATGTGCGGGCGATTGGAATTCTAAACATTTAAATTGGGGATCTAGGCTGATCAATACTAGAGGAAGACAACTTTGTAAAGCCACAGAAGAGATGAAGTTAGAATGTCATTCCGGCAGAGAACCTACCTACTGGCCTACCGACAGACAAAGACTCCCAGACCTATTGGACTTTTTTATTGTTAAAAACATAGATAGTAACTACTTAAACATAGAACCACGAATAGATCTCACATCTGACCACACACCAGTTATACTGAATGTTAGTACAACAGTTAATCTGGTAGCACAGCCCCTAAGAATATACAATTTGAACACTACAGATTGGACAATCTATAAAAATATACTCACGACAGAGACAGAACTAAAGACCAAAATTAATACAATAGAAGAACTTGAAAGACAACTGGAACAACTTAATATGACTATCCACATTGCAGCCAATTCTGCAACTCCAAAAAGGAAAGGTAAAGGACAACCTCTGAAACATAACTCATATTCAAAGGATATTAAAGAGAAAATACAAGAGCGCCGTCGGTTGAGAAAGATCTGGCATACGACAGGTTATCCTAGTGATAAAACTGCATTCAATAGTTTCTCAAACGAACTCAAAGCCCTTATCAGCACCCTAGAAAACGATAATATTCAACACCATCTCTCAAATCTAGATCCAACAAGAAACACAAATTACTCACTGTGGAAGGCTACCAAGAATCTAAAGCGCCCTAAAATCCACATATCACCTATCAATGATGAAAAAGGATAATGGGTTAGATCAGATAAAGAAAAGACAACAATCTTTGCGGAACATCTGAAAACAGTTTTCCAACCACTCCCTGAAAACAATCCCGAACATACTAAGAAAATCAAGGAATACCTTGAATCAGCGAATCAAATGTGTCTCCCACTAAAAAGTACCAGCCCAAAAGAAATTGCGAAAGAAATAAAGAATCTCAAGGATGGTAAAGCACCCGGATATGACCTTATTGATGCCACATTACTTAAAAACCTGCCTCATAAAGGTGTAATGAAATTAGTTAACATCTTTAATGCCAGCCTAAGACTTGAACATTTCCCTGGGCAATGGAAAATTGCACACGTAGTCATGGTCCTGAAACCCGGTAAACCCCCACACAAAGCTACTTCATACAGACCTATCAGCCTGCTCCCAGTTATTGGCAAACTGTTTGAAAGAATATTGCTTAACAGGATGAAAGAACATCTAAGTACAGTATTACCGAACCACCAATTTGGATTCCGGGAAAAACACGGGACAATTGAACAGGTACACCGTATTGTCGACACCATTAGCAGATGCCTTGAAAACAAATTATACTGCTCTGCAGTCTTTTTGGATATCAGCCAAGCGTTTGATAAGGTATGGCATGACGGCCTCCTGTTCAAGCTAAAGAAGCATTTCCCGCATTGTCTGTTCCGAATACTAAAATCCTACTTAGATAAGAGATGCTACCAAGTGAAGTACAGCGATGATCTCTCAGAAGTACACGAAATAAAATCAGGTGTCCCTCAGGGCAGTATCTTGGGCCCTATACTATACCTCATTTTTACAGCAGATATTCCAACAACTGACTACACCACGACTGCGACATACGCTGACGATACGGCGCTGCTATCGACTCATAGCAACCCAGAAATGGCATCATCACAGTTGCAAAACCACCTGACTGAAGTTGAGATGTGGCTGAAGCGTTGGACAATAAAAGCCAACGAGAGCAAATCGGTACATGTAACATTTACACTTAGGAGAGAAACATGTCCACCAGTAATGCTAAACTGCAAAGTTATCCCTCAAGATAATAACGCAAAATACTTGGGCATGCACCTAGACAGAAAGCTTACATGGCAAAAGCATATATGGACAAAGCGCAAACAACTAGATGGAAAACTACGGTCACTGAACTGGTTATTGGGACGCCAATCACAATTAAATCCTAACAACAAGATGCTAGTGTACAAAACTACCATAAAACCAATCTGGACTTACGGAATACAACTGTGGGGAACAGCCAGCAACAGTAATATAGATATCCTGGAGAGATTCCAGACCAAAGCTCTGAGAATAATGTTTGGCATCCCTCATTGTATAAGTAATAAATACATATACCTCGACCTCGGCCTAAAAACAGTTCGGCAAGAAATAGCTCAAAGCAGCCTGAAATACCAGGAGAAACTGACCATCCATATAAACAAACTGGCACACGCTCTGAGTGGAGAAGGCGCTCTTCAGCATACCCGGCTAAAAAGGAGAGACATACCGACCCTACATAAAAGATTTGACATCAAGAGAGTCGTGTGAAAAGAACTTTCACACAAGTATGGCTCTCGAGGAAAACACATACCGTGTAATCAAACAAAGAAGTGGCCTATTGTTGTAAAACAGATTGCCATGAAGCAGAAACACACACACACAAAAAAAAGATCAGCTTCTATTGCAGCAGTTTTCACACTGCTGTCTGATTTTAATGTCGTCATTATTGCAATGTTGCAGCACTGTTTTAAACTTGTGCTAATATTCATGGCATATGTAGGAGCTCCATAGCGATCTGTTTTATCATCGTAACTCGATACTTTTTTGGTCGCAGTCACAATCAAATCATAGTTTTGTGGCTTTAAACAATCCATCAAATCTTTAAGAGACGGTTTCAGTTTCTTTAACTCTATTACCAATTTAGCTAATTCTCTCATTTTCCGCGAAGTAACATTAATAAAATGCTTTTCTCGATGGATCCGCTGATATTGCGCACCAAATGCACAGATTAGAGAGTCTTTTTTAGCTTCTAGAGATATCCTATCTGGTCTCATTTTAGGAAATACCTCTTCTTTGAGTTTTTTAATCTATATTAAGGTTACGTAACATGAAATTTTGGGCTTCAACTTGGGTGTTCGAAGTTTCAGATAAAGGTTGACATGTTCTTTTATGTTTCCACAGCTGTTTTCTGGAGTAGAAGCCTAAACATTTTTCACATGGCAAATAATCGATATCCGGGTAAAGATTGCTTTTTTTCATCGGTTTTACGCATTTCGCAACGTTCTTTATATAATTCCCTTTTTTTCGTAGGTTTGTTATGAGTTTTTTGCGAGTGCAACTCTTTTTGGGATATGAGAGGATTTTTTGAACCTCAGATTCCATAAAATGGTTTCGTATTATGTGTCTCAAGGGCGGACGCCGGTTCTCATGTCATATGAACGCGTACGCACTATCAGGAATCCAAAATGTAACTAAATAATTCGTCTAATTTCACTTCAATGCTTGCGAGAAAAAATACCCAATTATTGCACAATACGGCAACGTCGCATTCTGAACTTTCGTAAGGGCGTCGAATACGGCTAGCAATAAAAGTATTGCTCACGACAATAGCGCCACTAATTTTTGCGACGAAAACTAACAGAACTACGAATATATTCAGTCAAGTCAGACTGAAAATAAAATGACGTCCAATTTTTTAATTTTTTTTTACTTTTCTCGCATTAGTAAGATGATCCTAGACAATTACCATCTGCCTCCTATTATGCGTCCGTATATTGGACGTCGCAAGCAGGTGGACGCCACATTATATGCGAAAACGATCATGCTGGATGCACAATGAGTTAGAGGATAAATATATATATATACGAGTATATATAATAAATAAGTTCCGACTCAAGCGCGGGGGATTTAATAATAAAAATAAAAACAACTACGGCACCTGAAAATATTCTGATTAGACTAAAACCAAGCTCCCAAGACCACATAATAAAAATTTATGAAGAAAAAAATGGTTGTCTGTAGAGTCGGATTACGGACGATAATTTTACGTGATAACGTCATAAGAAAACATTGATGAGATGCTATCATACGCCGAACGCTTGGGTCGATCGTGTCTCTCTATCGCTTGTTCCGCGCTCTCGCTTGCACGCTCGGCTCAGGCGGAACGTGACACTTTTTCGTGCGTGCAGCCGACGTTCATGGATTTATAAGACGTTATCACGTCAAAAACAAACATTTTCCAATCCCTTCCAGTCCCTTTTTGCGTAGCCACTCACAAATGGTGGGGTGCTAGAGGATGAGTAGAATTGAGGACCCGAAGGAGTGGCGATCATTGGTGGAGGGCTATCTTCAGCAGTGGAGAGACACGGGCTGATACTCCAACTGATAAGTTAAAGTAATTACAACTGTCCGCACAACAATATCGATCGGACACCAATGTTGTTACCCAGAACGACAAAATAAAATTACATAACCCATAAATAGTTTTTAAAGTGCCCAGATAATAAAAAGTATTAGTCTTATTTTCAATGGGACACGTAATCAAATAAAAAACTGAACAATGGCGTTTTTGTTCAAGCCACAACGTACTTATTGTGTGTACAGTTTCTAACAGAAGTGTTACAATGTCGTCTCCAAATAAGGCGAATCAAAACTTCCTGTTTTAATTGGGAAGATTTTTAGGTTAGGTTCCTCAGTCAAATAAGGAAACCTTATAGGTTCCCTCAGTTCATCTGTCCGTCCGCGGCTTAGCTCAAGGACCCTTACTACTGTTTCGAATCTTGAAAAAAATTATAAAATGTACTTGTAGATGTCATAGTGAAAGCCTTTCGTAAGAGTCAAGCCAAAGCACAATTTTATGTTGGACTATCCCTTAGCTGTTGAGTGTTTTTAATTCTCTCTTCTCTACAGAGCCCTTTCCCAAAAGGGCAGTAGTAGATTAATTGACGTCAAAAATATTATTTACAAGTTTTTTTTAAAAGAAACAATTTGGACTTTTGTCACAGGCACAGCATACATACATTCACAGGGGTATGAGCACCGAGAAAAAGTAATAAAGCTAGGATAGGAGTATACGTATAAGAAAATAATGAAATTGTATGTACTTGTGAACCATGAAATAACCTAATTATTTTGTTTTAAAAAACATCAAGAACCATATATCTTTTTTATTGTTATTTCATGACTCGTCTAATTTTGCATGCCTAGTATTAATGTGGCTAAACATGCATATGTACTTTAAATTGTAAAATAACATCTCTGTAACCATGTGTATGCAAAATAAATATTATGATTATGATTACAAGTTTGACTTACAAAATAAAATATTACTTGAAGAAAAAAATATTACAAATTAATATTAATTCTAGGGAAACGACATGGAGATCAAGCATTTACGATAACAACATCTTACGGTAATTTGATAACCAATCCAAGCAAGAGTGAGAGATTTTGGCAAATCTTTAATCATCATTTGCCGTAACAATATCTAAGGGATCTCATTTCGAACAGAGATATTTTGCACATATTAATTATGCATGTGAAATAAACAATATTCTGTGATAATGGACCAGTCTAAATAAATATAAGTAACAATGTAAAATGACGGCCATTGTTGTTTTTGCACGCGATAGTACAATCGCCACCGTTTTCCTGCGCGCTGTAAACAAGTCATTATCGTGAGTTATTCATTAACCTATTTTAGCGACATTATCGAAAGGGGATGTAATTAAAGATCTCCTGCACGGATGTGTATAAAACCTATACAAGGCATAAATAATTTGCTTTTGTCCTCCACTAATATTTTTATATTGGGAAAGGGAAAAACCAGCAGTACCAAATGGTACCCAGTACTGTGGCAGCACTTACTTACCGACGATCTCTGGTCGACGACAGAATTTCACCGACTATTTTGATATAAATGTGTGTAAAAAAACTGTTGCCAAATTGGTTATTTCCAAAAAGTGATGGTACGATTCCAAAATTTTATTTTTTTACGTTTAATAAATAAAATTGTGGAACTTACAAAACCACACTGGGTGAACTGTGGCAGCATTGGCGTTCAAAGTGGACTCCACAGTTGGACATGAGCCTTTCCTCATAGGTCGTCTCATTTGACTTCACATGGTTGTGGACTTATGCAAACCCTGATTATGATGGTTATACCTACAAGCTTACCGCGACTTCAACTGCGTGGTATTCAGAAATAATCTGAACGCCACGGGTATGCCAAATTGTATCATGGTCATATTTGAAATATAATACAGAAGCATTTCCTTCTACGGTTAAATTTGATGTTACAAGCGCGAAAGCCACGGATAAGGCCCAGTTTTATAAATGGGAAAGTATTCCTAGCAATTTGCCATATAATTAACAAAGAACAGAGCCACGCTAAAGGCTGGGCAGATGACGTAGAAGCGAAGGCGTTGTCTGGGCGGTCGCTAATAGTTCCAATAACGCAGATCGCTCACGAGGAAGTCCTCCGACCGGTTCTAGCTTGTAGGGTGAGTACACCTTCGTACATCTGCAGGATATGTCCTTAAAATTCTGGACATGTTTGGATATACCTTTGTTGAGGATCATGAGCAATAGTATGCTTATACAGCTGATAAAAATGCCTTTTTGAGCCTTTTAAGCCACAACGCCAAAGGGAAAAGCCACAACGCCGAGGTGAAAAGACGCAAAGAAAGGCTTTGATCATGGTCACTAAATATTTCTAAGGGCGCAGATTGCTCACAAAGAAGTATTACGACTGGTTCTGTCCCAATTAGTATGAGTAACAATTACTGTTAATAATAATTTTACAGAAGATACAAAGAAGGTTATGTCGCTGGCTACTTAACACAGACGGCGTTTGTGGGTAAATTTGTCCACTGCTGAACATAAGCGTTCTCTATGGCAGGCCATAATAATCGGTACTGTAGAGGGTGAAACCTCTATGCATTTCTAAGTGACTTAGGTTGGCTGGTCCACATGTCGATATTTGAAAAGATAAAAATACAATTTTTAGTTTTTGTACAGAGAAAATAATTGATGATATAAATTTGACAAACAAACGGACAAGTCATTGAATATATATGCAATTTTTCGGTTAAGCTCAGATTCTTTTTAAGACAGATTCTATTTAGGACTGATTCATTTTGAGACAGAAGTACTGTTACACAGAAAAATGTTTTATTTAAAAACGATTTGCTAACCTATTTTACACAAAAGATTTAAACATCCTAGCACATTTCTACTTTACACAGAAGTTTACTTTAAAAGATTCTAGAAGCTTCAGCCAGCTGTATTCCATTGGTTCGCTCAGTCAGTTCCCTACAGTTGTGGCACCTCTCGCAAGTCCAAGTTCTCTACCCAATTCTGAGCTTCGCTAAAGTAGCGAGCTGATTGCATCCGACGGCCTCGCCTAATCTGCCTAGGTCCATCTAGATCGTCGGCCTGGTACACGCTTCGCTACGTTGTTCACACGCTATTCGGGAACTGTCCCAGTTTCCACTGGACGTGCTGTCCCTACACAGCGTCGTGTCCCCGACGATCCACACATGCCATTTATAATAATACCCCCTTCGACTGACAACTTACAACTAGGAAGTGAACAACTCGTGCTTATGACGTGTATATTAAACAGTCTTTTGTTGTTGTGGCTTTAGGACATGTTGTTTGCAGGAAGTTCTGGAGCTGTCTTAGTTTCCTGTATTTATTCTATATGGTCTAAAGTATGAACAATGGAAGTTTTACAGTGATTAACTTGTATTTATGGTAGGCATCAAGTGTCAACAACATAATCAACGCCTTCAAGAAGAACTAAAAACCGACTTCAATTGCCTAAAAAATTTACATTTTGTTGATTTTCTCAAACAGCGATCAATCAATTTCGATAAAATTTATCAAAATCGGTTCACTATTGGCGGAGTTATCGCATAACACAGATACAAAAAAAAACATACGCGTCGAATTCAGAACCTCATCCTTTTGAAGTCGGTTGAAAAGCTAGCCTCTCTGGTTAATTTATTACTTACGAGTATTTATTAGACAATAATATTAAAAATCGATACCTTACTTCCCCGACGTTTTAATTATATCCTTACTGCGATTGTATCTCGATTAATATACTTCTTGTTTAACAATGTAAGTGCCGTAGAACTGGGCTATTGGTAACAATATTTCAGTCTACCTAAAAGCCCTGTCAGCCTTGCGTCTGAGCTGAGGTATGTGATTCAGCTAGCAGACCAGTTCGATAAAATTAATTTGAATTCCATAGGGGAAAAATTGCTTTTTTTTATCTCGTCGAAAGAAATTTAATCAATCACACCTTATCCGAAAAAGTTCTTATGGGATTTGAGGCTTGGAGTCTTTCTTGTTCATAGCCCATTTTTGACTTTCTACAATTGAATGAGAATTAATGCCTACGAAAACCCGGTTTCTGAATTCGACGTTTGGGAGACGTGTATGTCCACATCTCAAATTGTGGTTTTCTCATAGACATAGTCATTTTTATATCCCTAACAATCGAATAAGCTCGCTCTTTTCCAGACATGACCCAACCACAGCCTATTTCAAACGCAAAACTAAATATTTTGAGCACAAACCTAACAACCGGGTACAAACTGGCAGCGCAGGCTCTCAGGCAGAAACTAATCGCCATTCGAAAGGCTCGCCTCAAATTATAACAGGGCACGCACTAATTTGAATAATGTACAATGTTACAGGACCGGTTTGATCACGCGACGCGACGGTCCGCGCCTCGCCAAGCTGCGCCGACGCAGGCAGTTTTACGACCAGGGATGCTGGCCTATAAACGTGCGGCTGCAAAACTTTAAAGATGTATTAAAACACCGTAACAATTTTCTTCTTTCCACGAAAATAAACGTGGAACATTTAATAGAATTCGCAGATATTTACTGGGATTCTCACGATTTGTGAGGAATTTTTATTTCCCCTCTTGTCATTCTCTCGTTGCTGAAGATTATGGACACCGTTAAAAATTAGGGTTGTCAAATCCGGTTTTAGAGCATTTTCTGTAGCGTTGTTACAATCTTGGATATTTATGGACTTCTGCCTAGACTTTTGATGTTGTCCCACAGGAACTCCTTGTTCGGTAAAGATAAAAAGAAGCCTATGTATTTTCCAGCTCTTCAACTATACCTATACAAAAAGTAGGCTCTATATAACGTCATAAAGGAAGGACAAACAAAGAAACAAACACATTCACTTTCACATTAACAATACCGGGTAAGTAAGTATATTTTTTACATAAAATGAACCAGAAAACATTACTTTTGTTACCAAAAAATTAAAGAATGAAATTTAGTGAAGGTATTTGTTATCTATATTCCAATATTCGTCAATATCATGTCAATATTCGTATTCTTTGCATCGCTTAAAAATCCAATGCCCGCTCAATAGCCTTTTACTACCTTTAAAATCTCAACAGAATCACAGCACGACAATTCTGCGCAAATTCTGCAAACATCAGATCGAATCTACTTGAACACTGACCATTCTTCAAGGAAACCTACGTGTCTACAAAAACCAGCTTCAAACCTCGGATCCTCTCCGCACGTCACTAGTCGTGTGTTACCAATTAACTCACAAATCACAATAACCGCTTCCTTAATGCCTCGACTTCTTTTTTTCCGCGCCACATGCTGATTTTGATCAATATAGGGCTGTCAGATCCATCGATAAACAAACGTTGTTCAGCCATCCATCATCGGCTGCTTTTTGCCTTCGATGTTATATCATTTAAGAACAAAGGGCCAGGGAAAAACGCCTGCAGAGTTTGGTTGGGTTGGGAGTTGGGACCAAGGTTAGCTCTGGCCGAGAGACATTAAGGGTTTCTTTTGTGATCAGTAAAACTGTGGAATATCCGAATACATGAACTCCTTTTGATTTTTGTCTTGCTAGCAATCGATGGAGTGGAATCAACATTTGATATCTTGAAGTGAAGAATTATGGTCCACAGTAGATTTATCTGAAAATGGAAAAACGAACAAGTTTTTATATCAAACAAAAGAGACAAAGGAATATAAAACTCACATCAAACTTTCCGGTTTTAAATACGAACACTGGTTTGCACTTGGCCTATATCTCACCCAATGGTAAGTGGTTAGAAGCCTCAACTTAAAGGCGATGGATATGTTATCTTTCAGTACTGTTGTTTGGTTTGCGGCAGACTTAGGTAACATGGCGGTAGCTAACCGGACTTAGAAAAATGCCCTCCCACCAACTGAGTTAAGAGATATTACGTACTATGAATCAAACGCATAACCTTAAGATTGTGAATAAAACTAGCCACGGAGTCCGTTTACTCAGGATGTTATAGACCCGGAGACCTATATATTAAGTTCTTTTTTTAAACATAACATCCTCCTCGACTCGTCTTATTTTCCAGCCATTTCATGCAAATAATTGCCGTAACAGAATGAAGGTTGGACTCACTATGAGCGTGCCGTCATATATGAATTGCCCCTTAGGTCAGTCCAGCCTTCCCATTTAGGCTGTCACATAAATCGCGAAACAATAAGAACAGCGTGCGTTTTTTATTCTCTACCACCAAAATAGTCGGCTAGCGGGAGGTTGCATAAGGAACTCCTTCGACGTCTTTTTGTATTGGATGGTTCTGTTCGAACAAAGGCTCGTTTTTAATTGATAGAATTCTGAGATACGAGTAGATATCTTTTGTTACTTACTTTATGACCATTTTAGTTAATGTTTCGGCATGAAATGAATTAAAACAGGCTAAGGCCGCAAAACTACGCTGGCTCGACGACGTAGAAAATGTCAATTAGAGTATGTACTCGTATATGGTGCCAAAAACGTCCTATAATAGTATAGGAAGGGTATACCACTGGAAGGACTAATTACAGAAGAACCTGGGCGGAAGGAATGCCATGAGCGGCGCGGAACAGGGCCGAATGGAGACTTCTCGGTCTTCTTCCTGGATATCACTGAGCCAGCGATATCAATGTTACAGGCAACGTGCATGGTCCATGCAAAATTTGATCACGATTGGTTGTATTCCTGAGGAAGCAAGATTTAATATACAAGCTTACTCGCTTTGGCATACGAGTTTCGAACGATCAGATAAGATTTTTTCATGCATTTGAACTAGAAAGCCAGAAAACTGTAGGGAAACATTCCAGTACTCGTATTTCTACTGTGTGTGATTCTATTCAATTATAATAATTATATATATATAAAAAAGCTAATGTTACTACGTTAAGACAGGATTTTCTCTATCACCACCAACTCCGATCAACTTCCCGTTGGGGTAGTGAATACCCTTTAGTCTCCTTCTGAATGTAAGGGAGTTTGGTCGCGATGGGTGGAAGGGGGTGGTTGTGGGTGGAAAAAATGTGAAAAACATATATATGTGAACTTCACATGAGTGAAGAAGTTGACATGAGAACTTCAGGAAAGTTCTGAAAATTTCTGTAATGATCTAGAAAGATTATATTTACTCTACGTTTATGCCAAAATAATTGTCCATCCGTGCGAAGCCGGGGCCGGGACGCTAGTTGTGTAAAAAAAAAATTCTTTAGTTTTTTCCCAAAGTGGCAATTAATACAACTGACATTTTGTTTTCGATCCTAGATTCACCTTTTAGTACCCAGAGAAAACAAACAAAAATTTAACAAGAAAAGGATTGCGTATAACGATTACGGCGTCGCCGGCATTTAAAAACATACAAATAAGTTTATTATTAAGTGTACGGGTTTCCTGTAAACCGGTACCAGAATCTTAACGAAACCAGTTTATCTTGTGACCAAACGGATCGGATTGTTTTCGCTTTCGTACCGAGATAAATAACAATCGGGGAATAATCATATTCAAGAGAATTTTTCCCGAAGGTGACGTCATAAAATCGTAATTTTATAAAAAGAACAATAGTCTAAATGACACCAACTCAGATTGGGGTTAAATTGTATTTTAAATCATAAAGGGCTGTTATCAAATTTAAAACATTTAATAGTATTTAATTTTTTACTGGACTTTTAAAGCATGTAAAAAAGCCCGCAAAAATAAAAACTTGCTCGAATTATTATTTTTATATTTGCTTTTTAATAAGACTGTGAATGTCACCTAAAACCGTGATAGCTCAAATATTGATAAAAGCTTCATACATTTTCAACTTCAATACTTAGCCGTGACGTCACGCTTAGGTACCGATTTGTATGGAGCGTTTTTGCACCACGTGACTAGAATCACTTTTCGACGTCTTATATTAGGAAAACTTTATGTCGTATCGAAAAATCATTGACGAGGCTATTTATCTTTTCACATGGTCTTTCGAATGGGAGTTATAATATTTTTGTAGTCTTCATCTAGAAATACTGAAGTAAGTACTCGAACTTAGTTTATCGAAGACTTGCCTTAATTAACACATTGTGCTATTGTGCGGTTTAAAGTAGGTTATCGACCACAAAACTTTTTTTTTGTGAAAAATACGTTCCCGTTAATAAGGATATTAATTAATAAATAACTCATTATGTTTATTTTCGACTCTAATCCGACTTCCTGTTCGGACTGAAATTGATAAGTTTATTTATAATCGCTGTTGTAAATTAGCATGTGTTTTTAGTGTGTAATTAATGGATTGTTGCACCGAGTGTTAGTTTAGACACCGAATTCATGTAGTATTACGCAAGTGGTTTGGATTGGAGCCCGAGCTGCAGCGAGGTCTTTAAAAACACGAGTGCAACAAGATGTCACTGTTAGCGAGGTTCGTAAATTTGTTTCTATACGAGTAAATAAATCATTAGATAACGAGTTTATAAATTATTATTGATTTCCTTAAAAATAGTCGTTTGATTAATAAAAGTTTATAAGGTAATTGTTATGTGAATCTTTACTACATACACATCCAAATTTTACATGAAAAAACAAAGTAGAATTAATATGTAAGCATGCAAATATTGTTGGACTTATACCTCAGTAGGGATCTCTTCCAGTCAACCAGTGTGAGATCAATTTATTTATTGGTATTTCTATATAAGTTTTATACCCCGAAATGAGCTAAAGGGGCAAGGTTACGTGAATGGTAATTCGTGAAATAGCAAGTTTAATCAAGTTGTGCCACTCAGCTGTATCCGGCAGGCTTTATTTTATGACTGAAATTATTTCATCGAGTTTTATTTTATACGTTTTTTGTTTTTTATTTTTATTATTGTATTTTTATTATTATTATTATTGTATAAGTTTGTAATTGTAAATAAGTGACTTTCTATTTAATTACATATTTCATCGAAGTCTCATGCGATGAATACATTTACAACAGAATTGTTGATGCATTCGGCTTTTTAAACAAGATATCAAATCTCACAACCAAATATTTTTTTCACACCTCATCTAAACCATTCCTATACTGCAAAGATATACAAACTGTAGTACAAAGATGATGAAGATTCGATAATAACTATCTCTAGATGACATAAAACACGAGGACATTTCCTTCCACCCGCTAACTTGCCTTGCCTCTCATTTATACGTTAATAAATTGATACTTCGGGTCTTTTGTGGCTAGCTTCAGAGGAGCAGACATAGTTTGGGAGTACTGTACCCTGTTATTCACTTGACGCAGCAATTACGTCATATTTAATTAAAAAATAACAACGTGACACGCAATGGTAAGACAATGCCAAGACAAGGATGATGACAGGGTGAGAAGTGAACGTGAATTTGAACTATGAAACTATGAGAATCATCATCATCATCAACAGCCTAATGTGTCCCCACTAGGGGCTCAGGCCCACTCTCCTACCACGCGGGCCCAGTGCGGATTGGTAGACTTCACACCAACCTTTGAATTTCTCAGAAGTGTGCTGGTTTCCTCACGATGTTTTCCTGCACCGAAAAGTCAGTGGTAATTAATTTTATCATTCGTATATAAATTCCAAATAACAAATTGGAACTCATTGATACGAGTAAGGATCGAACCTAGGTCTCGATTGTTCAAGGACTGTCGGTCTACCCACTGAGCTACCATGTTTACATTATATACATGCCTATAGGACGAGAATAGGACCAGACGATGGTGAGATGTGGTACTGTGGTTAAATCTTTTTTTTCTCCCCACAAAGTTTGTAAATATTCTAAAATCACTTAATTCTATGGTTTCGTGACTTTGTGAAGACTGGCTCCTGAACTAGAATCCCCTGTACTACAGGAACCAGGTTAGAGTGAGAATAAAGTCAGACAAGGATAAGACAAGAATGCGACATAGATGCGACTATGATGACGTATGAATATTACGTTGCTTTCCATCCATATTCTCAACTACCGGTCTTGCATATCCATCTCTAGTTACATAAACAAAGTCACACGCAGCCACAGTCTCTCTACGACGAATTACCTGTCAGTTGACCTCTCCGTGACGGATGGTGCGGTGGCGCCACTGAGAGTAGGCGGCGGAATCGGAAGTTATGTCATCTATCTATGAGCTGTGATGATTTAGTAATAGATAGATAGTGTTGCCTTTGTTAAATATATAAAACACACGACAGTCCGCCGCCATACGTACTTTGCTGTTACATTACATACCCGATGTATGGCTTTCAACTGCAAAGTTAAGTTTGTAAACAAAAAATCAAGTTTGTTGTATGGGATGGCCCTCATTAAATATTTGTTTTATGTTATTTTAATTATTTATTTTTAAATTGATTTTATTACTAAATATTCTGAGACTATTGAAAGCGTCTAACTGTTGTCGTTATCTATATAGAGCTACAGCGGGAGCCCCCTTAAATATTTATTCATTTGTTTTTTAGTATTTGTTGTTATAGCCACAACAGAAATGCGAGTACATCATATGTGGCAATTTCAACGGTCTAACTCTTCAGAGTCAGTCTAACGGTTCAGAGATACAGCCTGGGGAAAGACAGGCGGACGGACAGCGGAGTACGGAACTCTAAAAATTGACTTTACTTTCAAATGTATCTTACTTTCAATAACTTTCTATGAACCAACCGAAAGTCACACCAAACCAAATATATATTTAATTATTTACAGCAAACAATATTCAACATAATGAACAATAGTTTACAACCAAATTGCAGATGTCATCAAATCTGTTTTGATAAAAGCGGCAAAAACCTGACCTTTGTTTATTATGTTTTGCTAATCAATTTTAATGAAACATGTTAGCCGTCTTTGCTAATCTATTTTTAATAACCGCTTATGCCTGACTTATATAAAAGGTTAAGTTATGTAAAATAATCAAGTCTCTCATTATATTTCAGGACATTGGCGACTTGGAGAGCTTTTTTAATTTAGTTGCTACACCGATAGCCGTTGGACTAGGTACTTGGAGATGTGATTTAGTTGGCGTGGGTTCGATTCTTGTGTTTGCTGTATGGTACTTTATTTGATTAATGATTTTAGGGTCCCGTACCTTTAATTAAAAAATAATATCAAATACTAAGCTCTGTGGCCCTAATTCAATTGTGGCCAATTAAGGCTTATATTTTTGATCTAATAAAAACCTATTCTACCATTCTGAGTACTTCCAGGTGACCTAGAATCATGGATTTGGTAAGCAGTTCGCTCTTATATTTAAAGTAAAGGGATCAAATCTGAAAAATCGTTAATTTGTAGTTATTTCGTAGTCTAAGAAATATTTTGTTGCATATAAATTTCAACTTGACACGGACGACGGACGGACGGGCGCACACCGGAGAGACTTTACAAGGGTTCCGTTTTTTTCTGTTCTTTTTGCGTTACGGAACAATAAAATCGGCGTATTTACTGCAATCGCCAATCCGCCTTCCAACTACTTCAAACGTGGTGACTATTGTTTATTAATCCCCTCAGAGAAAGCCCACGGTCGATATGTGGCAATCTACGAGGGCGACTCATATAGAAGTCAATTGCGTTAATGTTGTTTTTAAAAACGATGTTATTACCAACGCACATTACAGACCAGTAATGTGTATTATAATGAATTCAGTTTTGTATAAAAATTTTAGAGCACAAAAATAACCACCGAAACTTAAAATTCAACTTCCTCATGCAGAACTAACATTAAAAGAGCACTAAAACACACGTTATTGCTAAAACTGCGCCATACTTACATAAGTTACAAGATTTATGGACAAAAACAAGGCGGGTTACGTTCCAAACTTGTGCGTGTGCGCAGATAGTTTTGTTGCGGAAGCTCTACATTTCAACCTATTTTCCAGTATAAGCTGACCTCTTCTTGCACGAAAAGCCCATAAAATGCGAGGTCAGCATATACTGAAAATGTACATATAGTTGGATATGTAGCCGTGTGTAATTTTTTTACAGAAGACAGATCCACGCTTGTCCGCGATCTCGCCTAATGGTAAACAACGATGTGGCCTACGATGGTGCAAGTTGATCTAGAAGGTGCCCTTAACCCTCGACTGAAACACACCCAAGTTGTAACTTTGTGGGAATATGGATGCCGGTAATGCGTTCCACTCCCTAGCTGTACGCTTTATAAAGTTAAAAGCAAAACGCTTAGTGCGAGCGCTAGGGATGTCGACTCGGAGCCCTGCTGTTCGTCTGTACCACAGTTTTGAGTTCCCAAGCATCTTCTTCAGTTCTTAGAATCTTCTAATAATAAAAAATAACTACAGATGTAACAACAATAGAACTCAAATTGACCTACTAATGTGTGTCTCTGTTAGACCAAAGCTCTAATTAAATACAGTCCACTCTCGACCTTTGCTTTTTAGACAGGCGAGTAAGAAAATTCTAATACTTCGAGTCTGCAGATATTAGTTACTCTAATAGCACCTATCCTGCTAAGATAATCGTCGAGCCGACGTCAAATCGACGTGTATCATTTTATTTCATTGAACAGTCACAAATTACTTCTTATTTGTGTAATGCTAAAAAGCTATTATTAGAGCTCGGTTTTTCTATACAGAGTCTAGCAATTTCTAGAAATTATCGCATTCAGAAAGATATTAAAAGCCAGGTTTATTTATTTTTATTTATTTGTTTTTGGAAAACTTACAGGCTCATAACAAGAATAGAAATTACAAACTAACTTAAAACTATTCCTAATTACACCTGTGGGTGTCTACATAATCTAACGTTATTCTTTAAAATAATGATGTTACATTTTACAGTGTATAGTGAATAAGTATAGAGATGTAAATGTAAATAAGAGAACTAAAAGAAAGAGAATTAGAGAGAACGAAGGTTGTCTTAAAACTCTAAGGTACTTTGCCAATTCCATTTCCGAGTTATTTACTGGCTCCCGGAAGCGCTGGGTTAAGCAGGATGTTTACCTACTAAACCCCTCCGGTGGTCATCCGCTATGCATGTCAGAGAGCTCTGGGTCCTCCAAAGGAACGCCTCCAGTGCTCCACTCGCGCTATTCATTTCGCACTTTCTGGGCTGATGGAAAGGTTACCATGAATTAGATATTCCCTATCACAAATCCTTTTTGGACAAGCTGTTACAAGTTGTGATAGCTTGGTAGCGGACTAGTCCTGTCCCGCTGCTATGCCACGGTACCCTGCCTCGTACATAATAAGTTGATTTGCAACTATTTATTGCAACAACAATCACCTGAATGCGTTGACATTCATTTATTGACACGCTGGCTGATAGGGCTGGTGGGTGTTGAATTCCTTAGATAATTATGTAAGTTTATAATCTATATGTACACTCGAGTACAAAAATATGTATCCACTTTTGAACCTTTTCACATTCACCTTTAATTGGCATTTCCCTCACCACACTACAGAGGAACAAGCAAGGGTGAATGTGACATGGTTCAAAAGTGGATACATATTTTTTTACTCGACTGTACCAATTTACCTAAGCGTTATCGATATGTCCCCTAACTAATGTCACTCCTGTTAAATTTAAAAATATGTGACGGAGACACATATCCAGCAGTGGACATATAGCTGATGATATGTAGCAAGAGGATAAGACATGATTATTTACTGTAAGTCGTATAAACAAACTCAAGGTCACTTAGCGAGCTAGGCAGCGTGCTTGGGATAATTTTACACGATAAAATCAGCTACGAGGAAAAAAGTCTCCAACTTAGCTCGTCAAGATGGGCCAGCCTCGTCGCTCCAAGAACGGCAACCTCGTACTAGGAACCGTATTGCACAAACCTAAACTGGATGGTCTGACGCTCTGATAAAGGACGGCTGATTATGGGTTTCTGATGAGACCTGACAACTTGCACGGTGATATCGACAAGTGCAATATCGTTCAAAGGATGCAGATAATGATTCTTTTCAGATCCGCTCATTGAAAGCCCATCGTGGCGACCTATGAAGGAGGCTTGGTCTTCAGTGGTTTTGTCGACAAGCGACGCTCAAAACCATTGATTTATTCAATAATAATTATACAGTAATAATTAAATTCTTTCGGTAAATTCGACAACCCTATTATTTACTTAAATATGCATAAGTATTTCGAAGGAAATCTAGTTTTACCAGCTTGTTCTTGTTTGCTTCCGAAAGGTTTATGGATAGTCGAGTCGCTAGGATTAAGTAGATCGGTTACGGAATTTTGTCGTCGTTTTAAAAATACCAATAACTTACGTAGGTACTATGTAAGCAGCAAGTTTTGTAGTCTAAAAGTTGTAAGAGTTTATTTGAATTCTATGCCCACAAAGTTTTATAAGAAGTGAAGACAGCGTTTTCAGAAGACGGACTTTCTTTTAATTGTCTGAAAAGAAAGTTTATTGGACTGTTCAACCTTTCCTTAAAAGCTACTTTATCAGGTATTGTTTTAAATCACTAGCTTGTAATTCTTCGTTAGTAGATAACTCCCTTGTTTCATACGCCTAATGCGTTTCTCTGTAGTTCGGGCCTCACATCTGTATGATTAGTTCCGTTCACTTGTTAGTCGAGTCGTAATTCGATTTATGTAATTCTCTCCAATTTTCTTTAAAGTTATCGACTCAACAATTTGCCGTCTTGCAACTTGCCGGCGGCCACTTAAAATATAGTAGACATTATATTAAAATTAATTCTAATTTAAACTCTTTTGAATGGTTCATTAGTAAGATTGCAACTGTCAATCTTCCGCAAAAAAATAATAATATCATCATCATCAGCCGGGAAACGTCCATGTTAAAATAACGATATCTTGAGCGAACAAAGCCTAAGTTTCCAAAACGTTAATTGGTAAATTGAAAACTTAACCTATGCACCGACAAAGTTCCCGTCTGACCACCATTAGGGCCAATGTCGCATACAGTCGTGACTCGGGTTGCTCCGGCTTGCTAGTTTTTTGGGATAGATCATAAAACTATAAAAAACAAGAATGCATTGTTATATTTGTGAAAGTCCCGCAAGTTGGACGCCACAATGATGCATGATAAAATGACCCTAAACTAACTAACTACTACAATGGACCCTAAAAAGTAATTAAAACTCATAAACAAAAGCGTTTTCGTCTGTCCTTATTGAACAAAAGCGCGAAGGCGGGTCTAGCTAAGATCGCCACGTGCAAACAACGTGGTTTTGAAACTGATCCGTCGGGAGCTTTGTCGATATTACATTATCTACAGCCAAATCACCTTTTATTTCATCGAATTCTTCAACACGGTTAAAACCGACAATAAATTCGCAGACGCAAACTCGTCGAATACCATCCTATTGTGCTCGAGAATCGCCAGTTGCCCGTAAAACTATGACATAAAGCGCACCTTTCACTAGCGAACGGCGGAAGCTTGGTTATATCACCGGCGCGCAGTGGGCCATCGGCTGACCGGTATACCCGACATACTTATCACGACCCGAGAAAACAAGAGTTCTTGCTGTTCCGTTGCGTCAACGCACATGACATTGCATAATTGTTTTGGGTTTTTTAAATTATGTTAATAAGATTTTTAGTCGAGTATTTTTGGACTGGTTTCGGACCGGTTTTGTGGGAAAATTTTGGCGTTTTACGGATTTTTTGTGGTCAGTAGGTGTGCTAGATTAGTTGACCGAAATTCATCAAAAGAATTGAATGATAATATCGATGAGATCTACGGAAAGGTCGACGATAAAAAGAAGACCATTTCAATGTTGCTTTTAGTCAATTTTTATTAGATTGCTTCTGAAGTTTCAAAAACTTGTGAATTTTGTGATGATATGAAAACAATTTTATTTAGCATGAGCACATTTCGACATTGAGTATGCTGACACTGCAATTCAAAATTTGCGACTTTTCATCGTCACTTTATGGCATGTGACGATAAGGCTAAAGGAAGGAAAGCGTGCTTACCCAGAAGCCTCATTTCAATGTATAATAAATCTGTTTATTCATTCATAAAGAATGCGTCAACACCATAGCGTGGAATGCTTTTATTTAACATTAGATGAGATTTTGGTCGAGAGTTGACCTACTTTTATTTTATTATAAGTAAATAGTTCACTTATGATTTAAAAGACAGGTTTACGATTAATATAGAATTTTTTAAATCTCCCCGTCAAGGTCGGCTCTCTATCCAACTGGCCAAAACACTACAGCGCGTCCCGTTCGTCCAACGACCAATAAAAAGTCCAAAACTGAAATATCTGAGGGCGCCGGAGCGTGGTGGCGGCACATTTTGTTGGATCGTGTTCGGGCTCCACTCCATTGCGCAGGAGTTCTGCCGAGTCATCGCCAGCCTACGAGCTTGGTATCTTAATGAAACTACATAGGTATAAAACCGTGGTCGTTCGAAAATATATAAAAAAGTATGTAATTATGAAAGGCGAGAAATAAAATCTCGAATGTGTGATGAATCCTGCTTCAAATCAAAAGCTAATTTGGCCTAGACGTAAGAAACGAACGTCGTAGCTTGCGATCATCATGTAATCAATATTTAATCAAGTATTTCTATTTAATTCCTAAAAATTTCATAATTACATCTATTTAACTACACTAGCACAAACTTCACAGTTTTCATTTGACACTACATACTCGTAGCTAGTCTAGCTTAAAATAACAGAGAAATATGTATGGACATAGTGGATTTTTATAGAGATAATCAAGAAAGAGACATTTCAAAATTTGTCACACTAATCCATAAGCACAGACCAACGAAATACATAACCAACCCAGTTGGTAACCACAAATGATTTGCATTTAGCATGGTTTGTGCGCAGTGACATCATCGCGTCGTGTACAAATCGCCCGCAGTGAGATAAAAAAGCTTAGAAAAAAGTTCTCGCTTGAGTCGGATCTAGATCTGAAGTCATGGTTTTGAAGGTGTTTTTATTCAAGTTTTTGTTGGCGTTTCGAAATAGATTTTCTTGAAGAAAATGTATCCATTTGTTAAGTTAGCGCTCCTTTCTCTGGTTAAATATTTTTGCTGCGTAATTCTCAATTTCAAGAAGCAATTTAACGAACAAGGTCACTCTTATATGTTTTAGAACCAATTTTTAAAAAAAAAGCTACACAGAACTCTTGTAGTCTTGAGACACTTCTATTATCCTTTCAGATACCCATCGTGGTTGCTTTCCATGAGTCAAAGAGGGAACTTGATGTTTCAACTTCACTGACCACCAGTATGTGAACATGACTCTAATTTTAATTAACGTATTTTATAGTAAAGATATGAAGTACGCGAAGTCCGTAAAAATCACAATTTAGAACTGTGATAGTATTACATTGTTTCATTGAAAGATAAGCAATGTCCCTGGCACAACACGACGAAAGCTCTCAACAAATCTGAATCAAATTCGACAACCTTAAAAGTAATATTAATTACTATCCTTTTCATCTCAATGGATGTAAAAACTGTCGGTTTTTAATCGCTGTTTTGAGACTCCGTTTAACAACCGTAACCAAATCATCGTAAACACAAATAATTGTGCCCAGTATCCTGTAGATTTCTACTGTACCAGCCAGCCAGCATCAATCGACACGACAGCAGTGAGAGTGTATCGCGTGGTTGCGCGGGCGCAGGGGGGCGGGGCGCCGCTCGCCGCGGCTAGGGAGGGGCGAGATTACGTCACGCGCACACACTCACACTTTCTCTGTTAGATAACACCTCGCCGCGCTGCCTTACTTACACACTTACATAGACAATAGGAAGTCGAACTGATACACTTTAGAGCTGACTACTGACTAGGGCTGATTTTTTTTCGAATGGACTTGATGCTGTTGGTCCTGCGACCTCTACAGCTTCACCCGAACAATGGCGAGCGCGGAAGGCGCTCAACCGGTATTATTATTAATAGCAACAGGCCTAAGGGCGCCCGCTCGGGCTCGTCCTCGGCTTAGGGCGTTGCTTTGTGGTCAAGAGATCGGTGAAAATCGGCCCGGAATGTGCCGATATCTGCGATAAGCGCCAGGATTATTGCTCGTCGTGGGGAAGGTGTGTCTTTGCCGTCTCCGCCGGCGGAGACGGTGTATTTGCAAAGTGTCGGTTTGAGGAACTAGGGCTGATACGCAATTCTGTTACGCGTTTAACTATCCTTAACGTATGTACATACGTGAAATAAATATAATTCAAGTACCATACCTCATAATTATAATAAGGTACGGCCGTATGGCGTCAACGCTGTACCAAATGTACTGTACATGTACAGGCTATGTGCATGCCAAATTTCATTTAAATCGATTCAGCCTTATGCGCGAAAAGGACACCAACAGACAGAGAGACAAATATACCTTCGAATTTATAACTGACTTTGACGACTTGAGTTCATAAAGTAAAGAGAGACAGCCCTATCTGAGTCGCCAGTGTAATACTTTAATGTTATGTGCCAGCATTATAAAACATACTGCAGTTAACTACTTACAGTTAAATATCATTTTTAACCGTGTGTTAAATATGTTATCCTAAAAAATTGAAACCACGTAAACAATTAAACTGTCCATTCAATACTCCCACGGTTGTTATAGGAATTAACAGCTGATTTATTTTTTTATCTAAATCTAAAGATCGATCGTTCCGAACCAAGGCTGTCAAGTTTTTGCCGATGTTTAATATGGGTATGAAGAAATTAATACCCATGTGGTTTTAGCATTTATATTTTGACGTCTTAGACGAGGCTGATGTTTAGGTGTTTTGTGCTACTAATACAGATTAATTTCTGTCTTCCAAAACCGCTGGCTGTGTGGGATTCTTCATATATATTTTTTCAAGTTATTTAAGTTTTGACATAAAAACGTGAGTGCTTAGCTTGGAATTCAAAGTATCAATATAGTACCTGGTTTAGAATGTCCCATGTCTTTCAGTAGGATGTTCACATCCTATCACATCATCGATCGGTCTTTACTTCTCTTGGTCTCATCTGAAATCATTCAAGTGTAATTTAGTTTATAAATCTCTGTTTCTTTCTTCTAACCAAGCAATAATTTTTTTTCTTTCTTTCTTTCTAATGTGATACAAAACAATAGTACCTATTTTATTTCCACTTTCTTCCTTTCAAGTGACAGAAATTGACGATAAGGCTTTTGTATGGGAAGGGATTTCAGAAGTCTCAAGCTGAAGAGTCGTGCCTCCTGTTTTATCATCAGCCGGGACCCCCATGGTAAGCCATCACAATGTCCTATCCTGAACCGCTTGCATCCAGCGACTCACAGCGCCCTGTATTCCCCTGTCTAGATATTCTAAAATATATCTGTTGTTTAATACATTTCAATGGCTGTATCTTGTTTCTTGAGATCTCCATAGCCCACTAAGCTTCATGAATGGACATTAAGACCACAATTACGTTAAAGACACCCTTTCCGTCGTACATCCGTGTGTTAGAAGTGTGGTTACAAAAAATCATCATAGCGATACGGAACACTAAGTACGGAATAAAATTAGTTGTAATTGACATAATATCTAAAGAAATGTGAGAGCGTGAAATATACCTGAGTCGCTAAAAGTAGGTGACATTTTGACCTACTTAAACCAGCTCTAATTTACAAAGCAGATGATTGAGTAGTTGGACACTATTACCTCTCTTATAGATCGCCGCACCCATGACATGATTTGCCATAATAACGACGTTTGGCGTGTAGATGATTTAATATATTCATCGCCCGCGTGAACTTCAGAAATTATGCCACGGGAACTACTGGTTCGATCGGGATGAAAAGTTGCCTACGTTCTCTTCCAGCCTTTCAACTGTCCCTAAAAACGTCATTCTGACTATTTCTTATGTCTAAGCAGCAAGGCAAAATATACAAACTCAGTTTCGCATTTATAATTTGAGTATGTATTTCAAAAGCATGTAAAAGCTAAATATTACAGTTATCTTCACATTACTTTCAGTCAAGAGCGTCTTTCAGGAAAACGATAACTAATTTGATAATTCTATTTATTACGCTATTCTGTATAATGTCATTTGTGTTACATTTATGTACAGTGCTAGGACCTACATTTTGCGTCACAAGCATACTGATGACAATCAAGTCCATAATATTTTAAGCCAAAGTTTCAGAGCTAGAACCAAGGCCGCTGGCTACATGCGGACACGGCGAACTTAATATTCAATTGCTGTTGCCATCCCGCCGGGCGGCGCGGGCGCAGACACTTAAAACTCTAGCTAGAGGTGTATCCCACCCATTTTCAATTTTATGTGTTAGAATACAGAAATGACGATCATTGATCAAAAATGGAGAACGTAGATGGTGAAACATTCGTTCAAAGTTCGTTTGTAAAAATCGAAACTGAATCTAACAACACAGCATTTGGGAGGTAGATTCAGGATAAGACGGCGTAGCTTTGTCAAAAATTGCGACGATCTTTGACAAACAGCGGGATAGATCTAGATAACAATATGTTTATAAAGCCAACATCGTAGCTCAAAGCTCTCTCCGATCCACTCACAACAAAGGAACAATCCTAAGCGAGGTCGAGCCCAAGCGGGTTAGGCCCGTTGCAAAGGTTCTTGCTCACCAAAATATTCGGATGAGTCGCAGGATCAAGTCAAATCGAATAACTAATTGTAGAAAAATGAAACCCAACAAAGACAAGGGATTTATTTTCGCCTTTTTTGCGCCATTCTATGTAGACGAACTAGCTGGTAATTAATATAGCGCGTTCAAAAAGAACTGGAAACTGACATAAACTGACCTAAAATTCTACAGCATTCACCCCCGAAAATGGTCACACTTAGAGATACAATTATCATACGTATTTGTTTTTTGTTGATTTTCTCAAAAAGCGCTACATGAATTTAGATGAAATTTATACGGGACCACCTGTGAAGTATGTTCTACCAAACAAAACAAAAAGAATTATCAAAATCGATTCTTAATTGGCGGAGTTATCGCGTAGCATACATGAAAAAAAAACATACAGTCGAATCGAGAACCTCTTCTTTTAAAGTCAGTTGAAAATAGAAAGAATTGAAAGCAAAATTGTTAAACAACGCCTTTGATATTAAAATGATTTAAAACTGTATTGAATGAACATTTATGCATATCTAAATGCATAGATAATAACGAAGGTTCGGTAAAATATACTACCGATGTGATTTGGAGTGTTGATTATTTGTACATTTTGAGAATCGTGTACAGTTTGAGTTTTGTACACTTTTGTACATTATGCTCCGAAGGGTACTCATTGACAGGCGAAACCACACGCAACGCACTAGTATCTTGTTCATTAAGTTCTTCTATAGGCCTCATTAGTCGTGATATTCTGTCACAGCTTTTTCTAGGACCCATTTAAAATACCTGCCCGTTTTTTGTTAGCACTCAAAAGCCCGGTCACGAACACAGACAAAAACTCCCTATCTCGGTGTATCGGCAACCTTGACTTTTGTTGGCGATTTTATTATGTTGGGTAGGTGAGACTTTGTACAAACTACTATTGAGCCATCATTATCGATTACCTTCTTCGTTCTGGTGTTTTTTGATCTGGCAACTTATGGATTTGCACTGGTTTTTGTGTTAAATGCTATTTTGACCTTCATCAACCAGGAGCTAAAACATGTTTTGCTTCTTCCTCAAATTTGCTATTGTTATATCGTGATGTAGTTGTTTTTTAGAAGTACGATAATAGCATAATCCATCACATATACACAGGGGTATTTCTACAACTCTGCTTCGATCGTTGTTAAAATATGTGATTTCGGTCACAAATTATCTAATGAATGCAAGCCATCGTGTTGTTCCAGAACAGTCAATTTCTTTTAATTTTCAGTTAAATATTTTGCTATCCGTAAAAGTTTCCCCGGCTGGAGGATTATGAAATGAGATGAAGTTATAATTTAATTTGCTGTTAGGAGCTATAATTACATTATAAGATTTATTCGATTCTTGAAAAATGTGTTCTCGTTATGTTGTTTCAGATGTTGTTTCAAAATGTTTCAATAACCACAGTTATCCACCGCCAAAGGAACTAGCATGAAGTTACTTTTTTAGGTCTTTAGGAGTTTTGAGTTCACTGAATCGTTTGCGCTGTTAATCCCTTTATAATATACATTACTTATTAGCATGCCTGATTTAATTAATAACTGAATATTAATCAGAAACAAATTATTACATGAGACAGGTTGGCACCAGCAGATGGGTTTTTAATTGGTTCACTATCATAACTTGTTTTTAATTTATTCTATATCTACCTGATATTCTAGGTAATTCTAATCTATATAGTCGGTCTTGATGATTTAAATTTTCCTTTTTATTACATAACACTGACCCGCGTGTAGAGGTACATACCCAAGTAACACAGTGAAGCAGTATAATGGCTGACTTACGGCTTTCATGTATCGTTTCAGCATTACAGCTAGGCTTTATATCAGTTTTATAAAAGTTTATACGACTACTGTAATGCTAATTTGGGCACAAATTAACCAGCTTTAGGTTGTTAATCGGCTGTTTAATAGCATTACAGAAGAATTTAATAGCATTACACCAGCATTAGTATGGTCCATACAGTTGTTGATAGCATCACAGAAGCATTATACGAGCATCATTATGGACTAGAAGCATTATACTAGCAATGTTTTTGCTAATGAAGCGGCTAATCGCATTACAGAAGCATTATATTAGTATTAACATGAAAATAAAAGCATTTTTAGAGTCCTTTAAGTGTTTACATTTAGAACTTAAATGAATCTTATATTATTGAAAAAACATCCTTAATGCCGCGGCCCTAGTTTTAAAATAATAAACGTTGTAATTTATTTCATCGTCTCGCGATATGAACGATGGCGACGACGACAAAGTCGAGTATGATATGAGTTCAACTTGGCGTTTCATATTATTTTCAACTTAAGTCTACTGTTTTTCGATGTCGTGCCTCCAAATTTTGCTGCCAGATGTAGTTTACTGTCAATGTCTATATTGGTTTCATTCAAAATTTTCAGGCGCTTTCAATTTATAGAGTTTTTGTAATAAAATTTTATAAAAGTTATGTGGTACATAATAAAAAAATGAATTTTTTTAGTGTAGAACGAAATTATTGCCTGATAAACTTAACAATTATGGTATAACAGTATTAAATTTAGCTATTACTTTATTATAGGTCTATTAGTTTCTAGCAAAGGCCCGAAATTATAATATTTTTTTGGTTAAGGTGTATTAACAAAATGGCGTCAGTCTATAACAGTTTGGTGAATAATTAAAATGCCTTTTTAATACCGTAAGCTGTGTAAACACTCACACGTGAACAATTAGGATGCCAGCAGTCAGAGAGAAGACTTTTGATAAACTACTATAATGCCATCGTCGGTATTGTGGTTTTCTATGTGTTCACATGTAGTCAAGTAGATTTCATGTGAACTGATTTAGTTCCGTTACTTAGCTTTAGTGATCCTTGATCAAAACGACAAAACCCATTTCATTTAATCTGAACAACATTTATATACAGCTTTATTAAATAAGTCATTCAACATTAAAAAACCGCTCAAATGCAAGTCGGACTCGCGCACCGAGGGTTCCGTCCAGAATACAAATAATTAATATACTGAAAATACCGCTTCGATTATTTATGATTTTCATTTTAATGTACCCAACAATGCTGTGCCGAAAATGAAAATTCCATTGAAAAACCAACTTTACTTTGCAACTAAATGATATACCTGATGTATAACTTTCAGCTGCAAAGTTAAGTTTGTGAACATAACAAGATTCTGCTTCTTGCCAAATTTCAGGGTTCTAGGTCAACGGGAAGTACCCTATAGGTTTTGGTCCTTTGAATTTTCTATGAAATGGTCTAAAGATACACCTTAAACAACTACATCTTTTTGTTGCGTTGACCTAGAAGTTTGATCTTTTCACAGCTCCAGGGGACGGCAGACTTGAGTATTCGATATTAATAATTCAACTTGATACCACCACGCGTCCCTGAGAAAAATGGTCTTGACAGACAGACAAACAGACGGACGGAAAACAAATCCGATCCGAAAGGGGTTTCTTTTTTCCTTTTGAGATACGGAACCCTAAAAAATGATGTTGTCGTGATGGAATGTATGGTGGACAAATGATGACAATTAAGAACACGTAATATGAATGTATTTACAGCTTTACGCATTTCAATAACTCACACGTATGTGGTTAAATAGCTGTTGGGTGTATAACAGCACTCAGTTTCACTTTTAAAATACAAGCATTACAATAATTCAAGTTTATGCTGTTCAGCAGCACTAAGCTTTTACTAACTACTTAAAATGCTATAATACAACCAAAGGCACTGAAACTATCTAACAGCTGTACAGCGAATTGGCGATGCATTATAATGGTTAAAGTTTATGCTACTAAGGAGCATTAGGCATTTAAATACTACTTACAAATGCTATTGAAGATCCAAAGGCACTAAAAACAGCTGAAAGCTATACAAAAGCGTTTTGGTATGCTGCACTCAAGCTAAATACATTATACAAGCATTTTGCTATACCATTATCCAACCTTTATACAGCGAAAAGTATTATAATGGATTTGAGATGCCTATATAGGGCTATAGACTGTTAGGTGAACTTTTATAAGAGCTTATATAGACCTTAAGTTCTACATAACTTCACGAGTAGTTATTTATAATGCTCCTTGTGTTACTTGGGTAATACACCCGAAATAAAATAAGAGCATACATTTTTAATGTCAACTTTACACAGATTTATGATTTTCTCCTGGTGATCCAGTCCACACAAAGTCGCGGGAAAAGCTGATGATAACATTCAAGTGAACATGGCCATGGTGATACTGATGACAGTATAGTTGTACGCACCACCGTAATATACGAGTACATATAGCCTATCACCATATTGAAATTCTGTATTCATAATCTAGCTACAAGTATCAGAGGCGATTCTATTTAAAGCCTTGAGTCAAGGCTTGTATAAGACCTGGTTAAGAGCGTAATGGGGGTTACCAACGTTGGGGTTCCTTACTCATTTTCAACCGACTTCAATAAAGCAGCCAAGTGCGTGTCGGGCCACGCGCAGTGTAGGGCTCCGTAGTTGGGCCCACACAGCACGATTTAAAGTAATTTTGAATGGAATTTGTACGAAACTTTTCATTGTGACTCCTCGAAGTATATTTTATAATTTGGTCGACTATTACTCGTTAACCTGTACAGGCACCTCAGTCGTTGATAGTTTTCCTTTTAAATTCATTAAACATACTACTACTATGCTTTTTTTTCAGATTTTTAAAGGCAATAGTTTAGAAGATATAAGGGATGGGGCGGGAGGGGGGATTGGGACGCCTAACTTTGACAACAATTATCATATTAAAACTTAATATTTCGCAAACAGATTCTTCAATCAAAAAAAATTTTCAAATTTCACAAACTGAAGTGTCTCTAAGATGTTCAATACGGTTTTCAGAATCACATATTTAGGATTCTCCGATCGAAAATGAGTGTCGGCGAGAACCATTTTCTCTACTGAACCCTAAACCCCGTTTTATGAAATCGTCTCGCATGTTTGACTAGGTGTATTGTATTATTCCCAATGCCACGTATGTATAAAAAATTCTGGAGAGGTCTCCGTCAGATTATAAATTATAATAGATATTTAGAGTACGGTTTTTAGTATTCCTTGTTTTAGATATTGTCATCCATACATCCTTGAATCTATAACGTAACTCTTCATACTAACGTTATGTATTGTTTTGTTGTGTTAAATTTCGTGCAGAATCTTCATACTACCTAATATGTCTAAGTAATCTACTATGTCTACACAAAAAGTGACCTACAAAAAACCTGACAATATGCTTTTTCGTAATCAGCTCAATTTTTTAAAAGGTAATTTTTAATGTTGACTATTATGCGATTCTTTTTAGGGTTCCGTACCCAAAGGGTACTCGGTAATCGGTCCGTCGGTGCGTTGCGCTATGACAGCTAGTGGACTGCTGCGGATATATTTATTCGCATCACTCCAGCAGAAAGCTCAACAGCTTATGTAGTTGAAGGCCTTTGGGAGCGACCTCGGTGTTCCGATGTATTTTGCCCGTAGTTGCTACTCCCCCGCACTACAGTAGCATGTAAGCAGCTGTCTCCTCGGCCTACATCCATGCTCTGCACAGAGGGCTGTCTGTTGTACCTAGAATGCACACGTGCTTATTGTAAAGTATATCCTGTGATTGCTTCTGCAATCAGGCGAAGTTGAAATGGATTGAGGATGATAAGAAAATGTGGTATGGTGTGGTATAAAACAACCAAGCGATTCAGTCAGTGGTCACGCAAGCTCAAAGGAAACGTCTGCCCGCCATCGATGTCAGATTGGAAGTGTTGCCAGCAAGAAGGCACCCACCGAGTGTTGGTGAAACATCACGTTGATCTGCGTACCATCCTGATAACCAGATTATAGCACTCAAGGTACGCAGAAGCCGACAGCAAAATTTAAGAGGCTATGTTGGTTAGACCACGTGGCCGCGTTCAAATTTGGATGGTTTTGTAGCTGTCCCAATCCGAGCCCTATCCTACCCGAGCGCGTACGGTGAGACAGCATACACTACGCGAAGTTATCCACCCGTTATTTGGATGTTTCGTAGTCCAGGGATCATTTGAATGATACAGTATATTATGTAACCATTTTTTTAATACAGTATACTAATGAAATTTCAGATGTCGGTGATTTTTCCAAATTGTTCTAAATTGATTCATACTCTTGTAAATCAGGTTCAAAGTTGGGGCTTTTTATGACCGTAAAATACAATTCTTTGACGCCCTGTAACTCTGGAAGTATATATTTAAACGAAAATCTGACTCACCACCGACACAGATATTTGTTTCTAGATTGTGTCTTGAAAATTTCATAGATTTTCATAACTTAATACTCAAAATATGACTGGACTACGTTTGTATGGGCGCTTTGACAACAGCATACCCTTTTAATTTCGCGCGCATAAAAATGAATAATTGAAAAGTTTCGTGGATACGTTACTGTAGCTATCAAAGGTACCTAGGTGTTTGTTAGCATCTAGAACGTAACACTTGCTAAAATAATACCTATGATGTCAACTCTTAGGAATGCTCTGTCAAGACTCTAACAAGGTAGTTTCAGGTATCTACATACTTTCCTCGTGTAAACAGTGGCAACAAGCTTTAAACAAACACGTGAGGACGTTATCCTGTATAATTGGATGTGAATGCGCATCACAAAACAATTCGCAAATTGGTGGGCGAGAGAAAACAAAGCTGATTGATTTAGCACGTGCTCATTTTGTATTGAAAATTGTGAAATTTCGGACTTGGACTGAATTTGATTCGAGGACACGCTATGTTTGATACGCTTGAGCGAGGAAAGTAGGTCCCTCACAAATAGTTGACTTTGTTAATAGTTACTACGTTGCTAGTGACAGCGTAAAACCACAGATCACAATATTCGTTAGGGCGCGCATTGGGTTAAACTGTGAACTGTGACTTAAATAGTGAACCCGTTCAAAAAGCCTGCAAAATGAACTCGTGGTACGAGTTGAATGAAGTCAAGATATATATAATAAGCATTATTCGTAGTTTGTATTATACATTGCAATAATTCTTGAACAACAGCGTTTTAATAATCAAACCGAATCCAAAATGGCAAATATTTTTAGCTAGACATGTTTTAAAATGTTACTGTGAGAGTAAGGATCGCAACTACCGGTAGGTTACTGAGACTAGGACCTACTTGTTTAGCTTTATTAAACTTTTGTGGCGTATCTGAAAATGTTATCTTAATCTAAGATTCTGGAAGCGATTTCTCCTCGGACATTCGGAATGAAAACAAGAGGGGCCTGTGATGTGATGTTCTGATTTCAAAATCGCATGTTTGTGATGCGAAAGTTTTCCACTAACGTTCGATCTTCGACTTCGATATATGGGTGGGTCGATTGCAAATTGAAATGGCAACGCAATGGTGCCATCGGTGGTGCCTACGACGTTAGGAAATTGTGGATATCACCTACGTGTAAATAACAATATTAATAATGTTATAAACACAGGTGACAGAATATAAGGATATGGGGCAAGTTGAATCGGTCCGAGTTTCGAAAGCTTTACTAACGCACCAAACCCCACCAATAATTTAAAACAAGATACATAACACACCTAGCATGTTTTTATAGTTGTATCCCTAAGGTATTCTGCGTGTTACAATTGGGTATTTGACCTAAAATTATTCAACAGACCAAGTAAATAGATAAATTATCACTTCAAAACATCGAAATGACTAATAAGACTTCCGTGTGCCGTGAGGTTGTAAGGATCCTGAGTGAATGGCACCCCAAATCAGTTTTTCAGTTGGTTACTAAGTTTTGAAGCGTATTAACGACCTTTTGGTTCTCGAGTGGCGACCACGTACCGGGAAACGTCTACCAGACCGGCCCCCTACTAGATGGACCGACGACCTGGTTAGAGTCGCAGGGAGTCGCTGGATGCAGGTGGCTCGGGACCGGACGATGTGGCGTGCCATGAAGGAGGCCTATGTCCAGCAGTGGACGTTTCCCGGCTGATGAACATTTCGACAATGGGCATTGTCTTAGTATAATTAGTTTTCGAACGTGGCAGCTGTGTGAGGCGTTGTTCAAGTTTAACGCGGCGTGCAACTTAAGACTAATTTTGAATTGAAGCTAGGTGTTCGTTCACCTCTGCAGACTGTATGGCACATTATTTTATTTATTTCCAAAGAAGTCGATAAGGTATACAATCGTATAGCATGTTGTTTTAAAAAGTGTATAAAATATTCTTAGCTGAATATTTTTTTGCTAATAAAAGATTAGATAGATTTTGTGAATTCTCTATGGGCTTGCGCTTTGTCTTAATCTAAACTGATGGAAAGTGAAGATTAGACTGTTTCTTAAGAGTGCTCATATAGAAGTTTCAAGTCGATAAGACGCTGGTTACGTCACATTTCATCATTGCAATCCAACATTCCTAGCATTATATTCTTAGGCAGCAGTCTAAAGACTAAATATAAATTTTGATTTTGTAATAACTGCAAAAGACGATAAGTTTATTTATTGTCACAACGACACAACCAATCGTGATGAAATTTGGAACTTATACTGATTTTGTCCATAATGTATTTCCTGTATATTATCCTTCGGGATATTTTTCCCGTTTTCCCATCTTATCCATGTTAATATCAACGTGTCAAATGCAAAGCTGCCCCGTACTGGAGTTGTATCGACAGAATACATGTTTACGAGTGTACGATTAATATTTATCATCTCTGAGCGACGAAGCGAGCGAATCAAGGTGTCAACTCTTAAAGGGGCTCATGAATTTAAATATGTGTTTCCATGAGTGCCTCATCTCATACATTCATGTAACGTTGCGCTTGCTCGCTGTTTGTACGTAACGTGGCTGTGGGATGAGATTGTTGGTTGCACAATGAAGTGGACTGTTGTTTGATCTGTTGCTCAAACCAGCTCTTTTTCAACTGACTTCAAAAATTGAAGAGGTTCTCAATTCGACTATGTTTATTATGTTTGTTACCTCAGAACTTTTGACTGGGTGAACCGATTTTGATGATTCTTTTTTTTATTTGAAAGCTGGTGCTTCCCTGGTCCTATTTCAATTTGGTCTAGTTCTGACAATAGTGTCTTTTTAGGGCAGTTGTAGTCGGTTCCAGTTCTTTTTGAACGCGTTCATTATTAGGGTTCCAAAAGTCCGCTGCAAAAACGGATGAAATTTCTTTGGTGTCTGTGCCTTGATGTAGACAGCTGATTATCTCAAGTACAACTAATGCTTGGGACTTGTGAAACAGTTTTGAAAAATGAAATGAAAAATGGTGAAGTAATTTTAAAAATATTTTTATTTATGTTTAAAAAGTTACTCAAATTAGGGGGATGTACTCGTAATTACAAAGTGGAGTCAATCAGGAGTTATTATCTAAAAAAGGATGATGTTTTTTGAAGTCGGCTGAAAATTCAATTTTGTTCATCTTCTTGAAGTTTCCAAAGTGAAATTTTTTAAATAATCGTATTATTGAACTCTCTACACCAAAGATAACAATAAAATTTAATATATATAGGTATATGTATACAGGTAAATAATAAAGTCTTTAAGTAGATACAGTCAACAGATAGTGTGTAGAGTCATTAACCAGTTGATTACATTGTCTCCACGTTAGATATGGATATTTGTGTTGATAATACCTACATATACGAGCAGTATAGGTGTACATATACACGCTGGTTATCGTGCATTGACCCCTCCGTCCGCGTTGCTCTGACATTCGGCATAGAATAGAAAACAGTCGGAATATAAAATATTACTACTAGACGACGGACAGCGAGCACTTAGTATTTTATAATATATGTGGTCTAGGTTTACAGCGGGTACCATAATGACTATGTTATACTAAATTGACACGTTCAAAAAGAACTAAAAACTGATTTCAACTGCACTATGCCTACAGAATTATATTTATTTGGGCACATTTTTGTTGATTTTCTCAAACAGCGCAACAGATCAATAAAATTTATATGGGACCACCTCTCCCCCCCCCCCCCCCCCCCCCCCCCCCCCCCCCCCCAAAGAAAAGAATCATCAAAACCGTTGTTTAATTGGAGGAGTTATCACGTAACATACATATATAAGAATCTAAGGAAATTCAACATATTTCTCATATTTTTAAAAACATGCTAAAATTGGACAAAAAACTACATAATATATGTTGTACTGTACCAGGAAAATCACAAAGCAACATATAGTTTCAAGTCTTTCGTGGTGCGAGTCCGCCCTGCAAGCTGAGACATTTGAGGGAGGACTTCTGGCCGAAGGGGGAGCTGTACCGTCGCTTCCGAGGGAGGATAGCGACCAACACCACCAGAGCGGCATGAACGTGTATTAGTGAATAAGAATACAGGTTTAATATCGTAATGTGTAATAGTTTATAATATGTGATTTACTGCGGTTGCAGCGCAGCAAAAGAGACTAAAAGCAGACGATAAAAATTCACATTTTCCTATAACTTTCCTTGTTACAAATGTACTTCCAAAAGTTCCCACAACGAATCGACCCATCAACTCTCCATTGTGGTACAACAAGGCCCCAAACACCGGTCATTTGCGAATTATTATCATCTTTTTTTAAACGATCCACCCCTGCCCCTCGTATGCGGGTCGCGTGCGCAGCGCGTGTCCCACATGCAACACAAATTTACAACACAATAAAAAAACTTGAATCGACACTTCAAATGTGCGTAAACTCGGCAATGGGCTCGGAGTACCCGGTCTACGAAGGGTTGGGAAGAGGAGAGAAGTGTTGACTTCGTTTCTATTAACTTGATTATACTCGTAATTATAGAGAGGGAGTTAGCGGTCAGATTACAAAAACACTAAAGACGACTCCATAATTTCACGGAATATTTTGAAAATAAATTGGAGAATAATGCTGCCACAGTTCACCCAGTGTGCTTCTGATAGTTCCACTATTTTATTTACTAAGACTCCTTAAACAATATCCGAATTAATTAAAATTAAAAAAATTGGACACATGTCAAACGATTCCGTGAAATTCACGCGTCGACTCTAGCTCCACATTTGGGCTGATGATCCTGTGTATGGTCTGTGGGTTGATCAGGGACCTATCACTGATTTTTTTGTCGTATGTTATATATATTTGCTCGCCTGGCCAGCTACCACCATGTTATCTTTATGTGCCGCCGGTAATGTAAAAAAACATAGCCACGGTCATTTTGGGTGAGAAAGCTTGAATCCTACAGCCTCGTCAGGTAAGGGCCACTGTCGAATTTCGTGGCAGTAAAATGACGGCAAATATCTCAGAAACTCATTTTCATAAGATGCTACGTATAATATTGTTTTCACATCTTTCTTACTAAAGCTCACGTAGTAAATAGAATTGTACATAATGTGTCCAACATAATTTATTGCACTATTAGAAATTTTATTCGTTACACAGATTACGTATTTCAATAAAATAAGGAGAAGTGAATGAATAAAACCTCATATTCATTATTATTTTAAAAATAATTACAGTCTATTATAATTTATCTAATGCAAATCATTTCACTTTCTTTGACGCGATAACGTTTTCATAACTTTTTGCCACAAATGCTCCCCTATCTCTGCGACTAACCTATGAAAACAAGTAGCTTGATATTTAATGGTGGAACTAGATCCTGTTATTTTAATAAATGTTTATAAATACAAGTAACGAGTGACAAAAAATATTTAAAACTAATCACACTTGATTAATGTTGGTCAGGTTCGATGTAATTTATTGACCGTTGTATACAAGCTGGTTTTAAAATTTACAAAGGTCGTATCGTTTTTATAGAAGTAACAAGGCAGGCAGTATTTGTAGAATTTTCTTTTTGAATATGTTTCATTGGCCAAAGTGTCGGAGTCACTAGCAAACAGTTACATTATGGCTAGCGGAGAGCTAGAAGTTCTATTCAGTCCCGCAAATCAAAACGGACAATTCGAATTTAATAAAATAATTGGTACGCCACAACGACCGGTCCGGTTGTATCCAGAGATTCTCCACAGAGCTTCAACAGGTAGTCAGTCCATCTAGTAGAAGGACGGCCTATTACACGTTTCCCGGTGCGTGGTCGACACTCGATAACTCTTACTCCCCATCGTTATCAGCTCTTCGAGCAATGTGGCCTGCCCAGTTCCCATTGCCACTTCAGTTCACTGACTCGTCGAGCTATGACGGCCGTCCCCCTACTAGATGGACCGACAACGTCGTGAAGATCGCGGGGAGTCGAGTAGACTTACAAACCTTTTGTCCTTATACACAATGTCGACACAAATTAACTGTCGTTAAAAACCCCGTCAAAGGTGAATATAACGGAACCCTAAAAAACTAGTGTGACCGTTCCGAGCAATCAACCCCTATGCAGTCGAGTTGATAAGTGAATACGTTAACCTTTACCCCGGAGGGTGGGAATTTCCGTTACTGTTCCGCCCTCGCGACCCATCCCCTGCAAAAATATTGCTGATTACCTAATTGTGGAAGCCGTTTTAGTTTTGTGGGGATTTACAAAGCTTGGGGTTGAGTTTTTGACTGACCAGATTCTATTTGTAATTTATACAACCGGTACAGTACTTAACATCGATTATTGGGGTAGTTGGCCGTCTGGTCTAGGTTTTACGGTAGGGTCACCCTGCGGGTGTCACCCAGTGGGTGTCATCCCGTGGAAATCTTAAAGGATAATCAGGAGATGGGCAGCAGCATTTAGATATGTCCACTTACAAATTGGACTAAGGACCTTGATAAAGGTCACTTTGAGTCGCTGGATGCAAGGACCGGTCCTTATGGCGTACGAAATAGTACGCATGGAGTCATGGGTGGTAAGAGAATGCGGTTTTGTTCGTTCTGCTTTAATTTCGCTGCTGTATTCGCGGTGTGTTACAAGACGTCATTTAACAAAGACGTATGTAAGCGATCGGACATACTTAACAAGTACATAAAATACTTACCTGTATTGGGGGGTGGCGCAAGATGGCGCATTACCAGTGCGTCTACCATGAGTTTACGTAGTCGATAACGTATATCGAATACTATGGGAAATGCTGCTCAGTCGAGATGCGGGTGACAAGGACAGAGCGATAGTTAACGATACACGTTATTGCCTGCGTAAACTCATGGTAGATGCACTGCACCTTACGTACCAGTAACGTAATAAGTTTCAGTTGAACGATCGCTTCCGCACGCGTAATTACTCTGCAACGCTATTATCGATAATGCATTACAACAAAAACAATCACAGCATCAGATAAAGTGAACCATTATAGAACGTATCTAGCTAGCAAGATATTTGAAGCTGGACGAACAGATTCCGTGATTGTGAAGCTCTTAGATAGAAGCTAAAGCAATACATTTCTTGAATTAAATTGAACTGTTTGATGATTCCCTGTTTCGATAAGTTGTTGTAAAACAGACTATAGATAATTTTTGGTCCATGAAGTTCAAAGATAATCGCCGGGCGGCACTGTAAAATCTTTTTAGCTTCATGGTTTGGCCGTACTGCTTTTGGATTCTTGGCGCGAACTTGAAAAATGGTGGTTCATTGCAATTTTTGTAATTCGTTAATAATACTGTGTGTTTTTTGTGTTATAATGGTGTGATATAGTGCAAAAAGTGTCACGGACGGTGTTATAGTATCAATTACACAAAATTGTGAGGGTTTCGACGCGATCGAAATGGTTTATCATGTCGAGTACATTCAGCATATGAATTCTTTCGAATTATGTTGAACCAAGGCTGATATTTGAAATTCTCGTCAAGAATCGTTAAAACAAGCGATAAAATCTACACATTATACATTTTATTGAGAAAACTGAAGAAATGGCTGCGGCCTTGTTTATAACCTTAAAATTCTAAGCGAGAATATCACTATAAAAGATATGGCTGTATGGTGTTTTGCCTTTGCCTTTTCCCGGTAGAAAAAAAATCCTCCTCCCCCCCCCCCCCCCCCCCCAAATCAAAAGCTTTTTGACGTTTTTTAAAGGGTTTTTTTTGCAATAGCATCCAGTTCACCTTCATCTCACCTGATGGAAAACCGTTTGGTCATGAACATCAGTCAATTATGATATTTCAAGCTTAAATAACAACTCTTTAGGTTGAGTTTTGTTTATTTGCACTAAACGGTTTGTGCGGTGAGCTAGCACTAATGTCATTGTAAGTAGATAGAGAGAAAGTAAAACTAAAATGTGGAAGTACCACTTATTCGATATTTCTCTACATCTGTGACTGAGACCTGTGAAGGATACATATTCCAATAACAATTTTAAAAATCGAATGCAAAGTTCCCATGACATCAATCTTCCATGTTTGATTTCTCCATTAGAGACAGATTGATAAAAATATGCTGACAAACTAAATCAGACTCTACTGTTCTATATCCAAAATTCAACGTTACTTAGAGATGAGGTAGGGGAAAAAAGTGCATTAATAGCCCACGCGAGGACGACCCGCATATTTTCGCCCCTACCATGATTAGAAGCCCGGTCATGTTATGTTAGGGGCATAACCTCCCTTCAATAAACTGCTCGAGTGTTGGTAACATATGACAATTACTTTTACTTATGTATAGGTGCTTTAAGACGCACCATTGTAGAAGTAAGCAGACAGTTCACCATATAAGTCCTTTACTTACAACCCTACATAATTATTACTAAAATAGCTTTTAGCTATGATTACGTCTACGTGGACTTCACAAGTTATCTCCACGGGAACTACTGGTTCGATTGGGGTAAAGTCTCCTATGTCCTTTTCCGACCATTCAACTAGCCCTATACTCGTATTAAAAATTAAGTCATTCTGACTCTTCGCTACGACGTGAATGAAGGACAAACAAAGTCACTTATCTACATCTACACTAATATTATAAAGAGGAAAGATTTGTACTTATTTTTGTATGTTTGTATGTTTGTAATGAATAGGCTCAAAAAGTACTGGGCCGATTTAAAAAATTATTTCAACAATAGAATGCTACATTCTTTCAATTTGGCTACATTTCATTTTGAAAAAAATTAGGGATCCTTGGTAAAATTTGAACAATGTAACCGAAGGTGTACAAAAATGAGTCTTAAAATGTCTTTCGTCGAATGCGCTGCCGAAACTATTAGCGATAGAACAAAATAATGTACAACAATATTGAAGAACATCATAATGTCTACAAAAAACTCCGCGGTAGCATATGTCCAACTATTGTAGTTATGTCACTACAACAACTTTTTTCATTTTAAACATTAATGAAAATGCTAACCAAATTCAAACCATGCTATTTATGTGTTTATATTAATCCTTATCCAAATAAATTATTTTATGGTCAAGACCATTTAACTACCTATAAAATAGTTTTTAAATTATTTAAATTGGACTTTCCATTCAAAAGATATTACGAATTAAAAAATTCAAACAGTAAACAAAACCGCCATAGCGCCGTGGCCGTTGTTTGCGATGCAGTCTGAAAAGCGCGCCGGGCATCGCGGCGGGCGGGGTGGAGGGGGCACTGAAATAAATTTTTTTAATATATAATTAATAAATAATAAATATTAATTTTTTAATAAATAAAAATATTTGTGAAAAAAAGTGTTTTCTATCCAAATTTCCAAAAATAAATAATTGTCTACCCCGTGCGAAGCCGGGACGGGCTGCTAGTGTTTTAATAAAATTAGTTAGTAGTAGGATGGATGGTTACATGTAAGACGAGTGTTGATCTTTCCTTTGTAACTTTGTGGGAAGACCTTTATGAAAGTCACAAAGGAAAGGATCAACATTAGTCTGAGATATATCAAATTTTAATTTTTAAGAACACACAATTTTATGTCTTTGAAAATTCAATTTTCGTTAAGCATGGAAATTTAAATGTAATGTTAATAATGTATGACGATTTACATTTACCTTAATAAATTTAGCCTTTACACTTCCATCATACGGCCTTATCAGAAGAGACAAGGGCTAAATTCAAAACTATTGAAAATAAAAAATTGTGAGTTTCATGTAGAAGACAGAATAAAAGCTTCCATCATTTCATTGTATGTATTTAAAAAACTTTAATGCCTTTAGTTCTATTGATCTCTTAGCAAATTAACCCAATACAAATACAATTTCAGCGTCGAACTTCGCGGTTCATTGTGTGCGCACTGCTAAACGCGTCCAGTCATGAACCTAACTATGTAAAAAAACGCATCGTGAAACAGTTTATCACCGAAAATAATTCCTAACAAAGAATCGTTACATTGCTGAGTCATTAGTGTTTTTGCAGTGTTCACACATAAGGAACTCGAAATAAAACATACTACGCCGCGGAGCAATAGAGGAGTTGCAAGATTGGACAGCATTTACGAGTTTTGGAAGCCATTAATGTGAATATTTACGGCTATGACCTTACACACTTAGCTCGAAATTAAAGTAACCTTAATATTTTGTTTTATCTTCGTTTTACTACGATTTATAGTTAAAAGTAAGGATAAATTCCTATGCATAATTTCTTCAGGAACTGTAAAAAATGGCCGTGGAATTCGAATTACCCCGCAATATTAAAATAAGCTTCATGTAATTGTAAAAATAGCATTCTTCCTAGAGAAAACCTTGAGGACAATAGTTAGTTATACAGTCAGGAAAATGAACTTTATTTCAGGGCGATAAAACCTGTACGTGATTTCTCATCGTTTGTAAACCATGGTGCGCGAGCCCGACTCACACTTTGCTTGAGTATTTTTTTAAAGTGAAAGTCATTTCATTTAAAAGTTTATAGCTAGTAAGCTAGTAAAATTAATTCATTTTATAGCTGACTACCTTAGATTTTAATTGTAGTGCGAGCTGACGACGCAAATTATATTATTCTTAGACAAAAAAATAAAAATACCAAATGGCGCCAACTTGCCCGATCCGCCCGATTATTTACGAGCGAGATGACAAACTCACCAAGTGGAAGTTGTCTCATATATTTAGTTCATAACTTAAATATATGACCTATTGTAGACATTAACATGACCTATACATATAATTTCTAAATTACCAAAATTAATTGCATTTGAATAATTTACGTCAGAAGGAAGAACATTAGCGTTTTTGGATCTGTTTCTAGAGTTTATATTAAGTTTCCTCCTTTCTTCAATATTTCTCCTTAACCTAGGACTGCTGTAAGAAATTTCTTTTAGAAATAAGCTGTTCCTTTTGTATATATTTTTTCTGTTTTGTGTTATGTAAATATTTTCTGTGTACAATAAACTGTTTAAATAAAATAAATAAAATAAAAGTTTGCGTAGTTATTTCGTTGCGCAGTTTTATGTTGAAATAAATATGATCAAGTGTCTTTTTAATGCAGATTTCCATCCATAAATTTACAGTTCATTACGTTATTTAATGCCATACCAGAAAAATAGATTCGAATTTATAATAAATATACAAAAACAAAATTAAAACGTCATTAGTCTCTGCTTTTGAGTAGGTAATGCCCTGAATGTCGTAAAAAGCGACCAGAGGGAAATGATTGAGGAGAAGGACAGCATAACAACAGTTAACAATAGTTAAATATCTTTGATTGAATACAGCAGCACTAAGTTTTTGGTTATTACAATATCAATAAATAATCTGATTCCTCTTGTTAAAGATTTATGATTCCCTTGTAACAAAAAATGTATTTGGTTTCCCAATTATTCAAAAACTTAATGTATTATTAGGACAATTTAAGATACAACTCAACAACTTGAAATTAACTCTAACAATAACTCTCTCCAAAACAAGTCTCCCCAAAATCATTTTTTCATACGTTCACGACGTAAATGCATATTTGAAGGTCTGAAAAAGTACATAGGCAACTTTATCCTGATGGGACTTTTGGATTTCTCACATGGGAACTTCTTTCCTATTTCCCAAACTTAAAAGCGTTTTATCATAGTGGAATCAACCTAGAGTTAGTAAATGTAAATGTAACACGGATGGCTGCAATACACCACAACAGCACGTCTTCGGGGGAACCACTAGTTAACCAGGAGCCCGATTCTACTATTTTAAAAAAGCTTTAGTTCTATATTCGTTTCGTAGCAATTCGGTATACGTTACGTTTATATTGTTCTAGAAAACCGTATTCTACTAACCTATAATACCGAACGTAAACTAAACGAAAGCCGAACGGTGGCTGTAAGCCCACCTAGCAAACAACTTATTCTCGATTACGAATAATCGTAGTATAATCGAGTCGACTCGTTAAAAATTTTGGGTACTCTGTGGTTGATACATTTTTCGGGTTGCCAACATAGTGATTCTACCCCTAAATTCAAGGAAGAATTTAGATTTTGGGGGCCGAAATATTTTTAAACTAATTCTATATTATTTAGCATTTACCATATAATAGCTTTTGTCCTTAACTTAATCTGCGTGGATTTTTTCTATGCAATAAATCAAGTCATTCTAACTCTCCGGTACGTCGTCAAGGATGGACAAATAAACAAAAACTTTTGCATTTACAATATTAATATTAATTAAGTATGGGTTCATGTTATATTAGTCGTCACATTTATTTCAAATTTCTGAGGTCCTATTATTAATATATTTGAGTATTAATTACTGTGACTAGTTTTTAAGGGTAAACCTCTTTTGAGAGTTGGCAATTATATTAAGTTCATACATACGGAAAATTATGTAAAATTGTTTAAAAACATAGAAATATCTACATACTAAAGTAGAACTGAAGTCTCAAGAACTTGCCCTCACTTCAGCTCACTATACTGCGTTGGGGTGCACAAAAAGGAGCACTAAAGATAACAAAAATGAATCCTAACCTAATCAACAATTGTTTACAAACAACGTCGTACTTCAACATAATTAAAATAGCGCAGAGATTATCTTTCATGCAGAGATTTCCTTTGGGATTGTAGATGCTTTCCGGGGCAGTGGTGGCACCGTCCCTCAGCGTCTTTCAGTGCAGTGAACTGTGTTCAAGGTACACAACAAGATGTGGGTTTTACAATTATGGTCCAATGCAGACTGGATGCCTGCCAAGACCGGACTGGGACCAAAAATCGGCCCGGGCATTATAGAGATAATCGGCCCTTTCCGTTTCCAAGCTATATAATAAAACTACAATAGACTTTTTTTAATGGAATGGAAATTGATGTCTGAATCACCATGAAGCATCCTTTATTGATAGAGATAAAAGGGCAAACTGCTTTTCGTTTGTGTTCGAGGCTTTGGAGTTTTTTTGCGACGACAGTCTACTAGTTCAGAACACCCCACAAGTAAATACAGCTAACCCAGTGGTGATAGAGGTACTGTAAACACGATCAAACAAAGGTGATTCATCGGCGCAGACTGCTCCATGACTCGGGAACCGACCAGCCTACTGGCCCACCAGGGGATCGGCCCATCGGGCATTTGCCTGATCTGCCAGTCCGGACCTGATGCCCACACTGTGTTAAACCTACATGAAGTCAGCGATCAAGAGTAAAGAATGATGAATTATTACCCTCGTAGAGTGAGAAATCCATCAATTCTATAAAAATAATAGACTAACCTAACTGCCCGATCCACACTTAAAAAATAAATACTTTATCAGTGTATCAAATAAGTGCTACTAAATACTTCATGGAACCATTAGGAATATTCACTTTTTTATTATATAAAATCAATATCCACGTTGGTTCTAAATCTCTGCTGGTAAAATAACTTTCATAGTTCCTAGAACCTGCTCAAGTGCTCACATTCTGTATAATATGAAGTAACTTCATATTCCATCTTATAGCTCTAATTACAAACAAAAATACATTTATGAGACAATCCTGTCATCATTAGATTAGAGGTATTGATGTATGTACTAGTTTTTATGGAAGTGACTCCCATCGATCCTATTTTTGGTAAGGCTTTTGTTGAGTTCAACTTAACTGTTAAACCAATATGCAATAAAAAACAACACTGTAAATGAGTTCAACATTTAAATATTATAGTTTTAATAGGTTAAGGTTGTGCATTTCCTTGTGCATTTTAATTACATTTACTAGTAATAAATAATGAATTGAAGTATATTTATATATCTTTTTTGTATGATATGTGACTGTGACTGTTTCGATTTAATAAATACAATTACATATGTAAAAATAAAATGTTTAAATAATAAAACATAGTTATTACTTGTGTTTTTATTTATAAATCCACATTATAAATGATTTTTTTAATGTATAATAGGTTTACTTGGCCTTCTACTTACCTGATAATTAAGTGATGTTAAGGCCGGTGGATGGTAAGAGTGCACACCCAGAAGCCCCTCAAAGCTAATAAGGCACTGGCTCTGCTACCTTTCATACTTGAACACAACAGTGCTATTAACACTGCTGTTTGGCGGCAGACTTGGGTAACATTGTCGGGAGCTAACCAGGCAAACATACAATGCCCTACCTCCAGCTAAACCGAGTGTAGGTAGGTAGGCCCAATAGGAATCGAACCCTGGACCTCTGGATTGTGAGTCCAAGAAGTAGCCATTAGGCCACGGAGGCAGAAAATCCTCCCCCTATACTGCTATAATAAATGCAAAACTGGTGTCAATGAAAGAGAACTAGCATCTAAGCTACAGGCTCGGCCTAGTTTAGATGCTAGTGTAGATTGTATTGATTGTGCAAGGCCATTGTAAACATTTTTGTGGCAATAAACACTTTAATAATTTATTATTATTTATTTGTCTTTAATTAATGTAAGGGTATGAGACCCAGAATGACTACATTTGATGTATTGGAATATTTGAAGGATAGGAAAAAACATGATCTACATTATCTGATTGCTTAACGGTGAAGGAAAACATTGTGAGGAAACCTGCATGTCTTGAACAATCATTTGAAGTCTACCAATCCTCACTGGGCCCGCGTGGTGGACTATGTGCCATACACTCTCTGTAGGAGAGTAAGCCTGAGCCCCTGCAGTGGGGACGTATATATAGGCTGTTGATGATGATCAAATACTGAAGTCCACAGACGAAGTTGAATGACATTGTGATCACAGTATGATGAGAGTGGTACACATGATCACAGTTGGCGTGGACTTTCCACGAGGCGTTGTTGTTGTTACATAGGTAGACACTGCTGCCCATCTCTTGAATATTTTTTCCCTTATTCACATTTTATTACACCCATGGAGTTGTCTTAGTCTCACGCCGAGAGTACACGGTGGTTTATATTTACAGAATATATAAATCCTGGGCACAATCCATCCTCTTAGAATTTCATTTCAACCAAAAATAAACAAACGTAGGACATCGATCGTGAAAAAGTACCTCTGAGCTAACTTATTCCGCATTGTTAATTGTGACGTCTGGGACCCCGTGTACTCGTAGGGGTTTCGTTAGAATAGAAGTCAAATTGTTAGTGGAATACGATTTTAAGCTCTCAGCGAAATGGCGATCGAACCGCTACGTCAGCCGAACAGTTACGTCGTTTAGGCTTTAGTAGAATACCAATGACGTCATTTCGTGTAGTTTACGTTACGTTTTCGTTTACGTTTCTTTACAATAACTTAGTAGAATCGGGCCCCAGGGAGGGCCTGCGTGCCCGCATGAGAGTTATTAGCGGTGCGCCAATTTAGCCGCACCGTGTTCCCCTTTGTACTATTTAAAACGAGAGGGTGTCGGAACTAAAACGGGTCTGTTTAACTTGGTTTGAACAGTTTGAACCGCCTTACTGAACCGTTTGAACTTACAATCCCGAATTCGGAGGTCACGGATTCGATTTCCAGTGGTACCTATCGGTACTCGGTTTGGTTGGTGGCTACTCGTCTGGATAGCTACCACCATTTTACCTAAGGCTGACGCCAAACAGCAGTGTTAATAGCACTTTTATGTTCCGATATAAAATGTAAAGCAGAGCCAGTGCATTATTAGATTAAGGCTTCTAGGTGCGCAATGCGCACGGTTACCTTTCAACGGTCTTATCGTCAATTAGATCAGGTGAGATGAAGGCCAAGTGCCAACCCATAATACATACAAAATGTGATTTGAAATTGTTACCGACGAGTGGACTGTAAACAGTGGTGGATGTCTCGAATACTAAATAAAAAACCAACTTTTTATCTTGAGACAATACTTTTACTCCAAAACTGACATAAACGCACATAAAAAAAAAGAATATTAAAGACAATATGTATCAAAAAGTTATAATGAGGCTGCCAGTTCTCCACAGAAATTACGTACTGTTCTATTATCTTAATTTTACTTATATATTAAATGCTTCCGGAGTAAATAGGCGCGTATTTAATACGAGGGGCATACCGAAAAGATAAAGAGGTAATCGAGTACTTTCGATTTAATTAGATTAAAAACTCTTTTTGATGAATAAACACTGGTTAGTTGAAAATCGAATACAATTGACAGAATTAAAAAAAATTTTTTTTTTAAAGAACAATATCAGTTTGAAATTGATAGGTCGATAAAAAAATGGAGCTTACAAGAGAAAGTTTCCGTGCCATAATTTTTTACAACTTTCGACGAGGATTATCTCAGGGACAATGTCTCGCTGAGCTTATATCTATATACAAGAGTGAAGCGCCTAGCCAGACGACAATATATCGCTGGTATTCTGAATTCCGGCGTGGACGTGCTTCTCTTGGCACCGTACCTTCCACAGGCCGGCCAAAAACAGCGGTTACACCAGAAAATGTCGCTGTTGTGCGCCGAATGATACAGGATGACCGACATATTACATATGAGCAGATTCGGGCTACTTTAGGGATAGGTATGACTGCGATACAAACTGTTTTACATGGTGAACTGGGAGTGAGAAAGCTAGTTTCCCGCTGGGTGCCCCATAATTTGTCCGAAGAGCAAAAGGCGGCTCGTGTCAATTGGTGCCGGTCTACTCTGCAACGCTTCAACGGAGGAAAGTCAAAAGCAGTTTATAACATTGTCTCTGGTGATGAATCATGGATCTATTCATATGAGCCAGAAAGAAAGCATCAGTCGGCTGTCTGGGTCTTCGCAGGTGAGATCAAGCCAACAAAAGTTGTCCGCTCTCGCAGCGTATCGAAGAAAATGGTCGCTTCGTTTGTCGCGAAAACAGGACATGTAGTCACAGTTCCCTTAGAGGAACGGAGAACGGTTACCGCTGATTGGTATACAACGGTTTGTTTGCCACAGATGATATCCGAACTCCGTAGAGGTAACCCGAAACGACGCATAATCCTCCATCACGATAATGCGAGCTCTCACACCGCTCAGAAAACAAGCGAGTTTTTGAAGCAGGAAAACGTTGAATTAATGGATCATCCTCCATACAGCCCTGATCTGAGTCCCAATGATTACTTTACATTCCCTAGAATCAAAGATTTATTGCGTGGTCAGCGGTTTCAAGGTCCAGAAGAAGCAGTGGAAGCATACAAATCGACGATTTTGACCATGTCAACTTCGGACTGGAATTGCTGCTATAATAATTGGTTCGAACGAATGCAAAAGTGCATTAACTGCAACGGAGAATACTTCGAAAAGCAATAAAAATAAATTTAGTTATTTCCTGTATGTATTGTTTTATATTCCCGATCATTTCGGTATGCCCCTCGTACACACAAATAATCTAGAATTTAAGTCAATCTCACTGAGATGAGAACGAAGAGATATGTCGCATGTCTCTTAGCATCATGTGAGATGAAGGACAAGTACAAACCTCTCAAAACGTCGAAATAATTGGCCTAGTGGGAGTTAGTTATAATTAATACATGCACGTATAAAAGTATCTTAGTATCAGAATACATAAAAATCATTATAAAGTATCAAATAAAGAGCAAAGAACTTATGAAAAACAAGAAACAGAGATAAATTAATAAATAATTGTTGTATATCTTATACGGCTATGAGCACCACTACGTTGGTCTTGCATCGTTCACTTCTGACCTCAACTCATGATAACAAATGTATAAAAATATGATAAAAAGGGATGAAAATAAAAATCCTTGACAGATAAGAGTCCTTGCTGTTAAAACGTCCTTCCTGTTTAGATATGCTCATCGCCCTAGCATTAGACTAAGTCAAGAGAACAGACACGCCAGTAGGTATAATCATTGTGCTCTGAGTCACTCAAAAGTCCAAATAAATTATATAACCGTTTTGTTGTTCTGATTGCACAGTAGAGTGCGCTTGTGACGAGAGACGAGAGTGTGCTTACGGTGTTCTCCGCTCAAACACAGTAGAGGTTAGGTTGACGCTTACATTAGGTACATTACGTACGTACATTTTCCATCCCGCGACATTTACGTCACTGACCATCAGTGCATTTACCATGAGTTTACGCAGGCGATAACGTGCAACGTTAACTATCGCTCTGTCCTTGTCACTGCATCTTGACTAAGCAGCATTTCCGATAGTATTCGATATACGTTACCGCCTGCGTAAACTCATGGTAGACGCACAGGTGAGATGAAGCTAATCCAAACTCATACGTTTCAAAAAATCGTGTTCAGTATCAGAGGAACAACATACATATACATCGTATAAAAGCGAAATCCTTACTAATATTATAATTGCGAAAGAGAGTTTGATTATTTGTTTGTTTGTCCTTATTTCTCGTCATAACTTAGGGTCAAAATGACTCGATTTTTTGGACAGGGATACTTGACGGGCCGGTAAAGGAAACAAGCTATTTTTAACCCGATCATGCACATCGTTCCTGTAGGATACTATCCGAAGTCGGGGGAAAAAGTTAGTAAGTTACCTCGACAAATTAAAGAGACAACTCAATACGAGAAACTGATTTTACGTACGAGTCCGAATCGCACTTGGGAATTATTATTATTTGGACATGAGGGGTGCAGTCCGTGTGTCCTGCATGTCGCTGCTACCTTTGCAGATCTATTGTGACAATCATCTATGGATCAAATCGCCCAAGGCTAATTAATATATGGTCATGAACCGTACGATTGGTCTGGGTTTGGAGGTCTTGGATCTCGCACTTGGTTGGTTTTATCATAATCATAATATTTATTTTGCATAAACATGGTAATAAGGTGTTATTTTACAATTTAAAGTACAAATACATGTTTAGCCACATTAATACTAGGCATGCAAAATTAATGAGTCATTATACTTAGTGATAAATTAATAACGAGAGTCTAGAAATTCCTTAACATTATAAAAGCAATGAGACACCAACCATTCAAACAATTGTTTTTTGAACAATCCAATGTTTAGCGATTTAAATTCGATCGGCACTTTATTATACAATTTTATGCTCATCGCTAAATTGCTTTTTAAATATTTTGCAGTTCTTGGTCCTTGCTCAAAGATTAACCTATCAGGGTTTCGGCAATTTATAAAACACTAGCATAATTTACTACTGGTTTTACTGTTTTATTATATGTATTGACTAGCATAATCGTAGCATTTCTTGCTGATGCTGTTGTTATATAAGTAGATGTTGCTGCACATCAGTTAACAGAATCGCAATCAGTGTCTGGCTGTATAACTGTGTAACGGAATAATGATGGGGACCTACTTTTCAATCCACATGTTTTAAAGTTAGAGGTGAGTCTATATAGTTGTTAGCAGTCTATGGAGCGAATAACGATATTTGACTTCAAACATTTCTATCGTCACGTACGTTTACACGGCCACATGTAAAGTTTTATTTATTATGTAGAGTTTTATTTAAATATAGTATTTTATTCAATGAGATAGGGTGGCCCAGTGCGAAGTAAGGTCGAGTGTACTTAACCTACGCTTAATATAAGATTAAAAATATGGGTCAAAAGTTATGGTCGTGACGAGATAGAGGAGTGTTCATTACGGTTTCCCGATGTTGTTATCATATTGATTTATACATATTTGTGGAACAAAATAAATCTCTTAAAGATTTTTATGTAAATAAAAGTGGAGCAGACACGTTTGGTCCGTTAATTGTGTAACGATGTTTTTTTGTTTACGTGTGTTTCCAAATAATTTATCAACCGACTTCAAAAAAGGAGGAGGTTCTCAATTCGACATGTATGTTTTTTTTTGGTATTTGTGTTACCAATAGTGAACCGATTTTAATAATTCTTGTTTTGTTTGGTAGAGAACACTTCAGAGGTGGTCCCATAATTTTTTTTCGGAATCGATTGAACCCTCTTTAAAAAAAACTTTTAAGGCAATTGAAGTCAGTTTTTATTAGTTCTTTTAGAACGCGTTAATTATTTTTATGCTATTCATCAGCCACGAGGCTTGGACAGTCCAAGTTGGAGTTAGATGTGGAAAAAATTAAATCCGTTATTTTAATGTTTATTGGTTGGGTTGTGTGAATCAATGGAATGATATTAGCTTTTATTTCATCAACAACAACAGCCTATGTATGTCTTCACTGCAGGGGCTCAGGCCTCCTCTCCTACAGAGAGTGTATAGGCCATAGTCCACCACGCGGGCCCATTGTAGATTGGTAGACTTCACACACACCTTTGAATTTCTTCTAAAGAGTGTGCAGGTTTCCTCAAAATGTTTTCCTTCGCCGAAAAGCGATTGGTAATGATTTTTATCATTGAAAGATCAATTCCAAATTCCAAATTGGAACTGATTGGTATACGAGCAAGGATCGAACCCCGACCTCGATTGTTCAAGGACTGACGCTCTATCCAATTGAGCTGAGCTATCAAGCTTTTTGTATACAATTTCTTAAATATAGTTTTTAAAATGCGATCTGGTAAATGATAAAGGGTGCGTATCCACTGAATTCATGCGCCATCGTTCAGCTCCATCTCAGTGGAAGAGCACCGTTAGATTAAAGCCTACAGCCTTATTGTCTTCAGACAGGATGAAGGCCAAAAGCCAGCATATTGTGTAAATGAAACACTCGACTCGCTAACTCGGAGCTAGCTCTCGCTGCGAGTCGGTTCTAATTTTAGCTATTTATCCGTCGTACTCGGATACTGCAAGTCACGGATTGAAACAAAGACACCACCAACACCACGGAGCAAAGACATTTCGTTACCGAAGGCAGTATTTTAAATGTTCTAAGAAAACGGTCCGCGTTTAGTTCAGTACACACTCATGCTGGTACCTCACCGGTAAACCACTTTGTGCGCAGGATCACATACAGTCTACATGTTTTGTAACACGTAAAAAAAATTAAATTAAAAAAACTACACTGCATAACTTTGCATAGATCTTTGTAAACCATTTAAAAACACCTTATTTTAATACTGCACTCGATAGGTTTTGAAAAGAAAAGATTTTCACGCCGCGCAATTTGGTGCAAAAAATCTGCCATTTTGATTTCCAATAATTTTAATGTAGCCTATGACACTCTAGTGGTTAAGACGAATCTAACCATGTATAATTTGTCGGAGTCGGACATACATACAGGGCAAACACATAACCCTACTTTTGGGCTTTGCCGCAGTCGGGCAAAACCACCCAAGTTCATGTTGGGTCACGCGCAGTGTAGTTTCGTAGTTTCCCGTCATATGCGTAATTAGAACCTAATTTTAGTAAATGGTTATAAATTACATAAAAACATTATCGCCCTTTTGTCGAAGTGACGTGACCGTATAATCATGCCAAATTATAGATTTATATGGTTCAGTTCGATTCTGATCGGGGTAGCCAACAGCTCAACAGCACCTCAACTTGAGCCTTCTAGACGAGCACACTTCCATCAAGCAGCAACCCATTCTGCATAACAAAACAAAATGCGTAATAAACAGTATAGGGTATTAATAAAAACTCGATGAAATTACAACATCAACAGCCTATATATATCCCCACTGCAGGGGCTCAGGCCTACTCTCCTACAGAGAGTGTATGGGACATAGTCCGCCACGCTGGCCCAGTGCGGATAGGCGGACATCACATGCCTGTTCAAGACATGCAGGTTTCCTCACGATGTTTTCCTTCACCGTTAAGCAATCGGATTGTACTTGAATTGAAAAAACAACTCATAGCTACACGGCTGGATTCGAACCCGGAACCCTCAGATTGAGAGTACGCGCCTTATCCACTACGCCACAGAGGCTTTCCGATGACGATGAAATTAAGTAGTTTACAAATGAATTTACAACAGTCAACAATCGTGTCTTTCAGGCAGACATTTTCTGTATAACTTGGAAATTTATTAATATGAAAGGATAATAAGGGACGATCACAACCAGAGCCAAAATATTTGCCAAAACTCCAACTCACAAGATTACATGCGCCTCTGTTAGAGTTTAAAGCGGTGTTTTGAAACATTTTGACAACATATTTAATGCATTCATTTTTAGAAATCACATTTCCATCATTCAATTGAATGGACACTTTGCATTTATGTACATTAAGACCTTTGACCAAAGAAAGTGGTTATTTTTCCACTCGGTGGTTATATCAAATCGAGTCAAATTGAATGGCGTTACAGACAATACCGTGTAATCACGGTTGGAAACTTTGTGTAGTTGGAATTAATTGCGTTTTGTCCCAGTTGTGTGGCGACTGCGATTTCACTGGACATTGTTTACCGTCCCCGAATGATATTAAATGATTAATTGTATTTTAAAGCTACCGAAATACCGAGGAATCCAACTCGGCTGGGCAGCGTTCAGGAAGTTACGGCATATCTGCTCCTACCTCAGTGTCTAAAGACAAAAGTCTTTAATCAGTGCGTGTTGCCAGTTATGACATACGGAACCGAAATGTGGTCGTTTACTGTGGGCCGAATAAACAAGCTCAAAGTCATTCAGCGAGCAATGGACCGAGCTATGCTCGGAATTTCTCTACGCGATAAGGTCCGGAATGAGGAAATCCGTAGACGGACTAAGGTCACTGACATAGCTCGACGAGTCAGTGAGATGAAGTGGCAATGGGCAGGGCACATCGCTCGAAGAACCGAACCGGTGGGGAGCAAAGGTTCTCGAGTGGCGACCACGTACCGGGAAACGTCTACCAGGCCGTCCCCCTACTATATGGACCGACGACCTGGTTATAGTCGCAGGGAGTCGCTGGATGCAGGTGGCTCGGTCGTTGTGGCATACCATGAGGGAGGCCTATGTCCAGCAGTGGACGTCTCCCGGCTGATGATGATGAAATATCGAAAATGTGACCGCAAATGTCCAATAAAATAATTAAGAAGCTTGGTACATAATAATAAATAAATGAGTGACAAATAATCGTGTACCTTGTGCTGTGCAGTGATCTTCCTTTGACTACAACCTCACTCGATGCTATGTGTCTTTGTGGGATAGTGTGTATAGGATGATACATGTCTCTGGACCTGAAGATATCCAGACCTCCAAGACTCTGAATACAAATGCACCCCTTCCCCACCCCCCACTGCAACTGAAAGCTCCTACAAACACCATTTTAAAAAGAAAATATATTGCATGTAAAAGCACATCGGTTTGCGTCAGAATTAGGATTTTATGTGAAGTTAGTTCCTAGCCAAACAACGCAACTCGAGAACTATGCAAAAACCAATGTCATATACAGACCTACTAGAGGTAGGAGCGCAAAATGACTGACGCATTCTATGCAGAATATCACCTTTCAAATGAATGTGTGTGACTTTGGCGCAGTCACACATAAGATTAGGTTTTTACTCAACAAAGAACTGCCTGATGTGATGAGTATGGAAACTGGCTCGTATGTAAATGCATGATTGAAAGGGAGTCTTGTTGTAAACAGTTCCTCGTGGCGGTATCATATTTACTGAACGCTCTGTCTGGCTGTTTCGATAACGTCGTACTGATAGCGGTCCGGAGTGAAGCTGGTTTACGATGGAGGAGGTATTACAGTCGAATCAAGGAAATAACTTCTGAGCTATATGTTGTGTGGTTTCAGCCTTAGAATAGATTGTTGTTAGGTAGGTCCCTAAATAGACATTGTATCTCAGTTGGGTAGAGTGTCAGTGGGTTCGATCCTGGCTCGTACCAATGAGTTCCAATTTGATATCATTACCATTGGCTTTTCGGTGAAATAAAACATTGTGAGGAAACCTGCACACTCCTGAAAAGAAATTCATAGGTGTGTGTGAAGTCTACCAATCCGCACTGGGCCCGCGTGGTGGACTATGACCCATACACTATCTGTAGGACATATGCTGTTGATGATGATGGTCATGAGGTTACTAAAATGTAGCTATTTATTGAATAGAGCACAAGAAAGATACCTCAGTTACACTTATTATTCCGGTAAACAAGTGTGAGTTTAAGACGAAATGTGAATTCTTTAGCGGCTATAAAGTTTCGGGTACATTTAATTTTAAAACTCGAAATGAATAACCGGAATTGTGTGCTGTACCAGCACATTTATGAATAAATATCTGTATCAGTAGTGCTGCTTAATTTGGCCGTTTCATTCTATCTTTGAAAACTATCGTGACATGTCTTCTCAAAGGGGTCGGAGGAGGATGATGACTGAATCTGTATCTCAGAAGGCCTCACTTAGTACGCTTGGCAGGAGAGACTGGATAAGGAGATCGTCTTTCAGAAAAGCAATTCCCTACTTGGTCCTACACGTATTCCATTGCAGAAAAAGTGTTCAAGACAACCAATTCACTCACTACTTAAAAACCACTTTTTTTTGTTAATCATATCCATAAACTTCCTGTCTCCATGTTGCAGATACATACTGTCGATATTGTTACATAGGGGCATATATTTACCACACAAACTGTGCAGTTGGTCACATCTCTATGGCTCTGATTATAAAGTTGAAACTGAAGCTATCTAGTAGTTAAACAGTGACTTGTATAACACAGCGAGACTCGGGGAAGAGGTCGAGGCTATGTACTGATAAGAGGGAGTCGGGTGATTGCTCGCATCACGAACTATATTGTGCGTTGTTTACTTTCGATGGAACTAGTCGAGACTTGAACGTGCTTTTGGGGGCGATTTCGCGTAACAATTTAAAAAGAGACTAACTGTATTCTATATTTAAATTTACGACTGTGTTGTCCTCATGGACGGACTCAATGCGAGCTTTGTCTGAACGACGTGTATTTACGTATCTATTTAGGTACTGTTATACTTACACAATGGCAATGTTTCTTTAAAAAAAATTAGTTCAACGTTTTATTATAGATGGCTACTCTTTATTGGCTACGTCATAGACAATCTCTAAAGCGGACCTTCTTTGTGTATTCTACGGAAAAGTTCGTTATTTACCACATAATTTCGTCGACTTTGGACTTTACAGGGAAATATTTATATCCTCTTGGGGAAATATAAAAGGAAACTCCTGACGTTTTTGTGGAATCGATAATAGTTTGCGTATATATTTTGACAATTATGCCTAGTAAATGCACTGTGTGTAATTGCGAAAATATCGTTTACCAAAGGCGGAAACAGTCAAACTTCAGTGGAGAAAACTTACAAGACCAGAGACTAGAGAACAACTGAAGCCCTTTGCCTCAATTCGTTTGACAGTTATTCGACTATCAACGCCATCTAGGTCGTTGACTGATAGCTCTTGGAAACATTCCCATTAGACGGAATTTTGCAAATACATCTGTGTGTGATTATATCCAAGCGAACGGTCTATGGCGTGCCGACTCCTTTGTGAGTGTTAGGTCCGTAGCTGGCTGGATATAATATTTGTAATAAGTCAGTTTGAATTTAAATTCTTTTGTTTTTGGAATTCACTGTTTCAGAGAGAACCAGAGAACCACACGAGAAGCCAATTTATTAATCGTTACGATGTTCAGTTCTTGTCTTTCTCTCCAGTCTTATTAGGAATTTCGGAATTGAAGATAGCTATAAACTAGTATAAACCTTTATTTTGACATCTTAAAACTTGTCTCAAAACCCCAGAGAGATTTAAATATAGTAATAGGTTATAGAGCGGGCATTGGGAAACGTTTCATATAAACATTTTGATCTCAAAAGTCAATGGTATGTCAAATGTCTAATTTACGGCCGCGTGACGTGATGTGACACTAGATTGAGTTACTTATTACCAATTGGTAATAAGTTTAGGATCAAAATGTTTGTTTGCTTTGTCCGGTCTATTAATATTAAATGACTTTGCAAAACCATCAAATTCCGATACTTTGAATAATTCGACTGGACGCAAGGCGTGGGGAGATCTATTTGTTCAGCGGTGGACATTTCCCGGCTGATGATCATAGTGAATGACTTTTTTGCATTCTAGTAGATCAACGGTCGAAGCAATAAATGAAAGAACTTCTGAGGTAACCAAGGAAACTAGAATAAATTAACACATACAGTACTCACACACTAAGTTTGCCCCTCTGAAGTTAGTCACAAAAGACCGCGAAGTATCAATTATTCACGTATGGAGGCAAGGCCAGTTTGCGGGTGGAAAGAAATGTCCTTGTGTTTTGTCATCTAGGGATAGTTATTATCGAAAATAATAGACACACATTTCGTCTGTACATGTTGGAAATTGCGGAGAGCTAACTTCAGAGGGGCAAACTTATTGTGCGAGTACTACACACTACACTTTCAATATTATGTGTCACAATTCCCGTTAAAATCTGTATTAGACTCTACAAATACGAACATTTTTCAAGTATCAAGACTGGTTTTGTATGCAAGAGTGCAGTGTATACTTACAGGCAGTAGTATTAACATAATCGTTTACCTAATCACATTATATCTCTTGGTTATATCGGAGAATCTTGCTTGGCCACTGCAGACATTAGCATAAGATATGGACCTATACTGTTACTTAGATTGGCTGCTTCACGGAAATTGTTTAGTCTTCTCTCTTTGCTTCTTCTGTCAGAAAATTATTGTTAACCATGAAACTTCTATGGATTCTATGTTAGAACAATGAAGAACGTACTTTCTGGTACTATTTGGTACGCGGCCACATAAAAAATGGCCATTACCCGGTACCCATTGCCATTTTCTGCGTGAATTGCTTTGTATTCTATCGTCTTATCGTCACTCTCTATCAGCTGAGATTAAAGCAAAGTCCATATCCGAGGTCCAGATTTAGAAAAATACCTCATCGACGACCCCTTGGATGATTTAAGTTCTGCTATGTTATGGTCATCATCAGGCGGAAAACTTCCACTGCTGGTACTCCTCCTTGGTACGCAACACTATTTGGTCCCAAGCCACTTGCATCCAGTGACACTCCGCGACCTTTACTAGGTCGTCGGTCCACCTGGTAGGGTGACGGCCCGGTACACGTTTCCCGCCACGTGGTCGCCAATCGAGAACTTTTACTCCCCATCGGTTATCCGTTCTTCAGCTCATTGACTCGTCGAGTAATGTCGATGAAGTTAGTCTACGGATTCCTCATTCCGGATTTTGCCACGCAGAGAAAAGAGGTGTTTCAAATTCGGCCTGCATTTTTCCACTATTTAAAAAATCGAGTTATAATCTAATTATGTATATAAATTTACTAGAATTACATTTTTGCATTAATTTTAATTGTACAAAATCATTCTTTTTGTACTAAGTGACAGCGTCAAATGACATTTTATTGACGCCATCTTTGTTTTAAATTTCGTGCGTTTTGTACTTTTTTGTACAAATAAACTTACAACTTATACAAATATGATAACTGAATCACTTTTATTCGATAATCACATTTTAAAATTAAGAGTGTAATAAAAGACCCTTGTCTCCATACATTCGCGGAACGTTAAGTGACTTTGATCGCGTTTATTTATTCAAAACTTGTACCTTGTGTTTTTTGTAATTAGTTTGTAAAATGGCAACAAAAAATGTGACTTTACACTTTTTACTCGTAACATGAATATTTCAGTCCATCACAAAATAATAGCCTCCATCACCATCACACTTGACAAACTGCTTATTCACTGATTGTATAACTTCCTGTGAACTGACTCAGGTGTAGTCCGTTCCCTATGATAGTGCGCAACCAAACGGAATATGTGATTATTGTACTAAAAAACGAATTATATATAAACAACACTCATAATTTAATTATGTCAGAAAAAATATTTAATCGACTAGATATGAAGGAGCATGAAATTAAACACGAAACATTTTCTATACAAACATCAGTCACCACAAAGTAACAAACACGATCTCACTGCGATGTCTCGATATGGAATGCCATATTCACCAGGTGTGCGCGGTAGCGAACTCGCTTTGAGCTAGTATCGGTATTGTTTGCCGGGGGCGGCATATAACAAAAGTGACACTATCTAAGGAGTAGTTCCTATCTGTTCTATGGAACTTGACGTCATCCGACATAATGAGTTTTTATTATTATTTTGTACTACGGAACATATAATACTTTTATTTCTCAAATTGTTCTATACAAGGTATGACGAGTATTTGCAATGCTATGACAGAATAATTGTCATATCAGTGACATTTAGCTTCTCTTGTAAGCTTTTGGAAAAATGTAATTCCCTTTTTAGGGTTCCGTAGTCAAACAAGGAATTTTATTATTAGTTTCGCTCTGTCCGTCTGTCTCTCTGCGGCGTAGCTCATAGATTCTTACTACTAGAAAGCCGTAATTTGGTACGGGAATACATATTAATAATGCCAACAAAGTGGTAGAATAACATTTTAAAAAGGGGAAAAAATTGAGGGTCGCTTCCATACACGTAACTTGGGGATGAAATATTTTTATTCTATGGTATGAAACGAAAATGAAATTTAAAGCTAGTGTGTAGTTCTATGGGAAACAATAGGGAAGACAAAGTGTCATTTTGATCAATGACGTCATGCTGCATAGAACAAATGGGAACACTATCTTAGCGAACGAACTGTACTGCTGGTCTCAGGTTGCGGCATGTGATGTCGCTCGCTACCGATACCATATGTAGAAACTAGTTCTGCTATAAATTACTTAGAAGCAGAAAACATGGAATTTATTCCCATTAATTAATGTTGCAAGTATAATGAAACAGTTACCGTGGATATGTTTGTTTATTGGTGACAGCAACGTCGCGGTCAAGGAATATACTAGAGTGAACTTGTCACAGAAATAAGGTTATTCGCTCGATACAGTTTCACACTAAATTTCTTTTGCTACAATCTTTTAAAATAGAAAAGCTGTCTTTGTGCAGTAATTATCTAAAAATAGGACATCGGATTATAATGTGTAGAATAAGTATTATTAACATCTAATTTCATGGTGAATCACAATTTTCAAAGCGACATCTAGGGACAATTACTGCGTTACGGCTATTGTAGCTAACTATAAAGATGTTAATGAGATTCATTTCACGATACTATACTTATAAAACCAGCCATTCCATTTTAAAAGATTATGGCATCAGAATTTTTTTATGAAAGCATTAGTTTGTCCATCTAGACTTTAGACTGACGATTACTGTCTAAATTGACATTTTACAGCTGATTGACAGTTGTAATGTTAAAACATACATTTGTACTTTATGTATTTAGGTCCAGAAGCAGACGTGCAGTGCAAAATGGACGTCACAGTACAGTTGTATGGTACTGAAACACTATACAACTATAGGATACTTCCCGTTGACCTATAAATCCTGAAATCTTACAGCACAAATATAGGAATAAAACTGAGAATAAGAATTTCTAATTATAACACACCAAAAATAGCATTTTAAGATTAGAAACTTACATTTGCAGTTGGGAATTGATCGTGATATAGTCGGACGTACGGTATCTCATTTTTTCAAATGAAAAGTTAAATTTGTTCATCAATCAGACTTAAATTTTCAATATCTATATTATTCATATTCTGTACGGAAACTTTGGTATGCTAGCCCGACTCGCACTTGACCATTTTTTACAGTCAAAGTATTACTTTTTTACATACAAGAAGCTTTACATTTAACGACAGTATTTCAGAAAGAAAGGCCTCGTCGTAATAGGTTATAAACAATATTAGCACCTCAGTATCGTTTTTATTATTTTCCCGGCGTTGGATAAAGTTGTATTTATGATATCATGACTATATACTTACACGAAAACGCGTGTCATTTTTACGTGAGTACGCAGCAATAACGACGTTGATGCGTATGAATTACGTGAAGTATCATCATTGTAACATTGACATTCATTTAAATAGGCAATATCATGGGGAGAACACAGTAATCGGAAAATGTTCCACGAGAGCTTATATATATATTTTAACTCTAATCTGATGGTCGATTTTCTTTGGATGGAAGTAATGAGGCACTGGCTCTGCTACTTTTCTTTACCGGAAGTCAACAGTTAGATAATATAGTGGTAGTAAGGACATAGCAAATGTCCTGAACCAATCAAACCGAGTACCGAAACGAGGAACTCCGGATAGTGAGTCACAATGTGTAGAGGCATTAGAACACAACGGTTAGATTATTTGTAAGCTATTGCAAGTTTTTAGGGTTCCGTGAAGGTTCCTTTATTAATTTTTATAAAATAAAAACATATTTTTTAAATATTTCACTTGGGGCATCTGTGGATTACCATTTGCCATAAATATTCATTGGAACTATATAGAACATTAGTAGTGTCTGAGATAATCAGCTACGACAGACCGACAGACAGCGTGAGATTATAGGGGTTCCGATTTTTTATCGGATGTTCGGAATCCTAAAAACAGTGAAAATGAAAGGGGATCCTATACAGTAAACAAGTTTTGGTTGTAATGTGGTAGGAACCTTTCTTGTCGAAGGAATCTGACAGGCGTGTGGCTGAATTAACTTTGCCGCTGACACTATGTTTGTCCCTATAAACTTAGCTACAAAAGTTAGCGGGAGGAAAGAGATGACCTGCTGTTGTATGTCACCTAGAAATAGTTATTAAAATAATACACATACATTCCATTCAGAGGGGCAGACATAGTGTGCAAATATTTGGTACAATCGTGACTGTTAGAGAACCCGGTTTGTCTGCGATTGTATTCAATGTAATGTCATTTCAACTTAATTAATCATCTTCAGCCAGGACACGTCCACTGCTGGGCATAAGCCTACCCATTGCACGCCACAATGACCCTTCCCTAACTGCTTGTATCCAGCGACTGATGGGCGCTATGTCGCTATTTTGACGTTTTAGGACCAATGAGTTGGTTTCATTGTGGGTATTAGAGAACCCAATCCATATAATATAGTCATGAGTAATGTAGCTATATGGAAATAGAGCGTTTGTTCCTTGTTGCTTACTCATTAATGATCCTACCAAACTGTACTTTATGCAAATTTCGAGTTACGATGGATCTCGACAAGGAATATAACGACATTATAAACCGTATCAAGTTTTACAATGTAATAAAATTCTATGTTGCGCTCACTTTTACTTTCATTGTATCCATCCGTGTCTCGTTCAGGGAACTTCCATATACCACGTCACGTCGTCGCGCCGTTGTGACCGTTAAGGATGGTCCTTAATGTGATTTACCAAAATTGGGCTTTGAATATTTTATTATGTCTTTTTAAGCGAAATTAGGTTGACAATGTGATCTCGGCTTTAGAATATGATCACTTCTTGTCATTTTGGAGGTCTCGTGAAATATTTTTTAACGTGATAGATAACGCCTTATAAATCGATGAACGCCGACTGTACGCACGAAAGTGTCACGTTCCGCCTGAGTCAAGCGTGCAAGCGAGAGCGCGGAACAAGCGATAGAGAGGCATGATCGGCCTAACGTAAAATTATCGTCCGTCCTTTTTTTGTTTGTTGAAAACTTATAGGCTAATAACAATAATAGAAATTACAAACCAAATTAAAGCTTTTCCTAACTTCAAGTTTCCACCTATGGCTAAGAGGTTTTTTCAGAAGATTTCCTGTGACAGCATTATTACGATCTCCAATCCTTCTGCGATTTTTGACAATATCTCCCAAGCAAAGTCATTTTGTCTTGATGACTTATGAGAGTGGCTTGATATGTCTAACAGTGGACTTATGTATCTCATGAATGAAACGGCTGGTTTTATTTAAATGAGGAATACATTTGAGTTTTTAGTACCTACATAATATATAAAGGTTGGGTGTTTCACGTGGAGAAAACTTTAAATATATGCTAGATATGATATCTTGCTATATACATGTAATATATATTATGTAAATATAGTCAATAGACAAGAACACATCCTCCATCACTCTCACTCCCTTGTGATATATTTTACCAACTTCCGGACTTGACAACTTGAAGTAGAGCGGAATTAATTCTTTTTAATTACCAGACTATAATATAACATGTAAATGCGTACGGGCGTGTGACATGATGTGACACTAGACTGAGTTATATACCAATTGGTAAAAAGTTTAGGATCAAAATTTTATTTGCTTGCTGTTTGTCCGGTAGTAATGTTAAATATCTTAGAGTAACAAATATTGTCTTTTGATTGACTTATAAAATAAGTTATAAGAACAACGAGCGAGCATCAGAAATATCTGAACAATTGTCATCGAGCGACGCGGTGTGTCTGTGAGCAAGCAGGGCGCGTCAAGGTCTTGCCCCACGCACTGCGGTCACTTCCTCGTCGGGGCGAGGTGCGCGCGCGACGTGCGCTTGGGCAACCACCTCTCACCAGAAGTAGTCGTTGCAACACGTCATACGTCACCAAGTACTAATTTCCAATCAATACTTACCTATGGTGGCAAAGAAGCCCTACGTATCTTTCCAGTTATATTTAATTTATATCTGTAAATTAACCAACCAAATAATGAATAAAAAAATATTTCTGTCCAGAATTTTAAGTTCTGGAATTATTTTAAACGTCAGATCGTCATCATCCTATTACCATATACCAATTGACTGGTCCCGAGCAACTTGCATACAGCAACTCCCCGCGACATTAACCAGGTCGTCGGTATATCTAGTAGGGGGACGGCCTGGTACAGGCTTCCCGATACGTCAAATATTACCACATCATTAATATAGAACGGATACTACGTACAGAATGGAGAACGTTTGCTGCCCCACCCATCCGTGATACCTCACCTCTTCTCGCAATAAATGGGTCGATTCGTGCACCGTTCGCCAAGGGGTTGTATCAGGGTCGACAGTGACTATCTGAGAGTTAGTCCAATTGTGTAATCATTAGGCAACGAAAGCGGTATCACGGTACTAATTCAGATAACATAATTAACGCGTTCAAAAAGAACTAAAAACTGGCTTCAACTGCCTTAAATATGTTCACCCTAAAAAGTAGAATTATAAGGGTGCTCATTTGGTTTGGGTTTCTCAAAATGCGCTCAATCAATTTCGATAAAATGTATATGGGACCACCTCTGAAGTATGCTCTATCAAACAAAAAAAGATTCATCAAAATCGATTCACAACTGGCGGAGTTATCGCGTAACATACATACAAAAAATATACAGTCGAATTGAGAAACAACCTTCTTTTTTCCAGTCGTTTGATAATACCGATAAATAGACGTAGTACCTTTCTGTTGCGCTGACCGTTTCAACCGCATTACATAAACAACCCCGCGTCGCAATAGTATATGTGCTATGTAAAAATCGTAATGTAACCAACCGTGTCACATTAGATATTGAGAACAGATACAAACACATACATATGTTGCGCCGTTGTATAATTTCTGACGGACATTTGTAAAGTGTCACCGTTTTGCTTAATATTCAATGTTGGCGACTTAGGTATGAACTTACTGCGGAGTAGCATTCGAAATAAGAAAATAAGGAAAAGTATATTCAGCCCACTTAATACACAAGTATACTGTTTATATGGACATCTACATACATCTATTGCACATCTCTTTTTTAGGTTTAGGGAAAAAACATCAAGTAGTTCATTGAATCGAACAAGTAAATTCGTTAAAAAAGAACTGAAAACCGATGCCCTAAAAGTCTACTTTTATTAAGGCAAATTTAAGATTTATATAGTTTTCTTATGGTTGCCGTTGTCAGAACTAGACGAAATTGAAATTGGACCACACGGAAAGCACCAGCTTTCAAGTGAAAAAAGAATCATCCAAATCGGTTCACCCAGTCTAAAGTTCAGAAGTAACAAACGTAAAAAAACATGCCCGTCTAATAGATAACCTCCTCCTTTTTTGAAGTCAGTTAAAAATTGTGTCAACCGCCAAACTAAACAAAGGGTTGAATATGTATAAATATGTACGTAACTAATCAGTATGATTATGTTTTAGGGATTTAAAACAATGTCGGAAAATACGCAAAACACTTTTTAAATCACTTCATGCTTTGCTTTTGAATCCGTGTTTTAAACAAATATATCAAGACGATTATTCTGAGATGAATGCATCATCTTTATACATAACAAAATAATAACATGAAAATGTAAGATACGGATAGCTATCATTACGAGTATATAACAATAAATTATTAATGAATAATTATAACGTATTGCTACTAACTATTTAAGTAAATAACAGCACGTAAATACTCGTTATCTATGCGTTACTCGGTATCAGTTGCACCGGTGTTTCCTTATTGCAACATTACTATTTAACAGCTAATTGGATAAACATGCAACCTACACTTAAGCTTAAGACAATTTATGCACCAACGTAAAAAAATATGGAGTAGGAATGTTTAATGCCTACGAAGATTCCCTACTCGGCAACGAGGCAACGTGCTGTCAGTGTAGAATGAAACGAATGAAACAGAGAGATGACAGCTGTTTCTTTATTTATTCGCGACGTGAATATAGTACTTACATTCCACAGCGCTGGTCATGTCTCTAGATTTTCGGTCATCCGTGGAAGCCCTCTTGACTCCAATTACATTTCTTCAGTCAAATATTAAACTAATTGATTCGGATCCGGAATTAATATTCAGATACTGCTGTTTTTAACATTCTTTGTTGTTTTCAAGCTTATTCGCGAATCCTTTTTGACCCTATTTCATTAAAGTGACAGAAAAGAATTTATAAAACTTAAGATTTTTCTTTAAAGAATTGTTAAAAATTATATGTCATCGTTAATCATTTGTTCCACTTGTTTAGTCTATTTTATGAAATAGGTCTGTCACTGCTGTAATGAGTCGTCTCAATGACGCGTCTGTTTACAATAATATTCTTTGACGTAATACAGAGCCTGCGCCGGCGGCGATCGTTTTATAGAGTTACAAAACCTGAAAGTCAGTAGTCACTCTTCTTCATGACATTAAGCTATCTACTTTAAATAAGGTATTTAACTGCTCTGCGTTCTTTCCATTATTAATTCCAAAGATTAATGCAAATTGAAAAGCTGAGGTATGTGCGATGTTTTCTGTTTTCTTATAATATTTATTTATTTTCTTGAATATTAAGCCTAGTGTCTCACTTCCTCTCATATCGATCCAGTTCTTCCATCTCATGTGCCTTTTGCGGCCAATCAGATAGTAGGCCTTCATTCCGCGATCACATTTTTGTTCCAACATCAGTTCTGTTGTGAATATTTCCGATGCACACAGACGATAGACAGAACGATTAGCCTAATTGTCAATTGCAGTTGTCTGAGCGCACGTAGGCCCCGGGTTCAAATCCCGGTGGGCATATTGTCAAAAATATCACTTTGTGAGACTTTCACAAGTTTGGTTAGGTCATTGTGGGGTGAATCACCTGATTATCTGAAAAGTAAGATGATTCCGTGCTTCAGTAGGCAGTTACTATCTACAACAGTAGTAGCTACATGAGCCATTTCAGAAGCCTCCAAGGCGGCACAATTTCTCTGACACTAGGGTTTGTGAGGTCGGTCGGAGGTGACCTTACAACCTACAGGATAAGATGAGAAGACCATCAAATGAAATCAAGGCCAAGTGCAACTTCATTCTTGACAACTGTAACAAACTGTTTCACCATCATTAAAACATCAACTGCATAAGTCAAGTGCTAAACATGAGTTTCCCTCATAGATCGCCACGTCGGAGTTCCCACAAGGATATTTGCCACCATATGCAAAATGAAAGAGATGAGATTTATTTTACACATACGTAGGTGCTGGTAACCATCTACTAATTTTCCCCTTAGTCGCCTTTTACGAAGCCTTGTCGCCAAGTGGCTAAACGCTTGGATTACCAATCTGCAGATTCCGCGTTCCATTTCCAATCGGTACTCGGTTTGGTTTGTGACTAGCTACCACCATGCTACCTAAATCTGCCGCCAAAGTGTGTTAATAGCACTGTTGTGTTCCGGTAGGAAAGATAGTAGAGCCATCGCCTCATACGCTTACCCATACAACGGCTCCATCGTCACTTTCCGTCAGATGAGGTTAAGGCCAAATGCAATCACAGTTTTTTTTTAACTTTGGTTACGAGATGATCGTACGTTATCAGGAAGATATCACTACCATACTAAAAGCTGTTTAATAAATAACAACAAGTAGGTACATACTTCAATCTATTAACGGTATCGTTGGGTGGTCCACGGTCTAAACTCTGACCGAAAGTATGTTTACATTTTAAAACAAAAAGCTAGCAACAATGTTAGTACCAAAACAATGTGTAACGGATGTTTGGTTGAACCTGAACCACACGATGCCGACTGAATTGTGAAATATCAAATAACTAAAACAATCTTTCTCGGAACCTGAATTTGAATTCAATTCTCCGATCAATAGATTCGTTATGCATCAAGTTTCTAAGAATAAGTGCATACCATATTATATGCAAGAATTCAAATACGAAGTTTCAGGTGTTGTTAAAATAGTCAGCCGTCAAACAACAGTGTATCCCAGTGTTCCGATTACGAAAGATACGAGTAACATGAGTAAGATTTCGTTTCCATCCAAACGGCCAATATACAAATCATATAAAAAGGTTTCAAAATAAAGTACTCAGTGACATAGTGAATGCTAAAAATGGATCCTGTAACCTGACTACTTTAGTCCAAAAGTACGCCGAAGCTCACGAACAGAGGCTTCACAAACATGTAAAAAAGCTCGAGGCCATCCAACTCCTCAACAAACAATACAGAAATAGTGAGGAGGCGCAAAATGACTTATGAGCTAGTGTAATTAGTGAATTAAAAATAGAGTTCTATGTATAGTGATAAGTGCTTTAGTGACAGAACACGCTAAAATTTAAGAATCGTCAAGAAATAATTATCTTTAGAGGTTAAAGTTAAATTGAAATTATTTATTTAGCTATACAGGATCGATTGTAATAATTTACTGATTTAGAAAAAAATCTAAACGGCCTTTTCGTCACTTACTGAACGAATCCAATATTCGTAAATCCAATGAACATTTTAGTCAATATATAAATCTTGTGTATTTTTAGTAGTTGAAGCCGTCATTTATATATCAGTACTATGATCGAGATATATGACATATGTTAACGTCAGATTTTGACGTTTAAGTGTGACATATCTCACCCTAACTTCTCACGCGTCCATGCCACGCGCGTTTTACAATACTTGTCGCAAGTCAACCACGATGCCCACGGAATAGCATAGTTTCAAAAATTCGTCTATTAAAGAATAGAAGATATTCCGAATCTAGTATTTCATTCGTCTGGTAGACATGCAAATAAGCTTTTATTGAGTTAATAATTGAAAAAGATGGCAAAGTATATCTACGCAGGCCTTGAGCTGAGTTATAAAAACATCAGCGTCTTTGTCAGATACAATTTATATGATAATTACGAGTCGTACGCGCATGATACGCGCATTGCGTAGGTACATTGTTTACCAACACGCTCCGGGTGCCTATTGTCAAGACTTTCGATAGCGTCTGCTCGAAATCGAAAGTGGTTTGGTGAGTAGGCGAGCGCTCACTTTGTTTGATCTTTGCTATTGAGTTCTCTAAGCTCCGGATCATACGTCGAGGTAAGCTGCCGGCAATATTTAGAAAGACCAACGATTGTCCTAGGATTAATTTAAAAGTGTAAGGTATTTTCTATTGTAGATGTTTAATCTGATTAATTTGCATTATTAATTTATGAGTTTTGATGCCATCAATATGTCAGGTTCGCTTAGATTAAATAAGTCAGAAATGAACACGTGTAGGCTGTAGCTTTGGAAGATAATTGATGATGTTCAAGAAAGCTTTGTTTACTACTTGGTGTTTTACAGAAAGATTGTAGCGTTTAATTTTGAATATGTTGCAAACCATATTGCGAATCAGTGCCTAATTAAAATAAAATTAGTTTGGTTTTGAAGGGCGTCAGATCTACCAATATAGTTTTTTCTGTCGATGTCGAAACTGCTCATAGTAGAACCTCCACGTTGAGCTAGTCCGCTGTTTTTGTGGCATTTCAATCGCAACCGTAGAAGGCGTAATCAGCGATCCGGTTGTCTCAGCTGTCATCCGACCACGGCCCGGGCTGGAGAACCAGTAATGCTGTAGGAATGTCCTACTCCAGCTAAATGTACCTTCTAAAGGGCAGCCAGGCGTACTTGGATGGAGATTGCGTAGAAAAGTTCTGGTAGAAGAGGTTTATGTATATGCTTCTTTTGTGATACTTGGTCCGGTCAGAGATGACCTTTATGAGATTTGAATGCTCATGATGATTTATAGCAACTAAGAAAGTGAAGAAAAAAGCGTTATGAAAATGGAAAATGTTTATTTCTTTATAAACTTATCCAAACAGCATACGAGGTTGTAATCTCCTTGTAAGTATAACAACACCTGCGCCAGGAGACTCCGCTCTTCTTATCCGAACCTACCTAAATTATATTTAAATGAAATAAACGACAAACTATAAATGAAATATCATTAGGTGTTATCAAGTTATAATTGCAGTGTTTTAATTTTAAATGTTTTAATTATTATTTTTTAATATATAAAAGCATCATCATCATCCTTAGCTAAAAATTCAACTGCTGGACTGCTGCTGGAATAGATCGTCACGTCAGAATTTCCTTGAGAGGGATAGGCCATAATCACTGACAAAATATAACATTTGCACTGCTAAGTTATACGGAATCCGATATGTATTCACAATATTCATCCTTATCCTATAAATGCGCAAGTGAATTTGTTTGTTTGCCACTCCTTTATGTCGTAAAGGAGAGTTAGATGATTGATAATTTTTATAGGGCTAGTTGAAGGGCTGGAAAAAGACATATGCTACTTTGTATACTGGTCTAGAAAGTCCCCTAGAGATAATTACCGAAGTCCACACGGACGAAACAGGAGGCAAGCGCTAGTTAGATGATGAAACAAGAAGCGAAGCACGTTCACTTCATTTCATTTACTTCACAGATGCTTAATACAAATATTTTATTTTAGATGTAGCACCCTGCGACATACAACATACTCGTATGTAAGACAGCAACATAGACTTATAACTAATTAAATCCAATTACAAAATTTCAATTTCATATTTTACAAAATAATAAAATAAGGAAACAATAAAATTAAAAACATATTTAAAAAGTCCTAATAGTTTCAATTTGTTATAAATTATTAATTACATTTGTTTGTCACATAAAAATTCTCTTACACTGGAAGTTTAACTAAGTTTTTTTCAATTCGCAATGTCTTAATTGGGCGCGACCTAAAGCAATGTGACTTGTCGATATATGACGTGCTTTGTTAGGTTATTGAATAAATAGAATCAACTTATATCGCTTCATAACTTAATCTACTTACAGAGATATGTAATCTTTATTTTCTAAGCCCAATGGGAAAAGTGGAGTTACACTGAATATTTCGTCTGGAATAAGATTCACAGCAGCTGTTTGTTTTTTTAAATTTTTTTTATTAAATCTCAAATGGATTCAAAACTGCAAGAGTAGTGTTTCGTAAAGATTTTATCTACAGTCCTGATTCACTTTTAATTAAATTTGAGCACGATACCTACAACAAATTCTTAATAACTCCGTCCGACGATTTGAAAGTCCTTGAAGACGAATATGTAAAAAATAAAGTTGGCCGCTACACTTCCTCGTTTTTTTATAAGTCAGAAATATAATGATGTTATCAGGATGTTCTACATCTATGGTAACACAATATACCTTTATTATATACCTACGTCTGTATATATGTTGTACATCCGGGTCATAGCAAATACATAATTTTATGTTCGCGGAAAATATAACCGATACTTTATCATTCTCAAGCTGCTAGCTGGCTTGTATGTGGGACGATTATAAATGTTAACATTATGAACGCGGTATTGTTTAATAATACTTGGACTATTCAATTTAGGTTTAGAATTTTATATTCAATTTGTAATTTGTAGATGTATTTTATCTTTTCCTAAAGTTTCGTCGCTATTTTTATTTCATTTATTTAGATCAACACATAGACACATTTCAATAAAAATTAACATGGAATATATTTAAATATATTAACTTATGTTTATTGTATGCCCAACATCATTGTTGAAGATGTGGTTTCGCCTTTTTGCTCGATGTAATTATTGTATTATATTAATATTATTAATGTATATATATTTTCAATTGTTTTTAGAGTAAGTTTTGTTATGCTTTTGTTTATATTTTTAACTTCTTCTTGTAAATTCATACGTCATTGTTGCTATGTAAATATTTTAAAGATTAAATATATATTCTAAAAATAAAACTACGTTTCCCTGCCCCTGGTCCCGGCTCCACCGTCAACAATTATTAAATAACAAATGAAGAGAGCGCGAATAATGAGTATAATATAAAAACTGTTAACTACTAACTACATATTTACGTATCTACTTTGTAAAATCTAGATTATAAATAAAATGTGTTATTGTTAGTTCCCGTTATATTAATTAGCTTCTCTGTGTAATATTATTTATTATGTTTTAAAATGTTACAACTTAATGGATTTTCCAACTGACGACCTGGCGACGGCTGCGAGGAGTTGCTGGATACAAGGTGGCTCAGGATCAGGCACAGTGACGTACCGTGGCAGGTATATGTCCAGCGGTGGAAGTCTCCCAGCTGATGATGTCATACCTCTTCATAACCTTGTCGGTTGGAGTCACTTCTGTCTTCCGTTTTGACTAACTTCATTTATCTACGCGACCAATTGGATTCAGTGCGTCTACCATGAGTTTACGTAGTCGATTGCGTACATCGAATACTATCGGAAATGCTGCTCAGTCGAGATGCGCGTGACAAGGACAGAGCGATAGTTAACGATACATGTTATCGCCTACGTAAACTCATGGTAGATGCACTAGTGTGAGTTAAGAGGGTATGCTGTTGTCAAAGCGCCCATACAAACGTAGTCCAGTCATATTTTGAGTATTAAGCTATGATAATCTATGAAATTTTCAAGACACAATCTAGAAACAAATATATATCTGTGTCGGTGGTGAGTCAGATTTTCGTTTAAATATATATTTCTGGAGTTACAGGGCGTCAAAGTATTGTATTTTTCGGTAGTAAAAAGCCCCAACTTTGAACCTGATTTACAAGAGTATGAATCAATTTAGAACAATTTGGAAAAACCACCGATATCTGAAATTTTATTAATATACTGTAATGAAAAAATGGTTACATAATATACTGTATCCTTCAAATGATCCCTGGACTACGAAACATCCAAATAACGGGTGGATAACATCGCGTAATGTATGCTGTCTCACCGTACGCGCGTAGGATAGGGCTCGGAGAGGGACAGCTACAAAACAATGCAACCTTGAAACCGACCACGTGGTCTTACCATCATAGCCTCTTAATACTATATTTCATTGATTGATATTTTATACGGTTACGAATTTTCGGCGCGCAAATAGACTCTCGGACAAAAGATTTTAAAATAATAATAGGAAGAGTAAATCACCTTGCCACTAACATAACGAAATCCTACGAGATTTGAATTTTAAACAGCAATAAAATTATTGCTCAAGAAAAACTCATAATTTTAAAAAGAACATAAAAAGCGCAGTAATAAAACCACAAATTAACATCTCCTTGGCTTGTAATATAAAGTATAACGACTAGCTGGTACTTAAGAGGGCATACTGGTGTCAAAGCGCCCATACAAACGTAGACCAAGTCATATTTTGAGTATTAAGCTATGAAAAGTGTCGGTGGTGAGTCAGATTTTCGTTTAAATATATACTTCCAGAGTTACAGGGCGTCAAAGTATTGTATTTTTCGGTAGTAAAAAGCCCCAACATTGAAACCTGTTTTACAAGAGTATGAATCAATTCAGAACAATTTGGAAATCCACCGACATCTGAAATTTTATTAATATAATGTAATGAAAAAATGGCTACATAATATACTGTATCCTTCAAATGATCCCTGGACTACGAAACATCCAAATAACGGGTGGATAACTTCGCGTAGTGTATGCTGTCTCACCGTACGCGCTCCGGTAGGATAGGGCTCGGATAGGGACAGCTACAAAACAATCCAAATTTGAACGCGGCCACGTGGTCTAACCAACATAGCCTCTTAATTCATAGAGGTTGAAATTATATTTAGAGCAATGAATTTATTTAATGATATGAGACTAATTTAGGCAGTAAGTACCTCTCGTGTTGAACAGTCAGTATTTATGTATTTTTAAACAATAAATAATATTACTATATTATAGACGCTCACTGTCTAAACAAACTGTAAAACTGTAAAATTTGAGTTTCATGTTCTTCTTGGATTTGTTAGAGCCACTGCTCTTTACTGATATAGTATAGTCTGTATTGTATAGCTCTGCCAAATGCGAGTCCGAGATCCGTACCATATAAAAACCCTTAAGTACCATTAAATATTTGTTTTATTTAAATTTAATTATTTATTTTTAAGTGAATATATAACTAAATATTCTGTGAGTTTTTCAAGCATCTACCTGTTGTTATCAATATCGAGCAAAAATCAAGTTCGTTGTATGGGAATGACCCCCCAACTGTCGAACTATCGCGGTTCATGAAATACAGCCTGGTGACAGACGGACAGACAGACAGCGTACAGCGGAGTCTAGTAATAGGGTCCCGTTTGATGTTCTTATAAAGGTTAAGAATTTAAAGAAAGTTGTACAACTGGTGGCGTTAGTAAATTTAAACAAACAAAACAACGACAAAAACCGGTCAAGTGCGAGTCGGACTCTCCCATGAAGGGTTCCGTACAATTATCTACAAAAACGTCAAAAAAGTCATGTTTGGTGTATGGGAACGCCATTAAATATTTATTTTATTCTTTTTTTAATAGTATTTATTGTTATAGCGGCTACAGAAATACATCATCTGTGAAAATTTCAACTATCTATCACGGTTCATGAGATACAGCTTGCTGACAGACGGACTGACAGGCAGACGAACTGACGGACAGCGGAGTCTTAGTAATAGGGTCCCGTTTTTACACTCTGGGTACGAAGCCCTAAACACCAAGAGCAAGACACTACGGTACAATAGCTTACATATATGAAGACAATAGTCGTGTGATGTAAACACACGTCAAGTTATGCAACACAGACCGATCACCTATGAACTTAGCTATAAATCGGTCGTTTTACAGAACATAACCCAAGATATATCACGAAGGTATATAAATAAATCCGCAATAGTAGCGCGGCTCGCATTTAATTATTTATTTTATTTTTTATTTATTTATTAATCAAACATAAATTTTTACAATATTTGTTTAAAGTGTACTTAATCCTATTACAAGGTTTATCTGTACACCGTGTGACTCGTCCATTTTACAATACTCACATTCTATCGCAATTCGCATTCTAATGCAGTGTTTTAGTATTGTATGATGAGGGTATTTTAACAAATACCTTCATCCAACATAATGCTTTGTTTACTAGTTGTACATAAAATTAATTTATGTGATTTAATTTACAATTATATATGTTCTGCACATCTAAAAATCATGCCTTTTTATGTATGATGGGTTTTGCACTTGGCCTTCATATCACCTGATGGTAAGTGACGATAAGGGCGTTGGATAATAAGCGTGCGTACCCAGAAACCTCAACATAAAGAGGCACTGGCTCTGCTGCCTTTCATACTGGAACATAACAGTGCTATTAACACTGCTGTTTGGCGGTAGACCTAGGTAACACACCGGTAGCTAGCCAGGCGGACATAGAAAATGCCATGCCCTATCAACAACCAAACCGAGTACCGATAGGTACCCCCACTGGGTATCGAACCTGGGATATCCGGATTGTGAATCCAACATTTAGATATTACGCTACAGAGGCGGTTATGTCACAACTCAGAGAATATCAAGTTACTTGTATTGTATTTAAACATCATCATCATCAGCCGGGAATCATCCACGGCTGAACCTTCCATGGGCCACTTCCAATTACAACAACAGTTGGTGACAAAACGCGAATGTTAAATTATAATGTTGCACCAATGCCAATTGATGCCACTATGCAGCAGAAGTCAATATATTTAAACGAAGAACAAAAAATGCAATTGCAAGTTGCGAGACACCCCAATAAATATAAAAGTTTTCTTTGAATGATTCACTTGAACATCGCTTGGAAGTTTCTTCACATTTCATTGATCAATAAACGTCTGGTTTATTGTAGCTCTTTTTTACACTCACAAAAAGACCCACCAGATAAAAATGTCGACGGCATAGAACTGGTTTCTCGTCCTATCGCCCGCAAGTCTGGCTCGCCCAAACGAGCACTAACAAAAACTAAATAGGTGAACAAAAAACCTTTGAATTAACAACGACTGTAAGACACGCGTGCAAAAAGACGAATTATAACACAAGCGTTTACGGTACGCTTGCTCGTAGATTGGTTTGTTCAGTGCGTGATAAAAATTGTTGCCATTTAGTCAGAGGTATGAGCTGCGGGAATGAGCAAGCATTATAAATATACATAATATATTAACAGGTTTATAGCATCGTGATGTGCTAAGATGAATTAATTTGATACTTGTAAAGTCTGGCACTTCTGTATCTTATATTCAGTCCCGAATATTCGATTGCAATCATTGTCCCACTTACCTCTTTACTTCCGGTCCTCCCGAAAGTGAGCCTTAACGACTAGAATGTTTCCTCAGTAACTAGTTCGTCCACAGTTTTTCCTTCGTCCATGCCTCTTCAGTCTATTGGTAACGACTGCTAACTGAGACCTGCCCGAGATTTTTAACAACATGTACTCGTACTCGTATTTGAATCACGGAATACGGCCTACTCTATTAAGTTCTACGAGTATATGCATGTAAAATTTCTTGACAATAGTTTAAACGATTGAAGTGTGAAATAGGAACAAACACAAGAACTAATTCGCATTTATCTAACTAATGACTACCTTAATCTTCTTGATGACTTTTGCAATCGGATACTATCAAAACTGATCGAGCTTGCTAAAGTAAAATAAACCGCATTGCATCAATCATCGCTGAGGTAAGTTTATTAATAAGACGCTCTGTAATCTCTCAAAGATGTCCGAAGTCTGAGAGCTATCGGTCCAGCGATACCTTTCCACTTAGCACTGTTATTGATTCCCGTACAAGTAACTTGTCCATGTAGAACCTGTCCAACTCAGACCTTATTCAGACGTCAGTGCGGCTTACGTGTTTTTGTTCACACTCGATATTTGATTTAGGTCCGTTGTAGAATTTCATTGGCGCATTCTGGCATCATTTGCACGTTACAAGTTGTAGGTACTTGTCTGTATAACATGGATGCCTGGCAGATGCGTCATTGCGTTTCCAGTTTTATGTTTATTTATGGTATTTGATTTTAAATTGTTTTGTAAAATGAATTTTGAACTCGAATTAGTTTTTAAGCTTTTATTGCTGTTGAAAATATGTTATTATACTTGATATGTCTTGTACCGTTGTTTTAGTCTTAAAATCTTAAAAATAAGTAATAATTTGATTTTAGCGCTAACGAAAATTCAAGAAATGAAGCGGTTTTAGTTTTTAAATCATAAAATACACAAGCATGGCGTCTCAGATTTAGGGTTCCGTACCTAAAAAGGTCCTTTAGCTTTGGCGTTGTCCGTCTGTCTGGCAATACCCCTTTTCTCAGTAACACGTGGAGGTATCAAGTTAAAATCAAACTTCTAAGTCAACGTAATAAAAAGATACATCCAATTATGAACACCGATATGAAACGTTACATCAACAATGTAATACTCGTACATAACCGCATTGAATATTGCATGTCGTAACTACAAAGCACCAACTTTGCTGTTCTTTATAGTAGCTAAAAGAAGTACTAATGTAGCACAGCTGACGCATTATACTAATCGTCACTTAGATATAATGACAGTGGCGCCCCTGCCCTGTCTACAGATATGTTGGTAGATCTACTGGACGACAACTCGCGAGGTGTGTCACAGAGGACGTGCTTGGAAGACAAAATGTGCGCCTGCGAGTTGTTTTATTATCAGATTGGCTTCATCTGGTAGAGCTGGGCTAGAGAGGTATTGAGGCAACAGACATCCATTACACCAAGTCTTATTAGGGTTCTGAACATCCGATGAAAAAACAGAACCCTTATAATTTCGATATGGTGTCTGTCTTTCTGTCCGTCCATCCGTCTGTCTGTCACACTGTAAGGAACTACTATTGCTATCAACTTAAGGAACAGTTATGGAAAACGGTGACCCACAGGTGCCGCAACTGAAATAATTAAATAAAAAATTATGGGTATTTTAAACGGGGCAAAAGTGGAGGGGTCGAAATTTGAATGTGGATCGAGTCACTAGTTCAACTGTATCATATGAAAGGGCTTGTTTTGTACATTCTAAAGCAGATTTTATTGTTTAGTTTGTTATTTTTTTCAACATTTTAAAGCTATTATGACATATGAACTTAGTTATTTGGTCGTGCAAATGTACCTTATTTCCAAATAACAATATTTGTACGCTTTTTATGTTTCAGAACCCTTGGTGCGTGAGCCCGATTCGCACTTGGACGTTTTTTTTAAAATGTATGATGTGTTTGCACTTGGCCTTCCTCTCACCTGATGGTAAGTGACGATAAGGCCGTTGGATGGTAAGCGTGCGCACCCAGAAGCCTCAACCTAATGAGGCCTTTCATACCGGGACACAACAGTGCTATTAACACTGCTGTTGGGCGGCAGACTTAGGTAGCATGGTGGTAGTTAGCCAGGCGGACAGTAAATGTCCTATCACCAACCAAACCGAGTACCCCCACTGGGAATCGAACCCGGGACCTCCGGATTGTGAATCCAACATTTAGCCATTAGGCCACGGAGACGGTTATGGAAGTTTTACATGAAAGAGGAGTCCGCCCAAGTTGGAAAGTATCAAAAAAGGAATTTCATAACGCATGCAGTGCCGCAGAATAAATAAAATTTTATACAACACGTACATCAGGGAGTGCGTGCGTGGGAGAGGGAACGCGTGTATTCCCTGAAAACTATTGTTTGGGTGTCTTCAAGTCGAGTGTGAACAGGCACCTTGTAGACCAATGCGCACCATCGTAGGCCACATCATCGCTTACCATCAGGTGAGATCGTGGCCAAGCGTAGATCTATATTCTTTTAAAAAGTCTGCTAGTTTTAATACATATATTGAAAACATTCTGCTACAAACAAACTCCACAGTAATATAATAAATTTAAAAGTATATCCGTCTCACTATCTGTTTGTTACTTTGTCACGGTGAAGCGGCTGAACCGAATTGGATGAAATTTGGGACAGCCTACGTCATGGAGAGGGATACGCTAGATTCATCCCGGTAATATGTTGACGTGTAATAATCTGAAGTCTACTGAAACGAAGTCGCGCTCTGAACCTAGTCTTGCATTTATATCAAAATGTGCTAACCATATGTACAAGATAGTAGACGATCAATCCTATCAGTTTACGAAAGACCTTTATTTATCATTGAAAATATTAACTTAAATTGTAACACACCAGCGCAATACTACGAAATATATTATTTCGGTAAATGTGTCGTTCACCTCAATCGTAGTGATTAGACATGTCCCCAGATAGTTATTACATTCTCAGATAGTGAGGTCATCAGACTAAAGCAATAAATAAAAGTACAGAGCATCAATATTCGTAGAACGCAACTTTGAACCACTACGTAATTCTATATAATTATGGTGACACGCTCTCTGAAACTAAAAAAGCGGTCTGGAGTGAGTCGGGCTCGCGTACCGAGGGTTCCGTACAGAATATGAATAATAGAATAATTAACATACTGAAAGTCATAAGTAATAGACAAGGCAACCATCGAACAAAGCTCTGACGAATGCGCCTAACGAAAACACACGCGCAATTGTTAATTTACACATTAAGAATTATTTTCTTATAGACGCTAACAATCTGTAAAGTAGGGATTGTAATGTGATACAATTAAGAAAAAATTTTTTGCTGTTCTAGCGGCAACAGACAACACATAGTGTTAAAATTTCAATTGTGTACCTTTTACGGATCATGAGTATACCCGCTGACAGACAGACTTTAGAGTCCCGTTGGTTACCCTTCGGGTACGGAACTCTACAACTCTAGTGTTGTAGGTTCGTCATCAACAGATCCTACATGTCTGGCTGGAAGTATCAGACTTTTTATGGCATTCGGCATGTTCTAGCCACAATGTAAAATCGATTCGAAATAATTTCCGTGATTTTTGTGGCTAGTCGTTCGGGTCATAGAATCTATTTTTTTCCTGATGGTTCGAAAATATACTCATCAAGATATTTTTCTACAATGTACAGTTTGTTTTACTTATCAGAAATATTTTTGTCGTCGGAAAAGTCTACTACTGAAAATGAGCTGCCCTCACTAATCGCCACGAGAAGGTCCTTAGAAAAAGAGTTTTCAAAATCACATAGCTCGACAGACTAATTGGAGTTCTCAGTATGATTTCATTGGTGCACAGTTGGGCTGGGCTTCTGGTATTTTCACTTCCTACGGATGCATCTTGTCATGCGGTTATGTTCTAAAATTAAAACCATTCGGCAATTTTTATAATACCAAAGCGCAACGTCTATAACACCGGTCTACAGCATTTTTGCGCACGGGATATACATACCTTATTTTTATTGCTAATGTACCTAGAAATAAGAATAAGAACAAAAAAATGCTTTGAATTTGATTTTATGTGTAAAAAATTGAAAAAATCACATTAATGAAAATACGTAAAAAATTGACATAGAGATAATTTATTATAGCATACAGAACATTTAATTATGAAAAATTCTTACAATATGAGTTTTAAAATGGAGTAAATGGAAAAGTAAAATTGTTCTTTTTTAAATATTTAATTTAAAAATGAACAGATTTACTTTTCCTGGCATGTTCAAAAGAAGTTTCTCTTATTAACCCCCAAATATAGTCGCCCATCATACTTTCAGTATACTGGCCTTGGTAACGCCTCTCAAATTCCATTATATCTTGATGGAAGCGTTCTCCTTGTTCTTCCGAAAAAGCACCCATATTACTTTTAAATTTATCTAGATGAGAATGTAACATGTGCATCTTTAGAGACATTCTACATCCAATGATGGAAAAATTTGTAATCATGTCAGTGATGAGCTCTTCATAATTTTCAGCTCTATGGTTTCCAAGAAAACCATGAACTACTGCCTTAAAACTGTTCCAGGCTTTTTTCTCCTCATTGTTAAGTAGCTCTGGGAAAATATCGCAATCCATAATTTTTTTTATTTGGGGGCCTATAAAGATTCCGGCTTTAATTTTCGCCTCTGAAAGCTTTGGAAAAAAACTATTCAGATATTTGAAAGCTTCAGATTCATGATTTAGAGCCTTCACGAATTGTTTAATAAGACCCAATTTAATATGCAATGGCGGCATTAATATGGATTTAGGATCGACAATTGCTTCCCATTTAATATTGGATTTTCCAACTTCGTACTCAGCACGTACAGGCCAATGTTTTTGGCGGTAGTGAGCAGCATCATTACGACTATCCCACAGGCAAAGATAACAGGAGAATTTAGTATAACCACCTTGCATTCCAGTCAAAAAACACACCATCTTGAAGTCACCAATAACTTCCCATTTGTATTCCATATATTTGATGGCAGTTAATAGCATTTTAATACTGTCATAATTTTCTTTGAGGTGTACGGAATGTGCCAATGGAATAGATGGAAATTTGTTCCCATTGTGTAGTAAAACAGCTTTAAGGCTTTTTGTTGAGCTGTCAATAAAAAGGCGCCATTCAGTTGTATGACATGGAATACCTATTTCTTCAAATAAACCTTTCACGTCATGACAGAAACAGAGTCCATCTTCCTTACTGAAGAAACAAGAAAATTCTTCGTGACGTTTTCTTTGATGAGATATTCGAACATCAGGAGTAAGTAAATTCCGTTGTTTTAATCGCGATGCTAATAACTCTGCTTTACTTTTTGGTAGATTTAAGTCTCTTATTAAGTCGTTGAAATCTTCAGAGTTGATTAGATGTGGTATTTTTGGTTCAGATTCAAGAACGAATTCGGAATGTACGGATACAGATGAACTCTGTGATTGATGGCTGCCTTGAGAGAGTAGTTGAGTTTCCAGCACAGGTGGAGCAGGCACAGGATTGTTTTCTGTATGTGGTATTGGAGCGGATGTCGATGGTAGATTAGGATAAGATGTTTTCCTTGAATTTTTACCTTTAAGTGGATTCACAATGCAAAAATAACAGTCTGTGTGATGATCCCTGGGTTCCCTCCAGATTCTCGGCACTGCAAACTTCATTGCTCTTTTTTCACCTCGGTACCATCCTAAAATAGAACGTAACTAAATAAAATTAAAAACATATACAACATTAATGATGTTATAATATAACTTCATTCATGTTAATATAAAATAGTTAATACAATAAAAAAGAGAAAATAAACTCACCGTCCAGAATGTATCTGCACGAGTTACATGACACATGTGGGGCCCATTTCTTGTCTTGATTTTTAACAGGTAGATGGAAGTAAGCTTGATATGCCTCGCAAATCTTTAAATTTGTACTTAAATCGTATTTTTTCTCCCTTACTTTAATAAATTCGCCACAAATATAGCAAAACGAGTCAGCGTCTCGTCTACAAGTTCTCGAAGCCATTTTGTACAGGTTAATACAGCGAAAACAAATATGAAACACGTTATTCCTCTGTAATATGCAAGCACATACTGTCGTGCACGATGAGCGACGCAAGAAACACTACCCCCCCGCCCTCTTACCTCTCCTTCGACAGCGGTAGCGTGCAAAGACGCGACATTAATTCGGCGCGAAAATCAAAAATGATCAAATCGCTATAACATCTTAAAAAGCAAATATTTTCGATTTGTAATCGAACTTTTTTATATATCTTGGCTTTATAAATCAGAGTAAATTAAGTGAAAGCCATGCGCAAAACAAAAAAAAATATTTGTTGACCGGTGTAAGTTGTCCTATAATCTGATAGGAAAGTCTTTGCATCACCGGCCCGTGATAGGCCGGGCGGGTGGGAGTCAGTAACCGGGCTTACGCTAATTACGATAACAAGTGATATCATCGTCTATTCACACTTACTCACTTTTCACGAATCACTTTCGATCATTGACCCTCATGTCAACAGTTCACATCAAGGGTTTTCTTGGGTTTCTACGTTCTTATCTCTGCATTGGTTTTGCATTCATTACTCACAGACTTTAATGGATAAATCAGATGTTTGGTAAAGGAATTGAAATGTGAGTGCACGTAGTGTTCAACCGACTTCAAAAAAAGGAGGAGGTTCTTATTTCTACTGTATTTTTATACATTTTACGCCATAACTCCGCCAATTATGAATCAATTTTGATGATTGGCATACTGATCATGGCATACTTCAGAATTGGTCCCATATAAATTTTATCAAAATGGATTCCGCGCATTTTTAGAAAATCAACAGAAAGCAAATATTTATTCAGATATAATCAAATATACATACCTTTAAGAGTGAACATTTTACGATCTTTTTATGGGATGAATGCTGAAGACTTTCAGAGCAGTTGAAGTCGGTTTCTAGTTCTTTTTGAATGCGTTAATTATTGGATTGCGGAGCCATTATCAGAACAGTAACGGTTCGTTCTCTTAGAAGATGACTTTGTTGTACGTCTGTTTGTCAAGACCCATTTTCTCAGAAACTAAAATATAAAAAAACTCGTGGAGATATCAAGCTGAAAATAATATCAAAAACACAAGTCTGCAGTCGTTGGGATCTGGGAAAAAATAAAACTTCTTAGTCAACGCCATAATAAGATGCGACCATTTATGTCGCAGCGCTAGAATCAAAACCCACCAAAGTTACGTTCGCATTGTTCTGTGACATTACCACATAATCACATTAGTGATTTTCAGTATGATAATCAGTAAGGAACCCTCAGAGGGTGAGCTCGACTCGCACTTGGCCGGTTTTAGGATATAGTCTTGACTCAATTTTCTGACTGACTTACCATGAAGTTGGTAGTTGCCATAAATATCAAGAATTGAATTGAATTGAATTGACGGAAACTAGATGTCATATTTTTCACTATGGGCATTTATTTCGGACAAGCTTTTTACTGCGTGAACTATAACAATTATCTCTCATGATTTTTATCTCTCTCTATGCCGTAGTCTATATGCCTGTCAATCTTCATCATGATCGCCGCCGTTTATTCGTGAAAATGCGACAAACAAACAGACATCTACTCATATTTATAATATTATTGAGATGTTTTCCCTAAACGCCAACATACAGTACATTCAATTACTGCGAGGCCTGCCGGAAGTGTTCGGTAGCGATCGTTCTTCCGTCGTCAGTTCCGGTCGGAAGTCGCCTGCGCCTGCGCCGAGACTCTCGCCGAGGCCGACACTGTATGCTGCCTATATACTTCACTTCAGGTATGAGGATAGAGGAAGTGCGCGAGTGTGTTTGTTTTAGTTTAAGATTTTCAAATGGCACTACCTGCTAGTTAATGCATTTGTGTCCGGAAGGATAACTCGAGTTCCATTCCGGATGGCCATTTATAATTTATGATTATGCATCTGAAATCATTGACCGTGTTTGTATCCTGACAGGTCTAAGGCCTTATTATGAGATGGGGCGGGCGGGCTGGCGTTTGTATGAGACAGTAGAAAATGATGTCCACGCTGCTATTCACGGAGATCTCGTTGCACGTACGCGACGAATTCGCTGCGCACGCGCGGCGTGTTCGTTGCGCGCCCGCTGCGCTGTGAGGACGCTCGCAACCCGCTAGTATGATAAGGCCCTTTGAATAGAATCACCCCATCTCTTAGAGGGGATTGCGAACGGGAGAGCAATTTAGGAGATAATCACCACCTGCCAATGCAATGGTGGTGTTTATGACAGATTTTGAGACGGGGTTTGCAGCTGTACATAATGTGGTGAAATCGATAGCAGCTTCTACCTCAGATGTACAAAAACATCTCACTTCGTTTTCCAATACAATGGTTTTTCAAGCGTGGTGGTAGTGAAAAATCGTCATGGCGATCTATGAAGAGGCTCATGTCCTTCAGTTAAGTGAACCTATTTAACTGGTATCGCTCATTGTCAAATACCTTGTGTTACGCAGCGGAATTTCTACTATGATGAAAGCAGGGCAGCTTGAAGTCTGTCAATAAAAATACTTTTTGTACACGCAGTGTGTTTGCAGTTCGTCTTCATTCCACCTGGTGGTGACAATAAAGCCGTAGAATAGAAGCTTGCTTGCTTTGCGTAGAAAAGAGGCCAATACACTTTCAAAACGACTATTTTGATAACGATAAATAATCTACCCAGCTTCAAATTATCTACAAACAAACATGACTAGTTATATCAATACAAATGGAATGTGTCATCATCTCTTCACGAATATTTCTTAGCTGTAAGGCTGGTGATTGACCGAGACAGAATGCAAAATCGGAAATCCCTTCCAGAAACATATGTTCCTAAAAAAGCCTGCACCTGACACGCCATTCTTTATTTATCTATCGAGGCGTTAATGATCACGTCATGTGTTGTTGCGTCGGTAGGTCTGCGCGGGCGCACACAAATATTTATCAGATATTTCGGGTAATTTGCGCACCACGCACTGCGCGCCCGCAGTTCAATGAACTGGTGATGCTGAAACTGAGTTCATTCTCTCATGAAGACGATTTTTGTAAGTTGTCGGAATTATATGTCTGGGAAACGACAATCGTGCGGAAACAGAAAATGTTTATTTTAAGTTTAAAATCTCCACATTTGTTTCTAAAATAATAATGTAAGTATTTTACAAGGGGACAGTGGAGCCTAAACTAAGCAAAGCCAGGGGCCCGATTTGACTATGTTACAATAAACCTATAATGTGTATTTATCTGAAAGCGCAGACATCCGCATTGTTTGCATGCCGTCTTAAATAAACTTTCCTTGAAGGCTCTCCCAAGGCACGCTACAATGTCCGCATCTCTTCCTTCCTGAAAACTAAGTCATCCAAGATTTCAAGGTCGAAATCGCAAAAGCTAATATGTCTAACGTAATCTCCAAGGCTAATTGTTAGTTACAATAATATGGATTAATGTTTTCAATTAAAAACTGATTTGCCATCATTTTCCAATTCCAAACCGTAGCCAATTCGTCCGATGTTGGTCTTGAGGGTACATCAACTCCTCGTGGCATAACATTGCCTGTGGCGCAGATTTTATAAAGCCCCGTGGACGCTCATGAACTTACTTGACTTGTCTTATCAGCCCGTGTCTCTCCAATGCTGAAGATAGGGCTCTCCCAATGTGGCACTCCTTCCGGTCCCCAGTCCTTCTCATCCACTCGCTCCCCACTGTATTCTTAAGGTCGTCAGACCAGCGGGTTGGAGGCCGTCCCACAATGTGTGTCCCAGTCCGAGGTCTCCATTCGAGAACCTTTCTGCTCCAGCGACTGTTCTTCGACAGATGTAGCCTGCCCATTGCCACTTCAGCTTGCTGATTCGAATAGCTATGTCAGTCACCTTTGTATATCGACTGGATACGGATTTCTTCATTCCTGAGTTTGTCGGGCAAGGATATTTCAAGTACAGTCGAGCGGTGGACAAGCCCCAACGTGAATGTCATTTGATTACATACAAATACATACGTAGCTATTTGTGTGAGTTACATAGCTAGTTAGTTACATACAATTGAAGCGTGTAAAAGACAACTATTGCACAAGTCCGCCTGAAATATCACACTTCATCGAAGCGTCGAATAAGCAAATACATCGAATAACACACAGATAACGCCGCGTGAGAAACTGTTTACGTGAACACGGTCGGGTCGACTCGAGCGCATGCTCTGTGAAAATTAATAACTTGCGCAAATCAACATATCCTTGTGTAATCGAGTAAGACTATTTGACGGAAATTGAATACATGGTGTCGGTATCAGAAATGCCGATTAAAGAATAGTAATGCGATCTTTTTGTTTGCATTTTTTTAAACACACTCGCAATATTTTCTATGCCATATTCTTCAAAATGTAATTTTATATAAATTAGTTTATAAAGTGTAAATAACTATATTATCTGCCGACTCAGATCGGTATTTTGCTGTTGTATCTGTGCTGCTTTTATGCTAAAAAAAGTTGATAAAAAACACGCCACCCAGCGTGCCAAAATAGATGGAAAATATTTTTCAAATAAAAAGTTCTTCCTATGTACTATTTAGTTTTAATTTCCGCGCATTAATTGAGAAAAGTACTATACAAACCTTGGCGACAAACATACATTGATGGACTTACGTATATTTACGTGTCCGTCTATCAATGCCCCTGTTGCTGGCCGCTGCAGTAATGTACTATAACAATACAATTAGACAGTCTATAATATAGCTATAATGAATAGTTTTTAAATAGTCTCTCTTAGAACGCCGGAAAGGGTTTCCGATTTTCTTATACTAATCTAAAACCACTTAAGTTTTGTTGAGTGATCAATAAAAAAAATATGTTGTGTGAAAAAAGGTAAAGAAAAAAATGGCTGCATAGAGTTCAGAAGTGTAGAAGCATATGGAAGGATATCTAAATCATCCGGCTCTAAAACAGTGTTTTGTGAATATTTAGAAGTATATGTTCCTGGCATTTCAAATTATGCTATCGACCACACACAATCACAACCTTCCATCACAAAATCCGGACTATCATTGATAGTCATAAATTCGTTAACTAGCCTCAATACATAATGTTTGTGAAAACAATGAATTATCTCAAGTTTGGCCTCGCAATCGATTTGCGAAATTACGAAATACCCCAATGTGTATTATAGCGAAGCTATGTGCTTATGTGCAGGTGAAATGAAAGCTAAGGTAAACCCATGAATTGTTTTAGCAAACCCGCAGCAATGGCAATAATAATAACTTATTACAATGTTTACAAATTTTATAAACTAAACATTGTTCTCCATTTTAAGCAAACCTTAAACAAAGTCTTACAACTAGTTTATAATCTAAAAACACGTTCTTTTGTCTGAAACGCGGCGCCAATTTTCGCTTTGAATTTCAAAACTCGTAAATGTCCTATTCCAAAAATTACCAATACAATGAGATGTTTACGATGCTCAAGACGATTCAGGCTTTATTAAAAGGCAATAAGGCAGTGCCAGTAGCGGTCAGATAAGACACTATTTGCCACATCCTTATGCCAAGGACGAGCCCGGTAGAGAATCGACGACGAAATGCTAATTCGAACACCACAGTGAATACCTTATGTGATCATAAAAAATAAAAGTGTTAAGGACGCCTCCAAAGCATACTGTGAGAGTTCCGTAGACACACGCACTGCCTAATGTAGAAATATCAATGGAAAATACCTAAATATACTGCTTTGCTCCTATTCTGCGTAGCCTTTTCAGAATTTCTCTCCGTGTGGTAGCTAAAATGACATTTGAAGGTTTTCTCGTAGTAAAAAAAAATGATTTTGTATGCAAAATACTACCAAAAATAAAATTTAATTTTTAAAAAATGCAGTTCCATTTATTTATCAATCTTTTTAAATGGTGTAAAAATGCAGGCCGGATTTTACATAAAAGAGTTTAATTACAAAAGAGCGGAATATATAACGGCTAATAATTTATACACAAGTACATAAGCTAGCATTTCTATTCGAAATGGGGGTTTCCTTACCCGAGGTACGGGCCCCTAAAACGACTGTCGTGAATAACGCGAGATACGAAAGGAAAATGCCAAGATAAACAGCGTGTTGTAGGCACCATGTAGGAACTCTAATTGATGTTTACTTTGTACGTGTGTTCTACAACACCTGACTGTATTGTTCGATTCCGATTTGTCATTCAACAACACCAGAATTATGAGCAAACATTTATCCAGCTAATCGAAGAGGTTCAAGCAGATTTGATATAATTATCTGGGCTCGCGTGCTTTTTTGTATTTCTTTATGATATTTTTAAAGACCTCGCAATCAACAAGAAAGGGTAAGTATGAAACAATTATAAACAAAAATATTTGTCTTTTGTGCATCAACAAACCTTAGTCATAGATTAGATATCCTTAGTCTCACCTGATGGTAAGTAAAGTTAGGTCGTATGACTCTATTGGTCAAGTTTTGACCTCAAGTCAATGAGACACTTGCTATACAAAATGTTATAACCGGATCGCAACAGTGGTGTGGCAGCACACTTAGAAAACATAGTAGTAGCCAGTCGGGCTTAGAAAAACACCTAACCATTACCTAAACCACGTAACATATAGGTAAGTGATACGATGGGAACCGAACCCGGGATCTCGGAATGGTCGATGCACGAGCTTTCAATCATCAACAGCCTATATATGTCCCCACTGGAGGGGCTCAGGCCTACTCTCCTACAGAGAGTGTATGGGCCATAGTCCACCACGCGGGCCCAGTGCGGATCGGCGGACTTCACATGCCTGTTCAAGACATGCAGGTTTCCTCACGATGTTTTCCTTCACCGTTAAGCAATCGGATAATGTACTTGAATTGAAAAACAACTCATAGGCACACGGCTGGATTCGAACCCGGTACCCTCAGATTGAGAGTCCGCGCCTTATCCACTGCGCCACCGACGCTTCTCTAGCACGAGCTTTAATTCAATGCAATTACTTCAGTAATATGTAAAAAGACTACATAAAACCAAACCAGTATTTTTAGGTTAGGCAAGTCGAGTATATTTTCTACCGGTGTGTGTTGACGTGATTAAGAATCTGAAGAAGAAGAATGATGAAAAAATCATCATCCGTCAGAAGAAAAGGGTCACTGATCTTCCTAAAACGAGAAGATGGGTTGAATACTGATGTTTCTATAAAAATAGATAAACATAAAACTATTAATATATAATGTTTGTTTTACAATGTCGAATTCATTACGCTAAAATATTACGTTCTTTTTATTTTAGTGTGGCTCTTGATAATTCTGGAACACCCCATTTCTTCCTGCGAAGGATTATTTAGGATACAAAGAATGGGCAAAAAGAACAAAGGCTTTTCGATTCTTTGTATCCAACGAGCCGAGAAATTCCACTGCTGAAGGAGAGCCTCATAGACCGCCAAGAAAACGAACTTCCCACGATGAGATTTGCCATAATCACGAAGGCTATTAGACATCTGTGCAAGATGTTATGTAGACGTTCTCCTAGTCACCTTATTCGATATTTTTATTGTTATAAAGGATAGATCAACGCTTTACCTTGATGAGGCCACGGGAAGATATGTGGTAGATATATTCTGAAACTGACATCATACGGGGCGTCCCAAAATCCGCGACCTGAAGGAGTAAATTCTGGCCGGTAAAACAAACTGGCAACCAAAGCGGCGTAGCAACATCTGCCAAAAATACCATCCTTGACCTTGTGTCGGGCGAGTACAAAATAAAGACAGCCGTGAACTTCTCGCGTGAAATAAGTGCGGGTACATTACTCGCATGCATTGGTGCTGGAACTTGTCGCGGAGCTGGGCCGGGCGGCCTTCAATGGTTCACGAACAAGGCCCCTTTGTGCGCCCGCTGCTAGCCTGACCGCGGTACACGAATACGAAAAGAATATAGACAGTGAGGTAAAATGCAAAAAGCGAATTACTTTCATCATGATGGTTATCAGCTGGAAAAGGTCACTAGAGCGCTTAAGCTCCCCACGTGAAGCGCTACAAAAGGGTCAGACAGATAAGTCAGTTTATTTTTGGACAATGTTGCCCATTTCCTGAAGCCAGAACCTCACAATCCATTTAGCGGTTCTCTGTTCCATTTCAACAAACTTATGTTTCTTTTGAATTTCGAACTAATTTCGGGTTGGTCATCAGATACTGCTGGACATGATACTCCCTCAAAGATCACCACGATTTGCCACAATTGCCAAAATTTACAGCTGGACCGTTAATATCAATCAATAACACGTTGAAGCTGCTGCCCATCAAATGTTTTCTCCTTTAGTCACGTGATGTTATTGTCTTATATATGTATATGTCTTATTCTAAAGCCGAGACCATTGTCAAGCTTTAAGGTTTCTTACGTTTCGTCTACCTCGTTATTTTAGTGCAAGCCCCCATGAACGAGTATATAGACGTATATGTGCCTGAATTGAGGAAGGAAATAGTCCAAGTCAGATATGGTATGCTGGTTAGATGATTAGAGCCTCTTATAGACACAGGAATCGTGCAAAGACAATCACGGTGCACTTCCTTAATAAAGGTTTGTGGTTATTATTATATATTAGAGCTCATGGGTACTTAAAATGCAGTTTCTTCATTCTTTCGAGCTTGTCGAATCTTTCTTGGTAAAGTGTTGATAAAGGTAGCTGCGTGTTGAAGTAGGCCTGCTTAGTATGCCTTCGTTACTTTTGATAGTTTTTATTATTATTCAATGATCTAAGAATAAATGCTAAAATGTGTTGGTCCATATCTTATTCAACTATACATGATTTTTTGAGACCAGAGATGGACGTAGTTCATGCAGACAAAGTCGGGGGAGAAATATGGTAATATTATATTCTAAATTGAACCATGTAATTACGAGTTCCTTCAGTTTTATTTAGAATGTTTCCAGGGCATATTTTTGTGCTGTAGGAATAGCGAGGTTTAACTCGTTTACATCCTGTATCATATTTTTGAAAGTGCCGATAAATTCATTAATGACACATAAGATTTTCGCTTCGTCTTCGTCCGCGTGGAATTCAGAAATCATCCCTCGGAGTCCACTTGCTCGATCGGTATAAAAAGTAGCCTATGTCCTTTTCCGGCCCTTCAACTATCCCCATACAAAACAACAAGTCATTCTGACTCTCCGTTCCGACGTGAAGGAAAGACAAACACATACTCGACTTATGTCTTAGCAGAAAAGTATCTCGTCATGCGTATAGTATTCATGCAGCCTCAACCTGAATTATTCCTTTGTTGGCGTTGGTTGCCCCAAATCTCATAAATTTGGACACCGTTACAACAGTCCAGTATTTAGGTTGAGCGTTAATCAAAATAAACAAACCCTTTGTGTCTATTTATATCGGAGTCAGTTCGCAGAATCCCGACACGAGCTCCACGCGAATTATATTTAAGAGCCAAGTGTAAACGGGCTTTTGTTTTTGGCGGAAGAACATTCATTTGATAGTGTCGCGTATGTGGGTTAGCATTATCCATCTCCTAATGCTTCCACACTAAATTTCTGTTGCCATAATCTTTTAAAATAGAATAGCTGGATTTGATAAGTAATTACTTAACATAGGAGTTAAAATTATAGTGTCGCGAAATAAATATCATTAATTTACAACTTTATACTTAGCTACAATAGCAGTTACGCAGCTAATGGTTCATAGGTCGCGCTTTGAACAATATTCGAAAAAAGTGTTTAAAATGGAAATTGTGATTCACTGTCAAGTTGTATGTTAATGGATACTCATATCGCGACATCACAATCCGATTTCCTATTTTTATATAGTTACTACACAAATCCAGCTATTATATTTTAAAAGATTATGGCAGCAGAAATTTAGTATGAAACTTTGATGGAGATGGAAAGCAATAACGCTGATATAATAGTGTTTCGTTTGAATATAGAACATTTGATTAAAATGCAAAAGGAGACATGAAAACCATTAGGTTCTTGGAAATATATCTAGTCGAAGTTCAACAAAATAAAATGGCGACCAATTAGATTTGTGTCCCAAAAACTCGGTACGTTTTCATTTATGGAAACGTCGTTAACAAACTCAATATGATGATGGAAATACATATAAAATTCGATTTTCAATTATCGTAGTATTTTGTTGATACATTATTTCATTTTTTCTCAATAGCATTTTACAACAGAGTTGAATAATAATTATACAGCGTGTGAATATTTCATACGGGCGTTGAATTTATCCAGATATAGTTTACGATCGTACAAATCATATGTGAAAGCAATTTCGTTAAATAGCTTAATTAATAAAGAGTTAATATTCTATAAAGTACGACCGAGCAGCAATGTATTGCGTCCAAATCGACTTGACTTGACAAAGGATAAATGGTTTATTAAACTGTCATGATATGACGTGTAAAAAGAACCGTCAATCAGTCGATAACTTTAGACGTAATTAATACATTGCGTTCTCAATTATTTTCTATGGAAAAAAAACACAATTAATTAACGAAATGTATGTCAATGTGTTGTTTATGACCCACACTAATTGCCATCAAAATATACGCCCGTATGAAATATACACTCTGTATAAATCGTGTTTTTAAATAGTTCGTAAACAAACAAGTTAAAAGGTAAATTACTTTAAACAAAAATCCCTCCACCAGATCATTTCACTGAATTTAGCTAAAAAACTAAACACCATTCCGATTAGGCCAGCCTCATACGATAATGATAACAGTAAAAGCGCCTGGTCTATCCATGTTTCCCCGTTCATCTATCCCGACTAATATGATGGGATATATGAAAGATATGGCACGAACCACGCTGAATCACGATCATTTAAAACATATTGAAACAGGAAATGAAAAAGCTACACAATTCATATATTGCTCTTCAAAGTAGGATAGGAACTCCACCTCTTCCTGATGCGGGCGAGGCGAGGCCGCGACACTTCCTAGGCAATAATCGTAAATTCGCACGTTTCCTACAACATCACCCAGACGCAGCATATTTGATTTGAACATGTCTTTTGTTTAATCTTATTAGACCTTGGGTTAGTCAAATTTATTTGGGACAGAAAGCTTGAGTTTCTTTCTGTAAGCGACGCAACTGCAAGTCCACGTGCAGTTGGCAGATTGTTCAGCTACTAAACTGGCGCTAAAGCGATATCACAAACCAAGTTGTGTGCATAGACATAACATTTTATTAGCATATTAATTCTTGGAAGAACTCCGCGGTATAAGCGTAAACGAAAGAACTAAAGACTTTTCAACTTGTCTTCGTAGTTAATTGAGTCCCTTAAAACTTTTAATGTGAAAACTTTTGTCGTGAATAAAGTTTTCAACATGCAGTACTGTTGTTAAGAGTTGTTTTTCTTCTAAAACTACACATACAAATGTCAATATAAGCAGCTTTTGTAGAAGAAGCAAGCGCCTCGCACCCGGTCATGGTTAACTCAAAGAGTATTTATTTATAAGCAACTAAATCAAATGCTAATTGATTGTTAAGAGGAAACACTGATTTTGAGGGGTCGTGAAAACTATTTTTCTCAGTTACGGTAGCAGATAGAGACTTGATATTCTATCAATGATATAATTTTTATTAATGTATGTTAATTATACATATTCGGTACGAAGCCTTGGGTGCGCGAGTCCGACTCACACTTGACCAGATTTTTCTCTATGTCTACTAACAGTACTTTGTCATTTGTATAATATTTGCAAATACAAAATAAATAATTTGTACAAATATATTTCCAAGGACTGACTGAGTGACGTATCAACGTCAAGACCTAATTTGAAATTTGAAACACCCTTTGGTGATTTAATGTAGTTCTTTAAAGGTATTTTCTAAATTATACCCCTAAGAAGAATAAGGGTGAAAAGTTTTTGAAGACTTGAGCTGGAATCATATAATTTGAACCATCGATTCATTTGACGAACTTGAAAATCATTGGGGAAGTATTTCGTGGCCGGGCTGCGATTAATAATAATAAAATTTTGATGTTTTCCGGAGATGGGAGAATTGTTTTTATTACAATTTAATTTGCAATTAGACGCTCCTTTACTGCGACGGATTTGATAAGACATTTCGGTGAAATGTTTTATTTCAAAGCCTACTACTGACATAAGTCTACATAAGCTGGAGATTGACGTATGTCTATAGTGTCTATTCCGATAAAGCGCTCCCGTGGGATAATTTAAGTCCTCGCAGACGAAGTCGCAGGAAACAGCAAGTTGAATATGAATTTCGATCTTAGTAAATGTAAAACAGTTTTAAAGCAAAACTAAAAAGCATGATTGAGTGTCAGTATCCAGTACCGTGTGCACGGCCTGGCGGAGACAATGCGATGGGACGCGTTTAGGGAAGTGCGTGACCAGACTCGCAACTTGCGGTCAGATAGTGATGCGACACACCTTCTGCATGTAGTTGGACTTGTCGATGATTTGAACAACAAAAACTTTTTTCTTCTTCGGTTAAAATTCCACATTTAATCTGATATTATTGCTGCGGATTGCTGAAATTATAAAAGAAAATATATTGTCGATATACTGTCATAAATATATAAAATTAAAGAAGAAAAAAGCAGCACAACTATTCGTGTTCAACATTTATCGAATCCTAAAGTAACTAATAAATGATTTGTACTACTGAACTCAGCGTTTGCAGCAGTGTTCCAATAATCTGGAAGCAAAACATTATATTAATTCTGTTGTAAAACAGAGCAGTAAATGGTACACAATTAGTTGTATTGTTACTTTAATTAATTAAATTAAATCTTAACTTGGTAATCTTCAAGTGGAGAATAAATAGGCAACCTCAGGTGCGATTGAGGTCAAGCGTTGATCTGTCATTTATAAAATAAATAAAAAGATGAACATGGAAAATAATTTTCCGTTCAAAGCTACATTAGGAAGGCCGGTCGCATATAGTAAAAAAAGATTGTCATACAAATTTTTACGGTCGAAAGATGAATTTTCCTGGAAGCTAAAATATTTCCTCGGCACAGATTCAAAATCGAACTTATCTAAGCAGTTATCATTTCTGATTCGGAACTGAATTCTCGAACAAAAGTGTGTATCGAGTATTGAGTCATCGTTTTGTCATCACTAGTGCGGTGGGTCTGACGCGGCCGGCATACTATAAAAGTGCATTGTAGTTACACAACTTGGGAATCACACTACATCACTTGACAATTTACATGCACATATATATAACATACAAAGTTGTATGTAAGTAAAGCAGTTCTCGGTCTCGGTATTCACGTTTTTCGGTCTGTGTTTTATTAAGTAGGTTTTATTCAGGTATTCCGTGTGTGTGTCAGATAATTTTCGTAGAATTTTTAGGAGATGAGGGATGATTAGTCACATCACATCCCAATCGCAATAAAACTGTACATTTTTAAAGTTCAATACATTTGTATTTCTTACACCGAATGAATAAAAATTGAACAAATTGGTACGGATAGGCACCTTTATCGCGGAAAGCGATCTTTTTCTTCTTCTTCTTCTATACATATGTGCTCGGAGGTGTATATGTTTATAATGGTGTGTGTGTGTGTGTGTGTCGTTGTGTGTCGCGTTATAATTTCTAGAAACTTTTCATTCTGATTATAGTTTAGTTTTATTCAGAAAAAAAAACTGCTAAGTTTTAAGTATTTTATATTTAGCTTAGTATTTTATTATAATATGTTCCACTACGGAAATAGAATAACGGTCTTCCAAAAGTGGTGCCATATCACGAAATCATGGTATCTCTTCATGATGTGGGTAATTCAAGAACGTCTGAACCGATTTTTAGATCTACGAATTTTTTGAATTTTTCTCTATTCCGAATAGAAGAATCACTATTAAAATATGGTATAAATTCACTGTAAAATATTAATTTTCTCATACATTCATAACATAAAGCAAATAAAGATTTTTTTTTGTAGAGAGATAGTTGAAAGGCTGGCAAAGGAAATTGTCTGTTCCCATGTGATAATTCCTAAAATCCACGCAGACAAAATCGCGGTCAGAAGCTAGTGTATAAAAGGCGTGAAAGGAGTTTATGAACGTCCAGATATTATATTGTGTTGTGGTAGAATGTTCGAACACCATCTGTTGTGCTCGAGTCACCATCACTCACCGCACGCACCGGCAGCACGCACGCACGACACCATGCGTCGCCATTATCGCGTTAATTGTACATGTTTCCTTCAAAAGCATTTCTTCACACAGAATGATCTACAGCGAGTTGCGCAGGTACATATCTCTGTATACATTTCAGGGACACGAGTTGTTCATTTATGAATCAACTACTTTCTTCGTTGGAATGACTCATGTCATGCCACACATCATCTCGTTGTAAGATGTACGTGAATCATGGGAAATCTGACGCAATTTGATTAGTAATAAATTGAATTAGTGTTTTATTACAACTCTTAATAATATATATGTAAAAACCGGCCAAGGACACCCGGAATGCCACAGTAAAATTTGTCAATTTGTCAATTGAGCAAAGACGCAAAATTAATAAGTTTCTTGGATGTGGAATACTTATCAATGAAATCGCGTAGGCTGTCTTAAGGCTGAGTGGGGTCCCAATTTCCCCCTTTAATTATATGCATATATGTAGTCTTGTCGTCTAAGAAGCATCGGTGGCGCAGTGGATGAAGCACGGACTCTCAATCTGAGGGTTCCGGGTTCGAAACCAGCCGTGTACCTATGAGTTGTTTTTCAATTCAAGTACATTATCCGATTGCTTAACGGTGAAGGAAAACATCGTCAGGAAACCTGCATGTCTTGAACAGGCATGTGAAGTCCGTCGATTCGCACTGGGCCGTGGTGGTTTATGGCCCATACACTCTCTGTAGGTGAGTAGGCCTGAGCCCCTGCAGTGGGGACGTATATAGGCTGTTGATAAAACATAAAACATTGTTAAAACAGTTACTGACTACATGGAATTGAAATTTTAATCCATAAAACCACCAAGAAGAACAATGATTGACTGCCTTAGGGCGTTATATGCCACACCTTCCTTCAGTGGCATTTTAAGACACTGATGGAAGTTCTTGGTGGGGTTTCTATTCAGCCTCGAACAATGTTTGCCATTAAATCTCCTCGGTGCTCTCGTAACTTTAAAAACCAGTACATAATTACAAGGTGGGGCGCTTCACGAGAAATTGCATCTCACGATTTCTGCGCAAAGAAAAGAGATTCCCAAAAGCAATTTCGACGGCGTTTCATCCGTTCCTGCAGCCAAAACACGTTCCCCGTCATCAGAAATCCGCTTGTTAGTACGTGATCGTGTTATTGATAAGTATTGATACGAATAAACCTTCCGCAATCTGTTATACCTATATACATTAACCATTGAAATGAACAGGGACCTAATTGCTAGCGACCGCTGTCCGTCCGTCGCCTTGAAGTGTGTGCTGTGGCGTGACTCCAGCTGTTCCACCCTCACGAGTAGTGGTGATATGCAGGCGTAACAGGTTCACGGCCGTGGTCGGTATTGTAGTGCGCAGCAGGAAGCTGAGCCCTGTGGCTGCGGTGCCGCAGCGGTTCCGGGTCACTCGTTGACGGGGGCGCCTTCTTCTCGACCTTCTGGTGTCTTTTGGGTACGGAACTTTAAAAAGCGTTGCTGCAGTCTGCACTATAGCAATAGAGTGATATTTGTAGTGTGAGTGTATTTTATGTAATGACAGGTAGTGATTAGTTTTATGATTAGGAGACGATAAGGTTTGCAGAATATGTAAAGAGGAAGAGGAGTCACCCATCCACATTCTCTGTCACTGCGATGCACTCCATCACAGTAGACAAAAATACCTTGGATGAATCCACTCCTAGAGATATCGTCCGATATATGACCGGAGTGGGCCTCGGAGAAGTGCTTTAATCACATAGGGGTCCGATGGACCACCATTGTCTCAAATAATAATAATAAATATGATTAGTTTTAATAGTCACCTTATGCTCATGACTGCAAAAATAAAATTAAGGACGCACTTGGCCAATGCCGACAGTCCTTTGATCAAATCTGTTAAATATGTCCATGACTATAAAATAACTCGGGTCTATTGTAACTTACGAGTACTACTAACTACCGTACATACATAATTTAAATTACTTTACAAAATGATTATTTTATTTATTGGAGAGAAATATATATGCAGGAAGATTGATTAAAATATTGTGTATCTTGTATAACCAAAATAGTATGTCACACTTGTAACAAGCACTGCAGACAAATCACAAACCAATGATTATTTTAATTTAATAAATAGCCCATCACATCAATTTTTATATATAAAAAACTGTCATTTTCCTTGCCTTGAGATTAGTTTAAACTTGAGCTCGATGAATTTCCATGAGTTTCTGTAGATTGAACAATAGGTGGAGAATTGATGGATTTTTCTTTAATACTAGTGCAAAAATTCGATTTTTTTCTTTTATTGAAACGACTGCTTGACAATAATAAAAGTCTATTTTTTAAATACAGTAGCAGATAGTCTAACAAACTCAAAGCCGCAGGATACCAGAGCCTTTATAAAATACAAACACCATTAACAAAAAGGCATAATTTCAACTGTCAAGTGGTTATTTATTCGAAGCACAGTGCCATATTTATGAGACAAGAACGGCTCCAACGTGCGAGAAATCCAATAACAGAATTCTTTAAAAGTGGCTCTTAAGAAGGGACCCCGAAATTCTTCTGTTGTCACCAGGGTAAAGCTGTTTTTTGTTAGTCTCCACAAAAACCCTTCACTAAAAAGTGTAGTGGTGGGAACTATTTTAAAATAATCTACTCTTGTCGACACTGCTTTTTGTGTGGATATTACATCATATAACTGATCATCAGTAAAAACCACGCGATTAATCAAAGTATCTTTAAAAATGATTTTTACATAAATATTATTCTAGTATATTATCATAACTAACATCTACTTTTCATTTAAAGTAACAATGTTCTTCTTCCCAAGTTTATATTGTCCACAGTTGATGTAACTTAACTTGATGCAAAGGACAAAGGAAGCAAAAGTGTGAAAGAAGTGAAAAGTTAAAGCGGTGTAAAGAAATGTGGCCTGCATTCTGCCACTTTGTCAAAACGTCACTTCGTCATTGTTTCCTCGCTTTCGATTGTCCAGTTTCTTGCATTTTAATGAGCCGAATGCGGACGCGGACATCCTTTGTCTTGAGAGTTACATCCTGTAACAAAGCTTTGAAGATCATTCTAAGACTAAATGCTCATAATGCTGAGCATCACATAGCTGTTATATGTCACTCCCCTAGACTTGCCACTGTTTTTAGGTGCCCCATAGTCATTAGTCATCATACGACGGTTACAATTACAATCAAACAGCCTTCAGCAAAAATAATAATAATAAATATTGAAGCTGTCCTAACGGTAACGAAAAATGATGTCATTTTGTTTGAACACGTTTAAACACTCGCGAAATTGGGTTAAATAAAACTTTTCGTTGGTATTCATTTTAAATAATCAATCGTTTTTGGATTTACATTTTTTGAACGCTGATTTTAAATAATTATGACGAATAATGATTTTAAAAGTTATTACTAATCTAGGCTAAGTTTACTGACAAATTCAAATTTATATATTTTACATATTTTGTAAATTCATTAATTCTAAATTTAAATAAATCGCCATTTAGAAGTAATAAAGGTTCAATGTATCGATACTATATTTTGTCTACGTGTCACATCACTACTCGGAGACACAAGTGCAGGGTTGGGTTAGGTCAGGTGCCACACTCCGCCACACAACACATGCATATCGTGGCTGCAAACATAATATGTCCCCTATTTTTTTGTGCACTGCTTTCACAGAATGTCAACTGTACACCGCGCAGCAATTTTTACCTTTTGCTTTTAGAGTTTGATTTTTACTCTGCGCTTTGGCGTACTTGTATTGCTTCTAAGAATAAACTGTACTGGTAAGATTATTTTGGCTTACAATTAATTATGTTGCAAGGTTAACCATGAAAATTATGCGTGAATGAATTAAATTACAAGAATTCGTATTTATAGCATAATATATCCTGTTTTGGGTCATCATTTACCTTACTAGTCTCATCTCTCATCTGATGGTAAATTATGGTAAAATGGTAGAATGAAACGCGTGCTCACCTAGAAGTCTGAAGCTAAAGAGATGCTGGCTCACGCTGACGATGTAGTGGACCGAAAAGTACAAGTACGTAATAATGACTGACCCTAAACTCTAAGACACTTCCTTCTACAGTTTCTCGGGCTCGACTACCTAAAGCACCTAAACCCAAGGTCTTGGCGTAGGTAGACTCTCTTTTATAGAAGCGACTGACTCTCCAACAACGGTCTGGGGGGTTGATAGAAGTTGATGAAGCCACATTGAGGCCTCTAACTTGTTTTAACGATGATGTCAAAGACAAGAACCAGGATGAACAGCTTCAGATCACAAAATGATATTTAACAATGTCCCACTGGGAATTGAACCCGGGACTTTCCGCTTGTGTTGCGCGTCTGAGTCCAAAGCCTTCCCGATTTATCAGATAGCATTTCAAATAAGTGCGTCAGCAAATAGTTACGTTCCTAACGCCCATTTCTTAAATATCAAAATAGATCAATCAATCTTGACTGAACCCTTCTCACCGTACAGAAAACTGTCTCCACAGTTCTCCCTTGACACGATTCATTAATCAATTACCAACCAATTGGCACTAAGAAGCCCTAGACATCACAGAACATCAAAATCCAGGGGGGTAAACCATCACCAAACACCCAAGACCCGCTATTAATAGCTATTACTCAATATGATGAGTTCTTGTGTAACTGGTCATCAGCACATGTTGTGGTGGATGGGGGGGAGGTGCCGTGGGAACGAATCCTGCGCACATGTGCAGTGCAGCTTTATCTGACACCATGCATAATGTGTAAAATAATAATGATTTAGTTAACGTAATCTTTGAGCTCATAAGTAGAACGGTTGGCCGTTTAGATTATTATGGTATATGTTTGGTTGTTAGATTGCTCGTGAGTGACTCGTGGATACTCGTAGTTACTTAGATACTTTCTTTAATAATAGACTCATGTCCAACAGTGAACTTAGGTTTAGAATTGGATCTTCTCTTTCGTCCCGTGGTTATTGTTACAGGCCAAGGAAAGAAATCAGGAGTGGACCACGTTCCATATATTTGTCTTAGGCAAATTGAAATTTTGCAACGTGAGAAGATATTGCTATGGGATGATGACACAACGGAGGGTTGCTTGTACCTCCGCTTTAACGTCTGAGTGCGATCCACACCGTGTCACTGCGGTAAAAATATTTAGTTGATGGACACGGCATCTACTTATGTAACGACATCTTACTGCGGTCACCATACAGCCTACCGACCGTGGTGATTATAGCACCTTATCGATCTATGGCTCATGACCAACGGTGGACTTATTCAGCCGCAATAACTAATTTTGTCCACCCGCCCGCAAGCTTGTAAATGGTTTATTCTTGTTCTTCATTTTTCATTGCATGACATGAAAAATAATCTTTGTACAAATATATCATCAACGTAAAATAATGATTATTGGTATATTAACGAGACAGAGGGTGTCATGAATAAAATATATCTCCAATTACTTCCATTCAGATTCCTGTAGAATATGCGAAGAAATTTTAATTTGTGTGAGCCAACGCGCCGTAAGTTTGTGACATACGTACATAATTCTGTCAGCTGTCATTTAATATGACAACAACAATGTTAGTGATGTCTGAAATAAGCAACGTGTGATAAATACGTGAGCGTCGACTCTACCACATCGTCTTCATAACATGGTGGGATTTTGGACAGACGGAAAAGAAACTACATATATATGTATAATATAACTGATAAGTGATAACTGAGAGAGAGTAAGAGTTCTCGTATACCTAGTCGACCATTAGTAACCAGTAGTAAAAGTACCTACGACCTGGTAATGTTCGCGAGGAGCCGTTGAATGCAATCGGCTCGGAGCTGGTCAAGTGGTCATTCTTGGCGTACCATGGGGAAAGCAACAGCGGTCGTTATTGCTTTCGTACACGTAATCCGCCAAATGAAAAAACAAGAGAGCAACCGTATTATCAGTACATCGATTACGACCTCATTTCTACGCAATGTGTAAAATAATTAGCAATAACTGAAAGAAAATAACACAGGTAAAATGACGTTTTAGGTAGACGCTGTCATGCTGTAAAGACTTATATATTCATCATCAACAGTCTATATATGTCCACACTGCAGGGGCTGAGGACTACTGTCCTACAGAGAGGGGCACATAATCCACCACGCGGGCCCAGTGCAGATTGGTAGATTTCACACACACCTTTTAATTTCTTCTCAGGAGTGTACAGGTTTCCTCGCGATGTTTTCCTTCACCGAAAAGCCAATAGTAATGATTTCTATCATTCGTACATAAATTCCAAATAACAAATTGGAAATGTATGTACGAGCCAGCCATTTATCTATTGGTCTATAATCTAGGGATCCTACCTTATATCCTATCCTTTTTTTCTTCAATACTAACCGTTTCTGTATCGTGAAAATCACCGACTGTGACACGGATACGAAGCGTAACCGCCTCGCGTAAAAATGACCAAAGTCAAGTCCAAGGTGTGTTTAGTTTAGACCGAACACCGAACTGGCGGTCGTCCAAAACTATTCGGAATTTAACAACGGTGTCTGACCTATAGCTAACGTTCGGGATAAAAGTGAATCACTCAATGAGGATACAAATAACTTTCTATTATATATAATAGACGTAATTTGTTTACATTAGTAGTCTGTCGGTGTTTTAACAGGGTTCCTTACAACAAGCAAACATAAACCTTTTCGGGAGTCTCTCGTGTCTGCTTGTACCTCTGTCACAGCTGATCATCATCAACAGCCTTTATACGTCCCCATTGCAGGGGCTCAGGCCTACTCTCCTACAGACAATGTATGGGCCATAGTCCACAATGCGGATTGGCGGACTTCACATACCTGTTCAAGAAATGCAGCTTTCCTCACGATGTTTTCCTTCACCGTTAAGCAATCTGATAATGTATTTGAATTGAAAAACAACTCATAGGTACACGGCTGGATTCGAAGCCGGAACCCTTAAATTGAGAGTCCGGGCCTTATCCACTGCGCCTTAAATCTAACTCTTATGATGACCAAGTAGGAATAGCAGAAAATGTAGCGCAGGTGAAATGATTTGAAGAAGAAAACCCCAGTGGAAATGAACCCGGAATAGGAGAGGGAAAATTTTCATTGCAGGGTGATACTACTTTTTTATGTGTAATGGGCTTGCAATTGAACTTCCTTGATCTCACCTGATGTTGACGATAAGACCGTCGGATGAAAAGCATGCTCACTCAGAAGGTAATGAACCGCTCTCGTCCTGCTACCAGGATATAACCGTGCTAACACTTAGGTAACAGGGCAGCGTAGTTAGCCTGTCGGTCTTAAAAATATCCGTTCTTTAAGTTTTCTTTGTCTTAAATATATGATGGATTTGCACTTGGCTGTCTTCTCACTGGATGGTAAGTGACGATAAGGCCGTTGGATGATCTCTATCAAATCGAATGAGGCGCTGACCCTGCTACATTTTATATCGAAACACAACAGTGCTATTAACACTGCTGTTTGGGGGCAGACATAGTGTTAGCTAGTCAGGCGGACATATAAAATGCCAAACCACTTACCACACCAAGTACAGATAGATGGCCTCTGGGAATCAAACCCGGGACCTCCGGTTTGACATTACGTGAGTAAGGATGTCTCTCTCGCTGGTCCGTCTGAAGAGACTGATAGAAATAAGCTGTTTCTTTTGTATCTATTTTTCTTGTGTTCAATAAAATGTTAAAATAAAAAATAAAGGGGCATCTGTAATTGTTGTCAAACTTGAGAATAGAAATGTACTCGTTGAGGGAGGCAGCGTGCATATGTGAAGAGAATATACAGTAAGTATACGAGTAATAGGTATGAAATAGTCATAGCTAGGCCGCGTGTGCAGTGCACTTGCACTTTCAGGCGGCCTGCGCGGGCGCACGTGAGCCGGCGCGGGTCGACGGCCCCGGCCTATGACAATGCCAACTCCTAACAATAACACTATATTGCTTACTCGTCTACTAGGGGCATAAACAACAACTATCTCAGCGAATACATATTATTCTGCGTTATTTTAAATTTTGTAGAAGGGATAATTGAATATCTACCGGTAATTATATATAAGTGGATACGTTTTCAATTTATCCCTACCAGTGGGGATACTAGGGATAGCTGCACTATTAGATATTTACTGATATAACTCACTATGACACAGCGAGACAGTCTGAAGGACATAAAATCCCCATTCCACATATCTCTACTGGGAGGGAAGCTTAGTACCATGGGAGTGGGGGGATCGAACCCGTGACCTTTATTACCCGATAGCGCCATAAGGAGGTTTATGTTTTTCTAGTGTATTTCAGTGTACATAGACACTGGGTATATCAAAATCAAGTTGCAGATTTGTAGCGCCAAATCGACAGATGCCTTCAAAGTAATTATTTTCTTAGAACCCATCGAGTGGGGTGTCAGAATATACGGTTTTACAAATGCCTCATAAAATACATACAACGTGTAATTGTCAAGTCAATGTAATTTACGGAGTCGGATTTTTAAAATTAACTTTTTATTATAAACTTGTGATAATGGTATACAGCGTGTATATTTGATTTGGGTGTTTATTTTGATGGCAAGTAGTGTTCGTCCTAAACAACACATTTACATAAATTTCGTTAGTTAATTGTTTATATTTTCCATACAAAATAATTGAGCACGCAATGTATTAATGACATCTAAAGTTATCAACTGATAGACGAGTTTTTTTACACGTCACACTATGACAGTCCAATAAACCGTTTGTCTTTTATCAAGACGCAATACATTGCTGCTCAGTCGTACTTTTAAAAACTGATTAACTCTTTATTAATTAAGCTATTTAACGAAATTGCTTTCACATATGATTTGTACGGTCGAAAACTATATCTGGATAAATTAAACGCCCGTATGAAAAATATACACACTGTATTTTCCGCATTCCTGGCAACTAAATCGTCTAGCCTTATAGATCCCTAGAGGAGGTGATCTGAGTAGCTGCTGAGTTGCTCAGTTGTTGAGCACGCGGAAGAGACCCTTGGCTCGGTGCCCGCGGCTGCCGTGCCGTGGCATTGGGCCAGCCAGGGTCGCGAGCGGACGATGCTCTCGACTCCATTCAATCATCAGCAGATTCTCCCACCATTGCTGACAAGGTTAAATATACCACTGCGATTCCAGCGTAGAAAACTTATCAAAGAAGATACTACAAAAGATGCATTGACATATAAACGCTTGTCTCTCTCTAATGCTCGTATTTAATGCGGGGCGGGTGCGGGAGCGAGCATTGGGTTTATGTGGGTTTTATCGGTAACAAATCTAAATCGATAATTTCTAGCACAAAATTAAATGTGGGCTCTAGAAAAACATAGTATGCTATATGTATCCGTGACATAGCAAAGCAACGAATAAAAAAGTATTATTTGGTGATAGATTTTCAGTACACTGTATTTCTACTAATTAGGTAGAATTTTTTATAGCTACCCATAAATAGCTAAAATGCAATCCAATACAATTGACCAACGAGTAGCTAGAGAATACCTAACATCTATAAGTACATTTACATAATAAATTGGAACGTGAGTTTGTTTGTTTGTCACGAGTCAGTATGACTTGACTTTTTGTGTAGGGATAGTTGAGGCTGTGGTTGAGGGGCAAAAAAGATATTTTATACCCATCGAACTCGTCGTTCCCAGGGGCTAAATTCTGAAATCTACGCGGGCGAAGTCGCGGACAAAAGCTAATAATTTATAAATAAATGAAAGCCGGCCAAGTGCGAGTAGGACTCGCGCACCGAGGGTTCAGTACAGAATATGAACATTCAAAACACGGAAAACCATAAATAATATTCACCGAACAATCCTCTAATGAATGCGCCTCGATTTAGTTTTGCTACTCGTCACTAGACGGCACTACTAATACGTTAAAACGCACATCCTTAAGAGGCTATGTTGGTAAGACCACGTGGTCGGTTTCAAGGTTGCATTGTTTTGTAGCTATCCCTCTCCGAGCCCTATCCTACCCGAGCGCGTACGGTGAGACAGCATACATTACGCGATGTTGTCCACCCGTAATTTGGATGTTTCGTAGTCCAGGGATCATTTGAAGGATACAGTATATTATGTAACCATTTTTTTAATACAGTATACTAATGAAATTTCAGATGTCGGTGGTTTTTCCAAATTGTTCTAAATTGATTCATACTCTTGTAAATCAGGTTCAAAGTTGGGGCTTTTTATTACCGAAAAATACAATACTTGGACGCCCTGTAACTCTAGAAGTATATATTCAAACGAAAATCTGACTCACCACCGACACAGATATTTGTTTCTAGATTGTGTCTTGAAAATTTCATAGATTTTCATAGCTTAATACTCAAAATATGACTGAACTACGTTTGTATGGGCGCTTTGACAACAGCATACCCTCTTAAAAAATCAGGTACGTTGTGTGGGAGCCCCGTTAAATATTTATTTTATTCTGTTTTGTTGTATTTGTTGTTATAGCGGCAACAGAAATACATCATCTGTAAAAAATTTAACCGTCTAACTATCACGATTCAGGAGATAAAGCCTGGTGACAGACGGACAGCAGAGTCTTAGTAATAGGGTCTCGTTGGTTACCTTTTGGCCTAAAAAAAGAACACTAAGTAGCATTTTCACTCTCTTGCGCTATGATACATCACAAAATTACGTTGGAATTAACAAAGAAACAAAATACAACACACCCAAAACATTTTCGTCTGGTTCTTTAAAAAAATTACGTACTTGCACAACATAACCTTCAAGTGTGCACTTCAAGAGTCAATATAAATATCAAATAGAAATACAATTCAATTAAGAAAAGTGCAAAACCTTAAGCAGACCTTCGTTCCGTTGGTTTGCTCTCAATAGTTATAGCCTTGTTACAGCTCTATAAAACTTTACACCTTCGTAAGAATACGTAGTACCTGCCAAGCAAGGCATATCTACTCGTACCTCCTGGCAAGACGTCTGCCAAGCGGCAGACTGCAGTGTAACTTCACCGCGGGGATTAAAAACTTTACCTGGAGACGCGTTACAGCTCGCTATTGTCTCGTCTAGGATGTCTAGGTAAAGCACCCTTGGTACAGCTTTATGAGTTAGCTAAGAACATACGTCGCAAGTTTTTCTCTTATAATTTGGTACTACATGAAGCTAAAAAGATTTTACAGTGACGCCCGCCCCGGGCCATAATTTTTTTATTTCACGGGTACACTCGAGTACAAAAATATGTATCTACTTTTGAACAATTTCACGCTTCCTTCAACACACAAGCAAGAGTGAATGTGACATGGTACAAAAGTGGATATATGTTTTTGTACTCGAGTGTACCTATAACTATTGGATCCATTCTATAAGTAATGCCATAGCCACATGTGTAGTATTTCATTGAAATGTAACGATAGTTATAGAACTAAAAACTATTATAGCACAAATAATCTAAGTACTAGCTTTGGCCCGCGACTTCATTCGCGTAGAATCTTTTATTATTATTATGTATAATTGGTTTGGGACTTGGCCTTCATATCACCTAATGGTGACGATAGGTCGTTTTATGGTAAGCGGGCGCACCCTAAAGCCTAAACCTAATCAGGCGCTAGCACTAATACTTTTCATGTATTAACACTGCAGTTTGGTGGCAGACTTAGATAACATGGTGGTAGCTAGTCAGGCGGACCTAAATACCTTTCCACCAACGAAATCGAGTACCAATAGTTACCCCCACTGGGAATCGAACCCGAGACCTCCGGATTTTTAGTCCAAGAGTGTAGCCATTGGACCACGGAGGAGGTTAATTTAATAATTTGTATATCAGCCTATGTTAGCTTGTAAAATATCTTCAAATAAATAAAAGCTTTTAAAAATACATAATGGCGGATATAAGCTTCTCAAATTATTTCTTACATATAATCCACAGTCGGCTCAGCTTAAAATATGAAAAGGCAAGATTGGGTCAGACTGTATCCAGCACGGGAAGTCGGGAACATATACGTAAAACTGTACATGTCCAGTATAAGCTGACCTCAACCACCATACCAAACCCATACCAAGCGAGATTAGCTTACACTAGAAATATTTAGCTTGATATGTACTTTTTCTTCCGCCGCCGCCGCCTGCTGTCTGCCAATACAAGCCATAGACAATGATTGATAGGTCTAACGATCCCTTTGCACTATATCTTGGTGATGTAATCAACAACTTCGCCAGGTAACGAAGTAGAATTTAAGAACAAACTGTGATTTATCGATATCATCATCATCATCATCAACAGCCTATATACGTCCCCACTGCAGGGGCTCAGGCCTACTCTCCTACAGAGAGTGTATGGGCCATAGTCCACCACGCGGGCCCAGTGCGGATCGGCGGACTTCACATGCCTGTTCAAGACATGCAGGTTTCCTCACGATGTTTTCCTTCACCGTTAAGCAATCGGATAATGTACTTGAATTGAAAAACAACTCATAGGTACACGGCTGGATTCGAACCCGGTACCCTCAGATTGAGAGTCCGCGCCTTATCCACTGCGCCACCGACGCTTCTATGTCGTGTGAATTTGTTGCACTATTTATCGATATAGTGCAACAAATTCACACCTCTGTGACACAAGCTAAAGGTTGTATTGCAAGGTTTGGTTGAGATTTGCAAGATGTAAAAGGAATATAAGTTCACTGTTTTACATTAGCTTCCCGAATACTCGTAGATCGCCACGCTAAACGTTCCATGATGTAATTGGGCAAATGAAATTTTTTCGCGTCTTCCCCATTGTGTGTGGTATTGTTAAATAGGTCTTTCAAAAACATTGAGGGTCTAGGAACACAACTTTTCGATTCAGGAATCAGTTTGGGAAATATTAAGAGGCTATGCTGTTGTCAAAGCGCCCATACAAACGTAGTCCAGTCATATTTTGAGTATTAAGCTATGAAAATCTATGAAATTTTCAAGACACAATCTAGAAACAAATATCTGTGTCGGTGGTGAGTCAGATTTTCGTTTAAATATATACTTCTAGAGTTACAGGGCGTCAAAGTATTGTATTTTTCGGTAGTAAAAAGCCCCAACTTTGAACCTGATTTACAAGAGTATGAATCAATTTAGAACAATTTGGAAAAACCACCGACATCTGAAATTTCATTAGCATACTGTATTAAAAAAATGGTTACATAATATACTGTATCCTTCAAATGATCCCTGGACTACGAAACATCCAAATAACGGGTGGATAACATCGCATAATGTATGCTGTCTCACCGTACGCGCTCGGGTAGGATAGGGCTCGGAGAGGGAAAGCTACAAAACAATTTGACCTTGAAACCGACCACGTGGTCTTACCAACATAGCCTCTTAAATCCACCATCACAGAGCTATCAAAATTTGACGCCAAACAAGTGTTAATAGCAGATTATTATCATTAATCGTGTTCAGAAAGCAAAACTGATTTCTGGATAAGCACGCGTCCCTCCTCCAGCATTATCACCCAATATTACGAGTATTGTTGACCCTTGACATGTTATCTTCTCGTGCAATCATTAGTTTTGGCAAATACGGAAATGACGTAAGTATTTCAAGATACAGTATCTGAATTAGGTTAGTATGTAATTACACTAGCTTCTGCTCGAGACTTTGTCCGCGTGGCCTCGGATAGTACCCCTCGGGAACTACATGCTCGATCGGAATAAAAAGTTGCCCATGTCCTTTTCCGACCCTTCAAATATTCCTATACAAAAATCAAGCCATTCCGAACCGCCACACACTTTGAGATTTATAATATTAGTATGGATTTCATTGAGCCGTGTGGTCTCGTCTTTAGAATATGACTACTCCATGCACGTGATGACATAAAAACATCGTACTGCGATCACCAACCATGGTCATGTCCAAGTACAATGCATAAAATAAGTAGAGCATCGTTTGAGAACGTTTCTCTCCAACGACCATCATCGTTGCATCATCAGGAGATATCTCCATCCACTAAAGGGAGTTATAGTGGTCATCGTCTGCGCAAGTTGAGTAGCCCTGGGAACTCCACGAAATGTATATTACATTGTGATTTGTGAATTTTAAAAGAAACGGCAAAAAACACGTTTCTTGTATGTTGACACCCTTAATTTTTTATCTTTTTAGGGTTCCTTATCACAAAAGAAAAAAGGAAACCTTATAGGATTGGTTGTCCGCCTGTCTGTCTGTCAAGAGTCTACTAGTACTCAAAAACGCGGGGAGATAGCAGAAATTAATATCAAATACTCTAGTCTTTAAAAAAACGCTCTGTGACAGACAGACGGATAGACAGCGGAACCTCAGTAATATGATCCCGTTTGTACCCTTTCGGTACGAAAACCTAAAAACTCATCCTCTTCAAGATTATTATCAATGCTGTCACTTCCAAAGTTGCAACTAATAGATATAACCCTTTCTTTTATCTCTAGTCAAACCAAGGATTGAAAGGCCATTTAGAAAGTGCTAAAAAACTATAGTAAAAACTGTATGGATGCACCCCGGGCGCAGCGCAGGTAGAGTTCTGCCAGGCACCAAAACAATATTTCTTTTGGCAATAAATGGTGTTTTATGAGGAGATCGTTTGCTTGTCCACAGTTTAAATTTTATGCAGCGAGTACAGTAATAGTCGTTTCGTCGAAATAACAGCCAAGGAAAAATCTTTTTTTTAAAATACTTGAATTGCCGTACAATATTTATCTTCTCAACATATAAGAACGTTTCATGGCGTTTTATATTTGTAAGGCCCACGTGAAATTAATTCGCTGACATTTCGCATCCGAGCTATTAGAATGTAAAGTATTCATCAATCAAACAGATTTGCGACATAGAAATGGAGCAGCGTTATTAAATTCAATTTTAGTCCTTTCCAAGTATGTATATACGTGTTTATTTTATGATTGGAGATTGTTTAGTTATGTTGTAGAACTTTTATAAGGTTTTTAGGGTTCCGTTCCCGTACCCTTTTTTCGAGAGACTTCTGAGGAGACAAGTCGGGTTATGTGGAATCTCCATCCACTAAAGGGAGTTATAGTGGTCATCGTCTGCGCAAGTTGAGGAGCCCTGGGAACTCCATGAACACTCCAGGGCTCCCTATTACTAAGACTCCGCTGTCCGTCCGACTGTCTGTCTGTCCGTCTGTCACCAGGCTGTATCTCATTAACCGTGTTAGTAATACAGTTGAGATTTTCACAGATGATGTATTTCTGTTGTCGGTATAGCAACAAATACTAAAAAACAGAATTGCTCGTTTTTGCTCGATATTGATAATGGCAACAGGAAGATGCTTGAAATATTCACAGAATATTAAAATAAAACAAATATTTGAAGGGGATCCCATACAACATAAATATTTTTTGCCGTTTTATAGATAATCGTACGGAACCCTTCGTGCGCGAGTTCGACTAGCACTTTGCCGTTTTTTTTAAATCTCTTTTACTTTTCTTTTACAACCGACTTACAAAAATAAGATAGATATGATGACGGAAACTTCGGAAATAGGTAGGGGCAGATATTTTACACGCATTTTTCGTGATACGTCAAAAAATATGCAACAAATAAAATTTATAATTTTATGTTTTAGAATGTTCTAGCAATGCCCTGTTATACGATACCCAACTTGGCCTAGTGACTTCACTTTAAAATAATGACTGTTTTACTCCTTTTTAAATAAAAATATTTAATCTATTTTTTCAGAGGCGACACCTGTGACCAGCCTATGACCCATAACTATTCAATATTTCAAGTCGATAACATTATTAGTTCCTGACATCATTAACTGTGACAGACAGACACCATAGAGAAATAATAAGGGTTCCGTTTTCGTGGGATCTTAGGTCTTAGATCTTAGGAACGATCAAAATGGTTTCTTACTGACACTAATGATGTCATGTGACTGTTGTTATCTAAACTGTGGCGCGGTCTCGGCCAATGGCTTGTTGTCGTGGCCAACACGTGTCCATGAAATGTTTATTTAGGCCCACTCGTAAAACTCACGCGCAGGATGTGCTCTGAACCCTCAAGGTTGAAAAGGTTATTTTAAATAATATAATACATAATTACATTATATATAACTTGAAGATGCATAATACAGTCATTAAGTTTTAATTACGTTCAGAAGTTTTTGTGTCACTCGCGAACATGTGGCAAACATCTTGATCAAAACTAACAAGGTCATTTTGGTTTGTTTTTGAGTTTGTATTTACATACTAGATCAGCGCAATTCTAATGATGATGTGCTCATTTAATCCCACTTCTGAATGGGGAGTTCTTCTTCTTAAGGCGTGGTTATCAGCAGGCCGGTAAATGAATTGGCATCTAAATAACTGTCAAGTAGGTACTACAAGTTCCCAAATTTTAAATGATGATGATGCCTTTTAATAATAAAAAAATGGTTAAGAGTCAATGCTTCACTGAAAATCAGTGCTGCGCTTCATCCAGTCCCAGTTGAAGTGCAGCTTATTCTGACTCGTGAAGACCTTTTCGTTTCTGCGCTCACGCCGCGACGCGGCTTGCGGCAAACTTGACATCACATTTGTAATTTTTATTCATTTTATTAAATTTTTTGTGCGTATAATTGTTTCTTTAAATTAGTTGTTTTATATTGTAAATTACATTATTTTTCTATATTTAGTTTTAAATACATATTTTTACATTTATTTCAAGTTTTGTTTGTTTCGTTACTACTTAGCGGATCAACGACAACACCGATATTGACGAAATTTGACAAGCGCATAGAATATAACATGAATGATGATAATCTGCTTTTAACCCTATCACACAAGGAGTTCCCGTGGGGTAATGCCTGAAGTCCACGCAGATGGATCGCGGTGCGTCGCGGACAATATGTTGACTTGAACTTATGTCATATTATGAGTTCAATTATTTTAAACTGGAGAATGATATTTCAATTATTTTCCAAATTTACCAAGCTGTATTTATCTCTCATTTGAATAATAGGCAGTTTATGTTTATGTATGTTTATTTAGTTGTTTTTTTAAAGCTCCAGTGTGAGTGCCGGGAAAAATCTCTCTTCAGAGATAGGCAACTCAATTTGTGCAATTTTGTTTTATTTATGATTGTCTCTGTTATTTTTTATATGTACAATAAACAATAAACGTGGCGTTCCTGCCACATGAGTTGTGTTTTAAAACGACCTTAAAAAGATACATCATCATAATCAGCCAGGAAACGTCCACTGCTGGACATAGACAGAAATAAAATGGGTGGTTTTGTTCTATCCTTTTGTTTGCTTTTCCATGAGATGAAGATTAGATTTTCATTATGAAATACAATTGCAAAATCTTGAGATTACACCTTATGTCGTCTTCCCTAAGTTTAATTTATGGTTCATTTAATTGTTGTTAGAGAGGGACCACGACAAGAAGAATAGAGCACTTAAGATTCTGACCTTTTCTTATTTCATAATGAAGAATGGCACGGCGCGGTGTACTGTAGTACTTTTTAAACTAACTAAGCGATAATTCCGTGATTTAAAGCGACCATCTGAACGACGGAAGATTATATCCATAAAACACGTTTTGTTTCCGCCAACTAGGCAGATCTAAGTATGCTGTAAATTGAACCCGATATCTTTCATCCCTGTCTGAAGTCTTAAATAAAAAAAGACTTTCTTCTCAATAAACAACAACCATAGAACTATGTCGCACACAGCTGACAAAACAGTGATAATAAAAAACCGTTTTCCAGGAAAGGTCTTCGTTGTAGTTATATGCATACCTAGAGTGAGATGCGAAGTTCGCCGTAGGGCGTCGTGTTTTCTAGTACAATGACATCGACAAAGTGCTATTTTAGTTAGCATCTGGAACACAGCCAACGCCGCGGGGCATCGCGTAAATAAACCAACATGACAACGCAACGCTTGGTTTGGACAATACTGCTAATTTATACAGTGTGCAGTAAGGTATTACAATTATGGTAATACCTACTTACTACTGCTCTGCTTCCGTGGTGTTGGTAGCAGTTTATAATGGTAAACAGTAAAATTATTACGATCTTTTTATTTTCTGACATGTGTCCAAAATTTAGGATACTTATAGGAAATATTGTTCTTGGTATTTTTGCAGCGAATATATTTAAGTATATAAGCATTTTTGTATATTATTTCCGGTCACTGGATGCCAGGGTCGGACTTGACATACCTGTCCAATCGGGCCCCAGCCTGCACGGCCCTCCTGGCTTACTGCCTGTCTTCAAAAACCACTATTCATCAATTTCATCAACAGCCTATATACGTCCCTACTGCAGGGGCTCAGGCCTACTCTCCTACAGAGAGTGTATGGGCCATAGTCCACCATGCGGGCCCAGTGCGGATTGGTAGACTTCACACACACCTTTGAATTTCTTCTCAGGAGTGTGCAGGTTTCCTCACGACGTTTTCCTTCACCGTTTAGCAATCGGATAATATATTAGAATTGAAAAACCTTTGTGTAAATATTTTCGATGTATCACATCGTCTTGTATCTTCTTTGAATGTAGGCGAATGTCCGGGGCCCATATAGTTTCATGGCTTAGGCTCGAAACCCTAGGATCATGGGGCCCAGTCCTATCTTCGTTATACCTTACTTTAAAATCTCTAACGTTTTAAAAAACACTCGTTGACCTGATGCCCTCCAGATAGGTGTAGCAGGCCCCTGAGGCCCAGTCCGGCCCTGCTACATTCATTGGTGTTACGTATGTGTTTCAGTTTCCTTAGTAGTAAACCAGTATTAAGGAGTATAGAATTCGTAGATCACCGCTGGGAACGGAGTTTCTCTGAAGGTTGAAGGAAGGAAGGAAGACCAGAATAATCGCCTCATTACGATTACAATCTTACATTTGCAGTTGAATTATTGATATCAATTGACGTATAAGATAGTTTTCAATTCTGCAAAGTTAAGTTTGTTCTTCAATCGAACTTAAATTTCATTAGAGCATTGTACGGTGCTTATTATCTTACTTATTATTTATGATCTTGAGTATAGAGGTACTAACTATTCATATCATGTATGAAACATTGGGTGCACGAGTCCGATTCGCACTTGGCCTTTTTATTCAAGCAAGCGTTCTCTATTTTCAGGTTTACTTAATTTACCAACTCTAGTACTTAGCTTACTATTAACTTACCATATTCTTTTTTGAAGGAATAGAACAATGTTTGCCAGAAATTTCACTTTGTAATCGCCTTAAATTAACTGAACGCAAAAAAAATTCTATCTTCCAAAAAGATATCTCCTCTCCAATAGAATCACAACAAAGGATCAACTAAGAAACATCTCAAGTAGACAGACACGCTGAACAACCCGGCATTAACTTGGAGCTCTCAAATTGTAAGGCGGAATGATGCCCGACGGACAAAAACTGGACCAACGCCATCGCATCGCACAACCCTTTTAAATCTTTTTACTTTTGTTCTAAAAATATCGCATTCACGAACCAATTTCGAAACGAAACGTGATTCCGTCCAAGGTCAAGTGAATTAGTATTCCGTATGGTGTGTTTAGTAGTTTGACCGGACGCAAGAACTCGTTAATATTCTTTGTTGTATAGTTTTTTACTAAAGTTTATTAGAATGCCTCGGGGCTGCGGTGTTTGTAGCGCCTGTCTGATTGTTGAGGCTGTTGTGTAGACTCACCATGTCGTGGCGTGGGGGATTGGCGAATGACTTAAATTGGGCCTCGATAACCGCATCACATTTGCAATAATAAAATTATGGAAGCCATGCATGTTCCATGCAGATTTATAAGGTATTTTAAAACTAATGTCATGTTTCTTCTAATTCTTAATTTAAATTAGATTTTTTAGGGTTCTGCTGTCTGTCCGACCTTCTTTAACAGGGATGTATTTGAACCGTATATAGGCTTATATAACTTATATATTCGACCTCTAATTAAATGTGTGGAATTCTTTTAAAATTATCCATCATTGTGTTTGGGAACTTTACAGATTATATGGCGTTTAAAAAGTGCAAATTCGTTAGTATTGAGACGCCTAAAATGAGAAAAAAAAATACCAGTGCAAGAAGACAACTCAACACCCGACAGACCCTAAATAGCTTTGTTTGATACTTTGTTTTAATTTGTGCAAAATAAGTTTAAATCTGAAACTAATATCGACTAAAAATCGATTGATATTGGGAATCGGTAATCGTCACCGGGACATCACTACTTACGCTGCTTCCTGAAGGGTTATAAAGTACGAAACTGTTAATTTTTTAGAGTTCCGTACCCAAAGGGTATTACTAAGACTCCGCTGTTCATCCGTCTGTCTGTCTGTCCGTCTGTCACCAAGCTGTATCTCATGAACCGTGATAGTTAGACAGCTGAAATTTTCACAGTATATGTGTCTCTGTTGCCGCTACGAGTACAACAACAAATACTAAAAAGCAGAACAAAATAAAAGTGATTTTTTGCCGTTTTTATATATAATGGTACGGAACCCTTAATGCGCGAGTCCGACTCGCACTTGGCCCGTTTTTGACATTCTTATCCCGTGACAATATTACTAAACTTTAAAAAAAAACTGTTATAATATTGTACGGGGCACGGAACCCTTCGAGTGCGAATCCGACTCGTACTTGGTATGATTTTTGAAGTCAACTAAGTCGCAAGTCAATTCAGTAAAGAGTCATTTTAATAATCATTTATCTATGTAATATCGACAAAGCTCCCGCCTGATCAGTTTTAAAACCAAGTTGCTTGCTTGTCGCGATCTTAGCTAGACCCGCCTTATCTTTTGTTCAACAAGGAGACACGAAAACGTTAGTAGTAGTTAGTTAGGGGTCATTTTATGATGCATCATTGTGACGTCCAACTTGCGGGACTTTCACAAATACAACAAAGCTATCTTGTTTTTTAAAGTTTTATAATCTATCCCAAAAAACTAGCAAGGCGGATCAACCCGAGCCACGACTGTATGCGAAACTGGCCCTAATGGTGGTCAGGCGGGAACTTTATCGATAGTACGTTGTTGAATGCCTGTTACATAATGAAATTAAAATATATATACAACATATTATTTGTAGATTATGTCCGAGTAGAACTTACCTAGCAAGTTTCCCATCGCGTGCCTATCTCCTATAATGTTTAATGATGAGCGACAGCCAAATTACGCAATGTAATGTAATGGACTCGATCTATGAGGCGGGGTGTGCTTCCCTATACAATAATAAAGCCTAATTAAAATTCAAAATGGAGCACGTTACACTGAAATCTCGTTATCAAGACGACTTACTTCTTGCAAAGTTTTAATGAAGAGTGTTACAAGACAGACTGGTTAGTTAGGCCTGCTTTCATGTCAGAGGTAAATAGAAGGGAAGTATGTAGGAAAGGTAATGGAAATTCCTTTATCAGTGTATGTATTAGACAAAGAATACAACGATCGATGTTCCGTTTTCAAATTTCTGCCTCAAGCGGTTTGAGCTGGGCGTTGATGCGTTTTGTCGGCGACATTGTCCAACGGGAACTACTGGTTCGTTTGGCACACAAAGTAATGTATGTCCAAGAGGGTATGCTGTTGTCAAAGCGCCCATACAAACGTAGTCCAGTCATATTTTAAGTATTAAGCTATGAAAATCTATGAAATTTTCAAGATACAATCTAGGAACAAATATCTGTGTCGGTGGTGAGTCAGATTTTCGTTTAAATATATACTTCCAGAGTTACAGGGCGTCAAAGTATTGTATTTTTCGGTAGTAAAAAGCCCCTACTTTGAACCTGTTTTACAAGAGTATGAATCAATTTAGAACAATTTGGAAAAACCACCGACATCTGAAATTTCATTAGTATACTGTATTAAAAAAATGGTTACATAATATACTGTATCCTTCAAATGATCCCTGGACTACGAAACATCCAAATAACGGGTGGATAACATCGCGTAATGTATGCTGTCTCACCGAACGCGCTCGGGTAGGATAGGGCTCGGAGAGGGACAGCTACAAAACAATGCAACCTTGAAACCGACCACGTGGTCTCACCAACATAGCCTCTTAACTATCCCTACACAAATCAAGTCATTCGGACTCTCCGTTACGACGTAAAGGAAGAAGAAACAAATAAGCTCACTTTCGCATTTATAATATTAAATGTATGGATTTTATTAACACAGCATTTCTTACAACTGATGGTTGGAGTCACCTGTTTGTGTATAAAAAGCTCGCTTCCTTAAATATCATGCCAAGACTAAACGATTGAGCTACTTACTTGATAATTTTAATATAACTCACATTAACTCTAATTTGATGCCGGAAAAACTGATGGTGGGGTCAGAGCCTACAAGCACGGGGGATCTGGTTATTGTGATCCGCTTTTAGCATAAAAGTAGCTTCAAAAGAAAATTATTGATTTATGAACTCACTAGCTTCTGACCGTGGCTTCGCCCGCGTGGACTTTATTTTTCGCATTAAAAAGTAGCCTATGTCCTTTCTCAGGGTCTAAAGATTGTCTGTACCAAATTTCATCAAAATCGGTTAAGAGGTTTAAGCGGGAAAGCGTAACAGACAGACAGAGTTACTTTCGCATTTATCATATTATAAGTAGGGATTTCGTCACATTCTATTTTTAGGAAAAGTGACGAGTTAGGTTAGCCTAGGCTCAATGATCCAAAGGGGAGGAATGAGTGTGGGTAATGGTGGGGGTAGGTTGTGTGCTTGCCAAGCACACACATAGTGATGGGTCTCACAAAGACCATACAGCAGAGGTGATGGATGTGTGTGCCGTCTAGCTGGTGATCGGCTAACTGACTGACGTGACTCGTGCACAAGAGAAACGACAGATGGATGTAAACAAGGGATGTATGGGGCCTGCCGAGTTGCGGGAGAGTGGTAATTCTCGTCACTCGGCATCCAATGGCGAAAGGTGTACCGGAGTGGTTTAAGCTGATAATAATCCATCTAAAACCCTTTATGTAATGAATAAGCGTGCTGAGATGTTATAAGATTTCCCCTCCGTCCAAAAAAGGCTCAATGATCCAAAGAAGTCAATTCTAATCTATACTTAAATTCAACGGTCGCACCTCGTCATTATAAAGTAACATTTTCCATCGAGTCGTGCCCAATTCTGCGATCAGGGGACGTGATACCAATCTTAACAAATGATGCGTTCATTCATTTGCAGCGGCGTTGTTTTTTTCGTCCTCCGCAATCCACACGCGAGGTTCGGGTTAAACACGAATCAAAATTCAAGCAGCTCGTCTTGTAAGTGTAAGATAGCTACAAGCGAAGTTTATATAGGCACAGTTTTAATGAATACAAACCCTGTTTGTCTATTTATTAAAACTAGTGGCCGCCCAGTTGTCGAAATTCGACCATAATTACTCGTAATTTAAAATTTAAAAAAATTCTCTATATAAACTATAAGTGTGCGAAATTTCATACTCCTGCGCCCGCGCAATTTCCGTAAAAAGGGGTACAAAGTTTTTGCTTCACGTATTAATATATAGATGATTAAGTATTTTGAAGGGCCTGAGTTAAATAACAGAAACCTGACCTTCACAAACGACGTTCTCCTAAAAGTCACAATATTTAAGGTAGCTTACCTGTTGTAGCGCTCCTTGAATGTCGTCCACGAATAGTTGATTATCTTGATGAGTATACACACTTCACATAAGCAGGATTTAGTCCACAGTAATATATATTTATTTGGCGAAACCAGCATATGCGAGGTGACGCGATCAGGTTCTAACGGGCACGAAACGTTTTTTCTACTGTAGGTACTGTAAAGGACTTAGCTCAGGGCGCAAAAGGTACTCGTATGGGGTTCGAACCAAGAAAAAGCCGAAATACGTAGAGTAAACATATATAATAAGTATAATATATTGGGTGATACAGCTACTAGGTGGCTACAGGATTCTGCTCATAACGGTATTCTTTATAATCAACTTTATATCAAAGCAGCGGACACATCGAAATCTATCCTCTCTCTGACAATGTCACTCTAATAGGCGTTCTATATTTAAAGCATTCAAAATCAGAGATCCCGTCAACCAGCATACGCAGCCACGGAGACTATAACCATATAGGCCTACTGCTCTACAGTACTTTCTTCGTCAGCTAAATGTTAGATTAAAAACTGACGGTATTTAAACAAAAGTCAATTTGCGACAAAGTTAAAGTCAACCGCTGTTATAGCGGCTGGAGTACACACACATTGAAAATTTCATAAATTAACATAGTAGTATTACTTAACTCGTTCCGGTCACTGGTGTCATTCAAACAGTACGAGTATGTTTAGTCAGATATAATATATACGTAATACATATTATATTCAATAGCCTCTCCCCTCCCTCGTCGTTAGTTAAATAACAATACACGATTCAATTATAGGAAACGAATTGGGGTCGTCTCCGCTATGGCGCCGATGACTCAATATTCGTTAAGACACAATTATCCGCCCTTATTTTTAGCAAGTTGTGAACCTTGATGTGTATACTTCGATCTACTTAAAGAACCGTTACATCTTTACACTAGGACCTAGGGGCCCCCGAAAATATTGGCCATAAAACTTAGATAAAGTTGCATTACATTACTAATAAGAAGAAAAACCAGATCAATGCTAAGGCCATATTATTAATCTTTGTACACTCGGCTACAAAAATATGTGAGTGCCAACTTTTGTACCCTGTCACATTCATCCTTCGTGTTCCAAATTGGAACACATTATGTAGATTATGCCATGGTAGCTCAGTTGGGTAGAGCATCAGTCCTTGTACAATCGATGTCTGGGTTCGATCCTGGCTCGTACCAATGAGTTCCAATTTGTTATTTGGAATTTATGTACGAATAATAAAAATAATTACCATTGGCTTTTCGGTGAAGGAATACATCGTGAGGAAACCTGCACACTCCTGAGAAGAAATTCAAAGGTGTGTGAGTCTAGCAATCCGCACTGGTGGAGAGTAGGCCTGAGCCCCTGCAGTGGGGACATATATAAGCTGTTGATACATTTATGATGTGTGATATGACATAGTGAAAAATTGGCACATATTTGTGTACTCGAGTGTATCTGCAGATTAACCTGAGTTCATTCAGAAATGTTTTAATAAACACATTCTCTCTTAGCAAGAGTGATATAAATATGGCTAGATTAGGTACCATACTACTATACACATTAATTGTACACTCATATGTGGCCACACTAAACCGATCCCAAGGAACTTCAGTATCCGTAGGGCATAGGAGTGTGCAATTCTTCTCGCAAATCACACACACACACACACAGCATAGCAAACTTAAAATAGGAACTAAGATTAAAAGAAAATCATAACATTTAAAACAGGTTAATTTTTACTAACATAATAATAAGTCTTTTCCTTAAATAATACTCTGTAAATCCGTCTGGAAGACGCGGTGCACTTCCAACACGAGTGTCGAAAGACTACTTTTTGGAAGGCCCCTGCAAAACATTGTAAAAGTTATTTAAGAAATAAACACTTTTTACTTTTTTTACATTGAAAAGCTTGGCTAGCGACCACTAATGTCATCTAAGTTTGTTGTAGTGTGTTTGTAATGGAAGATTACATAGCCCGTCCTCATCTTGAGGTTTCTGCGCGAGCACGCCTTCCATTGAAAAAGATTTAATCATCAGGTGAAACGAAATCATTAAAATAGACACTACAGTTACTACAATTATGTAATCCAACAAGAAAATAGCGAAAACAACCCAACAGATGTATGTAGATGCAACCAAAAAATCTGAAAATGACATTTATAAAAAATTTCCGTGGCAGGAAACCAGAGTCACACACTTGACTTCACTGAAGCCTCTGCACTGCGCGGCGTGCGTGATTCACCGGCCATTCATGTTTCTTCCCAGACAGAGGGTGACTGTGCAAATATATACATACATATATATTGTATCTACTGCAGTATATAAACTATCGAAAATAAAGTTTCGTTAGACACACAGCAATTTGTACGACTACAAACTAAATGGTATGCATTGCTAAATGAACTGACTCATAGTCACAATCGGAAGAGCATCCTTTCAGATTTCAATTATTTTTTTTATTGAATAAATAAAGATCTCTCGTCCAAAATACCTCAGCGTCTAAAGACAAAAGTCTTTGATCAGTGCGTGTTGCCAGTGATGACATACGGAACCGAAACGTGGTCTTTTACTGTGGGCCGAATAAACAAGCTCAAAGTCACTCAGCGAGCAATGGAACGAGCTATGCTCGGAATTTCTCTACGTGATAAGGTCCGGAATGAGGAAATCCGTAGACGAACGAAGGTCACCGACATAGCTCGACGAGTCAGTGAGCTGAAGTGGCAATGGGCAGGCCACATCGCTCGAAGAACCGATAACCGGTGGGGAGTAAAGGTTCTCGAGTGGCGACCACGTACCGGGAAACGTCTACCAGGCCGTCCCCCCACTAGATGGACCGAAGACCTGGTTAGAGTCGCGGGTAGTCGCTGGATGCAGGTGGCTCGGGACCGGTCGATGTGGCGTACCATGAGGGAGGCCTATGTCCAGCAGTGGACGTTTCCCGGCTGATGATGATGATGATGAAAGACTCAATCACGCATAAAAGACTGCACGGATTTCGACGAAACTTGGACAAAGAGGTAAAGTGCTCCCATGAGATTATTACTGAAAATCAAGAAGATGAAGTCGCAGTCAAAAGCAAAACTATTACAACTACAAAACTAAATGTTAAGTATTTTATGCTACAAAAAGATACCCACTTTGTGTCTTCGAATCTTCGTTACATCCAATGCATGTTGAGGAAGGTAACGAAAATTCACAGACAGAGCTCTTACATAATGTAGAAGGAAAAACCAAATATCAGCCAGCTGTTGAATCTGACGTCTCAGTGGTTGAATGTATAAAACCAAGTGACGTAAGAGTCATGTCCCTTGACAAAATGTAATCTACCCTACATTACATACAAGCAGGCTTGCGCCGAACTCTATCAGACGGGAATTGATTATTTATCGCAACTGACCCCAAATAAAATCCCCTATTTTATTAACCGTCCAAGACGCTACCAACTGGAGTAGAAGTAATAAGACAAATGGAATAGGTACTATTTTCTGCAGTCCCATTACATGACCACTACGTAAAGTTGTGTCGGAAGCGCCACCTCACTAACTAGGTAAGGTAACTAACGAGTCTGTGTAATGTTATTGTTATTGTCAGTGTAGAAGAAAGCCGGCTTCGAAATATAACCTCAAACCTTGCCACGGAGGGACCGGAATAACTTAACACCCACCGGCGGCGCTACTGTACGTCAAAATCTCGCCATGCGGTATGAAATTTCATATAGGTGAATCGGTAGTACGTGTTCAGCGTTATCCTGGTCGATCAGTAAATTGTAGGGGGACACTCAGCCGTTCAATGTTGTCACGCATGCGCGTCACGCTTCAAGTAAACGACGGCAGAACGACGCTGCACAAAGCGCGACCATTCTCGACGTATCGCGCCGGCCCGCGTCTCTGCGTCGTCGGCAAACACTTGCCACCTCGTCTGAGTGATGTGAATATGTGATAGGACTTCAAATAAGAGTGTTACATCATGTATAAAACGGTGCGACACGGGGAGAACAGTCTCCAGTACACGATCCTCCCACAAACCGAGGAGGTATTGAACAACAGTGGAGTAAAAGGCAAAGGACGTGATTACAGTCCGTCTATCCACATCAGACGATCCAGAAGGGACTTGACAGCCAAATATGTTTTGCTCGTTATATTCTCAATAGTGGCAATGTTGGGTTTGTTTTCTATTCCCTTTTTTGTTATGCATTCGTTAATAACTCCTATCGATTTCAAGGAACCAGAACTCGTTACTGCCGCTCCACCAGCTGGGCTTCTGAAGCCGAGGAAAAAGGAGCTCAAGGTTTACAGGGATATAATAGTGACGCCGCAGATGAAAGTGTCCTCGACAACAACTCCGGGCACGACCACGTCAAGTCCTAGCACGACGGTGACGACGCCTGTCACCAGTGACAAAGCAACTACGCCGCCGTGGACGATGCCCGCGTTGAGATCTTGGAAGAGTTCCTCAACCATACAAACGATACCAACCGAAGATACTGAGAAGATACCTCTAATAGGAACACCGTCGGGCTCGATCCGACTTCTTGACCACTATTCCAAACATTGGGAAGATATTATTATAAAACCCACAGTAGCACCAGAAGCCATAACTCTTAAAAATATATTTAAACATTATACTCGGTATATTCCAACGGATAAATCAGTGACGGCTAAATTTGACGATGTGCTAATTAGGACGAAAGGGACCACTGTACGGACGCCTATTACGACCGAATTAACAACCAGTGAAGGCTCGAAGTTGAAAGATTTGAAGGACACTTTACTTTCAGTTGACGATGACGATGAGTTCAAGGAATCTCTAGAAGTTGATGAGGTGTTTTCTCTGCCCTCGCTGAAGCCTGACTACGCTGCTCCGGGCATGGAGTCGGACGAGGTGACAGTGTCGAAGGCTGGTGATGGGTGGTACGCCGCGAGGTGGCCATTTGTCGACACATCCTCCTATTTCCAGTGGACGGTAAGCCTTCAGTCTTTTTGCATTGATATGTATGTACTATTTACTAGGTACTTGTATTCTCGAGTACAAATATATATGACCCACTTTTGTTTATGCAGTGTGAAATGTCAATAACAGGTGAATATGATATAGTACAAACAAAAGTGAGTTCATATTTTGTACTAGAGTATACCTGCAAAAAAAACCTGTTTTATACGAATTCTCAATCAAAAAACTCAACTGTTTTATATGAATTCTCAATCACCCATAGATATCTTTGTTCTTAGGTAGATAGATATTCTATTGAGTTTTTTTTCTCGCCTGGCACATGTTTCATGTCAAATTAGTCAATAAATTCCTCGTAATGTTTCCCTTTTGATGTTCCACCCTTTGATTGTCAAGAAAAGATACTGCGCACAATGAATAGCCCAATTCAGAACTCGAAAACATTTCGGGTACCAATGACGAAGCTACTCCACAAATTCATATAATTTTTTTTTAAATAAGGGTTGACCGTCAGGAATTTTTTATTATTTTAGCGCTAAAGCGAAATTTAGATTTCGTCGAAAAAATCGGGACGCTGTTTATTGGTAGAATACTTCGCTGTTTTATAATATTTAAGCTAAGAATACGCTGCCGGATTTACGTAAGTCGAATAAAGTCGTCGTTCAAGTGCTAAAAACTACCGAATTTGAGCATTTCCGCTCAATGCATTCGTCGTTTGTATTTTATATAATAGTGCCTTATCGTACGAGTAGTAGCTCCTTTCGAATGTCTGTGTGTTGCGTTCTTTACTAACATCATAGTACAGTGCCACACGATTCCGTGAGTAGTTACCCTTATTGTAATGACGTCTGTTACTAAAATTTAGTTTTTACCTTATCAAATTGAATTTTAGCTTGTGGTAAGGAACTTCTATCACCTGCCGTATCGTATGCTAAATGCATGCCGCAAAACATCGCTGTTAATAGCACTGTAGTGTTCCAGTAATCAGTAAACACGGAAATTAGCTCAGAATGCTTCCATACATCATTTCTTTTGCCATAATCTTTACAAATAGAATAGCTGGTTTTGATAAGTAATTACCTAAGAATATGAGATTGGATTATAGTGTCGCGAAATGAATATGATTATCGTACAACTATATTAAGTTATTATTGTTAATTTAAAAAAAAACATGTTTTAATGTGCGCGTTGAACAATTATTCCGTTTTAACATATGCAAAGACAGACTCACGAGGTCTGCAGCTCATCATCATCAGCCGGGAAACGTCCACTGCTGGACATAGGCCTCCTTCATGGTACGCCACATCGACCGGTCCCGAGCCACCTGTATCCAGCGACTCCCCACGACTCTAACCAGGTCGTCAGTCCATATAGTAGGGGGACGGCTTGGTAGACGTTTCCCGGTACGTGGTCGCCACTCGAGAACCTTCACCACCGGTTATCGGTTCTTCGAGCGATGTGGCCTGCCCATTGCCACTTCAGCTCATTGACTCGTCGAGCTCTGTCGGTGACCTTCGTTCGTTACTGTTATTAAATACATACGTATAAAATTTACAGGACCATAAAAAATATTTAAAAGCATTTCACCAAACTGGGTAACTCTTTTGACGTGACAACGTCTTATAAATTGGTTTGCCGGGTGACACTTCAAGAAACTGCGTTACGCTCCGCTCACGTTATGCGCTCACAATGAGAGCGAGTGAGAGGCACGCGTCCCTTCCACTCGGGCATGGTTAGCCCGCCTAAGAGCGAGAGAGACAGACATAAAAAGTGAAAGGCACGCGTCCCTGAATGAATATTCACATTAAAATTATTTTACCACTCAAAGTCGTTGTCACGTAAAACTTTCGCCCGTATACCGACTTTACAGGCAACCAATTTTTTTTTTCATCATCATCATCATCAAGAAAAATCAATCGCTAAAACACATTAAAAAAGATCCTATATCACAATCTTGGCTTGGTAGGCGTGTTAGTGGTCGCTGATTTCAATGTAACCAAAGTGGACGACACTCCCCCCTTCAAGGTCATGGGAAGGTTCTATTCTCAAGCTGCTACTTGTCAAGAGAACAAAAAACTTCATATAACTTTTATTTTTATTGACCTCAGGCGTTGTTAGAACTTCACCAACGATATGACTTCGCTGACTGGTTGACATTACCTACGGCTACGCCCCGACCATACCGTTTGAGCTAGAATGACTGTAACTTGAAATTAGGAAAATATACCCCTTCGATAATGTAGAGTACCGTTTTAATGGGAGCTAGTACCTTATTTGACACGTCGATCCGTTTGAAATTATACGCAAAGACTACGATCTACGATGACACAAATATTGTAGTTACGAGTGCATTTTATTACGAAATCTATTTCAGATAGTGCAACGAGCATTGCGTAACTTGTATCGGTATAGATAACGACAGTGTTTGACTTCCTGGACTATCCTAGACTTATATACTTCAGCCCATGCGATAAGATTAGAAAAGGTACGGGAACTTTTTTGACAGATATTTTGTAAACTAAAATTTTTAATGTAGAGGTAGGTACAAAGGCCTCGCACTTGGAATTCATTTCATGCATGCTCCCCAGAGACCTCAAGGTTGCGTTAAGGGAGGACATAAAATGCCCTCTACCACCCAGCACTACGATCTTAAAGGCCATTTGTTTCAATAATCAGGAATAAATTTCTTAAATTCTGATGCCACGTCAAAATGAGCGAGCTGTACTCAACCTCATGTTTTTCCTAAACGAATAAGACAAATTCAAGACTGTTGTTTAATTCCAACCCTTTATTAAAAACAATGTTTCATTTTGTAGCCGCCAAAAGGGCTGTGTTATTTCATCCTTCCCTTAAGATCGCTCCGCTTAATCCCAGATTTGATTAAAATAAATATTTATAAAGGGAAGCCGGCCAATTTTCCCACAAAGTGGATTATAATGATAAATGAAGGGAAGGATTTTAGTTGCACCTGCAGAGCAGAGCGTAAAGAGAAGTACCTACTTAGATTTAATCAAGATTTAATTGTAAAAACTTACTTATAATTAACGCGTTCAAAAAGAACTAGAATTCGACTTCAACTGCCTACAGCATTCATTCCCTTGTTCACGCTTAGAGTGGAATTAACTGGGTATTTGGTTTTTGTAGATTTTCTCAAGAAGCGCATTTTCGATAAAATTTACGTGATCTACGCTCTACCAAACAAAAAAAGAATCATCAAAAGTAACATACATACAAAAAAAAACATACAGACGAATTGAGAACTTCCTTTTTGGAAGTCGGTTGAAAAATAGTAGATTAATGTGTGCATTATATGTAGTGCATAGATCCATTTAAAAAATTGGATACCGTTATTGGTCATCATGTTAATTTGTTCAAATCATCGTTAACTTTATTTTAATTAAATGTAAGGTTTTATTGAGTAAATTTTTCAAAAGAGAGATTTCAAATTCGGCCTGCACTTGTACACTATTTAAATAATCAAGTAATAATTTAAATATGTGTACAAAAATACTAGACTCACATTTTTGCATTCAATTTATTTGTACTAAATGATTGTTTTTGTACAAGTAACTGCGTCACACATAACAAAATGACATTTTATTGACGCCATCTTTGTTTTCAACGTTAAGTCTTATTTCGTGCGTTTTATAAATAAGTGTACAAGACCGGTCTTGGCTCCATACATTCGCGGAACGTGTCATTTTGTTTTTTCTCAGGATCCGTGTGGTGCTGCATTATATTCTGGTAATATTTGTATAGTTATAAATATTATTTAAAAATCTGACAGTAAATATGAGAAAATATATATATCAGCTGTTATGTATGTAAATGCATTGTATATAATGTTTGTTTCAGGGCTATTCTCCCGGTGACAACCTCCTTTTGCCGCTACTGGTGGCGGCACTGTCTTCGATCGCCCTGGTGCTGCTGCTGGCGTTGGCTGTGCGCAAGCGAAAGAGGACTCATATGGCGTCGGCACAGATTGGGGTAAGCAGATATATTGAAATAATCTGTCTATAAAAACACTTACCTGAGAGCTCGGATTGTTTAGGGCAATTTTATTGTTTTAATAATAAGAGCGGACACACCAGCAGGTGACACTGCTAATATAAACTGAAACTCAGAAACCTCAAGCTAATCGGGCCTATTAGTGTGAAAACCGGATACCTTTTTGGCAAATATATATATGTGTTAATTTTTATTATGTACTCCTTCCTAGTTTAGTTATATGTATGTATTAAAATTCTTGTTTTGTTAGTCATTCCAATATTCTGTGCCATATTAGCTTCTTTTTCTTTCTTTCTTATGAAATTAAGTAGGTAGTTTATAGGTCGGAAATCCTGAAATTTACATTACGGTGAAGTGTTCACGTGAGGACAATTAAGGAAGATAAGGTCAATGCAGTATACCATAATAACTCCCCCGGGGTCTATTGGATGTATTATTGGAATAGATATCCGGATGTCGCGGGTTCGATTTTGGTATTCGGTTTGATTGGTGGTAGAATTTATTATATACCACCGTGGCTTGCTATCACCATGTCATCTAAATCTGTTCATCAATTCATCAACAGCCTATATATGTCCCCACTGGAGGGGCTCAGGCCTACTCTCCTATAGAGAGTGTATGGGCCATAGTCCACCACGCGGGCCCAGTGCGGATCGGCGGACTTCACATGCCTGTTCAAGACATGCAGGTTTCCTCACGATGTTTTCCTTCACCGTTAAGCAATCGGATAATGTACTTGAATTGAAAAACAACTCATAGGTACACGGCTGGATTCGAACCCGGTACCCTCAGATTGAGAGTCCCGCGACTTATCCATTGCGCCACCGACGCTTAAATCTGTTATTAGATCATAAAATAATACTTAATAGGGCTCGTATTTTGTTCCCTTATGAAAAATAACGTCGCCTACCCGGCTTCTGCATTTGCACACTGTGAAGTATAATTTTTCTAGAGATAGCATGTGTCTTTCAGAAAACTAGATGTTTGGGAATTCGATGTTTAGATTTTTGGGAAAGGCTATTTAATTCTATACAAGAAGTAAACGATCATTTGTTACTTACCTCGCACTCTTGTTACTTTTTCTAAAATAGATATTTATTTCAGAAGCTCACAGCAGATCTGCAAGCGGATGACAACACCAACCTCCTGACGGCAGAAAACCCCGAAGAGGGAGAGGTAGAGGGTGAAGAGTAGAGCACCAGCTGACTAGCTTGTTTTCAGCTTGATACAGGATCTAAAGCCAAATGCCTCGTGTATCAGCAAGACTTAAGTCGATCATCCTAAGGCTGAAATACCGTGCAGAATCGCAATGAGCGCTCCCAATTTGAAAGCAAACTTTTAGACGGCAACAAATTACTTGTATCATTTTCTTCAACATGACAAAAGCTTTTGATTTTGTTACGCACCTACTGGTAATGCATTAACTACATAAATATAACTGCGTTTAGGATTTGATATCAACTTGCGAGATTGAAGAAATTGCGTCGAGATGTCTAGTTTCAATAAAACTACCGACATAGCACCAGAAATATACTTGTACAAATAATGCCCACGGAGTGCCACAAGGAAGTGTTCTAGGTCCAAAGTATATATTCCACTTCTGTTATCTGGTAAGTACTAGCTTTAGTAGCTGGTACACCTATTAGATTCCAAGGTGAAAACCATTTCATTTATCTGCAGCACAAAACTTGAAAATATCACCGAATTGGCCCATACTTTTGCGGCTTTGGGTTTTGAAAGCAGTAGCACCACTCTCACAACCTTCAAGCTCGTTGTCAATATATAACTATATTGTTCTAATTACTCTCCATCTAAAAGTAAAGAATTACTGTGCATCTAAAAGTCCTGTGTTGTAGACAAATGGGAAGCACTCAACGAGTCAAGTAAAGCCGTTAGCCAGGTGCGCTTTTTAGTGAGTGACTGAAACGGACCCCTGCTTGGTAGTAACTACAGTGTAAACGTTAAGGCAAAGTAAATAAGACAGTGGTTTGGGAATCAGTTCTTACTATTGATTCCATACGACAAAGGGCAGGGTTACTAGATAAACTGGTTCAGGGGTTGAACCATATCATTAAGAAAAAGAAGAAAATAACAGTGCTAAAAATTTCACATTCAGGTTACGCTTTTGCTTCTCCTAGTACAGTTAAGTGTCATAATGCATTTTAGTGGATGAAGTTATATCGATAAACTCTCAAGTAAATATCAAACTACAAAACCAATCTTAGGTAAGGCATTCATCGTATCGCATTGTAACGATTTAGCTGCCATGTTTTGTCATGAACACAGATGATTCCATCACATGGCAGGTCCTCAAGATATAAATGACAAATAGATCGATTGAAAAACAAATTATATCATATCATCATTAATGTATTTAGATTCTTGATTATATATATATTTTTTAAATTAATATGTATGCCACGAAATTGGTTCGAAGAGTTTCAGTTTAATTATTGGACTCGTGCTAGAATTTAACCTAGACCCTGGAGCATTGGCGGTTTTACGAACTCATTTGAGGGAGACATCACTTTGGTAGGTCATTTTAGTTCAGGGAATCAGTGGGATTGGTGATAGGAAAAACTGATTGCTCGAAATAATGGAAAGGAAAATTAAAAGTTGTAAGATTAAATCAAATTTGCTTTAGGCAAACCTGCAGCCGACACTGCTCTGGAGTGTGGTGAAAATCAATCGGTAAATGCCACACACAGACAAGTCTATTGTCCATAATACCGTAGTAGTCATTACTTGAGCTGTACCCACCGTGTGCAGGCATTCCTGCGTCCGTCTACTGACACTCCTAGCATATTTCACTTTCAGTGTCTATTGTTTGAGTACTTCAGACTACCGGCTAGATAATTTTGAATGACACAAAATGTATTGTAGGGACTTCTGAGCTGATTTTATCCCTATCTTAAGGACTAACAATTGAATCAAAGTTTAAATTAAATTGAGTAAAATTTCGTGAATCGTCAAAAACTGCAATATGATCGATGACTTCATTCGATCACTAAATCGAATCTTGAGGTCGTTTAAGTTCAGAGATACCGATTAAGATGAGGTATATATTTTGTAATCACGCTAGATATTCGATAATGAATTAGGTGTTCGAACGACAAAATCGCTGATATTTATTTTTGTTATCGAAAAGCACTGTGACGTACGTCACAGTACTTTAGGAGTGTTTCGACGAGCTTTCTAGATAACTTAGTAGTTTGTGTTCATTGGTTGAACATGCTACTATTATTTCTTAAATATTAGGCCCGTTTAGCTCAGCGCATTTCGCTCAAAATGACGTAAGAATAGTTTGACGCATTTGGCCAGTAAAGGGCTTCATTTTTACAGTTTAGTCGACTTGCGTTGTGCTGATTCAACAGGTCGATTATCATTGAATAAGGAATTAAATAATCTAAATAAAACATTACTTGTATTACTAAGTTCAAGATATGCTAGAATACCCAGGGCACTAATAAACACAAAATACGCTTGGCCTGCCTTTTGAAAAATATCATCTACTCGTATAACCCTACCACTATCTGCTACTTTTACGTCCAATATTTTATTATAATAGATCTATCACAATTCTTTATATACTTGTATGAAACAGTAGCTATGACAGTAGCAACACAAGTCATTCAAGAAATTATGTTACAGTTTGCCCTAAAATCAGACTTCATAGCCCGCTCGTCAGTATTAAAAAACCCTGTGGTAAAGATAATTATAAATAGTATTATTTATTTTCTTGTAGTCGAATAGTTAAGGTCAATATCACACTTGATGTTGTGTATCAATGTGAACCCCGTATCCTATATTATTTATTTTGACTAGTTTATAAGACTGATAGATTTGTTTTAGTCTGAAATAGACTGAACGAGAACGTCCTTAGTTTATTTTAGGGTTTTTTGAATAGCCGCGCAATCATTTTCGTGCGTAAATTGTATTTTTTGTCACTCAAGGGCCCATGCGTGCATATCCGAACGCTTTTGCTGAAAAAGTTAAAAATAGCTGATATTTTAAAACATGTTTTCAAATATTAAACCATATTTTTAATAATACTAATGGACTACCTATTTTGATAGGTTTTCATTAAGATCTACTTTAGTTTGGAGTAACTTCTGTAATTGCAATTAAATATTCAAATTCACGATTTTCATCATAGTACTCTGGAAACTTATCACAGCCTGAAGAATGTTTCCACTAATTTAAATGAAAATTGCAATTCAATCGGATGATACATCGTTTTAATCGGTTGTTTTATGTACCCTAATTACTTGATCTCAAAAATCTGTAGTTTGTCATATATGTGTATTTTTCGATTACATAATTCGATAAAAGATACTTACCACGAAGAAGCATTTTTCGAGATTGTGATAACTATTCGATAAAACCTACAAAGTGTAAGGGAATAAATGTAGTTTTGAAATGTGATACCGTACATAGTCGAGTATACTCCCTGTAGATGGAATTGTAAAGTCTCTTAGGCAAGGCGATATTTTTGCTGAAATTTGGAACATGGTTGAGTTATATGTCTCGCTATCATATCACTTTTATAACACATTTTCGTAATGCCAAAACTAATCAAAAATGATGACATTTCTTTTCATCTTGATCTGTTTTTAATTTTAGATATAAACCACTAATAAAAAAAGAGGCTATGTAGCAAGTTTAATGTTTCTAAAACATCGCCTTGTGTATACAATGTGTTTAAAATTTAACATTTGAATATAATATAACTGAAACATATAAAATTGTTTGTGCTAATATTTTATATCATGCAAGTGGAATCGCACAGTATTGTAATTTATAAGAGTAAAGAGAGACAAAGACCAAAGGTTTTGCTTTTTTAACAGCGGCAGATGTTAAATATTATTAGCCTTAAAATGCCAGTAACGAGTACAAAGTTATTTGCTTGGTATTTAGAAACACATGGTATCATCATCATCATCATCAACAGCCTATATATGTCCCCACTGGAGGGGCTCAGGCCTACTCTCCTACAGAGAGTGTATGGTGTTTTTGTTTGTTTTGTTATGGTGGTAATTATACCATGTATACACATGGTATAATTACTAAGAATGTTAATGAAATGGTAAAAGTGCAACCTGGTAAAAACTTAGGTTAAATTTTGTTGATGCAGACTTGAATAAGAGATTTGCGTCGGCTACATCTAGCTATTACGGAAACATTTCGTTACGATAATAATTCATATCTCTAGAAAATGACACTTTGATCTTTGTCGCTCTTTGAGGTGTCTTGAAAACTAGAAATATATTTCAAATGTACCTTCGTGCTTAGATGTGCTGGAGTATAGTACACGCAAACTAAGTTTGCCCCTCTGAAGTTAGCTACAAAAGGCTGCGCAGTATCAAATTATTAACGTATAAATGAGAGGCAAGGCAAGTTAGCGGGTGGAAATAAATGTCCTAGTATTTATGTCATCTAGGGATAGTTATAAATACGTCTGAGAAGTTTCTATTTTTCTTGACACCAACGTATTGATAGTGAAAATATTAAACTAGCTTTCGTGTAACGTTTAGGATCCCATAATATATATTATTTTGTAAATCCACGAACTGTGTGTATTTTTTGTATTTGCTGTGAACACCTAATATGTAAATACATGAATAAATTATGTTCCCCCACCTATAACCACATTGTTTCTGTTCGCATTTTCTTAGTTTTGTTTTTGGCTTTTAGCGAGTACGTACCGTGTTTTTTTAAAATATAAGTTCCCAACCCTTGACTTCAATCTCACCTGACGTTAAGTGACGATGAGGTCGACGATGTTACGTGTTGCTCTAGAAGGTGCCTATTTTACAATTCGTATACAGGATTTTTTTAGCGGATACATATTTATGATATGGGTGACGTCTTAACTCAGTGGCGCCATCTAGTGGCGAGAATGTTCATGGAAACCCACATTAGGTGCAAAGGCAACAAAGATAAATAACGCGTTCGAAAAAGAACTAAAAACCGACTTCAATTGCCTTAAATATGTTCACCCGTAGAGGCAAAATTATCTGGGTAGATATATGGTTTTTATTACTCAAAAAGAGCTCAATTATTTTTCGATAAAATTTATATGGGACTACCTCTAAAGTATGCTCTACTAAACTAAACAAAATCATTAAAATCGATTCACAACTGGCGGAGTTATCGCGTAACATAGAAAAAATAGTCGAATTGAGAACCTGCTCCTGATTTTTTGAAAGTCGGTTGAAAATGACACATATTTACCACTATAAGCCGTATGCCAATGAGTATTCCGAGATATACTATGTCGGCAAACTACACTACTACTATACGCGTAACTACAAGGAAGGTTCATTGAAATACATTTTTCAGCAATTGACTTATGTATATTTCATTAACTTAAAATAATAAATCAGAAGATAACAATCATTTGATAATAATTGAAATAATAAAAATATACTTAGCTAAGCAACAAAATATATCACTCACGTTTTTATGATGGGTGCAATCCAGTTGGGAGTCAATTAAAATTCGATTCAAATTTGTTTTGAATTTTGCACGGAAGGAGAGTTGCACAATTCTAAAATATACTGAGAAAGTAATGGCGCTTCGTATTTGATTGCTTGCTTAAATAAATAAGGTCATAATCTAGTCGATAACTAGCGGTCCAGACAAACCACTCAAAGAAAATATTACCGCTTCCGATTTTTGGACTATAATTTATGTTTGACGAGTACAATTTATTGAAAACTATAAACCCTAACCATTCAGGGCTGATACGTTTTTTTATGTATATCACTACAACTTAATAACATGTTGAGTTTTTAGTGTTTTTTAATGAACTAAACATAAATTCTTGAGTTTTGTCACGAAATACAGAGAAAGCAATTATTTTTCAATAGAAAAACTTATTTAATTAAATTTTTCGGAACGGTAAACATACTAATCCAAGAAGTACAATTTAGTAGTTCTACTGTCCCATGAAACAAAAGTATTACTTTATGCATTATTATTAGGCAAGTTCATTTCTTTGTAAGCAGTTCATCATTTAAATTACATACTATTTAACCCCAATCAAATATTCAATCAATTACCTGGTATTATCGTTTGTGACAGACATTAAAAAAGGAGGTTAAGCAAATATGGCGGATTAGGAAACCAATTACAACTTATAGAAATATCGCTAACCATTAGCTCCTGAGAAAATATATTCATAGAGCATTACAATTACAAATAGGAATCATAAAAGTGAAGCATAGTCTAAAGAGTTAACCAGTTAATTGTTACACAATTTAAATGTATAGTTACCGGCAAACAACTTGAAAAATGACCTTGACTGCGCAGTAAACGATTTTCGGGTCTCTTTGGCGGGGAGCGGGAGGGGAATGTCACTTCGAACGCAATAAGACGCGTGATTGGCCGAACAGTCCCCCCCTTGCGACCCTCTGTCATCCGAGATGCGCGAACTCATCCCCACTGTGTCCATTATTGTTCGAGTTGTTGGTCGGGAACTGTACCCACAATTTAACATAATTTAAATATCATAAGATTTAGGTTTCTTTTTTATTATAATTAAAAATACTGAGCGGGTTTTAATTGTTTTAAGTAGTAGTAAGGTGCATAGAAGAAATACAATGATAGATTATTGTAGTTGTAGCATTCACATGATAAAGATAACATACCTTAATCAATATTTACGTTTGTTTTTAAATTACCATCATCTTCCATTATATCCCTTTCTGACTTACAGAGGTGCAGGAAGTAAAAAAGTATATACCAACAATTTTTCTGTAACTTAACGAAATATACACCTTTTTGTAGGACGCTAATATTAAAATACAGAATCTAAAGTTGAACTAAATATCTGTCATGTCAACGTGAAATAAAATGCAACTAAAATATTTATTTACAAAACTAAATTAACAACGATACCTAATCTATTGCATTTTATAAAATAACCTGTGTTTAGTGAGTCAACCCAACTTGCAATTAATTTAAATAAAAATATACAAAATCTAATGCAAAGGGGGTGTTCATTTTACAATAGTAAAGTGAGAAAATTTCATTTAAGTAAAATAAAGCAGTTATAATTTGCTCTATTTTATATATTAGCGTGGGGACACAACTGTCTTTGCTGTTCTGATCTACCTACAATGACCAGAAAAGAATCCGGGTTGATCGCGTCACATTTGCACAACTGCAGGCGTACTGAGGTAAATCTCTCTGTCTTTCTCAGATATATGAAGTTTGTATGTAATTCGCGCCTCTTTCTGTCCGGCCAGCACGTTCTCCGGGGATGCTGGCCGGCTGCTTGCTGACGTTGCGGGTAGACAGGTGTCTCGATCGGTACATTTGTATGGCCTTCCGGATTCCGGATGATCTGGGTAGATCAGAACAGTAAAGACAAGTGTGTCCCCACGCTTTTTCTCCATTGTAACGTAGTTTACGAACAACTGATATGAAAGCATATTTACAATTGAATTGATAGCATTTTTACAGTATTCACTCTAAATCTATTTACATAAAAAAATACACACATGGACATATATACCGTATCAACTTTTGAAAACAGCTTCGAAACAGAAAAAGTAAAAGCTTAGCGATATTTGGATTATATAAGCTACCTTGACTTGGTATTTAGAACGTATATCTTTCAGATGATGTAGGTACTACTTAGAAATTAAAAAAGAAAATAAAGGAAATAGAATTCAGGGGAATTGGAAGATTGTCGTATTCTTATTTAATACGAGAGAGCATGTTAAAATTTTATTTAAAAAACAATGACTAAAAGTTTACAAGAAATTTGGATTTGAGGACATATATAAAAACAAGGCTGTGTTCGTAACCGTTTAAAAAAACTACTACTTTTCCAATTTCGAAGTTGGTTAAGAGCACAAATTACGAAATCGTCGGGATCGTTTTGTTGATGTAAATCCATATAATCGTCATATCATCATCATATTTGAATATCGCAAAATTATATCACAATTTATTTCCGAATACGTATTCATCGTCATCATGTTTCTATTAAATCTGAGTTAAACATTAAGAAATACTACATTCATGAGTAAATTTTCATTCATTTATTGTTAAAGCAAACACCGCCGGAACACTTACCTGGCAATTACCTCATATACAATATGATAAATTTACACATACAATATGTACAGAAAAAAATAGCTAAATACACAACAACATCTAAGATATGGTGTTAACAACGCAAGTATTACAGAGAAACCCGGCCTTTTATATACCCAGAATCTCACTACGCATTTTATTGTAGATACAAAAGTTATGTTCGATTCAATGACATTGATAAAAACTCCAATAGATTGGACAAATTTATTAGCTACGCGCCGCTCCTCTCATTTGCCTTATGCCTAGCCACAGAATAGATAACCTAATACCTTTAAACGAGCAATTATTGTATATTTATTTATTTATACCAGCGACCTCGGAAACGGTTCTAATGATTTAGCTGAAATTTGGTATTTAGGTGTTTTCGAGGGCGAAAAACCGATCTAGATTAGTTGTATGTCTGGGAAAACGCATGTTTTCGAGGTTTCCTGCAGTTCTGTTTCGCATGCTATATATGCCATATGGTCGCTAATTTCACACACTCGGGCATAAGCATCGTGGTCAAGCGGCCAAGGCACAAGATTGACAAGTTTTTAGTTTTGTTTGAGTTTTTTTGTGTGTTTTAAGCCAAATTAAAAAGAAAATTGTACTTTTGGCCTAAAGCCCCGAGGTCACCAAGGTAATAGTGCATAAAGAACAAACAGTCCCCGATTTCTGCCAGTCAGAGGACCACTGCAATTTCTGAGGCTTGCAGCAAGGGGCAGGCTCGCGGGCGACCGTTTTGTGTTCCGTGTTTTCGTATAGCGTGTCTGCTCGGAGTTGGTAATCCTAAAGACAATGGTCACTCCTTGTGCTACCTACGGATGCTTCATGTAAAAGATATCCCATCGGACAAATAAGGTAAAGTCGATCCCATTACTAAAGTATATTTCATCTTTTGAAATTTGTCGTATGTTTTCGTGTGCTACGAAACGTAATTTAAATAATGTAAATAATTTATTAATAAAATAATTAATAAATACTCTAAGCGATTTCGATACTTCATAATTTTTTAAATAACTTATAAGTTTCCTCTAAAGTTACATACGCTAAGTTTAATATTTATACAGAATTCATTTACTATTTTCGTTTGTTCACAATGCTATTTCGCAACTGTCTCGCTTGCACGGTGTTCAGCGACAGCCCTCGATAGCTTCACTACACACACGCTTGTATACAAACATCCGTTCAGTGTGTGATTAATGTGTATGTACAACACGAACACGTCATAGTGGCAACTGCAAAATCGAAACGCATCATAGTACAAACGTCGAGGCGCGTGCGACTATAGCGTTCTCACTCATTCAACACGTCGGCGCCAAAATATAGAAACGTACACATGTCAAAACATCAAGCTACAACAATCTATCAATTTTCTCCAGTTAATCTAGAACTTAATGCCGTGGGTATTTTAAGTTCATAGTGCATTACTGCAATTTGACCGATTGCAGTATATGTGATTGTAATACCGTATGTACGACCGAAACAAAATGACAGAGACAGTGATGGAGAGTCGCGGTAAGAATGCATAGAGCGTGTGAGCTTTCATATAGGCTCTAATAAGGTACAACTTTGAACCAACAGTAAACCGGTTAGAGAAGACTTTTACGCGCCATTTTTAAGCCCTTGCCTCGACACAAGTTTGACAAGACCCTGTACGAAGCTTCCCTCGGATATACGCGAGGTGACTAATTAATTTTATTTTAATTAAGTTGACCGCTTTAAAAATCTCAAACGTCCATAGAGGTAGCCGCTGCGGAGGGAGCGGGAAAACGAGAGTTTCTGACACATTTAATTGTAGGTTTTTTGTTAGATTGGTCTAGCAACCACTTACATGTCACCCTGAGCATTATAGTCATCGTTATCGTCCGCTGGGACGAACTGGATAGATCACTGTGGCGGTGGTTGTTGTGCCGGCCGCAAGATTCTAGCGAGAACATGCCGCCCCCCTACCAACTTGAGGTGCTGTCCATCCATGAGGACGCTTCGGACCGCTGACGTTGGTACCGTATTGCTTGCTACACCCTGCAATATAGAAACACGCGTCTTCGAAACACTATTCATTACAGTTACACAATGACGTTACAATTAGTGATGTAAAAAAAACTTGTGTAATTTTATACCCAGAAAAGTAATGAGCTTGTTATATTAATGTAACCATAATGTATGTCTCGTAATATATAATACTAAAGTCAACGCAAGAATTTCATGGACTACTTTGACAGTACATTGGACTCGAATGCTGCCATAGTTCACAGAGCGTGTTTCTTATAGTACTACAATTGTATTTACTAAGCCTACATTCAATGATATACTGTCATGGTACCTTACTATATAAAGTAAAATAATTTTGACCATATTTTTCTACACACCTTATGTCAAACTAGTCCGTGAAATCCTGGCGTTGACTTTATTATTATTAGTGAAAGAAATTAATAGTAATTACTATTTCACATCATGAACAACATTGTAATGTAAAATTTCATGCTTCTAACTTTGTTATACCATTCGAGGAAAAAAGCCAAACAACATGCATCTATACTCTGTTTTCATATCCTATAATTGTTATATCGTATGTACTGTACAGTCAAGTGCAAAAAAATGACACTTTTTCCTTGTCATATTCACTTTTGATTGACTATGTACTCAACAGACTTCTTAGAAACAAGTAGGGTACATGTGACATGGTACAAATTGTTTATCCTGTTTATCAGAGGCTGAAAGAAACAAATAAAACTTTCTGCCCTAGGGATGGAAATGCCAACTTGACTGTACGAATTTTTACCTTAAACTATTTGCAACACAACCACAGCGATTTATAAAGTGCACGTACATATATGTCATGCTAACATGCATGAGATGAGGTAAAAGGTTCACCTGTTGGAATTTGATCCCTTGCGGGAGCTTCACCTGTTGCAACTGATTCACCTATAACGAGGAACATTCACAATATTAACATTTATTATGGAGCAGATCCTATATAAGAAACAAAACTTTGAATGATCACTCTCTTCAAGCGTATGATTTTTATGCCCAGACGGTGACCATTAAACCTAAATTCAAATTAAATAAAACACTTTCATTTTACAACTTCATTTAAATGTCTACAGACTTTTAAGTTCCTTAGCATAGTATATTTAGCCATATGATGTAGACAAAATAAATAAATAACCAACACTTAAATAGTACATTGTTAACCGAGGGATGAAAGTGATCAATTGCTTCGAGACATATTTACGACGCTTGGTCGCCTTTAGTTCAAGGATGCAATTTCACCCGAGTAAAATCTACTTTTCATTTAATTATGAGGTAAGTAAAAGACATATACTATAATAACACAATATAATCTCAACAGTATTTAAAGTTGCTTCCGTAAGCTTTGCCTTTTGTAAAGTCTTTCGTTGTTTATCAGAGGCTGAGAGAAACAAATAAAAAAACTTTCTTCCCTAGGGATGGAAATTCCAATTTAGATACTGAAATACTTTCTAAACACGAAAGATGAATTACCTGCTGTAGCTTCAATATCGGCGTCGTTGTTGTAGCCGACGTTGTAACAGATTGAGCTGCGCCTGACAATCAGACATGACAAATCATAATATTTTAACAATTAGTATTTTATATAAACTGTCTAACAGTCAGTGTGGCGTGCCACGAGCACAGGCCAAACGCTTGAAACAAATGCCGTGATATCGGCACATATCGAACGAATGACGTTTCTATGCACGCACTTGTATAAGTCCGCGCGCTGCATACGTAACGATCGGTATCTTGTTCACTGGGAAGCGGTGAGGTATGGCGGATCGGTGAGGGGCGGAGAACGGCCGTTCTGTACGTAGTACTATATTAAAGCGCTACATTGAAATCTTAATGGGCGTGGCTTGTGTGAGAATCTGGAACTCTAATATTAGAGCCATAGGGTCGGGAATGTCATTAGCGTGAGTCCTGCGAACGAAATGAATCGAAACGCAAAAAAACTAATTTAATTCATTTAAAAAATAACCGTGACAATTAATATTGTAGTTATCTATTTATTACAGTAATATCGGCTTGCTTACCTATTGTAGTTTAATCTTAACATGAATATTTTTTAAGAAGTCATTTCGAAATTAAAATATATCCAACACAAATCATCGAATTACATTTCTGGTTCTTTACGGTCAAGATAAAGATATGAAAAAATATGTGCTTTACTTTGAGATTATCTCTTTCAGTGTCCTATAGCATTACACCAAAAAGTCAGTTTATTTCAGAAAACGCTTTAATTCTGTGCCATATGAAGACCTATGTAAAAGTGAGTCACAACTTCAACATACATTTCTAAGATTTTCAAGATCGATGTCGGTCAGTGTTTGCTAATATCCCGTATATTTATTTATAAAGTATTTAGAATACGTACGTACCTATATTACTTATAACTATGGTTTGTGACGTCGATGCGCCTCCCGTTGATGTCACCCGTATTGCACTCCCGTCGCTCTGCTGCAATCAATATAAATAGACATAATTAATTAATAAAATTCAAAATGTAATAACAGAAAACGAAATCGAAGGGACCTACTTCTGGCAGCAAAGAATCTCACTTTCCCATGCCTCTATAATTATCCGTCACTCAGAACCGTCACTTCGTTTTTCGTCAGACGAGATTTCGTTTAGATAGGGGTCTCTACACTTAAAAACATTATTTTAAAAAATAACTTAAAAAGAGGTTTGATACATTTCGTTACGTCACTACTGTCTATGGATGAACCGATTAGAGTGGAGCGTTTTTGCACCGCGTAACTAGAAAAACATTTTGACGGGTTATAATAGAAAAATATGATACGTATCCACATATCTTTGATACGATCTATCTTTTGAGACACTTGCTCGAGGTGGCTGTGGAATTGTGCAGCTCTCCAGGCGCACATAATTTTCTTAGAGATAGGAGATTTTGCGCGCAGGAAAATTTTTCTGTACTTAAAATAAAAAGTTAAAAAAAAATTTTTACTCCGTTTTGAATGAGAGCATTTTTTAAAGTCAACTAGACTTTAAATGAATTATCTTTACTTTTTATTTAAGCAATGTTGCTACAGGAAAAAGCTGATCATGCTTGTTTCATCATCTTTAGTTTTATTTTCTCTGTATGGTGATAATACCTGTAGTATGATGTTGTGTAGAGGCTTGGCTGCAGTCAGCAGCAGGGGTCGGGACACCCTGGTCGCGGCGGGCACCACTCGCACCCCGCTGACGAGTGCCCGACTCACCCCTCCCGACACGCCCGCCCCCACCGCACCCTCCAGTGATATCATTTGACCCTGGAACGAGGTAAAAGGTCAATAATGCCTTAATATACATTATTTTGAACAGATTGGATCTATATCATTTCATCGGATATCGATTAATTATTTAGCTAGGCAATGTGTTTTCTCAAATAAAATATAAATAAAAAACACACCTGTGCATTCGTCAGCAATTTAGCTACAATCGGCTGCGTCGCCTTATCCCCCGAAGCCTGACTTCGCACAACTTGAGTCACTGGTTTTTGCACTTGTCCAGCTAATTGTATAGTCTGCCCACCGGGCAGTTGAACAGTCTGTCCTCCAGTCAGCTGCAATGTCTGCCCACTAGGCAACTGCACAGTCTGGCCAGCTAACTGCACGGTCTGGCCACCTAACTGAACCGTCTGAGACCCTAATTGCACACTTTGACCACCCATTTGTACACTTTGGTTCGCTAAAACATTCTGTCCGAGCACAGTTCCACTGGCTAATTGTACCGTTTGACCACTAGGTAGTTGCACACTTTGTGAAGGTAAAACACTTTGGCTAGCCACTTGAACACTTTGACCACTCGGGAGTTTAACAGTGTGTCCAGTTAGTTGCACAGTTTGTCCACCAATTTGCACAGTTTGTCCGGCTAGTTGGACACTTGAGATAGGTATTTGTAATGCGGTGCTAGTTTTGATTGTGGGTGAGGATTGAGGTCGGGGGCTTGTTTTGACTGATGAGGTGGCAGCTCTGACGGCCTGGACGGCCTGGGTCGCCAGTTGCACCGTCTGCCCGCTCGGCAGCCTCACGCTGTGCGTCGGCAGTTGTAGCGACGACAACAGCGTGTGACCCGACGTCAGCTGCACAGTTTGCCCGCCCGGCAACTGCACAGTTTGGTTGGACAGCTGTACGGTCCTTCCGCCAGCTAGTTGGACGGTCCTCGTGGGGACGGATGACGTCACGGCCGTGGATACACTACTGACCACTGTCGCGCTCGCCGGGCTCTGCAACAACGTGCGTTAAACAACTTGATCATCGAAACAAGCAAACAAACAAAAGTATATTGTGTCCATGTGATTACAGTTGTCTTAAGAAGATAAAAGAGTAGAGGGTATGTTATTACCTGAGCTAACGTTGTGACAGAAGTGTCATGGGGCGTAGAACGCTTCTTAGTGGTAGCCACAGACGTACCCACTGAAAAATTATTACAAATAATACACAAATCGTCCAGAGCAATTATTAGATCGTTACACAAGGGATGAAAGTGATCCATTGTATCCATAGATATTTACGACGCCTATAGGAAAATTTGAGCGTAGCTAAGGAAATTATATTGTCTATGGTAAAATTTTAGCAAGCTATTTTGGGGAAGGCAAATACATCAAAACTCATACAGCCATGTATTTATTATGGAAACGTAGTTTTAAACATATTTAATCATTTCTTTTATATAATAAATATTAAATTATTATATGTATAATAAATATCTAATGAATGTAATTATCTCAACTGTATTTAGAGTTGTTCGCTTGTTTTTTTTTTTACTTTTTTCCATTACTGAATGCTCACATTAAAAACTTTTAATGCTGAGCATTCAACAAATTTGTAAAAAATCTTCCCTAGGGAAGGAAATGCCATTTTCATTCCGCTGCTTAGCTAATGAAATACCTGCTATCAGAACATTATACATAATCATACTACAATTGCTTCGCACGGATAAGTATAATAATATTAATATATTGTACATGTCTTTTAAGTGTTGTAAGATATAATATTTCCAAAAAGTTGTTGGTGTATGTACAATAAATAAATTTCTTCTATGATATAATGTGTACAATATGTAATACCTTGATGTAAGAGTGACCTCGGTGATATGAGAGATTTCCCCGCCTGTGTGGCCGGGCTCAGCACTCGCACCACACCGCGCCTCGGTGCAGTTGTCTATAAATGAATCATTATTAAATATTACTAAAAGTGGCATTAAACGAATGTATGAAGGCCTGGTCTAGACGAAAACATTAAAGGCCTTATCATACTAGCGGCTTGCGAGCGTCCTCAAAGCTGAGCGGGCGTGGAACGCGCAGCGACATCGTGTGTGTCAAGTCTACTCAGTTCATTTATATGATATATAATATAATAGATTATTTAGTTCATAGTACCAATTTCAAGATTATAAAAAAATATATAAAAATGTCAGAGTGTACAATGATCGTCAAAAATATTGAAAATAACAAAAATTATATAAAATAAATGTCAAACAGTAATTTCAATGTCAAAATAAAATAATAAAATAAATCTATAATATTATAGATGCTAAAATGTATCTTGTATAAAATCTTTTACACTGTATCAAATGTAATATCACTTGGCAATCGAGAGGTCATTTAAATCATTTAAAAAATTTAACAGATATTTCTTATACACAATGAGTGTATACGAGAAGCCGGTGAGGCGCTGGCTTTTTCATCTTTTTATTATCGAAATAATAGTGCAATTGATACTGCTGTTTGGCGCCTGACTTAGATAACAGACAGTTACATAGACAGGCAGACGTAAAAATAGTCTTACGACCAACCATAGCATCATAAAAATAAATAAATAAAATAAAAATAAAATAGCCTTTATTGCTGAACTATTTTTTTTGTTACAATTTTCTTAAAAATATGCTTACTTTATAATAGTTACTTATCTTTTTATATAAATTAAGTATCAGTAAACGGTCGTTCCTACATTTCAGCTTGTCTTTCGACATAGGCCTCCTCTAAAGATTTCCACTCTATTCTATCTTTCGCTATGCGGGTCCATATTGGACCTAGCATCATATATACCCCGAAATGGGAGTCGAACCCGCTACCTACGGATTATGAACATCAATCGTGTAGCCACTATGCCATGGAGGCAGTTAGCAGTAGATGATATTGTTTAATATATAATACAATACCCACTTGATTGATTGGCGTAGAAACTATCGCAGTTGCTGCAGTTTGTGTGGAAGGCGCTCTGATTAACAAGGACCGAGTGCCTTGCGCTAATGGCTGAAATTAAATACAAACTTTTAGTGTATATTATTTATTTCATCGTCAACATCAACAGCCTATATTTGTCTCCAGGGGCTCAGGTCTACTCTCCTACAGAGTGTATGGGTCATAGTAAACCATGTCCTTCATAATTTTCCCTTTAATATATATATAATATATATATAAATGTCGCCTTTTACGACACCCACAGGATGACATGGGGTTGAGCAATACTGAAGAAGAGACCACACGGCGGTATAATATATTATATAATTCACATATTAGTGTGATCTAAGATAATATAGTGTGTAGCCCAGAACTGGAGCAAATATTAAAAATGGAGGCTCTACAGTCACCAGTAATTGAATCATAATGGCCCCAATTAATTAACATAAAAACTTTTTGATTATTTCTAACAAAACTAATCGTAAATTCAATGTATTGCAAATGTGTACTCTCAACTTGATTGTCTCTTCTGCATCGTACGACACTCGGATCGTCTCGTTAGATTACACGCATAGTGACACACACGCATAGTGACACACACGCATAATGACACACACGCATAATGACACACACGCATAATGACACACACGCATAATGACACACACGCATAATGACACATACGCATAATGATATATATGTACACTAGCGGCCCGCCCCGGCTTTGCAAGGTTGGCAACATTTATTTTAAACATTTTGAGATAAACGTAGAGTAAATGTATTTTTATGCAAGAAATAATTTTTTAATGATCAACTTTATTTTATATATTTACACAGAATGTTATATATATACGGCGAAATATTTTTAGTATTGAGCGGAGATCTTGGCACCTCCCAATCTTTTGCTTTGTGGCCTACCGTAAAAGACCACGTTTCGGTTCCGTATCACTGGCAACACGCACTGATTATAGACTTGGTCTCAGCTCTCCTGATGAATAGGCATTAATTTAATGTTAAATACTCATTTTGCGTGGCCGAAAGATATCATTATACGTCGATACCGTCTCGTTGACAATTGACGACACGTTAGCGATCGTATCGTTTTGAATACACTGGCTATGAATCATAGCTTTAAAAATATTGAATAATGTATGGGTTTTAGGTATCTGGAATCATTTCAGAAAAGTTACAAACACTCTAGAGCCTCTTATTAATATTTGCCCTTATTTTAGGCCTCTCAGTGCACAACTAGTCTCACCTTGGGTTGACTCTGCACAGATACGACCGGAGCTGGTTGTAACACGGTCGTGCTGGCGGGCGGGGCGGCGACGCTCGCAGCCGATATCAGCATCTAAACGTTGTACACATTACATAGACACTTAGTCGCGTGGATTTCGGAAGGTATCCACAAAAAAACATGAAAAAAAATCAATGAAAAATTTTACCGGTGCAGAACCCATTTCCGGATGTTTCTGTAATGGCCTCTGCTTTATCAACGGCGACTTCTGCGGCGTGGCGACTAGCGAGGGCAAAGACTTGGCTGGTTGGATCACCCTCTGAACTTCAGGCCTCGGTGGAGCTGGAGCCTCCTTACTCGGAGTCTGTTTGACTTGAGGCGCCTTAGGCACATTGGCGGTCAACTTCGGCGATTGCGTCGGCTGTTTCACGACAGTCACTTGCTTCGTTTGAACTTGAGGTTTAGGTGGCAATTGCTTCGTGAGTTGAGCTATAACGCTCGCTTGTTTGGCGGACTGAGCCATCAAGCTGGCTTGTTTCGTTTGGCTCGTGGAGGTCTGTTTCGCTGGTTGAGTTGGAGGTGTTTTTATTGTTGCAGCTGGGGCAGGCTTAGCAGGGGTCGGGACGTTCGGTTTAGCTGGAGGTTGTTTTGGAGAAGCACTTACAGATTGTTTAGTCACTGGTTGTTTAGTACACACAATAGATTGTTTTACCGGTGGGTTTGGTTTAGTAATTATTACGTTAGGTTTTGCTTGAACGGCTGCTTTTACGACTTTAGCTTTTTGTGGCGAGACGGGAACGAGTTTGCCTTTCGATTTCGTTTGTGGCGGTTGTTTGGCCTGCGTCGCTTGCGTGGCCTGCATGAGTAGCTGCGCGGAGGACATGTGCGTGGATGTGGGTGACCCGCTGCCGTCGACGTCCACGTCCGTGTCGGAGCCGTTGTCGACCACTTCCTCCACGCTCGCCACGCCCATCTCCAACTGAAAACAGAATAAGTTATAAATCTATGGAGATTTATCACGTAATTTGTAAAACAATAGTTTTCTATTTTAGGAATTAGTTGATTTAGAAGCTCATCGAGAATTTATTGAGTACTACAGGTCTAGCGCTTATCTGAGTCTGTTCCTGCGGTATGATAGCGGCACGGGGTGTGTGTTTACGAAACGTCAAACGACGCGCGTTTATGCATAATTGTGTCGTTTGACGTTCCTTAAAACCCCCCCCCCCCCCCACCAACCCCACCCCCCCCCCCCCCCCCCACCCACCCCTGTGCCGCTACCATACCGCAGGAACAGACTCAGTTAAGCGCTAGACCTGTAGTCAACTGTGGCATAGGGGTTAAAAGTTAATATGGAAAATCAAAACTACACAGCCTGGTAACTTGAAAAAACACGTCCCGCGAATGTATGGAGCAATGTCTTGGACTTTATACACTTTCAATTTAAGAATTAACTGCTGTGGTACTTTTTGTAAAAACAACAACACATGAAATCAGCACAACATTGGCAACACTTGACCTAAAAATTGAGATAGCGTCAATTAAATGCCATTTGATGTTGTCCACCCAGTTACAATAATAATTATTAAAAAATCCAAATTTAAAAGTTCAACTAGACGGACAGAAGTCCGAAGATCATGTACTGTAGACAGGGTTTGGTTGGCAACATTGTGGGACTCGCATTGCCACGGAATTGCGACAGTTTGCTGACGGGAGCCTAATCCAGCAAACCTTACGTCTAATCAAAACGTTGGTTCCATGTAGATACAAGACAACCCGAATTGCCTTTCTAACCCTCGCCCAAACTGGATAGACGCCCCTTCGAGTCCTTGTGGCAGATCTGCTGGCTGGTGGTGGTAGAAAAAGAACACAAGGTAGAAACATAACAAGCTTACAGCGTGTGGTGAGGCCGGCGGCGCTAGCTCCTTTTGCGCGGCCGCCGCTCGGTTGAGTTGTGGGGGTGCGGTGGGGGGCGTGCTCACCGCCTTGGTGCGACGAGCGCTTCCCTTTGCCCAGTCGTCCTCAGTGCGATGCCGGTGCAGGTACGTCCAGACCGCCGTGCGCTGGTCGTACTTCACCATCGGATCGCGCTTGGCCGAGTGCAGACGATCGAGCGCTGAAGATACCGCGCTCAACAACACTTGCTCAGCACACGGCTCAATCCACTGCGACATTCTGTGGGATACCATATTCATTAAAACGAAATCTTTTTTTAAATGTGTGATGGGTCTTCACCTTTATCTCACCTGATGGTAAGTGACAATAAGACCGTTATATGGTAAGCGTGCACATCTAATAGACAACCTAATGAGGTGCTGTTACCTTTCAAAACTGAAGACAACAGTGCTATTAACACTGCTGTTTGGCGGCAGACTTAGGTAACATGGTGGTAGATAGCCAGGCGGACATAGAAACTACCACCAATCAATCAGAATACCGATAGGTACCCCTACTGGAAATCGAACCCGGGCCCTGCGGATTGTGAATTCAACATTTAGTTATTAGGCCACGTTTAATCAAATAAACTTTAATCAAAATTTCGCATCTTTACTGTCGTCAATGAATCGCCTACTATTTCGGGAACCGAAACCACATAATACAGTAGTACTACGTAAAGAAAGGACGGATGTGATATGTCATTACATTTCGAACCGCGTAATATTACATCCTACCATTACACATTACTCTAAACATCACCTGAAATACGCGGCGTGCGCTGCCATGCGGCAGCTCTTGCTATTGTAATATTTGTAATGCCATGCCATGATCTCTAAACATCACGTATTCGCCTTAGCGTCTTAGAAATACAGTTGCAATTCAGTAACATATGTGTGATCTATCCGTCTTTATGGTTTTGTCGGGGATCTGAGCCCGCGCAGCGCGCCCTTTCGTTCGCCCCGCATTAGGTACGAGTGAGCGGTGCAGAACGAAAACCTGCTCACGGAATGTCATGAGTGATCCGTTATGTTAGATCGGTCAAGTAATGTGTGCTGCAACAGTACGCGGTCGGTAATACGAGGGGCATACCGAAATGATCGGGAATATAAAACAATACATACAGGAAATAACTAAATTTATTTTTATTGCTTTTCGAAGTATTCTCCGTTGCAGTTAATGCACTTTTGCATTCGTTCGAACCAATTATTATAGCAGCAATTCCAGTCCGAAGTTGACATGGTCAAAATCGTCGATTTGTATGCTTCCACTGCTTCTTCTGGACCTTGAAACCGCTGACCACGCAATAAATCTTTGATTCTAGGGAATGTAAAGTAATCATTGGGACTCAGATCAGGGCTGTATGGAGGATGATCCATTAATTCAACGTTTTCCTGCTTCAAAAACTCGCTTGTTTTCTGAGCGGTGTGAGAGCTCGCATTATCGTGATGGAGGATTATGCGTCGTTTCGGGTTACCTCTACGGAGTTCGGATATCATCTGTGGCAAACAAACCGTTGTATACCAATCAGCGGTAACCGTTCTCCGTTCCTCTAAGGGAACTGTGACTACATGTCCTGTTTTCGCGACAAACGAAGCGACCATTTTCTTCGATACGCTGCGAGAGCGGACAACTTTTGTTGGCTTGATCTCACCTGCGAAGACCCAGACAGCCGACTGATGCTTTCTTTCTGGCTCATATGAATAGATCCATGATTCATCACCAGAGACAATGTTATAAACTGCTTTTGACTTTCCTCCGTTGAAGCGTTGCAGAGTAGACCGGCACCAATTGACACGAGCCGCCTTTTGCTCTTCGGACAAATTATGGGGCACCCAGCGGGAAACTAGCTTTCTCACTCCCAGTTCACCATGTAAAACAGTTTGTATCGCAGTCATACCTATCCCTAAAGTAGCCCGAATCTGCTCATATGTAATATGTCGGTCATCCTGTATCATTCGGCGCACAACAGCGACATTTTCTGGTGTAACCGCTGTTTTTGGCCGGCCTGTGGAAGGTACGGTGCCAAGAGAAGCACGTCCACGCCGGAATTCAGAATACCAGCGATATATTGTCGTCTGGCTAGGCGCTTCACTCTTGAATATAGATATAAGCTCAGCGAGACATTGTCCCTGAGATAATCCTCGTCGAAAGTTGTAAAAAATTATGGCACGGAAACTTTCTCTTGTAAGCTCCATTTTTTTATCGACCTATCAATTTCAAACTGATATTGTTCTTTAAAAAAAATTTTTTTTTAAATTCTGTCAATTGTATTCGATTTTCAACTAACCAGTGTTTATTCATCAAAAAGAGTTTTTAATCTAATTAAATCGAAAGTACTCGATTACCGATCTTTTCGGTATGCCCCTCGTATCACGCGTCGCATCACTTACATGTGTCTAATATGTATATACAACATCACTTACTTGAGTAGAGTGAGCACGTCGTGTCTGGTCCCCTCTCCGTTGGGCAGCCTGGCTACAGCGTCACGGACGAGCGCCATGAAGTGGGCGTGGCGAGGACGGTCCGGCGCGAGCAGTCCCAAGTGCCCAGACACGAGGGACATGGAGCGGGCACACGGGCCTACTACGGATTTGTACCTGCGGGATAGTAACAAGGTGTGGTCGTAGAAATATCTGCACTCGTCTCTTCAAATATTTTTTTGATTGTACCTAGGGTTCTGTACGAAAAGTGATTTTTTAAGAGTTGTATAATCTATTAGTATTTCTGTCTTTGTTAGAAATATTTACGTGTTCAAATAATAAATCCAGCAGCTCGCTTTGATCACGCTGATCCTGAAAACTATTAGCAGTAAAAAAGTAGGTACCACTTAGACTAAAGCGTCACAATACGTCACTCAACGTCAGTTGAGATTGTGATCAAGGGATGTCCATAAATATAGCACACTAGCTTATGCCCGCGACTTTATCCGAGTGGACTGAAACTAAATGTCCGATGTTGATCGGGATACAAAACAGTCTATGTTCTTTTCTGGTCGGACTTAACTGACTTTTCGTTACGACTTAAAGGAAGGACAAAAAAACTCACTTTCCCATTTATAATATTAGTATGGATGTGGATTGTTTATCTATAGTAACTTGTATTAATGACATTGATATTTTGTATGAGCCATACATACCCATGCTGTGTATATGTGAAGGGTTTTGCCGCCGATGAGAACCGTCTCCTCTCCTGAGCTCGGAACTCTACTATTTCTGCGTTGGTCGGCGGTCGTACCACCCAGTTAGTCGGGTATCTACACATACAAATACAAGAATATTCGTAGCAAACGATTGGTCGGTTAATGGCACAGATAACAAAATATAGGATGTGGCAAAGGAAGCACGCAGAGACTGTAATCACACTTGTGTTGATAGAGTAGAGAATAGACAACATTATGATGTTGGAGGGTCGTCCTAAGGGCAAAGGTAAGCGGGAGGCACTGTTGAGGAAATATTGCATTAATTTGATGGATGTAGGTGATTTGCAGTATTTTCGGTCTACCCGACACTCTCTGTAGGAGAGTAGGCCTGAGCCCCTGCAGTGGGGACGTATATAAGCTGTTGATGATTAGAAGTGTTGCAGGCAATTCTCTTTTGGAGCTTACAGATATTATAGATGATTGTGAACTGCCCACTGGTACCCATCAGTGACTCTTCTAGCCAGTAGACGTAAATAATAGGATAATAGTAATAACCTAGGATATCGTATTATAATGTCGGGAAATTCATATAATTATCGTAAAACTTTAATGTGAGCTACAATAGCCATTACGCAGATAATGGTTTTAAACAATAATAAAATAATTAACGCGTTCAAAAAGAACTAAAAACCGACTTCAATTACCTTAAAATATTTTTTGTTGATTTTCTCAAGGAGTGTTTAACCAACTTCGATAAAATTTATATGGGACTACCTCTGAAGTATGCTCTATCAAACAAAATTATCAAAATTGGTTCACTAGTGGCGGAGTTATCGCGTAACATACATACAAAAAGCATACGCGTCGAATTGGGAACCTCCTTTTTTTGAAGTCAGTTGAAAAGTGTAAAAATGAAAATTGTGATTCAGTATGAAGTTGTAGACAAGGCATCATGATTTCAGTGTCAGTGATTTGCCACAATGACTACAATTAGCACTCGTGTTGACGAACGCATTGCCAGTGGTATCGTAAGGCAGGCGTTACGTACTTGGGAGGCGGAGGGTCGGTGGCGGGCGGCGGAGGGGAGGCGGCTCGCAGCCAGCGCTCGCAGAGGCGACCCAATATCGAATCGCAGTCGCGACCCGCGCCTATCCACTGGTACATCTAAAATACACAAATGATATGACCCCTACAATGTGGTACTGGTATTTCTCATATATTCATCGTGCTCTATTTACGACTAATATTTGTGTCCCTATATATCGCCAGGTAGAACATCATTACGGACAACAGAGTCATTTCAACAGAGTCAGTCAAGCTGTAGCGGGAGACGAGAAGAGTACCCAAAACTCAGGTTTACTCCTTCCTTGGGTATGATTCTCGTCTTCTCAGCTCTCATACCACACGCCCTCTCACCACACACGCACATACTTATAAGTGAAATGTAACAATTTTTGTAAAATAAATACTTTTTATTATTATTATTATTTCGCAAAATTAATTTACCACTATACAGGGTGGTCCAAAATGTGACGTCCAAAAATTTTTTTTAGATTCCTTACACCTGGGTGTATCCGAAAATACCCCATGTATGTTCCGCGATTTTTTGTAGTTTAGAAGTTATGATTTTTTAAATGTATATTTCGAATTTTCTGCCGGAGCGACTTAAAATAATCGTAACTTGTTTAATAGTAAGGTTTTTTTATTTATTTTTTCTCGAAAGTGATCGTCTTGAATCACCCTTTCTACTTTATTATCAACTACACAACGTTATTCATTACAAGTTACCGAAAAAAGGGATGAAAGTAAAAATTTTAGGTTTGAGTTGAACGGAGCAAAATTTTCAAAAATTTCTTAATAATACAAAATTAATGTTTCATTGGTTCAAACTAATTTTAAAAACTCCAGCAGTTTGTCAGCTTACCAAATAATAATAAAAAAGTTGTTCTTAATAGGCGATTTTACGACGAAATTGGCTTCAGAACTTAGTTAGGTGAGAATGCATAAAAAAAAAATGTTGTCGTAAAAAATGTTTAAGCTTATTTTTTTTTTCATTTTTATGGCCTACATTAGCAAGGCATCAAAAGCATTCAAATAATCTCAAATTGAACGATCAGTGACACATTTCATTTTCTGTTTTTAGACATGAAATTATGAAAGCTAGAATTAAACCAAAATCTACTTCAAGGCCAATCACACACAATGACACAAAGCAATAAATAACACGTTTCAAAAGGCGCCAGGCCAGTAAGGTCTTTCTCTTTCGCACTGTTATGGTTGCGTAGAAGTACGAAAGAGAAAGACCTACTGTCTTGGCCACAAAAGTCAGCCGTGCGCGCTAGGGGTTTTTTACCTGCACTTCCCTCTCCCCCCTCTCCCCATACATTCTCCGTAGCATCTCACTGTATCGTCCGTCCGCTAGTCGTTCACTCACTTCCATCGCGTGTGATACTACTTGACGTTGCTTCTTTCCGATACCGATATTTTGAACCTACTTTCGCTTTGTTACTGGACTCCGATTTGCCTTACGACTAACTTGTGCTTGTGTTACGGACTCCGATTTGCCTTACGACTGACTTGTGCTTGTGTTACGGACTCCGATTTGCCTTACGACTGACTTGTGCTTGTGTTACTGACGGCAACATGAGTAATTTTAGTCTAAGCCAGTACGCAGAAATGCACTTTTACTATGGTATGGCCAAAGGAAACGGTCATTTAGCCGCAAGGCTATATCGTCAACAACTGGACCGGCGAGGAGAAATACTGGACCATTACCCGGACCATAGGGTATTTATTAATACTCATAATACGCTGATGGCCGGGCGTATCCCCGGTCGTAGCCAAAGGCACGAAGGAGTACCCAGAGTAGATCCGGACAGAAGAGATGAAGTCATCGCAGCTGTAGAAAGAGACTCTTCTACGAGTTCCAGAGCAATAACCAGAAGGACTGGAATACCACGGACCTCAGTTCTAAGGATATTGAAAAATGGTATGTCGTTTTGTTTTTTATTTACACAAAACATAAATCACAGATACAATGCCAGGTATTAGACTTCTTCCTGCCTAGGTGGTGAGTAATAGTCCTTTTCTTTTTTCAGAAGGCTACCACGCTTACCACATTCAGCGCGTTCAGGAGCTACAAGCTTCAGATTACCCTAGAAGAGTTGCTTTCTGCGAAACAATGATACAAAGGTGTCAGGAAGACCCAGATTTTTTTAATAAGATCTTATGGACCGATGAATCCCGTTTTGAAAACACTGGAGTATTTAATATCCATAACTATCACAGCTGGGAAATTGAAAACCCACACCTTGCAAGAGCATCAAATTTTCAACATCGATACAGCGTAAACATGTGGTCGGGAATTGTAAATGGAGAACTGATTGGGCCTTTCGAGCTGCCGTCTAGGTTGGATGGAGACACATATCTAAACTTTTTGCAGAACAACCTTTTTGAATTGCTGGAAGATGTAAACTTGGAAACAAGAAGGCACATGATATTCCAAAATGATGGTGCTCCTTGCCATTACGCACGCCAAGTGAGGGGGCACCTTAATGAAACATACCCGGGCAGATGGATTGGGCGTGGCGGCCCAATCGAATGGCCTGCACGTTCACCGGACTTGAACCCAATAGATTTTTTTATTTGGGGTTACTACAAAGAAGTTGTCTATGCTCAGCAAACTAACTCCGAAGAAGAACTGAGACGAAAATTGAGAGAAGCAGCGACGAAAGTCAGACAAAATTCAAGCGCTTTCCGCAGACTAAAAGATAACTTTTTAAGACGTTGCCGATTGTGTATCGAAGTTGAAGGGCGTCATTTTGAAAATCTTCTTTAATAAAGTAGTTGAACTTAATTTGTGTTTTCTTTTATTGATGCTAAAAATAAACCAAAATAACCGTATTAATAAAAACTAAACTAAGCTTTTTTAAAATAAAATGTTTTCTAATGTGTCACTGATCGTTCAATTTGAAATTATTTGAATGCTTTTGATGATGCCTTGCTAATGTAGGCCATAAAAATGAAAACAAAATAAGCTTAATATTTTTTTTTGACAAAATTTTTTCTTTATGAATTCTCACCTAAGTTCTGAAGCCAATTTCGTCGTAAAATCGCCTATTAAGAACAACTTTTTTTTTATTATTTGGTAAGCTGACAAACTGCTGGAGTTTTTAAAATTAGTTTGAACCAATGAAACATTAATTTTGTATTATTAAGAAATTTTTGAAAATTTTGCTCCGTTCAACTCAAACCTAAAATTTTTACTTTCGTCCCTTTTTTCGGTAACTTGTAATGAATAACGTTGTGTAGTTGATAATAAAGTAGAAAGGGTGATTCAAGACGATCACTTTCGAGAAAAAATAAATAAAAAAACCTTACTATTAAACAAGTTACGATTATTTTAAGTCGCTCCGGCAGAAAATTCGAAATATACATTTAAAAAATCATAACTTCTAAACTACAAAAAATCGCGGAACATACATGGGGTATTTTCGGATACACCCAGGTGTAAGGAATCTAAAAAAAATTTTTGGACGTCACATTTTGGACCACCCTGTATATCCCAAATTGGTAGTATATCTTAGGGATGTGTTAGTGAACTCGTGAAATACCATGTCAAACTTGATAATATATGGGTCCTCCGATAGGTCCGAAACTAATTGATACTGTTACGATCCGACCCGTAAACGTAATAAAACGCTTAAAATCATCATTTTAGACACTGTCTCAAACCGACGTTAAAGAAGCTCTAAAGATTATTATGTGATTTTGTAAATATTTGAAAGTTTGAATATTATTGGCTCGTGATGTCTAGTAGTTTATTAGGACCAAGCGTAGTAACCATTCCAGATTCTTTTAAGAGAAGAACAAGTTTTCTCGGAGAAGTTTAGTGATTACAGAATTCCTAAGGAAATAGAAATTAGAGTTCAAAATACAATACATACTGAACATCAATGTTAGGTAACAACTAGTTGAAGGTCAATCGCTAAAACAATCGGAACAAGAGGTAATAGAACAATAATATAAAACTTGAACACTAAATTTACATAAAACAAGGATTTTATTCATATCTAAGTGTTATTTTGAGGGGACACAGGAACAGAGCTCCGCCTCCGCTCTACCCAGCGCATTATCTCTTTCCCTTCCTAATCTTAAAGGGGGCATTGGACGGTTTCGTCCTGCCTTTAAATTTGAAGCTAAAACGATCGCCTCCAGAACTTGATGCCAAAACGGTACCTCCATGTCACTACACTTCTTTGGCGGTCTTAGACCCAAGGAAAAAGTGCAAGGTGCGTAACTCAGCAGTTCCAGAGCTTTGTGTTCTCAAAACACCCGGCGCGTGACTCTAATACAGACAGAAGGTCTTCCAAAAGGGAAAAGGGACAAGGAACCAAGCTTTCCTCGTCTGGTTCATCCATAGACTACCTAAACCAGCCCGCTATAGCAAAGAGACAGGGTATGTATCGGAATGCCCAATATAATTGTTTCTGTAAACAGCAGGATAGAATGACGACATCAGTGAATAAGGATTGAACTGAACTAAATCAATTCAAACGTGAAGGTTCTCGATGCTCTTAAAATATGTTTCACATAGCAAAAGAGCAACGTATATAGGGGCTTGTTTCCTACTTCCGAACCATACCGGTAGTGAAAGCCAAAAGGGGGTGAAGATGAACGTGAGGATGATTAAAGGAATAGTTCTGTAGATGGAGCGTGAGATATAAACAAAGCCTCAATCAGTTTATAATCCTTAGTAATTATTTATAAATTATAAGAACCAGAAACTGCATTGAGTCATGTTTATTCGAATCAAACATCGGTAAGTTAAAGTATTAAATCAGTTTTATAGTATTGTTCAAGTAAAATTAAAGAAAATATTATTTTCTTCATAATTGGTACACAAATGAATTAAATAAGAAGATCAACTAATGTTCAAATTCATCAAATTAGTACCTTCGACGAGTCATTATCAAGCATCTAACTCAATATGCAACAAACTACTAACAATAATTTAAAACTACTAAAACTACTTCTTGGGTTTAAGGTTTTGACATAACTAGTTTGCTTGCAGATCGACGGCCAATACGTAGAGAAGCACTAGAAGCGTTGTAGTATTACTCTACAGTTTTTAATAAAGAATTATTTTTTATGACATCAATAATTTTATTTATTTAGGTTGTTTATTCGCCCTTTATAAGCAATATAGAGCATTTAAGACGGTTTAGTAGTTATTCATACAAAGTTGTAACTTTGACGCAATAAAATATTTCTTCCCAAAATCGCCCGTGTGTAGCAACCATTATTTTTGTATCAAAATTTTATATGAAATTTGTCGTATTGTAATTTAATCCGAATACGCCGCGCACGTGAAACCATCCGATAAATACGTACGGACGGACGGACGGACCTTTCCGTACCAGATAACCATCTACTCAATACAAACAACTGTCTAGTCGATCTAGTCTGTCGTGTGGTAATAGAAATCAAAAGCACTTCCCAGCCATTATCCAGTTTGTCAAGGTCACCTCTCATCTTCATCATCAGACATTGTTTCAGGACAGAGTTGGCCATTCTATCGCTAGTTCAAAGCGCCGCTCACTGCTCGTATGGTGGCCACCATTATCACATCATGCGCAATTTCGTTACAATTATTTTCTCCAAATCTTTTATCAAAATATTATAATGAAAATTTCAATAGATTTTTGTGACTTTTCTTTCTGACATCTTATTTTCTAGTCCTTTTTCAAAACCAAAATTCTCTACTCCCCACTTGGAACGTCATTGCCAGTGTTTTCGTGCAATTCCTTCAAAAAGTTTGCATTAATTTATTTAAAAGATTATATGTAACCATGATCTGTATTTCGATAAACGTAATATTTTACTAGGGTAAGTTGGGACCGTTACAATACCTATGCTGATTTCACATGAGTTAGGCGGTGTTTTTTTTTACAATTATTGTAGTAAGTCTCAGATAAATTACTGATAAATTATCATATTTAAACGATGTACTATTATTTATAGTATATATTATATTCCACTTTTGGTGATGCGATAATTAAGGGACTGTTCATTTATTACCCTAGTATAATAATTATAGCACTGTCTTGAAATCCATTTATACGATGGCAGTACCGGGTCAACACTAGACATGCGCCATAAAATAATGTGATATGTCATTACGTTTCATACCGCATAATATTACACCGTACCATTACACATTACTCTAAACATCACCCGAAATACGCGCCGTGCGCTGCCATGCAAGAGCTCTTTTGCTATTGTAATATTTGTAATGACATGCTATTTAAACATCACGTGCTCGGATTAAAATACGTAGACTATCCATATTTGTAGTTCTGTCAGCTCGCGCCGCGCTGGGAGTGAGCGGTGCATAACGAAAGCATGCGCGCGTAATGCCATGAGCGATGCGTGATGTTTGAACTGGTCGAGTGCTGTGCTGCAACAGTACGCGGTCGGGTAATATCAATGCATCACTCATGTCTAGTTAGCAGTGACTTGCCTTGAATTCGAAGTCAGTGACTAATGTAAATCCGCATGCTTCGAACCTCACACACACAAGTCTATCATTATCACACAACATACTTGTGTCTCCGGCATGAACTGTAGATAGGGCACGAAGTCATCGGGATGGGGGCCTCTCTCGCCGGCCAGGAACTCCAGCGCAGAGTCCAACTCCGAACACCAGTCGTCGGATACTGTACACAATAGCCCCTGGTTTGGTGCTCATGTTCTTCTGGCAACATATCCGACTATGTGAATAATTGATTACCGCAAAACCGCATAGTTAGATAGGTTTTCAGTCGGGTAGACTGCGAATAGTCAGATAGGTTATCCAACAATCTAAAAATGTTTAAAGTTCGAAAATTTGATAGTAACTTGTTATAAGAGTGACTTCTATTTTAGTAGGAAGTATCATTGTTGTACTTTATAAAAATATGAGCCGTCGTGGGATGCCTGGCAGATGTGAATAATCGAACAATGTGTAAAAATGGTGAAAATGGATGACAAATGTGACGATTTTAGGATAAACATATTAAAATAGTAAATATTTTTTGTATACTTTAAGCTATCAATAATAAAATTTATGTTTGCGAATTGATCATTTATTTATTTCTAATGCCATTTTTAATTATTTATACGCACACGCTTAGAGATTCTTACGGCGCATGAGTGTGTGAGAGACATACTCGGCTGAAAGTGTTGCTATCTCTTACACTCACGCTCCGAATGCGATATCGAATGTTCCTCCACATATGTCTGGTACTAAACAAGCCATACTCACGACTGTACCACGTGTTGAGGGGCGCTATTGGTGACCTCATGACGGCTGCGCACCGCGCGTGCAGCTGCGCCTTGGAGGCTCGGTGCGCGGCGCGCGCCGGGAACAACGCGCGCACCAGCGACATGAAGTTGGCGTGAGTGGTCTCCGTGAGTGACTCGTCGGCATCTACCAGCGGTTCCTCGCCAGCATCCCTCGACGTGTTCACTTGGACCACTTCGCCCGTGTCGTCGGCTATCTCCACCGGAAGCGCCATCATGTCTGTTATATGTTATGTATGAACAATTGAGTTTGAAAACTTTTACAGCGGCCAGTAAAAGAGGCGTTGATGGACGAACGTGTAAATGGGTCCCAGGCAAAGCCGAGGTTACAAAACGCTAGGGATCATTAGCTGCGTAACGGCTATCGTAGCTGACAAGAAAGTTGTACGATGATATTCATTGCCATTGGCATTATAACCCGATTTTTTAACAATTACTTATTCTATTTTTAAAGATTCATCATCACCAGCCAGAAAACGTCCGCTGCTGGACATAGGTCTCCTTCATGGTACGCCACATCGACCGGTCCCGAGCCAACTAAAATCAAATAGTATAAACCCTTACCTATACCGTCTAGATCCTCGAGTTTGATAGGCACCGGTTGAACAATCCGGGACGCATTGAGCAGTTGAGTGATCGCGTCGATCGGTTCTTGCTTTATCGTACTCTCTAACTTTGGGTCGTTCAAGTTGATACTGGAAAATTAGAGTACAGTTTTAAAAGGAGATTTTCATTCGTTTCATTCTTTTTTCATATAAATGAACAAAGAATGATATAAATCTAATTCATTGTGCCTTAGAGTCAGTACGTTGTAACATACAAACAGTTTAACATTTATTAAATTGAAGGTGGTTTTCCTTCAGTGAAGGAAAACATCGTGAGAAAACCTGCACACTACTGAGAATAAATTCAAAGATGTGTGTGTGAAGATTACCAATCCGCACTGGGCCCATGTGGTGGACTATGGCCCATACACTTTCTGTAGGAGAGTAGGCCTGAGACCCTGCAGTGGGGACATATATTAGTCTGTTGATGATTGATGTTGATGAAATGGAATACATTTGGATAGACATTACCCAAAAATTGTGCATCATACAGAGATTCCACCGGGAATAGAAACAACGACTTCCAAACCTCTAAATCACTTAATTTAATTTTACAACAGATTTAACATCCATTTGCATTCCCCTGTTGAGCAAAGGTCTCTATTAATGTCGAACAGCCAAGCCAAAAAACCTTTCATTTTCCACAAATATTTAGATGTTTTTGTGAAACATTTAGAAAACAATTATGTACTAACTTTGAAGGGTACTTCACATCAACTTCTTGTTTGATCTCGAGCTGCTCCATTGACTTTCTGAGCAGTCTGGTGCTGTTAACAGGATCACCATAAGATGTCATCTCAGAGTCGGAGTCTTCCAGTTCAGTCTTAATCTTAATATTAGGCAACAAAGGTCTATTTTCGAGACTATCCGGTTCTTCTTTTCCCTTCTTCCCTTTGCCTTCTATTTTGACCTTTGGGCCAGGTTCTTTTTTTGGTGCTCGCTTCATTTTCTGTGCAGAATTATCTGATTTTGGGCCTCCAAACATAAGTTTTTTCGAACCATTTACTAATGCAACTCGCTGTTTGATGTCATCTAGCGATAAACCGACTGTATTTAATTCAGGATGATTCTGAAAACAAAGTAATTACAATATATCTTTATAAGTAATAAAATTTGCACCTGTTCATCTGAATGTTTTTTCTCTCTATGTCAATCTCTATTCTATAGGCTGTATGGGAGCTAACTATTATAAGATCGGTCAGCGCTTTAGCCATAAAAATGTGACAAGAAGATAGCTTTTTATATATTTATTTATTTCAAAAATCTTAAAAATTATACATGTTTTGGCAGTTTGTTTGCGACGCGCTCTTATGTTAATCTTTTTTTAAATCTATCTTACTAAACTTAAACTACATCAAACATTCTTTAAATTTTTGTTTTAATTGCTTTTTGTAACAGTTCCTAGAATAGGGTACTTATTATTTATTTTAGACACCTATGTATGCCCCTGGTTTTCTTACCATAATAGTTTTTTTTCCTTCACAGTTACACATTTGTTTTATCACTTACACATTTAAAGAAGAGTCACTCAAGCGTAAGGGTATGAACAAAATCTAAACATGGATATATTACACCTAAGTCTGCAACCAAACAGCAGTGTTAATAGCACTGTTGTGTTCTGGTATCACAGGTAATAGATCCAGCGCATCATCACCTAACCAAATAGCCTTTATCACCACTTACCATCAGGTGAGATTAAGACCCATTTTTTTAAATGTTCAGTTGAAATGCTAACAAACTCACTTTGGCATAGTTAAGCAAGTAGAATGAATGTAAAGGTCTCGGGGAGGCGGCGAAGAGGCAACGGAAACGTACGCCCTGTAGTCCCACCACCATAGCCCCGGTTGTACAGGGCTGGGGACCGGAGACATACAGAGTTGGAGCTATGGGTGTCTTTCCTCGATCCCGAGAGGGCGGCGGAAACGGTGTGGCCCCGTTTCCGTTGCGAATAGATATTTAAGGGCTGGCACATCAACCCAGGAAGGGCAATAAGCATAGCGCTAGGGGAGCACTGGAGGCGGTCCTTTGGAGGACCCAGAGTTCTCCGCCATGCGCAGCAGATGGCCACCGGAGTTTAGTAGGTAGACATCCTACATAACCCAGCTCCTCCCCTAAAGAGCCGGGTATCATTGGAAGATTCCCTCCAAAAAAAAAGGGTCTCCCCTATGGTATGCCAAAATTACCAGTCTAGAGCACCATGCATCCAGCGATTCCCTGCGACCTTTACTAGGTTGTCGGTCTATCTAGTAGGTGGATGGCCTGGAACATGGTAGCCACTCGAGAACTCTTACACCCCTTCAGTTATCGATTTTTCAACTACCACTTATAAGCTGACTGACTTGTTAAGCTATGTCAGTGACCTTAGTTCATCTACCGATTTACTCTATCCAGATTATATCTTATAGTGAAATGACTTTGTACTTGTTTATTTGGACAACAGTAAAGGACCATGTTTCAGTTCCATGTCACCACAGGCTAAACATACTGATTAAAGACTTTTTTCTTTAGACACCACGGTATTCTGGACTATAACATATTGTAACTTCCCAAATGCTGCCCAGTTGAGTTACATAATGTAATTGCTTAGTCCTTATTACCTCTCTGTAGTGTCTTCTAGATCTGTGTGCTGCTAGTGCATTCTTTAGGCATTCCAATGAGTTAGGCTGAGATATTTCCATGCCACTAAGTGTTCCAGAAATGCTGACATCCGAATTCTGAAAATACAAGGGGTTTAAATATGAGATTGCTAGGTTTAATTTTGTTTAGGTTTAGTATTTAAATTTTAGTAGGTTATAACTTACAAGTAAACGGTGTTTAATTATTTTTTGATATTTTTGATAAAATTATCCTAAATTGAACCTGATTGGTGTGGGATGTGTGTCCAGTTAGACTTTTTTTACATGACAACTAGAAGATTCTAAATTTGAAAAATGTACAACATCTGATTGTTTTACTCACAAAAAAATAATTTCGGCTTTGATTTGAAAGATGGATACATTGAAAGCTAGAGTAATTTTTTAATATGAGTTGCAGCGTGGAACTAATGCAGCAGAAACGGCTCACCATACCATGCTATGTTTGAAGAGATGCTGTATAAATGTTTTGGGGATCTTTTAATATAAACATTTTAAAATGTTGGGATATTATTTCCATAACACAAAAATGTGGAATTTTTTGGGGTTTTAGTTTGTGTGATTTTGCACATGTAAATGGTAATTTATGAATATATCTTTATAACATTAATTCATTCATCAATTAATGTTCATCATCAACAGCCTATATAAGTCCCCACTGCAGGGGCTCAGGCCTACCATCATACAGTAAGTGTATATTAATGTTACTAAATAATAATGTGCCTATCTCAAAATATTTATTGAATGGATGATTGCTGGCATTAGATCATAATTTTATGATTTCAACAGTGGTGTGATTTTTTTGAAAATGTCTTGTGTATTGCCACCTAGCGTACAAAACATCTCTATTAAAAAATTAAGTGTTTTAGAATTAAGTTTTTATACATTCTCAAAAGTTCACAGACCTGGACTAATGCCCTGTCTATAATTATCAATTCAATTATCATTCCAAGAATAACTCTTAAAAAGGTTTACCTGTGCACATATCGGTTTCTTTTGACTTCTCCTATAAGCCTCTTCGGGTGGTCCTTCAGGATAATTCTCATCATCTGATTCATCACCACCAACTTCACTCCTGATGGCTTTTAGCTCTTCAAAGTACCTCTGACGTGCTCTCAAGTAGAGTGGCTTAAAACTGTTTTTAGAGGATGGCCTTGGAGGTAGATGCGGTAAACGAAGAGTGAGACCTGGTGGGGAAGCCTTCACTGCAGCTAAGAGGCGCTCTCTAGAAAGCAACACTTCTGGTAGCAGTTTGGCATAGTAAGATTTCATCTGGAATAAAAAATAAAGGAATATAAATGGAACCCTGTTTTAAACTAAGAACTCAAAGATTCCTCTCCCACTATTAACTAGGTTGAGTAAGAGTTCAAAATAAGGTATATTGTGTCATGTGACACTCTGCCTCAAGAAAGGTTAAGAATTAAAAATTAGTTTAATTAATTATTGTTTATTTATTTACATATATAAATAATGGGTGTGGAGTTTGCTGTGTGATTTTGGCTGTAGAATAGGACCACCCCATGTCTTTTGTAGGCAGCTTAAAAAGCGAGTACGGGGTTAAATATTCAGGGGATTGGAAGCATTATCTACCAACACAACAACAACATTTTATTGCATATGTAATGTGCATGCTACTTTCATAGCAATCGACTAAACTGTTGATGTGTGAAATAGGAAGAAACATACTTTTGTACCAATTTATATTCCATTAATTCTTGATGTTTTTATTTTATTTTAAAAATTAAGTTTTAGAATAGTGTTTAGCAACAAGATGAGGTTCTCAATTGACTTCTCTACAGATGTTTGGACTTCTAAGAAACTTAAATAAAACCTTTTGATATGCATATTTTAGTCTAAACTTTTCTATGTTTAGTTGTGGTAGCTACCACCTTAACTATCACAGTGGTCCATAATATTTGTAAAATAATAAATAAAATTTATAACATTAATCATTCTACTCAATCACATCACTTTGGTATTTACAATAGCAGCTAAAAACAGGCAGTAAAAAGAATCAGTCTGTCAAATTCTTATAAGAAACTTTCAGTGCATTAATTTACCTACATAATAATTTTATCAGGATTCCCATGTTCAAATTCATTTTCAGCGTTATAGTACTTGTAAACATACCTTATGCTTCTGCTGTTTGGCCCTGGCTTTTGATAAGAACTTCCTCATTTTAGCTATGTCTGGCCTATAATTACCATTCTTTAAATTGTTATAGAAATTCTCTACAGGTGAACTAAAATGTAAATGTTCAAAGTTGAAGATCATTTTTATCGTTTTATCCTTCTCTTCTTCGTCTTCCTGTGGGAAATTGGGGAGGTACTTCTTCAGGAGATCTTTTTGAGGGTCCTCTAAGGCTTCCCAGGTCCTAATAGAAAAGAATTCTTTGAATAGGGCGTAGTCCTCGCAGAGTTCTTGGGGAAGCTCCAATGTTTGACCAAGGACGCGTATGGTCTCCATCACCTCTTCCTCACCCTCCGAACTCCCGGTCGAAGTCTCTGAGGAGCTGCTGCTCTCGCTACTATACGATTGTTCGCTCTCCATCTTAACCTCCATAGCCCGCAATCAGAAAAGATTCCAAACACTCCGTGATGCAACACCCAAGTTTTTCACTCGCGACAATAGTGATTTTCCGCCGACTACATTGAGTTTTCGCGATGTTATGTTCGTGTTGTTTACGAAAAACCGAAGCAATAGTACAACAATGTCGAATCGCGAGCCATGAAGTTTTTTCAAACAGCCGTCAAGTCTTGTCTAAAATAAAATAGAACGCACACGCCAAACCTCTCTGTTTCATACATACTATGCGCCAGAACGCCACATTACGATGAGAAAATAGCTTGACAATCAAAAACAGCGACATTTTGACCGAAAACAGGATTTTTAAAATAAAAAAGGGTTGTCTGTGGTTCTAGTCTATGAAGAATATAAGGAAATGGCAATACTGGAAAAATAAGAAATATTGGCTCTGATCCAACAAATCAAGCAGATCAGGTGGTGGTGTGGTTATATTCTTTGAAATGAGTATTTTTATAGACAAATAGGCAGATATCTGTAGCCAAAAAGAGAAAAAAGATATAGACAAAAGAAACACAGTGTTTCCACTCAAACTTAGATGGGTACTATTATAAAATAACACAGCAATTTTGCCATAGATTTAGACACCAATATAAATAAAATATAAAGTTTGCTTAGCTTAGTGGCGGAACACCCGAACGGAATGTGTGATTATTTTCATAAAAAACATACTACACATAATCTAATTTAGGCAGAAATCATTTTAATGACAAAATATGGGTAAACATAAAGGAGCATAAAATTAAACGCATAGCATTTTCTATACAAGCATCAGTCACCATAAAATCACATACAACTAGGTACTCTACGATGCCTTGATATAAAATTCCAAATTCACCAGCGGCTACACTACATAAGTTTTGAGTTCATGTCGGCTAGTTTGAACTTAGGCGGAGGTAAGAATATAATATAGTAGGAACTAGGAAACGGATTAGTCCCTCGTTGTCAATATTTGACATTTAATTTAAGACATAACACTGACGTTTCGAACGTTTCGTTCACTGAGCAAGTAATCACTACGTTTTTAACATTGTACAGTCTCTTTACTTGACACTGGCAGTACCATCACCTCCATGATGAAGCCATAATTCTGAAGTTGAAGTTGAATCACTACGTTTTAGTTTCGTTGAATTTTCTTGTTGTGGAAACACTTCCTTCCTCGTTCTCCTTTTGACAAATCGTTTTTTGGGAAAAGGCGATTCTATCACAATAAAATATTGTATATTTCATGAAATTTGAGTTGTTTACTGCTTCGTTACTCGAAAAGATACGTAATTAAAACCAGCGACTGGCTCGGAAAGTGTGCGGAGTGGTTTTGGTGAAGATTCATGAAGTTTTTGACGTAAATTCCTAGTGTAGTAAATATGGCTGACGATCTAAATGTTGACAGTCTAATTCACAGGCTTTTAGAAGGTAAGGCTAGGTTTACTATTTATTTCACATTTCAATCGACACTTTAGACTGCAAATACAATATTGAAACTAAACGATACATGCTCGCTAGGCTCTGAGTTGCGTAATTATCATCGAGTATGTGGGTATTGGAAACGTCAAACTCATAAATAAATCGATTATCCTCAATTCTTATCTGATTCTACCTTTGATGTTAGCTGTTTAGAAGATTGGCAGGCGACTATTTTCGTCGTCGGATTGGAATGTGCTTTATATTCTCTTGGTACAGCGTTGCTGGCGTGATGCTCTTTACCTGCCTATGTCATACTAGGGCATGGTGCACATTGATGAGCTTTATTTACCGTGCTTTGTTCTCTTTATATGTTAATTGGTTTTAAAAGTGTTTATTTTACTTTATTACGCTGCTTTTTGATGGGTTGCAACAGTGTACAGGCTGCAACAAGAAACTGCAAGGAGAAAAGGCAAATTGAAAGACATCTTTTCAGGAGAATGTATGGTTACTTCCAAAATTATCGCCAAAGTATTGTCGAGCTAGATTCTTTTATGTTTAATGGCTTTTTGACCATGTTCTGTTTATAATGAGACAATTGATGAAGTCAATTTCATTTGCTAGTTGCCTTTTTTATGTTAACTGTACCCCAGATACTTTTAATTGGAGTACCAACGTCATAAAACTAGAATAAATTTCGTGTTGTGTTTGTAACAAATACCAAGCTTTTATATTGAACTCGTTACCTGTAGCACCAATCTTGTGATTAGGAATTCACTTAAAAGGGAACACGTTTGTATATACGTGTCAAGTTGCCAGCTGAACAAATATGCAAATGAGGAATGTTATTGTTTTCTGCTAGACATGCAATGGGCAGTGGCATGTTATGAATTATATTTCTACTACTTTTACTTACATATCATAATTGAATGACATTATGAATGTAATGATAAGTATTATTTAAATAAATTACATATATTGTATTGCCCATTGGTTTTACTTTGGAGTAAATTTTAATTCTATTGAGCTGGTTTTAATTGAACAAACCCTCCACCTTTTTGCTATTAGCATGGTAAACTGCTATTATTGTAATATCTACATTGCTTATGATTTATGAGTGAGTAATAAATATAACTGTGTTTTGTAACTAATTGCAATAGAGAATATATCCTCTACAACACTGGAACTGTTTGTGGAAGAAGAATTTTGCTTGGATGTGAATAAAAATTTGTAATCTAGTTGTTTTTTGTAAACGGAAACAAAAACAATTCAATCATGTATTTTTTTAAATTGAACTTGTGATTTATGAGGTTGATTATTGATCATACAACCTACCCAATAAGATAAAGGTGGAACTTTTTGAAAGGTATTTCTGCAAGTGTTGTAGAACATAGACATACCTGAGGTCGAGTTGTTGTTACCTGCCAGATAACAAATACGAAGTGTAGTGTAGGTTTATTGACAACATTGACATAAAAACAAATTTGTTATAAATTGCATTTTGAATGTATATAAAAAATGGTATACGAAATGATGGTTAATAGAGATGAGTGGAAAAAGAAAACATGTTGTAGAGTCCCCACTCCAAGTGGGATAAAGGCTGGAAGATGATACATTGTTTGAAGAGGATACAAGCTAAATCCTGAACAGATTTTGTCCAGTTTCAATTTTTCTTATTACATACTTATTGTAAAGTGGTAAAAATAACCCAATGCAATTTTTAGACAGTAAAACAATTTAAATTTGTACTGTTTTAATTTTTTACCTTTTTTTCTCAATTCAATTTTTGTCATTGTTATAGAATAACAATTTTGCTATATAAAAATAGTTTTAACAGCAATTGTATGGATTGGAAAACAGAAGCAAAATTCTTTAACAACTATTTTATAGCAAAGAATAGTTATTTTTCTACAGATACATCAATAGGTTATGAAACACAGCTGCAAATGTCTCCTAATACTACTTATTTTGCATGTTGTCATTAAAGTAATCAACTAAAAGATTTAATCTTTTGAAAGTTAATGATTATATGTTCCACTTTGTCTGTTAACTATTTCTATAACTGCCGTGTGATTTTAGCATGTTCCCTTGGGAGTAATGATTGTTTAGCCATTAAATAAATGCTATTTGAAATTGTATCGTGATATCACTTTTCAGACTTAATTGGTTATGCATGATGTCAATGACATAGCCAATTTGTCACATTTGTATAGCTCAATGATATTACAAATAATAGTGTCTGTCTGTCTGTCATCCTTTGCAACAGTATGAAGTGTTGCCATGCTTTATTCAAATTTCAGAATTTTTATAGCAAGCCATTTTTATTCATATTAGACACAAGCTTTTGCCCATGACTTTTTCTGTGTGGACTTAAAAAATTATCCTAAATCTACTCACTGATCTGGAAATGGCCTATATACATAGTGGTATATACATGTATCAATTGATATCTTACTGTCTTCTAAACTAATTGACTGATTATTATTATTTTCAAATACTTCAGTGACTGACAATTTTATTCTTTAAAGTTTGATATTCTTTTTCTTAATATAGTAAAAATGGCAGATATTTTCTAACCCTGGTATTTATAGTTTTTAGCCTCTCATACGTTACATGAGGTTTAAAAAAAATTAAAGCTTAAAATTAGTAAAAATGTTAATACTTTTTCCTATTTGACTTCATAAATCATATTCATTCGTAAATTAGCTAAAATTGAACTTCAGTGTTAAATGTTGTATATTTCAATGTTTTCAAAGTAGTTAATTAATAAGCCTTCATTTGTTGTTGTCCATGTTTTGGCAGGCATTTATGGTTTTGTGAATTTCTTACATTATTATATTTTCTGTCATTTCATCTACAAACAAGTTTGAATGTTTTTTCTTCTGTTTAATTTCTAACTTGTTCTATTTGTTATGGAAGTGTGTTACAATATTGGTATCATAGCACTGTTAATTTTGTCTCTATTTTACCCCATACTTTAATGTTATAGATATGACCTTTTTAAATTTTTTGAATTCACTATGTTTTTATACAAATCAAAATTATATTATTTTTGTTTGCGATTTTTATTTCGTACACTTTTGAGAGTGCTGTTTGATTTATTCAATATATCGCGATTTTGTTTTATTTTATTGACGTTTAAAGTCATACTTTTTCAACAGCTTTTGAGTGTGTGGTGGTGAGATTATTTTCGTTTTAATGTGCTTCTGTGTTTATGTTGACATGTGTTTAAAACATATGCATGATGTGTTTTGATAACTTCGCACAGTTCGAGGATGCAGGCCCGGAAAAACAGTCCAGATGTCAGAATCAGAGGTGCGCAGTCTGTGCACCAAGTCGAGGGAGATATTCCTGCAACAACCGATACTGCTTGAATTGGAGGCGCCACTTAAAATTTGTGGTGAGTACCTCTCCTTGGTATTTCTGTGAATGCCTGATCTGCTTATTCTGGTTATATATACTCAGATACAGTTAGTTGCCAATAACATTTTGAAAATAGTGAAAAAAATTCTACACAAGCGGGATTTGAACTTGATTAATTAAAAATACAAAAAGCTTAAACGTAGCAACATGAATCTAGCATAAATATTACACTGTTGGTCGATTACAGTTGATGTAAATCAATTTTCGATATATGTCGCTAACGCCCTACCTGGCAGTTCTTATACTGGTGAATAAATTCCGATGTTAACGGTATACGATCGGTAGCTTAATTGGCAAAGCGTTCGCCCCGGACCGGCGAGAGATGCAGGTTCGAATCCGGCTTGTGTGGAAAATTTTTCACTATTTTGAAAACCTAATCTAGTGTTGCGAAAGCGTAGATGCTCGTAGTTATTTCTTAGCTTGGGACACAGTAATATTGGTTTAGCAATTGAGTGTTAGATAAGGTAGATCTGTTGTTGATAACACAGTAGTCATGTTTTCTTCTATCAGTTTTAGCAGGTTCATTGTTTATCAGTGTTCAAGCTGATGTTTATCAGAAGGCGTAATGGTAACCTAGCACGATAATGAACTCTTGGGAAATTTGTCAAAGATGAAGGAACATTAAATAAAAGTAACCATTTTTATTTTATTATATTTTTCACATGTATAGATTGATTTACAATGAATGTTGTTTACAAAAGTCTAGCTACAGCTGATAATATTTCTCCTGAAGGCCAATTGCCTTCTGTAAACCAACCACACCAATAACATTCACATAAAATTTTTACTCAACAACTAATTACTTCTTACTAAAAGTAAGCTGTCTGCTCATTTCTAGTCAATACGACTAATTTTAACTAATGAATACTATTTCTTATATTTATTGGTATTCGTTGTTATTTTTTGGGCTGTGTGGTTTCAGCTTTAGAATGTCATCGCTCTATGTCATCGCATAGGTGTTGTCGAAATAGGCGACTAAGGTAAAATTTCAGTTGGGCATTATCATTTACCTATGTTTAAACAATCTAGCTACAAAAGCTTTCGGCGTTACGGAAGGCTATGAGGGAGGCCCATGATCAAAAGTGAACTTATGCAAGTGATGACATATTTTATAATCACAGCCAAATTCAGTACAGACATTAAACTGTCTCGAAACCACTGTAGGCAAAAAGTTAGCTATGTGGAAACACGTACATATATTTACGTAGCAGTATCTATTGTGTGTGAAGCGTCGGTGGCGCAGTGGATAAGGCGCGGACTTTCAATCTGAGGGTTCCGGGTTCGAATCCAGCCGTGTACCTATAAGTTGTTTTTCAATTCAAGTACATTATCCGAGTGCTTAACAGTGAAGGAAAACATCGTGAGGAAACCTGCACACTCCTGAGAAGAATTTCAAAGTGTAGTGGGGACGTATATAGCCTGTTGATGATGATGATCTATTGTGTGGCTACCTTCATGTGATAAAGAAAGGTCGGTATAGGACTATAGATCCGTATGGTCATCTATGAAGGGAATAGACCATACCAGGCGCTAGTCCGTTGTTGATTGGTAGACTACACCCACCCACTTAAATATTCAATTATTTAAAAGGCATATGTAGGCTTTCTCACGTTCTCAATCACACAAAAACACCAGTAAGTATAATAAGTTAAAAGGAATTAATTGATTTCTAGGATCTATTATGTAGATATGTTACTCTGGATGGAGGAGCTCTGGATCAACGGGCGTAGCATGAGCACCCGAGAGCGATGAGAGTGAGACACTGTCACAATATTGTTAAAATTGACGTCTCCGTGGTTTCACATCAAGATGTGACAATGACTGTCACCACTCTCATGCTACGCCAGCTGGACCCTTATAAAAGAATTGACGAGTTTGTACTTTTTCAGGCGACATCCACGGTCAGTACACGGATCTCCTTCGTCTGTTCGAATATGGCGGGTTCCCGCCCGAAGCCAACTATCTGTTCCTGGGCGACTACGTAGACCGCGGGAAACAGTCCCTCGAGACGATATGTCTGTTGCTTGCCTACAAAATTAAATACCCCGAGAACTTCTTCTTGCTGAGAGGCAATCACGAGTGCGCAAGCATAAACCGTATTTATGGTAAGTGTTCATTATGTTGATATTAAATAAGCGCTTCACTTCAAGCGTTAGAAATAGTGCGTCTAGAAGATCTCGATGCAAAACGCCAAATCCACAAGACACGATCAAAGCAAGTGTATAACTACACATTCAACGAAGCCGGACAGCTGTATTGCGTTACTTGTGAAAAGACATTTAAAAACAAATTCGGCTTCACAAGTTATCATCATCATTAAATAAGCGACTCAGGACCGGCATTGTGGCACACCTAGGACTGCTTATGTGCAGCTATGAACGATTCTAGGATGATGATGCCCACTTTTCTACAGGGGTCTTTTCAGTATTCGAGAGAGAGAAATAAATAAAATACACTGAGGAAGGGTATTGTTCTATACTATCGTTATCCCGTTAACTTATTGTCACGGGAAACTACGGAAGTCGTGTGGCCCACACACTTGGCGGCTTTTTACAGTAGTAAAAATCGCGACTTAATAACTCCTACTGTTTTTTTCTTCACATCTTTATTATCACTCACGATCACGGAGCCATTGTGAAAAAAATATTCATTTCAATGAAGATTTCCTGTCTGACCAATCTTTAGTGGCATTGTGTGTGGCATGGCATATACCTACATAGGTGTAGATATATAGATGCATGGATGGATGCGCGGATAAACTGACTCAGACTCTTTTCATAGAAGTAATGACTCAGTCTGTAAGATACAATAAATCTCGAACAAACTTGACCTGCCCAACAAGAGCTATGTGTGTGTTGTCAAGGATTTACATTTATATATTTAATTAGTGTAATTTTATGGCTTCTGCTTGTTTCGTCTGTCTAATAGTCGAGCATTGTTACGTCACTTGCGTTTGGTGCCAATATTCCGAGTTAAAATTAATATATGAAGCATTCATTCAATTGCATGTCCACTGCTGGACTTCCATGGTGAGTAACATAATTAACGAGTTTAGCAGGAGGTTTGGTGATCGCAGTAACATGTTTTAGAGACATGGTAGATTCTGTTACTCCTGAATATTTTTTTCAGCTCAAAAAATCAATCAGTCTATTACGACTCCGTTACGACCTAAAGGTAGGACAAACAAAAACAATTTCGCATTTATAATATTAGTATGGATTTCTTAGCTACCTAAAATGATTTCAAATGGCATTTCAAGCGAACGTATGAAGCCAAGGCCTGGACTTGTACACTTGTAATTTTAAAAGGTTATTATTAAATAATCAGTCTAGTTTACTTGTACAAAAACATAAAAAACGCACGAAACAGGCAAAACAAAGATGGCGTCAATAAAATGTCATTTGACTTTGTCACTTAGTACAAAAAGAATTATTTTGTACAATTAAAATAAAAGCGATACTGTAATTATAGTATTTTTCTATTTATCTTTAGATTATTCTTTGATTTTTTAATAGTGCACAAGTGCAGGCCAGATTTTAAACACCTCTTGTTGCAATGTATAGTAAAAATGTTACGTATGGACATACGCAACTATGCAGTTCGTTGCTCACTGGCCAATTTTATGCTAGATAACTTTTCAATGCTCTGTTGTGTCTGCCTGCCTCAGACTATATTTGCTCAGGCGCAGGTGTGAATGGCGTTGAACACGAATTTAAATAGGTATATACGTACATGTATTGTATAGTCATGATATTGGTTGAAATGTATGAAACGAATAGCGTCGGTTGAGACTTTTGAAGGTTGCAAAGTTTAATGTAATCTGTTTACCCGACCGAGTACAGTGAATTCAAAAATAGGGTTATAATTTTAGCAACATTTTTTATGGCTTCGCATCGTATTTTGACTATAGAAGTGTCATTGCAAGCGAGCAAGTGATCTTACAGTGAATTTCACTTAAAACCGAACAAGTTAGCTTGTACACTCGAGTACAAAAATATGTATCCACTTTTGAACCATCTCGCATTCACCTTTAATTGACATTTCACTCAACACACTACATAGGAACAAGCAAGAGTGGACGTGACGTGATTCAAAAGTGGATACATATTTTTGTACTCGAGTGTATATAAGCTACGACGAAAAAAAAACAAAGATGTCATTAATAAGTACACTCCGAAAACATAAAAGTTACATACATAAACCCTAAAAATAATAATTATAATTTAATGATTACGAAACGTATTAGCGTTTCTTGTCGCAGTCGGTTTAAACTTTCTTCTTTTTCAGTTTGCTTAGCACAATTTTATTTATTAAAAACTTCAATAAATACAAAAAAAAAACCTTTGTATCCGGACGGGATTCGAACCCGGACACCTGTGATTGTCAATCATGTGTCTTGGCCGCTTGACCACGATGCATATGTTCGAGCGTGTGAAATTAGCGACCATAATTTTTGGCGTGGAATAATGCTAAAGAAAACCGCATGAAAACTGGAAAACACGCGTGTTCCCAGACATATGACTAATCTAGATAGCTTTTTCGTTCGTTTCGTATACCGTGGTAGTTGATTGGCGGCAGATTGATATAATTGCGAACGTTTCCAGGTTTCTACGACGAGTGCAAGCGTCGGTACAACATAAAGCTGTGGAAGACGTTCACCGATTGCTTCAACTGTCTTCCTATCGCAGCCATCATTGACGAGAAGATATTTTGCTGCCATGGCGGCCTCTCGCCCGACCTGCAGGGCATGGAGCAGATCAGAAGGATAATGAGACCCACTGATGTACCAGACACAGGTGATTAACCATTTTTATGTATGCTTTGAACTTGCCTTTCATCTCACCTGATGGTAACTGATGACATGGTCGTTGGAAAGAAATATTGGTCACGCAGAAATCTCAAGCGAATGAGGCGCTGGCTCTGCTTCCTTTTATAAAGATAAGTTTATTTGTATCGAACATAGTGGTCACATTCTGAAAATTTTAATTTAACTTTAGAGGCTAGCAAATATTTTAAATTTTTAAATATTCTAACAACGTGGTTTGTATGCATGTGACTATTTAAAGAACTATGCATATTATTTTGAAACACATGACGAATTAAATTATTTTTATATGTTATAAATATGATATGATGCTTAAACCATCATCGAACCACCAAATAATAATATCGAATCGAAGAAATCGAAGACCAAATAATAATTATTAATTTTGAAACCGAAAATTTCAAGGAACGAAGAAAGACATTCTGCCGGCTTCTGTTTTCGAGAGATTCAATGTAGATTTTTTTACTTATTTGTTTTTAAGCCGGGGAACGTCCACTGCTGAATATAGGCCTACCATATGTCACATAATTATTCCCTGATAGCGCATCTCGTCGGCAGAATGGCGAGCGCGTATTCAGACACACGCGCGCGTTTGCAAACATCATCCGTTCTATGGACGGGAATGTCGCGAAATTTATATGTAGTGTCCGGCCTGGGCCTACCCCACAATTATCAGCTTGCATCCGCGGCTCTCAGGTTCATCTAGTGATCTAGATTTTATTTGGAGCGATGTGGCCTGCACATTGCCACTTCTGCTCACTGACTCATCGAGCTAAATCGGTGACTAGTTCTTCTACGGATTTCCTTAATCCGGATTTAATCACAACCTTGAGCAGTAATCAATCTAAATAGTTTTGGGCATATGAAATTAATTTCACCGATTTTGGAATTCGAATCAAGACTAACGGATTCAAAGCATTGGCCTAAAATCCCGGATTTTTAAACACCAAATACAGTCGTTAGTAAAAACGCTTTTTATAGTAGTCGTAGTTTTGTAGTAGTAGCAATTTGTTGAAGTTTCTAGAGATAAAAATGTTAATTAGTAGTTAATTTTAAATTGCTACGATATCTATCAAAAAGTATTTGGGCAGCATATGTAACGTTTTCATGCATGATGGGTGCCTAATTTTACCTTCATCTCAACTAATGTAAAGTGACAGTAAGGCCGTAAGATAGAAGCATGCTAACCCAGACGACTTAGTTAACGAGGCGTTATTGGTTTCATTCTTAGCAGCTAGCTAGCAAGGTGGACATAAAAATACCTCCAACCGAAGCCGTACCCCAGTTATTTCCGATATACAATCTTACCCAACTGATCTGTGGGATCTAAAACCTTCAAAATGTATTTTGAATTTATCCGATCTCTTCATCACAAAGCGACATCCCCAAGCCGAGCGGGCGCCTTAGGGTTGTCCCTCGTAAAGTAAAATCTTAGTCATTTAAGCGCCTTCCGCGCACGCTAAACGTCGGCGTGAAGTTGTAATGGTCTCAGAACCAACTGGACTTGACCCATTCAACAAATAATGTATTTTTAAGATACTGCTTACGATTTCAGGGTTGCTCTGCGATCTGTTGTGGTCGGACCCGGATAAGGACGTGCAGGGATGGGGCGAGAACGACCGTGGAGTCTCCTTCACCTTCGGACCAGACGTCGTCAGCAAGTTCCTCAACAGACATGACTTGGACCTCATCTGCAGGGCTCATCAGGTATGACTTTTGATACACCTCTCAGATGCCTTTGCATATATCCTTCATAAGTGGGAAAACGTTCATTGTTGAACATAAGCCTCTGTATGCCACAATGACCCGTGTAAATTGAATAAGCCATTTAAGTGCAATAAAAAGAATATCCTGCCACAAACTTGGTACCACTGCAACACCCAATTATTTAGTATATTTGTGTTTAATTTTTAATTATTTAAATATCAAATAGTTTAAGTATATATAAAACAAAGTCAGGTTAGTTACACAGTTTATAACTTAAGAACGTCAGTAACGACTTTTATGATCTTTGATTATTTAAATTTGTCACTGCCTCGAATATCAGAAACACTTTCAAAACATGGGATAAATTCACTCATCATTTTCTCTTACATACACGACATAACGGGAAGTCAGAATGACCTGATCTTTTATAATCATCATCAGGCAGGAAACGTCCACTGCTGGACATAGGCCTCCTTCATGGTACGCCACATCGACCTAGCCACCTGCATCCAGCGACTCCCCGCGACCTTAACCAGGTCGTCGGTCCACCTAGTAGGGGGACGGCTCGGTAGACGTTTCCCGGTACGTGGTCGCCACTCGAGAAACTTTACTCTCCATCGGTTATAGGTTTTACGAGCGATGTAGCCTGCCCATTTCCACTTAGCTCACTGACTCGTCAAGCTATGTTGGTTACTCTAGTTCGTCTACGGATTTCCTCATTCCGGATTTTATCACGTAGAGAAACCTCGAGCATAGCTCGATCCATTGCTCGCTGAGTGATTTCGAGCTTGTTTATTCGGCCCACAGTAAAGGACCAAGTTTCGGTTCCGTATTCATCACTAGCAATATGCACTGATTAAAGACTTTTGTCTTTAGACGCTGAGGTATTTTGTACGAGAAGATATGTCGTAACTTCCCGAACGCTGCCCAGCCGAGTTGGATTCTTCGGTTGGCCTCTTTGTCGATTTTTTATAGGAATAGTTAAAGATGTTATATAGTTAAAGATTTATAGGAATAGTTGATGATAAGCCGTGGTAGCTCAGTTGGGTAGAGTGTCAGAGTTATTTGGAATTTATGTACGAATGATAGAAATAACTATCATTGGCTTTTCGGTGAAGGAAAACATCGTAAGGAAACCTGCATACTTAGAATAAATTTAAACGTGTATGTGAAGTCTACCAATCCGCACTGAGCCCGCATGGTGAACTATGGTCCATAGCTCTCTGTAAGAGAGCAGGCTTCAGCCTCTGCAGTGGAGACATACTCGTACATAGGCTGTTGATGATGATATATAATAAAATTGTTTTTCTGTGTAGAAGGCACAAGACATCAACTGAATTCGTAATCGATCGTGTATCATCGCTCTTCCGTATTGAGTTACAATAACAATGCTTCTTTCTTAGATACTGTACCCCATATATGTGATCTTAGCGATGGCCAAATATTTAGAGCTGTGAATGCTACAACTCTGCTAGTGGTATGTTTCACTAGTTGAGATACTAAAATTTCAATAGCAGCGCTCAGCAGGCATTATCGAGAATATTTTTAACTTTGTTTATTAAATATTCAGATGTATCGTCGTAAATCCTAGGCATCTGTGTTATTCGACGATAAAAGAGAACGTTGATGGGAAATTGTTCGTCTCTAAGGCGATATTTGCATAAAACTCATCACACATAGCGGCTCTGGCAGCAATCATGGTTTAAAATTCATACTCATATAATAAATGCGAAAGTGAGATTGTTTGTTTGTCCTTCCTGTATAGGGATAGTTGATTTATTAATATATGATGGGTTTGCACTAAGCCTGATGGTAGTGCGCACCAATAAGTCTGAACACAATATTGGTTCTGTTTGGCGGCAGACTGTAATATGGTGGTAGCAAGCCAGGCGGACATAACAAAAGCTCTAACACCAACCAAATCGAGTACCTATAGATAACCGCCTACTGGGATCCAACGAATGTATAGGTAGGTACATATATATCGTGTGTCGCAGGTGGTGGAAGATGGGTACGAGTTCTTCGCCAAGCGTCAACTGGTGACGTTGTTCTCTGCCCCCAACTACTGCGGAGAGTTCGACAATGCGGGGGGCATGATGTCCGTTGATGAGACGCTCATGTGCTCCTTCCAGGTAACAACTAACAGCTGACGTCCCGTGAGATACTTTCACTTACTAACACGTAGGTATACATAGCGAAATAATGTTTATTATTTGCAGATACTAAAGCCATCTGAGAAAAAAGCGAAATTACATGATACTAAAGGCGCCTGAGAAAAAAGCGAAGTAATGTTTATTATTTACAGATACTAAAGCCATCTGAGAAAAAAGCGAAATACCAGTACAATGGCATCAACAGTGGGAGGCCTGCCACACCTCAACGGTCGCCGCCTAAAAAGAAATAACTGACGTTTGGGAACCAGTGTGCTGCACAGTGAGCGGAGTGCTACAACATGTGTCTGTATTGTAATTATTACGTTTAGTGGTCATAAGACAGAGCCGAATAACTGTCATGTATGTTGACGAAAATATGTAAAATTATTTATCAATTTGCTTGTGCCTTCTTATTTGTAATTTTAATTGTTAATATGAGTGATATTAATTTATGAATATGAATTTAGTTGTACTGTGACTGTCTGGTTATTGGGATACATGATGCATGTGTTCGGCGATGCCTGATGGCGCTTCTTCAATCCGTGACGCGACGCACCCTGCCCCGACGGTCGATCGTTTGACGTGTTGCTGTTATAGTCAAATTGTTTTGTTTCTACGTGAGGTGGCGAGGTATCTTAAAGATGCGGGCATTGGACACAGCGTCTATACATTTTCAATATATTTACTATTCGTTAAGTTGTAGTGGGTCGTGAGCACATTCGCTTTGTTTACTGTAACTAATGTGCCTATAAATGTAAAGTACTGTAGGTCTCGTATAAGTGACGGTCGGGTTGATTGGCTGAAATGAAAATTCTAGTTCTCTTGAATCGTATACGTTCAAAACAATGACGGAATGGTCCTCCATGGATTTTTATTATATGGATTGTAATTCGTTATTCTAATTAATTTATTTGTTTAAATTTTAAGAGCCGTTGCAGAACTGGCCTATTACATGATATTATATTCGCCTGTCATAGCTAGTAAGTTTTATTTTGGTTTGATTTTAGTACTTCACTGCAATGTTTTTCTAGGGATTATTGTACCCCCCCAGTGAAAATTAATGTTACTTTGCACTCAGTATTAGTTTTGATGTAATTATAGTACCTAGTGGTAACATATTACAATAACATGGACGATTGGTGTGATCTCCTACTGAGGCTTCTCATCGTACTATCTATCTATGTAACATAGGTGTTTCAAAGGATTGAATATTATTTTATGAACCATCAATGGTAGCAGTGTAGTCCTCGCAACAATAGTGCAATTGCTAATATAATTATTACTTTTTATTAATTAATAAATAAAATTATATGCAGGTTTTGCATTGTACAATTTTATTTTTTAGCTATGTTAACAATGTCAAATAATTTTCAATTAAATAAATATTACTATTTAAACTAAGATGGTTATTTTTGTTTTATTTTCATAGGTTTGCATTTACGATTGTAATCTATCATGTTTCACTTTGCTTTGTATCTTAGGTGATAGAGATACCTTTCGTTTTCTTCAAGATTATATCAAGGTTTCTATAGCATGCAGCTAATCAACATAATTTTGTAAATTAGTTACGTAGTAACTATGAATGCTGAGGAAAGTAGATTTTGTGAATAACACTTTGAAATTACACTTAAAATTTTATCTTTTCATCTTTCACCTACTAACTTCAGATGATTCCGTTTTATTAACTATGTATAAAAATTAAAACTTTTGTTGTACTATTTCTCGGATGTGTACAATTTTTCTGAAATATAAATTTTATTCAAATAATCTTTTCTGTATTTAAATTTTCACTTTTACTTCTGCATCTGGGTCCATCTCCTCGTCACTTATGTTAACTCTGGTGGGTATGATTATCTTAGTCAAGCTGCTGTGGTTTTCAAGTTTTTCTTTGATTTTCATAACAAGCTCATCGTTCTTTTTCTGATACTTCTGTATGTCCATTTGCAGCGCCTTGAGGTAGCTTCTCTTCGCTGACAGAGTACGTTTCATCTTGTCTACCCTGGTTTCATACTCTTTGGCCAGTGACTCCAGCAATACTTTTTGTTTTTGCAAGTTGGCTACATCATGAGCCTTAAGTTGAGCTTTGACATCAGCAAGTTTTGGTCTCCTATAAGGAAAGAGAATAAATAATAGTCTGTGATATGTCCAATTTTCCAACTTTAATATATTTGGGTCAACCCTTAGTACAATTGTAATCAAGATAGCGAAATGGTGAAGATTTTCTTATACATAGAATTTGGCATTTTGTGATTAATTAATTTGTAGCAGTCTACTAAATTGAATGAGCATAGACTGTCTTCTATTGAATAATCCTAATTGAATATAGTGCTTACCTCAGTAACAAAAATATACCTCATTGAAAAATCACACTATTTCATAAAGGAATTCCACATGCCATTTTAATATTTATACTGTGGCATAGATAAATATCAAGAAATCACATCACACCACTTATCATTGAATTCTATAAGAGGTTCTAACAGGAGCCTCCTGTTGCTGATTTTAAAATTTAGGATTTCTTTTAAATTTTGGACTCAATTCAGTACATTAATACTCATGAAGCCTACAGATTATCAATGTTTGATTTTGTACACTACAAAAATAAACCTGATAAATTTTGGTCTCTGGTCGTAAATTGTAAGGCCACAAACTATTTAAATCTCATTGGTCACAAATTAAACATAAAAGATGACATATAGATTTCCCGCAGTAAATAATACGTCTTCCAATAATGCCATATATAATTGACAATCTGTATATTAGAATAATTTAGTAGTGTTTGCTGTGTGGCATTGCCTTCCGGGACTCTACACTGAAAGAGCTTAGTTGGGGTGTAGTTCCTTTGTAGGAAGACAATGAATAGATCATAAGAGTGCCCGTAGTCTGTCTTGCACTTGACTGATAACATCTTTTCTATTGTTTAACCCTGCATTGTTTTATGAAGCTATTATGGATTAAATTTGCTTACCATAACTGATTTGTTTCATCAAATTTCTCTTTTTGCTTTTCAAGGACCTCTAGTTTTTGCGGCATGTCTTCATACTTCCACATAGATGTGAGCTCCTGTATCATTTCATCGAGTATACCTTGCTTCAGACAGTTAAACATTGGAACCCACTTTACGCGCCTCATTTTAGCTTTAGGTACGGTTTCTAGAAAATCTTCATTCCTGTAATATATCGGATTCTTTACAGATACCTACATAAATAAGCTGCGCATGTTGATACCCCTAAAATTAACAAAATAAAATAATAATTTATTACCTTACTAAATTAGCAATATTGCTGAATTCTCTTAAAATGGTAAAGTTATCGAATACAACTTCCGATGTCATATCAATATCTCTCGTTTGGTCTTCTACTTGTTCACCCATTTTATGCAAAAAAATTGAATTATTTCATGAAATAAAGTAATGAAAACTGATGAAGCTTCCCTAAAAACGACTTTCTTTCAAATCATAACAACAAGTACGTTCCATTTCCATTAAACCTGTTATGACAACTGAATGCATGTATGTAAATGATATGTCAAACAACAAGGTAATTGTACGAAACGGAACGTTATTCAGGTCAGCCAGCATTCCGTCACGAAACCAATCATAGACAAAGTTGACAGCGTTGTCGCATGTTTGCCGCCATGTTGGTTGTTGTGTCGCAAATGACTTAACTGTCTGGGCGTGGTGTGGAAGTCGGTCCAATTTCAAACGTTCGCAAAAACTTGATAGTGATTAGTGCTAGTTCGAGGGGGTTAGCCTCATAGAGTATCTTTTAGCCTTTCGTATTCATTTCGTTTAAGGAGTTTTTAATATTTGAAAATAGATAAACTACAGAGCACCGCGGTGGACTACAAAACCCGATGAAATGGGGGAAAAAACTGAAACTTTAATGACCAAGAAAGTAAAACAATAGTTCTTTAAGAAAGGGGTTTACATATTACAATTTCATCCGGGTACTTTTATACGTACTACTTCCATTTTTTCCCACGACTAGTAGACTAGCAAACATTTTGACTACTAATCCCCGTTTCGGACGATAACACTTTTAAACTACATTTCTTTTAAAATTATCTTTTAAAATAGGTTAGATGGTTTAGTGCAGTAATTGTATGTAATAGTACATGGGATTATAATGTCGGGAAGGGAGTTAGCATACAACTTCATGGTGATGTGCTATGTCCCATACACTCTCCGTGGGAGAGTAGGCCTGGGACCCTGCAGTGGGGACGTATAATAGGCATATGTAATTTTAAGACACTGTGTGTGTTCAAAACGCTATCTACGGGCCGTAGTTTCGTAACGGCTATTGTAGCTTATTTCCCGCTATTAAGAGGGTATGCTGGTGTCAAAGCGCCCATACAAACGTAGTCCAGTCATATTTTGAGTATTAAGCTATGAAAATCTATGAAATTTTCAAGACACAATATAGAAACAAATATCTGTGTCGGTGGTGAGTCAGATTTTCGTTTAAATATATACTTCCAGAGTTACAGGGCGTCAAAGTATTGCATTTTTCGGTAGTAAAAACTTTGAACCTGATTTACAAGAGTATGAATCGATTTAGAACAATTTGGAAAAACCACTGAAATCTGAAATTTCATTAGTATACTGTATTTAAAAAATGGTTACTTAATATACTGTATCCTTCAAATGATCCCTGGACTACGAAACATCCAAATAACGGGTGGATAACTTCGCGTAGTATATGCTGTCTCACCGTACGCGCTCGGGTAGGATAGGGCTCAGATAGGGACAGCTACAAAACAATGCGACCTTGAACGCGGCATTGTCATATTTTATAGTAAATTTATTTATATCTCAAAATCATCAGCTTGAAAAGGTTATGATAAAATAAATTTTATACCATTATGAGAGAATGATGGAGGATTGAAAGCAGTGGGCTTTTATATAGGTATATTAGGTATAAACAAAAACACAACTGGGCGTTTTTCGAAAGTTTTATTTATTTTTTTATTTTTTGGTATACATAAAAATATTACATAATAAAAACAAAAGTAATAATATTAAGTAACAAATTTTAATTTCCGTGGCAGTGACTATGTTATTGCAGTCTTTGAGATCTTGTATAAACAATATTTATCAGCGAGAAATTCTGTATAGTTTGCGGATGCAGTTGATCATTGATAACATAGTCGACTTTTAGCAGATGTTTTTAAATTAAAGTTGGTGTAAAATTTTACATAATTTAAACTTATATTATGTGTGGGTTCGATGACTGGCCCCTTAGAAAGCAGCAGCTGAAACGAAAAAAAGAAGCAAATAGTGCTATGGTGGTGCTATGGGTTTACATTTTCATGCAAGAGTCATTGAGTTCCTGCTGTATAAATTGAGTATTGTGTATAAGTGTCAAAGAATTCACACGACATGACGTATCCGTTAATAAGTCTGTGATAAAGGGGGCTAAACAAGATATATATATATATATATATATATCTTAGCATATATACACATAGTCCTCTATGTGACGCTATATGATTCCGAACATTTTAGAAGTGGGATTCCCCCTAAAATGTGGTTCAAAATTACTCATAAAATGTACGCTATAGCGCTACTAATAAAGACCCCCTAATATTTTTGTAGAAGTTGAATCCGTGTTCAATCCTTACAGTTACAGCGAAATAATAGTGCTAAGGTAACTATTTTGTATTGTAATATTTATTTGTGTACAGCCTTGAAGTCATTTGTCACATGTCAAAGAAGTGACACACGTAAATGTTTTTGAACTTTTGTATGTACCTGCTGAGTAGTGTTATGTACTCTAAGTAGGGACACACGAGAAAACTTTGTCACAAACGATGAAAATGAATATAGACGTCGCTCGGGTTTCTCAGGACAGAAATAGACATTTAGACAAGGAAATAATGAATGATATACGGTCGCAATGTGCCATTTCATCAATAGATTCTAGTGACCACAAAAATGATTAGAAAATGATTTCATGTATTGTTATCAACGAGATTATACTGAAGGATGTATACAGGTAACAAAAGTGCATTCATTGAGTGAGTGTTTGCAGTCAACCGAAAATCTATTTCATTAGGATTTCAGAAAAGATATCAGATAGATTGTAAAACAGTTCCAAATAAATGCTAGAAACATTGCTTCATTAAAGGAGGTGTTTCTAACAATGATATCAAACTACAAATTTAAACATAATTATCTTACTACAGTCTACAATATTTGTAGGAGTCGTTGATAGGTTCGTAGGGTCACCAACACATTCGGTGCGATCGTTCGTGTTCGTTCAAATACCTGACACTCGCGTTCTATAGACTACGCAAGAACGGTAAAGTCTTGCTTATATCGTCCACGGTGAAAGCCCCTTGCAACATTAGATCTGCCGTAAACACACAACATTATAAACAGAGGTACAGTAAGTTAGAATTTCAAGTGCAACATTATGCCAGTGCTGATTTCGACAGGCTGATTTGTACAGCTCGGCGATTAAGAGGCGTATTTACAGCGTGCGACTAACCTAAGGGCCTGATCGGATGCTTGTCCCAGAGGAAGGTTCGTTTGACGGGCGACAGGTACGAGTCACGGATGTAGGAAGGGCTGCGGTCCCATCTGGCGATGGGCTTCAGCTCCGGCCAGTCGTACCAGAAGGGGTCCCTTGTGATCGCCGAGATCGGCAGAGACGGGCTGGGGTTGAATATGTCGGCCCAGGGCCTGCGCCTCAGTCCGCCGGCGGTGTACAGCGGCGCACCTAACACGCCACAACGATTAGATGCCGAGGTCACAACAGACACGTTACACAATGTACTTCGTCACAGACCATGATAGAAGCCTCAAGCGTTCAGTACAGCATTGGTAATGACGTAACATTAGTGGGCACGATGGAAGCTGGTTCGGTCGCGGATTCATACCGATGTTTTAAAAATGAGGCCCAACGTTAATTTGTTGGAAACTTTAAAATGTTTAAACAAATACATTAGAAGTTGAATCTCTGTAAATGAAGCCATAGTTACGATAAATTAGCATTTTTATGATTCAAATGGTTATGTATGGTGATATTATATACCGCGATCGATGTAGGTTTAAGGCATGCATGGCGTGCATCATGAATTATTCAAACAAATTTATTAATGCGGTGATTAAAGAACACGTACACTCGTCGGAAGGGTAGTTGTTATCACTACCTACGGAGGGATAGTGAATCAAGAAGTCTCAATTTCTCATTCACTGAAAATGCTTAGTCTAACAGATAGCCAACTCTACGGGATAGGGGTAGACAGGGGGAGTAATTAACTACGGTATTAGAGAGGGGTAGTTTAGAAACACGGGCGTGGTTCTCGGTGCCATACTGAACAAGGACTTCGCTAGTATAGAAGAAATTTCAGAACTCGGACTGCACAGTTTTGAAAGGGTGACGAAGGTACAGAGTGCGGGTAGGTCTGCCCTTACCGTCGGCATCGTAAGCAACTTCGCAGTCGCGCGGCTGACTTATTCTCGGCTTCACCGGCGTCGGGGACTTCCCTCGGAGCGAGCGGTCAAAACCTGCCCATTTTTCGGCTTCAGCGAAAAAAGGGTCCGTTTTGAATGCGTCCGATATCCGCTCCGGCAACGCTCCTTCATGGCAATTCTCATAGTCAGTAATTTCAAACATAACTAACTCGATCGTAAATATATTTTGTCACATTGACTTTACTGTATTACTTTTTGCCCTAATCGCTATTTTGTAGAGTGTAGTGTTCTTACCTAGGTGAAAACGTATTAAACATTCCAGTGTGTTGTTGCCTTGCTTATATACAATGCAGCAGAGCATGCTAGTGCTGGAATAACGTTATACGTCAATAACAAGTGGTGGAGATCGTGCCCATGTATGGTTGACATGTACAAATGATAAGATTTGCACCAAACAACATTACAAGTCTTAGAGTAAAATCGGGTACTATGCTACTAAATCAAAACACGGGTTGGTCTTTTATTCTTTAATAAAAAATGTGTTGTGTTAGTTATTTGTAAAAAGTTTTGTACTATTTCATTGTTATAAGAAACATTAACAAATATAACATGAGTAACCACTATTGACTTTTCGAATTTACAATTTTAATATCTTGTGTTAGAAACAGCCAAATGAATGAAATTTAAATTATACTGTGATAGATATTTACAGAACAAATTTGAATTTTGTGTCACTGACGTATCAGTGACGGTTAGGCACTATAAAATTGTAAAATAAACATACAGGGTGGTTTTTAAGTTGGACTGCAAAACACACATATCGAATTCGAATTGAATCGAATTTGAAAGGTGAATTCTGTCCTCATCATTTACAAAAAACTGGTTCCTGTTTGACTCTAAGCTCAAAATTCTCCGATTAGAACTATTTTTCATATCAATAAAATCTCTTGCTTAAATTCAATTACTCTGGAGACATTATGTGCTTAGCAGGCAACTGGACCAGTTAGCACTGTGGTATGTTTATCCGGAATTTACAAAAACAACCAGTCTAACTGAGACACTAAGTAAGACTGTAAGTATACAAAATATAAGCCTTGTCCGTGTAAGTATCGGATAAGCTTACCACAGTAACTTAGCCTAAACTTAATACCTTAACGAGGTCAATGCGTTCCAAGTGGAACTTCAAAACCGCGACACCTTCAGAGTTCTGATTTAGAATTAAATGAACCTCTTTGATTTGAAGAGATCAGTAATTCAGGTAACTCATGATACCTGAGTTAATTTTCTAGTTTACTTTTTAATTCTTTTCCCATTTCAGATCGACAAAACTTAAGGACGAAGCTGTACGTCCGATGTTTCAGTAATCAATGTCATCGTTGGGCAAAAACTACTATGTTGAACGAAGTTGAGTTCATACTGTAATTCGTTCCAGTACAACAGTTGAACAGAGTTGAGTTGATACGGTGGCGTATGTTAACTCTCCTAGATCGTTGCTACGACTCGGTATATTGAACAGAGTTGAGTTGATACGGTGGCGTATTTTAACTCTCCTAGATCGTTGCTACGACTCGGTATATTGAACAGAGTTGAGTTGATACGGTGGCGTATTTTAACTCTCCTAGATCGTTGCTACGACTCGGTATATTGAACAGAGTTGAGTTGATACGGTGGCGTATGTTAACTCTCCTGAATCGTTGCTACGACTCGGTATATTGAACAGAGTTGAGTTGATACGGTGGCGTATTTTAACTCTCCTAGATCGTTTCTACGACTCGGTATATTGAACAGAGTTGAGTTGATACGGTGGCGTATGTTAACTCTCCTGAATCGTTGCTACGACTCGGTATATTGAACAGAGTAACGTACGTTCACTCCCATTTCTCTTAGCTTATTGACCAATGATGAAACTGTTCGATTAGTAAACTGTCAATAGAGTTACGCTATAATTGTTCTGAAGTTTATCATATGACTTGAATTGTGTTTATATTCAATTTATTTATATTTTCAAGACTATTAAAATGTTGGTTTTGTCGGTTTTACAGCTCCACTTGGACGTCAGTATCGTACAGCATTTAGTATTTACCTGTTCCCCAGTGGGGCTTGTTGTCCGGTTCATATTCGATGCCTTTAAGGCTCCTGGGCGAGGACAGCCGGTCGACGACGGGGGCGGTCAGGTCGGTGATGGGATACGCTCGGTCCTTTAGGTAGAGACCGTAGCGGGATGGGTACAGCCGGTCAATGGCCGCCAGCCGGTCGAGATGGTCCTGCCAGGCTTTGTGCGCGTCGAAGGGGTCTACGCCTCGTCGTAGGCGCCTGGGCACGTGGTAGACTGTTGACAGAAGGGTACAAGATTATACTGTGCTCCGACGTAGACTAGAGATAATCTATGGACGTTTACTATATCTATTATTACCACAAATAGCCCAAATAGGTACTCCCTTTCCAGCTAGAAGAACAGCAGCAATTTTTATTATGTTTTTTGTAAACATGACGGTTTGATTTTTTTTAAATAAAAATCACAATAAAAAATTTGTGAGCTTTTTAATTTGGGATGTTTGTGTCTCAAAATAGGTATATTGCATTCTCCTAGATTTTCTCAGAAGCTTGTAATGTCAATCAAGGCCTGAATATATGAGTATACTTCCTATTTGTTCTAAAATATCTGAGATTAAATCTTAGTTCTTAATAACAAGTAGAAAGCACTCGAATCAAAACAACAAAACATGAGCCGCGCATCTACTGAAGATTCTTTACAAAACATACATCGTGGCGAAGCGATTTACTATTTTGGGTTTACAAAATACACTCGCTCTATATCTGTCAAACCATTAATAATGCAGCTCTTGATTTGTTGCCAAAAACTGACTAAATAGTTCAGATACTGAAAAGTACACACAAATCGACAGAAGGCATATTACATGAAAAGAGAAGTAAAACAGTGAATCCTTTCAAAGGGTCTTTTCAAAATACCTCAGAGAGTAAATAGTTCATCTAATATCCAAAGATCCCTGCATACACATAGAATCCACTTTCACGTGGATTTGAAAAAAGATATTAGTAAATTTTGAAAAGTTGCGAGCTGTGTTACAATTAATTTGTTAGATGATTAGTATAAAGGTAATAGTCACAGCAAAGCTTTAGTATCACAGTTAAAAATAATGATCATGACATTGGTAAATATCTAATAGAACTCACCTCCATGAAAAAATTCCTTTGCAGACTTGATTAAACAGTATTTTATGTGTTAATCGTATGTATTTTTTAATAAGGGTATTGATACAGCGAATGAAAATATGCTTCACCTGACAATTGCTAGAAGATTTACATTTGATGTAAACTGTAAAGTTACATATGTATATAATACGAAATAACATTCATGGATTATACAGTGTGAAGTAATGTTATGTATCAGAGGTGACTTCTATCAAATGATGTCATGCAACAGTAATAAATAATGAATATATGATATTTACATATATAATGCGCATCTTGCAAGCGTACGTACAACTACTGCCAATATATAGAGTAACTAACGATATTTTATGTTTCTGTATTGTCTCCTAAACCGTGTTGTATTGCTTATGCAACGATTTATTTAAGATATAAACTAATTCTTAGTAGGCAACTAGTTGCGTAAAAAGGAAAATTCTATCGTCTATGACAACTACTTGAGCAGCAAGAAAGTTAGTTCTTTTTTGGCAACTGGTTGCGAATCTCAGTTGCGGAGAGATATATATACGTACATAATAAAATCATACAAAGAAGCGACTACTAACCACTACCACTCATATGTTGATAACGACAAGATGTCTCTAATAAAACAATACATCTGAACGGTAATATTGCATGTGTGTGTGTCTCCATGTATGCTAAATCGAACCTCCGAGCCTTTGACAGGATCCACGAAACAAACTACCTTTCTAAAGCTTTATTTATTAAAAAAATTAAATACAAATAAAAAATACATAGCAGAATAGCTCGTAAATTTATAAGCTAAACTTATGTATAGCAGATCCTTTTTTTACATTTAGTTTTTCATGCGTCTCTATCTTTAACATGACACAGAGTTATTTTCCATTGACTAGAGTGTTGATGAAGTCATATATTTTAAGTCAACTGGTTGTACATTTTTTTAACACATTTTAAGTTATTTTCCATATTAATTTAGACTGCGCCGGGGAGTTTTTTCGCTGTCGCTGCAAGTAAAAGATATTGCCAATATAAGTAAGTGGGTAAGTAAAATGCGTATAATATGCATAAATTTAGTTACTTAGCATTAAGCGAAATATCAAAAACATATAAAGCATACATGATTATAGTTGCATTGTGTAAATCTATATTAGCGATAATATATACATAAACGGAAATGTACTATAAGTTTATAAATATTTACAAAATTCCAAAATATTTTTCAAAGATGAAGTATAGTTGTAAATGAAGAACGGAAGATGTTTGCATGATTTTTTCTTCGGATAGTCTATTATATTAATCTGTAATGCCTGTATCGCCTTAGCTCATCTCATCGCTTATCATCAAAAACAACAAAATAAATTCTAATAGCCCGGCTTGACCTATTTGGGCTTCTATAGCCACACAAAACCCGTTGTTTTTTTTCTTCTGATTTGGCGTCCATATTTACTCATTAACGTTATCCCTCTCCTAATGCTTTCATACTAAATTTCTGTTGCCATAATCTTTTAAAATAAAATAGCTGGCTTTGATAAGTAATTAAAAATATGAGATGAAATTATAGTGTCGCGAAATAAATGTCATTAATTTACAACTTCAGAGTTAGCTATAGTATCCTTTACGCCGCTAATGGTTCATAGATGGCGCTTTGAACAATAATCGAAAAAAAGTGTTTAAAGTGAAAATTGTGATTCACTGTGAAGTTGTATGTTAATGATACTCATTTCGCGACATCACAATCCGATGTCCTATTTTCAGATAGTTACTACACAAATCCAGCTATTATATTTTAAAAGATTATGGCAACAGAAATTTAGTATGAAACTTTGATGGAGGTCGATCGCGTTAATATTTTTTTTAAACTAAATAACAATATTATACAAAGTCGTGCTAATGTTTCACCCCCGAAATTAGGTTGTTATAAGTTTGCACCGATTTAAAAGCGGTTTTATAATGAGGTTGATTTAATCTGAGTAGCCGTTCCCTTATCAGTGTAGAGATTTAAACCATACCATTGAAATTCAATTGCAATATTTAACCCCACACCAAAAAAGAGTGTCCTAAATACCCGAACAATTCACTTATGATCATCTAGATATATACATTTGATCAACGATTCTGGTAGTCTGATAATTTTCGTGTATGCCAAAGAATTCTGGAATCAAACACATAAGCGTGCATACACAATGCCAACAAATTACATGCTTCACTTTGCTATCACCACTTTAGCCTATTTATAATTCGATGTTTTAAATAGTGTAAAACATCACAAAAAAACATAAGCATCAGATCATTGTAGATTTTATTTATATGACGTTCCGCCTTGGCACTGGATATGTATTCAATTAAAGTTTTGGAATGACAATATTAATGGTAAGGTTGCCAAAACAGAGATCTTTTTATTGCGTATATTTTTAATCCCGGAACTTTAAAAACATGAAATATTTGTCGCTTTAAAGACTTTTGCAAAACTCGAGAACAAAAATATATATTCACTTTTGAACCATGTCATTCATTCTTGCTAATTCCTACCCACAGAGCGTTGAGGGAAATGTCAATGAAAGGTGAATGTGACATGGATCAAAAGTTGATATATATTTTTGCACTCGAGTGTACATATCTAACTAGAAAGTTGAACTAATGTGCAAGTTTTCTTTTGGTTAGTCTCCCACTTCCTGTAGATTTGTATAAAGTACGCACGAGGTGCGAAACAACTTTTGTTTACGTAATAGATTAGTCTCCCACTATCTGTGGCTTTTTACGAAAGTGCGCGCAAGGGAGAAACCCAAGTATAAGAAATGTGGGAGACGAAACTGTTGTGGAGACGTTGGAGAAGTTGCAATTCCCAACTTTCGTAGTTTGGATCATGAATCATACCCAAGAGTTCATCGATCGGGATTTCAAGAAAAGTCTAATAAAATTAACTTTATCTGAGCTATCTTGCGATAAATATTAAGTGATACGGATCAAGGCTTAGCTATAAATATCTAGGATGTTATATAAAAAATATAGTTTTTGTCCGTGTCAAATACAATTCCTCCTAAACGAACTATTGTGAACGGTATGTTTGCGTTTTTTTCTTTCAATGGGCAGGGAAGGTAATTCCCCAACTGTGTCTACACTCAGACCTAAGAATGTATGCGATTATAAAGAGCTAGGGTGACTTACTTGGCCTGTACCGATCCAGGGAGCGCGGGTAGTTGTGTGTGTAGATGGGTCTCGGCGAATATCCGTAGACCTCGCGATGTACTGGCAGGTAGCGGTATCCGGGGACGGTGATCCTCTCAGCCGCCGCCACGGGGTCGTCGTAGATGGACTTGGTGTAAGGGTAGGTGCTCAGCAGCTCAGGGAACACGCTGCGGCGCGTCGGCTTGTACCTCTCCTCTGCCCTGATGTCTTCCGATCCTGCGAACCGAACCAAACAGGTCAGTTTATTGTTTGAGGCTTGGTAAAATTATAGAGATCAACAATTCCTCGTCGTTGGTCAGAATTCCTAACACCAAGAGACAATGATTTGAATCGAAAGATACTGTACGCAAAAATTTAAAATCATGAAATGGAGCTCACTCATTTCTATCATGAAATGAAAGAGTAAAGAAAAACAGACAGCACCATAAACTTTAGGATATAATGTTTGACGAGGGCCATATTGAAATATGTGGAGGAAGATGCTTCAGGACTGGGGTTTTTCTCAGTCGAGAAACTTCACTGCTGGTAAAAAAGACATAAAACTCCCTCATAGATTTCCACGGCTACGTATGAATGGCACACTGGTACGCTCAATGGCGTGGCACGTTTAGATAATAGTTTAGATAATCTGAAGTATTTATATTCAGATCCACATGGGCCGATATCATCATCTTAAAGAAATTTGTCGCCAAGCCACTGTATTTTAGCCACATTTTAGTACTGTTGTGTTCCAGCAAGCAAAGATACTATCAAATTGAGGGCATGCATTCATACTAAGGCTATTATTTCTTATCAGCTGGGATAAGAATTCGTTATGTTGCTGTATGCTATGAAATAATTTGAATATACAACATTTATATTATTTGTAATAATATTTTATAAAATATAATAATTATATTATATAATCGTAGCACAATAATTCGTGCTTTGTTTTTGAGAAACTATTTTAAAAATTCATGTTCAAATTGATTGTTTTGAAAATCGAAAATTCAATAAGTAAAGTAAATAAGTTCACTTTTAAGGTAATAAATTTCAGCCCCTGCTTTACAATAACTTGTGGAACAGTGGAGTACACGACCAAATAAAGTGACCTGCCGAAATCAGTCTAAAAACTCCAAACTTTTGACCACAATGTTTATTTACCATGAAATGAATCTACAGTAATTTTCTTTTTCTTTATTCCATTATACAAGTGGCAATTATGTGCTATATGCTATGTTATCTTTCACTGACGGAACACGACAGTGCTATTAACACTGCTGTTTGGCGCCAGACTTAGATAGCCAGGTGGACACAGAAAAATGCTCTTACGATCTATCCACAATTGCTTGGTACTAAATTAATGATTTGTGTACTGTTGATAAATCTGAATTTGTGTTGATAAGTTTGCGGTTTATAAAAGGAATAGATATATGGGCCGTATTTTTGCGGCTTTAAACAGACCCACCTCGTGTCTTCACATCGTAGGTGTGAAAGAAAGCGATGATTATGGAAAATCCCCCCAAGAAATGCTTGTATTTTTTAGCAATCCATGAGGGAGCATCATGTCTGGCACTTGACTTTTGCCATCAGAAAAAGACAGTAGATAGGATTGTTTAATATCTTAATTGAATTTGGCATGAACACGAAAGTATAATTAATATCAGCTATCGTAGAGGTGATTACGAAAAAGAAAATCAAAACATTGTGACAGTATAAGATACAAATGACAGGAATGAAGCGAATAGAAATGCAGGACCATATTCATTATGGGTTGTTTTATATGAAGCAAGCGATAGCCTTACCTTTTAGAGACCGCACGAATGACTGCCAAAATCTGGCTTTCTTCGATGCAGTCTCATTTCTGCCAATCATTTCTAAATGATTTTTAAACATTTTGGCGGTTTATGTCGTGCTCGTTTCTGTAACAAAACAGTATATTCGTGGATAACATGGCAGCGTGTTTGTTTATGTTCATGTTGCACAGAATCACCCTCGAAGGCCGTGCCAAAAGTGTCTCGCTTTACACAGTTACCCCCAACGACTCGTTAAAGTCGTTAACCTTGAATCTAAGTTTATTTATCGTCAAAAACAATGTCCAGGTGACATAATTGAGTACAATAACGTGTTCGTACATCGTAAATAGAGCAGTGACGTATTCAGAGTTAGCAGCAGGATAGGAATAGCTGCGGCGGTGGCTGGCTGCGTGTCGAATGGCCGCGCGGTTGGAACTCTGCCAGCGGCCGCTGTCGAGGGGAAAACTCGAAAACGAGCGTTTTTACTAATGTCTGCTCACCGCTCGTCTATTTTCGAGTTCCCCGCGACCTTGCATTTCGTTATGTGTAACTCAGTCGAGTCAGCGGCCTGACGCGAAATCTAATTACGTGAACGGTTGTGTTTAAGTGTGCGAAGACAAACTAACTGCTTCGCAGCGCGACCTCGGTGTATTTCAGGAGCTCTAGCCACTAGCCAGCCAGCCAGCTTGAGAGGAGATAACGGAACGACTGGACCGTAAATTGTTAGTTAGCGACGACGCGTTGATGTCTTTTGTTCTAGAAACAACTACTAGCATTTGTAACTGGCACTATCGTTTTCATTTATTACATTTGATCAGTTTCCTTACGACTGCACTTTGTAAACTTTATAGCACAATTATGGATTTGAAACGAGCGTTTGTTTACTGACTGTCAGATAAAGCTGAACTTTAAATCAAAGGCGTATCATCATAACAAGGTTACAATGTTTTAAGAACTCAATCCATGCTTAATGACCGTACTTCCGTATTCTCTGGAATGCGCTGTTTGTATTTAGATCACCATAGTGTTTCAAGCATCAGGCTCATGTTTATACCTAAATGATGACGTGCGCATTCATTTGAAACTGCCGATATGTTACACAATTCTAAATTGGACAGTAAACGTTTGCAATAAGTAATGCCTGCCTTCGTTTCGTCTCTTGTGCTGACGCAATCTTTCCGCCCTGCGTACACAAACCGTCCATTTTGTGATCAATTTACTCGCGTCATAAGTTTATATTTAGTTAGATTGAAACGCCATTCATCACTTCGGGAGTTAAGATAGACATTCGTCTGATAAAACGTTCTGGATGTGTTAAATCTTCGGTCAGAGTTTGATCTGAACAGATGCCGTTTATCATCAGAAGTTCGTTGCCAGTAAATGCAACTGGAAAGCGAAAGGGAATTTAGAGTTTACGCTTTTGTATTTAGTTATTTCCAATATAGCTTACAGATATTATGACAGTAACATATGTTAGTATTAGGCAGCTTTTGACTATTAACTATTTAAATCTACCATCAATGATTGAATGATTTCGACGATAGTAGCCTTAGTATAGAACAATTCGATTTTATTGTAGGATTGAGAAAAGGAACTAATAAACATTAAACCTTACACTACTACTGTGGTAAAAACAGTATGTTTGCGTTTCAGTGCATGTTGCCTGACTCGTCGAATATCCTACACGCAAAATTTAATATTCTTTAAAAACTACATTACAATTACATGTAAACTTCCGGTTTTTTTTGTTTTTGTTTAATGTTGTCTAGTAGCAAAACTCCTGCGGGAGGAATCTTTAGGTTTAGTCTGCTATTATATTTTTTTCAAAACTATGAATTCTGCCCAGTTTCAAGCTAATCCGATTTTCCTCAAACATTACTGCTTCATTCCAAACAATTTATTTCAAAGGAGAATATTGTCACAGCGCTTCATATATACAATTATCAACACAAACATAGTTTCTGTATACAATAAAGTACTGGCTTCGGAGTCATCAGAATTAATCAATCTAGAACCCCGTGAACGTTTTTTCTACTGCTAATGCTGATGATTGATCATCAGGACCGATCATCTATCATGATGATCACTTGTATTTCGGTCAAGTACGAAGGCCAATGTCAGATATGTTTTGCTATTAAAATGTCCTGCTGATCTATTTTTTCGGCTGCTATTTAAGTATTAATGATTCATCGATAGATTCCCAGACGTCTGGCTGTGGTCTTGGATAGTCTGATTTTATGTGACGGACACGTTTTTTCATACAAAAAAATTAAGATCATGTTTTTTCTTTCTTTTTCTTTGTGGTCATGTTTTGTATTGTTTTGGGATTTCTTTGATTACGTTTTTCAGAAAGTGAGAAACAGTTATTTCATTCAAATCGATTAGCACTCATATTAGTGAAATTGAGTAGTAAATTTCGAATTGTTCATTCCTTCTGTTCGACATACTTCAAATGAGAATTTTGTATTGATTTGTACTTTGGCCATATCAATAAGAGGCAACGTGAGTACCGATAGTTTTCACAGTTGGCTGGTTAAAAAATTACGCGATTGTGAAACCACAGTACAAAAATACTCAGAGGCGCGTCGATTTGGCGGGATCGCAAATTTGGCGCGCGATGAGTGAGCTAGAAATAGAAGCGCGCGAGTCGGATCGGATTCACGGCATTCCTGGGTCCGCGCACCGTCGCACGCGCAGCCTGCGCCCATCCGCTCTATAACACACCTTATTAACCATTAATCATAACATACTCCATGGCTGACGAAGAAAGATCGATTGCTTGCACACAATTTGAAAATATTGAACTATAAAAATTGTTTGAAGAAGTCATGTTAATGTTTGCTATATTTGACAGAACTCTAAAGAGAAATAATATATAAAACTTAATTCGAACGAAATCCACTTTAAACAAGCCACTGTAATTTATTTATTATTAAAAAAAAATTGATAAAACACCTTAAAATTCAAGATAAAATCAGAATAAAATGATTTGTTTTTTCCCGTTATTTACTGGTATTTATTTTACATTATGCTGATGACTCACTATTTCCACTGCTCTGCTTCTAAATCACTGAAAACTTACGTGCTGCTGTACGAAATACCGAACAGTTGGCCTGTACTAATCACCCGCGAAAATGTGGACTAGATTTACAGACAAGCGAGCGAGACAGGTATACAATTGCGCAACTTTAGACAGAGACAATATACACTTTAGGCAAGGGCCGCGCGATACTGGCCTTTTAACCGACTTGATTTAACCGTATCGCTTGTAACGAAAATATCGACACTTTTGGCACAGCGTTGAGGTCTCGTCTTGTATTTAAGACACTCGGTATTTCTTACCGATAGAAATTAAGTCGTTAAACAGTAGTGTTGTTTCGTCTACGAGCCGACGTCGAGTGTCGGACCGGGGCGGGCGAGCACTGTCCGCCGTTGGGCGGGCGCGAGCCCAGGCACCCCCCCGCGCCCGCCCGCCCAACATTCATACATATTTTTTTCATATTCCTTTTCTTGTTTTTACTACTGCGAGCCTACGCTCCCGGATACGGATGTCCAGACTTTTTAACCTTCGTTTTGCACTTGGGCTCCACTAGAGATCATCTGTATCCGTGCGTTATTTTATTATTAATGTTTATGTTGGCTAGCGTTTTGTTTGTTTCTTAGACCACTTTAGGTTTATCATGATTTTATTTACGATAATTTACTTTTAAAAATTAGCCTTATTACAAAGATAGCCTCAATAATTATTCTATAATGATAACTAAGAGTTATATCACCTGGGTAACGGTACGGACAGTAAATAACATGTATAATAGCAGTCTGAAATTTATGAGACATGCTTTGTGATTCAGAATAAAACCATCGTTTTATACTTTATTTCTAAGAAGTACTTTAAAAGTTTATTATGCTTAATATATAAAAGTATTTGGGCTTAATAACAAAATTCTCTTTTGACGCATTCACACACAATTTTAAAAAGATATATAATAAATTGATATATTAATATAATTCTTTTAACTGATTATTTAAAAGATTTTCTGGTTCAATGAGTAGTATAATTACCAAAAAGGCCCATTTAAAATTTTAAATTTAATGAACTTCTGAAGCCTTCTATTTGCATTTAATATTAAAAAAGATCATTTCAAAAATTTGAGAAAGATGTATATCTAGCATTCATTAATTAAATCTACAATGGCACGTATCCAACATTAAAACAATGTTATATGCAGATAATAAAGCTCGCAAACGAGCTACAAGCTAAATGTTTGGATCAGAACTAATCCTACCACCGAAATAAACCAGAAGGCGTTCATAAAGTGCACTATTATTAACTATACCTTGTTTCATGGGATTCCGACTTTTGTAAACATTTTTCTAAAGAACTAGACGAAGAATATTTTACTTTGTGCTGTTGCCCTCCCTCAATAAACAAATTAACTGAAGATTTTAAGTATTTGTCGCTTGTTTACTTAAATAGTCGGAACCTGTCGAAATCAACCTGAGCCTAGATATAAATGTGAACTGAAATAACTGAGTAGCTCACCTCACCTGAGATGAGTACAAGTTCACGCGTGCGTGACTCATGCGCATGTTTCACTCGAAGGAGATTTGTTTACTTCTATTATATTTATTTATTTTTAATGCAAACGCCCTGGATTAAATGTTTTCATTTAATAAAACCGTAACCACTAATATAGTTATTACTTACGGGCGATAAAAGATAAAATTAAACAACCATTTTGGGTTCATATTTCATATTTATTTTATTACTTTCAAAAAACATACATGTACATACATATACAGTCTTACTTGTCGGGCGTAGCAACTACATTGGAGAATAAAACAATTATTGGTTGTAAAAAGAATAAGAAAAGAATTCAGTTGATATCTTATTATAAATTAAAATGTCAGTATCGAAGAGAATATGTCAGTATGGTAATAATCAAATTTTAGAAATGTAAGTCAAATTATTTTCCATTCATATAGTCGTTAATGCCGTAACAGCATTTGTTAAGAAGAAATGTTTTTAAGTTGGTTTGGAAGGTCTTATCCCTGTCTATACACTTCAACCAGTTTGGGAGTGCGTTATATATTTTGATTGACATTGCGTGCGGGCCGGAACTGCAGAGATGTAGTTTAGAAAGTGGTAGTGCAATATCATTTATGTATTATGGGCTGAGTGGACGAGGGCGGTTTGATAATTTTTCATAGAAATTAGGGTTCCATCAATGTACTACATATACTACATAAAAACAAAACAAAACGTAAAAAACAAAAGAATAAAAGCTTCAAAGACAAAATAGAATGTTAAACCAAGAAGTTCGGCGTCGGCAACAATAGTTTTATTTATAAAGTGTATAAATAAAATTCATGTACAGCCAGCAGTCCACTGCTGGACACAGGCCTCTCCATAAAAAATACTACTACATAAAACAATAAATAGAATTACATGTTCTACAATAAACTGGATGATAGAATTATCATAAGCGGAATTGAAAACGTTTTTGATTAAAGCTATCTCGTATGACGTAGGAAAGCTAGTGAAATCCGTGTGAACGAGCAAAATTCTAGCAAAACCCCATTCCCCATTTGCATTTGCACAGGGAAGCGTATTAGGACCCCTTCTCTTCCTTATATATATTAACGACCTACCAAAATCATCAAAATTCCCAATGGTTCTATTTGCGGACGATAGTACAGTTTTATACAATGGTAATGACACATCTACATATGAAAATGACATTAACTTAAACAATACATATATTATTAATTGGATGAAACAAAATAACCTTTTCATTAACATTAAAAAAACAAAAATAATGAACTTTAATCAACGACAAAATAAAATCAATAATTTAAATATCAATTATAAAGATGAAAAGATTAATGAAATTAATGTAACAAAATTTTTAGGATTGTATATTGACAGTAAACTTAGGTGGACAACTCAAATAGAAAAATTACGCGATAAAATAAACCAACAATCGTATGCACTATATATGCTGAACAAAGTTGTCAGCAAAAGTGCAGTAATGGCGGCTTACCATGGCTATGTAGCATCTGTTCTCAGGTTTGGAATAATATTTTGGGGGAATGCCACAGAAGTAATAAATGTTTTTAGAGCTCAAAAAAGATGTGTAAGAGCAATCTGCAATCTACGCCGAACTGATAGCTGTCGAGGATGCTTTAAAGAACTAAATATACTAACCTTGCCATGTCTATACATATATGAGATAGTACTTTTCGTTAAATTAAATCCAAATAAATTTCGACATGTGTATAGCACACGAAGGCAACACAACTTAATGAACAATCCCGCGAAAACTGCCCTATATCACAAAAGCGTATTTGCTATGGCTATAAAAAATATATAATAAAATGCCACTACAAATTAAAGATTGCAATAACATCACAGAACTGAAATCTACTCTGTATAAACACCTGTGCGACAAGGCATACTACTCAGTGAAAGATTTTTTTGCTGACAAATAGAAACTTCCGTCTTACTACTGTGCCACCTAGTTTTAACATAATTATTATTATATTTAAAAAAATTTGCAATATGTAATACTAGTTAATAAGTATATTAAAGTATAACTTCGTATGTCCGCTAAGGACGAAACATAGCAGATCTACAACTGTTACCTACTACCATGTACTGCATTACCTATGTTTACGAATAAAGATTTTGACTTTGACTTTGACATTTTAATGATTCATTTTCCCCTGATTAATAAGTTTTTTCACATTCATATGCGTTAATAAAAGCTTTTTAAATGTTTAGTGTCTGTGCCTAGCATCTTTAAAGTAATTAGTAATTTGGAAAAAATCTTTACTTGAAGTTTTTGAATGTTTGAATGAAAATATTTCAGCAAATGTTTTTGTTGTTGTTGTTGTTTCATTTTTACTATTCGAATACCATTGCCCGACTGCGTCAGAAGAAGGGGAAATGGTTTTTGTGTAAATGAAAATAATATTAATATTAAGAATTCAGTTTTAGTAGAACTATATCTAACAAAACAACAAAGCTTCGTGTATGTTGTACATATCCATGTAAACAACATTGATGTACTTTACCTATACAGATGTAGTTTTTCTAAAGAAACATGACGGAGACTATCTAATTCTGTCCAACATGATCCTACGTCTTTAAAAACTGTAATACATGTAACTTTGTTATGTATAATTTATCACCGGAACTTTACATGTTGGGACGATGTAATTTACCAACAGAAAAAAGTTTGATAAATATTGTTTTGATGAAAAATCTTTTGAGATCGGAGAAGTTATGTGACATCAAATGTTCGTTAGTAGCTAATCTTCTTTCTATATTTTATAAATCAATTGCTGTTTGTTAGTCTCGCTAAAGCTCGAGAACTGATTTGGCTAATTTGGCTATTGCAATTTTTGTGGAAGAGTTTGATTGGTGAGTAAAAATGAAAAAAATGCTTGGAATATAGTAAAAACAAAAATTTCGCTTTCCCTTATATTTACTGATTCTGAAGCGGTACGAAGTTTGCCGGGTCAGCTATTTTTTTTTTCAGCTTTTCAGGTCAGCAGAATTTTTATCAAATATTTTTTACAGTAATGATTCTCCATAGGTTTTTGTTACATTTTACTTATAAACTAGTTAACATTTAAAAGTTAGACAAAACTTATAGTAAAGGCCTCCGTTGCTGAGCTAGGTAAAAAACTGTATTTCCTGTAACTGTATTTAATTTTATAAACTTAATATTATTTGTATATACTAGGTATCCTAAAGCAGATATATATTATGGTTGTATTTTTAAAAGATGATTTTAAGCATTTCTCTCGTGTCATCGTAATTTTTAATCTGTAGCCAGATTCTTTTGTTTACAAAGTGTTTTAGATAGAGGATATATTGAAAGACTTTTGTTTAATTTATTGTATAAAAACGGCCCGGGAAAACAGAAAAAGGCAATAAATCTACTATGAATCTTCCTGTCCTTTCATAAAAGTGATGTGCTGAGAAGTAATGGTGTTTGTTTCTGGTATATTATTAGGGTCCGCAATTCAATATGAGCCGTCATAAGTAGGTCGGTCTTGAAAGAGGGTTTTCACGAAAAAATTTCGCTCCTAATTGGCAATATAGCAAGGTCTTTTTACATTGATGAACGCTCATATTATAAATTCTTTAGATTCTGGCAAAGAATTTTTAAACCTGAGGTTGAACGAAACAAATAATATCATTCATTTTTCCCTAGGGATGTAATTGCTATTTTCTTCCCGATTTGTAATGAAAATAAACTTTCCGAAGAGGAAAGATGAAAATCATACTTTACTATACTATACAATGTCGAGAAAAATTAATTTTCCATGTTGTAATTCTACCACACCAGAAGCCTATTATGGCATTTCTGTCCGGCAACCGGTTTATTTGGCGACAGCGATATTTATAAATAAACTTTGCTCATATTTAAAAGATAATATTATGTTTTCGTTGGGTAACGTTATTTGTTTCAATAGGCATGCGTGTCTGGGCGGTGACGTCACTCACCCACGCTTTTCACCCTGAAAAATCACGTTTTATAGGATTTTGGCTCGTTATCAACTGTTTATAAATAAAACGCGGCCGCTCAAGATCGAGCTTAACAAGTTCCGATGAAACGAATTCTATTTCCGTGAACCACTTTTTATTTATTGTCATATTTTGATCACGACAAAAATGATTGGTGGGTTTAAATATCGTGAGCTTGTATTTAAAACATTTTAATTTGAATCAGGACGTTGATAACGTTCAGCATCCCTTAGTAGGGGAGACCACGTGACAAATCAAGTAAGGGAAACTAAGCCATTTTGGCTAAATTCTGACAGGACAGGTCTGGACCAGTTTCTTTGAAATCAGGTATATTTTGATAGTTTGGATTCAATTAAAATATATATTGTAGTTTTATTAATATTATTGATTATTTTATGGTTCCAAATACGATACATACAACTTCACTCGGTCATAAATATTGCGAAGTAATGGAGATATCAATTGTTCTTTTACTCGGATTTAAAGGTTATCAATCCTTATGCAATCGGTAGCTTCCACACACGTAACTTGCGATGCGTACAAGATGCGTAGCGTTGAAAAGGTATTTCAAAAACATTGACGGTCTAGGACACTACTTTTCGATTCAGGGATCGATTTGTCGAGCCCGCCCCCTCCCTCTCCTCTATCAGTTAAACTGTTGCTTTTACGAGTTCAAGAGTTGTAGTCGACGAAACCATAAAATATATTCATTCTAATAGTGAAACAACTATTGAAGTCGGCCCAGTAGTTTTCGAGTGTATTCGTTACAAACGCACAAATATTTCCTCTTCATAATATTAGTGTTGATTTAGATTTTGCAATAGATGGGTGTCACAATGCATGAAAACAATAAATATTTTAACATCAGAGTTATCGTATATGTTGCTTACGCTTATGGTACTCGCACGCTATGTTTGCCCCTCTGAAGTTAGCTCTCCGGAATTGCGCGCATTTACAGTCGGAATATGTGTGTATTAATTTCAATAATAACATTAATAACTATCCCTAGATGACATACAACACTAGGACATTTCTTTCCACCCGCTAACTTCCCATTTCCCACACTTCCTTGCCTCCCATTTATACTTTAATAATTGATACTTCGCAGCCTTTTGTAGCTAACTTCAGAGGGGCAAACTTAGTTTGCGAGTATTTTACACGTAATGATTTTGGGTTTTTGTGGGTATTTAATAACAAACAAAAACACACAAGAAACACACGTTAAATATCCGTTTAAAACGTTTCCATTCCCACAAACAGACAGTTCTCAAATTCTCACACTAATCATGGAGAGCGTTACATCAATTTGCGAACAACCAAGGCAGTTTTCTCTTCAGAAATAAACTAGCGTGGAATGGCAGGCGTCTTTGTTTACACGTTCTGGAGGCCAGGGCATGCCAGGGGCTGTGACGTCACACGGCGGGATATGATCACTACTGACTGTACCGTGGGCACGTGTGATCATTGTTGACACTGATGCTCTATTCATAGATTTTACTGGGTTCCGTACACTTCACAGCGAATCCGTTTACATTGGAAATGGGAAAACTGGAATTCCATCGTCAACCGTCCGATCACGTCGTCCTTTAACATCAGGTGAGATTTAGTGCAAGATTTTGAAATATATTTAATATACTAACAAATCTATATAAACAAAACAAAGCCGGGTTAATTACACCATGTATAACTCAGAACGGCTGAACCGATTATTACGATCTTTTTTTTTATTATTTGCCTTGAAAAGCAGAATAACAATTAAAACATATAAATTCGAATAAAATATTTTCGAAATAAAATAAATATGATTCATTTCTAATACATTTTGCATGGAACGACTTTTTTGTGATATCTAAGGAACGGGTCTGATTTATTTAATCTATTGGTTGTTTCAGTAATGTATGAGAGATTGCGTTTATTACGAATAAGTTTGTCCTTCATGTGCCGATAAGTTGTATGTATGTGTATGTTATATGTGATCAGACAGACTGCTCGTTTTAACATTATGAGTAGTCAAATTTTTAAATTATTATAGCGTTAATAATGGTTACGTCTAGAATAATTGTGAAAGTGAAGCTGTTGCGAGTGGAGTAGTGAGAAAAAATTAATAAGTCGATGGGTGCGGCTATGTTATCTTTTCTGGACAAAAAACAACAGTGATGTTAACATAGTTGTTTGGAGGCAGATTAAAATTACATTATGGACAGTATATCGCTAGGTACCTAGCCGTGTGGGTATAGAAAAATGACAAACTTGCAAACAAAATGAGTACTAAGAACACCCCGCAGGGAATCGAACCCCAAACTCCAATCATCATCAATTCAAATAGCCAAATACAATAAAAATACAAATGTAGATTATAAACTTAATGAGCCAAAGTGTGAGCCAGCATTTGTACGGAACAGCTGAGCTTGTACTCACGACTCACACTTAACGAATCACTTTTTATCTCTGTCCGCAAGCCAAATCGCACCATCTGTCTCTGGTACGGCCATATTTATCATTGTTGCTGTCACGTAATTAGACAAAGTTCCACTCGGATCACACTATCATTGGCTCTCTTACAAATAGTATGACCTTTTATGCTCTAATAATTGAAAGCAAAGTTAATGGGCCTATTAATACGTGTAAATAGTTTTTTTTAAATAAGTTAAATTAAAATCATATTAAAATAAATCAAATGATAATTTTAAACAAAAAACAAGTGCGTGTCGGGCCTGGTATACTACTGGCTTTATAAAAAGTAATTTTGAATGGAATTTGTACGAAATTTTCATTTTGACATCTCCAAGTATATTTTATAATTTGGTAGACTATTAAAATAAATGTATATTATGAGCGAAACTACTGGAAGCTAGGTACTCGTTAAAAAGGAAATCTCCATCAATAACTACCTACAGTTAACTAAGTGTTAGATAAATAGCAAAAATAGATAGGTACACAGATTAAAATAGTTACAACTATCACGAAACAGACGGAGCGCCGATATTTTAAAAGTATTCGGTTAATCTACATATTTCAAATAAGACCCTGAGAGATCTAACTTTTTAAATTCTTGACTGTCGTAGTGGTTTGTTCATAATAAAATTGGAATTCGCCAGTCCGGGCGAACGCTATTTGACGGTTCTATTGATAATAAAGAATTTCAGACCGTACCACCAATAGCTTAAATGGCCTCGTTCGCCCAGGACTGGCAAGAGACGCAGGTTCGAATCCTGCTCGTGCCGAAAATTTTATTTACTATTTTCAAAATGCTAAAGCATGATGTATTATTACACCAAGAAATAATTGAGTAGTCAAATTGTAGTAAAATTAAACAAGGGTTTCTTGGTTTATTGCAGTGACAAAAAAATTAATTATTTTCTAAAATGTTAGCCTGACAAATCGGTTTACATATCCCCAAAACGTCAATTATAATTTTCATTGTAAATAGTCACAGCTATTATAGAGAAACCTAATATGTGCAAATAAAACTGCTTTAAAGTAACAAATTAACACGAAGAAAGCTTACGTTTCTCAGTTGTCACTGTGCTTCGCAGTCAACTGTAGAATCTTTAATTACTATTATATATAAAGCTGAATGTACAATTAATATTTGACATCAATCTTTACAGTATAGCCTATGCTACAGCAGGATCCCACGTTCTCCATTGACATCAATCTTTACAGTATAGCCTATGCTACAGCAGGATCCCACGTTCTCCATTGACATCAATCTTTACAGTATAGCCTATGCTACAGCAGGATCCCACGTTCTCCATTGACATCAATCTTTACAGTATAGCCTATGCTACAGCAGGATCCCACGTTCTCCATTGACATCAATCTTTACAGTATAGCCTATGCTACAGCAGGATCCCACGTTCTCCATTGACATCAATCTTTACAGTATAGCCTATGCTACAGCAAGATCCCACGTTCTCCATTGACATCAATCTTTACAGTATAGCCTATGCTACAGCAGGATCCCACGTTCTCCATTGACATCAATCTTTACAGTATAGCCTATGCTACAGCAAGATCCCACGTTCTCCATTGACATCAATCTTTACAGTATAGCCTATGCTACAGCAGGATCCCACGTTCTCCATTGACATCAATCTTTACAGTATAGCCTATGCTACAGCAGGATCCCACGTTCTCCATTGACATCAATCTTTACAGTATAGCCTATGCTACAGCAGGATCCCACGTTCTCCATTGACATCAATCTTTACAGTATAGCCTATGCTACAGCAGGATCCCACGTTCTCCATTGACATCAATCTTTACAGTATAGCCTATGCTACAGCAGGATCCCACGTTCTCCATTGACATCAATCTTTACAGTATAGCCTATGCTACAGCAGGATCCCACGTTCTCCATTGACATCAATCTTTACAGTATAGCCTATGCTACAGCAAGATCCCACGTTCTCCATTGACATCAATCTTTACAGTATAGCCTATGCTACAGCAGGATCCCACGTTCTCCATTGACATCAATCTTTACAGTATAGCCTATGCTACAGCAGGATCCCACGTTCTCCATTGACATCAATCTTTACAGTATAGCCTATGCTACAGCAGGATCCCACGTTCTCCATTGACATCAATCTTTACAGTATAGCCTATGCTACAGCAGGATCCCACGTTCTCCATTGACATCAATCTTTACAGTATAGCCTATGCTACAGCAGGATCCCACGTTCTCCATTGACATCAATCTTTACAGTATAGCCTATGCTACAGCAGGATCCCACGTTCTCCATTGACATCAATCTTTACAGTATAGCCTATGCTACAGCAGGATCCCACGTTCTCCATTGACATCAATCTTTACAGTATAGCCTATGCTACAGCAGGATCCCACGTTCTCCATTGACATCAATCTTTACAGTATAGCCTATGCTACAGCAGGATCCCACGTTCTCCATTGACATCAATCTTTACAGTATAGCCTATGCTACAGCAGGATCCCACGTGCTCCATTGACATCAATGTTTACAGTATAGCTTATGCTACAGCAGGATCCCACGTTCTCCATTGACATCAATCTTTACAGTATAGCCTATGCTACAGCAGGATCCCACGTTCTCCATTGACATCAATCTTTACAGTATAGCCTATGCTACAGCAGGATCCCACGTTCTCCATTGACATCAATCTTTACAGTATAGCCTATGCTACAGCAGGATCCCACGTTCTCCATTGACATCAATCTTTACAGTATAGCCTATGCTACAGCAGGATCCCACGTTCTCCATTGACATCAATCTTTACAGTATAGCCTATGCTACAGCAGGATCCCACGTTCTCCATTGACATCAATCTTTACAGTATAGCCTATGCTACAGCAGGATCCCACGTTCTCCATTGACATCAATCTTTACAGTATAGCCTATGCTACAGCAGGATCCCACGTTCTCCATTGACATCAATCTTTACAGTATAGCCTATGCTACAGCAGGATCCCACGTTCTCCATTGACATCAATCTTTACAGTATAGCCTATGCTACAGCAGGATCCCACGTGCTCCATTGACATCAATGTTTACAGTATAGCTTATGCTACAGCAGGATCCCACGTTCTCCAGTCCTGTCTACTTACTTTGAGTAAGTCTGAGTTTATTGAGATAAAGCGGGTGCTTGCTCGTGGAAAGCGGACAAACATCGAAACATTCTGACGATTACAAGATTAGATAGAATTCACAATAAATGCCATTGTCTACAATCGCATGCCAAGATATAATTACATTTAATTGATGACCACATTGCACAAATATATAGTTATAACAATAATATCTAGGAATCTGGCTCCAATTGTAAAGTATCTTTTTATTATGTAATCAGAATAATAGGATTGTCTGGCAACAAAAGAGATTTTTTACGATTATATTTACTTTATGTTCAAAAAAGTCACGCGGTCAAGTTGGTAACGTAGATACGAGATATTCCAAAAATATTCGTCTACGGAGAATATTTAAAAAGGTGTGCCAATGTTGTGGAAAGCAATCCTAACATTGTCAACGTCAGTTTTCATACATGTTTTTTTTTTCGTAGATTCGTTTCATAGTTTCGTATGCATGTTAGATTCTGAATTTTTTGAACACAAATTCTTTTAAAAATTCTTTTAAAAGTTCAAAATAAATTTCATTTCGAAATATGTTGTACTTATTCAAAAATATAGTGAAATTTTTGCATCCAGGGAAACACTATCACATCAGTGTGCCTTTTGCACTTAAGGCTTATTGGTGAACAGTCTTTCAATCTTCAGACTTATCGACACTTTTTAAAGCATATTCGTCACCCCTGACAATGAGAGAGCTCGCCTAGAACCCCCTTTACACGCTTATCTGATGATATAAATCCTAAGCTTTTTTGGTTATGTATTTTATTTCATCCCTCTTACAATATTTACTACCAGTGGAGAAAAAACAACTGAAATACTTATTGGCTAAAGAGAATTATCACACGAAAGAACATATAAATAAAGTTAATCATAAATTTAATACAAGGGCAAAACAAAACGGGAAATTTATAACGAAGGGGTCAAAAAAGTGTTATGGTGAGAGAACCAGGGCATACATAGTGCCTAGAATAAATAATAAGTATTCCGATTCTAGGAACTGTTATAAAAAGCAGAAGGCAATTAAAATAAAAACATTAAGAATGTTTGATTTAGTTTGTAAGTTAGTTTAAGTTTAGTAAGTTAGGTTTAGAACATATTAACATAAGAGCGCGTCGCCTACAAACTGCGTTGGCAGGTTGGTGATTTAAAAACATGTGTAATTTTTAAGATTTCTGTAACAAATAGAAAAAATATAGACTGGTAATTTTCCTGACAATTAAACGAGGAATAGAATGATAAAATTGTAGACGAATGTAAACACCAATTGATAAGAATTTTCCATAGAATCATCAATGAACATCGGGCACGTTCTGTAAATGTTTTGGCAGCCACGTTCCGTAGTCACGCGAGTTGTGCGAAATAGGAATGACGATCTACTCTCATGGCGACGTACATCATGGTATGTACTTTATATCCATATGCCATTACTGCCGCTATGTCCGCTTCGCATGTATATCATGCCATGATGCCATGCCATGACTGTAAAGTCGCAATAGCTAAATATAAGCTTGTATGTAGAAAAAAGTCGCTCGGGCAAGTTGGTGACGTACATATTAATACATTTGCTTCGGTCGTGTATAGCGGATTTGGCGTTTTGCATCGATATCGTCTAGACTCATTATTTCGAACGCCGTTTAAAATTGTATTGCGCCATTCAGGTTTTTGCAGTGTATGGCGGTCGGGCGTCGACCGATACATCATCATCACATACTAAATATTCCAAAAATATTCGGGTACACAGCCGTGGTAGCTCAGTTGGGTATAGCGTCAGTCCTTGAACAATCGAGGTCTGGGTTCGATATGACTGATCAATGACTTCCAATTTGTTATTTGGAGGAGGAGACCTTAGTAGAAAGTAGATGTGTATATTTGTGACATACACATACATTACACAAAACATGAAATGTCAGTTTCACGTTACAAACCAGAAACTTGTTATTTCTCTCATCCCGCGGCCATTAACGATTAATTCACGTCTGAAATTATAAAGTAAAGGAAATAAAAGACTGTTTACGAGTTGGATGACGCGTGTCGATAGACGTGGGTGCTGCATACAAACGAAAGCAAACAGGTCCAAAAAACGTTGACCTAGGAATATTCCAGATACGAGCAGCAGTAAGAGTTGCAAGATAGGTCAGGTTAGATCGGTCGGGCTGTGAAATACAATATCGGGCTGACCTTGGTGCGAATAGTCCCGCCTACGGGGTTCCACTGGTCAAACTCTCTTGACGAATTTTGTTGTTAAGTGTCACTGCATCTGTTATACGACTTCACCTTATCCTTAAGTAGTTTATTTTCAGTTTTGGAGAAAGAATAGATTTATTTGTAACTATATAAAATAAGCGTCGGCGGCGCAGTGGATAAGGCGTGGACTCTCAATCTGAAGGTACCGGATTCGAATCCAGCCGTGTACCTATGAGTTGTTTTTCAATTCAAGTACATTATCCGATTGCTTAACGGTGAAGGAAAACATCGTGTGGAAACCTGCATGTCTTGAACAGGCATGTGATCCAATCCGCACTGGGCCAGCGTGGTTGACTATGACCCATACACTCTCTGTAGGAGAGTAGAACTGAGCCCCTGCAGTGGGGACGTATATAGGCTGTTGATGATTAGTTGCCAACACAGTAAGAATGCATACATTCATAAAATTACCAGTAAAACCTAAAATAAATGCCACCGCAATTACAAAAGAAAACAGAAACAAAAAAAACATTTAAAATAATGGTTTTATTACATTACTTATAATAATATAATTGGTAAAGGTTATATTTGAATGAAGCTACGAGTTCTTTGATTGGCTAATTAAGTTGATTTTTATGTGTAAACTTGCATGCTATTTTAATGGCTAAATAGTCTTGAACTGTGTGTCTATCAACTAAGAATTGTACCCTATTTTAAGCAAATTAATGATTTTGAATGATGAATTGGGTTTATTAACGCATAGTATTTCGTTCTAAAAATTCATCACCGTCTATTTAGACATCAAATAACAGTCTATTTAGAGAGCACACATGGGTACCAACATTCAGTAAATAATTTATTGAGATCACTCAAATGACGGTAGTCAGTCAGCTGGACAATGTTTGCAGCACTCGACAGCATGACTTGCGGCTTGCGCGGGCGGCGGCGCCTCGTTCCAAATGATGTATTGACCAAACAACTTTCATACATTAAACTCGCGATTATAATTTCGTTATTATGCAGAGCTCACATTCGGAAATGGATTCTCAAGTGTATGGAAGACTGAGTGGTATTCACATACCATACCGGTCATTAACAACATGTACTTCAATGTTCATGTATCATTTATTCGTAACATTTTCTTTTAGTTGTTTTTATTGTTATTTAGAGTACCTAACGATGCATTGTAATTTTGCTGTCCCTAAAACAATGTACCCAATAAAGGTACGGCATTGCTAGTGTTTCAACGTGCATAGTCTACGAGTATTATGCATTTGTTTTTGATCAGACTCTGCACACAATATATTTCGGTGATATAATTTTCATCATCCGGGAAACGTCAACTGGTGGAGGCCTCCTCCAAGATATGCCACAATGACCGAGCCACTTGCATCCAGTGCACCTTTAGTAGATCGTCGGTCCGTTTAGTACATGTTTTCCGATACGTGTTCGCCACTCGAGAACTTTTACTCCCTTAATATCCTTTCTTCGAGCGATGTGGCCTGCCCATTGCCACTTCAGCTCACTGACTCGTTGAGCTATGTCAGTGACCTTAGTCTACGGATTTCCTGATTCCGGGTTTTATGACGTAGCGAAATTCCGAGCACAGCTCGATGTATAGCTCCCTCGGTGGTGTATTTGTACATAAATATGTATTTTTCTTCCGACTTCCTTCAAATTACCACCCTAGAGATATAATCTTTGTAATAAAAATAATAATAAAGAAAATTATTTGCCAATTGGCGAAGTTATAGAGCTACCACACACAAAAAAAACGTAGTCGAATTGTAAACTTAATTTTTTTAAAAGATAGTTGAAAAGTCGTACTCACTACGATTTCTCAAGGATATACATTTTAGATTTCCAATATGAATTATTACCACAACGCTCCAATTCGGATTAAGTCAAGAAATGTATAATTAAAACTACATTGTAATTTATAAGCTGCGAAGTATTTAGGCGATACCCAACAAAATGTCAAAAAAACTAAATACACGATGAAAGCATTTTAAAGATAGTAACCACAGAATTCTAAACAGCCAAAGGAAGTGCCGTTCCGTCCCTAGGATCGTGGTCATCTAGCCTAAATGGCTTTTTTTTAAATCGATCCTTGTATAGCTGATGTTACGTTACACTTTATTTCAGATACCCCATATCTCTTGCAGTCTCGATTGAATAGCTAGATGACAATTATTCATACAAAAATGACTCTTTCCACCATACAATGAGGTATCGAGTTGTAAGGTTCTCTGTGCAAATATCTCACTGAGAGCAATGCACAATATTATTGGACGGTCTAATAATAAAGAAACTTCAAAATCTTTCGAAGTATGTAACATAACACACACACAATAACAGATTTCAATTTATACCTTACAATATAGCACTATTGGCTTTGAGTAAGTTAGTCAGTTAAGTGTGCAATTTTTTTCCGTGATTTTGTCTCCGCTGACCTCAAAAATCATCCAACGGGGTCTCGAGATAAACCTTTTATATCCATACAGCTACGTACGTACAAATTTTCATCAATATCGGTTCAGCCGTTTACCTAAGAGAAGCCAACAAACGCACAGATATATTTATTTTCGCATTTATAATGTTACTGTGATTTACGAGCATACGCATAAATGTAATAAAATATAAAAATAAAATTTAATTTTATGGACTTTGTCTGATGTCAAGTCGTTCCAATTATATGACATCAAAAGCGTTACTATACGCTAATTCAATTAAGATTTCTGTGACATTATCCGAAATGACACATTTCGAATTAATTGGAAGCGTATCTTTTGAATTAGGTCGCGTGTGTTCGCACTCACGAGCGGCCGTGGCCTGGTCTTCATCTTCAAGTGCTCTACTATTGCAAACAATAATTATAGATATTTTCTAAGGACGTGGTTTACATGAAATTATTTCAAAATTATCTATTTACAACCGAAGTTCGAAATGAACAGGAATATGTAATTTGAAGCACAATAATTGTGTTAATTTAGCGCTACACACTAACAAGCGGCACTAATCATGAATGTTATACGACCCTACGAGTTTTACGGCGCGTCCAGTTGCCAAATAGGCTAGCGAGATGTCGAGACTTCTTCAAGTAATCCAGTTGTTTACGTTATAGCAAATAAACATGTTATTGTACGTCTCAGGATAGCATATAAATCTCCACAAGAATAGGACTGAATAATAAGACCCTCGAGGAAACTCGAAGGCTACCCTCACGAGTCTGACAGCTCGAGACTTTTTGAAGAGAGAACAGGAAACACGTCAGTGGCGCGGACAGTTGTAGATGGCAGCACAATGGGGAAGTTGCGCGGACGCGGCTTCCGCTACCGGGGGAGTTGCGCATAGAAATGGCAACATTACACATTGTTACACGAAACTTTCACAAGTAATACCCTCTAGTTGCGTTGCATTCCTCGATTTTGTCGTATCGACAACTTGATCAATAAATACAGAAGTTTGGTCGATTGTATAATCTAAGCACTAGGGTTTGCGCTGTCGTGCATTCATGGGTTTGTATTTACATATATGTGACTTTATGAATATCAAAAACCGGCCAAGTGTGAGTTGGACTCGTGCGACGAAGGTAAGGAGGGTAATAAAATATATGCACCGAACAATCCTCTAACGAATGCGCCTATATACAATGTTTCATTTAGTTTTACTACTGGTCACTAGATGGCGTTACTAATACGTCTTGCACGTCTAAAAAAATCTCATTTGTGGTATGGGAGCCACCTCAAACATTTATTTTATTCTGTTTACTATTATTATTATTTTATCCTATCGGAAGACCAACAGCTAATAATATAAGTATGTATAACATAACAACTAGTTGACAGAAAGCCAATTACAGGTCTTCACTAATAAACAATTGAAAATTTTAAAGAAAAGTGAAGCACTTACCTAAGATAAGGTTAAACTTATTATTTGTTGTTATAGTGGCAATAGAAATACATCATCTGTGAAAATTACAACTGTCTAACTATAACCGTTCTGTTCCTAGTGGGATAGAAACCTGTGTAATACATGGTTTGATTTATAGGGAAACTTATCAACATGTCACTGTGAGTGATCACTACGTCATCTAAATCAAAGTTAAAGTGCATACAAAATTGAAATTAATGTACTATTACGAGTATTCTTACAATTTTTAACCGACTTCAAACAAGGAGAACTTCAATTTGACCTGTATGTATTTAATATTTCCAGAACTGCCCATTTTTCGTATATATTAGTCTATATGAGCTTCTAAACAAGTGTGCCAAATTTGAAACAGAAACAGAAAAATATTTATTTGACTAAAACACACACAACACAATACAAAATACAATTAATACATACATTACGTACAATTACAAATAGTACATTATTGATGTACATATGCATTGTGTTGTAATGTGTCGTCAAAAAGGACTCATCTCAGCATCTGCTATGGCAATAGCCATAGCGCTGGTTTTCAGATAAGCCCTATAATATGTAAGGCATTAAATATATGTGTAAAAGAAGTGTATGTGTAAGTGTATATGGACGTGTTAACATATAGATACGTGTGTTTGTATGTACAGTGAAATTTCAAAAGCGTATGTATGTATATTTGTATGTTTGTCCTCGCATATTTCCGGAACTACAAGTTCGATTTAAATAATCCTTTTTTGTAGGAATAGGTATTATTCAACTTTGGGAAAACTGCAAGTTTCATCAAAATCGGTTCTGTAGTTTTTGAGATAGGGAATATTAAGTGTGTATTAGTTAAATTTTTGTTACCTCAGAACTTTTGACTGAGTGAACCGATTTAGATGATTCTTTAATTTTTTGAAAGCTGGTGCTCTCCGTGTGGTCCCATTTCAATTTGGTCCAGTTCTGAGAGTGGCATCAATTAGAAAACTATATACATCTTAAATTTGCCTTAGTAAAAGTAGACTTTTAGGGCAGTTTTTTGAACGCGTTAACTTGTTTGTGTCTAGTCTGGTCCTCGATTCATTTACTAATAATTAGTGACGTACTCTCCACCCACTGCTTTCCTCTCGTTTTTTACTCCGAGTCAAAGTCAAGAATGAAGGAGTAGCGTCGGGTCTATATTTAGACTGTGACGATAATCTTTGATGTAACAAGATAAGCTCACCAGTTGGCATTTAGTCAAAAGCCATAATATTAAACAAGGAAAGGGTTATACATTACAAAGTACTAAGAACGGGACGATAAAATGAAATGTATTTTACTGTCTATCTGTTGCTAGAAACGAATCATTTAGTGACATGATAATATGCGAACAAGGATAAACCTCGATTGTCAAGAACTAAAACGTTAAGGAAGGTCAGAGAGCAATCTAGATAAAGCTGCATAAACATAAGATTGAAATGTGGTTCGATTAACCTTGGATATTTTAAAAATAGCACTTTCTTCCGTTGTTACTAAATATCATTTTTTTAAGTTATTCACAATGGGTTAGCGCTTGACCTTTTCTACCAAGTGGTAAACAGTAAAGCCATAAAATAGAAGCAGGCTTATCTAGTAGTAAATAATAGGGATCTGAATATGTTATTTTTTATTGCCTACAGTGCTATGTAACACTGCTTTTAGACGCTAATTTTTCTTGTTTTATGTTTTAGATCAAGTCCATAGACCGACAACACAAAAGATTGATGATAAACGCTGGGAATCAAATCAATTGTATGACCTCTGGAATTATCAGTGCAACTGTATGTCTACTAGACTACGGAGGTAGTTATATTTCCGTTGAAGGTATTTATAGACAAAGTCTGATGTTTATATCAATTATATGATCCGGTATTTTTATGTGTAGGTTTGCACGTGGCCTTCATCTCATCAGTGACGATAGGGCCTTTGGTTGTGAATCGTGGGCACCCAGAAGCCCCAACAAGCTAGTAAGTACAGTGCTATTAACTCTGCTGTTGGCGGCAGACTTAGATAACATGATGGTAGCTACCCAGGTGAACATATAAATTACCCTAACACTAACAAAACCAAGTACCGTACCGTACCGGATTATATTTTTTGTCCAAATGTAAAGCCTTTAGGCCACGGAGGCCGCTTGAATGCAATTTAAAGTCAGCTAGAACACTAATAAATAGTTGAACTGTTCACGTTATTTGACTAACACTATTTGCGCTGGTAACTTGCGCAGTTAGGATGCAAACAGAGACGGGTGCGGCGCGCAAATGTTTGTCCTGACACAGTGGACGCCGCCCGCCGTCCGCCGCCCGCCCTCCGCCCGCGCCGCTTCTCACATCACACCTTTGCTTTATTTGTTAGACAGTAATTGCTCGATAGTTCTAATGTTTGATTTGGTATGGTACGCGGGGAATCGTTGACAGCATGGTAGAGTACGGATATGCTTTTGTTTTACAGCGCTAAGCGTTGTTTCTGAAGTGATGTACATTTTTGTGTATTGCACAACATCTCGTATTAAAGTGGTTGCACGAAAAAAGCATTGCGCTGTAGTTTTCGTTTTAGAAGGTGTCGTCAAAGGTGATTAAGGTGCCAACAAAGATGTCGCCTTCGTGGTCTAAGCTTGGTCTAATAATCTGGGGACCCGGGCTAGATTCCCGGAGCGTGGTGTTAGGAAATTTTATGTCTGGCTAGCTACCACCATGTTTACTTAGTCTGCCGACAAAAAGCAGTGTTAACAGCACTGTTGTGTTTAGGTATGATAGATACCAGAGGCAGCTTTATCGTCACTTACCATCAGGTGAGATGAAGGCCAAGTGCAAACAGAATGGAAGAAGTTAGAATCATATGATGGTTGTATTATGTTATTACGTCATCCTTAGTCCTTACATTTTCGTTAATTATTTTTACCTCAATTAACAAACAAATATTAACTTGTACGTCGCGGCGCCCATGTTTACTCATCCGGAGTCGCTGACGTGACTCCTAATATAAATTACACCCATCCTGTAAACGACGATCGTAATAATACACTCACGACACGAAACATGTTCCAGATAATTATTAAACAACATTAACGCACAGATAAAACAATCCTAACGCACTGTTGAACATTCAAAAAGTCACAAACATCAACAATGACGTTAATGTGATTTGAATCTTAAATTCAGGGAGTTTGGTGCGTGTTTTTCGAAATCGACAAGAGATGGGGTGAATTTTGGTTACTGGCAACACCGTGGCAATTGTTTGCGGGGTGCAATCAAAAGATGGCGGCACGCGTCGCGCGCGTGGCGGAAGCAAAGCGCCCGGAAGCGCGGGAGCGCGGCCCTCGCCCGACAAAACAATGCCATCGCGTAAATTGAAATAAATTGATGCACTCACATTGTTTTCTTCAACAATGAGTTTTACGGATCATCCTAGAAGGTGAAATGCTTGCATACATTACAATTGTTTGACGTTAGATTGCTATACATTTTTTCTCTTGTTGTAATCTATAATTACTATATACACTTGGCTTTCATCTTATCTGACAGTAAAAAATCTACCTACTTGACGCAAGCGTGCTCGCTGGAAAGCCTTATTTAGTGAACCATAAACCTGTTATCTTTGCTGGAACAGGATACTACTATTATTAGTATGTATTTAGCAGAAGGTAACTTGATGGTGCTCAATAAACTAAATATGCGGATATGAAATACGTAGAGAAACAAAATCCCGACGTCTGTATCACAATCCTGACTAAAATAGATAAAAGCAGACTTCTATCCGTAGGCAGTGATATCAACTATATCTTCAATTCTACTTTTACCATGCATTAGGTTTAAATTCCTTTTTGTTCTAAAAAGAAATTTACATTTCACCTAAAACTAGATAAATCACAATTAATATTAAGATCAATAGAGCCAACACCAGAAGCAAAAATAAGTTACATGTGCCTCATTTAATTTTCCAAAAGTGCATAGTGTTTCTGCTTCAAAGTGGGGGTATAATTAGTACAAATAGTAAGACATAGTACGTTACCGTTAGGTGAGATTGTAGTCATTTACAATATTATTAACAACAAGATGAGAGATAATGACGCATTGTTAATAGACATAGTTTCAAGTTAATTTTATTCAATAACAATTGTATCTGAAATAACATTAAAATTACAATAATAATTACAATTTAAAAAAAGGAACTTGATGTCAAATCTTTAGTCGAAGTTTTAAATATACAAAAAAAATTTCATTTCAAAATTCACGTTATACAAGCACTTTTTTAAAAGGAGTTCTTTTAACTTTACTTTAAAAACAGTTATACTAATACTTGATTTTAATTCTTTAGGCAATTTATTAAAAAATCCTGACAGTTTGTACTAGCACACTATACTCTACCACCACAAGTCTGGGATTCATAGCTGGCGGGAGAATCATATTAGTCAACAAACGCTAGAACAGTCTTAAAAGCGCAAACAATTATCACCTAAAGTAATTATAGATCCCACGGGGCGGGATGTTTAAAAAACAATAGATAGGTACGTTTGTCGTGGGGTGTAACGTTCCCGCGCCCCCGGTGACACGTCGCACTAATTACACAATCAGTTCTCACAATTACCCGTGACTGTGACGTCAATCCGCCCCGCCCCGGGACTCCCCGGGTGACTTTTTAGTCCGACTCAGTGCTTCCGTGAATTGCTATTAAGATTCCAATCTCGGCTATGGGTTGGGTAATGTTGAACAAAATGTTTTTTAAAAAGTACAAAATCTTTAAAACTGGGAATTGGCAGCTACTTAGATAGACGTTTTTATACACTTAATCTGGCTAAAACAATACAAACATAGCCAAGACACGCCAAATTTCATCAAGATCAGTTTTGCCGCTAAGGCGTCAATACTTCAAAAGGTAACCAAAAATTCATTTTCTTATTACATTAGATAAGATATTTTACGTATGATAACCCCATTTCGACTTCTTGGAAAATTGTAGGTGACAAAAAGCAGAGTTCATCCGTGTACTCGTACACACGGTTACACATCAAGCTATACATTTCCAGTATACGCTGACCTCACATTGAATGTACTCCCGCACAACGCTAGTTCAGCTTATACTGGAAATGTATAGCTAGAACTGTAGCCGTGCGTACGAGTATCACTGATATCTTCCAAAAATCAACAACCAAATGATTATGATAAATTTTCATGATTCATTTTTTAAAAAATGTTATGACTACGTAAATCCAACGGTGGAATTCCTCTTCTTCCTTCTTCCTCATTTCTTCCAACAATGAATAAAAACACCATGATTATCCTAAGAATAAATCCCGAATTAAAATCCTTCACACAAGGCTCATTAGACATGACCTGTTTCGTTTCATCTCTACCCGCAAGGGTCGACGCTGGGTACCCTCAATAGGACGAATGTTAATCGCCGAGATATACGCGCCAGTGACGACGTGTTTGTTGCTGGCAAACGGATTACCAACACTGCTGTGCCGATCTCGAACAGGGGAGGCGTGGAGACCAAGTGGATTTAAATTTATGTATGAATGTGGTTTCAGGATCAACTTAGATAACTAACTTTTCGAATTATGCAACAGAAAATACCTTAAACACACTTACCTGAAACACCTTATTTGTTTTGTTAACACCTAAACTAAGTCTTTTATGTAAAATGAGTATTGATACTAAGCAATATTATTTTCTTTCTTTATCACCAAGATACAGAAAAAGAAAAATCTGATACTCTCTACTCCCTTCTCTTCCTATAAAATATTTTTTTTAAATATATTTAAAAAAGCCTTTTATTTCTTGCAAGAATGTTACATTTGTTTTAAACTAAGGAAAAGAATAATTAAAAGAATACAGAAAAAATCATATGCAAGAATCCCTCCTTCAGGCGAAGGTGAAAGCCGCGTATCCACTAGGCAACAATTGACGCGCAACACGTGCCGCTCAACATGTTCGGCGACGTTGCAAAACAACGCGCGACGTTGCCAAATGGCGCGCAACATGACGCGGAGCTTGTCATCGCAGTTGAGCATTTGTTTGTCAAGTGGAGACGTGACGTGACGCGCAGCAATAATGTCTGTAGTGTGGTGTAATGAACGAGTGCTCAAATTAATCGAATTGTACCAAAATTATGAATGTTTGTGGGATACTGCTCACCGAGAATATAAAAATAAATTAATAAAACAAGATGCATGGGACTCAATAGCGAAAACATTAGATGTGCCTGTAAAAGAAGTTGAAAGCAAGGTACATACTCTTCGATCGCAATTTACCCGCGAAAGGAAAAAGTTGAAAAGTTCAAAAAAAACAGGAAGTGGCAGTGAAGACGTTCTGAACATTACATGGTTTGCATATAAACCTTTGCTATTTTTGATAAAAGGTGAAACAACAACTGGAAATAAGGACACAATTAAGAATCATGTAAGTTGTTTATTATTTTTAAATACTAAAACTAGATAAAGTTGAAATGTTTTTAAGCACGATCATTTTGCCAAGGAACACGACCTACTTCGCTTATAAAATAGTCAGCAAATTTATCTCTTATAGTGGATGGTGCCAGAGACATTTCCACGTTTTCATCACTCTCTTCTAAAGGAAGTAGATTATTTTCTGTTACATCACTACGCCAAGAGCCGTTTATTACATTAAATTCAGAATCTTCCCTATCATAAGTTCCTGGTGGAGTGTACAGAGTTCTGGAACGTTTATTTCGACTCAAAAAATTATGCAAATATATACAAGTTGTAGTAACAAGCTCAACATTATTAGATTTAAGTTCTATTGGACTCCGAAATATACGGAAAACAACAGACATCACACCAAAAACATTTTCTACGATTCTTCGTGCCCGCGAGAGTCTGTAGTTGAAAATTCGTTTCACGTTACCTTTTTCGTAAGTTCCGGGGTAAGGTCTCATTAAGTTTTCAGACAACGCGAATGCACTATCTCCAACGAGCACATATGGTAATTGCACATTAGCTGATTCTAAAGTTTCCATTGGTGGCAACGATAGTGTTTTGTCAGTTAATTTCTTGTAGAATGCTGTTTCACGAAATAGTCCTCCGTCAGATGATTTACCTTTGGCACCGATATTTGCATACAGAAAATTATATTGTGCATCCACAATAGCTAAAAGAACTATACTAAATTGTTCCTTGTAATTATGATAATCACTGCCAGAGTTTGGTGGCGCTGTAATAACCACATGTTTACCATCTATAGCACCGACACAGTGAGGAAAATTCCACAGCATGTTAAATTTTCTTGCGACTTCCTTCCAATCCTCTTCATTTGACGGAATCTGAAATATTCATACACAATTTTAATATATTAATATTTTTAGGTAGAAGATAATAACTCGACGCAACGTGAAATTGAAGATACTCAACACCAAAATGAAGATGCGCGAACAGATCAAACCGAAACAATTAGACAAACTGGAACAAAAGTAGCGAAGAAGCGGAGTCACGATGAAAAAGTAGATGAAGCTTATGAAATAATGAAGAATGTCAAAAAAAGATTGGAGGACAGAGATACGATAACAGATGACTTTGATGTTTATGGGAAATATGTGGCCTCGGAACTACGAAATATAAAAGACGAATATTCGACTTTGATAGCTAAACAATACATAAATAATATATTGATTGATGCTCGTATTGGAAAATATCGGCAAGAGTATAATACGTACGGCTACAGTACAGAACGGAGCAGTACACATGACACACCATCAATTTCAGCAAGTAATGATGGTACTACAACCCAGGACAGTGTTCAACAAAATGATGAAAATGTTGATGATATTGACTTAACTAATATCTTATCAGATGTACAGGATTGATTCACAATTTCTTATAAATGTTGATTATATCCAAATCATTTATGAAAGTTGATTATTTCCGAACCATTTATGAGCGTTGATTATTTCCAAACAAATTATAAACGTTGATAATTTCCTAATCATTTATAAACGTTGATTATTTTAATAAATCAATATTTAATCAAGTCTTTTCATTTACTTGTACTTACCCTTACATAATTACTTAGACTCTGTATCAAGGCTCCGCAAACTTCAGGTACAATTTTACTGATTAATTGCTTAGATATCTTGAAAGTGTAGGACAGTGAAGTATAGGAATTTCCGGTTGCCAAATATCGAAGTGTAACAGCCAATCTGAGAGAAGCACTGATAGAATTTCGAAATTTTGTATTTTGCTTCGATATTATGGGTTCTATTTTTCGTAAGAGTATCTCGAAATCAGTTTTGCTCATTCGGGTAAAATTCGAGAAAGATCCATCAACCACACGGAGATCACTGAACACATTGTTTTTATTTTGTAAGTAATTTCTAACCCACCAACGTGGCTTTTTTCTTCTTGATGCTTTTTTCGATAAAATTATAACCACTGCCGCTGAAATCAGCACTAGTTCCTCGGGCGACATGTTGTCGACGACTGAGAATATGTGGACAGACAACGTTGTTAAACAAAAGTTCCGCGTCAACATTCAACAAGATGCGAAACATGTTGTGCAACATGTCGCGCTTCAAATGTTGCCTAGTGGATACCCGGCTGAAGGCCTCCTCTATAGAATTCCAGTTGCAGCCAGCTGGGGCCAGATATTTTTATTATTTCGTCTTTCTTATGCTTCCTATATGCTAAATAAAAACTATTATTTCAAGTGTCATGAACTACGAGTAAATTGCATTAAATTAATTAATGTCAAGCGTTTAACCGATGGGGAGTAAGAGTTCTAGAGTGGCGAACTAGTGCCAGGAAACGTGTACCAGGATGTCCCTCGACTAGATGGACCGACGACCTATTAAAGGTCGCGGGCAGTCGCTGGATGAAAATGGCTAGAGACTGACCGTTGTGGCATACCATCGGGGAGGCCTCGGTCCAGTAATAGAGTTTTCCCAGCTGTTGATGATGAATTAATTTGAATAATATATTATCTTAATACGGACAAACGGTGTTCTGTCATCTCAAAATCGTCCACACAAAAATATTTTCAAATAAAAAGAACTAGAGTATGAGGCGTCTCCACTTCTTGTAGTAATTTGTAGATGACAAATAGTGTCCGGAAGCGATCCATTTTGGCGGGAAACGGTACGCAGGAAGTCGATTCGCCGACCGCGAATGTTGTCGGCGCCACTGTCGACCGACGACGGGTTGCCATTTCTCAAACTTTTCTCCTTTCTCGATTTATATTAGCAACGGGGAAAATAACCTCCAAACTACAATAATCTTTCAGCAGATTAAGAGCTGTTTTAAAGTGTTTATTTTGATAAATGATGACAATGACCGAATGAATGACAATCCATTGACGGCAACCTTTTGTTTATCTGTCCGTCTGTTTTAGCTATGTCTTGTTGATTTGGCGTTTTGTATCAATATAGTATCGGCATTTCATTTCAAACGGTTCACCGGAAAAATGAAACAAGATCATTAAATAAATAATGGGCACAGTCAGCGGCAGTTCATAGCTCCGACAACAGCCTATCCCAAGGCGCGCTAGGCACACTACCGATATCGGCTATTTGCTTTCCTCACCTGTACAAGTCCGGCTAGGCTACCTTATACCCTCTATCTAAGCTCATTTGTGTATAAATGGTCTCTACTTGATAATTTTTGTATCATATGTGAAACGTAAATATGTCGTCATACGTAATTTCTGATAGCTATCAAGCAGGCTATAACCTAGTCTGATATATCGATGAGATAGAAATGTTACAATATAGTAGATAGTTAGATGGTAATAATTACTACAATACGCATTTTAAATTTGGAGGTTTGGGTAAATCTTCACCTAAAATTGACCCACCTAAACGAATCTTCGTTCGTCGTGAACCTTTGGCGACCTACGTGTTTGAGATTTACAGCGCGGACATTTCCAACACACACATAAAAAATGACGTTATAAAATAAAATCTTCTAAAAGGATAACCCAAAACCTACTCGTATCGGTTTTTATCGCTCAGTCCCACTCATACGTAAAATCCGGTTGCTATGTTCAACACAATGATAATTTGTCATCTAAAAATGACTTTAGCAGCACCTGGCCAGACAGCGCACGACGCACGCGACCCCAAAAAGGTTTTTAGGTGCCTTCAGTGCGATTCGCAACGCGCCTCCCATTGTCAGATATGATTGTTTAATTTATATTATGTGATCTTCGAATGTTGTTTAAGTAGTTCTGCAAACAGATGCGGAGAGGGGCGGGTTGCGCGCTGGCAGATGTTGCAGACCCTTCTTGCGGTTTACGTGTGGGTATTTGGATTTTTTGTGGTTCCAAATAGAATAAAATACCGTACACAGGGGTTTGATCGAAGTTATCTGAATTTTCTTCCTCATCAACATTTACAGCTATCAGCATAATTCTGCAAATAATAATGAATGAACTATGAATATGAATATTAAACAATTTCCAATATTTTCTTGTCTAACGCGAAATGTGAGAAACCGAATTTTGTTATCACATGTACTTACGAATCAAATATTACACTTTGATTATCAAAGCTCGTTAGTTTCCATCCATCACTTATCATGAATTGGGAATCATCACGTAGCGATTTTTGTATTAGCAACTTCTGAAAGCGATCACTAACCCGCCTACCAAGAGCGGTGATTATGGAAAATCCAATCGGCGAAAGTCCAATGTATGAGAAGAGTAAAAGTAAAGTTATTTTGTAAAATCTTACAAATCATATCCTACCCTAGCACGGGTATTTTTCCTATTTGGGAGGATATAGTCTCGCACCAGTCTTAGTCTATTGTCAAGTGCTTCGTTCTATAGGTGCAATTTGTAGTCATATTGTCAAACCGTAATAAATAAATAAATAAATTATATTGAAATTATACATCAAAGTTTATACGAATTTATGAGAATAACTCATAAATTTCTTTTCTTAAAACTTTTCGTAAAATTTCCTACGCAGCCAGTATTAAAACAGTGCTACTCTCGGTGATATCTTTTGTATGAAACCATAGTACTATGTTTGTTCCCGAGTGGAAAAAGTAAAAACAAGATAATCGTCATTTCTACGTTTCAAATAAAAAGACTTTATTATAATAATCTGTTCATTATATCTTCCGATTTTTCGTTAATTTCATGTATTTATTTTATGTGCTTATATGTATTGTTTTGTGTGGGTATATGTATTATTTTAAATTTATGACGTGATTTTCTATAGCGTCGCTACTTTTCACCTATTAAAACACCGTAAGTGAAATAAAATACAAGGTTGACTCTAAAAAACACAATTAAATGAAATGTGTATCTGACTCGCGCACAGCGGGCTCCGTTTAATATGAATAACTAACGTAAAAAAAAATCATAAAAAATAACAAACACCGAACCACCAAACAAACAAAATGACGGTCTGATTTAAAAAACAAACTTAATTTTGCAGTTCGTAAACCAGGTTTCTAGTAGGGAGGCCCCTTTAATTTATTTTTATCAGTAGTAGCGGCAACTCAGGGACTCACTTACCCTTCTGTGGTGATCGTGCGCGCAACAACCGAGCAGTTGCAACTCTATGACAGCATTTCACACGCAGTCGTCGCAGTGACACGACACACAGTGAAATGCGTCTACTACTCTGATGTTTGCGGAGACGCCATAGCAAACTTCATGAGGCGAACAGAGAGAGCGACTGACTCAGAAATAAGGGATTACAACACAAAAATAGCCATAAAAGATCGGAACACCTCTGTGATCGAGAAAGCCCAGGAATGAGGACAGCAGAAGTGAGCTCGGAATCTCCAACAGGCTGAGCGAGTCCGCCAAGGCACGAAACAGAATGGACAGATTTGTCGCCGACATGGTAAAACACAAATTGGATTGTCTGTAAGAAACCATTGTCATTAAAAATTAACATAGCATAGACATATAACATTTTTTTTTAAAAAAGAATATTAATACAAAAAATATATAAATATACAAAAAATATACATACCAAAAAAAATACACAAAAAAACATTTATTTATATAAAAAAAAACAATAACAGTAAAAATAACAATAATAATAACTTAGTAATTATTATTATTAAAATTTTAATTATAAGTAGCGTTAAATTCCCTTATATTTGTATAGTATTATAGTATATATATAACCCCCCTCCCCTTTTTTCTTCTAGATAAGATAAAATAAAAACCAATGAAAAAATCAAATAATATCAAAAAAATGGCACGGACGCATAAGTCTGTGGATCCAACTGTACTTTAAAAAAAAAATAGGGACCCATTAGTTACCCTTACCTTACCTTACCTTACCCTACGTAACCCTAAAAAGCGAAGACGTCTTACAAAAACAGTAAAGACGTGTTGAGGGCTTGTTGATAGCTTATCTAATCTTATCTATTTACTATTCTGAGCTATTCCTGTATTTTATATCAACAACCCGACTATACACATTTACATAATTTCACGATATATTTTCTCCTGTCTGACTCCATTGAGCCGCTCATTCTTCCGCCCTTCACTCATGAGTCTCGGTTTTCCAATTCAATTACGTTGCAATTAACATGGTTCTCGGTGTATTAGTTCCCAGAGCCTGGCAGGCTGACGGCTGCTCCAGTTATCGCGTTAGTAACAAACAATTACACCTACACAATACACCAGCGGAGTGTAGATCTTCTTGATAGGTTAATTGACGCATATTCAATTCAAACTGTACCTGTTACTTCTAGCGTAACAAAGTAATTTCGAGTTTCTTTTAGCTCAGTTTTTACGCTATACGACCAATCATTTTAATATTTTATCATAATGTAATGAGTGTTGTTTTACATTATTAATATTTGCAGCACATTAATATGTATACATTCATGAAGTGTGCCATTTCTCGTCTCATGCCGAGTGTCATTTTGCGTATGTGTCGTTTTGCGTAAGCGTCATTTTGCGTGAGTGTCATTATGCGTGTGATCCTGTAAACTCGGTTTTAGAATACGATCACCCCTTGCTATCTCGTGAGAGTTGTGAAAGACGATGAGTTTAAGAAATAAGGAGTTTGGCAAAAGCTTACCATACCAATAATATGTAACTCCAATCCCCGTGACCAATGTAGTGATTTTTGGCCTCATGGAATCCATCACCTCATGGAAAAACAATGGAATTTGTAGATGATGATGGTTGATAGAAATGATAAAGCAGCAAGGGTGCACACAGTATAAGTAGTTAGTTAGGTAAGTAAGTTATTTATTTTAGGTTAGGGATATCATGCAAAATTAAGATTTTCAATTTCCAAAAACGATTAAAACTTTATAAGGTAAAACGAAAACACAAGTGACATTCGTATTCTGACTAAAAGCTTATGAATCTCTAGAAATAACCTGCCAAAAATACTCAACTAATTTTAGACTGGCGATGGCGTAGCCGTTCGTAGCGTTCCATGATTCAGTCGACCCGTACGTCAGCGTTAATTCCTTTTAAATTAGCTTTCCATTCGCGACTGGCAGGTTGGCAGCATTGCATGTAATACCCCGTCCAAAGAGTATATAATGCGTTTACTTCCTGCTGTCTTTGACGTAAATATTCCCAAATGACTACACGATTTACTTGCGGTTTTACAAAATGGAATGAGAAAGTCATTCAGTCTACGTTGCATCGCTATCTTTTTTTTTTCACATTGGGCTTGCAACAGGGATGGAATTCACTACGGACAAATTTCTTACGTCACGACAATTGTCTTCGATTTTTATTTTGAAAGACATAATTGAGACGTGAGGTTGTAATAATATTTGTGCGTAGTGTATTGCACCCTTGTCCTTCGTCTCACCCGATGACAAATGAGTTTTACTGAGTCTAGGTATATTCTAATCATTTGTGTGATTTTCATTTTCAATTTTGGAATGACTTGACGACATATTGATATTATGTTATGCCAGAATCGCAGAATGCCAAGCTCCATGAACATTGTTTATCCAAACATTATCGCAATACCAACAAGTCATAACAGGTGCCAAGAATGACGCATTACCGTCAGAAAACGAAATTCTTAAACGCACTTGTTGTTTCAGTCATATACATTTTAACCGCCTCCGCGGCGTAATGGCATCGCGGGATCACAAGCCGGAGATAGCGAGTTCGATTCCCAGCGCATACCTATACTCGATTTGGGCTTTTCTTTGCTTGCTGAGCAAGCTTCATCGGCTGGGAGACGTCCACTGCTGAACATAGGCCTCCCAAATGATACCCCACCTAGACCGGTCTTGATACACTTGCACCTGGATCATTGTTCAGTCCGTCTAATAGGAGGACGGCCCGGTGTCTGTTTGCCGGTACTCTCGGAAACTCTTGCTCCCCATCGGTTATCGGATCTTCGGGCTATGTAGCTTGCTCATTGCCACTACAGTTCAATGACTCGTCGAGCTATGTCGGTGACCTTAGTTCATTTACGGAGTTACGACAAGCCACCATGTTATAGAAATCCTAACCATCAGTGTTAATTTAATAGCTTTGAATTTTAAATATTAACATAATACAGAAAATAAATGAGCAATGAAACTTGCTTTCACGTATAAAACACATCAATATCGGTCCATCCGTTCGAGAGCTACGACACCACAGACACACACACACAGAGAAATTGACGTCAAACTAGCACCCATCTTTTTACGTTGGGGGTTAAAAAGACTCGCATACCATTTGTCAACCGATAAATAAAACATTCCTAGATATTCTATAAGCTTGTCGTATTATAAACTTGCACAAATCAAATACGCACAGTCATCCAAATTTATCGAGCCAATACAACGAGCAAACCGAAGCGGATGCATTCTGGACTCTTTGTGCCCCAACTCTTTGTAGTTCTTCAAAGACCGGGGCTAATCGAATAAAGATCATTCGCTTCCTTCCTCGGAGCAAGGGACGTGAGGGAAGGCATTGTATGTCGGTCAAGCAGGGTGGAGCTGCGACTATTTATCTAGGTTTCGTATGAATATTTGTAAAGAGACTGTCTGTATACTCAGTTGCAGGAAACTATGAAACTAAGGAGACGTTCCTTAAAAGGTATTGCACAAAATTTTGTGAATTAAAGTCTACTATTTTGCGCTCAATTAGTTAAATACAACGTTATGTTAAGAAGCGTCGGTGGCGCAGTGGATAAGGTGCGGACTTTCAATCTGAGGGTTCCGGGTTCGAATCCAGCCGTGTACCTATGAGTTGTTTTTCAATTCAAGTACATTATCCGATTGCTTAACGGTGAAGGAAAACATCGTGAGGAAACCTGCATGTCTTGAACAGGCATGTGAAGTCCGCCGATCCGCATTGGCGCGCGTGGTGGACTATGGCCCATACACTCTCTGTAGGAGAGTAGGCCTGAGCTCCTGCAGTAGGGCTGTTGATGATGATGATGAATGTTATGTTAACCCGATATCCTTAAACAAAATCACGTTCTAGTTGGAATTTGATACAAATATATTACTAATTAATAAACACTTCGGGAGACTAGAGCTCATACCGGGTTCAACAAAAGTTCCGTGCCATTGTCTATAAAAACGAACAAAAAATCATATATGTTGCCCTTAAATATTTGTTTTATTTTATTTGAATTATTTGTTTTTAAAGTGACTATATAACAAAATATTATGTGAATATTTCAAGCATCTACCTATTGCCGTTAAAAATATCGAGCTGAAACGAGTCAAAAAATCACGTTTGTTGTATGGGAGTTACATATTTATTTTATTCAGTTTATTAGTATTTTAGTATTTCTTGTTACAGCGGCAACAGAAATACATCATATGTGAAAATTTTAACTGTCTATCACGGTTCATGAGCAACAGCCTGGTGACAGACAGACGGACAGCGGAGTATAGAGTCCCGTTTCCCCCCTTTGGGTACGGAATCCTAAAAGTGACAATTTTTAGCTTTCTTTAAAAAAAAAGATATTTAGCTTTTTTAAGATTAACTCTGACCGTCTGTTATTCAATTATACGGTTAGAAACGCAACAAATACGCACTGTCTAAAACAGTTAAAAAAAAATTCGTCATTACATCCCTTGCAACCATAAAACGGAACACACCGCGTCCCCTTTCTATACATTTAATGAATTAATAGCGAGCTGAAAATCAATTCTACCGCTTCATGCCCATTGCATTCTTACATCTGTACTGCACCTATTGTCCGTATTTGTGCACTGTGTATTCCTACTACTTCTCTAAACTAACAATAATTCGAAGTTAAACGACTCAGTTCATTGCTGCCTCAACTCTAGCTTGGAACTGGTAAGTTCGAAATAAAAGCGCAATGGTGATGCGCCTTTTCGATGCAGTAGGTTCAACAGAATTTAAAGGTGGTTACACACGCGGGCTAATTACGCAGTGGGTCGGACGATAACAGTAAAAGGCCAATAACGTTGCGCCGGTCGTGTCAACTTTGTCGCGCTTCCTTAATAGCCAGCCGTAAGATTAATTGGTGCATTGTAAAACCGTCGATTTAATGGTTGATAGTTTGGGATAGGGTTCAGATTGATGGTCATTACGATGGTTAGCTAATTAAGGTGGTCACTTAATAAACAACGCTCGCTTTTCGTGACATACATGCATTCCACTTTTGATCTTAAATTTTAATTGCCGAATTAAGTAATACAAAACCTTTTTATTATCAATTTTAAATTGTAGTAGTTTCAGAGAATACGTTTCATTATCATTAAAAATCTGACTAAAAGAGTCGAAGTTGTTCAATAAGTTTGATAACACACAAAGGTTATTTAAGCTACAAATAAAATATACAATACGATGGAAAATCAAAGAGGAAGCGACCGTACGGCTTCTCTTCACACCTGTGTGTGCACGCGTAACATCAATCAATGATTTAACACTAGCTTGTACAAGTGGCTCAAAAGTTCCGCTGCGAGTCATTTCCGATTGTCCATAATGATGGAAGATCGTGCAGAGAGCCTTGTGGGTGGAAACATCCCCTCACTACAATCAAACTACAAGCATTGTCCTTTAGTTGTGCCGTCTTTGTGCCCGTTGCGTAAAGACGGCGTGCGTTTGTCGGCGAGACGTTGCGAATCGTATCCGGTCTTCCGACATTCGGTCCCTTTTTGTCGCGTCCGATATTTTTGATGAAATTACTGGGCACAATGCCGCTCCCTCAATGGTCTTGTTGTACAATTGTTGTTCCCTCATTGACCGAATGATGTATGGCTTTTACGGTCGATCGTGTCCCAGATTAGCCAAGCACATGTATTAGGGTACAGAATTGTCATTGCTGCAATCGTCCTAGTAATGAAAAATTGGTAACTACTGAGTAACATTTAATCTACAAGCGTAAAGGTATTTTCTCTACTTCAATTGTCTCACGGTTTGTTGGTTGCTTTAAGATTTTTACTCATAATATCACTTTTAATAATATAAAGAGAAAAAAATTTTATGTTTGAAACGAATAAAGTCGAACACTACTGGACCGATCTGAAAAATTCTTTCTCCATTATAATGTTAAATTACTCCTTAGTAACATAGGCTATATTTCGTAGGTATATGCTTTACTATGCGTGAGTAGCCTTGGCTATAAAAACGTTAAAAATTGCATTCGATACGCGTTCTTATTACACTTGACTCAACAAACAAATACATGTTTTTTAACAAAACACTGAAAGTCGTCAGTCAGCTCACATTAGAAAACAATTTTGGTCTGTTCTTTCTGTGTTACATACGGAATGACCATTGTATATGTTCTTGGGGCGCATTGTGTGATCGAGCCCCGATCTGATCGGACCGTGTAACGACATGGCACAATGTGACGATATTTACCAAGCATTAGTGACTATCTATTGCACGCATTAAACTTGTAATGGCCACGTTAAATTTATTTATGGGGGACTATGATTTTGTTAAGGTAGAACTAACTCCATGTGAATTGACGCGGAGTTCCGGTACAAATATGTCTCGTTCAAAGAATTTACTACTATGCTCATCAGTTGTGTAACTAGTCAAGCTTCCTTGTCAGAATCTACATATATATTTTGGGCGGAATTTTCAACCTTACGTTTCCATTGTTGTATCTTCGAGATATTCGGTATTATCATGATTAGCTCGAAACCGTTCACTGCTGAACTATATCATCAGTTAATATAAGTAAGATACAGTACTTCTATTCTCTTAATGTTTCTCGACAATCTTCGAATGTCCGAATGCTCCCGTCTATAAATGTTGTCTAGTGGTTTTTAGATTTGTCATCTACATAAAGATTTGAATTCAGAAATACGTAATAAAATAAAAATAAAAAAATAACAGAAAAGAGGTCAAGCGTTGATCTATCTTCTATATATATAAAATTACTCCATTTTGGGTATGATCACCATAAAATTAAGGGACAGGTTACACCATAAAATTAACCCGAAATGAACTGTACAAAAATGTCCCGTTTCTATAAAACGTCACAATATTTTACCAGCCCGTCGTCAACCCTTTCCCGGTGGCTGGGTTGCCAGCACTTTGTCAGAATTAATAACCCGTGAGACGTCGGGGTTTACGCGATGGAACTTTTCGGATTTTCAGATTGTTTTACGCATTATTAAACTGGCAATCCAATTACGTAAATAAGATTGAAGTGGAGATTGTTTACCCTAAACGTACTGTTGCATCTTACTGATCTACTCATTGTTATGTTAAATAACGTGAAAAGAAGCTAATTTATTTAATTGTAGTGAATATTTATGATTCAATTAAATTTAGGCTACTTTTTGGGCGTCGGCCTTAATGTCCATTGATTTTTGGCCGAATGAATATATGTAAATTTCGTAGTGCCAACAAAGTTTTCACGATTGATTTACTTTCGAAAAACGGTAATTTCCCTTCCACGTACAGCAAAAATATGGAGATTCCTAACAGTTCCCTTTTAGGTTTCCTGTTCTTTGAATATAACTTGGAGATATTCCGATGAAGCTGAACCTTTTCGACCTCATCGGCATCATGTGATACTGTGATTAAGCGATGATATATCTTACTTTTTTGAAAGAAATCATATCTTCGTCATATTGTGAAGTTTTCTGGCGGACTATCTATAGTGTATATCTATATTAGAGGTATATAAGTTCCGCTCAATTTATTGTCATCTCAATCCTATCTAAGCTTTCTCAGTATCGCTTCTTGATTGAATATTGTGACGATGTATTCATTCAATGCATTTTTTTAAATCAGTTTATAATTTGAGACAGTCGTTAAGTAATCATTACGTAAATTGGCCAAGGTACAGATAAATTCAATCCGAGAACACAATGCAATCATAGTAGAAACACACACCTTGGAGGTATCAGTAATGCCGCAAAGTACAGAAACAAGACCCACTCAGAACCTATCATAATGTTAATGGCCTAGGTTTGGACGTCAGTGGTAGCTCTTGTAGACAGCATCGGTTTGTCCAAAAGGATACAAACATGAATCACCTCGAACTTTCTTGATTGACTGCGATTCATAAAAATCGAAAGAGGGGCCTTTATTAAAACTGTAAACAGCGCACCCACCCTCTTTTACCTCACACGCGACCGGGGGACGAAAGCCAAGCGATGTGCCCTGTACACTGTGCAGTATGAATGCTAAAACAACTGGCCGTTAGCAGGGCGTGAACGCGGGGATGATTAGGCAATATCCAGCCCTCCCAACCCCTGCTGTTACGACTTACTTAATACAGCCCGGCCTTTGATCGGACATCTGACTTCCAATGGGATTTGTTACTTACTGCGATGAATGTATAATAAACACGACGTCGGAATAAGAATTGATAGGGATTTTAGTTAACACTTAGTCTGTATTGAGAGTGTTTATTTTATTTTTGAGCTTGGACTTACAATCAGAAAGTCCGAGTTACGGGTTCAATTCCCAGAGGGGTACCTATCGGTACTCGGTTTGGGTGTGGGTATTTTTTATGTCCGCCTGGCTAGCTACCACCCTGTTACCTAAATCTGCCGCCACACAGCAGTGTTAATAGCACTGTTGTGTACGAAAGGTAGCAGAGCCAGCGCCTCATTAGCTTGAAGCTGCTGGGTCCGCACGCTTATAATCCAACGGTCTTATCGCCACTTACTATCAGGTGAGATGAAGGCCAAGTGTACACCCGTCTAGGCTTTAGAATTACCGTGTCTGTGTCTTTAGAATAGAATCACTCGATGTCATCCCGAGATCGGTGTCATAAAAGACGATGTCAAGGCGGAGGTATTCCATTGAGATCACCAAAATGTTGGACACCTTTTTAGCGCACCTAAAATATTATATTGAGAGCTGCCGGTCAGCACCTTTTGATTTCAAATTTCCTGAGATGACGTAGGGTTGCGTTGTGAAATAAAATGGTAAATCGACAAATGTTCGTTTGTTGTATGTGTATGTATGTATGTATGTATGTTTACATGTATTGGTTTCAGTTGATAATTACTGTGATACAGAGTAAATAGTAACAATTTTCAGATATCATGTCGTTAACTTTAATTTCAAAGTCCACCTACCCCTGATCTGAACTGACAATATTAGAGCGCAATATTAAAGGGATCAATCACACCAGCCTTGCGGTGTCACCCTTCATTCGCTTAATTAGACAGTCATTGTCACCCAGCGATTGGGGCTCCGCAGCCAGATACTGTTTAATTTTACAATCTGGCTGTTTTAGTCACAGATGCTAGTGTTGGGCCGTACTAGTGATGTTTTGTTATTCAAATAGAAGAGCTAAGTCTTTTGTTGTGGATGCTGCGATCTATATTCATTACAACCTCTCACCCTAAACGCATATACAGTCTCCGTTCCGTCCTGGGTAAAAAGTCCAGTGCTATATAAGTAATAGCACAGTACAGATTGAAAATATAGTGGAAGTATAGGTAGATAGACAGGGAAATGACAATTAAAGGTTAATGAGACATGTTGTAAAAATGGATACATACTTTTTTACGCGAGTACAATTGGTTTTTACACTGAGTCTATATTTCACCTGCTGGTAAATGACGACAAGGCCGTGAATGGTGGTGTACGGAAAGAGTGCTTACCCAAAATCCTCGTCATTGTGGCTTGTCTGTACAAACTTTCATGACCGGAACACAGAATTGCTATCAGTGCTGTTTGGCGTTCTAACATGGTGATGCTACCTCCGGTAGCCACGTGGTCATATAAAAAAGTCCTTACCTACCACTAACCAAACCATCGGATTGAATCCGCAACCAATGTTTTGTTTGTTGAGTCAATGGATGCAGTTAAAAACTCTTGTGTATAACAAGCCACAAGTTATCTTCAGATAAGACATGTGATCGTATATAGAAAATTGCTAAATAGTCACTTTATATCTTGCACACTTGTGTGTGATTTACATACACATACACAAACCAAATACATTTCCTTTTTCCTCAACAGTCGTGTCAAGCGCATTTCACATACCCAACTTATTTCAATATAGCTTATTCTGTCGCGGCGAGCAGATTGCTACGAGTATACGAGTATAACGCGATGAATAAAGCGATGTCGTGATTTATGTGTGTAGTATAAAGTAACGTTTTAATAAAGTCGGTGTGATGGTAATTGAGGGTGTGCAATGTGCATAGAGAGACACGCACGCGCACATTACTTGTAGATCTGCGCGTGAGCTCGCATGAGGGGCGGGCGGGCGATGGACGAGCGGGGATGGTACAAAACACAGGGTTCGGAGGACTAACAATCACTTATATGCTTAATGCAAGGCGAACGCTTACAGACAACGCAACCGTCTTATACGTCATACAGATCTTACGACACAGCGTAATTTGGAACAGACCGATCGTCGTTGTCTTAGGGGTTGTCCACAAATTACGTAACGCAAAATTCTTAATTTTTTTACCCCCCACCCCCCCCCCCCCCCTTCCCTCATGTAACAGGTGCGTCACGCTTAGCTGGGACACCCCCCCCCCCCCCTCAATACCGTTACGTAACAAGTGCTTTGTAAAAATCTTTAGGGTTAATATTCAGAAAAGAAATTGAAATTTTGCTGTGCAGTGGCTGCTGAAATACTTGAGTGACATTCTTTGTATGCCTTAAAGACCTTTTGATAAATTTCACCTATTTTCGATGTCATCACCTTTAAATATATTCATCATCATCATCAACAGCCTATATATGTCCCCACTGGAGGGGCTCAGGCCTACTCTCCTACAGAGAGTGTATGGGCCATAGTCCACCACGCGGGCCCAGTGCGGATCGGCGGACTTCACATGCCTGTTCAAGACATGCAGGTTTCCTCACGATGTTTTCCTTCACCGTTAAGCAATCGGATAATGTACTTGAATTGAAAAACAATTCATAGGTACACGGCTGGATTCGAACCCGGATTCAGATTGAGAGTCCGCGCCTTATCCATTGCGCCACCGACGCTTTTTAAATATATTCATTTACATATAATTTAGCGTGACAAATGACACAAATCACAAACTACTGCGGCACTATGCAGCACGGCGCTGACTGTTCTGTTTAGTAATCTGTGTTGCCAGTATTTTCTCAGTACCCGCAAATTAGGGATGTGAAAAACATTTTTTTTTAATGAATACTTTTATAAAATCGTGCGTGACGTAACGCAAACCTTGACACCCCCCCTCCCCCAATGTAACAGGACCGTAACGCTTGGCCGGACCCCCCCCCCCCTCCCTCCAATTTGCGTTACGTAATTTGTGGACGACCCCTTATCTCGCATTGATTTCCCGAACTTTAACTGAACTCTTTTTACTAAAAATAAGTTTATTCAACAAATTAGCTCATACATGTGTCAATTTAGTTTTTTTTTTAAATACATAAATATTGAACGACTTCGGTTTTAGGCCAAGCCTGTATTGGAGAGGTTAACCTTCCTATTGCATAAATAATTTTTGTGTTCGTACAGGCAATTCAATTACAATTCGATTACATAAACAAGACTAAATAATGATTATGAGAGAAATGTTATTTTAAGGCGAAAGAGTGAATTATAAATGTCCCAAATATTATCCCAAACTGATCTGTTCTTTTTGAGTGTAACCAAAAAAGAACATGCACATAATTTTTTTCTAGTTTCTACTAGAAATAATAATCATAAGGCACATGCTACGTGTCAAAACTCTACAAAACCAATTCTTTATATTCCTCATGGAAACTAACAATAAAAGAGTAGGATTCCTAGTCGAAGAAGACAAGTTTGTATCCAATCGTCAGACATTTGTTTTGCAGCACAGTGACCACATTCTATTCTTAACCTTTTTATTTTAGACTAATTTATGATATGTTGAAGGGTTTACACTTACCCTTTATATTTTTCGTGAATGAAATGAATTTTTTGGTTAAAGAAAAATTCTCAAAATGAAAATTTTTAACTTAAATTATACGATGTGTCATGAATGTTATGAGACTTTTGGGCACTTAAAAGACATCAACGCGAATAAAGCATAGAAATCGTTTTTAAAAATCAAAAATATCTCTCTCTGCAGGAGAGTAGGCCTGAGCCCAACATTAAAGACATATATAGGCTGTTGATAATGATCAAATATAAAATGTGTATATTGAAAGAGACAAAAATGTGGATTTGATGAATTTTGAAATGAATGAAAATTTAAGATGTGGACTTATTTATTACAGTTGAAAATTACAATTCATATTCACGTTAGCTTGAAAGTTCATTACTTGTACCAAACACCAAATAGTAGGGGTGTTCTGCTACACGACAATCAAAACGCAGTAGCGGTTTTAATATTGCCGTCGATTTATAAGGATAAGTCCAACAGAATAAATATAAAATTTGTTAGCGACACTTGGAGATTAAGAGGGAGGGCCCATGCTGAGGGCAGAGGGTGTTTACTGGTTGTTTATGTACGGAACTGATCAGATTTCAATGTTTTATAGCAAGTCGTTACTGATATTAGTACAGGAGTTGTTTGATTGTTTGTTTGTTCCACTTCCACGCTTGAATCAGATTTCCATAAAATTTGCCATTTGCTACAGGGGACCCTTGTTTGGACGTTATACTAGTTGCAACTAGTAGATTTTATTACAGTCTAAATAGAACTCTACTTGATCACACCTGATGGTGTTGCTAAAAGGAAATAGTGAAATAAAAATACCAGGAGTGATCTAAAGGTCAGTTAGGTTCGTCATTCTCCCACACGTCAACGGAACATCATTATTTTTGCACAGCTATGGTTTATAAGCGTCGGTGGTGCATTGGATAAGGCGCGGACTCTCAATCTAAGGGTGCCGGGTTCGAATCCAGTCGTGTACCTATGAGTTGTTTTTCAATTCAAGTACATTATCCGATTGCTTAACGGTGAAGGAAAACATCGTGAGGACACCTAGCCCCCCCTCCAGTGGGGACGTATATAAGCTGTTGATGATGATGGTTTCTATGCCAAAGAACAAGATAATTCCTGACTCCTAAACACACGAAGTCTTGTGTCTAAATAAATTCATAATTAAATATGCCACCTAGAAAACAAACAGGGACATAGTCTCACTCTTTTGCAAAAAAACTCACTTCTAGCTGTCTAGTTAGGCTAGTCTTCGGTGTAACACCTCTCATGAAGGTCTATAAGCGGTCTCTTCGGTCGTAAATCACCGTGAACGGCACTATTCATTGTGCCAGGATAGAGCCTCCTGTGGCCTTCAAAGGAGACAGTTCCAGTGTCGACGGATGCCGAACTTGGGATGTTAATCACAACCTGCCTAGGTGGAATGCCCCTACTACTTGTTTGTCCAAGTCTTGACTAGTTTACTTACTGACTTGCCATTTTTATGTTTTAGTTCTAGGATTTCGTGACTTTGTGAAGACTGGCTCCTGAACTAGAATTCCCTCTGCTACAGGAACCAGGTTTCCATTACCATGCCCAATGTCAGTGGATTCTTAATGAGCGCGCGCTAGTTTAAATAATAGTTCGGTTATATCCAAAATACCATAGATCATTTGTCCATTAGATGCAGTCTAAATTAACGTTAAAGCTAGCCACAAAAGCTATACTCCTCGCTCTTATAACGAATGCCATTTGTTAAAACGAGACAACTATATATCAGGATAGACATTAGTTTTCGGCTCTTTGTGTTCTATGTTTATGTGTGTTTAGAAACTAGCCAAGCTATTACTATAAACCGATTAAATTCTGTGACACTTATTATTATTATTATTTATTAATTAAACATACATTTTTACAAAATTTCCTTACAGTGTACTTAATCCTAGAAAAGGTTTGTCTGTACACCATGTGACTCGTCTATTTTATTTTACAATAATCACATTCCATCGCATTCCAATGCAGTGCTTTAGTATTGTAAGATTAATTAGGCGCTTAAACTATAAAACATAGATGTTTTCAATTTTATAGGGTACATTTTCTGCAAACAAAGACCATTTTGCGCCTGGATGCTGTGTGATTTCAATTAGTGATTGCTTCTTGTTCTAATTTATTGGTGGCTGTGTGTGTTAATCGTTTAATTAGTGGCTTACCGTATTTTTAATTATCTGTAGCTCAAGTCAACGTTCCACTGCTTTGTCATCCATGACTATGAGAGTACTGCTAGACTAAATGAGTATAGCTCTTTAATTCCTGAGCCAATGTACTCAAAAATTGAATTTGAAATTGAATTTGGAAGAAGAAGAAAAAACGTATAAAATATCACATCACTAATAATATTTGTTGAACTTACAAATCCCTTCGTTTAACTCTGAAGCCCGAGGACAGCTTCTCTATTATTATATCCTTTGATTGAATCCAAGAAAATATTATTGGATTGAAGTTGTTATTTTCCGGAAAGCGATGAGTTCCAGCAGTAGTGCGCTAGACTCCGACTAAGGGATTATCGCTGAACAATATCCGGGAGCATCCATCGTCATTAGCGAGACAGTGGCGCCCTCGCGTCTCGCCCCCAAATAGACTTCCCGATTTAAACGCCTTGAATAATGCCCTGTTTAGTGCTGCGTGTATGCATGTTAATATCAGGTGAAGATATTAAAGTATGTCACAGCAGTATTATCTGTATTGAGTATCAGCATACTTTAAGTGTAATGAAAGGCGACTAAGGGGGAAAAATTGGCGACGAACGCAAGGCTCGCTTAGTATCTGCATTCTGCAGTAGTAATAACAAAAAAGACTATTCCTTTTTTAATTTAAGCGAAACTCCTGGCATTAGTAAGGATATTTTATGGAAATAACAAACAAACAAACTTGTACCGGTTGATGATGAACTCTACGGCCTGTGTTGATGCTTCTTTCGTTTTGATGCTTCTGAAAGCATCAATATTAAAGATAATACGACGCCGTGCGCTAAAAAATATTAGAGAGCGCTAATAAATATTAGAGAAATATAAACAGATTGCGTCGTAAGACTTCGTCGTGAGTACATTGTATGTCCACTCAGACTATAAAACGGAAGTGAAATGGATGACGAAGATTCAAAAAGAACTAGAAACCGACTTCAATTGCCCTAAAAGTCTACTTTAACTAAGGCAAGATTTAAGATTTATATCGTTTTCTCATGGATGCCGTTGTCAGAACTGGACCAAATTGAAATAGGACCACACGGGAAGCACCACCTTTCAAATAAAAATAGAGTCATCCAAATCGGTTTACCCAGTCAAAAGTACTGAGGTAACAAACATTTAAAAAACCCGTCGAAATGATAACCTCCTCCTTTTTTGAAGTCGGTTAATAAAACAAAGTCGGGTTTGTTCGAACGCTTATAACTCGAGAAAGGCTGGACCGATTTTCATGGTTTTTGTTCTTGGTTGGTTTCTCATGGTGTATTTCTCTTCGTCCCGAATTTCAGTCGACAGCCGGACTGGCAGTCGCTAGAAGTATTTTTATATATGATGGGTTTTGCACTTGGCCTTCATCTGATATGATGGTATGTAACGATAAGGCTGTTGGATGGTAAGGGTGCGCACGCAAAAGCCTCAACCTAATGAGCTATGCTACCTTACACCGCTGTTTGGCGGCAGACTTAGGTAACATGGTGGTAGCTAACCAGACGGACATAGATACCGATAGGTACCCCCACTGGGAATCGAACCCGTGACCTCCGCATTGTGAATCCAACATTTAGCGATTAGGCCACGTAGGCGGTTTAAGATAAGATATATACAGTCATAAGAACGTTCTAGTGTCCATCTCTAAAAATTCGTCCTTAGTCACCTGTCACCCTTAAGATTATTGTTTATTGCACATAATAATAATTACAAAGTCAATTATAACTTAAATTGTACAGTTAGTGGCCTATCCCTAACAAGAGATTTCTCCCGGCACTCACACTGCAGCTTTCAAAAAATAAATATACTGTAAGTAGATCTGCATACATGTACATAAACAAAACTAAAGTATATATTAGAAAAGATAATGTAGAAAAAAAAGCATAATAACAAATAAAAACACGATTTACATAATATATAAATTATAAATAAATAAATACATACATACATATAAACTGCCTATTATTTAAATTACACGGTGGTCCTTTTCTACATGCGAAACTAAATGGCGTAGGCAGAAAAACTCAGGCAAATTAGATATAGTATGGATATGTAGAACATTGTTTGAGTTATTTTGTATACCGTATGTGTTACATTGTCTTCGTTCAAGTCTTGCATTATATCTTAGTCTAAGTATATACGTATATTTCCCGGTACATAAATCTCCACATATTGCCGAAGCCCGTGAGAGAAACACCCAACCCTTGTCTGCCTCGTTATTGACCTCTCACTCCCATTGTTTCTGTCCCCCTTGCCCTGCTGGTCGATGCTACTCAGCTTTGATCATGCCGTCTCTCTCCAATTTCAATTTACTCGAGACGGATTTTCAGGCTTTATAAGATCACTTATTGCAGTATATGCTATGAAGTCACATATTACATGAATTCAAAATTTATTTACTTTTCAATGAGTGTTTTAACATTTTGATGGATATCTAAAATTTGAATGTTTCGTATATTTTCTCTGGGTAAGTTTATTTTTAGATCTAAATATCACAGCTATCGATTATCAATAATTATTAGTTAGCAAAGAGAATTTTCTTTTAGAAAAAATAATAATTGAAAGTCTAAAATTATGTCTCAAGTCAAGTTGGTTTTCCAACTAGGATCTTTTGTTATATTTGGCCCGTCAAATAAATAAGAAATTTTCTGATAAAGCGATACAAGTATTTGGGCCATACAACTGAACATATAACCTTTCATAAAATTGGCCTTGTAAAAGCAGGAAATATCTGCAAATTTCACGTATACTCATAAAATGCAGCGTGATTCGTGAGGTAGGTAATAGAGACGACAGCCTTCCGTTCTACTTAGAGTGCTGCACCCCTCTCGCTCGCACACAATGGCGGCTGAAACAATGCCTGTCTCTGTCAATATTTGAAAGGAAGCGCCGCGTACTGCTATATTGCCCTGTAATGGATTTCCAGTTATATCGTAACCTATTATTATGTTATTTTAGTATCTACCTAATAGCTTTCCTTGCGACTTCGCCCTAGGGATTTAGCATAATCACAACGCTTTGCAGGCGGAATGGTGATCACAACAGTGAGATGTTGTCGTTACATATTTTTAAATGCTAGTCACTTGGGAGTTTTCAAGTCGAGGGTGAACAGGCACCTTCTAGACCAACGTGCAACATTGTAGGCCATATCGTCGCTAACCATCAGGTAATTCATTAAAAAAACTTGTACCTTAGTCGCTTTTAGGCGGGATGGTCTTATTTGAAACCCGAGACCACGGTGCAAGGGAGTTACGGAATGGTTTTTATAATCATCTGCCTTCTGACTTCCCTTACTTATTGGGTGGACGTTGGAATTTCCGTGGCAGGATTTTCCATAACATATACTATATTATAAAAAATATGGAAAAAGTATAATGAAGTTAAATCAGCTTGTATCCTTTTCTATGCCATAGTCTTCTTTGCTAGTCTTTAAAGACGGTTAGTTGTACCGTACTATACCGCCGTAAAGCATTGAAAAACAATCCCACTTACGCATTTATAGTGTGATGAGATAACGATATTTATTGCTTGCTTTAAGTGTTACCTTCAAATATAAATAAAGTTTCTTTAGTAGAGGTAATAGGTTAGAGGATGGCTATAAACCCATCAACCCATAGACTCTCTTTACTTCTATTCCCTTCTGCAGGTATGATGACGTCCAAGCGTGAAGAAGAAGAGAAGCTCTTAGAAGCATCATGGGTAGTACATGTTTCTCAATAGTAAACTTTTTGAATTTCACGCCTCTAATTATTCAATAGGAGACAGCACAATAATAACGATTTATATCTATAGATTTCTTTTTATGAATACCACAGAGTAAACTTACATGAAAGCAGAAGTGGGCGGAGTAGCCATCTATTTCTAGTGGGTGTGATATCGGATCTTTTTTGTAAATCGCTTTGCAGTTCCCTTTGTAGTATCACCGCATGAGTTGTTGGCGGTTTGGATCGAAATCAATGTTTATTTCTGCTCTGTTATTGCGAACGCAAATGCTACAATCGCTCAAAATTTGCGAATTTACGATTCTAATAAAATTTCCGCGATGACATGAATAATATTCATGATTTAATGTCCTCTTGGACAGGAATAGATTTCAGAGGCAGGATGCTACGCTTGTCATTAAATTGTATAATTTATTTCGTATTTTTGAATTTTGATCTTTGGAGAGTTTGGAATTTCTGATGTATAAATAATTTCGTGTTTAATGCCGCCATGATTGAGTTCATTCATGGTAATAAAACTTCTGATAATATATGAATATAAGCGTAAATATCTCCGTTCAAAACGAACTATGGAACCGACTTATTATATACGGAGACAGTGTTATTAAAATCAGTCAACGGGAAGTAACTGCAATTTCAATTAATAAGGAGAAAAGTAAATTTATCAATACAACTAGAGGTAAATAAATATTAATGCAGTACATACATTGGAATTACATACTAAATTGGCTAAAGGATGAGACAGTCGGAGGTCCACGTTCGATTCACATTTTGGGCACTATGGGTTTGTTGGTGGTAGGTCATTTTCTATGTATGTCTGGCTAGCTGCAACCACGTTATCTAAGTCTGCCGCCAGGTTCTGTTCCGTTATAAAAGGTAGAGCCAGCGCCTCATTAGATTGAGGCCTCTGGATTTTGGGCTTTCCACGCCACGTCCTTATCGTCATGATATATTTAAAAGAGTAACATACAGTATATTTGAGAGACTTTACGGTTTTGGAAGTTACTTGAATTTTTAGCTTTTCGGAATTCTGGAGCTACTCGTACTTTGGAAGTAGTCTCATCAATTATATGTATCAAAAGGTATCAAGTAGTTACAGAGTGTGCGGTCGCCATTCACAACCGCGTCCCATTGTCCGACATTCATCTGTCAGCGGACGCACAAACATCGATTCTCTAAGCAATGTGAAAAAACGTAAATGTTTACCTTTATAGTGTAGTAGCATGGTGTGGCGGACATAATGAGGGGGTTTGCAGAGTAACGCCTGCACACAATGCGCGCGGCTCGGGTGATGGGATGATTTTTGTAGCGATGGAACAAAGTGCCGTTCTGCAAATGTTTACCCAACTGCTGTAGACAGGAGGGTAATGTTTTGAGTTTATGTAACTAAGTACTAGATTTTGCCCTCGACTTCGTCCGTATGACTTATACGTGAACTACCGTTTATCTCTCGTTAGAAGCGTCGGTGGCGTAGTGGATAAGGCGCGGACTCTCAATCTGAGGGTTCTGGGTTCGAATCCAGCCGTGTACCTATGAGCTATTTTAAAATTCAAGTACATTATCCGAAGGAAAACGTCGTGAGGAAACCTGCATGTCTTGAACAGGCATGTGAAGTCCGCCGTTCTGCACTGGTCCCGCGTGGTGGACTACGGCCCATACACTCTCTGTAGGAGAGTAGGTCTGATTAGAGACGTATGTAGGCTGTTGATGATGACCGTTTCTCTCGGAATAAAAGTAATATATATCTTTTGCGATTCTTTCAACTATTCCTCTTTAAAAAAATCAAGTCGTTCTTGCTTTTGTTTCACGAAATTAATCAGACATCACACTGATATCGTATGTACATGCTAAAGTTTGTTGTCATCTTTTAGCACCTCATCTAAACAACCATTCGAGATGAAATTTAGCATGCACGTAGCCTAAAGCACGGAGAAAGATACTAGTTACTTTTATCAACCGACTTTAAAAAAGGAGAAGGTTCTCAATTCATAAATAAAAAATAAAATCATTTTTATTTGTCTATCCTTGTTTCACGATATACAATAAGTAGATCTTACTAAAAACTAACGGAACAAAACGGCCGATGGGCTCAGTTCTACCGTTGGCAAGCCGCCGGCCAACCGCCGGCAGATCAGCTTTTCAACCCACGCCTTTACAATATAGTATAATTTTTATAATTCGACGCGTATGTTTTTTGGTTTTTAGTATGTGTATTACGCGATAACTCCTCCAATAGTAAACCAATTTTAATCGCTCTTTGAGAAAATCAACATAAACCGAATTTTTAAGGCAATTGAAGTCGGTTGTTAGCTCTTTTGAGCGCGTTAACGCGCTCGTTAACTGGCTCGTTAGTTGGCGTTAACTATCTCAGTCTATACAAATTATTCATACTACTCGTATTTTAATATTATAAAAGCTAGAGTGACCTTCTTTGTACTTCCTTTACGTCGTAACTGAAAGTCAGAATGACTTGATATTTTGTAAATGGATCGCGAAAAGGCCATAAAAGGGCATAAGCTACTTTTTATCCCGACCGAACAAGTAGTTCTCGTAGAATAATTTCTGAAATCCACGTAGATGAAGTCGCCTAAAAACAAGTTCGCATAGTCCCAAATTCCTTTCGGTTGAGTGAGAAACCTTGAAAGATGTGCCGCTATCATAAAATGTTTATCGACAGCTTCATATCGTCGCAGGCGCAGCAAGAAAGAGGTTATAAATAAGCTCGACCGTCAAACAACGGGAACAGTGTTATTACGTCAGAGGTCAGAGAAATTGGCACGGACTACCGCCTGCCATTGAGCGCACGAATACACAGAACTGTGAAATGTGCTTCCGCCATTGAAACAATCAATTATTCACGCGAATTGATGGTTCCTAGCGATCTGATCACTTGCCAACGGCGTTGTTTCTTCAGGAATTTGGGAAACAATGTAGATTAGGCTTTTGAATATCGTCCATCCATCAATGTGATTTGAGTGATATGTTCTTGTGGACAAGTAATTGCGTTCAAAAAGAACTTCAATTGCCCCAAAAGTCTACTTTTATTAAGGCAAATTTAAGATTAATACCGTTTTGCTATTGCCAGAGCTGGACTAAATTGAAATAGCTTATTTCTTTATTTGTATTCATAATTACATTAACTAACACTGCACCACATAAGGGGGCAGTGCGGTCTACTTCTTGCGACCTCCCCTCTTGCAGTTGCAGGGTCGCGCCCCCCGGCACTTTGTAGTACGCCAGGCTGTTCGTGTCTTTGAAGAAAAGACCCTCGTTTTGAGCTTCTGTTTTGCGATGGGCATGTTTGTGGCGCGCTGCAGAAGGTTCTTGAGCTCCCCCACGCTCGTCATCAGCGGCAGCGTGAAGGCGGCGTGAAGAAGTGTGACAGTAAGATTTGAGGATTGAAAGCAGTGACAAGTCCAGAGTCAGCGAAACAACTGGTTTATTAACAGATACCCACATATGTACATACAATATACTTGTTGGTTTGTGGTTACCTATTTTACACGGGATGCACCACCTTTCAAATAAAAAAAGAATCATCCAAATCGGTTCATCCAGTCAAAAGTTCTGAAGTATACATATAAAAAAAACACCCGGCGAATATATTTATATATTAATATTTTCTAAGAATTTGGTTTAGTTTCGTATCGCATCAATTTCATACGCTGCGCACGCGCATCTTCGTACCGTACTTTCCACCGCTCGCACAGACGGTATAATCGAGGCAGTGTCTCCTCACGCCCGCGCTGGGTGGTCGCTGGACGGACATTCACAGCAGCTTTGCGACCGGATTGTGTAAACAAAACCGCGGCCCGACCACTAGCCGCATTGTCTACGTGCCGGACACGGAAGGAAGTTCCGGGAAGCGCACGCAGACTATGAAAGCCTTATATAGGAGTTTAATTAAAAATGAGGCAGTGACGCACGAAGGCGAAATCGAAATACCCTTTCACCGCTTCCATATTCTAGTCTAGTTGTTTTACATATGGACTGATTAGCTTTATAACCTTTATTTCATCTACGTTGACTTAGAAATCATCCTACTGCATGGAATGATTTTAATCAAGATGGAAAATATTTCCTTTCCAAAGAGTGCAAATAATGATCAAAATTGGTTCAGTCATTTCTTCGTGAAAAGTCAACAAAGAGAGAGAGTTGTATATTTTGTACCAAGCAAAGACATTTAACATTAATAGTAATAGACCGGACAAAGCAAACAAAAATTTTGATCCTAAACTTATTACCAATTGGTAATAAGTTACTCAATCTAGTGTCACATCACGTCACGCGGCCGTACAAGACATTTGACATACGATTGACTTTTGAGATCAAAATGTTTATATGAAACGTTTCCCAATGCCCGCTCTATAACCTATTACTATATTTAAATCTGTCTGGTACCAAGCCTTGTTGGCCTGATAATAACTCTGCCGCTATTTTCTTTAAATGTCAAATGGGTTTTTCTGATAAGTGCCGCTAGCCTCAAGCTAATGAGGCGCTGGCTCCTTTCATACCGGAAAACAACAGTGCTATTAATACTGATGTTTGGCGGCAGACTTACGAGTACATAGCAAGGTGATAGCTAAGGTAGCTATGTGCCGCTACCACCAATCAAACGCAGTACCGATATGTAACCAAAATAAACTCGAATTCTGTACGTCTGGATTGTTAATTCAAGCGGTCACAAACATACACTTTGAAAAACATAGACACATAGAATATCTTTCTTGTTTGAAGTCGGGGATAAATCCTTTACACGTAAGATCGTTGCGGTAATTGAAATGAAATTTTTATTTACATAAAATATGGTACAATATTGTAACATATGTTAAAACTAAACGAATAATTTTACCTATACTACTATACTTTAGCTCTTAACTTTCAATTACAATAAAAAATATATTTCTAAAATGTAATAAATTAAAAATGCCAAAAAACGTTTACGAGTTAATACATTTTTATGTGGGACTATAAAGTTATATAAACACCACAAACTAATTACAAAATCTGTTCTTCAAAAGGATCAAAGAAAACTGATAACGGACGTGCCTTTACAACGACTGTACCTTATTCCCAACATCTGGCACCAAACAGCCTTAAACAAAGGTTCTTCGTCACATGTGGCGCTTTGTACTCGGTGCCGGCCATGAGCCAGCAACGACGATAGTTTTAACAAACTGCACAAAAGATAACAAGTGATGGATTCGTCACTTCATAAAACCATTTACATCATAGGCGTAAGAAAATAAGGAGCGAGCAAAAAGTATATAATTAAATATTCACTAAGATAAACAAAACCGTAATCAACTTAGACACTAACTTGTCGATTATGACAGGAATTTCTTGAAATTATAATAAATGTAATTGGTGACATAACATAAAATACTTACTTTCTAAAAGATTATATACTCGTATGCACCTATCCAATTTTGCATTTAAAATCTTTGTATCACCGACAAGATTAGAATTTAACAAGCTTTCAAAAAGGTTTGAAGTTCTTTCCCAAATCATAGTGTAAGAATATGATTATTAAGATTAAAAAAGTCCTCAACACAATTTTCATTGTTACGACGATTAGTAATTTGAAAGCTTTGTACGGAGCCAGTTCCGAAAGTCCGGTTCTATAGACGGCCTAGGGGGATTGATTGCATCCAAAAGAAACAGGTATTAATTTTGACTTCAGTCCTCAAACACGAATCTTAACTGCCTCCCTCTCATCTCAATTCTCAAGTCCACATTTAACAGCCTTGTCCATCCGTGGGAACAGCTCTGCAGTCACATTCGCATCCGGATTGTATCTGACTTACAATTTTTTGCAGCCTAAAACACTTGTACCAAATGGGTGTCCATTGAGAGAGTCACAATACGCCGAGTGCGTCTTTTGATCTCGCCTAAGTATTCGTGGAGCTATTGTATAGACTGTAGAGTTAGTCATCTGCCCGAGTGCCGGTCATTACTTTACCTCGATGGCACTTGTATTCAAGTTAGAACAAATCCATGTTTTATTGCTGTTGTTAGTTGTTAACGGTAGTGCGACTCTTACTGTGAAAGCAATTGTGTTTTGATCGCTGCACTCGTGACGAGAGCGACGTGTGCTGAAACGAAAGCAATATTCATAAGAGTTTAGATTAATAATAATTGTAAAAAGCTGTGAAAAGTTTTAAAATGTAGAGTAAAAGGCCAACTGTCTAAACGAGGGACTGACATTAGCGCGGTGGAAAAATACGAACTTCAGCGGAAGGATAGTATTCTTAATTCTTAAGAGGCTATGTTGGTTTTGTAGCTGTCCCTCTCAGAGCCCTATCCTACCCGAGCGCGTACGGTGAGACAGCATACACTACGCGAAGTTATCCACCCGTTATTTGGATACAGTATATTATGTAACCATTTTTTTAATACAGTACACTAATGAAATTTCAGATGTCGGTGGTTTTTCCAAATTGTTCTAAATTGATTCATACTCTTGTAAATCAGGTTCAAAGTTGGGGCTTTTTACTACCGTAAAATACAATTCTTTGACGCCTTGTAACTCTGGAAGTATATATTTAAACGAAAATCTGACTCACCGCCGACACAGATATTTGTTTTTAGATTGTGTCTTGAAAATTTCATAGATTTTCATAGCTTAATACTCAAAATATGACTGGACTACGTTTGTATGGGCGCTTTGATACCAGCATATCCTCTTAAGTCGTAATTCTGTGAAATATTTCATTTAATTGAGTAGCAATTAATTGGCGCTGCTCGTTAATGTACTTATCATTGTAGTGTTGTATCAACTTGAATAACAATACACGTGTTCATGGTGAGGTTCTAGTTTATTCTTGAAGTAATTGTAACTGCCTTTGCACGGGTTGATGCCCAGCGGTGCTCGGTCTGGTAGGGTTGGTGTCACTATTAGCATTCGGTAATTATTTAAACATGCTATTCGTACCTTCATATTATATTGGACTTTTGATTGTAATTTTTTTGAATACTAATGTTTATCTGAATTTTAACCGACTTCAAAAAAGGTTATCATTTCGACGGGTATGCTTTTTAAATGTCTATTACCTCAGAACTTTTGACTGGGTGAACCGATTTGGATGATATATTTTTTAAATTGCTGCTTCCCGTGTGGTCCCATTTCAATTTGGTCCAGTTCTGACAACGATATCCATGAGAAAAGTATATAAATCTTAAATTCGCCTTAGTAAAAGTAAACTTTTAAGGCAATTGAAGTCGGTTTCAAGTTCTTTTTGAACGAATTTACTTGTTGTATAATAAAAGTGTCTTTAAACAGCAAAACTGTTGAAAAGCTTTCCCTATCTACCCGCTATGTGATATAATACAACTTTCAATTTTACTTTACTGACAAATCATCCTCAAATATTGCTCAGACAAGAGTTAAAAATATATATTATATTTCATTCATAAAATTGTTCTACCTGCTCCGTAGTCCCCTACTACGAGTTGTAAGGTTGTAAGCTATCAATGGGTATTGTGAACGACCATCTTCCGCCTCGCCATACAAAGATCTCGAATCAATTTCACGCACGCACTACGTTGCATAAAACTTTATAAACACAACGAATATACCAAAACATCCCTCACATACCCCAATAGTTACAATTCGGTAGAATCACAATCTTTGTAAATACTTAAATAGGGAATTTCGTGAATGAACGCCTCTGGAGAATTAAGTTCGGTGGACTATTTAACCGAATAAACTGTCATTTGAGATTAAGTTCGAATAGCTGGATTGTTGTAGTTGCTCCCAAACATTTATTGTGGCCATTTAAATCTATTGAAGTACACAGAAGACATATTTTGGTGGTAGTTATGCCATAGAAAGCCAGAATAACGTATTAGAATGCATGCACGTTAGTTCAATCTGATGATATTTTCATGCGTCGTCGAAAACATCAAGTCCGCAGACTTGTAAGGCAGTATTTGGATAAATCTTGCAAATGTTTAACTTGATATAAATTTTAACTGATGCAAAACATTATTCACTGTGCTAACAAAAAATTATATTATTTACAACCAATACACTAAAGCTAAAGCGATGAGTTTCTTATGCCTCCTTTATCCTTAACACCTTTAAATTATTATAATTTTATGTATAGCCTCTTTGGTGTAATGGCTAATGGCACTCGCGAACAATCTGGAGGTCCCACGGTCGATTCCCAGTGGAGGTACCTGTCGGTAATCGATTTGGTTGATGTTTGGGCAGTTCCTATGTCCACTTGGCTAGCTACCACCATGTTACCTAAGTCTGCCGCCAAATAGCAGTTGATAGCACTTGTTCCGGTATGAAAAGCAGCAGAGCCAGTGCCTCATTAGGTTAAGGCTTTTAGGTAAGGCTTACCATCCAACGGCGTTACCTCCACTTACCATCAGATGAGATGAAGGCTAAGAGTAAACCCACTCAAACAAAATGGAGTTGACAGATGCACGAATCGCACTGTCGGTTGTTGAAAAATAAACCGGAATTCCTGTGTCGTCTGCCTGTAGCACATGTCTTTCTTCAACTGCATAAATAATTCAATATAGCTGGACATGACATAGCCACGTCGAACTTGCCATGTGGGGATTCGCGTCACCACGCTGGGCCATCGCTGGGCAGACGGATTGGTTATACCGATGATACCGATTTAAAAGTAGTCTATCCGTATCTCTACCGTTTTTAACCGACATGTTACGCTCAAAGATCGAAAACTCAGTGAGCGGAAAAACAGCTCACAACGCGTTGCGGTCACAGTAAAACATCCACATGTCGAAATTCGTGTTATGAAAACGCGCACGATGCGTTATGGCTTTTCTTCACTGCCACAACGCGTTTAGATCGAAAAGCATGTCAGCCACGACACGAATTTCGCTATTTGGTCCTTCTGTGATTGCCACAACGCGTCGTGCGCGTTTTCATTAGAGCCATAACACGAATTTCGCCATGTGGATGTTATACTGTGACCACAATGTGTTGTGAGCTATTTTTCCGCTCACTGAGCGTTTTCGATCTTTGAGCGTAACAGATACAAATACAAAAATGAGCACTAGAAGACCTGTGTTGCGGGACGACAATGTTGGAGAACTAGTAACTTATTTTACATGAAGAAAATTAATTAACTAACTGAATACATTGCAAATAAATGGTAGGGAATTCATGACATATTAGTGAGTAAGAAAGGTGTGTGTTTGTGTGTGTGTGTTCTGCTACTGTAATATTGTGAGGATTTCCTCCATGGCATTATAATTTTTTGTCAAAAGCCGTAAGGTCAGATTTGTATGAAGAACTCACTGATATGTCGTCTAAATCCGAAGACTATAGACAATTGGTTTTGAAGGTAAGTGAATTGACTCTATCGTATTATATGTATATGTCTATGTATAGGACATAGTAGGCAGCGTCTTGGTAATCAATAGATCCGATAATGCTATCGAACAATACAAATAAATGGACGTTAATTGCTATCTCTATTGTTTACTATCTCTATAAAATATTGTACAAGTGCTTCAGATTCTAGATAACATGCTATACCTATTTCTTATCATGTGTATCTGCCTCGTAGTTTAACGATTAATTTATCATTGCCGTGTTTTGTCTACGTGCTTATTGCCAAGTACTTGATGCACCTAAAGTTGAAGGTATGTAATATTTCCGTGAGTCCGTTACAGTTTGTCATCAACACAGGTCGGTCACTTCAAACAAATGTCGTGAATCAGCACACTGCGAGCGGATGTCGTTTGTATACACGCGCATGTGTAAGTACGCGCGCGCTATAGCAACGATCCGTGTCTGAGTCATTTTCTTGCAGGGGAGGTGAGGTATCGCGGATCAGTGAGAGGCGGTGAACGTCAGTACATATTAATTCTGTGACAACATCTAGATGGAACCCCGAGCTGATAAAGGTTGTGAGGAGCCGCCGCCGAACGTAAGCGCTTCGAGATCTACAGTCATTTCGTATTATGACGTATACGTCTGTTGACGTTTTTCAGCTGATGACAGCGATGATGTGTCAATGATCGCCATGTATGATCTAAAAATTATAACAATACAAATGTTGCCGCTAATTTTGATATAACTACACTAAAGTTGACACCAGAATTTCACGGTCTAGTTTGACATTAACGTAGCCGAAATTGTTCAGTATTAAATTATGAGGTACCCATTACATATTTGACTGAATGTAGGCTTAGTAAATGAAATTTTGAGACTATCAGCTATCAGAACCACATTGGATAAACTGTAGCAGCGCTCGTATCCGATGTTAAAGGTAGTCCGTAAAATTATGGCGTTGATTTTGCGGGTTTTTTTGTACGGAAAATTTGCGTACGCTTGAAAGTATGTGTTACGCATGAAGAAAGTATCGGCAACGCCTGTTTGTAAATCTGCTCTGATGTCGAGCCTTCATAATCCAAATTCACAAAAACTGAAGTATCTCGGACCTCCTACGACTGTTTGAGCATTGATCACTGTGCTGGCGCGCGGCTCGGCGCAGGCGTCATTCTGTCTGCGGACATTCTGCGCGTGAATAGATCCATTGTGCTCAGTATCCTACGCTATGGATCCTTTTGAGTATATGCTCAATGCTGCAGTGTTCAGACGCGTCCCTTTCCGGTGCGCAGTGTTGCCAGCCAATTATGAGGAATTATAACAGTGAGGCTGACCGTCTACTGATCCCACATCAATGTGCACTATTAAAATGTGCGCATGCGATTAAAATCATATATTGACTTTGAATAATAATATCCTATGACTGTGATTTACTTCATAATGAAAAATATAAATTCGTTTAAATAATATTTTTGCTTCAAATTCTTCCTGAAAATACTAAACAAAGTATTCAGAAATAAGTCAACCAAAAGAGGTGTTTGAAATTCGGCCTGCACTTGTACATTATTGAATCATTCATCACTAATAAATTAAGTAATAATCTAAATATGTATAGAAAAATACTAGAACTACATTTTTAATGACATGACATGTGACATGATGCGGTCGCATTCTACGAACGAAATCATACTGAAGCTGCGCCGAATCTATTGAACATATAAAGTTTGAAATAACTTGAGCATTTACAAACTCCAAATTATGTTATACAATTTATTTACGAAAACTGTTTATATTAAAATGATATTCTCATTTATGATATCGTATGGATGGTCACCCTTAAAGGGCCCTCCGCAGCTTCCGAATTCCAACGACTCGACGCGACGACGTAAAGGATAAGGGATTAACGTAATTTGGTTCATTCTTGTTTAAATAGGGTGATATTTGTATATAAAAAAACATACCCGTCGAATTGAGAACGTACTTCTTTTTTGAAGTCGGTTGAAAATGCAGAGCATGCTTCCATCGTTAGTCTTTATCGTCACTTGACATGGTGCGATGAAGGCCAAGTAAAAGACTATTCGCAAAATATTATTGTCGGGTCCTACTTTAGATGCCGCTAAAAATTGTTGTAGTTTTTTATGGTTTCGGACCTCAAAAGGAATAAAAAGAAACCTTTATAGGTTCACGATGATGTCCGTCTCAGTCAAGAGCATTTTCCTCAGGAACTCGTATAGGTATCAAGTTGAAATTAATATCGACTACGGAAATCTGATGTCTCTTTGAGGTGAGCACGCGTGTGCACTTTTGTGTATAAGGGCTTTTTTGAATTGTCTTAAGTATAATCTATTTTTATTTCTAAGACTTAATTGATGCAGTTCAGATGGTTTGTGAATAACTTATGATTTAATGTTACAAAGAGGGCTAGCTCATAAATATAAAGTTATGGGAATGTTAGAATTTGCATCGACTTAAAATAAGAAACACAGCTTCCTGTTACTTTAAGATTACACACAAAATTGGCAATAAGCAAAGTCTTAAAGCACAAGTATAGAAATAGTAAACAAAAGTATAATTTTTAATTATATCTCATTAAAATTTCACAATTACAAACTGTTCCAGCACCTGTCGGTTTATTATTAGCGCATTTTTGTTGCGCATTGTTAAAAATTGCTCGCTGAATTTATTTAGGCATTTTATCTATTATTTATGATTGAGTATGTTAATTATCACTGTAGGAGAATAGGCCTGAGCCCCTGCAGCGGGGACATATATAGGCTGTTGATGATGATGTTAATTATCCAAATTCTGTACGGAACCCTCGGTGCGCGAGTCCGACTCGCACTTGGCCAGGTATATTTATTATACCAACGGGATGCGTTGGGATGATCGTATTTTAAGTCTAAACGGACAATATATTACGAAATAAATTGATATTTAAACAAAACTTTTCATTTCTAATGAAAAACAACGTAGCAAAGTCCTAAAAGGCTTCGGGCGTGCGTGGATTACATATAAAAGTTACCTGTGGAAAACAATCAATTTGTTAGAAGTTGGAAGCTGTGATTGTCAGATCGGACTGGACCGGGGCGGGGAGGGTGGACCTCCCGCCGCTATCTCATTTGTCCCGACCGTAAATCTATCACAGTTTAGAAAAAGGTTAACAAAAAGACTTTATCTAAAACGTCTATAAAGACGTTGGAAGATTTAAGCTTCTGGCAACCATGCATTTTTACTGGCCTTTTGTAATCCATACTGATATTATAAATGCGAAAGTGAGTTCGTTTATTTGATTGCTCATCATAACGGAGGGTCGGAATGACTAGATTTTTTGATATAAAGATAGTTGAAGGACCTGGAAAGGACACGCAACTTTAAATCCCGATCGAGTTAGTAGTTCTGATGTACACGTGGACAAAGTCGCAGGCAAAGGCGTTGGGCAAAGTTTGTTATATTGCGAATACATGATACTTTAGATACTTTAGATTTAGCCCTATTATGATTTCCAAAATAAAAATAACAGTTTTTGATAGTGTCGTTTATATACTGTTAGAAAAAGTTAAACCAAAGCTAGATGTGTGCTAGACAGGAGTCGCTGGATGCAGGTGGCTCGGGACCGGTCAATGTGGCGTACCATGAGGGAGGCCTATGTCCAGCAGTGGACGTTTCCCGGCTGATGATGATGATGATGAAGATGTGTGCTGGCTGTATGCGGCCAGTAGTTCTTCTCAAGGAGACTTGCTAGTCTCTGTGGTGGCGTGCTGCCGACGTCGACACCCCCCGCGCTGCCCCCGCACTTCCCCGCGGATCAGATTGCGTCACCCCTTCGTTCAAGGCGCCTGCGCTAGTGTTTTGTGTCTGTTTAGGCTTTGATATAATCAAATTTTACCGAAATATAGTGGTGCTTATAATACATATTATATATAATAATAATCTCTTGACCCATATCATTCTATATCATTCCGTCAGCATTGTACAAGGCAACCAATGGAAATTTTCAGAGCAAATAGCGTCTACCTAAACACCACTAATTGACTTCCTAAGAATGGTGATTATGCTACAATACTCCTATGGATAGACTATTTTTCGTGGCGATCTACGAGATAGGCTCCAGCAAGAAGATTATTCCAATGCAAAAGTAATCAGCAGATAAGATAGTGATGATATATTTAAGATGAAGGCCAAGTGTTTATAAAAGCACATTGTTTATAATAATGAAATACATGACTAAGCGGTTTTTTTCTTCTTCAGCATGCATTGGAATTCACAGTTGACTTGAACTCTTTACGGCTACATAGAAGCGACTATTTCTTGGCTATCGTTTATATCATCATAACCAAAAACTTATCCAAATACGCTGTTGTCAGATCAAACTGTTACGAGAACTGTTATGGAATGACGTCATTATTTGGTCATCAAATCAGTAGCAACGGTCGATAGGTGGCGGGAGAATCGTTAACCCTTTAGCCGCTGAGCGGAGTCATTAGAGGCATTTAGGAGTATGGTGTCAAAACGCACCCATTCAGCCTGTCTCACCACCATTAATAAGTTTGATGTTCTGTGAAGATGATTTGTGTTGTAGGTGGCCTTTCATTCAATACTGCATGTAGATGGGTCCCCTTTCAAAGGGATTTAAATTTAGAACCATCTTTTAACAATTTTATTCGATACGAAGCTATAGGAAAACCTCAAATTGAAGTAAAAAGAGGTTGCGGATTCGATTGCCTGCAACCTACCTACAGGTACATACTCCTTTTCACTGGTAGAAGGCCACACTTTTTTTTAACTATGAATTTTTTGGGTGTAATTAATTAATGATTATGTTGTTATCTTTTAAATGACATAATGTTGAGTCTATCAGCTCACTTAAAACACAAATCTATTTTGATAATAATTGTTTTTTAAAATAACTAGAACACTATATTCCCTCTTTCTTTTTTATAGCACCGATCATTGACCCCACTGTCTACTAAGCAGTTGCGATAAAATGACAAGAAGCCAGACACTATTTTGCTGACAAAGCGAGAGTCAGGAATCGCAGGATGACAGATGTTTGAAATACATATAAGTAGTATATACTCGTAGTTTACGAATGTAGGTAAATTTAATTTAAGTAAGATCTGTCATCATTTACCTTATAATGGGTAGCGTGCACCAGGAGCCTCCACCGTATGAGGCACTAGCTGTTCTCGAACACAAAAGTGCAATTAACACTGCTGTTTGGCGGCAGACTTAGGTAACATGGTAGTAGCTAGCCAGGCGCACGTAGAAAATGCCCTACTATCATAAAATGCTGTATAAGATCAGTTTATGGTCCTTCGATCATTTTATTAATCTTATATAGAGCATACATAGAATCACATCATCGCAGCATCCACCGCTTACTGAGATAAGAGCGAGGGTAATTAATCACGTCGATCCAACGATGACCATTAGCGGATGCTGCGTCACGCTGTGCTGGACCTCAATGGTGCACTTGTGTACGAGATGACTGTGGAACACTGGGAGGGAAAGAAACCTTTCAAAAAATTAAATCATTCACCATCTTTCTAACTATATTTAAGTACATCGATCGGATAGTGCGTAAGTACATTATAACTTAGATGACAGAAATATTAATAAATTTATTTTTGTTAATAAGGTCCCGTCTCCACTTAGACAAGTAAGGATAATTGAAATGAAACTAAATTTTCTTTAAACATATCTGGTATTTAAATTCTAATGTAAAGGATTCGAATTTTAAAGATGAAAACCCTTAATAAATTTCGAATTAATAGATAAGTTTAAATGCACTGTTAAACACTCCTTATACATAAATGTATAATTGGCCATCTTTGAGGAGCTACTTTTTTGTAAGCCGTAGTTGCCTGTAATTGCGGTATTACCTATTTAGAATTATTTTGTTATAATGCTAACATTGTTGGTAACCAATTAAAAAAGCTGATACAATCATTTGAATTTTTGGGAAGTATTTCCTTTCTTCTCAAAAAGTTTTCGTATTTAAAAAAAGTAAAAATGACAGTAAATAAGAACATAATATACGAGCTAATGTATCAGCTCTTAAAAAACATCGTCTCCAATGTCAGATGGAGGTACCACCCCGACTTAAAATATTACTAACATATATTTTAGAAGACACGCACCATCTTAAGAGGCTATGCTGTTGTCAAAGCGCCCATACAAACGTAGTCCAGTCATATTTTGAGTATTAAGCTATGAAAATCTATGAAATTTTCAAGACACAATCTAGAAACAAATATCTGTGTCGGTGGTGAGTCAGATTTTCGTTTAAATATATACTTTCAGAGTTACAGGGCGTCAAAGTATTGTATTTTTCGGTAATAAAAAGCCCCAACTTTAAACCTGATTTACAAGAGTATGAATCAATTTAGAACAATTTGGAAAAACCACCGACATCTGAAATTTCATTAGTATACTGTATTAAAAAAATTGTTACATAATATACTGTATCCTTTAAATGATCCCTGGACTACGAAACATCCAAATAACGGATGGATAACATCGCATAATGTATGCTGTCTCACCGTACGCGCTCGGGTAGGATAGGGCTCGGAGAGGGACAGCTACAAAACAATTTAACCTTGAAACCAACCACGTGGTCTTACCAACATAGCCTCTTAAATACTTCATATAAAGTAACTGGTGGACAGATTCATAAACACAATTCTGGTAACTTCTATTTAATTATAAAATTGTTGGAATGGGCACATCCATTTCTACGTGTCTATCAGCTGCCAGTTTTTCCTCCGCCGCGTGTGTTCAAGTCCTGCCCCAAACTACAATGTTAACCACACTGAGGCACGCGCTATAAATCCTCATTTTCATACAGTGGTGGTCGCAGCTTGTCGCTCATTAATCGATGCCGTTTGACAGCCCTTTCACAACAATCAGCGGGACGCCATTTTGTGGCCGGATGTACGGCCATATTGACGACTCAATTTCGCACTTCCGGGTGGCGGATATCGGATTGAGATAGTATAAGTAAGTTATGTTATTTTATTGGCATGCTAGTGATCGCTGCTTTAAGAAATCGAAAGTCCAGTGGCGTTCTTAGTCAGATGAAAAGAATACACAATTATTTTAAGCACTCCCAAATTCTGACTTTCAGGGAACATTGATACTTTTCTTTTGGGTGTAAGCATGACTAAAGCGTAAGTGAAATGCTTTACCTGAGTTATATAAATTTTCATATAATAACGATATGACTGCAAAGTGAGAGTTGTGTGCTACCAATGTGAATATATACCAGGTCCGGTCCGGTCGTGTGACAGTCAGAAGTAGGTGCGTTACCAGTGTGAGTAGACAATGTCCAGTCTGATCGTGTGTCAGTGAAAGTAAGTGTGTTACCAGTGTGAGTAGACAATGTCCAGTCTGATCGTGTGTCAGTGAAAGTAAGTGTGTTACCAGTGTGAGTATACTGTCCGATCAGGTCGTGTGTCAGTCAGAAGTAGATGTGGTACCAGTGTGCTTAGACAATGTCCGGTCGTGTGTCAGTCGGACGGAAGTAGGTGTGTTACCTGTGGTCTGTCGTTATCTAGGAGGGACTCGGAGGGAGGGTAAATCAGAAAATCGATACGGAGCGAGTGGCGACGTTCTGCTGCCTCGCGCCCGGCCCTTGTGCTCTGTTCCACGTGGGTGGGTAATGAGTATACTCACTGTACATTTTCATGTAGAAGCTCGTATTTGGCCTTCATTTCACCCGATACTAAGCTAATATTTTGGCGTGATCACACAGATGTATCAAGGCATGAGACTATGTTATCTTTCTGTATCAAACCACATGAGTGATATTTGTCAGCGGATATACTCGTAGATACCATGGTGATCGCTAGAAAGACCTCCGCTGGTTATCGAACTTAGGACCACGGTAAGTGACGATAAATCAGAGTTGGTGCTGTTAAAACTGCTCTTTGGCGGCTGATAACATGATTGAAGTTAGCCAGATAGACATAAATAAACAAAAAAATAAAAGTGACATTAACCAAACCTAGTTCTGAAAAGTACCACTCTGGGAATAGAACCTGCAAATCCGGATCACCAACCTGATCTCGCAGCCATTTGGCCACGGACGCCCGTAAATACAATGAATAGTAAGGTCAGGCTACTAGATAATTTTATATTAACGTAATCCTGTGCGTTACCAAATACAATTGACAGAAACAAAATATTAAAAGAGTATCAATATCCTGGCAGAAATAATAGAACAGTTGAAATGTCATTATAAATTCAGCTTAACTATTCAAGCTCTTTTGAACACGACAGAACACCTTGAAACTTTTTAACGACCTACAAAAACTCTATCACCTTAAAAAGGTATAAATAAAAAAACATGATAGAACACCTCATCTATCAGACTAAACTAAGCAGACCAACAAAGCTTACTAATAAAAAATACCCAATAAAATAGAGTGTGTGCATTTAGCAGAGAAATACGACGGGAGACAGCGCGGAGTTTCCTTTGATTGGACGGGAATTTATTGCGCGGAAATGCCGTTACTATCCGTAATATTTCCGCCCTGCACTATTCAATTTCCCTTTTTTACAGAAAAAAAGGGCGCGAGACGTCTTAATCGAGACTATTTGTAACACACACATACACAGACCACCCTAAAAAATAGACCGTCACAGCCTAAAAAACAGCCTTCGATTTTTGGTTCTAAAAAAAAAGTTTATAAAATTTCCCCATATTACTTTGTTATTCTGTGTCAGTAAGAGTTTTTGTAATCATAGTCGTCAGAGTTATATAAACATTGTTATTGCTTTCTTTGTAATTGTTATTGATTGCATTGTTTGTGTTCTAAATTGATTTAAAAACTACGATAAAAGTTGGAGAACAATTATCATCACAGTTCTTACATATTATTGACATTCGACCTTATGTCTAAGCATCCCAATGTCTAATACGATTTTGTTTTCCATAGATTTAGGGAACACGCGCTAAATTCCATTCGTATTTAAATCTTTTAAAGTCCACATCATTATAATTGCTGTCAAATAAAGCTTGGATGACAAAACAAATATAAAGAGGTAAACATTCGAATACAGAAGAAAATCATCACAAAATAACATTTTTATCTTAAGGCACTGCACAATTTTTTTAAATAAAAATTAAGTTACAGCTACTTTGCGCTAAATTAGTAAAATATATTGAAAGGAGTAATTTAGGTTAAATTAGACCGATCCGTGAACAATACTAACATAATTAATATATGACACACAACGGTAATGACATCTAGAAAAAATATTATCATTCAAACTTATCATTTTTCGCATTAAAAAATTCTTACATGAAAGTCATCTGCGAAATTGCGGAACGCAATTTTTCGAGGTGTCATAAACGTTATGTATTGATTATTTAGCTATTTGTATCGAATTTTAACCAGAGCACCCTTGTTCAAGGATTGGACTAAACTAAATAAGATATTTCAATGTATTTAACTAATCCAGCGCATAATGACAGTGACTTCAATTTACAAAATTTCGTGCAGTACCTCTTAGCTTCGAAAATCAAGTAGTATTATTTTGTTTCTTTTACTTAAATCAAAATAGATTAAATCAGATAACCACCATGCTTCCATGGTGCCTAGTCATATTTAAAGACCTATAAATACAGAGATCTTAACAACGGGAAATCCAATCCAAAAAGCGGAACTTCGCAACGACACAAAACAAACTCCGATCGTTGGGTTCCCGCGCAGCATTTACGCATTCAGTGCAAATAAGAAAATTGCCAGTTAGCACAATCGATAAGACAAATGACTCTCGCCCTACGGATCACAACGTTAACCCCAAAACGTTGCCATCCGGCCGCGCCATGATATATGCGGGGGTATTTCCTGACACCGGCCAGTAGATACTTGATTTAGCGGAAAGTCAGATAAAACGTAATGCGCACAACAAAAAATATATCACAATACAAGCCATAAATATATGACGGCCTGTCGTAAACCTTTATGTCTGTGCGTCGTAGTTGGCACGTGAAAAATGGGACTTGCCGATACAAATAGAAAAACTGAACGGTTTCGCTGTGAACGAGCTGTGGCACGAGTTCATATGTTACAGAATATTGGGTTATGTTCGGTTCATAACCCTTGCAAAACACGTATAGAATATACGTGTTTCTAGTTCATCGAAGTAATAGACTGCAAATCAACTGACAAATTGCAGTTTTCATACAAATCCTAAATGGCAAATGCACTTACTGATACAATAAAGAAAAGAAAACAACATTAAACGCCTTGTACTATTCTAAATGGTACCAACAACGACTGCCTTGTCGTGATTGAATATCATTCATCATAGAAGCTCTATTTAATACCATTTAAAATATTCAGAGCCCGAAAAGGTTCATCAACCATTCCGTAATCCGCATAAACCGTGAACGACGCGACGACATCCAATAACAAAATGAGAATCATCGCGGCAGGAACGACGCCGTTATTAATATTCGTTAGGTAAAAATACAAAGCACAACGTGTTTATTAAGCTAAGGATTTTTGAAGGAAGAGTTTATTAAATAAATAAAATATTGCCGATGCGGGCACTTTATCATGTCAATTTCGGAATGTTTTACTTTGTAATACCTTTTCAACTTGTTGTTTACTCTACAAGCTAACTTAATCGTCCTGTGTGAATCAGTATTTTTTATAATGATTGAAAAATACCTTATATTCAATTGTATTCGTAAAAGTAAGTAAAAAATTAAAAGCTGGACTTTTAAAATCACCCAATTTTAATTCAACCAGAAGAATAATAAATATTATATATTAAAAATCCATGTTATTACATAAATATTTTTTTAAATTACACATTCTCAAATCACGTTACGTGAATCTCAAGTTCTATGAAAAAAGATGGGCTAAAAATCAAGCGTAAAACCAGATTTCGAAAATTATGATTTAAAAAATTCACGCGTTTACAAAATGCTATTAAATATTGACAATCGATGTGACATGCTTTCCTTAAGCTAGACATAAAATCAGATTGGATGTCAAAAATTGGACAGCCATAATTCCGAGTCACAATTCACAAATAGAGGGCGGGCGAGCGACGGCGGCTGGGTTAGCCGCGAATGGCTGCCACACGTGGCGGTAAGCACTGACGATGTTCTGTAACCCTAGAGCGACTTCATTAACTCATGTAGCTATAAATTGTTGATTTAATACTAGCCATCGCATATATACATTTTATTAGCACTATGGGGTTGATTTTAGGCGTACGGAAATATTAACAGAATTATTTTTTCTTGGCTTTAAATTCTTTGGGAACCACTAAGAACTGACTATTGCTAACGTACATTTGACAGTTTAACAATGGACACTGGACAATACAGTTAAACATTTTGGAGTTTGACCCCCGAGAAAATGTGCACGAGTAAAAGTTGGTTATCGCGCGCTTTCTTGTTTTTTGCTCCCGAATCCCGATTAATAATTACAAGGTGAACTTGATTGCATTTTCTCATATCTCTAGAATACAAAATAGTGTTTAGGTAAGATGTGGTTCGTAGAATTTGTCTCAATACAACCCTACAAAACTGATCTTCATAAGCTTTCGTAATAACTTATCTATGTAGTATATGAAAGCCATCAGAAAAACTGAATCCCACCTCGAAGTTTTTTGTTGCTCTTAAAAATAATTGAAAAAACATTTGTATGAACCATTCCACATAAGATCCTGGATCGCAAAGAACATGTTTGTGTAGTACGCGTCTCTTATAAACACATCTAATAAAAGGCCGGAGTATTTACGCGTTGACGATTGGGAATATCCAACAAAGAATGTCACCTTTATTAAACAAATAATAACACTCTACAAAAGGCTGGGAGTCGTCGGTAGCGCGACAATGGTCAAACAAACTGGGAATTAATTTCCGAACGCCTTCGATTTCGGCAAAAAAGACCGAATTGGCCGAAAAGGGTCTGAATGCCGAATGGAGGCGTCGATTCGAGGGTTAAGCCGATTAGTGCGATACATGGAGAATACAGCCTTCAACGTGACGCATGGGAGAGCGACAATTTGTTGCATTGTTGTTGAAATAATTACGAATAAGTATTGTGTGCACTGTTTGAGTGTGCTTACAAATCAGTGGCATAATCGATGCTTTCATACAGTGAACCGAACGGACTTGACTGAAATTTGTTGATAGAATTGCTTCCGGCTAAAAGATATCAACTGAAGCACTTGCAGCTCAATCAATTTACGGCTGGCTTTAAAGGCCATTCGGTTCATATAAATTTAATGCTATTTCTTTTACCATAAACTTTTAAAATAGGATAGCTTTGTGCAGTAATTATTTAAAAATAGGGTATGGTATTCATAGTCAATCACAGTTTATATTTTTAGACACTTATTATTATAGTTCAAAACGACATAATATATGACATAACGACTATTACCGTTTACATTAAAGTTGTATCGTTATTGAAATTTATTTCCAGTCATAATCCAGCTACAAGACCAGCTATTCTATGATAAAAGATTTTGGCAAAAGAAATATCGTATGTAACCGGTAAGTGTCACAAAAACCGGCCAAAATGCAGAAGATCGTCAGCAGGCGTCTACCGATGAAAATTAAAACCTTGACCAGCCAAGTGTCGTGATTATGGCAAATCCGCACACGGCAAGCCCATTCAACGTGAAGTCATGCAAGAAGGTATTTTATATTCAACTGACAATCATAAAAGATGTTATAAATACTTCAAGCACATCATACAAAGCTGCCTCTGTGGCCTAAGGGACTTGGACTAACAATCCTTAAGTCCCGGGTTCGATTCCCAGTGTGAGTACCCACCGGCACTCGATTTGGTCATTCCCACCTCCTCTCCGCTCCCACTGTAATTCCTGTTTTTTATTTTAGCCAGGATCTACAGCGGTACACTTGAAACGCGTCCGCTGAAGGTGGATGAATTTCCTACGGACTCTAAAACTATCTTGGGACCCCAGACTCGTTTAGAATAAAAAAATAGGGTGGAGTGGTATGGTGGTACTTGATTTGGTCAGTGGTGTCTTATGCGTTATCTAAGTCCACCTGCTAGCTATCGCCATGGTGTCTGTGTTCCGGGATGAAAGGTAGCACAGCCAACGCCTCATTAACATGAAGCTTCAGGGTAACAGGTGAGATTAAGGTCAAACGTAAACCCATTTTACTTGCATCAAGGCGTTTCCTTCCTCGCCTCCAGCGGTCGAGTAAAAACCAAACCTAGTGAAGCAAGAATCGAATAAATCAGGAAAAAAGCCATTGGCCATAGACAGCGCTATCGCTAATCTTTGATGGAGTCCAATGCGCCTGATACCGTCTAATAAGTGGCTGCGGTTATGACGTAGCACATTATAGCCTCGACCAGGACACTACCACGTCATTATCTAACCATACTATAGTTGAATCACATCACGCCAACATGAACCTTACAGAACGGAGACTAGGTAGTAAATCTGTCGTCGAAGTCCGAGGGGTGTATTGATTTTGTTGGAGCTGTTACGGCAATGTAGGCTTTGTGTTCCGGTGATAAAGTATGTAATTATGTGTGTTTTAGAATGTTTGTGTGAGTAGGGTGGCTGTGATGTTTTGGGTTAGCGAGGAAAGTTCTGGTATTACATCGTTAGGAAGTTAGGTTAGGAAGTCCAAATAAGTACCAAAAAAACAACTAATGTACAAAATTATTCTATAATTGTACAACGCCATTTAAAATAATTATTATTGTTCCAGGCCAAGTTTTAAGGGAGAACCTGCAACTGGATACGGTATAATGTTTTTTTATATGATTACCAAAACTGATTTATTTGATACGAGTATGGTAGCTTGGGGATTGGGTTATAACATTGTCTTTCTGCAATTCATTGTTATTGCAGCAAATTACATTTCTGTAATTTTTCTTATTTTATGCCTTTCACTTGGTTTTCATCTCGACTATCATCTCTAGATTATAGATATATAGACTAGACATCTCGACATAAGTGATAGAACCGGCATCATCTGAACCAACAAGTTAAAAAAGTCTGTGTCATTATATAATTTTTTTAAAACATAATCCATCTTCAAACTTGATGACAAAACAAGCAGATGTTGTTGAGACAGAAGCGAGAGCTTTCATCACGACACAAAGGCTGATCCTGAACCATGGCGTTCAATCGATGTTTTCGTGACAATGATGATACGAAGCTATGGTAGTTCAGTGAAGCCAAAGTAGCTCAGTTGAGTTGTCCTTTAACAATCGAGGTCTGGGTTCGATCCTGGCTCGTACCAATGAGTTCCCATTTTTTACTTGGAATTTATGTACGAATGATAGAAATCATTACCATATTATTGGCTTTTCGGTGAAGGAAAACATCGTCAGGAAACCTGCAAACTCCTGAGGAGAAATTCGAAGCGCGCGTGGTGGACTATGTCCCATACACTCTGTGTAGAAGAGTGGGCCTGAGCCCCTGCAGTGGGGGCATATATAGGCTGGTGATGATTATACTAACAGTACCGAAGCAGACCTTCTTAGAGCGACTGGCATGTCTGTCCCGACCTAACCTCAAAATTCCAAGTAAACACGAGAATCATGGTGACATTACAATTGGGAACACAATATTGTCGTCGTCGTTATGATGGACGGCGCGGGCGGTCAGCGAGCAGTCAACTCGAAACACGATAACGTGTGCAGTCAACACCTAGCATACACGTATGCTCCACGCAGTTGCATAGGTATTACGAGCATCTTCATGTACTATGACGTTTTCATGTTGGTTTGAGTAGTACAAGAAACGCTATATATGGTCGCCATGACCATGACTGTTTGGTCAGCGAGCAGTCGACAAGAAACTTAATAATATCGTTGACTTCTACTTGTGGTTCTCAGCACGTTGTAACTCTGAGATTATCATTATCGACATGAACACTGAACAGTCCTCCTTTTTTTTAAATTTAATTTAATGTTTAGAGTGATGTGTAATGGTGCGAAATGTAATGAAATGTAATTTTTGCTTGCAGAAACTCATTTATGCAGGTAAACGGTATGCCACACAAAACGATCCCCAGCCACTTGCATCCAGCGACTCCCCGCGACTTTTAATAGGTGGTCGGTTCATCTAGTAGGGGAACGGCCCGGTACACGATTATTTCTCATCGGATTTACTCTTAGTACCTATTTTATTCTCTGTTGATCTGAGTGCTACCATGTTGCACTGGACTGTGCTACTTATTGCCCTGAGCACCTTATTGTTACCCTGACCACCTCTTTCTTGCTCTGACCTGGCCAACAAACCTGTTGCATATTTGTTTTTTAAATAGAACAACGCTTGGGATGTGATGTGATTCGCAGTTATCATTGCATATTCAAGTTTATCTTTCCACACTACCCTATTATCGCCATTATAGCACCGTAAGACGACTAAATAAACCACAGCAGTTACAAACAAAAAGCTCCCAGCTACAAATAGCATCCAGTAACGGATGATGTGTGTGCCGGTAGGTGTCGCTACAGAGCACTGCGACCGCCAGGACAGGTACAGTTGGAGATATTTCAGTAATCGGGTCGTGGCTATCTCGCTCGATTAGATAAACCGACGGTAAATATTTAACTGGTAAACAATCGGACGCTTCGATCGCTGCCCAGTGCCAGTGTGGAGGCAACAACCCAATCGTGGGACATTGAATGTACCTATACCTACTTATATTATACCTGTCATGAATAGCAGTGTGGTTCGGATTTAGCATAGAATCACTCCATGTCATCCCGTGGGTATCGTAGTCAAAACTGAGTTACTTCTACAACACTAGCTCGTCTACAGTTTCAACAGATCCCAACTCTATGGGACGCACTTGAATTCACACTCTGATACGGAAAAGTTTCACGTATTTTCTGTAAATCAGTAAAAAAAAATATTATTTTAGATAGATTAAAGTTTGGCCTCAATATGACCTAGTACGATATATATGAGGTTGACGCCTTGATCTAGAAGGTGCCTATTTACTCTTCGTTTGAAGATTTATCATGTTGTAGTTTTCGGGGAACACGGAATACCATATTTCAGGTGTACGCATGATGAATATAGAAGTGAAACGCTTGGTTCGAGCTTTAGGAATGTCCGCAGTTTACGGGTGGAGTATCTTTTATTTATAACTTTTAGTAGCGAACAAAGAAATAATTCAGGAAGTGATAGCAGGTGTCTACCTTATTTATATCAATAACTTCTTACTGAGATCACCAATCCGCCTTCCAGGTGTAGTGATTATGGCAAATCTCCTCATGGAAAGTCCAAGTGTCGGTCTATGAGTGAAGCTTACGTCCAACAGTGGACTTATGCTGAACATTATGATGATTATATCGATTTCCGTGTAGTCTGGGCTTAGGGTCTTAGGGGTAGGAATGGTGGTATATACAGCTACTGATATTCATCATTTCCCCTTACGGAGCGGTGTTGACAATAACAATTGGCGTGAGCGTGAGATCAGCCTATCGCCTTCAAGACGTTCAAGTCGCTCTGAAAACTCACGCCAGAGTTTATTTTTGTGAGTTCCGAATCCCAAGAATCCAGTTTGAGACCTTTTGTTAGGGGAAAATACATCCGTGTTCCTATCAGAAGGTCAGTAATATATAGAGGTAGATTCACGTATTGATGCAATTCAGTGGCCCAACGTCAAAAATTGTGCAATATTTTTCATTAAAAACATTTCTAAAAAAGCAATTTTACAAACCTCATTGAAAAATATCTCATTTCAAAAATTACAGGTTTATTGCAGTTTATGACATATCAAAGCAATGATTTTGTAGGAATATTCCACTGTCCAGTTTAAAAAGTCATCTCCTGGACTACTTTTAGATTGTGTACAGTCAGACTCGCACGCGACATGTATAATGTATATTGATGGCGATGATAAGCAATCACATCTGACCACAACGAGCTCTGTGAGTGCGTGTCACCACATCACCGACCACAGGTACAGCGGTGAATCGTTATGATGATTCATAAGTGTGGCACCTGTAGTTTACGGACTGGCGCGACATTTTATATATCAACGTGCTTTTTGTGGTTTGTTCATAGAAACTTTTCACCGTCTTTCGAGAAAAACACCTGCTACTCTATGGTAGTCTACACCTACCTGATTAAAGAGGTCTAGATCACAAAACAATTTATTCACTAAAACAATATATGAATGATCAAATGTCGTTTGTAGGAAGTTTTCTCACAAATCAAACAACGTAATGTTTTCATTCAATATAATTCTGATAATAATTTATTTTTAACACGTTTTTACAATCTTACATACAACACATTATATTCTATTTTAGTTTTCTAGCGAAACCAAAAATTATCACCATCGTCACAAGAGAGAAAAATGGAATGTCAGAGAACTCACAGGTAGTTTTCTTGGGCGGGAATGTTCAATTTTATACACTAAACTTATTTAAATTTTAAGAAGTACGTAGATCAGAATTTTTAGTATTTTAGTTAAATGTGAAGGAAACACTGGGTTAGGTACAATCAGAGAACTTCACAATTAACCACTTCTAAGGCTATATTCAGCTCGTATATACCGAAGAAACATGGAAGCATTGCTTCGGAAATAGTCAACCGGCGAGTTCTCGATCGTACAGTTAAAATTCTAAATAGAACAATTAAAACCTAAACTATTGACTTTGTAACTGAGCCGGTAACTATGGCCACTTAAATTATTTTCTTTATTTACACAATATACATTGACCTTCATAGCTAATAAATTATACAAGGTTAGTAATTCAAAAGGACCTTTAAGCCTTTGAAGAAAAAAATTACGGCACAAATTTTGGAAATTCGTTAAAAAACTGAGAAATGCGAATAAAAATTGAATAAATAAATGTATACAATTCACTCGAATTTCCAAAATGTGTTTATTTTTCTCAGGACTTCAGACCCTCTTGGCTTTATTGTTTGATGACTGACGTTGTTACAACTACGTCACATTAATATAAAATTCTATTTGAAAAGAAGTATATATAAATATAATCATACCTAATCCATATTCGACTATGATAATACTGGGACTTACACTACTAAATATTGCATTTGATAAAATCTGGTCATTTCTCAATACCTACATTTATTGTAATACTATATTTTTACATTTTATTACATTATTTATTACTTCAAACGTGATCGAATGTCGAATAACTAGCTTGAATGCAACCTGCACTCTGGATAACTGAACTAGTATAAAATGGTGTTATTAAAGATTTACTTTAGGCTATTTTATTACAAACAACAGTGGTGATTAGATAGATTGATTTTAAAAACATAACCAAAACGAGATGTATTCTCGGCTTTAAAATTAGTATAATTATGAAAAAAAAGCCCCAAAGAGTTGTTTCAAATTCGGCCTGCGCTTGTACACTATTTAAAAAATCAAGTAATAATCTAAATATGTATATAAACATACTACAATTCCATTTTTGCATTTATTTTAATTGTACAAAATCATTCTTTTTGTTTGTTGTTAAGTGACAGCGTCAAATGTCATTTTATTGACGCCATCTTTGTCTTCAACGTCAAGTCCTACCGTTATCGTGCGTTTTATATGTTTTTGCACAAATAAACTGAACTCTTTGATAATGGCCTTTCATTGCAAGTTTAATGTCTGAGTTCGATCCGGCTATAAAAGTAAGACGTGACGAATTAGGACAAAATATCGTTATGACCATTTGTACCCTAAATCCTGTAATCAATGACTAAACGCCAATATATTTATATATCTTTGAGGAATGCAGGTTGCTGATAACAATTAATTTCTAGTATCATATACAGGGCTTCGGGACCCTTAATTTAAATATAATACAAATAGTTAGGAACTCCAAACACCTTTAACTTCCAAATACGAAGGGTACGTCCATAATTTAGTATTCGAGTAATTTTGATCCGCACAATTCTAACAACTTCAACGTTTTCATATTTGAAAATGTACTCTTTACAATAATCGTGTCGTTGTTTATTCATAAAATATCTAGGAGGACTGAATTCGTGTCTACAAAAATTAAAGTACCGCTACAGAAACATTAAATAGGTCTTTTAATCTTTTGTTTCTGGAAAAATATCGTAAGAACAACAACCTCGTACGGTCGAGCAATTTAATTGATTGATAGGCTGGTGCGCAAGACTTGAATTTTACCCATGTGACAATACATACAATAAGAATTTGGTTAATAATTAAATTACTCGACCGTACAACACATAATCGTTGCTACACGAAAGATCGTATTCAAAGGAAAATGACTGTTGAAAAAAATTGACTTGTCTTAAGATCGATTAAATCTCAAAAACGATCTATCGACACCTATTGTTGTGACCTACATAAACATATGTCCCGTAGCAGCATTAATTTCTTCTTGACACTTGCAAATAAACAACAACACATCGACTAGTTAACCACATTTGTTTCCCATCAGGGCTCACCACCAACAGCCGCTGGCTTGCGACGGATGCCCTGACACGGACTGGTGATGCATGGGCTGGTAAGGAGGCAGTGACATCCCTAGAGGAGGTAGACCATCAGGCTTTCCAACACACGGCCTTCCGTCCTTCACTAGGACAGGCACAGCGACTCTTCTAGGCGAATTCAATCCACCTACGCTCAACTCGTGCGCTCCTTTCTCCTGCACGGCCCTTTTAGTCTTATACCTGTGGTTCTGGAACCAGATCTTGACCTGGGTAGGTGTAAGACGGATCAGGCTCGCCAGATGTTCCCTCTCAGGGGCGGAGAGGTACCGCTGCTGTCGAAACCTCCTCTCCAGTTCGTAGGTCTGAGCTTTTGAGAATAAAACTCGTCTTTTCCTCTTTTTCTGGGACATGCTGGGGTCGGAGGGAGGCTGGTCGTGGTCGTTGTCGTGATCGTCGTCGTGGTCGATGTCGTGGTCGTGGGGATCGTGATCGTCGGTGGGGGGTGGGGATGAGGCGGACACTCCTACGTACGAGAGCTCCGAGGCCCGTGAAGTGCTGTCTGGGCTGGCCTGCTGACCGACTACACCTGCGACAATAGAAACAGCTTTGATTAGATACAATACTTGACAGCCATCATAATCATCATTCGGAAAACCTCAACTGCTGGGAATGGATTTTTGGCAGAACACACCTGTTGCCTGATGATAAGGCCGTTGGATGAAAGGCGAGCTGACTCAGAAGCCTTAAGACTCCACAGAGCGACAGTACCACCTCCACTCGTACTTTTTCAGATTTCTTCGCAGTTATACAATAATTTCAGCAACCAACCCGGACTTTTCAAGTCATTTATACAGACATTATGGATTTATATTTAGATAGTGTATATATGTTTCCGTTTCATTTATAGTATTGAACAGAATTGAAATATGAACAGCGGCGCTGCTATTTGGCGGCAGACTTAGGTAACATGGTGGTAGCTACTGGCTAGTTAGCTATAATTTGTATATTAAACAGTATGCTGAAATTGTTCCGCAAAATAAAGGCACTTAGATAAACCGCTTTTTAACCAACTTCAAAAAAGGAGGAGGTTCTCAATTCGATTGTATGTTTTTTTTTGTATGTACGACGCGATAAGTCCGCCAATTAAGAATCAATTTTAATTGCATTTTTTGTTTGGTAGGGCACACTTCAGAGCATATAAATTATATCGAAATTGATTCAGCGCTTATTGAGAAAATCAACAAAAACCAAATCTGTTCCCAGATAACTAACTACCTTTCCTTATAGGTACACACATGTGAACATTTTAGGGGATAAATGCTGTAGACTGTCAGGGCAGTTGCAGTCGGTTTTTAGTTCTTTTTGAACGTGTAAATTATCATAACCAATACCAAATTTGATTTCGAATAGCTTGGATATGGCATAATCCAAGTAACTGACTAGAGTAGTATTATCTACACTATTGCAACCAATAAAGACTCTGCAGCCATTGTCCCAAAAATCCAAATAAACAATGAAAACAAACCATGAACCAACAATCTCCAGCAAACCGACATCACGACAAACAATTAGTAAACACCGCCACTGCACCATTGTACAGGGATCCCTACTCAATCTGACGAGGGCTAATTCAACGAGCTCAGATCAAATCGAATACAATAAGACGTGAAAAAATCATTGCAAATATCGCTTTGTTCCCAGCCCCTCGGGGGACTGAATTCACACGATGATAATGTGAGGCGGGGGCTCTAGCTGGGCGTGGTGAGCCCCCCCTAGTGGGGCCACGAAGGGGGGCCACACCCACTCCCGACAGCTGCCTCTTTTGTTCGATGCTTACCTCAATAAGTGAATCCGGGAACTTTAATAAAAGTTAACGTTGACGGTTCATCTCGCTAGATGTCGCTAGCTATTGTCTGCGAGATTGGAGCTCGTTACTATGACAATCAGACAGAGATATAGAAAACTCTGATTAAACATAATAAAAAGAGAAGGTAAAGAAAAGACTTTATTTCAAGCTAGTTTCATATCGACCCAGAAAATTCGTTCGATAAGTAGTTAGCTTGGTAGTTGGTAGCTACTGAAAATTGAAGTATGTTTACCAAGATTTTCTTAATCGGACATACAAAAATAAATAAATATAAAAACGGTATTCCGAAAATCCATGTTGCTGTACCGGTCTGCTCGTATACAAGATTCACAATAAGTTTTACCGTAGTAAAAAATATTAAGTAATTTTTGTTAGCATCAAGTCAGAATTAGTCAGCAAATTAAATTCATACATTAGACTAAACTTATATTTTTGTATATAACATAGACAAAAATTAAGGACAAACCGTATCATCAGTTGTCGTTGTAGATATCAGAAAGCTAAGTACCTTAAAATACCTTAACTGAGTATTCCTAAGTTATGGTAGCGGCACGAGGGGAGGGTGTTTACGGAACGTCAAACGACGCGTTTAAGCATAATTGCGTCGTTTGATATTTCGAAAACACATGCCGAAAACAACGCCCCCGTGCCGCCTCAGGAACCGACTCAGTAAAGCGCTAGACCTGTAGAATCGTTTTAGTTAATACCGTATGAAAAAATGTGAGTTGCGATTTTGGATCGATATGAAACAGAGAAGTTTTTGAAATACATGTTTTAATATAATCATTTATTTAGAAAGTCATAAAAACTACGCCTAAGATCAAGGTTTTCGTATTTCGTACTGGCCTTACGTTCATTTTTGCGTTCGATATCCTACAAGTTTTGGGTTTTCACCTCAAAAATTACCTTTATTATTTATAAAGAAACTGCGGTGACAGGGATTTATAACTAAACATAGAAAAAAATTTTATAAAAGGAAAAACTATTATTTCAAATTTAGAACGCTCTATTCAGACAATGGTCAGTGCCACACGTGCAGGCCATAAAATCCACAAACTCAACCTTTTGAGTTCTTCGAGGATTTCTGTCATTGTCTGAGAGTAAACAATGTTCTAAGTACCATTAAGTACTGACACATGTGCTGAGGTCGGATTTCTATGAAGTTTAGATGAGAAGATTTCAATTTGGCCAGGGATTTAAAATGAAAGAATTTATGAAATAATGATAATCAGTTTTTAAGGGTTACGGTTATAAAAGGAAAAAAGATTCCCTTATAGGATTACATTGTTGTCCATACTCTATCAACATCCATTTTCGCGCGCGTTAAGGTATAAAGTTAAAATTTATACCAAATAAACAAGTGTGCAATTTCTTGGATCAGTAAAAAATCAAACTTCCGAGTCACCGTCACAAAAAGATACTGCCGTTAATGCCGCATATGTCCCGCGATGTGGAGGCTTGTCAATGGCTGTTAGTCATTAATTTTACACTATGTTCCGATTTTATAGCTGTAAGCCTCCCTAATAAAATAAAATAAAAATAAAATAAAATATTTTACCGAGGTGTCTATTCGATTTTTCACCGATCCAGGGGATTGGACATTTGAGTATTATGTACAAGATACTTTAAAAAATCTTACAAAACGTGCCGTGATAGAATCTTATACCCAAACTACTACAACAAAAACACGGTCGATATATTTCATTTCATACAAATGTTTTTTGGATATATATCGTAAACTAACGAGAAATTTTATTAACTTTTTACATAAAAATTATATTCATTTTACGTAGTTTCACCCCTCAAAAGGACCGCACTTAATTTAATGGGACCTTATATATCATTATGCAGTTGGCAACCCTGTGTATGTATCTACAACGGAAATGCCCTTCCGAAAACTAGACACCCAGTGTTATACAAAACGATCTCCATCAATTACATCCAATACAATACAAAGAGAGTGGTCCCTATAACTGTCATCGAATAACGTTGTAATGCCGACGGTCGCCAGCCACCTAGCACGGTCCCACAGCTGCTGTGTCGCCTGCATACACTATTGGTGACAAATTCGTCTCACCGCACCCCTGCGCTGTTATTACCCTAATTCGCGCGGGGCGTGATCTCTATGTGGCACTTTAATATGGCTGGCGTGTGATTCAGAATGTTGGGAATCATGTAATTTTAGTACGAATACTATTGAATTGCTAGTATTGTGTAATTGTATCGTATTTGAGTTTAGAAATATTGTAATACTCATTCAAACTAAAATATACATAATGAAGTATTTTTTCGTTTGTTGGTTCCATAAATTCTTTATCACACTTATTGTAAAATCAGAAGTAATTAACAGACACGGCCTAATTGCTAAATATGGGTCTAACAATACGGAGGTCCCGGGTTTGATTCCCAGTGGAGTACTTACCTATCGGTACTAGGTTTGGTTGGTGGGATTTTCTATGTAACATAAGTCTGGCGCCAAACAGCACTGGTATGAAAGGTAGCAGAGCCAGCTCCTTGAGGCTTCTGGTGCGTATCGTTACCACCCAACGGTCTTACCGTCACTTACCATCGGGTGAGATGAAGGCCACGTGCGAACCCATCATACTTTTTGTAGTACCTCACTCAAGTACCTCTGTTGATGTCGACTTGTTGACTAAACGGCAGAACCGATCTTGAAGAAATTTGGCACTTAAGTAGTGTTTAGGCTGAAGAGGAACACATGCTACTTTTTATCAAAGCTTTAAATACTTTGGATTTGACTTTATCCCAATAAAAGTATCCCATATAATTATTTGTGTAGTCAAAAACTTTTTACTACAAAAATCAAAATGGCTGCAAGCGCCTTACGCCTACGCATCTTTTTAATACACAGAATATGTATATTCAGATCATTAGTATTATTTGTACCTAGATTGAGGATGCTTGTGGGGGGACAGCCAAATAAAATTCAACACCTAATCAATTATGTTTGACATAATCAATGAATATACCGTCACAACAGGCTGTTGAAGCGAACCGAAAGCAGATAATGCGATAAAAATAATTAACGACAACAACAGATTAGTAGCAAGGCACTCCAGTGAAGGAGCATTTCAAAAAGTAATCTCATTCGAGCACTAGCCGAATTCAAGTGGCCCGCCGTGAACGATAATTCGACAATGTACTCGAATTAACAACGCCATACTTAAAACTATCGCTATTTCCGTTTTATCTGTACACCCGTGTTTTTATTATTGATATTGTAGTTTTGGCATTTATTTACGTCACGTTTTACCAACGAATAAACGAACGATTGACATCAGTCAAGTCACTCAGCGAACAATGGAACGAGCTACGCTCGGTGTTTCTCTACGTGATAAAATCCAGTATGAGGAAATCTGTAGACGAACTTTGGTCACAGAGTCATTGAGCTTAAAGGGCAATGGGCAAGCCACAATGCTTGAAGCGCGGATAACTGATGGTAAGTAAAAGTGATGGTCCCCCTACTAGATGGAACGACGACCTAATAAGTCGCAGGGAGTCACTGTATGCAAGTGGCACGGGACAAGTCATTGTGGCATACTATGTGCCATGGAGGAAGCCTATGTCCAGCATTGGACGTTTCTTGCTTGATGTTGATAAATGATTTGAATACTATGTAAAGAAATAGACCCAGTGTAATCTATAGTAACGTTAATAACAAAGAATTCGTATAAAGACGGTCTGATACATAAATATCTACACAGTTGAATCTATGAAGTATGTATGCTGAATAAGAGAAAATATATCCGATAATTCAAATTCTAGCTACTTGAATTAACAACATTTAATCATTTGTTACATGTGGATGTTACCATCACTTTTGTACTGTGCTAGCTTATCTATTTTTGATAATGCCGAGTGATTGATTTCATGAACAAATATGAAGACATATTTTACACGAAAATCTTCTCATTGTATTGACTTCAGAATAGCACCAACCCGTGAGTGAATAATGGATAAAGTGAGAGGAAAAAATGGAAAGCAGCATCTATCCATGTTATAACAACGTTTTACTGCGATCACTAATCCGCCTGCCAAGCGTGGTGATTAACCTCAAGCTAAAGAGGCGCTGGCTCTGCTACCTTTCATACCAGAACACAACAGTGCTACAAAGAAATCTGTTTAGCAGCAGACTCATGTAATATGGTGGTAGCTAACCATAGGACATAGGAAATGCCCTGCAACCAACCAAACTCCGGATTTTATAAGTCCGAACAAGTAGCCATAAAGACACGGAGGCGGTTGACTACGCACCAGTATAAAATAAAGAGTCAAATTTTCCCGAATGTTAGACCTTCATCAATCAATTCCTTGATCCAAAACCTAATACAGAGATATTTAAAATTCGGCCTGCACTTTTACACTATTTAAAAAATCAAGTAACAATCCAAATATTTTTTCAATTACTTTCTTGCATTTATTGTAATTGTACAAAACCATTCTTTTTGTACTAAGTGACAGCGTCAAATGTCATTTTATTGACGCCATCTTTGTTTTCAACGTTAAATATTACCTGTTTTGTGCGTTTTATATGTTTTTGTACAAATAAACCAAACCAGAATGGTATGGTAAAAAATGGTAATTAAATCACGTTTATTTGATAATGGCCTTTTAAAATTATAAGTACGAGTATGTAACTTGTAATTTTTTATATTTATAATTTTAAATTATAAATAAAAATTACAAGACCAGGCCTTGGCGCCATACATTCGCGGAACTTTTCATTTTTAAAATATTGCGAGATTTAACGCGGGTCTTTTAACATATGAATGCCAGAAATATTTATTTCAACCAGAAAACTACAAGGAAAAATAATGTATCATATTCTATATCTACAAGTATAATCGTTCTTTTACACGAATGCCGGCAAAAACGAGTAAGAATTGTATATCACGTATCTATCAGCATTGATAAAAACGTCAAGTTGTAAGACAACTCTCCGAGACGGTGGGTTTGATATAATATCAATTTCACGTTGCGATAGTCCCTCCAGATCGATATCTTTACTCATATCTTAGCACACACGAAAAGACATAAAAGTACATACGCAAGCAAACTATATCTACACGAGATGTAAACTGAAACTGGAAAATTATAGACACCGAGCACTTGATAAAATTAAAGCGAAAAAATGATTGAGACCACAAATGAGACCTAACACTCAGTGTCAAGAGTCAAGGTTGAGAGAAAACGGGGATGTCCTCTTTGAAATAAAATGCTCCTAATGATAATATGGGTCAGCCTCCAAGTTGGACTCCTCCCGGATAAGTACCTTTGCCCATGACGCTGGTACTTGGTCGTTGGGACCCAAGTCTGGCTGCGTATAGTTGCTCACGCAAGCAGCGGCTCAGGGCACACAGCGACTCCTCGGCCGCGACTATAGGAATTGTCATTTGGTCAATTATCACGGGGTTCACTTATTCTCGAGCACGATCTATTAGTCTCTTCTACGAGTAGGGGTAAGCAACTTTGTCAAATATATAAATAGATACTAAATTCGGCAAATTTAACAGCGGTGGTTATGTCTTCTGCAAGATTAATTGTGTAGTCGAGAGGCAAGTTAGACAATAATCTTTAGGCACTTCGCACGATCAGGTATGCCTACTGCCGCGTTGCTACCTCGGGGCGTCTTCATTATGTCAGATGTCATGTAGGTAGACTTTTGAAAGAACTTTAAATTTTCAGCGCTGATCAGTGGTATTGGTACTTAATGTACCATTGTATCATTGAGAAATGAACCTTCTAGAGTAGTAACGAGTATTTTGTGCTATAACCACTTTTCCAGTAAACAAGTAAAGTTGAAGTAAATAAATAAAACCGACAATTCGATTTCATCGTCAAGTCTCACCAACAAAGAAAAAACGGATTCCTCATACTTAAACTGGTTGAACATAACTTTATCATAAAGGTAGAACCATCCTAATTAAACTAGCCCCCCAAAAATCGTTTGTGAGCTACAATACTACCAGACGAAGACCCTATTTATCCCAGGAAGTAGGTACCATAGACTTACCGTTGTTGTCGTGGTGGTCCAGGTTTAACCAGGGTTGGTGATGCCGCAGCAGCTCGTGTGAGTAGTGAGGCTGGGGTGGAGCATACGCGGGAAGCTCCAGCGAGCAGGACCCCAGCGGCGCCTGAGACGGCGTCTCCAGACCCTTGCCCTCGTTCAGACCCAAGATGTCTGATATCTGGAATCCTGGACGCTGCCCTGGCATCTTCATGCTGTCCAGGAGGCTGTTGGAAGAAAAAGTAAGGTTAATCATACGATAGAAGACTCTTTTTGAGATTATACGTTCGGTTGTATCATGGTATACATGGTATATCGCCACGTCAGACTTTCCATGAAATTTGATTTCCATCATCATCTTCATTCATTCATTCACCTCTGTCAGACTGGAGTCTCTCTCGTAAATCATCATCGAACGCTGGCTTGATACGTAAACAGACGCTACTGCCCGTCACCTTAAATTTTCCCTTAGTTCTCTGTTACGATCCAAATCTGGTGCTACATTGTGTATCGATATTAATGGAGATACCATAATACGATCCGGTTCTATTCTAAGGTTTCACTTTAGTCAAATCATACTATAAATAGATTAGAACCCATTGATAAAGATTATAATATTAATCTTCACTGTGACAAACAGTGAAAATTATTCTGTAAAAAGAAAGAGTAGACACCCCATCCACATCCTCTGCTACTGCGATGCACTCCATCACTTTTAATTAGTTACGCACTTGAATTGGAATAATGTAACTCGTGAATGTGGAGTGTAGTAATTGTTGACTGATCCAATGAATAAAAATATATAAAGAAATCACTAGATAAAAGTACCTTGGTGGACATATCGTCACACCGGACGATATTAAGGTCTCCACCCCTAGAGCTATCGTCCGCTATACTCGTATGATCGTAGTGGACCAAGGTTGCAATGGTTGAGGCCGGTGGAACAGCCCCTTGAATACAGTAATAGAGGTTAAAATGTAATATAAACTTATTTCGATGTGGAGATATTTTCGGTCAGACATTTAAAGCTAATGCTATTTTTTTCTCAAACTGACGAGTTCTCCACTCGACAAAGCTCACGTATACTGAGGACTTCCTTGCCCTCGACCATCGATATCAAAAAACATCATTAACATCCCAAAACCTGACTACGTGTCCGTCAACAATAAAACATAACTAATCCTCAAACATCCTCAAATAAATCCGTGTGACAGTTTTTGCACCTCTCATAGTGAGAGTTTGTTAATGACAGTGTTAACAACCTGTGTGCGCGCGCGCCGACCATTCACGACGTCACGTTCCGGCCTACACTACACTTACCATGAATTTAGTGGCGATAGCGAAAATATAAAATGATAAATAAATATATATATAATCATGAACATAATCAATCCAATTCATATTTTGGAACAATTCTCAAAATAGAACCAAGCGTGCTTTTTGACATGATAATGTCTTATAAATCGATGGAAAAAACGTTCCGTCTGATTATTATCGTCTGTAAACTGACTTTACAAAAAACCAATTTTAAATTAAAAGACACTCAACAGCTATCGCATCCTGAAAAATACATACCTACATAAGACAAAAATCTTCTTTTATACATTATCTAAACTTTTAATCATGCAGCTCAGCCTGATGCCACACACAACCACAGAAAGCCAAGGCACTAGTATTGTTTATTTATGTTTTTAAGCTGGTGTAAGTTTCAGTACACCATAAGATCTGTGTAGAGTATGAGTCACATAAGCCACCCAAACTCTATTTATGAATTTTTTACTCTGTCGCTAGCGACTATCGCCATTGACAACTCGTGGTAGGGGTCCAGATCTCCCCGGAACACACTGACACGGATATTCTAACATTAAAGGACGCCTCCTTCGAGACTTCTTTTATTAAGGTCACGTATACTCGAGTGGTTCTCAGTTGGACAATGGTTTCGAGTTGCTGGAATGTTGTCTTTTGATTCGCTGTTGGGAGGCTACACGACGTGCCCTGGAGTGTGTTTGACGGTTCAAGTATGTCGGTATACTTCAATTGTTTTTTTAGCAGAAATGAAATCATTTCATTGAAATGTAATGTTTCAAGACTGTTAGTCATTTTGCAAACTAATTCATCATTATTTACCTAGTCTTATTCCATTTGAGTGCGATTATACTAGACCATATTTTTGGGTTAGAATAATCCTGAGGCCTGAGGTCTTAGCTGCTGTCAAAAACAAAAACTATCCAAGCTTAACGTGTCCTCCCAAGCACGGAATCATCTAACTTATCACGCAATCAGGTGATTCAGCCTGCAATGTTCAAGTCAAACTAGGTACAGTCTCACAGAGTTGACACAGAGGCATTTTTTACGACCGGGAATCGAAGCCGGGACCTTCCACTTGTGTTGCGCACCTCAGTCTTAGCACCTTAGAAGACCATCACAACGCTGAAACGAATCTAATGAAAACTTCATAGATGATATCTGCCTGGTACGAGGTTATGAACAAGTCTACCATCCTCCATTTTCCGTAGCAGTCGGGAACGTAAGTGAATTTATGTGAATGTATAGAATACTAGCTTTTGCCTGCGACATCATCCGCGTGTATTAAGGAAATTGCAAGATCGATTGTGGTAAAAAGTATCTTGTCCCTTTTCGACCCTTCAACTATCCCTATAGAAAAAATCAAGTCGATCTAACCCTCCGTTACGACAACGGGAAGGAAGTACACACAAACAATCCCCTCATATGAAGTTATATGAGCTGTTCTATGATACAGGCCCATGTCCAACAGTGGACTCATGCAGCCGAATATGAATGCTAAATGAGACGGAATCATTCCTAGGAAAGACTGACGTCTGATGAAAAGAAAATTATATCTAGCGTTGATGTCTTTTGTATGAGCCCGCGCACTTTATTTCTGCAAATGAATTTTGCAAACTACGAACATTTGAAAGCTTTTAAAATTAGTGATGTAGTAGTTTGTTTACAACTACTTTTAAGAAGGTACTGCAGGAAATTTCGTAAATTAAAGTCACTACCTTATGCGCTTAATTAGTTAAATACATTGAAAGGACTTATTTAGATTGGTCCGATCCTTAAAAAAGAACACGCTCTTGTTGAAATTTCATACAAATACATAAATAATTAATAAACAATACATATAATAATACAAGCTATCTTTAGCTTAAAAGTAGTACACCAAAACCAATATCAATTTTAGTAGATGATGCAGTAATCATTTTTTTCTTCAATATATATCCTTAATGTCATCTAAAAAAATTATATTTAACCTAATCTAACCTAAATAAGTCAATTCAGTGCATAATAGTAGTGATTTTAATTTACAACATTTCGTGCAGGACCTTCATAAAATAAAATTGTTCAAGCGTAAATAGTTTATTCTCACAATACTAGCTAAGGGGTGCAATCAACTAAGAACGGTTCACAGATGTTTTTTCTGACGTCATTCGCTATCGATCCGTATTCTCAGTGAATTGCACCGTAGGTTATGTTAGACTTTATCTTCTAATTATCTAGCTGTAAAAATCGAAGCACCCCAAAACTCTCAAGAAATCATGTTGCGAAACAGAAAGCGTAAGCTAAAATATAACCAGTATTCTCGTATGCACTGAACATTTTTATAAAAGCTATTTCTAGCTTACTTCGTTGCTCAACTTCTTTGATACCAACTAAACACCAGTTCAACAATCAAATCAAATATTTATTTATTTCCACAAAAATAATACTTTAAAAATTTTAAAGTAAATGTAGTTATATAAAACAAAGACAAATATACCTTTTCGTTAGAAAATTGTTTGTCTTTTAGGTTTGTAACATAAATTGAGCCACTGCTGCCGAACTAGGTGGAACCTGTGCTGAACAATATCATTCCAATGAAAAGCAGAACCAAAAGTCAGGGCAGGAACGGAATCAAAAACTAATCAAACTATTGGCACTCATGAATTCTATTCAAGCTCATATTAAATAGTCTAAATCCATCATATACGATAAATATGAATAATCTGTAACATGAACCAAAACCATTACATAAAGCGCATTGAACTGATCTTATTAATCATCATCTAAGTCATGTTTTGCACGCCGTTATTTCCCGTCGCCTCATCAAATTCAAAACGATATTGTCTTGATATTTTTAAATATGTCGCCAGATAAGACTTAAGTATTGAAAACACCTAATGTATTACTAATAATTAACGCGTCCAAAAAGGACTAAAAACCGACTTCAATGGCCAAATTTTTTTGGTTTTTGTTGATTTTCCCAAAGAACAATCAATTTTGATAAAATTTATATGGGACCATCTCTTAAGTATTTTCTACAAAACAAAAAATGAATTATCAAGGTCGGTTTGCTATTGGCGGATTTATCGCGTAACACACCTACCCAAAAAACATACGCAACGTTGAGAATCTCCCACTTTTTTGAAGTCGGTAAAAAAATCTGAATTTGAAACTTGAAAGCCTACGTAGAATATTAGTTTCTAGTCTACTGTTAACGCGTTCAAAAATAACTAAAAACCGACTTCAACTGCCATAAAAATCAACCCGTGACCAACATGCACTCAGATATCACGTGATATTGAGGAGCCTTCGCTCTCGCTTACCCGGGGAAGGCTGACCGGAATGCCGCCGGGTAGAGGGCCGGCAGGAAGGCCGGGCCCCACGGAGGCAGCAGGATAGGGCTCCATGCCAGCAGCGAGGCCGGCGGCAGCAGCGGCGGCGGCGACCGCGGGCCTTCGCCCTCCTCACACTTCATCTCCCGCCCGGGAGAACTCGCCTTCGGAATAATCTTGACGTCTATCGAAACACCCCGTGACACGTGCTGCGCCGGAGGACGCCGCGCCCGCACTAAACAACCCTCGAGAGCCCTTCGGGTGAAGCACCCCCCGCCGCCCTCAGGCCTCGACAGCATACTCAGCGACTACTCGAGGGTGCTCCATGGGAACCAGCCAATCACAAAGCGAACCCACCTGGGCGGGGTTTGGAGCGACCAATCGGAGTAGATCCCGAAGCCTTCCCGACAAAAAAAAACTGGAGTATACACTTTGAATAGAGGAGCTTTCGACGCGCTGCGTTACGTTATGTTGCTTTTTGTAATGAGTGCGCGCGCTAAGCCCATTGTTGAGGCGGGTTCGTTATGGACGCTCGCTACAAGCTCCGGGATAACGATTTTCAGTTACGAGTGTTTTTAATAAGACCCGTGTAAGCCCGTGTTTAGGGTGTAATTGAACATTTTTTCCTCAATATCCCGAGGGATTGGACCTACTTATTTTTATAGTTGTGGTTTTTTTTTGTATCCTCGACTGGCCATTATGGACTGTCTATAGATGTATATCCATCGAATTATGAAATGTTTATGTTCTGTTCTGATTGTATATTGATGGAAGCTTATCCGTAGACTGAAACATTTTGGGTCAAATTATTTGTGACGAAAAACTGTAAGTCACACGTCATCAGCTTTTATCATTCATACGACAATTTTGACACATTTTCATAGAAACATCTTTTGCTCGTGACTTCATTAAAAATTCTCCTTTGCTCGATAGGGATATAAAGCAGCCTATGTCCTTTTCCAGCTCTTCAAAGATTCATATTTAAAAAATCTAGTCACTGTGACTATCCGTTGCAACGAAAAGGACGGAGTAACCAGAAACAAACAAACTCACTTTCGCGTTTAAAATATTAGTATGGATTGGTTTGCACTTGGCCTTCATCTCTCCTGTCATATGATAAAGATAGAAACACGCTCAGTTATATCTGATCTGACTATGTTTTATTTAATTACCGGAACACATGTTGTTAGGTTTCAGATTAAAGTAAATTATGGCCAAACCTAGTACCGATAGGTACCCCGCTGGGCATCGAACCTGGAAACCGAAATTATTAATCCAAATATACCCCACAAGGATAAATGTAGGGCGGGTGATGGCATAGCCATTTAAAGATTTTAAAAATCTCATAATGATTATAACGCTACAATGGAGTTGTGAAAATGGATCTAATATAATATCATTTAATTTGTAAATAAATGTGCACTATAATTAATAATTACGATCCGTCAATAATTCCAAAAAATCATCACCAAATCACACTTATCTAGAAAACCGGCCGGCACATGTGTCAGTACTTAATGGTACTTAGCACATTGTTCACTCTCAGACAATGACAGAAATCCTCGAAGGACTCAAAAGGTTGAGTTTGTGGATTTTATGGCCTGCACGTGTGGCACTGACCATTGTTTGAATAAACCGTTCTAAATTTAAAACAGTCATAACAAAAAAATGAAATCCCTAATGCTGTATTGATTACGAATGGTAACGGCAGATTCTTTAGTTATTTAATTCTATAAATTATTGATTATTTTTATGGTCACGTCTATTTACTCGACTGTGCCAGAAGGAAGGCTATGTTTTTCAAGTACATCTTGTATGTATGTATATTTCTTTGACACATAATTAAAAATTAAAAATGACAGATTTTTAGCTCCGAAATATTTTTTTATATTTTATTTTTCTTCAAAAGCTGTCGAGTAGGGTATCAAAATAAAAGTTTTTATAAATGGGTAATAAAATGGAAACATAGACTTATTAATACAAAATACAATATCATTTTTAAAAAAACAGATTAAATTAAACAAGAGAATGTATTCTAACTTATTACCAATAGAATACGTTCTCCAGGTCAACTCCTCTGGGAACCTCTTTTTTTTTATTTTACATTTTACCCCGTTTACATAATGTCACAAAGCTTATCTTAAACGAAATGTAAATACGAATTCGAACTTTTGTACCAGGTGAAAAACGTTTTTGTTTCTGTTTTAAATCGTAGTTGAGCGTTTTTATTACATAAGTAATTTTTGTGTATGAGTGGTTAATAAAATAAACATATATAAAACATTACAACATTATTATGTGGTTTCCGTACCAATTTTCATCGTTGTAAAATATCACTTTATGATACATACATAAAATCAATTTTAAATCGTTATTACTTGAAATGTCTTTTATTGATTTTTACGAAATATCTTCTAATATTAAATTTGTAAAGACACAAGAAAAAACCAGCAAATATCTTCATTTAAAAATGTTTGTCGAAATAATTGAAAAAATATGAAAAATACGAAGAAAAAAAAATTATTTCCTTTCACATTAACATCTTAAAGTTTTTGGGACACTCCTTTTAAGCTAAAAAAAAACTTGTAAGTTTTAAATTCTAATAATTCTAAATAATTAAGTATTAAATTCTTGACTCTTGTCTTATTTCACTTTATAGATCCGACGACGCGTCATTGAAGCTTCTTTACATTGAATGTAAGCTTACTTCGTCTATTGTTGTTAGATAATGTCAGTTTTACGACATGCAGGTGTGCAACAAGGGATTACTAGAAACAATGCACACAACGCCCGCTCAATGGATTTGATAAAGGTGCGAGGTTACTGAGCTTCTATGCGCATAAGAACCTGATCACAGTATCCTGAGTGGCTTCATTGGTGAGAAATTTCTCTGCCAACTTTTGTTTGATTTTATGTACGATTAATTTTGCACTTGGTCTTTATCTCACCTGATGGTAAGTGACAACGAGGCACCCAGAAGTCTCAAGCTAATGAGACGCTAGATCTACTACTTTTCATAGCGGAACACAATAGTGCTTATTACAGGAACACAATAGTACTAATTAACTCGGCTGTTTGGTAGCAGACTAAGGTAACAATGTGTTTAAAAATAAACTTCATAATTTTTTTGAAATGTAACTTAGATTAGATTACTTTTAGAATGGGTTAACGTACTGCCGTACCAGACGAATATTTTTCTATATTGTAAGATCTTATGTAAGCGACAAAGTGTCTTTTTAAGAATAAATTTTTTAAACCGAAAATGGTGGCAGCCAGCCAAGCGGAAATTACAGAAAATGTCCTACCACTAACCACCAAACAAACCAAGACCCGATTGGTACCCCCAATGCGAATCGAACCCGAGACCTCCCGATCATTAGTCCAACATTCAATCATTAGGCCACGGAGGCGGTTAACTTATTTAGGACTACCATTTGGCGGCGACTCTGTCTGCGTAGACTTGATAAATTATCTCACGAGAATATTTCGACGTAATTAGAGTACTATGCAAATCTATTACAGCATGCGAAACCATCCGCGGCGCTGTGTTGAATTCACTTTGGTGCTCATTTAACGATAGACCAACGAGTGGTCTCTTCCACATCTATTTGTGTATTGTTTATTATCATATCAAAAAATGTTTATTTCGTTTATAACCTTTATGTATATACCTTACAGTACGTGTAGGCTCTCCTTTTAAGTATGGATAATACTTGTATTAGGAGGCCCCACTCTTCCCCGCGGAAAATAGCTGCAGCAGAAGGCTGATTAATGAAATACATTTCAGACTGGCTACAAGCATAATCTAAAAAGAATTAATAATACCAATTCCAATACCAAATATCAATATGAAAAGAGAAGTTTAATTATATTTGACCTTAAAAATGAATTATGGAAAAAAACAGTAAAACTAATAAAATTGTAGCTATAAACATCTTAAAATTAACAATAAGGTGTGTGGGAGTGTGTGAGGTTTGTGTGAGAGGAGAATGTGTGTGTGCTGCCCTATTAATTGGTTTCAGTAAAAGTAAGTTGTTGGGATCGATCAGCATGTCCACTAGTGTTCAATGCCATCCCTTTCTACACACTATGGATTGCACACAACAGTTGCCAGCACCATATGACTTTAGGTGTGTACATACCTATAAATGTGTATATGCCTATGATCTGAAATCATTCCAGTTGTTTATGGATATTGATTATTGTTCCGAATCTCCAAGTACTTTCGGGAAGCCACAAAAATCAATAAAAGAATCTACAAGTGTATTCCCAAAAAAGATGCTCAAAACCGGAACATCTATTAAACACAGGCCTCTTTTCCCATAAAGGGCATCGATAACAATGGCCAATTATTATTAACATGATCGTAGCGGGTACGGCGCGGCTTGGGTTGCGTGCGCGCTGCCCCCCAACAACCAACTGCTTAATTGACTTATTGAGGATGGTTTAAAATATCTATCGGAACCATCGGCGCTTGATCATCGCTCACATCATACACATTATAGTATATGCAACAAGCACGCATGCTTCATCAACAGCCTATATATGGCCCCACTGCAGGGGCTCAGAACTACTCTCCTACAGAGTGCGTATGGGCCATAGTCCACCGCGCGGGACCAGTGCGGATTGGTAGACTTCACATACACCTTTGAATTTCTTCTCAGGAGAAGGTTTCCTCACGATGTTTTCCTTCGCCGAAAATTGTGATGATTTTTATCATTTGTACATACATAAAATCCAAATAACAAATTGGAACTTATTGGAACGAGCCAGGATCGAACCCAAATCTTGACTGACACTACCTAACTGAGCTCCCATGGCTCTCAACCAATTGCTACACTTACTTAGAGAGAAAAGTTAGTTTATTGAATGTATATGGCGGCGTACCTCCACTACTTTTGTTTGTTTATTCTATTGAACTTTGCGTACAAAATAGGTGATAAGTATATAAATTAACTTACTTTTTTTAATGTGTGATGGATTTTTACGCTCACATGGTGAGTGACGACAAGGCCGTTGGATGGTGCGCGTGCGCGCCCAGCAGCCTCAATCTAATTAGGCTCTAGCTATGCTTCCTTTCATACCGCAACACTACAGTTATATTAACACTGCTATTTTGCGGCAGACTTAGATAACATAGTGGTAAAAAATACCACCAACCAAACCGAGCACCGATAGTGCCACTGGGAATTGAACCCTATTGATGTGATTCAATAATCTATGAAGGAGAGTCAAGTCTAACATTGGACTCACGGAGCTGATCATGATGAGGATGCCTATGATATGTTTTATGTAATTTAATTGATATACTGTGCGCGGAGGGCTCAGATTTGTGAGGGCGGCGCGAGGCAGGTGGTAGCGCCCTCCGACACGGGTCACCGGGCCCTGCGTGGCGACCCCATCTCCTACATCTACGCATAAATGAGTGCTAACTGCTCTAGTTACTCTGGGAGACTGGTGAACGAATGGACAACAGGACAACAGTTCGATAATAGGTATACAAAAATTGTGAAAAATATGTTGTCATTTTTTGATTTAGATGGATTTACCATCGCTTTTGGAAAAGCGCAGAAGAAAGGGCGGAAGTAAATGAAACTTTCAAAGTTCTAACACAGCTATCGCATTTTCATATAAAAGAGAGAAGAAATGAAATGAAATCTTTATTTGCATAAAGTATGGTACTCGTAGATTACATGATGTTAAAATTACATATAATGTTCGATCACACATTTTACCGAAAATTGGCAAACAAAATCTATCTTCATATTATTACACTTATAAATTATATTCCACTATATTTAAAAATTAATACATATGTCGTTGTTAAACAATTAAAAATTCAAAAAATATGCCAAATTACTATATATAATTTAAAATTTTGCTACATTAAGGTTAATAAATTAATTCTTGCAAATTATAAAAATATTTTGAGGTTAAATATTTTTAGTCGTGTTTTAAACTGATTTATAAGCAGCTCTCGAAGCATTTCTTATTTTTCGGGATTCGTACCCAAAGGGTTTACAGAATTTTAAAACGGAACACCTTGTTAAAATAGCCTGTGTGACTATTTGACTCCAAACTCTACGTTTTTATTAATATGTAAGTCGATCTGTCGCCGTTAAACATAGACAAACAAACCAACAAATAAATAAATGGTTGTCAGTTGTAATTTTGATTGTAGTTTGTAAGTTGGTTCGCACTTTCGAAAATATTATGACAGGAACTTTGGGTGTGTTAACACTGCACATAAATGTAACTCTGTGCTTACGCAGTATTTTAAATAGATTACAATCGAGCAGAGTTTAAATATAGAACGAAAGCTATTTCCCAGGTGTGTTAAGCCCGCCTCGACCCGCGTGGCTAAGGCAGGATGAGTAATCATCGGGGGTAAACTCTATCGATGAATTATTGTTATGAGTTCATTGTAATCACCTGTCGATCGCCGAGCACAGCTGGGCACGGCAGAGCTTACCGTAATAACGGATAGCAACCCAATAAATACAGTAAAAAACCATTTATTAGGTTATAATTTTGGTTCGGTTTAAAGAATTTATTCTCAAAAGGCATTTTGTCACTTCTGTTACGGCAGTTAAATCGATTTTAAAAATTATTCAATCTAAGTTACATTTCAACAATGTGTTTATGAAGTTTATTCTTAAACATATTTAAAGTATTATTTGGGTAATTTGTAGAACCATTGTGCTCCTTCTTAACCGCTTCTTACACGGGGAAGCACCGGATGATCGGCTCTTCGCGTGACGTATTTGTTTCTTTATTGTGAAAGTATGTGTGAGTGAATTGTGTTGTAAAGTAGTTTGTGGATGAGGATTGGTTTATGAACATACTTAAATTAAAAAGTATTAAAGTTAAATAAAATTTTGTTTATCAATGGAATTAATTTTGTAACATTAATTTTATAAATTAGTGTATTTAAAAAAATCTAACTACAATTATACTACCTTACTTATAATCTAGGTAAGCGGTGGTTAGGACCCCTCTCAAGTATAGGTTCCCCCATGTTTTTCCAATCGTCTCTGTTTCTGTGCGATATCTATTCGTATTTGTAACCATAAGTAATTATAGAGGTACTATAATAAATGAATTAACTCTCCTACATATGTTATCTATTTTAAACTAACGTCGACGCCATAATATCACGGAATACTTTGACAGTACACCGGACAACGATAATGACACAGTTCAAGATAAAACTGGTTTTAAACCGCCTCGGTAGCCAATTGGCGACAGGTAGCCAGTTAATCACTCGATCTACGCTACGCGAGCTACGCGGCTTTGGACACGATTTTGTATCTACCACAACCTCATTTGAAGTTCAGGCGGTCGATGCAGTTCGCGAAAGCTATTGTAGGAGAAAGCGAACATGGAGTTCATAAAATAATATTACCCGATTTAAACAATACGAACCGCTTAATTTAGAAAACAGGCGTATCATTACGTACATTAAATATAAACTAACAAGGAGAACCGCCGGCGGACGAATTGAAGGTTCCGCGCCTTTTTTAAACAATAAAACAGGCCAAGTGCGAGGCAGACTCGCGCACCGAGGGTTCCGTACACACAGAAATTTTACATTATAGTAATAGACCGGACAAAGCAAACAAAATTTTGATCCCAATTACCAATTGGTAATAAGTGACTCACTCTAGTGTTCCATTACGTCACGCGCCCGTACAAGACATTTGACGTAATTACATACCATTGACTTTCGAGATCAAAGTTTTTCTATGAAAAGTTTCCCAATGCCCGCTCTATAACCTATTACTATATTTAAATCTCTCAGAATATAAATAATTAACAGACTGGAAATCATAAATAATATGATCATCGAGACGTTGTTAACAATATAGCATTAAGAATATAGCGACAGGCGGTGGAACAGTTTGTAACTGTAAAAGTGATTTTAATAAGGTATAATTTAAACATTACACCTTTATGATTTATACCTATATACTTAGGTCTTTGCATTGTATATAATACAGAGAGGCACGGAACCCTAGAGTACATATTCACGAGGAACGTCTAACGACAGTATAATGGGACCTGATAACAGGCACGATAGAAAAGTAATTTGTGTAAAATAACATTATAATGTGCCCAAGTTAAAGTTACCTCCAACTTCACCCAGTAACTGATTCTCGTACCCTCGTACCAGTCGACGAGATCCCCCAATACACCACCTATACTTCGGTGAACTTACTTCAGTTCTGTACACAACCACGTAATTGTCACTAGTTTTATAGAATATTTATTTAAAAAAACTAGTATTTTTCAATCAACTTCACAAAAGGAGGAGGTTCTCAATTCAAAAAAAAATTGAATTGAGAAATATCTTCTTTTTTCTGTTCTGTATGTTACGCGAAAACTCCGCCAGTTAAGATTCTTTTTTATTGATAGAACCTTTGGATAGAACATACTACAGAAGTGGCTTCTTATGAATTTTATCGAAATTGATTTAACGGTTTTAAAGAACATCAACAAAAACCTAATATATACCCAGACAATTCTACTTCTAAGGGTGAACATTTTAGGGGATGAATGCTGTAGACTGTTAAGCTGAAGTCGGTTTCTAGTTCCTTTTGAACGCGTTAATAGTGTCTTCACAATCTACTTTTTCAATCGGGATGAATCCCTTTCCGACCCTTCAACTATCTCTTTACAAGAAATCAAGTCATTCTGATTCTCCTTTAAAATGTCAAGGATGGACCAACAATATTTTCACATTAATAATATTAGTATGGATTAGCTTTTGCCTGCAATTTGCGAACTAACTTACAACTGAAAATTACAACTTGGGAATCTTCAAAAGAAGAGTAAATAGGCACCTTATAGATCAACGCGTAACATCGTCGACCTCATCGTCACTTACCATCAGGTGATATTGAGGTCAAGCATTGGTATATCATTTATAACAAACAAATACATTTTGTCTGGGCTCTCTTATCCCTCTTTATCATATTTCTTAATAAACATTTTTGTTTTCGTTCACAAATGTATTTGAAAAGAGAGAATAGGTTAGTATTTCCAGTTGAAAATAGTTTGTTTAACAATAAATAAAATACATTTTATATGACACGCCTATACAGGCGATGAAATGAAAAAGCTGTCATTTTTCTAGAAATTAAAAACTCTTACGGGAATAAAGTCTATACCTAAAAAATGGCAACAACACAAACCAGCACAGCAAACAGAAAGCACTTTGAATACAATTTACGACCGCGCCACGGGCTTCCACCAAATTCCCGCTCAAGTTTCCGTCGATGGGCTTTGATATTCACGTATATTTCGGTTATGGCAATCTGGTTAGGCGCAGCGGGCCTAAATGGGGGTGAGCACGGCAACTTGCGGAGAGGGCTTCGGAGCCAATTAAGGGTTTCACGAAGTCCTGGGAGCTGGCAGGTGTTCGCCGGGCTCGATGGCACTCAGTGCCGCGGCATGAGTGCGGGCGCCGCACGCTACCCTCACCGATCAAACAGCAGTGAATCGTCTAGATACTCGTATGTACTGGCTGCGAGAGGGTTCGTTGTGAAATAGATTTCATGGTTCGCAATGTGTCTTATTTTCATAAGACCCTCTGACTTCCATGTAGCTCTAACATGCAAATAGGTGCTTAAACGACTGCGTGATAGCAAAGACAGGGTTAAGTTTTTCACGCGTATCAGGGTTATTATGTATGTGGGGTTTATTAAACTCTCGAAGCATCCCAACGGCTGGATGGATTTATTTATCAATAAGGTTTTTTAGTTTTGTTTTCATATAAAAATGGTGGCCGTTAAGTATGAAATTGCGTAGTGAGTGTAGTTCTAAATGAACTTGATTCTTGACTGTCAAATGACCTCGCTAAAGCTGTTTCCAAACTAACACTCGGTACAACAAGAGGTCACTTTCCGCCCGGTGCAAACACCTACTATTTTCATTTACTTTTTGTATTTGTTTGTAAATAGTACAAATAACGAAACTATTATTGATTGGTTTGCTTGATGGCATTGTACAATGTACAGGGCAAAATGCTAAATTGCAATTGTACTAAACTAATTAGTATTCATATTTTGTTAATTAGTAAATTGGAATCCCAATTAGAAAAAAAGTACCATCCCGTAAACAGATTTTTAATTCCACTTATTATCAATCAAATAAGCTATATTTTTTCTTTAAGACCATGTAGGATGTGCAATAAAAAACTTAAGATTCAATTTAACCTAAAAAGAAAATATCAATTTCACATTCGTGTTTCAAATTATACAAAAACCCTTACCATGTGACTTTTTTCTAACCAGTACAAATAACACCGTAGTACATGAGTCAAGTCCGACCTCTGTTTGTTTGTGAATTGGCATGAATCAGTTTTATTTCTTGCAAGTACCTACACATTATCGTAGATTATATTGTTTGCATTAGGCTAAGGAAATTCACAGAAACAAGTGTAAAACGGTGTATTTATGTTAAATGTTTGTTATGCTAGGAATCCCTACATAAAAAAAACTGCATTAACTTTATTTGATATCATCACAGCGTATCATCTAGATTATGACCCATTTATAACAGGATTCACTTTATTCCAGTAAATGTAAAATATTCACCCTATTTCAATACTTGCACAGGAATTATTATTATTAAAAATGTCGGTGCGATTCACTAACGGACTAATTGAACGATAGAATCGCTAAAGCTAAAGGTTACCATATAGATCATGATAACACATGTTTGGGACTTTCTCGCCACCGTCCTGCGTCTATTTATATTGGAACAACTTATGTCTGTCCCCGTATCTCGACATAATCTTTGTATATCAAAAAAAAAATCATCATCAACAGCCTATATGCGTCTCCACTGCAGGAGCTCAGGCCTACTCTCCTACAGAGAGTGTATGGGACATAGTCCAGCACGCGGGACCAGTGCGGATTGGTAAACTTGAATTAACTTGACCTTTAAATTGCTTCTCAGGAGCGTGCAAGTTTCTTCACAATGTATTCCTTCCTCGAAAAGACAAGTAATGTTTTTTTATCATTCGTACATAAATTCCAAATACTAACAAATTGGAACTCATTGGTACGAGCTAGGATCGAACCCAAACCTCGATTGTTCAAGGACTGACGCTCTACCCAACGTGACCCAACTGAGCTACCATGGCTACTTAGCTTTAAAATTTGAACTCTCGTGCATAAAACAAATTGGAAAAGAAAAATTCAACATCAGTTATAATACAAATCAAGTGAAATCGCAGCAGGATCATAATGCTTGTCAATTCTACTGCACTTATCATAATACAAAAATGCAGTAATTTTTACAGCGAATGCAGTCGCGTGCAAGCTGTGATAGTACATTTTGTAGTATATAACTGATATTGTGAAATCTACAGCGACATGGATATGTTAAAACAATCAAAATGGGTAACACAAATGCTTTCAAACAGCGAAATTGCTGAGCAATTTACGATGTTTATGGTAATGAAACGAGGATCCCGGTTTCCGGGTTTCGGTAATGAGTTTTGTCTCTACTTATGCGTTTTATTGTGGCTGGCTTGCTTCGTGCAATCAAGTAGTTCTAGTTACTTGTAGCCGAAAATCTCCTGGTAGTTTGTTATAATCACCAGTATTGATATGATTTTTACTTTTTTTCTTCTCTTCCTTATTTACTTTCAGGCGTTTGTGAAATGTATTGTCATGACATTTACATTTCAAGTGAAAATAATTCTAATTGTGGTCATACTTTGGATTTAAAAACAATGCAGTGAGTTGCAATTATTGATTTAAATAAGGGAAAGTATTTAAATTATATGGTAGCAAAATTACTATATATGATAGACCAGACTTTTTCACGAATTGGTAATAAGTCATTTAATCTACGCCAGTACAATACAGGTTTTTCTATGAAACCTATTTATTATTGTAAATCCCTCTGGTGCCCAAGAAATCTCTGGTCTTAAGATCAATCTTTGAAATCAATTGTCATTATAATAGACGAGTTATTTTTACATTAACAAAAATAAACTATCTCCTGTCCTCTATGTACGTATAAACGTAACCATGCCTTTAATGGTGTTCGTGCATATATGAGTTCATGTATGTATAAAGCTTATAGGTGCTGCAAGTAGAAAAAATGAAAAGAATAATTAACGCCTACATGCGTAATTATGTGGTTGTACTTATCATCATCATCAACCAGGAAACGTCCACTGCTGGACATAGGCCTCCTTCATGGTACGCCACATCGAACGGTCCCAAGCCACCTGCATCCAGAAACTCCCCGCGACCTTAACAAGTTCGTCGGTCCGCATAGTAGGGGGACGGCCCGGTAGATGTTTCCTGGTACGTGGTCGCCACTCGAGAACTCTCACTCCCCTTCGGTTATCGATTCTTCGAGCGATGTGGCCTACCCACGTCAGCTCACTGACTCGTTGAGCTATGTAGGTGACCACAGTTCGTCTACGGATTTAACGGTTTTACTCACTAAAACATAAATAATTAATAAACAATACATAACGTTCATGACATCTCAATAAATATCAAAATTATCAAAATATCATCAACGTTACGGGTTATTCATTAATAATTTTTGTATCAATTTTCAACGCGAGCGTGCCCTTGTTTAAGGATCGGGCTAAGCTAAGTAAGTCATTTCAATATATTTAAATAATTCAGCTATGCGCTGAGTAGTAGTAGTAGATTTTAATTTACCAAAATTTCGTGCAGTACCTTCTTAACATTGACAATCTTACAATTATCAGCAAATTAACATCAATTGTAAAAGCAAATAAACCACTACCCTATATACCGACTGCGTCTTTGATTCATTCGACCGATAATACCATTTGATTAACATTTAGCTGAATTCTAATAAGAATGACTTACGCATAAGAACCATATCTGTAGTCCTCTTCAGGCTGCGGTTGCCGCATCTGGAAATTCGGGTCCCCATAATCCGGCGGCACAATCGACCAGTTATCGTAATTGTAATAATCGTAATTCATCTCGTTCTCGTTCATCATTATCATGTTACAACTCCCGAACGCGTGGTACAATAAACAAACAACTTTAATCACTGTAGCGTTAGGTACTTTTTGGTATTGTTCAATCTGTCTCTAAGAGTAAAACTTTATAGCTCACTCACTGATACACAACACTTTATTGGATTACGATTGTTCGATCGATATAATCGATTTATTGTCTAAATCTGTGTTGATAAGTATTAAATAGTATTGTTTAGTTGATTGTGCGCGTGAGCATCGTTCCGTTGTGGACTGATCGCGACTGATCGATGCTTCACCGTGGACTTATCAATAAAATTGTATCGTTACACGTTATCATATCTAACAGCTTTCCCTGGCGATAGGGAGTGCTTAGATTAGGGGGTGAAGTCAGACGGTGCTTAAATTAATTGTAATAGGTATGTATAGCATGCATCGCTCAAAAAAGCGGATAACCTATGAGGAGTAAGAGTTCCCGAGCGGTGACCACGTACCGGGAAACGTTTACCGGGCCACCCCCCTACTAGATGGACCGATGACCTAGTTGAAGTTGCGGGGAGTCACTAGATGCAACTGGCTTGGGACCGATCATTATGGCATACCATGAAGAAGGCCTATGTCCAGCAGTGGACGCTTCCTGGCTGCTGCTGCGATGATGATTATGTGTAGCCCATATATTCATTATGATACCAAGGCTAAGCTTTTTATTGGCTGTATATGCGTATGTGTTTGTATACGTAGTAGCAGATTGGAGAAATCAAAAATCAAATTTCGAAGACGCGTATTATCTAAACGAATAACTTCTTGAAATAAAGCTCAGTTCAAAAAATCCGTTCAATTTCAATATTTTGTGGAATGGTAAACTGACATCTTCTCGTAGCATAAAAAGTTTAGTAGTACAAAAATATTAGATTTTGCTTGTCAAAACAGTACAGCAACTTTAGTCAGAAGTTATTGCAATAGTAAATAGGATTTATTTTGATAACCGCTTGCTGTGAAGTGATAGGTAGTTGATGATTTCGTACGTCTTAGCTTATCATATTACAACACGGTGTTTTGATTTATACTTTAAATTATACATTAAAAACGACAGCATTAAAACCAATTCAGTAATTTTCAAGACATTGTCTTTGAAACTTGTCTTGATTGACAGCGAGCGCCATCTGTGAGAATTGTTAAAGACTAATAGCATCGTGTACGGATACCGTGCCGTCTATCCTGTTTTTACCCTAGTGTGAATGTAAACTTTTATACGTTGGTACCGACGCCGGCAATATAGCAGATATCTTTATCAGGCAGATGTAGGTATAGATGGCGAATCATGCCATTGCCAGGAGGTGGTGTTATGAAATCCCGCTGACAGGTGGCTCCGAGTAAAACCTGCTGATAAACATATATCACATATCTTGTAAGAAATTCCGCTATCTTTCCTATTCTGTGTCGAATTATCAATATGTATAGGCAAGCACGCTGAATTTTTTGTAACAGCTGGTCTTTATAATACATTACGCTTTCAAAAAGAACTAAAAACAGTATCTGGGTACATGTATGATTTTTGTTGATTTTATCAAAAAGCGCTCAATCAGTTGCGATAAAATTTATATGGGACCAATTCTGAAGTATGTTCAACCATTAATCCATGGTTCAACTAAACAAAAAAGAATCATCAAAGTCGGTTCACAAGTGGAGTTTTTTAAAAATCAAATCTCAAATCAAAGTTTTTACAACACTTACTCATTGCAATTGATTTATTATTCAGATTAAATGAAATCATGTCAATCAAGTTTTAAAGGTTGTATTCATTTAAATTTAATTCGTTTATTGTGACATACTTGACATATATGACATATATTGTGACATAGATGAACCGACAAACAAATTAAGGTCGGTCGGTGTGGACCATACAGGAGACCTTTTTCCAGCAGTGGATGTTCCCCAGCTGAAGATAATGATTTAAAGATTCATTAATAGTGTAAAACTTTTTTTTTCAATAAAATATTAACATAATTCGAAATAAGATTATTTATATATTTTGGAAAATGTAAGTGGAAGAGTAAAGTTTTCTAATTGGAAAAGAATTATTTGTAGTCTAAGATGTCTTGAGATTTTAAGATCATCTTAAGATAATAAAATGCTAATAAGATTATAATATAATCGTGTAAAGAAGGAAGCCATGAAAAATGTGTTATCATATCCATATTATTAAATAATAAAAGCAGTTCTACCACATCCGATAACGTCAACATTAATATTTAACAGCATTAATTATGTCACATTTTTAAATAAATGCGTGTTGCAATCAAAAAATAACGCAGATTTTTAATGCTCAAGCTTAGTAATATTATACAACAACTTACACTAAAACACGAAACTTCAAAAACACGCCCTTCGTATATATTGAACTATCAGATTTCTAACAACTGGTTTAAACGATGAACTTTAATCGATAATTAGACAAGAACAGCATTACAAAAAGGGTTAGAATGTACCTCTGGTGGGACTCGAACCCACAATCCTCGGCTTAGGAGGCCGATGCCTTATCCATTGGGCCACAGAGGCGGGCGGCGGAGCGGCGCGCAAGCCGTCTCACGTTGTGCGCTGGAGTTGCGTCACGGCCTACGTCGTCAGCCGACGTCGCGCCGCCGCCCGCGCCCGCGCTCTCATGTGCCTATTAACGGAAAACTGATAACTATGTACACACGGCCACAAGTCCAACATCGCTCTACCGCCTTGTTATTTGGTGATAAGGGCTAATTTACAACGGGATGAGAGCCGTTAATTTATCCCGTCAGACCTTCATTCTAAATTTAAATATCTAAAAGCAACACGTGAAATATTTAGACGTTGTCTTGTATGCTTTTAACAGATTCGCGTTTGTTGGGATTCCCTAATTATAAATTATGTCTTTTAATTTAAGCTAACAGTGCCAGACTAACGAGTACACTCGCGGACTGTCATTCATGTACACCTAGAATGTACTTCGTACACTAAATATTGGGAAAAAACATGTATCATCTGACATCTAACGTCAGAACAGAACATATGCCTCCCCCAGCACATCATCACTGGCAGTACCATCACCTCCATGATGAAGCCATAATTTTGAAGTTGAAGTTAGTTAGTCAGTACATCTGAATATATATAATTCATTGCTACCATGAACTAGGTACCCTGTGGAGAGTACCTGGGTACTTACTTCATGGAAACTAACAGAATAAATACACACAAAAAAGCACATCGTATAAAATCGAAATCCACATCGAATAACAAACTATAGGTATAGGACAATTCGCGCTTTATAGATTTAAATTTTTATACAGTATTTTATTGTCAATTTACATGTATTAAAATTTAGTAATGCATGTAATAATCATGAATTTAAATAATACGAGTATATTTGCCCGTGACTTCGCCTGCGTGGATTTCGGTTTTTTTTTATGGGGATAAGTTTTTATAATAATAATATCAGTGATATTTATTTTACAGCATTCTTAAAAAAATATTTTTATTTAATGGAATAAAAGTAGCTTTTATCATTTTCCAATTCTTCGTCTATGCCATGGATATCTATGCCTATACACAAAAGCATTCTGACTATCCGTTAAGGCGTGAAGGAAGGACAAACAAACAAACTCGCTTACATAGACAAGTCGGTACAAAATTTAAAACCGAATAAACCCTAGTCAGCAAAACTTTAATTTTATATTACTTACAACTTGTGTTGCCAACATTTTAATATACCTACAAAACACAATGATTTTATGAACCCTTCAACAATGCGCTTTAAATTGATGATTTCTTACATCGAAGTAGCCAAAATAATGCCCCATCTGTCTTCGATTCACGTGACAGAAAACGCACGGTGGCTCTTATAACTTAATCTAAATAACTTATAATCGCTCTAATGAGGAAGATGCATGGAAAAATATTTTTGTCTAAATCGTCCATGTAAATCCTCTATCTGTTTTTTTCTTGATACGACTAATACTTTTTTTAGTACAACCCGCCAAAAAGTAATTCTAGTCACGCGGGGCCAAAACGCTCCATATAAATCGGGTGACATTTGTGACGTCACTCCTGTTTTTAGAGCGTTAAAATGTATGGAGCTTGTTCGATATTTTTAGTTATCTTGTAAAATAATGTTTTATGTGTTATATACCACTATAATAAAATGTTCCAAATACAATGAGAAAACTACATCTAATAAGCATTTTACTATTGGAGGAACTAAATTTTTGAGACATCTAGACCTTACAAAATCCAAATAAAAAAATATAAATTATTACGTGTTTTTATTTTGGTGGCATTTCTTTTAATTTACGTTATGCTATAAAATACAATTCTACCCAATCTAATTTGGTTGCATCTTCCCTATGAAATATGTATACAAATGAACGTCGGCATTAGTACATCGACCAACTAGTTTTTCTAGTGCGGGGTTTCCCAAACGATGGGGCCCCATTCATATTGGCGGACTCTTAAACATGACTGTCACTTTTCTGATAGCTTTAATCTGACTTATATGATGCGAATAAAACTGGATTTCAAGTCAGTCTCCAGTCGAGAGAGTGGAGATATCAAGTTGAAATTAATACCGAATACTCAAATCTGCTGTCCCTTAGATCTGTGAAACAAATCAAAGTTATAGCCCAAAGCAATAAACATACATACAAAATGCAATGGAACCAAAACCTATATGGTACTTCCAGTTGAACTATTCTGAAATTTTGCAAGAAGCAAGGTCTCACAGCACAACAAAGAATAAATCTGAAAACCAGGAATATTTAATTATAACACAGAAAAAAAAGCTTTTTTATTGTTTGTTTGCAAACTTAACTTTGTAGTTGAAAGCATACATGCATACATCGAGTATGTTATGTAACCGCAAAGTAAAGTTGATTCCTCAATCGGGCATCAATAGTTATATTTTCGGTAAAGCATGGTTTTGCGTATGTTAATTATTCATATTCTGTACGGAACCCTCAGTGCGTGAGTCCCACTCGCACTTGACCGATTTTTCTTTATTTATGTTTATTACGCATTATATTACGCGATATTGCAGTACATCGACAATGTTCGCGGAGGCGCAGACGGATGGCTTCCATGCAATCATCAGGAAACGCTGCGCCTCCCTGCAGCGCCGCTGTCGGGGGAGCACGAACATCATCCTGAGCGTATTGGGGGACAGGTGGGACTCCCCGCTGCTGGGACACTGGTCGCGTCTGCACACTGCACGTGACTAGTGGCCTGGCAGAGGGCATGGTCTTGATCTGCACAATTGACATTGACATTGTATAAATTGACATTGTGTAAATTATAGCTTATTACTAACACTAGGTTAAAATTGACTTTATTTATTTACTAACAAAAATATGGATTATGTCTGATATAAATAAATAATAATAATATGTGAAGTTTCTTGGATTTCGTTGAATTATCGTGTGTGTGTGCATATCGTTGCAAGAAGACATGCTATTGCGAAATACATTAAACCTGTGAAAATTTCAACTGTCTACTCGTATCACGGTTCATGAGATACAGCCTGGTGACAGACAAACGGACAGGAGAGTCCCGTTGGTGACCCTTTGGGTACGTAACCCTAAAAAACGCTTACCTGATTTTCATAGAAACGTCCATCTTGCCTTTGATAGTACGACTAAGGAAGGAATTTTCACGAACAGGCTCCTAGAGAACAAATAAAAATCAAATTTCCATTCATAAAAAATATATTTACTAAATAATCAGTTCAATTACACTTTATACATAGATAGGAAATGATTACACTATGAATATACTTACTGGTGACACATATCTATATTATATTATCATACATCTATATTGTAATGAATACATTGTTACAATTATCTAAACATACATTTTATATACATGGACATTGATTTGAGACTTCACAGTAAAACCAACAATACTAAATATTTGCAGGGTACTTAAATAAAACTAATGTAAAAGAAAATGACACGTTCCGCGAATGCATGGAGCCAAGGCCTGGTCTTGTACACTTATAATTTTAAAAGGCCATCATCAAATAAAAGTTTTAGTTACTATTTTTGTATATTTTGGTTTAGTTTATTGTTACAAAGACATATAAAATGCACGAAACAGGTAAGACTTTGTGTGAAAAACAAAGATGGCGTCAATAAAATGTCATTTGACGCTGTCACTTAAAACAAAAGGAATGATTTTGTACACTCGAGTACAAAAATATATATCCACTTTTGAACCATGTCACATTCCCCCTTGCTTGTTCCTATGTAGTGTGTCGAAGGAAATGTCAATTAAAGATGTGACGTGGTTCAAAAGTGGATACATATTCGAGTGTACAATTAAAATAAATGAAAAAACGTAATTTTACTATTTTTCTATACATATTATTATTACTTGATTTTTTAAAATATTGTACAAGCGCAGGCCGAATTTGAAACATCTCTTTTAGTATTTTTATCGGTAAAAACACTACGAGCCGCGTACGTTCGGTACCACTGTATGAAAATGAACTACTTCTTTATTTTTACTATGACACGGGGCACAGAGGTCCTTCACAACTATTCCAACATCTACTTTATAAACATTATCAATCCGTACAATATGGCAAAAATATCGGCCAAGTTCGAGTCGGACTCGCACACCGAGAGTTCCGTACAGAATATGAATAACTAACATACTGAAAATCATATTTTACAAGAATAAGTTGTGCATAAAATACTAATTCCGACAGGCCCTTGAACAGTTTGTAATCATAAAATTTATACTTTTCATATTTATTCCCATACTTGTGCTGTGCCTAACCTTGCTTCTTGCCAAACATTATTCTAGGTCAATAGGAACTACCCCACAGGTTATTATTACTTCTTCATCGAAAATTGCGACTTAAGTATCTTCAATGCGTCGACCTAGAACTTGATTTTCTCACAGGTGTAGGGGACGGCAGATTAGCGTATCCAGTATTGATTTCAACTTGATACCTCCGCGCATTCCAGACAAAAGGATACTGACAGACAAACTAAATAAGAAATAATTATCTAATTATCACGTCTACGCTCTACATGAGTAGTGCACTATGTCACCGTTTGGGTACCGCACGAATGCGCTCTGGTTGCCGAACCGCTTCTTGCACACAGGACACAGGTCGCAGTCTGTTATCGACACCATCTTGGATTCATGGAACTGCTTCAGTTCTTGTACCTGAAACGATAAACATACTTCGATTAATTTTGGTTTCGTGAATACAGTCGAGAACCGTATGCTCTTCAGATCTTACGCGAGGAATGTTATCCTCAAAGTTGAGTTGAAAGTAGTGACAGCAGGGGTATATTTATTAATTCGATTTAATATATGGATATCGGTGGATAATTATTTTTAAAATTTTTAGTTATTTTAGGGGGTTTAACAATGTTTATAGCTGGTATTTCTGCTAATTATGAGTTTGACTTTTTTTTAAATGCTTTATCTACTTTAAGACAATTAGGTTTAATAATGAGAATCTTAAGAGTTTGACGATACATTAGTACAGACATAATTGGGTAAGTGCAGTGTGCGTGGAAAAATATTGTTGTCTAATTCGACAGACCATTAAAAAGGTAAATACCTCTATCATTGTTTTTTTGATACGACTAATACTTTTTACCCGACTGCGCCGAAGGAGGGTTATGTTTTTCGAGACTTTTTATGTATATATGTTTGGTACGCTCTGCAGCCTGAACGGCTCCATGGATTTAAGCTTGAGAGGTGTCGTTAGATTCGTATTTGCTGTGAGAGTGACACTGAGTATATAAAAAAATCATAGTTTAAAAAATTACGCAGTCTTGTATAAAAAATTACTTTTCATTCTCTTGTTTTTACCCACGACGGATAGGAGACACTGTATGCGTTTAGGGTGAGAGGATGTTTGTTTGTTTGTTTGTAATTCTAGTCACGCGATGCTAAAACGCTCCATATAAAACGGGTGAGCCGAACTTGATGAAATTATAAAACAGGCTTTATTTTTAGGGTTTCGTACCCAAAGGGTAAAAACGGGTCTCTATTAGTAATTGTAATAGATTGTAAATGTAATAGTATTGTTCGTCTGTCTGTCGGTCTGTCACCAGACTGTATCTCATGGACCGTGATAGTTAGACCAGACCATATGTCCAGCAGTGGACGTTTCCTGGCTGATGATGATGATGATGACAGGGAAAAAGTCGCGGGCAAAAGCTAGTACTAAATAATCTTGTCTATGTATTTTCATTCCTGTATTTATTGAGCGACACAATTCGTTTTAGGTTATGTATAATCAGCGTCACCTGTACATGTTCGGCGTACAGCAGCCCCTTGAGAATCTGCGTGCGTCTCTTGACTGTGAGCTGGTGCTCCAGGGAGCTCTCTAGGAAGTGCTTGATGCGACCCAAAGGCACAGAGTCCGGCAGGACGGACAGCGCCTGAACACGTCACAACACATGCATATAACCAGTGACTTTCAAAGTGCCAAACAAAACTCATAAGTGTTAATGTAATTAGAAAAAATTTGTACAGATTTCTTAATTCAAAATTTTGGTGATATCTGTTCAAGTTCATTTACACGCTTCTGTGGCCTCATGGATAAATTCTGGAATCCGGAGGTCCCGGTTTCCATTCCCAGTGGGAGTACCTATCGGTACTTCGGTTTGGTTGGTGTTAGACAGATTTTCTGGCTGGCTGGCTACCACCATGTTACCTAAGTCTGCCGCCAAACAGCAGTGTTAATTCCACTTTTGGCCAAGGCATCATTAGATTGGGGCTTCTGGGTGCGCACACTTACCATCCAACTGCCTTATCTTCACTTACCATCAAATGAGATGAAAGTCAAGTGCAAACTTACTAAATGAAACTACCAAAATAACGTTCGACTTTTGTTTGCAGCAAAGTACAAATGACCTTTTCTTCCATATTTGGTATTTCCTAATCATAATTTTTTTTTATAAAGAAAATATCGGTAAATTATTATCCATACAGAGAGAAAGAGTAGCAAAATAAAATGGCGCTGGCAAGGTCAATCATCATTAAGTCGAGAATGAGAAGACGTTATACGCATTGCAACTAGGTGAAAGCAAGACGCATAGATACGCGCATTGGATATGTGCTTGATGAGAGCAATGTGGGTACACAAAGAGCATAAACTCACCTTTATTGGAGATATTTTATCAGCATGCTTCTCCAATATATTGAGAGCTGTCTCTAGATCTGGCACGGCGGTGTTGGGGTGTCTGGGTACGTTGGCCAGGGGTCCCGTGAGCGCGCTGGTCGAGGGGTTCATCAGTATCCTCATGAGTATCACGTACACATCCACGCTCTTGTCGCTCGTGGCGGTGTCGCAGATCGTCTCACAGTAACGCACGGCTCGATCCACGTCTCCTACAAAATTAAAAGTTCTTCATCATCATCAAACAGGAGAAGCCGTGGTATCTCAGTTGGATAGAACGTCCTTGAACAATCGAGGTCTGGGTTCGAACCCGCCTCAAATAAGTTCCAATTTGGAATTTATGTGCGAATGATAAAAATCTGTACCATTGGCTTTCCGGAGAAGAGAAACATCGTGAGGAAACCTGCACAGTCTTGAGAAGAAATTCAAAGGTGTGTGTGAAGTCTACCAATACGCACTGGTCCCGCGTGGTGGACTATGTATGACCCATACACTCTCTGTAGGAGAGTAGGCCTAAGCCTCTGCGATGGGAACTATAGGCTGTTGATGATGAATCAGCCAGAAAACGTCCACTGCTGGACATATGCCTCTTCCATGGTATGCTACATTGACCAGTCCCGCGCCACTTGCATCCAGCGTCTCCCGACCTTAACTAGGTCATCCGTCCATCTAGTAGGGGGACGGCCCGGTACGCGTTTCCCTGTACGTTGTCGCCACTCGAGAACTCTCCCTCCCCATCCTGTGGCCTGATGTGGCCTGCCCATTGCCACGTCAGATCACTGACTCGTCGAGATATGTCGGTAACCTTAGCTTGTCTACGGACCTTAAAAAGGTACGGATTAAAAACTTACGAGTGATATATAGCAGTGATTCCCAAACGGAAAGTATCCCACGGTAAATAAATTTCGCATTTATAATATTAAATATAAGGATTGCAATGAACATACCCAAAATCTGCACATATATCGCTAAAGCCTGCTCATGCCTGCCCAGCTTCCCTAGGATGATGGCTCTCTCTTCAAACAACCCGTCATTAGGGAAATGCAGTATAACTCTCTCCGGCGTGTAATACGTTGATTTCTCGAGGAAACTCACGAGCTTAGCTTTGGTATGTTGAATCTCCTCCTCGGTGATACTCCCTTTCTTCTCCGTTACCTTTTCTCTATACATACTTATAAGGGCGTCGTGGAACAGTGAGTTTGTATCGTTCCAAGTGTGTATGATGTGTTCTAGGTAGGGTATGACCAGAGGTTCGTGTTCTCTCAGTAGGAAGTCTAGAATCTTCGGTCGCGGCAGGTTTTCCACTTCGGCGATGTCTTCGGTGAATATTTTGAGCCCTTCTTCTGGATGTTCTTTTAGCAGCCAATCCGAGAACTTGAATATTAAGTTGATGTGTTCAGAACCTGTAGAATGAAGATTGATATTGAAGCAATAAAATTCGTCCAAGCCCAATTCAGACGCAAGATCGAGAAAAAAAAGGCAAAAAAAACCATCCCTGTATGGTCCCCGTTCTTCTTATTATTTGTTGTTATAGCGTCTAGCGTGTGACACATGGACGAACAGACATCTTAGAGCAGTAATAGCACAGAATTAATATAGTACTACGTACAGAACGACCGTTCACCGCCTCCCACCGATCCGTGATACCTCACCTCCCCTGCAAGAAAGTGAACCGCTCAAGTATCGATAGTATGGCGCGCGCGAAGTTACTTAGACATGCTCGTGTATACAAACGTCATCCGCTCCATGTGTGGGAATAGGAATCGATATCACGACATTTGTTTGAAGTGTCTACCCTTTGGTAATAGGGTCCCATTGGTGCAAACTTAGCTGACATACCCAGATACTCACCCAATTGCTGTAAATAATTCTTCGTCCTATGATATCCTCTTAGACTGGAGTCAGGCTGCTTGGCCTGTTCTTTTAGCAGCTGCAGCGCTTTAGCGTGCTGTCCTTTAGTCTGGTATAGAATGATGAGTTCGCTATGCTTTCCGTGCTGCAGCAACGTCTTCTCGGCTTCTTCTAGACGGCAATTGTTCAGCCGCAGGAGAGGGGCGATGAATGCATCGTTCGTCTGCAATTTTTAATTTAAAAACGTCAATTTCATTCATTATCATCATTTCTAAATTATAACCTAAAACTTTTTAATTCTTCTGTTATTAGTTAGTAACTTTTGATTTCCACTTATATACAACATCATTTGCTATATTTTTGTTGAAAACCGATACCGTTACTAGTGAAGAATGACTACCTCAATTCACTCCACTTTTAAATGGCAACAATTTCATCCCCCTTTTAAAATGAAGAATTATTTCATGATCATTTATAACTATTCCAAAGTACAAGTCGATAGTATTATTACAAAGATAATAAGGGGTTACAGGCATAACGTATAAGGGTTCCGTTTTTTCAACCGACTTCAAAAAATGAGGTTTTCAATTCAACGAATTTTTCTAACCGTACGTTACGCGATCATTCCGCCAATTACGAATCGATTTTGATGAATCTTTTTTGGTTGATAGAGCACATACTCCATACAAATTTTATCGAAATTGATTGAGTGGTTTTTGAGAAAATTAACAAAACACAAAATATATACCCAGATAATTCTACCTCTACGGATGAACATTTTAGGGGGAAATCGGTTCCTTAGTACTTTGTGAACGGGTTATCATCAAAAAATAATAGCTACCTGTAAATAGCACTTCAACAAGGTTGTATCTATGAGCTCCAACTGCTGGGCCAGGTTCCTGTGGCTGGTGCCATCGTCGTGACCCGCCCCCTCCCTCCTCTCCGCCTTCCCCTTGTCGATCCTCGTCCTCAAGTCGCACAGGTACTCTATCAACGCATTCAACGCTTGCTCGAGGTCTTTCCCCTTTAACCTCTTCTTGGAGTCATCGGTTCTATTATCCAGTTCCGGGAACAGAGATATCACCTCCGCTGGATCTGTGTTCAGTTTGACGAACTCGTTCATCGATGCCGAGTACTCCTTGCTCGTGAACAGCTCGTGAGCGTACAGAAGTTGGATTGATTGTATTTTCTGCTTTTTCTCTTCTGCTGAGCAGTCCGATAGAGTCTAAAATCAGATAATCGTCGTATAAGAAGTTTGTCAGTTCTATTTCTCGGTGAGCAAGCAATAGAAAATGATATATGATATCCCAAATTTATTTGAAGCACACTAAACATAGAAATCTTCAATAGTGAAGCATATTTAATTCTTTTTTACCGACGAAAACTTCATAAAAGGTTTGTGTTTTATTACTGATTAACCGACCTATAGGCTTTTTTTCACTTTCGTAATTCATTATAATTAAAATTTAGTTTAGCATCTAGAAAATGCCCAACTGAGTTTAGCTTTGCTGTTCCAGTTTTTAGTAAACAATGATATCTTCAAATTCTTCTCCTTTCGTGTGAAGGTGATCAGCAATCCAAATGGTCTTGTCAAATTTTACCAATATAGTGCTTTGCGACCCCTATCACTCGGGGAGTAGCCAGTGCCAGGACCATCTTCGCATTCATTGATTAATAGACTAAGACTTACATTCAAAAGAAGTTTCATAGTGCCCTTAATATTTTTCACTTTCTTTGCCATCGTTCACAGCTTTACAACTAATAACAAATAATTAAAAGAAGCTCGAAGTAGACTTACATTTAGTATAGCGATTATTTTAGCTTCTCTCTTTTTAATTTTAGTATGAAACATTTTTCAGGAAAATTGTTTTATAATAATTATCAGAAAATAGTTCTTGGAAACGAACAGTTTACGTACAGTATGCTTCGTAATGAAAATGCGAATTGATAAATGTATTTCAATTAATCAAATGTCCCTTTTTCCTCATTAACTGAGGTTAACGATATAAATTAATCGCTCCAGTTTAAAATTCATTTTCGAACGCATGTACGGTCGTTAATCAGTACGGATGAAGTTTAGTTTTACAAAACTATGCAGCACACAAACATGGCATATGCAACTCAACTCTACTGCAACACTTTTCTGACAGATAACATCATCAACAACGCAAGAAAACTCAGATCGTGTTTCCAGGCAAAAGGCGTAGCGATGCTACTCAATAGGCATTGAGGAGAGCTGAGATCCGTTGCTATGCTACCTTACAAGGCGCCACGAAGACAAGCAGGAGGCGTCATGGCGCCTGCTTAGAGAATTCGCGGCGCCAAACAATTCAGAAGTTGTTATTAATTAAGGAGAGAGAAAAATAACAAGTTTTTCCAACAGTTATCTATAAAATTTTCATGAAATGAATATTATCGCACGAGTAGCACTTATTTACATTCCAATACATACTTATATTATAAATTACAAGTGAGTTTTCTTTCTTTACGTCGTAACGGATACTCAAAGATACTTAATTGTTTTGTATAGGAATATTTGAAGGGCCGGAAATGGACATAGGTTACGTTTTAACCCGATCGAATAAGCAGTTCCCGTGTAATTTGAAGTTTGAAAGCTTTCTAAAAATACTTTTAAATCAAACGGTAAATCAAATGTCTACTTCTAGCTTCTTGTAACTCGTCCAGGTTTTAGATTATTGCGTAATAATAACTGAAACAACTTCACAACTCCTAATGCACAAATAATAAGTGCATTAAACACTTCAATCAAGACTGTACTGGGCGGTGTTGTATTAAATAAGGAAACATTGAACCACAAGGAAAACCGACGAATGTTCCGATAATTTTCTGATGCTTCGTTTAAAACGACATGTTTCTTTTGTACTTACTGTGTACTTAACGATATCCCTCTCCTAATGCTTCCATAATACATTTCTGTTGCAATAATCTTTTAAAATTGAATAGCTGGCTTTTATAATTGCCCAAAAATAGGAGATGAAATTATAGTGTCGCGAAATGAAATATCATTAATTTACAACTTTATAGTTAGCTATTAGTCGTTACACAACTAATGGTTCATAGATGGCGCTTTGAACAAAAATCGAAAAAAAGTGTTTAAAATGTAAATTGTGATTCACTGTGAAGTTGTATGTTAATGATAGTCATTTCGTCTGTCAAGCATGGTGATTATAGCAAAGGCTGACTGACGCGGCGATCTATAGGGGGAGCTCATATTCCGTAATAGGAAACCTGCGCACCCATAAGCCTAATAGACTCACCATTAAATCGATAGCCAACTGGAACTGTTTGTCTTTGAGCAGTTGGTTCATCTGCTTGGTCACATCGACAGAGGTGAGGCACCAGACCTGGCCCATGGACGACACGTATATCAGACCGCGCTTACATCTGAAACACGACGGTACCGCGCGGGAAATTATTTACAAAACCTGACAAGGGCGAGTCGGAGTTTAATTGATTTATTTGATCAATAACTAGTGGTGTCGTTGTGTCAGAGAATTAATATAATACAACGTACAGAATGTTAAAAAATACAGATGTCAAAAAGTAAGTTCATTTTTAAAAATAGCTATAAAAGTCACCTACAATCCAAAAGCATTTTTCTTAAGAGGCTTATCACTTACTTATTTATCTCCTTTAAAGCCTAGTGATGTCCTATAAATGTCCATGTTCATGTTTAGTTTGCATGCCATATCTTTTGGTTCCCTACTACTATACAATATTCCATTTCTTTTCCTTTCACATCTTCTAGGGCCTAGAAGATGTGAAAGGAAAAGAAATGGAATTCTGCTTAGAATCTAGGCGCTAGCAGAATTACCAGCGATGTGGACTCATAGTACACAGCATTATGCTGAGTTGGGGCCTTTTTGCTGGCATGATACATTGCAGTAAACGATGCCGTTATTTCTGTCTGACTTGTACTGTGTGTTCTTCTTGTGTGTGTATTTATGCTTTGTAATATGCTGGCAAATAAAATGATTAACTATCTATCTATCTAATGAACGCCGCCTACCGCCGATCGGCAATACGTCACTTCCCCCGCAAGAGACAAATTGTATGAAACATGGCTAAGCATCAAAGGCGCTACTAGCGCATTGTTGGCGCCACTGTCCCTACATTATGTATGGTAAAGAATGGATGTTGATTTTGCCCCGTTTGAGATTTGGTAGGTTTATTTTCGCTGTATGGAGTCCCGTCTCTTATTACGTAGCATACGTACGTAGTTTCTTAAGCACTACAATTGGATATATTTAACTCCAGAGTGAATAGGCTATTTCTAGGCAACCGTGAATCATCCTAGACCAAATCGTCGCTCAACATCAGGTTAAAATTCGGTGAAACGGAAGCAAACCTAATATATATTTAAAAAATGTATGTATGTTCGTACATATAGTCATGCGCGTTGAAATATAAGAGCATACTACTGTGACATATTGCGAAACAAGTGACCTCCCGGCGACCAGGAGGGAACTGTTTCTGACAAGCAAGTCTTTACTCAACTCACTTACTTTACTCAAGCCTCAAGAACTTACTTGTACATGAGTCTTGCTTTGTTGAGATCGGAGGAAGATTGTATGAACAGTTCTGGTTCCACGGTCTGTATGTACACCTTATCTTGCAGTAGACCCAGAATGTAAGGCTCATCCCACACTGTAGACAATGTAACAAGTATTGAAATGTATGAAAAAGGACAATCATCCTTACATCCTCACGGCTCACAGATGTTATATGCTGACTATATTTCTAGTTCCGTAGATAAGAAGGATCAATATCGAACTACGTCTGTATTTTGTACGATAATTATGTCTGTACGAATGTATCGTCAAATTAGCAATGACTATAAAAAGTACGGCTAGGTTTTGGTTGAAATTATTTTTAACTCCCGACGCAAAAAGAGGGGTGCTATACGTTTGAAGCCAATGTCTGTGTGTATGTCTGTGGCATCGTAGCTCTCGAACGGCTGGACCGATTTTAATGCGTTTTTTTTTAAATCTGAAAGCAAGTTTCCTTGCGGTGGTTCTTACCTACATTTGGTCAAAAACAATTCAGCAGTGTGAAGAGTGACAGCGTGAAATGTAATATTTTTTTAATTTTCGAATGTTATTGCGTAGTTTTTGTCGTGATAACGTCTTATAAGTCGATGAACGTTCCGCCTGAGCCCAGCGTGCAAGCGAGAGCGCGGAACAAGCGATAGAGAGGCACGATCGGCCTAAACATTCGCCTAAAAATTCGTCTTATGTCACATCTTATGACGTTATCGCGTAAAATTATGGAAACCGACATTACAGGCAATTTTTTTAAATTATTAATTTAATTTACTTGTTTCGAAGTAACGTAGATAAAAGCGAACGAGGGCGCGACTGTCACTGAATTTGAAAAGTTTTTGTTAGTAAAGGAACTTTTATTATAGTTTATTACCGACAGCGACGGGCGCCTCCTTCCACTTGATGGTCCTCTTGATCTCTATGTCCTTGGCCTCCTCCACGAGCACCGAGGTGTGGTCGCGGCCCAGCACGAAACACGTCTCTGAGTACTTGGCAACCGTCGGCTCCAGCGAACGAGAGCTGCTCGTAGGGAACAGCTCCTGAGGTTTGCCTGATGACAGCTGAAATATAAACCAGTTATTCGACATCCTGTCTTAAAATCCCATTGGACACATTCATGAATTGATCATACGTGATGATTGTCAAGTAAACCTGACCGCAATGTAACTAAACTTACCCGCCTCCGTACTCGTTTTGGTTGGTGGTAGGGCATTTTCTATGTCCACCTGACTAACTATCACCATGTTACCTAAGTCTGCCGACAAACAGCAGTGTTAATAGCACTTTTGTGTTCCGATATAACAGTAAGCCATCGCCTCATTAGCATTAGAGGAGAGCTTCTATATTGCTGTAATAGACCCGTTAGATCCCTACAAAGCGCAGGACCCTAGACTTGGACTAAAAAATAAACTCAAAAATCAAAAATGTTTTATTTACATATCTCATAAATGTTACAATAAATAGTAGTAGAGACTACCTTTTAAATATAGAAATATTTGTGTTAAGCAGCCTCGCGCTAACAGATTTAGTTATTAGATTATGAGTGGTACAGTAAAAATTATTAAGATAAAGTAAGTATACATTTTTAAAGAAATTAGGTTGTGTGTAAGTGTATACTAAGTATTCAAAGTCACACTTACATCATAAAAAGTATACTCCGACTTGAATCCCACGCACAAGTACTGTGGTCCCCATGCCATGACTTTAGGTATGTCGGGTGTCGTGAAGTCGTACAGGTGTTGTTTGAACTCTCCGTTGTTCCCATAGTACAACTGCAGTTTCCTCTTAACAGCGACACATAGACGAATAGCAGAGTTCGTTTCTCCTGTCACCGATGTTGTGGACTGGAATTGATGAGGAAATGTACAGTAACTTATTGATAACAAAAGTCATAAATTTATATATCATACAAGATAGTCAAAAGCACTGTTGCATTCAGTTTGCAAGGAAGCAGGGTCAGAGGCTCAGTAACTTGAGGTTTCTATGGATGCCATCCAAACCGCCTTATTGTCACTTACCATCATGTAAGATTAAGGACAAGTGCATATCTATTAGATATACATAAAAATACTCTTATGTACCTAATACTACATAATCTTATATACTTAAAAAAGGCTGTGTGGTATCTGTTTTAGAATAGGATGACTCATATCACCCATTAATACCATAAACAGTGATAAATATGCATTTCAAACATAGCAATTCTGGCAAAACCCTTACAGAAATCTTATCAAAATTTATACTAGTAAATCTATAATTTACCAGGAAATGTGTTTCATTTTTTAGTCTCTTTAAAAATATTACCTTTAGATACAACTTTAAAAATTAAAAGAAGTTTTAAAATTAACCTATTAGTCAAAGCATACCTTATTGTCCAAAGCGAATAGTGATGCTCCCTTTGTGTTAGCAAATGTCTTGACCAGCGGGAAGTTGGTACCGTTTATGTCATGTGTGGTCAAAATGTTGTCAGTGAGACACAGCAGCAAGTGGTCTTCTGTAAGTATGAAGAATAAATATAAATTAGCTAATGTAAAGATGATACAAACAGCTCAGGATATTTCCAAGGTGATAGATGATGAATTATTTTTCAAAACAAATTACTGATTGATCCTCAAATAAGAAGGAAATATATAAGAAACACAGTTAGAAATGTAAATATAAAGAGCAGGACAGTCTGGGTGAAAGAAGACCGAACAAGTAGACGTTGAAAAGTTTTAAAAATATTACTGGCTTAATCCATTGTAAACCCCGTCCGTCAAGTGCCTGAAAAAAAATGACGCGAAGATACCAGGTTTAAAAATAAATAAAACCTTCCAGTTTGTCTTGTTTTAAAAGGATTTTTTAAAAGGACTCCGGACCTAAGTATGGAAAATGTGGTTTCAGTTAAATATTCTGAGATTTTAATAGGTCATAGAAGTCTCTAGAGGTGCTACCACTGTTTCTAAATTCCTTTCAGAGTTTTATCTGTTTTTGTACTAGCTAATGTGTTTCTTGACTTAATGATAATTGTAACCTTTTAAATAAAAATCATTTTGCTAGATGTCTATTTGAAAAAAATATGATTCCTTACATGTGTATCCTATAAATAAGTAAATACAGATTGATAAGTTACAGTTTAATATAACACTACTTCTCTGTCATTTCATCCATTGTTTATAGTTGTTATCTGGTACAAAATCAGTTAAAACTAAGGGACTAGGAAACTTTTGTTCAGGATCATATTAAAACCTCAGGATATTTAACAGAAACCACATTTTCCATACCTTAGGTCTGGGGTCCTCTTATGGCTGGTGTACCATGGGTTAAACAGGTGAATATCATTGGACTTTAAGCAGTCCATTTAATTTTGAGAGTTTAAACTGAGCTTACGTAGATTCACACAAACCCAACAAGAACACAATGTCTGTTTATGTATTTTTAACAGAATTTATTTTAATTCCACCAAAATTGTACATGTGTTGAAGACATAATTTTTAAGATTAGTTTAAGCTTAGTATTAGGAAAGCGCCTGCTTGGTATATTATAGCAATAGTTTTTGTGTGAGCAAGTCATGCACAAAATGTCAAGTGTTCTATTTTATTCACTCTCTCATTATAGTTTCAAAAGGAAGCATCGATTTTTATTTCAACCCACTTACGGCCATATACAACATGTGTCATGTTTAAAAATTAAATACTTTCATTTGCTACCTGGAATGACATCAATCTGCTGAATGGGTTTCTTGCTAAAGGTTTTGTTCATACTCAGCAGTTGCATTTCATACTTCTGAGTCTCATTGCTCTTTTTCAGTGTGTACATCAACAGATGGCCCTGTCTTGAACCAATAATCAAATTGTCATCTGGAATATGATAAAAAATAAAGACACATTTGTAAAGGAATCAAAAACTTCTCCAGAAAAATATCGCTTTTCATAATAATTACTAATATATTTATATTTTTCTGTATTATTTATTTTAGGTAACGAGACCAATAAAAATACAATCCAATAAAAAATAGAATTAATAAGAACTACAATTAACATATATATATAAGTAAGTTACAGGTGAAAAACTTAAGTAAATGACCTGTTTATATGTATAATGTGTGCGAATAGATATTCCATTTTTGAAATTTATCTTTCACATACTGTTCAAAAACACAAAGGAAGTACTAATCCATGCAAGAGGGCCTTAATTTTTTTTAAACTATACACAACTTTGGGTCGGGGTGCACAAAAAGGGGCCACTGAAACTGTGGCAAAAGTATTAGGCATAATAGTGTAAAAGGAGGAAAACTTTTTAAATTATCAAGTGGTTCAAAAAGGCTTTAGATAATAAATGTGATATTTATCTGTTTAGGTACTACAAATTGTTGAAGGCAAATTAAAAAGTGTTTTTCACCTTAGTGCCCCTTTTTGTGTGTGGTATAATTAAATTAACTTTTTATCGGTAAAAAATTCAAACCAAATAATCAACATTAACAAAACGCTGCCCTTTTTAGTACCCCAAATGAATCAATATTATTTTTCCCCCAAGAAACAACACAACCAAAAGGGTTGAAGGATTGAATAAATATGCGACTGCAATAGACGCTATTTTGAGTGGGTGTACTCACCGTATGCTGCTATAGTTTCTATCTGCACAGTAACATTGAGCAAATGCCATATCTCGTACGCTTCATGCATGATTACAAACTGGACAAACCAGCTTCAATATTTCCTACGTTTAAAGCTATCTCCACTGCAATTCAGCCCGCACCAGGTCGTATCAAGCATTTACATACATGTATCGAGATATCAGAAATATATATACCTTTTATTAATTAATATGTAGCCATAATTAACCAAAAACCTAACTCGTCAAGAAAATATCGACAATGTTATGACAATTTCACAAATACATACTTGACGTTGACATTTGACACTTGACAGTAGTAGTAGTTTAATTCCCCCGAATGGGAAGGCAATGGAACAAAGCCATACAGCCTACTCTGAATATAACTCTTCTTTCTCATTTTCTTAGAAAGGCACTTCCCTGAATTCCCTGCCATAAACCGTTCTACGGTTTCTGCCATAAATAGTAGAATTTCTAATGGTTAAGGCATAATAAATTGTATTTTTATGATATAGGCCCTTAAATAATTTTTTTAATCTTTCCCATTTTTAGTCTAAAAGGCAAAAGTTACATCCTTCTCTGGAGTGAGCATTTAGTTTAGTCTTAAATGTAGTAACTATGGTTTTAGTCGCACAATATTTATAAGTAGGATGAATGCTTCAGAAAGATTTGTGCACACTGGAGGAGTCACAAACTGCTTAACAAACATCCAAATTAAACATATCAATATTAGCAAGTCGTCGACGCCAGGTTTTCAGTGAAATGATTCCTAAATTACCCCCAAACCACATCAAATAAAAAATTCGTCATGATCTCACTAACATTATTTTGGCCTACATTTTTGTAAATCATCAACCTCTCTTTCGCCTTTGCTTTAGTCGGGTAGGAAGCGAGGATAGGTACTATTTAAAATATGTCTTCCTTAAAAATAATATAAATTAAAAAATATAAAGTATCCAATTTTTTATTCTTATGGCGAAGGATCTATCCGATACAACATGGTTTTATTCGCTAATAACAAAAATACCAATTTGATCCCATTCTTTCTTTGGAAGCTCAGCCTAAGGCCACATCAGCAACGTCTATATATTAATCCATTACAATGTCATATTTGATTCGACAGGAGTATTGGCACTTTATGTATAATATTGTCTGCACTACTACAACAATAACAAATTGGTTAACACATCACTAATCCTCCATCTATATTGTAGTTGCATCCAGTAATTCCTTTCGCTTGTTCACTAGCTAAAAATGCTATTAAACCAGCCACCTCATCTCCTTCTACGGTCTTCTTTAGAGGTGTTTTACCGACAAAATTTTGCACAACTAAATTCATCTGCGATTCATCCAAACCCACTGATTTGTACAAATTGGTCTTGACAAAACCAGGGTTCACTGAATTGACTCGCACCCCATCCGAAGCCAGTTCCAATGCCACGCACTTTGTAAAGTGATCTAATGCCGCTTTAGATATGTTGTAAGCTAGTGTAGTTGTGTTGGGTTTACTTCCCGCAATACACGATACGTTCACGATGCACCCTTTACTCAATTTTAAGAGTGGTGTGGCTAGCATAGTTATGTGGTATATTGATCTCATGTTTGTTGCCATTATTTTATCATATTGCTCCATGTTGGTGTCTTTTATTCCACCTATTGCAACGATACCGGCGCTATTTATCAAAACATCTAGCCTCTCGTAATTCGTCACGATTTCATTCACAATTCGTTCGACGTCAGAGTCTTCTGTGACGTCACCGGCAATAACAAGAGGTTTGTTACCTTTACTTTTCTCACAGTACAAAGCGATCCGTTTCAGATTATTCTCATTACGTCCAGCCAGTACTAATTTCGCAGATAGTTTTGCGAAATGTATTGCTGTTGCGGCTCCGATACCCGAACTAGCCCCAATAATCAATACTACTTTATTGGTAAAATCCATAATAAACTAGGTGTACGTATAGTTTACGGTATTAACTTAAAAATGAACAATATAAATGAGCAAGACCGCTGGTTAATCTATATCAGCGGGCAACTGCCCGGTCGGTGCGCTTGCGCTAACTAAACTCAAGGTTATGTTTACACTGCCACCAACGTTTCTGTAGAATAGGATGGAGAAGTACGAACAAAAATCAATGACGCACCATCATCAGTAAAGCGAAAACCTCGATTCAAGCAGGCGGCAAGTGGCGCCCCGCATAATTCTGGAGATAAGTTGGTGTGCGTATTAAAGCCGACTGTACAGTAAATGTTACTATATTAATGTACAATTTTCTACCAGCATTTCTACTTATTACTACTCTACTATAGAGCTCGTGTCCAACAGTTGACTTATGCAGCTGATAACGATGACGACGACACATAAGTTTTGCGAAATATTTTTGTGCCTAATGCTAAGAGTTTTTGTAATACACTGTGAGGACATACATAATCGTAATAAATCGTAATAAAAGACAACAGCGCCTCAATGGGGAAGATGCATTACGTACTCTTACTTTTATTTTGGTAGGACTTCTTTGTCCGTTATGCTATAAAATAAAATTCAACCCAACCTATAATTATAATTTGGTTGCATTTTCCCTATTAATTTGAGGCTTCTGCGTGAGCACCACAGAGTACTTTGTAATATACGAGTAAGCACGCTTTCCATAACGGCCTTTATCGTCACGTGAGATGAACGCTAAGTGCGAAGCCATCGTATGTACTTTGTGAAATAATTAAATACATTCCTACCAAATGGTAGTTTTTTAAGCAGTGGAACACCTACCAGTCCTTGATGAGATATACAGTAGATGAAGTTAGTAGGTACATATATTAGTCATCTGTCTGTACCCGTGAAGCATTTACAAAAATATTTATGACAGTTTTAACCCGTAAAATTAATTATTTCTATTACCTGTTACTTATGTTTATCGGAATAAGTAGGAACTACTTCAGTTCATTGCATAACTCACATAAGTTTGTATGTTCTATGACATCAACGAGTGTAAAGCACGTGATTTGAGCTCTTTATATGAGTGAGTGACTGGCAATTTTCCCTGATTCGCCAGACGCGACTTGATAAGCGTAGGGACTAATAGAAATTGGAAAGTTAGGGGAGTAATCACAGAGATCGAACATCCAGAGGCGTTTGTTCCACTGAACACGTATGAAGTAACTATAGGATATAGGTAGGTAAACTGTTGAGTCCTCACCCGCGCGATACAGGGGCGCGGGGGTACACTGACAAAGGGTACCGGGGTGCGGGGGTGGTGGCAAAGGGGATCGAGAAAAGAGCGAGCGGCAGGACACTTCCCCTTTATAGACGTACTCGCGCCCCTGTACTGCGCAGACGAAGACTCATTTAAGCGGTCGGTCTATAGGTCAGGCACTTTCGTTTGATATACACACAACCAAAGTACCTACACCAAAGGTCAGACACTCGGCCGTCATGCTGCACACGCGTATTTTTTAGTTGTTGTCCTCGCGCATTTAGACGATGTGGAATCCTTATATTTCTTACAAATCCATGGGAATAATAATGTAAAATAATCGTGTGGTCTCTAGCTTTAGAATAGAACCCCCCTAGGTCCCCCAAGCTCGTAATAATCGAAAATTTTCTGGAAAGCCCTCATTACAACGAGTACGATAACTTTGTTTGCTTTGTAATCAGATTTTTATTTCGTCAGATGGATACAGATTACCACATTGTTTCATTCTGGTTATTCCATCGATTGCTCCCGAAACATTTCCCCTAGTGATAAATTATGTCCATCTATTGCTCCTTGCTCCAGCCTAGCTATTAAAGAATGTATTTAATAAAAATAAACAATAAATGGATATTAATTACCCCCCTGAAATGAAATAGCTGGAGTAACGGATTCTGCTCATAAGAGAATTTTGACATGCCATTATGTTATGCAGAATATCTTAATGCCTGTGTTAGTCCTGGCGGTGTACCTAATTACAAACTACTGTGTATTTTCTTTTCCGACAGAGGAATTGCAAGTGCACCCCCTAGCACCCTACTGCCGGCGCCGATGAATGCAACAGATATAAGGAACAGAGGGGATTCCCCATGGAAATGTCGACGTGGCGATTTATGAGGGCGGCTTGTTTAGCAGTAAACTTGTAAATTGTCATTTGAGTGACTTACCTTGTTCTGAGGACTTACCAAACGCAGACATTGTGCGGATTTGTAATAGGGCTCTGATAATACCAAATTTATCCCTGAAAATGCATAAGTCATTGCCATCCGACTGTCCAGCGCTAACAGTTTGAACTTAATGGACTCGTCCCCACAATCCGTACGCATATCTACCATACCAGTAGGTAAGGTATTGTGAAATTTATATTTCAAAATTGGGAAAACAGTAATGAAAACCCTAAATAATACCTGCTGGTAAATATTTATAGTAGGAACAAGCACAAAACTTCAAAGTTGGTATTTTGTTTCAACAGTCTCTCTATTTATAAGTATCTGCATGAAATAAATTTAATTTTATTGATTTTATAGTCGGTTTTGCTAAGTTTTGCTAAGGGGTAAGAACACTTGGACAGTGAATGTTGGTGTGATGCGTTGATATGATGATTATTGGCACATTTAAAATAAAAAACCAAGTTTACTATTCATAATATTTACTTTTATAATTATGTTATTTTCATTCATAACTAACAACGATATGGGTGTTACGATGTATTCAAATTCAGTAAAACAAATTAAAACAAAATACAAATTTCACTCACTATTAAATTTAATATTACAATAGTAATAAGAAAACTTTAAATAATTTATATAAGTCATAACCCCATTTCGAAATATTTAGGTAAATCTTTTTTTTTAATTAATAGAATGGGTATTTAATTCTCAGTAAATGTGCACGCAAATCGTGAAGTGAGAATTCAGTGGGATAGACGCTCCATGAATATCGCTTCATACATTCAGGTCACTAGTATGTCTTAAAACATTTTTACACAGAGGTTCTTCAGAAGCAACGTCGATTACAAAATTCATATTATAGATAGACTTAATAAAAATATGCAATCTAAACTACCACCGCTTGTCGGCCCGCAACGGTCGTTCGCACACAGCCGGCCGGCGGAATACACCGACTCCGCGAACACACCTCGAGCTCACCGACAAGCGTTTATACTCAAAGAGTCATACCATAAAGATTATATTTACACGAATCGTAAAGGTGTCAGCAAATAAATGGCCTTAACGACGACAACTAAGCTCCACTATGTGTATTTAAATCGCTGCGCCGAGCGCATTCACTTATCCATACAATAATTTATACGTAATTAGTACATAGATTATAGCTGAGTACATAATAATATGTATTGTAGTTTGTATAGGAGACCTGGCCTAAATATAGGGAGAATTTTATAATGTGAACCCGAATTCGCTAAGCAAGCTAAAACCGTCCGGAAACAATATTACCACTAAAAATATTTAGTTGAGAGATGCGCCAGTGTTCCCCAGACTACTTAATGTAATGTTGAGTCACTGCATCGAACCTACTATGAGTTTGGATATGTTCTAAATGACTTGGTCCAAGTAGGAATTAACTGCAAACTCAGCTCGAGATGACATCCGTTTCAGTGGAGGGGATGGAGGGGGTGTCGTACCGAGGACACGTGTTCACACAGGCTATACTATATAGTATCTACACCAATCAAGACAATATTTGTTAGTCTATATTACTTACGATTAAATACCATTCGCCTAATTTGTAAACTGTATGCCGAATTGCAGTGCAAAATGAAATTATCGAATACTTAAAAACTATGACAATTTAATAGCATTATTTTAACATTTCTCATAAAAGGCTACTAATAACATAGTAATAGTGTTTCTCAATGACAATTTATTTAATTTATTATTATAGAAATATCATTTATTGAATATAGAATACAATATTATCGAAAAACTATGTAGGTAGGTAATTACATTAGGACACCGACCGACCGACAGACAGACAGTGCTATGTAGCATAATATATATGTATATGCATCAACCAGACACATATACAACAAATACATAAACGTTGAACGCAGTAAAAATGATGTAATATAATAATATAACATAGTAAAAGTTGCCCGACATACAAACGAATATATATAATGCAGTAAATCTAAAAGTTTATACTCTGTGAATTGTTTTTTTTACACAAATACAAAATATTCCGAGATATCGTTATATTTAAATTATCCTGAGAGATCAGTTTATGCTAGTTATAAAAATTTACAAATATGCTCTCTATGTATGCGACACAATGTTGTAACTGCTAAGTTTTATCGTTGAAGTAACTCTAGGCGTACGTAACGTTTCGTTATGATGAGTTTAGTTAGTGATACGTTTCCCAACAATAAATACACTAATGCACTAACTACTGAATATGTCTTCCCTACTGAAATACACGGCCCAAGCAAGTACGTACATGATCCATCCATAATAAACTGGTTCGCGCCGGTCTCCGGTCTCCGTGCACTGAGTGCAGACCGTCCCGTCCGTGGAAACACTCATCGAATACCACATCACACAATGTGTCCAATAAAATACCTAAACAATTTGAATAGTACACAAAGTAGATTATTACAAATGGGAAAAAAATAAAAACAAAACAATTCATCCAGACAATATAATCTGTCGTTTACCGAATAAACATTATAAACTCAATTATTTAAGGTATGTACATAAAGAGACAATTTGAGCTTACAAAAGTACAAAGTAATCACATTGCGACGGCCGTTTAGAATCTACAGTGGATTTACCCTTCTTACCGACTACGACAGCTCAAGCTTTATCGACAATTACACTACAGTATCACACGATTACTCGCCGAAAACACCTATTATGCATTTAATTTTTCCCGGTGGCCAATACGAAAAAGACTATCACTAAAATAGCATACGAATGACTCTCGAACGTATTCCGAATGGAATCGTGGGGTCGCTGGTATGGCGACGATGACGTCACTCCGTGTCGTGTTAGGTGTAGATGCGATGCAACGTCAGGCATAGTGCGGGGGTGATCCACGCGTCGAGGGTCGGCTATCGTCGGTACCTGAGAGTGTGCGGTGTCGGATGCGTCGCGAGGTGTGAGCGGCGCATCGTCGATAGCGTCGGGCCTCGTATCGTCGGGTGCGGCGGGGTGCGGCGGGGCGCGCGGCACGAGGGGCGACCCTCTACGAGGCGCCCGGGGATCCCCCGCTAACACCCACCGCTGACGACGGCTCACCACCTACATACACGCAACACGTCAGAAAGTAAAATAACAAATATATCACGTTTACATTTTGTTGTTGGTATTACCTTTAACAAGAAGAAAATTAAAAACCCACCACAAGAAATTTATAAAAATTTTAAATTATTTTTCTGGGGTTTATGAATAAAGCCATTCTAAAATAATGAATAATATTTTAAGGGTAATAAAAATCTAAAATTGAATGAAACAGTTTTTTTATACATCTCGCGTCCGCACCGCTGATGCTAGAATCGTGTCAATGCCCTCTGCAATTAGGCATCAATAAATAAGAATAAGCGTGTGCGCGCGCCTCTTGTCATCAACAAGTTGAAATGAACCTTTAAATTAATTTTTTCAAATAAAAATGATTTATTTTAGATTGTTTTTAAAGTAGAATATGTTGGTTTTATGTAACTGAAAGTACCCTTAAAATATTATTCATAGCTTAAAGAGCTTAGAGGTAAATATGAACTCAACAAAGTCTTTCATTTAATACGAAACATTTGAATTCTTTTGAAGTCATTTGAAGACTTTTCTGTTTATCAAATTATTTCAAAGTGTCGCGTTGTCACCAACCTCGCATAAGCTCGTTGAGGTTACCTTGATCATCTGGTTGGGACGCCGTGGAAGCGCCGGACTGGTCGGCCGAGGGCTGTGGGGTGGCGCGCGGCTTGAGGAAGTCGTTGAGCGATGGCTGGATGCTAAGCTCGTACTCGGTGAAGTTGAAGAGTAGCGGCAACGGCCGACCGTTGGGCAAGCGCGCGCTTGGCTCGCGCAGCTCGTCAAAGAAGCTGTGCGCGCACGCCTGTAGCGGGGAGAGGCGCGCCCCCGGCGTGTACTCCAACAGCCGGGACACCAGCGAGATCGCGTCCGGCGGCGTGCACGCGCGGAATACCTACACCAATACAGTACATGTCAACATAAGGTTTATCTGAAATTAGGGGTTTCACGAACATTTTTGCCACTAGTCGGCGCCACTTTGTCAAGAAGCCACCCATTCCAGAAATATGTATATTTTCCTTTTCAACCGAATTCAAAAAGAGTAGGTTCTCAATTCAATCCGTATTTTTTTGTATGTATGTTACGCGATCATTCCGCCAATTATGAATCGATTTTGATGATCCTTTTTAGGGTTCCGTACCCAAAGTGTAAAAACGGGACCCTATTACTGAGACTCCGTCTGTGACTAGGCTGTGTCTCATGAACCGTGACAGTTAGACAGTTGAAAATTTCACAGATGATGTATTTCTGTTGCCGCTAAAACAACATCTTAGCTCCCATACAACAGACATTATTTTTTTGGCCGTTTTTATAGATAATGGTACGGAACCCTTCGTGAACGAGTACGACTTGCACTTGGTAGATTATACTCCAGAGGTGGTCCCTGGATGGATTTACATTTAAGGGCAGTTGAAGTCGGTTTTTTATTTCTTTTTGATCGCGTTAATTATGTTTTAAGATAATATTTGTCCAATCCCAATAATGTGCTCGTGTAAGCATAAGAGTAAACTTGTTTTGACAGGGCGCATTATAACAACAGGAAAGAGCACCTTATAACAACAAGCAAAACGTTCATATTTCTGGGATGTGTGACCTCTTGCCTAAGTGGCGCCAACTAGTGATGAACATTTACGTCAACACCCTCATTGCTCTTTGCTTACACAAGCTCACCCCGTGTATTGCCAATAGTTCAATTAATGTGCTCCCGCTACTGGACTGCTGGAGAATTTTAACTCATACAACTGCACCCCAACCCGTTCTATAATAACATAATATCTCGGAACAGGCCTTCTGGGAATACACGGCTCATTCCACATCCATCCTTGCTGCATACTTATAAAGATAAATAATAAAGTCAGTGAAAACAAACTGACGTACATATAAATTAGTATGGGACTGTTTTACACTTGGCCTTCATTCAATTCGCTTCGATCATGGGAGCGTGGTCAATATCGGATTTATTTATCTCACCTAATATCAAGTGATCATTGAATAAGTCTGGCTAGCTCTACCACTATGTTATCAAGTCTAACATAACAACATTTCCAATGATCAACAACTTGAAGAATTTGTAATACGTTGTTATTTTATTTTTTATACACAATGCACAGGTTATATGTTTGTCTTGATGGTAAGTGATGATAAAGCCAGAAGTGCTTTCTAAAAAGCGTTAATTTAATGTCTCATTGCATATTATCTTTGCTTGCCGCACAATTGTCTGTAACATGTTGGTGGCTAGCTAAGTGGGCATACAAAAGTTTGACACAGACAGTTTGCATCTGGATGCACACACGCGTAAACTGACTAAACTGTCGGAGGTAAGTCGCATACGTGACCTTGGGCCGTTCGATAGCTAGGTACCTAATTGGCGCGCTAGCATCGTGATCACAGACGCTACAAATCATTTGAGGGCCCGATAGGAATCTAACTGGCAATTTCTGGACGCAGTAGCTCCGGCTTCGGAGGCGGAGAACAGGATTTTCAGGAATTTTATTTCAAAAAGGTTGCATTCTTACATCAAGACTGAAACTACACATGATGTTCAAATCATTATTATGTATCGTATCACCTCTAAAGGTCCTAAGGCCATGTACTCGTATGTAGAAAAACAGTTATAGACAATTCAAATTTAGAAGCGCAAGTCTACAAAAAAGGCAACTTTTATTAAGGCAAATTTAAGGTTTATATAGTTTTTTCATGGGTGCCGTTAACTACCGTTGTCAGAACTGGACCAGCTTTCAAAAAAGAATCTTCCAAATCGGTTTACCCAGTCAAAAGTTCTAAGGTAAAAAAACATTTTAAAAAAACATCGTCGAATTGAGACCCTTTCCTTTTTTGAAGTCGGTTAAAAAGAAGATGAACACTTTTGGTTGAATTTGTGATTTCACAAAAGTAACAGAATAATACCGGCTCTGTGTGACGACGCAAAAGCGTTGACAGATGCTACTTGCGTCATCAATTTGGAAATGACTGTAAAATCAACACTAAATAGCGACGAGGCAGGCGAAAAGTATCATATTAAGAGGGTATGCTGGTGTCAAAGCGCCCATACAAATGTAGTCCAGTCATATTTTGAGTATTAAGCTATGAAAATCTATGAAATTTTCAAGACACAATCTAGAAACAAATATATGTGTCGGTGGTGAGTCAGATTTTCGTTTAAATATATACTTCCAGAGTTACAGGGCGTCAAAGAATTGTATTTTACGGTAATAAAAAGCCCCAACTTTGAACCTGATTTAATGACTAAGAGTATGAATCAATTTAGAACAATTTGGAAAAACCACCGACACCTGAAATTTCATTAGTATACTGTATTAAAAAAATGGTTACATAATATACTGTATCCTTCAAATAATCCCTGGAATTATGTAACCATTTTTTTAATACAGTATACTAATGAAATTTCAGATGTCGGTGGTTTTTCCAAATTGTTCTAAATTGATTCATACTCTTGTAAATCAGGTTCAAAGTTGGGGCTTTTTATTACCGAAAAATACAATACTTTGACGCCCTGTAACTCTGGAAGTATATATTTAAACGAAAATCTGACTCACCACCGACACAGATATTTGTTTCTAGATTGTGTCTTGAAAATTTCATAGATTTTCATAGCTTAATACTCAAAATATGACTGGACTACGTTTGTATGGGCGCTTTGACAACAGCATACCCTCTTAATAACGTGAATTCCAACAAACTGAACGCTTTCATACAAAATCTAGTTTTTACTATAATCTTAATAGACTAGCTTTTGTGTATGCTTTGTGCAATTGTTTTTGTGATTCAATATATTAACAGTTAATTATATTTATTTCCCAGCATTATAATCGAAGGTCTTCTTTTTCCTATAAAAAAAGATTATGGTAAAATAACTTTTGTATAAAACTGTAATTGTTGCGAATCGCCATAACAAGCGTTCTTCTCGGCGTTGAAAACAGAACATCCATAGACCGTAAAATTGTAAAAGAAATTAAGATAAATTACAACTAATTTAGCCAACTTGCGCCGCTAAATCTCTTAAACAACTCTCAAAGTGATTGTTAGAATAATTATCTGTTGTAATACGCGTTCCAAATCCGAATGCTATGTCAATGACCCGTTGCAACTTCAGGTTTTATAACCATTCTAAATGAAGTTTGTCGCAGTTCTATGTCAAGATGCGATTCTGGTAAACTCCTCACCCGACGGTGGTAAACTGATTGATTAGAAATATTGAAGAATACTCGCGAAAAATCAACTCAATGAGCATTCGGATTAGAAAAGCACATAAAGTAACGAAGCTTTTTAGGATAACGGGGACAACAAATAAGTCCTTTACTTAAGAGATTCGTAATTAATATAAAATTTAGTTTTTAACTAAAACCAAATCTAAAATATGTTAGCCGTTCGAACAGAAGGACAATATGAACATAGATAGGTTAACAGTTAGAAAACATTATGTTAAGTGATGGAATTATATCACAACAAACGTGTGCCAGTTTGTTTCTTTATTCTTTAAAAATATTTTCTCAAAAGCTTTTTATATAAACAACGCTTGACTGTAATCTCATCTAATGTTAAGTGAGGAAGAAGTCGACAATGTTACGCGTTGTTCTAAGAACTGTTTGAAGGCGTTTGAAGACCCCCATGTTGTATATAGACTTGAGTGTATTTCTTTAACAGGACTATTTATAATCGCCGCTATATAGTCGTGATTTTGCCTAGAATCGAGATTAGAACACATTTCTGATATTGATTTGAATTCAAAATCCAGCAATGCATCGGATTAATATATTATTGTTTTTCTGAAAATATATCACGTTTATCTCGAAACGAAATAATAATCTAGTCTTCTTCGTGTATTTGTCGGGAAGCTTATCATTATTGCATGCAATTTAAATATCATACACTTGTCGTAAAACGGTGGTCAAGTGTTCCACTGTCATTAATACGAATAATCGGATATAAAAATAGGCACATTAAATTCAAATACTACATAAATATGGGACCTGTCTGCCAGAGACTTTTTGATTGTATGATGGGTTTGAACTTGGCCTTCATCTCACCTGACGATAAGACCGTTTGTATGGTAAGCGTGCGCGCCCAGAAGCTTCAAGCTAATGAGACACTGGCTCTGCTACCTCTGCTATTAACACTGCTGTTTGGCGGCAGACTTAGGTAACATGGTGGTAGCTATCTAGGCGGCCATTAACTTAGCGGTACTTTCACTAGGAATCAGAAACAATTACTCTATCAGTGACTTAAATATATAATTTAAAAAGTTATTTAATTACATATAGCAAAACATTGCATCCAGCAGAAGTGTATAAAAATCGTTATAATCTGGCTTTTCACATAGAAGATATGTGAATAAAAATGAAGGAGAGGGTAAGTGAGTGAACGAGTCTAGAGTCAAGGAGTGTGTAATAGATCTGAAGCATAATATAAACAAACTGCACACGTTCGTCTAGAATAGTACGAATGCACACCGAACACCAACAAACATACTGCAGACAGCGCCAACCGATTAGTCGTGACTTCATCATCAATTCATGCTAAAGGCTGACAACTAGATGCCTTCATTTAAATATCATCAGTCATCATAAATACGTAATGGGTTTTAATTCGGTTTTCACTAGACCTTACATCGATAAAGATGGAATTACTTGTATGGTGTAAATTTATGTAGTATTTGAGGACTGGGTCATTTCTTTAGATATAGGATAGTACATCAACTATTAAATGGACCCCGTCTCAACAAAGTCTTGTCACATGGAGGACCTAATCCAAGTTACAATATTTTCCCAGAACACATAATCTAACATCAAATTAGGCTTTACCTTGTGCAATTCAAATTGACACACATACAAACAAACAACTATGCCAAGGAACTACGATTACAACATCAAAAGTAATATCTAAATTGATTCACGTCCAAATTAATGGTGCTTGCAATAAAATATACGCGGGAAGTTTCTTGGGATCCTTTAGTATATACACAGTATCCAAATGACCTTCATCTGTCCTAATATAAACAGTATTTTATTAAGTAATTCTACAGTAATACAGGGAAAACACCAAAGTATCACGTCTATGCCACCGATCAACACAAATTGATAAAAAAAGTAAGGCCCGTGAATATTTATTTCTAGTACAATGAAGGCATCTAATTGAGACATAGCGGTGCCTTACTCGGATGCGCTGGTGGTCAGTGGCAGTCTTGGGCATGGTCATTCGCTCCAACATGAACTGCAATGACGCGCGAGTTTATAAAGTCCGTTCACATTCGTTTCGAGGACGTCGAGAGCGTTTTGTCGCATATGTACGCATCACAGTAAACTCAAAGTCAAAACAGCATAGTTACAACTTTCTTGCTCGCATTTAGCAACGTCTAAGATGACGTGATATCCAAAGCGAAAAAAAAAATATGTTTTAAATTCAGCCTGCATTTGTACACTATTTAAAAAATTAAGGAATAATTTAAAGATGTACTGAAAACTACTCAAAATACATTTTTGTTTGTATTTTAATCGTACAAAATCATTCGTTTTGTAGTGCCAACGTCAAATGTCATTTTATTGACGCCATCTTTGTTTTCTAGGTTAAGTCTTTCCAGTAAATAAACTAGACCAGAATATACAAAAATGGTGTACAAGACCCGGCCGGGGATCCATACATTCGCGGAACTTTTCATTAATCTATTGCTGTTTTGGAATCGTCACAACGAGGTAGCTACTGCAGTCGAGTGCTTAAATTACAATGAGGTCCAAAAGCTAGATGTGTATCACAGAACAAATACCCATGAGACACTATATGTTCATTACTGTTAAAACAAAAGTTATATCCAGTCAACTTAATAAGGTGTACAGGGGAAGTGAACTCTGATTGGTCGTAACTAAAAAAAAGACGGCATAAGCCTAAAGTCTGAAAATCTTCTCTTGCTTTTGGCGTCTCGTGGGTGGTCGTTATGTGATGTGGACTAGAATATTACAAAATGGCGCACGGCAACCAATATTTCTACAATATAGATGAGTAAAATGTCAATCTAAACACTCGAAACTGTGTACACGTTATATTTTTATTAAATGTTGAAAACGCTCTCGGTGCTACCGACTATTCGTTCCTCGGTAGAACTATTCAAAGGAGATATCACAATGCCTTTGCTTCGGCCCCAGGGACTTAAGCAACTGCGAATGTTTAACTGTCAGCATCAATACAAGCAAGCTTGTTTCCATGCACCTTGAATTTTGCGTAAAGAAATATCAAACGTGCGAACTGTTACGTCGATTACGAGAATAGTTATGTTTGACTGCGCTCATTCGATACTTTTGTCATGTTATCGATCAGAAATCCAGTCTCTATTACATATAATATTTATCTAATTGCTAAATCTAAATATAATATTACTGACAAGAATCGTAAATCCCTTCATATTATAATTTTGTAGCAATTAAGTATGTTAAGTTACAGACCCTAACTTAAGTTGTGATGCCAAATCGTCAATGACACGATAACCAAAATAATTTAGAGCTGATTTGAATTGTCAAAGCCTAAAGTACTCAAGAATGAGACGATTCAGAGATAAGGCATAGACCAAAATTTTCTGTGACTTATCTCAAACCCCTATTTTAAACTTTCGTAAACCTGAGGAAAGAATAGTATTTTAATTAAAATGTGAAGAGACCCTACTCATAAAATATACATAATGAATAAATATAACAAAATAGTTTTTTTTAATACTAGCAAATGAAATAAGTCTTGCAATAGTATAAGAGTATTAAGGTCTTGTTAGCTCACCTTCGCCCAAGGATGACTCTTGATCTGAGGAAACTTGAATTCTGTATAGTTGGGGTTCATCTCCCGGATTTGTTCACGAGTAGGTGTGCCTAGTACCTGCAATTTAAAAAAAAGTTGCCAGTGTTGAGTCCAGTGTAAGACATATTTTTAACAGTCTCATCAAACTTAACGGTAAGTATCAATAAAGCGTGCTCAGTCAGAAGCATCATAGGACTAGCCTTGTTATCTGCTCGCCGGAATACGATCGCGGAGAATCCTGACCCACTTTGACAAACTGAACAAACCATGTCATTCCTAAATGAAAATTTAAGATCAGTTTGATTAACTCATTTAATGTGACTACATGGTTCAGTTGTTGAATAACACTTTGGCGCCATATTCAGATAACGCTTCCCACCATCCAGAGCTCCAGATAGGTATCCCGCCATCGATGATCATACCAACCCTGTAGCCGCTTGGTGATTGCCATTCTACAGCCATTTCACTTATCGTCAGAAAATATATAATATCAAGCAAGCTAGTTATGATGCTATTCCTGAAGTGTGTTCTGAGGAACGTCAAACAACGCATAACTTCAGTCAGTCAGTAAATACACCCTTCCGTATTGCTACCGTACCTCAGGAACAGATTCAGTTATGCGTTAGACCTGTAGTAAGAAATTATCCTTAGGTAATGGGAACGCGTAAACGGGATAAATGTAGCTTATGTCCCTTTCCATGCCTTAGGCTTTACACATCCATTGGTTCTGCCGTTACGGTGGTAAACGGCAACAATCAAACGCACTTTCGCATTTATAGTATAGGCGTTATTCTGTAAATAGCATAAGTGAATCATCAATAAATTAAGCACTTTAATTATTACGTCTATAGATATAATAAAATGTCGGAAGTCGCCAGTAATCTAACGGGAAATTACAGCTTTCGCCTCTACTCTCGGACGTCACTCGTAAAATAACATTTAATAGCTGACTTTCACTTGTGCATTCGTGCTTTAATTTATTTAACATTTTAATATTAAATTAACCAACAAACAAATTAACCAACTCTGTTCATCTCACCTGGATGGAAAAGAAGCTCACTTAAAAGTTGACTCTATTTTCTTTCATTAATGTGCTTACAGTACTTGCACGCTATGTTTGCCCCCCTGAAGTTAGCTCTCCGCAATTTCAAAAATGTACAGACGGAATGTGTGTGAATTATTTTCGATAATAACTATCCCTAGATGACATAAAACACTAGGACATTGCTTTCCATCCGCTAACTTGCCTTGCCTCCCATTTAAACGTTAATAATTGATACTTCGCGGTCTTTTGTGGCTTCAGAGGGGCAAATTTAGTTTGCGGATACTGAACACAACAGTGCTACGTACACTGCTGTTTAGCGGCACTTACATAACATTGTGGTAGCTAGTCTGGCAGACTTAGAAAAATAAACTACCACCAACCAGAGTATCAGACACTCTTCGCATTGGGAATCGAACCCGACGAATCGTATGTAATATTCAGCAACTAAGCCACGGAGGCAGTTAAATTTACGTTCCATATATCTATCTTTTTTAAGGGTGATCGTTTTACACTTGGCCTTCATCTCACCTGTTCATCAAGGCCGTTGAATGGTAAGCGTACGCTGGGTGCGTACCGGAGCACAACTCACAACAGTGCTATAAACACTGCTGTTGGGCGGCACTTAGGTAACATTGTGGTAGATAACCACATTCAGCCATTAGGCCACGGAGGCAGATAATTTTAGTAGGGATTAGTAGAGAAGGGAAATAAACAGTAGTGTTACCTTGATGATCTCAACTAGTTGATCGACACCCGAATCACCCGGGAATATCGGCTGACCCAAGAGCAGTTCAGCTACTACGCAACCCGCGCTCCAAACATCTGCAATGTACATCGATTACACTTTATATAACAATCTTATACAAATACTAGCGGCCCGCCCCGGCTTCGCACGGGTGGACATTTATTTTGGCATAAACGTAGAGTAAATGTAATCTTTCTAGATCATTACATAAATTTTCAGAACTTTCCAGAAGTTCTGATGAGTTAGACAAGGACAGATATATATTTTTCACATTTTAACCACCCACTTCCACCCATCGCGACTAAACTCCCTTACTTTCAGCAGGAGACCAAGAGGTATTCACTACCCCAAAGGGAAGTTGATCGGAGTTGGTGGTGATAGAGAAAATCCTGTCTTAACGTACTTTAGCATTTTATCTCTCCATATGTTCACATGCGTTAGAAAAGGACAGATACATATTTTTCTCATTTTTGCCACCCACAACCACCCACTTCCACCCACCCTTACTTCTTCCTTACACTTCTTCGGTTACACTTTAGTAATTTACAAATGTTATGTATAATGTGCTCTGTGTATGTAAGTATAGATAGAATGTGTGAATATATCCCATGTTCAAAGCAAATTAACTTTTACACTTGGCCTTCATATCACATGATGGTGACGGTAATGGGATCCCTCTCCGAATGCTTTAATAAGCAATAACTTAAAAATAGGAAATAAAATTTTGTGTCGCGAAATTAATATCATTAATTAACAGTTACAACTTTATTGTTGAAGGAGGATATTGACTGAGGGAAACAATAGATTACGAATCTCCATGCCAAGATTATTATTGCATGATAAATATGTAAGCTAAACCCTTGGTGCCAGATGTAGAAATATCCACAATACACAGATGGCAGTCTGCCGTTCTTCTGTTTGACCTGTACTCATACGGTATTTTTATGCGCATTGCGCATCTTTTTCCTATGGGAGAGTAACTTACCAATTTTCGTGGTATAATCTATAGCGCCGAAAATGAGTTCTGGGGCGCGGTAATACCGCGAGCATATGTACGAGACGTTTGGCTCGCCGCGGACGAGGTGCTTCGCGGATCCGAAGTCGCACAGTTTGAGGACGCCGGTCTTGGGGTCTAGCAGCAGGTTCTGCGGCTTTATGTCCCGGTGGCAGATGCCCAGCGAGTGGATGTACGCGAGGCTCCGGAATAACTGGTACATATACAGCTGGGGGACGATGTACACAGTTAAACATACAATATACTGTCATAAAAGCGACAACTCTTAATAAACTGAGATATGTCAGCCATTTTCGACTTTGCGACCATTCAATGGGCACTACTGGCGAAAATGACACGAAATATATCAATTTGTTACGAATTATCGCTTAATGAAACAGTCCCCTGGCATATTTTAATCCTTTACAATTTTATACTTCTGGGGTAGTCCCGATGACCTATTCTCCCTCCCAAGAGAAGCGGCACAATGGTTCAAACGCAAAAATGCCATACGCCTATATATATAAAAAAATTTATACGAGCAATTCTTGTATGCTCTTCCGAATTTGATGAAAATCACACATTGCGGGGTTTTGGGGCCAAGGAATCGATTGGTAAAGGTTTCATTTTAGGAAATCAGACTTTTACTGTAACTATAAAACATACAATTGTGTTTACTACGAGCAAAGTTCGGTCACCTAGATATTTCATCTTTAAAGGGCAATTCTATAGCTGCTTCGTCCCATTATTGTATGAGTTAAACAATATTCAGATCCTGTGGCAGTCCACTGGTGACATACGCCTCTCCTGAGGACTCACAATCAGTCCTCCACTCGGCTCTCCTATATTCACGATCGGCTAAATATTGCGCTTATTTTTGGAATAACGGGTTTGAAATATAAGAATGAAACATTTTAACCTTCTCCTTGAATAAACCTATCCATTGGTGAAACCTAGAGTAAAATCAATGCTGTTTTAAATTTTACGTCATGAAGGTTGGAAAATGTGTAAAATTTGTGATAATACCTAAAATACATATTATTAATAAAAATTAGTAGGTACATTCTACAAAATAGCGACATCTGAGACAAAATAGAGTTGTTCTAACTCTCTTGGAATCACATTGAGTTAATCAGGATCAAAAATAATAATTTTGAACAATAATTTTATTTATTTACTTAATTATTTTTCGCCCTATTATGTCTCACTGCTGGGCCTGTCATATCCCTCCCGTTCTCCATCAATTGCGTTTAATGGCCAGTTGTTCAGCAATGACTCCTTTATCCCGCCATCTAGCGAGTTAAGTATTTCACTACGACGCCTCCTTTGACTGAAGTCCCCATTTTTGTGCAAATCGAATAATAAAATTACTTTGTAAGTAAAGCAGTGGGCTTTGTACGAATACTTGTATGGATACTCAGTAGAAACCTTACTAAACGACAGGCTTACCTTTATAAAACTAATGGGTATGGTTTGTTCATCTTTGGAGTAATGACGTGCCACTTTATACACTGTCTCGGGTATATACTCCAGCACCAGATTCAGGTACACTTCGTCCTTCTGTAACACAACGCGCAACGATTACAAAATCAAGACAGAGGTAGCGTAATTACAATTCACATTGTAACTCTCTGTACTGACTTTATTATAAAGTATTGATTTGATTGTGTGTATTATGTATGACAAGTTGTTAATTTCGATACACAGGGTGACCCTAACAATGTCAAAGGAAAAATGATTTACTCCCATTTACTATACCATCCATATAATTATATCTACTAATTGAATATACAACATGCTTTGAAATATATTAAGATTTCTTTCGAACCTTTAAGAAAGATCTAGAGATCTAGAAAGGATTAATAAGAAAGTCAAAAAATTCCAAAAAATATTGTGATGAAGGATGAAAAATTTTAAAATAGAATTCACTGTTTGTCTTCTACAGCGGGCCACCCTGTATAGGATATTTGAGAATCGATAAAACATCGCGTAAAAATTTCACATTGTTAAAAATCGAATAACATTTTTATAGGTCTTTACTGTACTGTCGTTGTTTCCGTTCCGCCATTAAAAATTGCTATGAATGTAAGATATGTGTTGTTTCGTATGAGTCATTCAACAAAACAAAAATAACAATGAAACATAAGAAAAAAACCTTAAAAAATAACACAAAAACCTCGTTAGAAGTGTTCTAATAAATAAACAAAACAAAAAAACGCATGAGAAGCGATATAAATGAATGAATTATTTCAAGTTAGGAAATCCTTTAAACTCGTCTTTGTAGATGTGAACGAAATGCATTATTCAAGTTGGACCTTTGCCAGCATGTAAACCTTGAACTTGGAATGCAGGTTACATAAACTACGTTAAAATATGCGTTGAAAATGACTAGCGATTATCTGATAAATTATATAGTGTTTCATACTAGGAGGTGATACAGGTGACACGTTCCTCGGTAACTGCAAGTAACAGAACAGTAACAAAAGGGCCATCCAACTAGTTAGTAAATCTGTTCGACAGGATAGGACAAGACCCAGTCTTTGGCCTTTAGGGTTTATATTCAGCGGCAGAAGCTTCCCAGTAACTAAATAAACCATTTTATCTTATTATTTGTAATTTAAATCTCAATTTTAATGGATGGAGTATGTACTTGTGACCTTCCTGCATCTTTAAGGCCGTTCCCTTGCCCACTAGAAATTCAGTTTAGGACTTCATTTACCCCACTACTCATAATAGGTAAGGCGAAAGGGTAAGCACCAAGTGCACCATAAAGAGACTCGGCTTGATTGCGAGAGCTTTTTGTCTCATTTAATTTATGAAAAATTATTTGCAAGATATAGAAATTCTAAAGTCATCAAATTAATATTAATTTATCATCTTAATTTCATAAAAGTGTAAATAAAAAAAGTTCTTTTCAAAGCCACATTTTTTTAAAGGTTTTGAAGATTATTTAGATATTTAATTGTATCCTGTGAAATATCATATCGGTGGAGGTATTTATCAAATGTCAGTGTTTGTCTTAAAAGTATAGAGATTCGGGGGTGCCTGGGTCAGGGATGCGCCTAGGCGACAAAAAATAACTGGACGAGGCACGCAGTTTTGTGGGCCAACCAGCCGTGGGCGAGGGCTGATAAGGTTTGGTAAGTAATGATGAGGGATGATGAATGGTAAAGATGCAAGTGCCTTTTCCTGCAGCATTTAGTTACTGGGAAGCTGGTAGAATATTTAGCAGCTGTCAAACGTCTTGAACAAAAATCGGCAAAGTGGTGATGAATTCGCGGATCCCGGGTGACGAGAGGAGCGCAAGGGGGTGATACTGTTCGGCCAATCACGCGACTCAACGCATTCGAAATGTCAATTACTGTAAATAAACAGGAATAAAGGATACTATAATTTTTATCTATTCTAACGTTGAATTATAAGTTGGCAAAACTAGATAAAGATACTTCATTCAACCGCACAAGCACGTCAAGCCCATGGGGGTAGTTATTCACTGCGGTGGAACGGTTATCGTTCAGTGTATGTGCAAATTAACCAGTGCTATTGATCAAGTCGCTGCTGCGACACTCGTTAAGCGAGTTCCCTGGGGTGAGTGCGACTACATACTATTTTTTGGGATTATTTTAGTATTTATTATACACTTCGATTTATGTATTTTCCAGAAGATAGACCAGCACTTGACCTCAATCTCACCTGATGTTAAGTGACGATGAGGTCGACGATGTTACGTGTTGATCTAGAAGGTGCCTATTTACTCTTCTTTTGAAGATTTCCAAGTTGTAATTTTTGGAGAACACGGAAACCGGTAGTGCATTCCATATTTTTGCAGTACGCACGATAAATGTTAAAGCTAAACGCTTGGTGCGAGCTGGAGGAATATCTACAGTGTACGGGTGAAGGTCTGCCGTTCTGTTTGACCGGTACTTGAACGGCGAAGGTGGAATCAACAAAAATAGCTCCTGCGCACACTCTCCAAAATGTATCCTATAAATACCTAAAGCCAGGCAACCTGACGCCTATGTTCGAGGGTTTGGAACTTGTCGTTGTCTATTAAGAGCTCGTGTGAGCAACTCCAATAAAAGCCTCGAACTAATGAGGCTCTGGCTTTGCTACGTTTCATACCGGAACACAACAGTGCTCTTAACACTGCTATTTGGCGGCAGGATATAGAAAATGCTATATTACCAATCAAATGCTTTACTCTCAAATTAATTTGTTACAAATATATATTTAATGTTGATTCTTCTAAAGTAAAGATAAGAAAGGGAGCTATAAACTATTTGTTTTTGTGCTTTTTGTAATACGGTTTAGTGGTTATGCTATCGATGTGATTATCTGGAAAACGCTCTCTAAAATCCGTCCAATAGGGGCTTCAAAATAATATAGCTTAGTTTACGTTTGATGGCAGGCAGTTTATCAAGCTCATTCGAAAGCCAGTTTTTACGTAATTTCAAACAGTTACGCAACTCTTTCATCAAAAATACAATTCATTACACAAATCCTTAATCTTCAATCTAAAAGATAACTCACATTTGTAAATTGTATCTGTATCTTCAACACTATATAAATAAACCCTAGATTTTAATTTTCAACGATTACAAATTAAAAATCTATTCACACATCTTAAACAAACACTTCGATATCGTTCCAGGAATGAAGATTATTATTTACGTTCAAAAGGCAAAAAGAATCCATAAACAAGACAAACATCATATTGATTACGATATAAGTGATTAAAGTTCGTCGTATATAACTCCAGCGCAGATCAAATGCAATCTACAAAAATACGCACGCAGTATATCTCTGTCGGTAGATCTATGATAATCTCTAGAAATTTTCAACGCATTTACACCTGAAGATAACAAACTATACGTGGATGGTTCGAAATGCATTTAAAAAATGATGATGACTGTATGAAACGAAGCCCTCAACAACCGAACACAAGAAAGCAAGCTTAAAAACAATTGAATGACGTAACTGACACTTTGGTGATAATCGATGGTAGATCAGAGCTTTATATTGATTCTCATGTATAAGCTCGTGGTCTCGATATGTGAGGTCTTTCAAAAAAGATGTACGAGAAGAAAACCAACTTACATCGGTGGGTATACATACAGACAACTGGAAAATAACGAACTTGTTCTAATTACTTTAAAATTACCATTTCAATAAACAGAGCTACTACAATTTGTGACTTTTGACTCATTTTGAAACAGTCTAGCCAATATCGCAATCTATAATCTTAATCTCACACTATTCACTCGTAAAACTTCAATTGATTAGACATAATAATGAATAATAATAATACTAATAAGAAATCTATTTGAGGTTATTCGCACGATAAAAGTTTCACACTAAAATTTTTTTACCATAATATTTTATTAGGTGCTGGTATTGTGCAGTTTTTATCAAAAAATCTGACATTTGAATTATTGAAATGGATGAGTATCATTAACATACAACTTCTAGTGTATCACAATTTTACACACTTTTTGGTTATGGTTCAAAACGCAATCTAGTGATTGTTAGCTGCATAACTGCTATTAAAGTTATATATAGGATATAAATTTCCCGCCCTTACAATCCGATATCCTATGTTTAGGTAATTACTAATCAAAGCCAGCCATTCTATTTCAAAGGATTATGGTAAAATAAATTGTATATGGAGGCATTCTGAAATAATTCTCTGTAAACAAATTATTTTTATTACGTCGTCGTAATCCATTAAAATATCCTAAATGATCTGTGTGTGATACTAAATACTCTCCAAACACAACGAGAACGCAATAGTAAAAGGGCGCTCATATTTTCAGTTTCAATGTTATGTTCGCATTAACTGCCTGTACGATGGACGTGTATACAGATTGAATGCACTTCCAGCCACTCTATGGGCGGCTTTCAACTCTGACATCTTTTTTAAATACCGCAATATGGGACATGGATGAGACAAACCTCGCTCTCAATGCACAACTGTTTGTATGGCAACTGCGGTTACCGACCGACGCTTTATGAGAATTCTGACCTCTTTTTTACTTTATGGCTTTTTATATTTAAACTTTATTTCTATTTCAAAAGATTCATAAAACGTAAATAGGTGTGACTAATACAATATCAATAACGATGGGGTTCGATTATGGCATTTCAACGGCTTCCATTTTGGTACATTATAATTTTATAGTAATTGTAAACTTTAAATAAAGATTCAAAAGGTATATAGCCAACGATTAACCGTTCTTGTGCATTACTCAAATATTTAAAATTTACAAGACGGTAACAACTTCAATTACGTTTCAAGTTTCAGGAAATAGGGAAATCGATTGGGCAAAATCATAAACTCCCGATCATAATTAATTTTTTGAACAAAGATTTCTCAGTCAGTATTCAGATACAATTGAACAGTTGAACAATATGGATATAAATGTGTGTATTCTATTAATCTGACCACAGCTCGGTAACCATTGCCAAACGCATCGTGGGTGATCGTATATTGTGCGTTAGCACACACTAGCGCAACAATCTTATTCTGTTTTGACGTACTGCGACATCAAGGGACTGCATTGCGTTTAGCATTGAGCTCACTGCCGCGGGCACTGCCGCCTTCCACGGGATAAAACAAACAACACACCTAAGTTACTTGTTCTACACTCCACTCGAACGACGAAACACTTTTTGACAGGTCGCCAACGTCATTTATATCAAACCTCACGAAATACATTCTTGGTCCGTTCGCAGTCAACGTCTGTTGGGATTCAATATCAATTTATGTCATACTCGTGTCAAGTATTTACGTAAATTTAATAAGGATATTCCATATTATAAAGAACTACGGTCGAATATTCACTATCACATACTGTGTTCAACCCTGAGGTAGCTCGAAAAGCGACACGTCAAAAAGGAGTTCGTCCTTCAAATGAAGTACAGACTGTAGATTTTCCAATATTCAGACAATCTATAATTTTGACAAATGGTAGTTTCTGTTGAGCGTTCTAACCCCAGGTTAAGAATCTTTACTTTGCATGGAGATTCTTAGACTGGGGTTGCAGCCATGGCTTACAAATATAATATAATTTGATGCGTCTTCTAGTAGCCTCTCATCGTCTTCTAGGTCGATTGTGTACACATCGATTAACGTAACCAAATGGCGCGCTCATTGGATACACCCAGACATCAAATAAATGCTAAGCTGACCATTGGAAAATCAATATTAGAAATAATTGAAAATAATCAAAGCAAGCCACTACTGTTGGCTTACTAAAAATAATATTTCTAGCGTTCAGGGATTGCTGTTGTCGAGAGAATCAATATATCGTTTAAATACACAGGTACCCAAAAGTTCTCCATTGAAACTATTACTAGGCAGATAATTACATTCTTTTGTGGTTTATACAAAACATTTATAACTTGGGACGCAATTAGTAAGTTCCAAATTCGATTGTGTACCCTCAGAACACTATAAATAAGTAACATAAACTAATCGGCAAATAAACTTACGAAAATTATATATCTTACTAAAGGCAGACGTAAAAATATATTCACCTTTTCTCCACTCGAGTAAAAGAAGTATTTCAATTTGACAATATTACAGTGCTCCAGTCGCCGCATGATTTGAAGCTCTCGGTTCTGAAACATAAAGTACATAACCATTATAATGTAAGTATTTGACAGTGAATTGTCATTTTTGTCATTTTGAGGATTCGTTAAATTAGCGTATTTACGAAAATTTAGTCCCAGTATTCCCAGTAATATATTTTTTTTCCTTTTGTTATAAGGTACTTTTTGTCCCATTCCATAATGTAGTAGTGTAGTAATAGTAGCACAGAATTTCGAAATTCAAAGTTACTCTATATTAATAGAGTAACTATGTTTTGAGAGAGCGTATTATAACGAAACAAAAAGGTACCTAATAACAAAAAGATACATATTTCTGGATTAGATAATTTCTTGACACAGTGGGGACAACTAGTGGCGAAAAATTTATTAGCATACCTAACCTGATGGTAAATGACGATAAGGCCGTTGCATGCAGGTAAAGAGTGCACACCCTGAAGCCTCAATTCAATGAGATGCTGTCTATGTTGTCTTTCAACTCCTTTATGGAGCAAAGTAAAAAGCTATTCAGCGCTGCATCGCATAACTGAATCCGTTCCTTAAGAGGCTATGTTGGTAAGACCACGTGGCCGCGTTCAAGGTTGCATTGTTTTGTAGCTGTCCCTCTCCGAGCCCTATCCTACCCGAGCGCGTACGGTGAGACAGCATACACTACGCGAAGTTATCCACCCGTTATTTGGATGTTTCGTAGTCCAGTGATCATTTGAAGGATACAGTATATTATGTAGCCATTTTTTCAATACAGTATATTAATAAAATTTCAGATGTCGGTGGTTTCCAAATTGTTCTAAATTGATTCATACTCTTGTAAAACAGGTTCAAAGTTGGGGCTTTTATTACCGAAAAATACAATACTTTGACGCCCTGTAACTCTGGAAGTATATATTTAAACGAAAATCTGACTCACCACCGACACAGATATTTGTTTTTAGATTGTGTCTTGAAAATTTCATAGATTTTCATATCTTAATACTCAAAATATGACTGGACTACGTTTGTATGGGCACTTTGACAACAGCATACCCTCTTAAATATGGGAGCGGTACGGATGTGTTTACGGAACGTCAAACGACGAATTTATGGATAAATTCGAGACTTAGTATGTATTACAAATACCGTCAATTTTCCGCATCCATTATTCCGTCTACTTAAACTGAACGTATTGACTCAAATTATTTCCGTAACGGTATACCGTTAACCTAAATCTAGGTTAGCGCAGCATAGGTGCTTGCGATCGATAATAGGCTGATAAATTTAAAATTCAAAAGTATCGACAATAGCTTCACTTGACATTAAAGTGACACACCCGATCTCGTTTGACCTATATCCAAAATACTTGGGGGATTTTAGCGCACTGCGATATCTAGGTCGAATCAAATGCAAAACTGTGTGTTGTCCTAAAATTCGATCTCAATACCGTGGTCGTAAATAAATATTGAAACGAGCATCGCGTTTTGTGCTGACTTGTTTCTTCTTATATACCCTTTTACCCATTTCCTGTGTCGAATTGGATTGTGATCGTGTACTGTATGTGGCCCACTATTATAATTGATATATGACATTCCAATGTGATCTTATACTTAGCTTATACACATTCCTTAACAATTACTTGAGAGTTCAACGCCTGGTGGACTTGCATTCAATAGTAAAATAATGTAAAAATCGCAGTAACGCATGCTATGGTTGTCTAAAACTGACTTGCATTCGGAAGGTTCTAAAACATGAAGTAAATAAGCAGAATTCAAATTTCGGAGCGGACCCCGATCGCAACGTTTCTCGTAGTAAGGGCCCATAACCGGTTATGCGATGTAGTGAACCCAAGAATAAAAAATTGGTGCATAATTCGATATCCGGCAACACATTTGGTGATCTAAAGAGAATGGGAGGGAGACGGAAGGCTTTATGGCAAGGATGTATTCAAAGATTGCTCTAGACTAGAAGGTGTCATTCATTCTCGTTCCTCGTTATTCGTTCCACTGCTGGCTTTACGCATGAAGCAGTTTGGAGCGAAAAGCTTTGTCTCTCCCTAAATTGGGATGTACCGGTGGAGCCTTGCTCTGCTGCCTGTTAGATCTTAAAATGGCGATGGCGGAATCAACATGAATTAACTCCAGAGTCGCCGGCACCAAGTTCCAATGTATTCAAGCGTAAATCTATTCTTAGTCCTGTTTGCAATGTTATTTCAACTAGCTTTCGTCAGGCAAGGTTCGCTAGGCACTTGCAACGAGCGATTATACCAAACAACCGGAAACCAAAGAATAACCTACTATGTCGCAAGCCGCACGTCAGAAGATGATGAGATAGAATAAGATGATGAATATAATATATAATCGCAGGGTTGTAGCGCTGCGCGAGGTGAATTGGTACTTAATGTATCGTAGCAAAAGTCGCCATTTATATAAATATGTTTATAAGGCGAACCTTCTGTAGTAATATTAAGTATTATGAGCCTTCGTTTAAGAGAAGTGAGTGGGAAAAATAAAAGATAGAAAGAGAGGGTGTATAATTGTAAGGTTTCAGCACTATGCGAGCTGAATTGCAATAAGCACTAAGGATATTGCGTCGTAGCAAGAGTAGCTATTTCTTTAATTTATCTACTTGCGAAGCGAACCTTCTTAAGTATTTTTACGGGAAGTTACGGATCTTCTCGTCGCTGAGGTATTTTCAGCGTCTAAAAACAGAAGTCTTTAATCAGTGCGTGTTGCCAGTGATGACATACGGAACCGGAACGTGGTCATTTATTATGGGCCGAATAAACCAGCTCAGGGTTACTCAGCGAGCAATGGGATGATCTATGATCGGAATTTCTCTACGTGCTAAAGTCCGTAATGAGGAAATCCGTAGACGAACTGAGGTCACCGACACAACTCGACGAGTCAGTGAACTGAAGTGGCAATGGGCAGGCCACATCGCTCGAAGAACCGATAACCGAAAGGGAGCAAGAATTCTCGAGTGGCGACCACGTACCAGGAAACGTTTACCGGGCCGTCCCCCTACTAGGTGAACCGACGACCTGGTTAAGGTTGCAGGGAGTCTCTGGATGCAGGTGTCTCGGTACCGGCCGAGGTGGCGTACTATGAAGGATGCCTATGTCCAGCAGGGGACGTTTCCTGGCTGATGATGGTTATCTTTGAGAAAGGAATAAGAAAAAATACAAACCTTAAACCTCTTGTCCTGGAGCACTTTCTTGATGGCAATGAGTTCGCCAGTGTCGCATAGCTTGGCCTGGTAGACGACGCCGAAGCTGCCGTTGCCGATGAGCTTCATGTCGGCATAGCTGACTTCCTGAGGCCGGTCGGGGCCCTGACCCGGCGTCGCCACCACCGTCGTCACCTTAGAGCCGTCCTTGCCTGTAACGATACGGCACCATATTAAAAATATATTCAAAATATACGTGTTTAAATTAAGACAGTGTAAAAAAGTGCAGGTATCACTATACCCACTGAGTTTTCGCATTAATCGCAATACCTGTGGTAATGCTTACTAGTAGTTGTATCTCACTCACACCTATACGTGTGTCTCAGAATTCCCGTTGCAATTGATTAATAGGTATCATAATACCCATCCGTAAGCCACTAAGGAAGAAAAAATAGGAATCACATATTTGTATCAATTTCTCTCTCTCGATGTTTGCGGCAAATTTCCCCCGATTGTCTACATTGCTTGCAGCTACAGAGGTCGCATGGAGTTGCTTGACCCGTGGAAATGAATTTAAATAATTGCTTATTGGATTTGATATAACCCTACCGTGCAAAACGAACTCAAACAATTATCTGCTCAAACACAATGAATCGCATTAGGTCGACGACTATCTTTTTATTTGGAAACAAATGATATCTGCTGCTGTGCCTGAAAACATTGTTTGTGTAATAATAATAAAAAGAAGATTGCAATTCGGCTTTAAATGATGTTCGTAAATTCAGAGACGTTTATTGCGCGAAGTTACGCCAGACTTCACTTGACTACATAACATGAAAGTCCAAACGGGATTTATAAGATTATCTTCCCAAAGTATACTTAACAAAAGGCGCTAAACACATCTAACTTTGCATACGTGCCCCAAAGCCCCAGACATTCGTCAGTGTGAAACCATCGACTGACGTGCGGAATTAAAGTGTTTGAAACCAAGAGCCTCAATCAAGTATATTGTAATGTAACAATTACAAAATTTTACTGTGGGCCGAATAAACAAGCACAAAGTACGACACCAAACAGCGAGCAATGGAACGAACTATGCTCGGAATTTCTCTACGTGATAAGGTCCGTAATGAGAAAATCCGTAGACGAACGAAGGTCACCGACATAGCTCGACGAGTCATTGAGCTGAAGTGGCAAAGGGCAGGCCACATCGCTCGAAGAACCGATAACCGGTGGGGAGTAAAGGTTCTCGAGTGGCGACAACGTACCGGGAAACGTCTACCAGACCGTCCCCCTACTAGATGGACCGACGACCTGGTTAGAGTAGCAGGGAGTCGCTGGATGCAGGTGGCTCGGGACCGGCCGATGTGGCGTACCATGAGGGAGGCCTATGTCCAGCAGTGGACGTTTCCCGGCTGATGATGATGATGAATTACAAAATTATTAAAAAATAATATTGTAACAAGATTTAACACAACAAAAAACAATTGGACTTACTTTACCCACGTACGCACGGGCAGTAGAACATATACTCGTACCTATGCCTACATTTTACTTTACGACTTTCAGCTCTTATACGTACGAGTATCTTCAGACAAATAAGTTTCGGGAAATATATCTGATGGTTGTCGAGCCGAGTACGAATGAACGAGGTCCCAAAGTTCTCAACAAACCTAACTGATCGCAAGCTGTCTCTATCCATTAACTGCAGAGATTAGAACACCCGGAATTATGAGAAGATTATCGCGGACTTTCGGTTGAGTCTTCTTTATAATTTACAAATAAGCCATTAAAGAGGAGAACGTCCACCGTTGCGCATCTTATGATATTCCAAAGCTATCTTTGTTGGCAATATTCGCCGTCAGCCAGCCCATATCTTTGCTGCGGGACGTTTTCTACAACTCGTGCCTTATAGCTTACACAACAATTTGAATGGCCTCTCTAATGCAATTGAGTTGTGACGCAAAAGAATCCATTTCACAGTGGGTAATGCGTACCACGAGCGTATCACGCTCATTTGTAACGGTCGAACCTGCACGCTTGCACAAATGTAAAATCGTTTGCTTGATAGGCCTTGTTGTCAACGGACATGCAAAGCCTAGCCTCTATTACCACTAGCTGAACCACTCAAGTTGCAGGAATGGTAAACGCATGGCATGTAATATCAACTAATATATGCAAATACGCAAGATGAACCCAAGCAGCTCTATATGCTATGTTCCCAATTTGATCGACCGTCATGCCAATCTCGTCTGGGATTGGATCTTAACCCTACATGACACACGCTGGATATTGGCACGAAATTGGCCGATCAAATTGCCCTGTGTAGGACGCTTTTAACCAGGACTAAGTCGATAATAAGACACTAATCAAGGTTGTTTATTGAAGATGAGCATAAAATACGTAAGATGTATTCCAGATCAAACCATTCATAGACATGATTTATTAATAGTCATATTTATCTAAAATATTCAACAAATATATTCATACCCACAATGCACAGTGAAATTCTGTAATAATTTGTTCAGTGATATTAAATATCTAACCTTCAGAACTAGATTCGTTTTGTCGACGCAGATTTCCAAATAATATCATTCTCCTCGCATCCATAATCGCACATTGAAAAATATACCGACAAAAATTTTATAATACAAAGCAAAAAAACACAAAAAATCAAGCTCTCAGCCATCTAGAGCAAAAACTACAACGTGTGCCTCGCCGATCCTGACGTCAATTGACGCAATATCAAAATATATTGTCATTTTATGATCTATTGCTATGAACATAGGCAATACCGATATTGTTGCCAAGGTGGACGTGATAACACCTTTCCACTTAGTTGCTGATTAAACGAGAGCATACTTTGTTGCGGCATTTTATTTACTGCATGCCTTGTGCCAATAATTTGGCAGCGATGAATAAGATAGTACAGTTTTAAGAGCCCTTCATTATTTAAGGGTATTTAGGTCGGCGCCAATTATTGTAATCATATTGTAAAATTATATTCAGAAAGTCTTATTTAATGATATTTATTTACCAAAATTAAAATTTCGGGTGTTATTGATTCAAATATATGTTCTACATTTTGTAGTATCTGAGTATTGCGTCGAAACAAATCCCCAAAACTCGTCTAGAAATAGAGAGAAGAATGAATAACATTAACTAGTGGTCGCCCAGCAGTCGAAATTCGACCAATTTTCGTAAAAAGGGGTACAAAGGTTTTGATTCACATACATATGACAAAAGTATTCGCTATTTCACTAAAACTCCAATGTCGCGTGTGTTTTTCAGGTTTAGAATAAAATTATCCCACGTCTTCCCGTCAAGATATTCCTGGGCTTATGAACATTTATCTACACCGCGTATCTACAATAAATATGATGATTCCCATCATTGCAACGATCCCACTTACGCCCATGAAAGTAATTAAAGAGGTGTCATGCAAAGTTTGGGATGAAAATCTAGTAAAACAAATGAACACCCTATAAATAGCAAAGCTTTCGACCCAGTTCCAAAGAAATGTATATTTTCCCACTTGCGGTAAGCCGTGACATATTATTCCGTCAATTTCCCTCTCAGTAGCAAATTAAGGATCGTTGGTCTTGGAAAATACGGGCGTCACGCTCTCGTCTTGGAAAAGTACCTAAAACATTTAGACTTACACGGCAGAAAATACACGTCATTACTAAGGGTACTCTGTAGGGAACAGGAGTGCATTAGCGAAATCTTCTAATCAACTAACAACATTTCGGTATTCGGATATTCCATTTGAGGAAGAGATCGGCTTCAGTAGACTGCCGACCTTTGTAGGAGTATTACTGTTACACGAATTAATACTATTAGCAGCGGCAAAATGCTGAAACAGTTTGTCGCCCCTGCAAAAATAAACTCAACCAGTGGTCTCCAACCTTTTTTCGTTGCGGAAAGTTAATTATATTTATATTAATGTTGAATATGTTCTTATATTATTTAAGTAAGAGAAGAGATATTTAGCAGTGCATTAAAATGTAAGTTTTTGTACATTCTAATAAATCATATTTATTTTTCTCCACAAAGTTTGTATATATTAATTATAAAATCACTTAATTCTATGTTTCGTAACTTTGTGAAGACTGGCTCCTGAACTAGGACTGCATATTCAATTTCTATTGCGTTCAGCTAATTCTACCACGCCCAGTTTCCCGAGGATCAGAGGTTAAAAACAGCTTAAATTAAAACTACCTCACATTCAAGACCTAAAAATAGTAAAACTACATACGTTAGACATTGTTTTACTTTGAGTTCGCGGTCAGTTATGTAGGTATCTGTAGTAAAGTCAAACGCATGGAAGCGTTCGCATTCACGGTCCGGTTAGTCACTTCAGAGGTTCTACGTTTATTCGATTACGTTACGGTTGCGAGAAGCGACGAATTCCGAGATGCAGCTACCCTTTAGCGAATCACGCTAAACGTGTAGTAATAGCTACAGCTTAAAGTATCGTATTTGTAATACAATAACCGACAAAACGATAAAATTCCATGCTACAATTTATCGCTGTAAATTAAAAGTGTCAATTTCTGCATTTGAGCCTTTAATCATGTTTACAGTTAATATTATAGCCAGGTATGGGCCGTCCGTGTTTTCGGTCCGTCTGTGTGGTTTCGAACCACCCCACGGGTGTTTAAAATCGAAAACGTCAAATGATCTATACATATTAGAGGGCTTATCTGAAAACCAGCGCTATGGCTACTGCCATAGCAGATGCTGAGATGAGTCCTTTTTGACGACACATTACAACACAATGCATATGTACATCAATAATGTACTATTTTTAATTGTACGTAATGTATGTATTAAGTGTATTTTGTATTGTGTTGTGTGTGTTTAAGTCAAATAAATATTTTTCTGTTTCTATTTCTGATCAGCAGCAACCTCTACCTCTCGTAATGGGATCACCAATCCACCGGACAAGCGTGTTCATTAGAAAATCGCTCTAGTGAAAAGTCCGCAAAGGCGATTCATGGAAGAAATTCCAACAGAGGACTTATGCAGCCGATGACGTTTTGTCAGAGACCCAAATTTAAGGAGGGGTATGTGGGTGGCCATTTAAATCACCTCGTACCTATAGTCCATATAAAATTAATGCAGTGTGCACTCAAGAGCGTACGTTATGCTTAAGATTACAATTGTTCCCCAAAGTCAGTATTATAACAGTGCAGTATTTGTTGTTGCATCGACACTGAATGAATGACAATTATCTGCATTGTACGAGTATACATATTTTGCATTTGAAACACCTCCAAGTCATCGGTGCTACAGGGACCGAACTAGAAAACTTTTCTGTCGGCATCTTTTTAAGATTTCCGTAGCCAAAGGATTCCAACGGACCCTTTTACTAAGACTTCGATGTATGCATGTCCGTCTGTCCGTCACACAGCTGTATCTTTTGAACCGTATCAGGGAGATAATTGAAATTTACACAGAGTTTGTATGTATTACTCTGGCCGGTATAACAAATAATAACAATTAATAAGACATTAAACATTAAAGACGAACGGTCCATCTTGTTGAATATCGGTGGTATGGAACACTTTGGGTGCGAGTCCGACTCGTACTTGGCCGTTTTTTAAGTAAAGGTACCGCAACACTCTTGACAAAGATCGCGGCCATTAGGTACGAATTAAGAACTGTTTTCAAAATACCACACTATTTCTCTTTCATCGCAGTCCAACCTGTGACATTCTAGTAATGTCATCATTTTCGTCAGCGTCGATATTGCCTAAACAATCTACCACGTAGTTTGATATCCTTAAACCCGTAAAGCTCGAAGCATGCTCAGATCAAAGCTATAAAAAAAAACATGATTTATTTTACAATAAAATTTCATATTTAAGGTTCTTACTTACGCAGTTACAAAATAAATAATCATTACTTTTGCCCTACATCGGTAAAGAAACAAGATCGTTGTAGTCATTCATTACCTTACTCCATCTTCACCTTACCGCCAAGGATATTACGATTTATTTCACTCGTTGGCCATTGTGACAATTCCATTTTTTCCGTACAAACAATAAGGAAAACTGGCTGTCTAATATCAACCATTTACACCGTCACGCGCCTCGTTTTTGCTGCAGAATATGACGAAACGTACACAAGTCACATCCGGCTACGCAGCCTACCTAACACTCTGGGACCTTACAATAAATACATTGATTGTTGAGCAGTTTTTCTTCGTTATATTCGAATATTAATTGCTACCAGCGAGCGTGTCATTCGAGTTTTGTGTAACCGGTTTTTCTAGGTGTTGTCCAGTATATTTTTTCAGCTTTAATTATAGGCCGTTGGAAATGACAAAAAAGTGGCTAAATTCGCAAAGCGTGATGTAGTTCTGCATTTTTGGTATGTTGTATGGGATCAATAGAGCTGTAATTGGGATCAAATTATAGATAATTTAATACAATTTAATAGTGTAGAAAACATCGTTCGCAATAAATGCATAGTTTCGGCCCTGGAGAGCAAATAGTGAGAAATATCCCAAAATTTCAAAGTTTTTCTCGTTTTTCTCAAATCTTACAGGGTTTTCGAAGTTGCAAATTTGAATTCGCACTACTCTAACAGACCTACACAACATACCAAAAATGCAGAACTATATCAAACTTTGCGAATTTAATGTCTATTTCCGACGGCCTATTGCCCTCATGGTGACGATACTGACGGTAGATGAAAACCTGTTTGAAATGCTGTTTGATAATATGGTGATACGGCTAGAAAAAATACAACACCAACAACCAAAGCTAGTATCAGAGATATGCCACACTGGGAATCGCAATCTTTGGCTGTGTAATAAATCTTATAGTCGTGGAAAATCTTATGATGTTTATGAGAAGAAAGAGAAAATAAGTAATGGAATTCTTTTCAACTGTATAATTGTTTTAGGCAGGTGTTTAAAGGCCGTACGATAATAATAATCGAGTTTCAGACGTAAATGTCTATGAAACAGTTTTATAAATTTGTCCAAAGTCATAACATCAAAAGTTATCAATATATCGATGGCCACATTCAGGTCAATTAACATATACCACTGCAAACTGCGGTTTACTAGTGGTAAATCTACGATACCGCGGTACTATCACAAAATGATGCGATGCCAGCCGCGAATGTTAGCAGACCACACATAATTGGCATATCATTTAGCAACGTATCTACAATCATCATCAACAGTCTATATGCCTCCACTGTATGTTCCCAGCCCTACTCTTCAACAGAGTGTATGGGACATAGTACAACACGCGGGCCCAGTGCGGATTCGTAGACTTCACACACACCTTTGAATGTCTTCTGAAAAGCAGGTTTCCTCAAGATGTTTTCCTTAACCGAAAACCAATGGTAATGATTTGTATCATACGTACATAAATTCAGAATAACAAATTGGAGCTCATTGGTACGAGCCAGGATCGAACCCAGACCTCGATTGTACAAGGACTGACCCAACCGAGCTAACACGGCTGCGCCATCCACAACCTATTTATATTAATTTAACAAAGGAGATCAACTTAAGGGTGTCGTTGTTCCTAGCACGTGCTCTTATAATGATACAAATTATATTTATAATTTATGCAGATTGCACTGCAACATTCACCACGGTTACCAACAATTACCGTCACAAGTAACAAACAAATATAACAAGTGTAACAACATTTAAAATTATGAGGCGTGCCATTAAATCTATATATGCTACAATTATCCCAACAAAAGTCTGAGTGTTGTCGTTCTAAAAATTCAATTTGCGGGTTGGGCGTGCCGTGCGACAATATTGAATTTTTGTTTCGCAGTTATTATTGTACACAAACATAAATAACCAGTGTTCGGTGTAAATTGTCCAACTTTTAATTAAATTCATTTGGCTTGTGTGGGAGAGTGTATGGGACATAGTACACCGCGCGGGCCCAGTGCGGATTGATAGACTTCACACCTTTTAATGTCTTCTCAGGAGTGTAAAGGTTTCCTCACGATGTTTTAATTTACTCTCTATTCATATAGCACACATATATCGAATCAAATACAAAATCATGACTAATCCACGCATATTTTTTGACGTCTTTGAAATTAGCTTTATTACATAGAATCGGCTTGACCATTAAATTAAAGCACCACTAATATTACGTACGGGCAAAAGATTCACCGGCCTACGCAGCAGGAGACGCGCAAGCGGTGAGAATGAGATGTTGTGATGTTCTAAACGTCATATCGTATAGACATTTGACGTTTAAATATGATACATCTCACTCTTATGGCTCTCATGCTACGCAGGCTGCTATTGATGGATTTGATACGACCACGGTTGCCAGATTAGTGATCGCTGTAAGATTTTGGTCATACACGGGTGGACACTACTAATTTGCCATTTCCATTAGCTGGTCAGCAACGATAGACACTGGATCTGTCTATTCAATTTGTCGAAACCACACTATAGAACCTCATATTATCATCTAGGCTTTACATTTGATTATTTGCCGTAATCACCATGATTGGCAAGCGGACTGGTGCAGTAAAATGTGGTCGGTGCATAGATGCCGCTGCCCTCTGAAGATACCCTTAGTCTCCTTTTACGACACCCACGGGCTGACATTGCTGACAAACACACGGCTTCTCGGGATGATTACATAAAAATATAACATTTTGAGCGTATTAACAATCAGTAAATTAATAATATTATTGGCACATTGTATACAAACTCTTTAGTTGACCGAAATGCGTCGACCGAGAGGTTAGAGTTGTCGATTAGCAGTGTAAAGATCGATAAGGAAGGGCAAACACACCCGCAAACTTTGAGTAAACACGTGGCTTTAAATAAATTAGCGATCACCAATTATGAAGGTCTCTAATCGATATTTGCCGGACTGGACCGTGTTGTTACTTGCGAAGCTTAATTTTTGCTTTTACATTCGTTTGTGAAATACTGGATTGTTTTGATTTGAATTTTTACAGCTTGTTCGCAGGCAATTTGAATTTTATTTCAATAATACGTAACGATCGTAAAAAATTAAAATAACCGATTAGTACATGCGTTCTTATTAGGCTGTAATTTAGTATACTGTGCTACGATTATAGAAATTCAATGAAAACGTTATTCGTTAAGATTGCACCGACCGTCCAGATTAGCAATTTCGACTTAGAAAATTGAAAAATGAATGAAAATTAGCAATTATCTTACTAATATTATAAACACAAAATTATGTTTGTTTTTCATAAGATTTTATGTCGAATCTTGCAAAGTGAATTAGAACCACATCCTCTTATCCTATGTAGTTGAATTTTCATGTTGGTTCACTTCTAATGACAATGCATTTTAAAAAATTAAACCTTAAATAAAATATACATGAGTTTCAACGCCCACCTATACTGAAGTTTTGCTTGTGCTTAGTACGAGGGGAATACCGAAAAGATCGGTAATCGAGTACTTTCGATTTATTTACATTAAAAACTCTTTTTGATAGAAGAAAAAATGTTTTAGAAAAGAACAATATCAGTTCGAAGTTGATAAAAATGTAGCTTACAAGAGAAAATTTCCGCGCCATAATTTTTCACAACTTTCGACGAGGATTATCTCAACAACAATGTCTCGTTGAGCTTATATCTATATACAAGAGTGAAGCACCTAGCCAGACGACAATATATCGCTGGTATTCCGAATTCCGTCGTGAACGTGCTTCTCTTGGCACCATACCTTCCACAGGCCGGCCAAAAGCAGCGGTTACACCAGAAAATATCGCTGTAGTTCGCCGAATGATACAGGACGATCGACATATTACATATGAGAAGATCCTGGCTACTTTAGGGATTGGTATGACTGCGATTCAATCTGTTTTACATGGTAAACTAGGTGTGATAAAGCTAGTTTCCTGCTGGGTGCCTCATAATTTGTCCGAAAAGCAAAAGGCGGCTCGTGTCAATTGGTGCCGGTCTACTCTGAAACGCTTCAACGGAGGAAAGTCAAAAACTGTTTATAACATTGTCTCTGGTGATGAATCATGGATCTATTCATACGAGCCAGAAAGAAAGCATCAGTCGGCTGTCTGGGTCTTCGCAGGTGAGGTCAAGCTAACAAAAGTTATCCGCGCTCGCAGTGTATCGAAGAAAATGGTCGCGTCGTTTGTCACGAAAACAGGACATGTAGTCACAGTCCCCTTAGAGAAACGAAGAACGGTTACCGCTGATTGGTATACAACGATTTGTTTGCCACAGATGATATCCGAACTCCGTAGAGGTAACCCTAAACGACGCATATTCCTCCATCATGATAATGCGAGCTCTCACACCGCTCAGAAAACATGTGTTTTTGAAGCAGGAAAACGTTGAATTAATAGACCATCCTCCATACAGCCCTGATCTGAGCCCCAGTGATTACTTCACATTCCCTAGAATCAAAGATTTATTACGTGGTCAGCGGTTTCAAGGCCCAGAAGAAGCAATCGAAGCATACAAATCTACAATTTTGACCAAATCAACTTCGGACTGGAATTGCTGCTATAATAATTGGTTCAAACGAATGAGCTCTAACGGAGAATACTTCGAAAAGCAATAAAAATAATTTTATTTATTTCGTGTATGTACTTTTTATATTCCCGATCATTTCGGTATGCCCCTCGTAAACAACATTATTAACAGGATGGTAGGACCACTTGTCGTTCTTGATTCATTGGCTGTCGCTCTGGCCCAACGCGAGATGCAAATTGAATTACGATTTGGGATAAAAACTCGCAGTTTCAACAATTTCAAAAACTTGTTTCTTATAGCACAGCATATTTTCTTGTGAGTAAAGTGATATACCTTTAACAGGATCCCGCTCCATCATAGTTTCATACTAAATTTATGTTGTCATAATCTTTTAAAGTAGAATAGCTGGCTTTGTGCAGTAATTATCTAAAATACTACATCGGATTTTGCAAAATAAGTATCATTAACATATACAACTTCACAGTGAATTAAAATTTTCATTTTTACTCAATTTTTAGGGTTCCGTACTCAAACAATTATGTTCGTCGGTCCGTCCGCGTCTTAGCTCAGAGACCCTTACTACTAGAAACCTGTAATTTGGTACGGGTATACATATTAATTACGGCGACAGTTAAGTTAAGTACGGATTAAGTGGCAGAATAAAATCTTGAAAAATATTTTTAGGGTGGCTCCCGTACACGTAACTTGGGGATGAAATTTTTTTCGCGTCTAGCCCATTGAATGGGATATCGTTGAATAGGTCTTTCAAAATCATTGAGGGGTCTAGGAACACAACTTTTCGATTCAAGGATCCGTTTGCGAAATATGAAGCCTAAAGTTAAAAAAAATTCCGAGTTGGGCATCCCCCTCCCCCTCTATCTTCTAAACCATTGCTTTTGAAAATCTGAAAAAATCACAGTAGCAGCTTGTACACAAAACTTTAAAGGAAAACGATCACGTCTAAGTTAGCTTTACATGTTAACGAGTAATAGTCGACCAAAAAAGCATACTTGGAGATGTCAAAATTAAAATTTCCTACAAATTTCATTCAAAATTACTTTTGACATGTAAATATCTTTGACATTGAATAAATAATTATATTTATACAAAATTACTTTTTATTAGACGTTTGAACTTATTGTAAAGGGCAACTTTGGAACCCTGGCCCGACACGCACTTGACTGCTTTTTATATATTCTTGTTCCAAGCGCCATTTAGGGAGCATTAGCTGCGTAAAGGCTATTGTAGCTAACAATAAAGTTGTAAATTAATGATATTTATTTCGCGACACTATAATTTCATCTCCTATTTTTAGGTTATTACTTATCGAAGCCAGCTAGCTATTCTATTTAAGAGATTATGGCAACAGAAATGTAGTATGTAAGCATTCGGAGGGATGGCATTAAGTAGATGTAACGAAACAATACTGTTAGATGTATTACCTCTTAAAGACCAGCCACACCTAGCTACTCCTGTTGACGTAAGGCCCAGCGCACTCCACCCTTGTTTTATCAACACTGATCTAAGTGCCAGCCGCGTATAGCCGTACCCGTTCCGTTTATATAGCAACCAAGTTACTTTGCCTTATCGCTGCATTGTTGAACTCAAAACAGTATTATGTACTGTTATTTTGATGTCTACTTTCCGATTATCCGTGAATTATTCGCTGTCTGTCGTCATGTGCTTGTTGACGAGTATGATTTACAACCGGTGTGCCGGAAAATCGAGCCGGACTGCAATGCAACCGGTTTTGCTGTCACAATTGAGTTCATAATCAGCAGCAAAATCCATTGTGGAACGTGAGCCTCTGTCATAAATCGTCACGTCGTATTTTCCATGGGAATGGTGATCGCAGTAAAATGTTGTTGTTATAGGCATTTTCTAGTTAGTTCTGCGATACCTGCGCGAGATGAGCTGCGGCTGGATATCCTATTCTCAAGCAGATGTACAGTTGCACATTTGAGATTTTATGTTACATTCTGATAAAGGCTTCACAGAGGCCGACAAAAAATATTATTTTCTGCTGTTTTTTTTAAAAAAAACATAACATTCGGTAACAGTCGGTAAAAAATGGAAGTCACTCTTCTCCACGTTTTTAATAAATATCTGAGGTCGCAATAGTCAAGTAGTACCATGTCCCTTGTCTTATGTATGAGATATCGCATAAAATAACATGTACTACTTCTCAATATTCCATAAATCTACATAATGCATATCGAGTGCTACATGTCTCTACAACGATCAGGATTCATGTCGTCCTATAAATCAGTTGTCTGTTTTTTACTGATAGAACAATGCTTGGACACGATCTCAGCTGATGGTAAGCGATGATGTGGCCGACAATGGTTCGCGTTGGTCTAGCTACAAGATGCCTATTCATCCTCGACATACAGTCGCAAACGCCGACAGTTCCACTCCACGTACTCAGGATAAAGTATGAACCGAAACACTTAGTGCGAGCCATAGGGAGGTCGACTTTTTAAATGTTTGAAAAACATTAATCACGGTTTGCAAACGTTAAACTGTAGCATAATTTTGGTTCTCTTTACAGATATGTATGATGCAGTACGTCGAACAACGAGACGACAATATTTTTCTAAAATAGATAATGAATAATTTTCACTTTCACCACATCTTTAATAAAACTGTTATTATGTTAAATAGTTTGAAAACGAATTTTAAAAGGACTTTTAAATGAAGATTGACAGCGATTATATAATTTTGGTCGGGTTCACCGTAAAATTCCCAGACCGTCTCTAAAAACACACAATTGAGGATAAGAATCGGTTCCAATAAATTAAACCCGATTGAATCAATTAAGATGATAAAGAAGCAAACGTCACCCACAATGGGGAACTCCTACTTCCTTCTCATTGATAAGTTTACCGAATAGCAACAATTTGTTAACAAGAATTAATCCAATTGATAAAAGCGCCTCGATTGGGAATGTACAATTTTAAATATCGATTCACACATCCCTACCTAGGAATATAATATGTAATATCGACTCGGAAACAACTTTCGTTGAGACGTTAATATTTTGATTATTTTTTCTTCAACTCACTTATACTGTTGAATGTCAAGTTGTATGTTAGATAATCACTAAGTAAAAGTGTGTTTATTGGTTGGTTTGTCCCTTCACGCAGCAACGGATCAACATGATTTTTGCATAGAGATTGTTTATGGATCCGTAAAGTGACATTTGCTGCTTATGCAAAAACACGTGAATCCGTTGGTGCGTAAAAGAAGAAAAACAAACACACCTTCGCTTTTATACCACCAGTAGTGCTTTAACATACACGCTTTGAATTTTGTAAATAGCGAAAAACTAGCGGCAAAATTTGTATTGCAACATTAGACCAGACCTTACATTACGCAAAAGTTTAAAAAAAATTGAAGTGTAAACAAATTTAAAAGCAAATTGATAACAGATGACAACAAACCATAAATAAACACGGCTACCATGACCGTTGTGTTAAGACTCGCTAATAAGTTTGCGGTCGAAATCTCCAACCTCCCTGACATTGTCGTCGAACCATAAAGAAACGCGTGAACAAATTTTTTTACGTCAGTCTATTATTGAAAGTCTAGATTCGAGAGTAATTGAATAATAATATAGCATTGTGCAGAGAAGTATCGTTGTTGAATAGCGTGCAATTGCACTGCTTAGATCTCAATAATTAGAAAGTGAAGAGGACGGAATTATGTTGAACATCGCAGCGATGCATTCAATACGTGCAATGCGAGTTACAATCACGAGGTGTTTATATTACATTGCGCAAATATAGACGTAACAGCCAAATATAATATCACGTTTACAAATAGACAAATCGTTGTTGACATATTCAAATTAGAGCATTTCCACGACCGAATCCCGTTTACAGACTCGCGATGCTACGCAATATAATAGCTAACTCGAATGATTTTATCTATGACAGTTGGTGGATAGGTATTGAAACTGTACCCTTTGATATCCATTTGCATGACGTAAACAGCGTGTAGATATCAGGACATTGGTTTATAGCTTGTCAAACTCATTGCTGTAGTAATTTATTGTAAAGGAATATTAATAGAGCTAGATACAGGTTTACACCACTAGGGTTCGATTTAATAGAAAACGTAAGGCACAAAAGTAAACCAATTTAACCAAAGCATAGACAGATTTAACATCAAACATTCGTGTCTATAATTGCTAGAGTGAAACATCAACAAGAAGTTTATTAAGCGCTTTCGCTAAGTTCGCAATAAGTTAGCGTAAGAAGAGAAAGTTAGATAACATATCCACACCTAAGCACAACACCAAGACAACACTTATTAAACAGACGGATAAACAAAAGGGGTAGATTGGCGGGAAAGCATTCCACGGGAACGATTACCACTGGCTCGAAAGCTGTTCACCGCGGAGGAGTGTCTGTGAATGGAAGCTTTCGAGCCGGTGCGTTCTCTAGCTGTAGGGTGCATGAGTGATCAGAAGTGTGCCACTACTGTTCAAATAAGTGCGACACATCTAGCACTTACGATGCGAGGCGGCGGCCTTCTTATCCGAAGCCAGCTCGGCCTTTTTAGGTGTATCCACGTCGCCTGCATGTCACGGCAAAACACAAAAGCTGCATTAGAACATTGAAGTGAACATGTATATGATACAAATTAACGCGACCGACACTATAATAACATTTAAATGTAACTACCACGACAACGGACACTCACTGATAGTACGCCGTAGTTTCTTACAAAATGTTGAGAGTCGATCGCGGGCCCGACTCAATTGTCCAGTTTTATCAGAGTCTAGGAGGCGGAGGAGCGAGGGCTCCGAACGGGCCGCCACCTCTCCGACGGGGCGGAGGGCAACTCCGGGGCCCTCGGAGACTCCTAGCTTGTCGAAGCATAACGGGCCCGTGGCGCAATCCAGCTTGGCAGTGGTACGCTCGCGAGCGCGCGTCGTTCTAGACTGCCGGCCTGCGGGTGCGGGGCGACCGACGCCCCGCCCGGCTGGCTCGCTCCTCGACCGACACACTTAGTACGGCATGTGCTAATTCAAACTTCGCGACAAGTACCGCCGACTGTGTCGTGCTCTGCCGTGCCGTGCCGTGCCGTGACACTGGCTCGTCATTACTTTCTGCCGGCCGATACACGATACCGCTGCATGAATACTATGACAACACGCTTGTTTATTTTACTTTAAATATTTATTATTCCGAATACTTTGCAAGTATTACAGGGCAGATGATAATTGATTTATTGATGAATGTGTAGCGTAGTGTACAATGCTTTTGTGAACAATATTTGTACGGATTGTTTAGTTGCTCGACAGCCCTAAAGGAAACAATTACGACAAAGTAAATGTGCGTGTTAAGTGGCAATTGCTCTAGGATAAAACCAATTAAATTGATCATAAAGACCACGTTCTACGAACCAGAAATATCATCCATTGTTTCAACCGCGTTGACCACTATTTATTTTCTACACGTAACGTAACTGTTACAGAATACTAACTTCACAGTAAAGTTGTTTTGTTTCACAACAAAAACATTTCCTACGCGATATATTCGTCATTTGTTCTCTAGATCTTTTGAACAGGAGACATTTTGTACAATTTCGAATATGCAAAATTACTAACTTTGGAAAGGCCGTGTGTTATTTAAATAAACGTTCTTGGTCTATCGATCAACATAGTCAATAATAGTTACGCGAACGTTAACGTTTAATTAACGCCATCGGAGCAAGTAAAGCTTTTAACAGCGTCTACTTTGCAGATTAACATTTGATGTCGGTTTTCAATCAAAGTGAGTGTATTATCGAGGCGAGAACCATATTCATGGGAGATAACAGAATGTCAATGAAATCCTAAACACGTCCTGATTAATAGTCTATTTCGAGATACGTAACGACAGTTTGGGAGCACTCTGGACGCACTAGACTGCGTGGAACGATGTCCAATTTAATCCCGTCAAAATTTTCTGGATGCCTGCCATACTTACTTTCGATGCTTAGATTTCACCTGTTCCGGATGCCTAAGATATTTATTGCAATTCCAGTTACACGATTTAATTAATGTATTCATTTGGAGGTTGATCTTAATAAAAACATTTTAATCTGCACAAATTATACACATAAGCTGAAATGATGCTGGGGAAATTGACAAAAATCTATTTGTGATTCTTTCCCCAGTGCTGTCAGGATAATGCAGGGTGAATTACCTCACTGAAAAGTAAACCTTGTTCCCGGTTACTATTTACGACAGGTAGTCAGGTAGTAGCTACAAGAGCCATGTCAGAAGACTATGGTGGCTCAACAACTCACTGGGTTTGTGAGGTCTTACGACCCACACGATAAGAAGGAGATCACCAACAAAGTTAACTATTAAGAGGGTATGCTGTTGTCAAAGCGCCCATACAAACGTAGTCCAGTCATATTTTGAGTATTAAGCTATGAAAATCTATAAAATTTTCAAGACACAATCTAGAAACAAATATCTGTGTCGGTGGTGAGTCAGATTTTCGTTTAAATATATACTTCCAGAGTTACAGGGCGTCAAAGTATTGTATTTTTCAGTAGTAAAAAGCCCCAACTTTGAACCTGATTTACAAGAGTATGAATCAATTTAGAACAATTTGGAAAAACCACCGACATCTGAAATTTCATTAGTATACTGTATTAAAAAAATGGGTACATAATATACTGTATCCTTCAAATGATCCCTGGACTACGAAACATCCAAATAACGGGTGGATAATATCGCGTAATGTATGCTGTCTCACCGTACGCGCTCGGGTAGGATAGGGCTCGGAGAGGGACAGCTACAAAACAATGCAACCTTGAAACCGACCACGTGGTCTTACCAACATAGCCTCTTAAGCACGCGCCCCACATATCACAACGAACGATCCGACATTTCATGAGCGGATTTTATATGTATAGGTTTGCCATAATCACCATCGCTGTATTTCTACATTACTTGAGGTGTATGACTCGGGTAACTGAACATAATAAAGATTTCTAGCGTCCGTCTGCAACATGCATATGCGATAAGAGATCTTTAGAGGAGTGAGTCACGCACGCCGCCCAACAAACGTGTCCAATGCTTTATACAACCGGTGATAATGAAATGTGACATCACATACAAGTATGTCGTCACACAGCAGTAAAAAACCATCGATAATAGACCTAAACCCAAATAGACTACGCAAGTGCCGTGATGTGTATGAAAATCAAGCCTGATACATGTTTTCTATTTGCAACCTGTTTTATGTCTTTGAATCTAAATGTTCCCCCATAGCTCGACTTGTCAGTGACCTTAATTGGCAATAGAGGGTAAAAGTTCTCGAGTATCGAACACATACCGGGATACGTGTACCGGGCCGTCCCGAACGTTTCCCGGCTGATGATGATAATTATATATTAAACGTACAGCCGTCTACTTACAGAACTTAATCTTATCCTTTCAAACAACTACGGTTTGGCAACGTTTAATATATATTTCAGTTTGTTAACTTCTAAATTATTTTAGCCAATAAAATATTACATCTTAGTAATGCGGAAAGTGCCAACAACTGTAGAATCTTGTTTAACAAATACATATTCTCGGTTTAAAATGTTTACGTCTATTTTTCACGATTGTCGTAAACTAAACAAGGGGCCGACGACCTGTTAAAATTTTAGCTCATGCGACGACTGCATGCGATCCGACATAATGAAAAATGAATTTGACGATTTCTCGAGATTCAATGAGTGTTAAATTAAAATTCCTTTTACTTTTCTAACTTTAGGAATAAACAGTATGTTTGTGTAGACCCTAGTTTAGAATTAGATTAGGTGCATATGTACACTCGAGTACAGAAATATGTATACACTTTTGAACCATGTCTCATTCACTCTTGCTTGTTCCTATGTAGTCTGTCGAAGGAAATGTCAATTAAAGGTGAATGTGACATGGTTCAAAAGTGGATACATATTTTTGTACTCGAGTGTACCTACCAAGCAAGCTGGTCGCCTCATGAAGAGCTCGTTTCTTATTCTGACCTATGATCTCTTGATAAAATTTGAAAATGATGGTCATCATCAGCCGGGAAACGTCCACTGCTGGTCGCCACTCGAGAACTTTTATTCCCCGTCAGATATACGTTTTTAGAGCGATGTGGCATTAGTTCTTTACAAATTTCCTCATTCCGGATTTTATCACGTAGAGAAGTTCCGAGCTTAGCTCGTTCCATTGCGCGCTGAGTGACTATGAGCTTGTTTATTCGGCCTACAGTAAAGGACTACGTTTCGCATGATGGTCATATGTTAGTTAATTTTAATGGCATTTCCATAGGAATATATTCCTCCGGAACAAGGATATCCGTAGACGAACTAAAGCCACCGACATAGCTCGACGATTCAGTGAACTGAAGTGGCAATGGCAGGTCACATCGCTAGAAGAACCCGACTGATGAGGCTGAAATTCCGTCTAATGATTGGTCTAACTTCTAAGTTATCCAACGTAAACAGCCGCTTCATTTAATTAGGTTCAGCAACTTACGCGTGATTAAATCACAAACATCCAAACTTAGTAGGATACTAGCACTTTTGCTTGCGACTTCGTATTTCAGACTTGAGACATTACCCTGGCGAGAATAACTTGATGGACGAGTACACAAAGTATCGTATGTTTTTCCCACAAACTAAACGTTTTTAATTATGCATTGGAAGGATAGCCACAAGTCCAGTAACTGTCGTCATTTCAATTCCAATGCAAAGGGCAACAAAACAAAAGCACCGACCTGTTTTACAAGCGGTATATTATCTCTAATTGAATTACCTTAACCTGGCGTGGGATAGTTACAATTGGATTACAACTTTAGGACGGGCGTAGGATCGGCAGCACGCGAGGTGCCACGACACCGCGTATATGACATCCGATACGCTTTCGCTGTCGGACGGATGATTTATTGAATGCTATCTTTTCGTTCCTAAAGTGTAACCAACGGGACCCTTTGACTAAGCCTCCGCTGTCCGTCCGTCTGTCAGTGGGCTGTATTTCACGATCCGTAATGAAATTTTCACAGAATGTGGGTTTCTGTTGCCGCTGTATCAAATAATAAAAACAATTCAAATTAAAAATAAAAGTGGGCTCCCTTCTAGAAAACATGTTTTTATGTTCACAAACTTATCTTTGCAGTTGAAAGCCATACATCGGGTACGGAATTTAACTGCAAAGTAATGTTTGTTTTGCGATTTATAGTACTAGTGGCGCCATCTAGTGACACGAACCACAACTAAAGCGAAAATGTTTGGTATTAATGTCGATTATCCATATTCTGTACGGAACATTTTGTTCGCGACTCCGATTCGCATTTGTCCGGCTTTTTACTCTGCTTATTCAATGTGTCGTCTCCATGTCGCATTTGCCTGAGTGTTAGACAACTCCCGGGTTCGATCCCCGGTGAGTTAGCGGCCCCAGTTACTATCTAAGGTCCGTATTAATAAAGAACTTAAGACAGTCTAGCTAGAGATCTGCTTAGCGTTGAGCAGCTGCTTAAGACCTATCGTTACTAATTTGAGATCATTTCTATCACAGAGCATAAAATCTTTTTTTTGTAAGATTTTTTTCTAACAGGAAAAGGCAAGGCAAAACACCATACAGCCATGACTTTGATAATGATATTCTCGCTTAGAATTTTAAGGTTATATAAACAACGCCGAAGCCATTTCTTCAGTTTTCTCATTAAAATGTATGTGTACATTTTATCGCTTGTTTTGACGATTCTTGAGGAGAATTTCAAAGGTCCGTCTCTTTGGTCTGTAAAAATCTCATGAAAACGTCATGAAAATCTCCGCCGTGCGCAGTTGTTTGACAGGCTGTAGTTTGACACGTCTCAAACGAGACCGAGGTTGAGGTTCAGGTCTGAAGTAGTGTTTATTAATTAGTGAGCTATCTCTACGAGCTGCTCAAGCGGCTTCTCTACCTTGAGCAGCGTTTAGTAATACGATCCTAAGAGAGGTAGTAGCTACATGAACAATGTCAGAGGACTATGGCGACTCAACAACTCAGACAACTAGGGTGTATGAGGTCGGTCATCGACCCACACGATAATTAGAATGTCATTAGGATAGGGGTATGGTTTTGCAACGAAGCGCAGCGAAGCGTCGGTGGCGCAGTGGATAAGGCGCGGACTCTCAATCTGAGGGTACCGGGTTCGAATCCAGCCGTGTACCTATGAGTTGTTTTTCAATTCAAGTACATTATCCGATTGCTTAACGGTGAAGGAAAACATCGTGAGGAAACCTGCATGTCTTGAACAGGCATGTGAAGTCCGCCGATCCGCACTGGGCCCGCGTGGTGGACTATGGCCCATACACTCTCTGTAGGAGAGTAGGCCTGAGCCCCTCCAGTGGGGACATATATAGGCTGTTGATGATGATGATGGTTTTGCAACCATCACGATAAGACGAAGGTGAATATGTATCGGTGGACAGCTCCAAGCAAGAGAAAAAAGCGAACTATTCACCAGGTTAAAAGAATGACCTCCAAAACCACCTCCTATAAAATGAGATCCTTCAGCCGCCACTAGGATTGTATATTATGGGAATACATAAACTATATCGCCATTTACGACATCCCGAGACGGCCTAGGTAATCCTAATTCTAATATTGGGACCACACAGTATCTATTATGAATATTACGACGAGTTAATGAAATCAGTCAGAAGAAGTACAGACAAAGCAACTGGCCACAATTCCCGGGTTCTATTCCCAGCGGCACTTAGTTTTGTTGGAAGTTGGGCACATTTCTATGTCCCCCTCATCGTCACTTACCATCAGGTGAGCTGAACGTCCAGTACAAACCAATGGTCGGAAACGACGATGTAATAAATAAGGCAGACATACAAAGGATTCAAACTCCCAACACCCTTTTCGACGGGTGTAAAAAATTCGAAGATCGCTTGTAAAGAATTAAGCATGTCTATGCTGGTATTTCTCCAAACATCAAATGAACGTGTTAAATCCTACAATGGCGTATCTACCAATTAGATTAGGGGGAAAAATTTATGTGAAGGCCTTAGCCTAACAATTAAAAGGTCATCGTTACTGAGTTTGTTACACTGTAATAAGGTCAACTCGGGATAGCATACTGTTAAGGAAATCTGTTTCATAGAAAAACTCGCATTACATGAATTTTTGCAGTTTAGTTCATTCAAAAACAATATTTACATTGTTTAAGAACGAATTAAATGTACAAATTGCCCTTGTTCTTGTGCTGAACGTAAGGGAGTTTGGTCGCGATGGGTGGAAGTGGGTGGCAAAAATGTGAAATATATATATATATCTGTCCTTGTCTAACTCATGAGTGAAGAATTTCACATGAGAACTTCTGAAAAGTTCTGAAAATTTCTGTAATCATCTAGAAAGGTAAGTTTATGCCAAAATAAATGTCACCCGTGCGAAGCCGAGTGGACCGCTAATAACATAATAAATACAATAAGCCATGGTAGCTCAGTTGGGTAGAGTGTCAGTCCATGAACAATCGAGGTCTGGGTTCGATCCTGGCTCGTACTAATGAGTTCCAATTTGTTATTTGGTATATATACGAATGATAATAGTTATTTGTTAAACAAGTGAACAAAGTTGTTTTTTGGTGCGAACGCTTACATTGAATCTCGAGCTAGCGAAGTAGTCTAGAATTGAATTACGAGCGTAGCGACTAGACAAAAACAACTTTTGCTGTGAGTTTTTGATGACTAAAACGGCCGTTTTCGTGCTGGAAAGGTGAAAAATGATTACTATTGGCTTTTCGGTGAAGGAAAACATCGTGAGGAAAATTGCCCACCCCCCGGAAAGAAATTCAAAGGTGTGTGTGAAGTCTAACAATTCGCACTGGTCCCGCGTAGTCCCGAGTAGTATGTCCCATACACTCTCTGTAGGAGAGCAGGCCTGAGCCCCTGCAATGTGGACATATATAGGCTGGTGATGTGATGTATATAATATACTATTGTATATCTATTCAAGTTACTAATAATTTCGCAACCAATGAAACCATCCAACATTCACGCTTTCTTAAATTCGATAAAAAATAAAGAGAATAATAATCGTATAAAATAACTAGTAAAAGAAATAAAGCCAAAAAGAATATAACGTAATGGATATCCCTCATAAGACACTCCGAATTGTGTTTTCATGAACCAACAGATGGTTCCGACAATCGTTGTCAAGACCAGCTGTCAAATGTTTAGTGTATTAGTATTTACCGTAACAAAGTTGTACTAATATCTATTTAAACATTTTGAAGTACATATGTACATTTAATAAACACAGTCACAAAATTTTCAGGGAACTTATAAATAAATTACAATCTGTGTTATATTCTGCAAACTTGAACAAAAATAATCCAGAACAAAAGAATTGCAGGATAATCGTAAACATTTAGCAAGTCTGAGCAACAGAATCATTGTTAAAATCGGACTTATTTTAGTTTAAAAGGTTTCCCTGATTCATTGATACAACTCAGCCTAAAACTGCTTGAGGTCCCGATCCCGTCACCTTTGATAATATAGAGTTACTATCTAGTTAACTGATTTGACAATAAAATACCGTAGCCATACTGCATTCATAACCGGCCTGCACGACAGACCTAGTCCAAACAAGACCTAGCGGCTATTAAGAAAGCAGCTCACAAAAGAAAGCATTAAAAAATTCAAGGATTTACGCTCTTTTGTTAGACGTACTTATCCTGGAAACAATAGTGCGCCACTCGTTGCACTTCCCCGCTAACAGCAGTCACAACTGGCTGCACAACATTCATTGTTCTAAGGAAGACGACACCACGGAACCCTGCCGTGGCTTTTGAAACCAAGGCCTCTATTGTAAACGGGGAGGACCGGTCCTCTCTCCTCCGACTCAGACGCATCGTTGATTGCGATACATGTTGCCATGCACAAATTTCGGCTAAAAGTCATTGCCAAAGCAATTGCTATTTCAAAAGGTTCATTTTGTAAATAGACAAACCAAAGTCTGCCGCCAAACAGCATTTGTGTTCCGGTAGTGAAAAATTAATGCCAAGCGACTCATTCAATTACCATCGTACGGCCTTTTCGTCACCATCAAGAAAAAAAAGGACAGGTTCATAAAGGTTATGCATCAAAATTTGAATTGAACGAAAGCTGCTGTCAACTCGGGATGTCAGTCACCTTTGCTGATGACATATTGATTTTTCAACAAATAAAATTCTTGGAAATAATCGTTATTTCGTAAACTAATGGGTGATCAAAGGGAATCTTGTGCGCCTACTCGCCACAAAGGGCGAAGAAGCACAACAAAGAATACATAAATAATCTGTGAATATTTCAAGCATCTACCCGTTGCCTTTATCAATATCGAGGAAAATATCACGTATGTTGTATGGGAGCCCCTGTAAATATTTATTTTATTCTATTTTTTAGTATGTGTTGTTATGGTGGCAACAGAAATACATCATTTGTGAAAATTTCAACTGACTATCACGGTTCATGAGATACAGCCTGGTGACGGACGGAACAATATGGAACTCTAAAAACAATGACTTGAATGAAATATATTCAGGAGATAGGCGACAGCAACAATAAGCCACAACCTCTTACTGCGGTAACCAATCCGCCTGCTAAAAGTAGTGTTTTATAAGGCAAATTCCCTCATGTTAATGATGAACAGTGGCCTTACACAGGCTATGATGATGATGTACTTTACCGAGTATAAGACTGTGTGAGTGAAAGTGATGGACTTCTCACTTTATCTGTCACATATTCTTTACATTGATAAATGTTTCCATAGTCTTGATTTTTTTTAAATACTGACAAACTTTAATATCTAATATAACCTATAACCAGCACAATAAATGATTTTGATTTGATTCGACATAAAGCGAACAAATAAGTGATGCTTCATGTACTGAACAGTGCACCAGTGAACTCGCTGCGTGTGAACGTAGCTTAAAAGAATCTCTGTCTGACGCATCGTAGTAGATCTCAATTAATGTTGCCAGATACAACAATCTGACGTGACGCGTGTTTACGCGGTTAAAAATACGAGCGCGAAAAATATGAGGTGATGTAGACACGTAATTTGATTATTAAGGTGAATCAAGTGTTGCTAGTGCCGTTCATTAGGCTCATGTTCGTTTTATTGTATTTTTAATAATTGTTTGTTCATAATAGGATTAGAACGTCTTGATTATAACATTGATTACAACAAACTAATCCCTTATCACTTTGTTGATTATATTGGAAAACCTAAAAATTATCTGGCAAACAGATTTCAATGACTATGCTATTATCTCCCTACTATAAATAACCGGTCTACCATAAGTTCGTAAGGTTCCTTCCACCCTTAATTCATTGATATTCCACCGTTTGGCACGAAGCGTTTCGCTTCTTCATTTATTATGCGCACTGCTAAGGAATTGAATTCCCGGAGTTCCCGAGTATTACAATCTAGATGTCTTCCAAAGTCAAAGTGAATGGGAAACTTCAAAGCAACCTTGTACCATTTTACACCACATTATCAAGCGAGATTGTGGTCAAACGCGAGCCTATTTTTTGAATGTGAATTGAATTATTGAATTGAAAGTATTCCTCCACAAATCAAACATTCAATTTCCACACAAAGGCAATTCTACTAACGTAAGTAAAGAATTAAAAAGATGTAATTTTGACAACAAGCATTAATCAATTAAACTTAAGATTGTATCATTCAACCCATGTTTCCTAGATACAAAAATATGATATTACAAATTAATCCTCGAAATGTACCTATTTACATGAACTCCGATACGTGTACAGATTACATTAAAACCACACTTTATTTGTGCGAATCATTTACCACTCAAGTCTATCACTTTGAAGTTTTATTTCTGGAACAACGATAATAACCAATTAACGTCAATCAAACGCCAAATCTGGCACGATTAAAGGAAATCTGTGAATTTGTCATAGAGATAATGTACCTGATATAATCAGACAGGGCACTGGCCAAGAATCGCCTTTGAAAACAATATCGATTGCAGAATCGCCTTTCTTAATTCAATATGTAATGTATTACTATGAGCCATTACATTATTTACCTAAGCCCCGACTCTTTTTCCCGTGATCGTCAATCCTTAAAGCGAGCGAAGAAAAAAAATTGCTGTAGTAAAAAAAATGACTCATCGTACGCTATCAATTCATCGATGGCTACAAGCTTCCAAAACACGCATGCATCAGATCAAGGATCTGATAACAACAACAATACATTTTATCAATTTATCACCAAGGAATTTCAACTCGTTGTCTAACACTATCATACACGGTATCTTGAGACGTGTATCACGTGGCACCCTCCTTGCAATGACGCAAAACAAATGTTGAAAAAAAAAACTTGGAAGAGATACAAAAATGAAAGCAAATTACATTGTAGAAACGCTGAAGGTGTGTCGCAACGTGGGAGAAGACAAACGTACATCGCTACTGTAAACAAATCAAAATTGTACATACCATTCGCTCTCGATTACAAATCACGAAGCATAGACCACTGTAGACAGATCCACATCCGAGCCCAACACTAGCCGGACAAAGAATACTATCACCTCGACTATCATATACATTCTCCTCTAATCTCAAGCTTTGAAGGCTCTAGGATTCTAGGATAAAGGAGCACAATCTTTTTACGGTTCCGTACCCAAAGAGTGCATAACGAGACTCTACGGCTCCGTAGTTTTTTGCTTGAATACAATGAAGTCACGCCCAGCGATGTGCGAATATTACAAACATCACCGTTGCATTGGGTATTTCTTTTGACGCTACCGAAGTTCATCATTCATAAAGGTCTGCTCCTGTGAGCAGGCATGTCGCAACTTTTTTACACGCAAACGGAAAACAGCTTTTCGATTTGGGCGATGCATGATCACCATATTGAACTTGCCTGTAAAATTGGCATATTACCTAATTTATAGTGGTGTGGATTTGCGGAATCTGCCTTTGAAAAAATCGTTGTGCTACGTCGATTAGGCGAAGTTCCGTATCGACATATTTTATTAGGCTATTGTGTACGTGGAACTAGCTTCTATTATTTACGCGCCGAATTATTTCGCTTGCCTCCAGGAGTGATCCTAGATTTCCTAGGACCTCTAGGAAGTATCGTTCCCCCATGTGTTGCAAAACGATTGAAGTCTTGAGTACACTATAAGCAGTCGTGATTTTATATACTAATTATTTGTCAAAAAGGGTTTGCGGACGTTATTTACAAGACCATGTATGCTACTATACTCGTACGTCTGAATGTATTGCATGGCTCTTCGAATTTCATATGAGATTTCATTGCTCAACGCAGATCTGTATCAAATACCCAGAGAAATATATGCAGAGAACGTTCACTGTGGTTTTACAGTCTTATACATATATTAATCTACGGTAAAACCATTATGAGTAGAGTGAACAAGCTTGATAAGTTATTTAGACTCGTATTATCTTTATACCATTTTCAATTAGGATGTACAGTGACCTTATTCCTGGGTAACAAGACTTGTCACATATCTAATCCTAGCGTCTTCGTCTTCAAATCCCAACACCACATATAAACTCGCAATAAATAAACGATGGCCAAAGCCTTACAAGTGGAGTTAATCTGTATTAACGACTTTGGCCGTGAAAAGTGATTCACCGTCTCTTGCGTACACATAGATTTGGCAATGAGGGAGAAAGAGCAGCCATTAGACTCGGCATTTAGTGAAAAATCAAACATTCATCATCGACATATTTCGCACAGGTGGACAGTGTCGATGATCTCACTACAGCGTTCAAAACGTGACGTTTCACTCAACTCTATTGTCTTATTGCTAGCTTGGTTTAAGAATAATACTCAGACAGAAAATTCTCTCTTACAATAAAAAATGTACGTAAAGAAATGTATCAGTGAATAATATACTCCAGCTCGCGTAGCGTTTCATTTCTAACTTTTATCATGCGTCATTATAGAACACCTGACAGAATGAAGATGATGCAATGATTAGCTCTCTGGTAGGTATAGTAGTACGGAGTTGGGTAAAGTAGACAAGGTGTCTTCGAAGTCGCGGGTTCGATGCCAGTGTGTATCTCTGTTGGTTGGCAGACCTATGTAATCAATTTATCTGTATTAGTTTATGTTTATTAATTTATAAATTCACAAATATTGTACGCCTTCGGGTAGGATATAGAGATGCTATGTATTACACCCAACATCACTGTACCACCTATATTCACAATAAAATATTCTGTTTGGTTGTATATATTTTTCCTATCCTAGCAAGCCTACCGCCATATCAAATGTTTGGGCCTCAGTAATTTGATTTTTTCTGGTTGGGTACGTTTTCCATGCAACGGTCTTAAATACGATCAGATTAGATGAAGGACAAGAGCAAACATATTGTAAATATCACAATAGACCAGTAACTTATTCGGGGCTACAATGGGCTAGGTTTGTGTTCGGGGTACAGTACATTACTTCGGTTGAAGATAATCATAGAACTACGTCAAAAATATATATCCAACCTCTCATTAAGAGAATTGTCTGTTTAGAGCACGTGGCTGCGTTCAAGTTTGCATTGTTTTGTAGCTGTCCCTATCCGAGCCCTATCCTACCCGAGCGCGTACGGTGAGACAGCATACACTACCCGAAGATATCCACCCGTTATTTGGATGTTTCGTAGTCCCATGATCATTTGAAGGATACAGTATATTATGTAGCCATTTTTTCAATACAGTATATTAATAAAATTTCAGATGTCGGTGGTTTTTCCAAATTTTTCTAAATTGATTCATACTCTTGTAAAACAGGTTCAAAGTTGGGGCTTTTTATTACCGAAAAATACAATACTTTGATGCCTTGTAGCTCTGAAAGTTTATACTTTTACAAAAATCTGACTCACCACCGACACAGATATTTAGTTCTAGATTGTGCCTTGAAAATTTTATTGACTTTCATCGCTTATTACTTAAAATATGACGGTACTACGTTTGTATGGGCGCTTTGACAACAGCAAATCCTCTGAAGAGCACATAGAGCGACAGTGGCGCCCTCACTCACTCTTTTTTACTGTCGCTCTATGAACTCTTTAAGATGTCGAGTGTCCCTTCAGTAAATCCACATAGTTCCACAGCTAGCGTGTAGAGAATCGCCGAATTCCGAGAAAATGACAAGCGTGACAGTGCAAATTATGTTCTAAATAAAGTTGAGGTAATAAATCTGGGCGTATTTCCAAAACGGAACGCGCTGGTGACGAACGCACGCGGTTTACGTGAAGCAGGAGGTCGCACGGTGACACGAGTCGCATCGGTAAAACACTAAGGCCACACATAAAGTGACAACGATAGTTAATAGCAAAGTAAATAGTTCTATAATCAGCTGCATGAGTTCACAGTTCGACATGGAGGGGCCTTGCCATAGACACCACGATACGGTAGGCAGACGGATCCGTGATCGCAATACGATATTGATTGATGGGGCCCATCTCCTGAGATAACTCCCAAAGCAATAATCAAATCTAATTTTAAGCTTCCTCATCAGCCGGGAAACGTCCACTGCTGGCCATAGGCCTCCCTCATGGTACGCCACATCGACCGGTCCCGAGCCACCTACATCCAGCGACTCCCTGCGACTCTCACCAGGTCGTCGGTCCATCTAATAGGGGGACGGCCTGGTAGACGTTTCCCGGTACGTGGTCGCCACTGGAGAACCTTTACTCCCCACCGGTTATCGGTTCTTCGAGCGATGTGGCCAGCCCATTGCCACTTCAGTTCACTGACTCGTCGAGCTATGTCGGTGACCTTCGTTCGTCTACGGATTTCCTCATTCCGGACCTTAAAGCTTATTGTCGCATAATTACAGAATTCATTATTAATTCAACCTACAAATAGCGACATCGACAGCTGTACTGTCAATTTACAACAATATACCTTATTGATTTCACAATTATTATTTTGGGTGAAACTTCATAAAATGTGTGTAGTCTTCAATATTATTCATTGGACCACAATTATTCAGTGTCGACAGATAGACCAGGTGACTGAACTATAAATCAAATCAAAAATTTTGGGGCTGGCTACACGTGTGGACTTACAATCCGTACGTTCCGGAATCGATTCCCTCTTGAGGGAATGTCCATCGGTAAATGGTTTAGTTGGTGGAAGGCCATTTTGTATAGCCGTCTGGCTATCTGCCATTATGTTGCCTAAATCTGTCGCCAAACAGCAATGTTAAGAATAGCATGGTGTGTTTTCGCATGAAAGGTTGCATAGCCAGTGGGTCTTTAGCTTGAGGCTTCTGGGTAAGCACGCACCTTTTCATTACCATCAGGTGAGATGAAAGCCAAATACAAACCCACTACTCATAAGTAAACTTCGCAATAAATCAAAATTGATAAAAGTATAAGTTGGCAGGTGACAAGAAGAAAGAGAACTAATTTATTTCCAGGCAGTTAATGACAGAGCTGGGGGCGCTATCATTTTTGAAACGAAAATTAAGGTCTTTAAATCCCTCTCTGTGCTCAGTAGTCTATATTAAATGTTATTCGGCAGATCTTGAAAAATGACTACGGCTATAGTTTTGTATTGATACACATGTAAGTATATATACAAAGCAAGAATTCAGTGCACACCGCTGGAAAAGTATCTTAATCCGCCCTAAAAGATTTGCAAGGGCGAAAAACAGAGCTCAATATTTCATGTGTGTAAAGTCAAATTATTATTATCTTACAGATTTAGATATCTGGCACGGATGCCATTAAAACAGTGCGTTAAAAACATAAGCTACTTTTCAGCGCGACCTCGGGGCAAGGCCGTCCACAAAACATGGATTAGAATCCATACGCATGCTTCCGAACGGCTTCGCGTGAAATCTTGGCTTAATTAATAATAAAAAAACACCACCCATATACGGCGTAGACAATCAACGCTTTTATATTGAATTTTCGGGTAACTGGCAGCAAGCACCAATTTAAATAATTATGATTAAATTTACAAGTATTAACCCCATCACAGACCTACAAAAGACCCCTAATCGAAAGGCTAGAATGCAATACAAAGGGTTCATCATAGCTTCGATGTTCATTACCGTGCTGTACGTTACTGCGAAAGTTCTCTACTGCGCTGTGCGTTACTGCGAAAATGTATCATCGCGACGTACGTTGTCGCGAAAGTTCTCTACTACGATGTACGCTATAGCGAAAATTTACCATGGCAAAGTACGCTGTTGCGATAGTTCTCTGCTGCGATGTATGCGTATTATCATCGCGACGTTCGTTGTGGCGACAGTCACACACCTACCACCCCGAACCGGCAAGAGCACCATGTCAGCAAGCAAGAATGGGTCCAAAACTGGCCGAATCAGAAAGTCTGTGACGAGACTTAATGAAATCCCTAAAGCCTTAACATCAGAGGAGATTACGGCCAAGTGCAAAACCCCATTACATGTTTTTAAATATGATCCCCTAAAGGTATACGGAAATCATACTCATAAAAATGTAAAAACCTACACTATTAAAACGACGGCCTGTACGTCGACAAATTGAAATAACTGTAAAGAACAGTGAGGCTCATCTCAATCAATCAATCAATTTATTCATAAACAAACAATTTATATATATATATATATATATACACTGCTGCCTCCACACTAGGCTGAGCCTGTGTCTATGTGTGATCTAAATCTAAACCCTACCAAACCTGTCTGTGATATCATGAATTTTTCATCATGACTAAAATATGACATAAATGTACTCACACCATAAGAATAACAAATGATATGAGTAAATCATGACTAGTACATTCTCCTCGTCAATAACACAAGTATACTATAATTATACCCTCCATCTCCTCCCCGACACATCACATTTTGTTTCAGTCGCAACAGACGTCGAAGTCGATGAAGCGACTTCATATTAAGCAAGCTCACTCACTTAGGCCAAAAGACAAAGGTATCAAGCACGTGAAACGATGCACAACCGTATTTGGACCGTGGTAAGTAGTGTGGTAACTTCACAAAATACAAAACTCTGTTATTTATTTATTATACGAATGACGTAAGTGTGCACAATGGTTGCGAAATAATTGGGTTACAATTGTTTCAACTTGAATTTTTGCACACACGTCAGACCAAAGAATCTAAATATTTTCTCATATCCGGCTAGAGTCTAGATTTTACACTGTAAAAGTCCCCATACAAAATGTTTTCATTTCCTTGTACGTCCCCACATATTGTTTCAATCTTAATAGGTCTTGTTAAAAACGTAAATAATTAGAAATGTAATCGAAACACTTCAAAATGCTTACAGAGTTCAATTGTAAGTAAATCATATCTCTTTAATATTTTAACGATTTTTTAAATAAATGGTAGTAAATGAATAATTTTTGCAAAAAAAAAAGTTTTTTTACTTTCGGTAGGTGCTAGTAGGAGACCCTTGCAAGCAGATAAATTCACCACTAACTCACTACTAACCTTTGCTAAATTACCCTAAGTTCATACCTGGTCGAAACGTAGTGACCCATATATGGGGCACGGACGTATGGAGCTAGTTCATAGTGACCCATATATGGGTCACTGGACGTTGAACGTGTTAAGATGTCACAAATGAACTTTATGGGAGCTAGTTCATAGTGACCCATATATGGGTCACTGGACGTTGAACGTGTTAAGATGTCACAAGTGAACTTTATGACGGTTATGTATTTTATGATTTCACTGATTGAAAAAACCTTTGTAATCTATCTCCAACGCGTTTTATACCCATATATGTATTTCACGATACTAGTATGAAAATGATTCAAAATAAATACGGTACACTTTGTTCTGGCTTATCAGAATCCTAACTTGTAAAAACGTCTCTTATATTATAGTAATAAAACGTCGATATGTAGTAATCCTAAACATCTACTACGTATTTTATGAGGAACCAATATTCATAGGACAATTTAGATAACCAACGTCACAACTCTACAACTTCACATAAATTCATATTTCCTGCCAGTGGCGACGGCGCGCCGAGACACAATTGAGTTTCGCCACTCGTTTTCCCTCAAACAGATTTTCTCCTAGCTTTTACCAGATAAAAACTTTTCTAAACAGTCTTCCCATTTTGTTTTGTTAGTCTTTTTAACAGAAATTGCCAGAGAAAATAACTAACTGTATAAATATTACGAGTGCAGCTTTTAGAGAACGTTCAATTGAATTGAAACGATCCTTTGTGTGTCCGTCTTGCGCTAACGTCACCCGGCGCAGGATTCATAATAGAGATAACACACCTATAAGACCAAGCACAATCTCTAACTGCACACTCAGTGATGCTCCGGTGCTGTGTGATGACTCGATTTTGGACGTCACAAACTCTATCATCAATCAGGAGCTGGAAGAGTTCAGTAATGAACAATGTACCCATTCCCCACAAGCCACACAAACTAGCCCCATTGCGGCCACCACTGCGAATCAAGTCAACGTCATAGATTTACTGCGCCCTATGATGGAAAGTCTAAAAGCCTCCCTAGAACAGGCGTTCCATGCATCACTTGCCAAACTTGAAGCACGGATGGCCGACTCAATGTGTACTCTTGAACGTAGAGTCAGTTTTTTGGCGGACCTTATGCAAAAACAGGTCACGACCGCCAAGAAATCTGTAACTGAATGCACCCAAACTTCTTCAGATATTATTACTCCTGAAGCTGAGAAATCGTTACCTAATACGCAAAAAAAGAAACAGACAAGGAAGATGCCTGAAAAGACAACTGCAACCAATGCTAATTTAGAACCTAAGAAAAAATCTGAATCTGATAATTTAAGACAGCAGAGCCCGAAGACGCAGCCTGAGAAGCCACGCCAGAAGACGAGCACTCCTAAAAGAAATGTCTTATTGTCAGACAACACAGCCTGGACGGAAGTAACACGACAGAGACCCAGACCGCCCCCCGCCAAGGTAATGACGGGCACTGCCGCGCCACACTCTGCAACAATCCAAGCATCTGAACGTTGGAGATATCTGCACCTGTATTACGTGAAACAGGGAACCACCGATGAGATGATCCGAGAACACCTTAAGTACATCTGCAACACCGACGTATGTACCGTGGAAGCCCTGAAGTCACGTGGGCCCTATGCATCCTTTAAGCTCGGCGTACCAACTAAATTATCTTCGATTGTGTTATCTGTAGAGAATTGGGCTGAAGACATATGCATTAAGCCATGGAGAAATAATAATTTTCGTCCCCCAAAGAAAGACATACAGTAACATGAAGAAAACGCGGAATACGGATATCTTCTATCAGAATACCAGAGGTTTGAAAGGAAAACTTGCTCACACCAAAAATATGTTATACACGTTCCCGAGTGACGTCATTGCTCTTACAGAGACAAGGCTCGACGACACTGTCCACGACTCGGAACTCTTCCCCCCGCAGTTCACCGTGCTCCGCAGCGACCGGTCAGGTCGCGGTGGCGGGGGGGTGCTGCTGGCGGCAAGACGACCTTACACCCTGCAGCGCCTACATGTAGCCGAGGTTACTGATGAGGAGGAAATCGTGACGGCGATCGTGTCAAAGGGCCACACACGTTTCATTTGCTGTGTACTTTACTTGCCACCCAATGTACCGGATTCAAGATACCTTTCCATGTTTAAGTGTCTAGAAAACATATGTAACGAGCATTCCTTACCAATAGTTATTATCGGAGACTTTAATCTTTGCTCTAGATCAGTTGCAGCTAGGAATGAATTTAATATGTTACTAGCAGCATGTAATTTAATCCAGCAAAATAATGTTAAAAATAGTCTCGACCGTATTCTTGACCTAGTACTGACAAATCCGTCTGTGGCAGGGATTTCGATCTCCGAGTCCTTGTCTGGTTTAGTATCTACCGAAGTACATCATAAACCGCTTGATATTCAGATCACCACTTACATTCCCTTCCAACGTGCTCTTCCTCCCAAACCTGGCGATGAACCAAGCCTCCCACTCCAACTTAACTACCGTAAAGCTGACTTCGCTCTTCTATATTCTCTTCTATATAATGTAGACTGGTCCCCACTATACGTTCTTACTAATATGAACGAAGCTACCGATTGGTTCTACTCTACCCTAAACGATATACTACGTCAAGCAGTACCTTACAAAAAAAAATGTCACGGCGCTTCACAGTATCCGAATTGGTACACTAAAGAAATGGTTTTCCTGAATAACTTAAAAAACAAATACCATACCCTTTATAAACAAACGAATGACGGTCTTTACTATGCTCTGTTCTACTACTATAGGAAATCTTTAAATAAAAGTGTGAGCGCAGGTTCGCGATGTTTTACAAGCCAGATAGAACATAACATAAAAAAGAATCCGTCAGCATTTTGGACATTTGTTAAGCAAAATCAGAAAAATTATGAACCTACAACATTTGGAACAATGTCCTCAGCAGAAACCGCAGAGTCGTTTGCAGATTTCTTCAAAAGCGTGTTTCTATCCTGTTTGCCGAAGCTAAGTGTAACTGATGCCTGTACCCAGGTACCTGCTGGTAGCGAGGTGCATTCCACTATAAACAGCATAAGTTTGGATTCCATTAGTGAATCAGATATTAGGCAGGCCATCAGCCGACTTTCTTCCAAGTTTACACAAGGTCCCGATGGCATACCGCAGGTGATAATCAAAGATTGTCGTGACGTGCTCATCAATCCATTACAGTACCTCTTTAATTTATCTATACAGACTTGCTCTTATCCTTCTGTGTGGAAAATATCTAAAGTAGTGCCCATACATAAATCTGGCCCCAAATCTGACATTCGTAATTATAGACCCATAGCTGTACTGCCCGTGTTTGGAAAAATATTTGAAACAGTTATTTACAAACATATTTACAATCAGCTGCGAGGTTGGTTTTGCGAAGAACAGCACGGCTTCTTGCCAAAAAAATCCACCACATCTAACTTAATAAACATTGTCAACTTTATTTCCGGCAATATGGACAATAGAAAACAAGTGGACGTCGCATATTTCGACTTCCAAAAGGCTTTCGATAGAGTCGATAATGACACTCTCCTTCGGAAGATGGCACTTACAGGTTTCTCCTTCAAACTATTATCCCTATTCTCGTCGTACCTATCTGAAAGATATCAATACGTTATTTATGAGGGCTCTATATCAAAAGTGTTCAATGTGACATCTGGTATTGGACAAGGTAGTTCCTTAGGTCCATTATTATTCCTGCTGATGGTCAATGATCTGCCACAATCGATAACTCACTCCCGCTGCCTGATGTTTGCCGATGATGTCAAATTGGCACATCCCGTACTAAACTTCAACGATTGTTCTGGGCTCCAGGACGACATTGACGCTGTCTGTAGGTGGAGCAATAAAAATGGACTGCACCTGAATGTATCTAAGTGTTGTCTGATGTCTTATACGCGAGCGCTTAGACCAATCCACTATAATTATACCTTAAACGGGCAGTCTCTTGGGCGGGTGAGCACTGTGCGTGACTTGGGAACTGTATTTGATCCTCAACTCACATTCAATCATAACGTGATTCAAACTTGTACAAAATCCAAAAAAATATTAGGTTTTTTGATGAGGCAATGCAAGCAGTTCAGCAGCAAGGAAGCCATCGCGGTCTTGTACAATGCATACGTACGTAGTCGACTTGAAACTAACTGTGCAGTCTGGAGCCCGCACGAATCTAGGTATATACTCATGATTGAGAAAATACAAAAATCGTTTTTAAGATTCCTATATAAGAAACTCTACGGCTATTATCCGCTCCTGTACCCCACACTCTATATTCAGGGTATGGTAGGTTTCCATTCGCTGGAACTAAGGCGAGGTCTAACCCTCGTCAAATACTTCTTCCGTGTACTACGTGGCCTTGTAACCAACTCAGATACTTTGGCCGAAATATCGTTACACGTGCCACCAGTGCGAAAGCTTGTCCTACGTCCACGTCCCCAGCCCACCTTCCATGTTCCCACAGCTAGAACTAAAGCGCTCTCTACATCACCGCTCCACTGCGCCCTACAACTACTTAATAAAACTATCACCTATGATGACTCAGTAGACGTTTTCTACGACTCGGAATCGAGGTTCCTGTCATCAGCCGCTCGATATCTGGAGTCTCTTGCTGGTCCCAGCACTGTGAGTGTGACAGACTATGACCGATCTAGAGCTGGCACTAGCAAACTACCAATAGTAGATTTAGTTTTATAGTTTAGTTTTATAATTTTGACAATATTATTATGTGTAGAATAACTGTAAGTAATAATTGATACGAATAAATGAATTGAATTGAATTGAAAACTTTATGAGAATTTTCTAAAAGTTACAATCAAGTTGCCTGCCAAATATTAATGTTACACTTTAACTTTAATTAAATTTCGACAACAACATAAATCAAAACCCCTTCCCTTTCCTCTCAACCTAAAAATTTTTGAATGGGGAAGATGCATGAAAAAATATTTTTGTCTAAATCGGTAGTTCACTTTTTCGGTACGACTAATCCTGCTTTTAGTACAACCAGCCAAAAAGTAATTCTAGTCACGCGGTGCTAAAACGCTCCATATCAATTGGGTGACATTTGTGACGTCACACGTGTTTTCAGAGCGTTAAAATGTGTGGAGCTTGTTCGATATTTCGAGTTATCTCGTAAAATAATGTTTTTATGTGTTATATACCCCTACAATAAAATGTTCAAAATGCAATGAGAAAACTAAATCTAATAAGCGAAAAATCTAAATAAAAAGTCACTATTATTGCGTATTTTTATTTTGGTGGGATTTTGATATTGATACATTCTGTATCCAAAACGAAATGAAACAAATCTATGAAGCATAGAAAAGACCAAGACTCACCAACATTCGCGTCTCTTATGCAACACCTATTAATATTTCACTCCAGTTTTCGATCAATTGTATGTAAAATTTCACGGCTATGGTTAATATCGAGAGTTACGACCACGAGCACTCGTAAAAATGACTGATGTAACGGATGACTGATACCCACCGAACGACGATAACATCGTACTTTACCTATCTGCATGTCTTAGGTATACCAAAGATAGTTCATTCTTAAAACTGGTCAATGTTATAACTCGATATAGTTCAGTATAGGTTCTTACGAAAATTTTCTATACTAGTTGGCGCTACTTTGGAAAAAGGTCTGCCATTGCCATCCCAAAAATACATATGTATATTTTTTTAATTTGTTATAATATAAGGTACTCTTTTGTAATAATGCGCGCTGTCAAAATATAGTCCTACTACTAAACTTCAACATTATCGGAATGGGACAGAGTGCATATTTCTCGGGTGGGTGAACTCTTTCCACGGTAGCGCCAACTCGTGTTTTTCATTTCAAAACTCTCATAAAACCTCTCATTAGATTGCTACGATTGAATTTGTAAGAGTGATGTAATTTTAATAAAATTGAGAACTAATTTGTTTTAAAGGTTTTTGTATCATTTGGAATTGGTTAGTAAATCTTATACTGTACTACAATGGATAATTAACATTTTCCGAAATCACCTTCATTCTAGATACTCGACTTCACTTGAGTCGTATAGCGACGCGACTTTCTTCCTTATAGGGTAAAAACAGCGCTTAAAGCATATCGCGCTGCAAAACAGAGGGAGCCATGGTAGTACCCTGAAGGCGTTGTTGAACTAGATTCGCAGGCAGACTTTATACCTTACCCACAACCTTCGATTATAGAACCAAGTGTAAAGTGTAATCTTCACTATGATGCAACGTAAATCGCCCTCACCGACAAAGCTCTACGCCCCTGCTTCAAATTCTGATCGTCTTTTAGGTCTTCGATAACGATGTGCTTTATATATTTAAAAGAAGATATGTGACACAGTGTTTGCTTCAGCACACACCATGTCGTCTGCGTATAATGAATAAATACGCAACTTGACTCAAACAGTAAAAATGTGTCTTTCAAATCGTAGGTTTTATCGTGGTTTTGTCAGTACTGTTACCAAAACCACAACCTACAAACAAATGCTGTTAGAGCGCTTTCTGCAACTGGAATATTAACTTAAGCCACAAGAACTGTCTTCAACAAACGCTTGAAATTCAACACCAAAGAGTATATTATATGTAACATACCATGCTTTGTCACCGCATAAGGCAAGGGGTCAGAAGACTTGGCCCGCGCCTGTCGGACGTCAGGGTCCGCGTTAACAGTGTAAGTACCGCGGCGTCGCAACATCGTCAAAAACCACGCACAAAACCAACTTGAACACCATTCTTCAACACGTACACCAATAACTCTGATTGAATATGACTGATCCATATAATCAACTTGATTACATTGTGACTGCAAGCGATCGCGTTTTTAAAACATGTACAGAACACTAGGTTAACGAACTAATAGGTAATTTTGCAACATGCACCGGTTTGACTATGCGTCCGCTTCGTTCAACTGAGCACTTGAGCGAAAGGCGAGTCGTGCTCGAAAACCGAGAGTGCCTCGGCACGGTTCTTTGCCGAATGGCAGGATGGGGCGGTCACGCCGACAACGAGATATCGAGATCGCACATTTGCTGATAACGCCGCCGATAATTTCTATTGACAGCGCATACTTAGTAGGTACTTCTGAGTGCGTAACAACCTTCAGATGGAAATAATGTCACATGGGTTTAGAATGTTTCAAGTGAGGAAACACCAAAAACGTAAATTATAATTATTCGATCGTGCTTAGTCAATGATAAGTGATTTGTTACATTTTTGTAACACACACGTTATAAAATTTTAAGTGGTTCAAAGTATTTAACTCCAAGAGAGGTTATTTATATTACAACCCGAGTTCGGTTCAATACGCGCATTGTCAACGCAAATCGATTGAACTCTCGAAGGTGAGCTTTCAATTTCATAATAAGCGTGTTCGATGAAAAAATAATAAACATTAACATAATTGAAGGTGTTCAACAAGCACAGAATTGTAACAACGGTCTCAAGTCTCATTAGTAAGCCACGAATCATGGCTCCAAGGTTGAGTTGCCGCAGTATTAAAAATGCAAACCTCGCGCCCGCCTAGGTGAGACGTTTAAGCCGTGCCGTGGAGGGCCCACAACCTGAATTTTTTACTCGTCAGCCACACTTCTCCATCTCGCTTTTGACAGTCGACAAATTGGATTTGCGCCCTAATAGCCTTGTAGACAAGACATCGAACGATAGACTTCCGTAAAAGTTATCACGCGAAGCACCTTTTAGCCTTTATTTTTACCATTGCCTTTCAGCACCAGGACTTATTTTCAAATTAAACTACTCTTCGCTGTCCAGTGTTTTCTCGTATAATTGATCAGAAGAAGAAGAAGAAGAAGAAAAACATGGATTTTTTTAGCTACGTTGGAACTTTGCTACCACCTAACAAATTACTATTACGTAAGGTTCAAGACGACTTGTTAATTACAATTTTGATGTAATCGGAGTCTTTGCCTAAAAACAGGACCTCAATTTGTTTTTAAAGTGGCCACGGAGCATTAAATCATTGAAACATTGGGGGGTTGGATGGATCACCGTACACGTGGATTAGGCTTAATCACGCAAGGCCGTCCCGATTTCGAATTCACACTTTAATATATATATCTATTCTGTTTACCCGTCGACGGGTTTTATTGTTTCCTTAGAGCTTGTTTTTAGGGGTGAATTTATTAAGTTTATTGAATTATAAATCATCACAGATCTAGTCTAGTGTAACTGGAGGAATATCGTGCGGAAAACATTGCGGATCTGAGACAATCTAATTATTAATTAGGATGTCCAAAGCCATTATTAATTTGAAAGAAGTACCAAACAAATATCGTAATGAATACTGTGTTTGTAGAAATGTCTGTTTTATATCATATTTTAACTGAACAAAACCTACGCTATTTATTAAATTTGTCATTAGACTTAGCATATCAAAAAGTCAATCTCAATCAATTTTCATGACACTGCATCTTCTGGTAATTTCGAAAAAGCGTTATGAAGGGTTAAAAGCCGAAATAAAATAGACAGACTGAATATATGATACAAAATATCATTCGTACAATATCTTGTCTCAATCTGTGACTTTTTGACATAAGTCGGAAGTAAGTCTCCCCAAGGCAGCTAATTTATGGCAGCTAGTTGTGTGAGTGAATAACTACATACACAAGTGTTCCCAGAGATGGGTCCATTAAACGGACCACACAATTGACCAACATCTCTGGTACTAATGTGTTCGAAAACCAAGAGCCTTGCACACAGAAAGACTAACTGGTTGCAATATTTAACTGACTACAATACCTCTCATAATGGCCCAACCCGTTCATTTGCTCATGAGCGACAATGGAAACATTTAAAACAGGATTATAATTAGGTCTGGGAAAATAAAACAGGCGCAAGTAAAAACAAATAGTAATAAATTAAATTATAAAACACATAAAGCCATAATGAGCATATTATTGCTCATTCTAAAGCCAAATAATTAATATCCATATATATTTTTAAATTTTATCTAATCATTTGCTTATCATAACAATATTGATAAAGAATTAGATCTCAAGTGTGTTGACGTAGCCTTGGATGATCCATATTGTTCCATTTTACTTCAAAAATATTACAAGACAACGGAAGCTTCTACTTATTTAGTTTGGCAGGTGATAGAACCAACTCCATGAGCAGACCACTTTCAAGTGGACAAGATAAGTTGCTGATATACATGTATTTTTTTTAACATAAATATGGAAATAAATCTTTATTTACTCTCAAACGGAAGGTAGTGATTCAAGGAACCAATAGGCTTGGCATTTTAATAAAATACTTGTGTTCAAATTTGTACACGAAGCGTCGGTGGCGCAATGGATAAGGTGCGGACTCTCAATCTGAAGGTTCGAATCCAGCTGTGTACCTATGAGTTGTTTTTCAATTCAAGTACATTATCCGATTGCTTAACGGTGAAGGAAAACATCGTGAGGAAACCTGCATGTCTTGAACAGGTATGTGAAGTCCGCCGTTCCGCACTGGTCCCGCGTGGTGGACTATGGCCCATACACTCTCTGCAGGAGAGTAGGCCTGAGCCCCTCTAGTGGGGACATATAATAGGCTGTTGATGAACAGTGCCATCTATCGGTATAGTTTTGTTTTGTTTCAATGTTTAATAAAATATAATTTTCTCCATTTAATATCACTTCATCTTTCACGATTGTACTGTTTTGATATTCAACATGATGGAAATATTCCAGCATAAGAAATTTATATTTTTAGGGTTCCATGCCCCAAAAAGAAAACCTGCCAAGTGGGAGCCAGACTCGCACACCAAGGGTTCAACTAGAAATATGAATTATTAACATACTGAAAATAATATTTTTCAAAAATAAGTTGTGCCTGACTATAAACAAAAGTTATTGTCACCAAAAAAGCATTAAAATATAACGATGAAAGGCGCCAACAGTTCGTAATATTTAATTGGTGATTTTAATGAGATATAAATTTTATAAATTATACATTTCAAATTTATTTCTATACTTGTGCTGTAAGATGTTGCTTCTTGCTTGTCAAGAAGCAAGAATTTCAGGATTCTAGGACAATGGGAAGTTATCTATAGGTTTTGATGTGCTTTCAAGGGAAATTGTCTAAATATATGGAATAAATGGCTGTATCTTTTTATTGCATTCTACTTAAAAATTTAATTTTTACACAGCTTCAAGGGACTGCAGACTTGAGCTTTTGATATTAATTTCAACTTGATGCCTTCACGTGTTTCTGATAAAAATAGTCTAGACAGACAGATTGACAACAAAGTGATCCTATTTTCCCTAAAAATGGTGGACGAAATTTATCTTTGTATTAGTGTGTTCTACAGACTATCGGGTTGATGATCACTTACAAGTTCTAACTGTAACATTTAAAAGACTCCATTCTTCTGTTCTACTCCCTCTTTATTTTAATCATTCATCTTCAATGTGTTGAAAATTTACAAGATGTTTTAATGTAATTACTTATTTATTATATGTATTTATAATAATGGTTTTGATTTTAGCTACCTGGTACCATGTACATGTATGTATATGTCAATCTGTCCTCTCTTATATATCCTAAATTTAACATAGTATGAGGTATATGTCAAAGGCTGTGTTACTTTGTGGGTTATAGGCTATATATGACATCATATTAAATATAACATATCAGCTTTTAGGGTGTCATAAAATGCTATCAAACAATAATAATTAAATTTAAATACCAAGTTGCTATCATGATACATTTATTTGGATCTGTTCTGTTAGATGGCAGTGTTTTTACTACATTTAAACCACATTTAGCCTGCATGATAGAGGAGGGCACTGTGCTGTCATGTCCAGAAGGACAAAAGTCACTAATAATTTTGTTTAATTTATGGCATTGCAGTCCCAAGTTTTGGACCAATTTCAGAGTGTTTTTTTTATTAAAAGCTTGTTTTAATAAATATGGTTTGCAGTTGTGTTTAATGACTTTGTTAAATATTTATTCAGCCAGCAGAAATGACATTTTTTTTTAAAATAATGTCGTACAATTTGATACTCAATTATTAAAGATTTCTTTAAAGATAACAAAGCTGATATATTCTTCCCTGAATTCTGCAAACTGACTTCCTGGTCATGATCTAATGGCAGATAAACACAAATATAACATACATACTCATTCCTCCAGAATATTTTAGTCTTATGAATGTTATGAAAAGGTTTTTATGGCGAACAATGTGGTTTGATCATGATTATAAAAAGATTCTTGAGATATAAACAAATAATAGTTTGAAAACAGATACAATGGAAATAGTGTCTACAATAATATTAAAATTTTTAAGAACACTGTTGTGATGACTATTAACATTGTCCAAAAAGTGCTGAGCATCAAATCATTAGGAGTAATCCACTTCTAATGTTTAAATTCATGTACATATATAGGTGAGCAACAAAAAATTTGGCTGAGCATAGTGTATTCACATGATATAATTATCAATTGTAACAAAAACTGCAAATATATATTTTTTGAACTAAACTAAAAATTTTCAACTATTTTGTAATAATAATAAAAATCGAGGCCCACTTTAATTGTGACCAAAGTGGCACTTCGTGGATGAATGCCAATAACAGCATCTTGAATGAAAAGACATATTTTAAAACATATTTGGATATTTTTCTTGCTAATGGAAATATAATAATTTCATCATCATCAGCCTATATATGGCCCCACGGCCCACTCTTCTACAGAAAATAAGATAGGGCAAATGTCAGTTGTATTGGAAATTTGTGACCTATTTTTGGTTAGTAATACAGGCCTTTTTTTAAAATAGCAGACTAAACACAGATTGCAACAATCATAAAAAATACCAAACAATTGTAGTAAACATTGATTCAAGAGATAGTTAAAATACTTTCCTTGAGCTAGAAATAAAATTAGATTGGAATGTAGACAAGTGCACAAGCCTAATTAAAAAGCATACTAATAAGTGAACTTAAAGTAGCAGCTCAACTAATGACCTCTTAATTGTACAATAAAATATTCCTCTCTTCAAAATTTCTCCTTTGACCTTAGACAGTTGAAATAAATTTCTTTGAGAAAAAAAGGTGTAAAAAAGCTTCTTTTGTATTCATTTTTATGTATATTTTGTTCGGAATTTTCTGTGTAAATAAATTGTTTAAGTTAAATAGAAAATAAAGACTCAAGTATAAGGAGCAGTAAATATACATACAATACAATAACTTTTGGAAAAGTTGAGGAGATTGAAAAAAATAATTGTGAATTACCCCGGATGTTTTTTTTAAATGTTCTATTTGGAATAAGAAACAAGCCCTGGTGGTCATCAGGAGATGGAATGAATAAATAATATTATGTTGTTCATAGTTGAACTATGAATCACATCACAGAGGTGACGATGATGAGAGGCCCTATTTCTTATTGTATATATTGGCATGGTGTTGTGCAGTGGATTTGCTAGGATACAATTACCTTCGGTAATTTTTGCATGTAACGAGTGGGCAAAAATCTACAATATTGGGATGACATTTTAGCTAATAAAATAAAAATATAATAAGTTATAAGTAGTCTAGGACTAACCAGCTGCATGCAGAGCCATCAGATCTGGAAGCTTCTGGTCCATAGAAGAAAATCCTAAAACGACTTCCACTTACTGCCACTGTATTCACCACTCACAGAGAAGGCATATAAACTAATTATAATTGGTAGATTATCATTTTATTACGTCATATTAGAATAACCTCTAATTGTAACGAAAATTTTTAATGAACATAGTCCTAGACGAGTTCCGCAACTTGCACAGATTTCGATGTAAGGTTAGGTGATACCCAAATGTGAACTAGCGGAATGTAACATGTTATCCGCGAGATAATCACAAAATACGACGCATTTCGTAAAAAAATGTTTTTTGACGTGATATCTGTCACATACTAAAGGCATATGTGGCAGAATTGAAACCTGGCCTGTGGCCATTTTCCAAATGCTGTGTGATGTGAAAAGACCACTAATATTGATTTAGAAATTGTTCATGCTGGATAGCCAAGTAAAATGAAGAACTGTGGCAGTTCGCAGCCATTTTTAAAATTGTCAGTATCGAGATACGTCACAGGCGTAGGAAATCACGATGGCCGACAAAAGAATGGTTAGGTGGTAGGTACTTACTGCTAATTTTTACGCCTCCTAGAGGTGGTTTCTGAGGTTGATCGAACGATTTTCTAACTGATTTGCTGCCCTCGGCGAACGACGTGGTCCTAGGGCGTCCGCTCATTATTATAGGTAGAAAATAAACGGCCTTAGAATCCTGAACTTCATAGATACTTCACATTTCTCGTTACCACCCTTGCACTCGCACTGAACTCTCTCACTATGCCGACTGTATACAAAGTTAGGATAGAATATAATAAACAATATCACTAAGATACAATTAAAATCAAAATAAGACTGTCTTTGTAACGTTTTACAATATCATTTTGATAAATTTTCAAAATTTACATCACTAAAAGTGAACGACAGATTTTTAGGTTCTTCAGACTCGTACTCGCTCTCACTCATTCGGCTACCTTCGGGAAACATTCGGGCCTTCGATTACCGAACGAACTACGATGACGTCACGAAAACGCCATGCCACAAATGCACAGCTGCTGCCACCTGAAATTTATTACGGTGAACTTTTACAAATGTGTCGGCAAAACAGTATGGTGTCTATGGTCGAATTTCTTAATAACTGGTGCTTTGGCAAATGTAGTTATCCATTGTGCCTAAAAAATCAATAAAAGTATTTTGAAAATTAGTAGTAGTAGTTAATAAAAACGAATAACACGTAGCAAAATAATTTTAAAAACGTTTTTCCAATAAACTTTTTGTCGATAATTTTGTATTTAACAATAATTATAATAAATTTTGTATTTAACAAGAAAAAATAATAAAAGTCAAACTAAATGTCAATAATTCGTTATAAAAGTTCATTTATAAATACCACAGATAAATACGTACGTGACATACGAATCGATGAAAACTTCTAATTAGATTTTTTTGCACTTACCTACTTACCAATAAATAGTTTTCTTGCACATTTTTCTTGCCATGCCTATCTATTCTACATATACCTTTATCAAATCTTGTAAATAGTCGGTGTGGAAACAAGGCGCTAAGTGCGATGCGATGTGCGACCAGCGTTACCAACCCTACTGTTTTAACAGTAGATTTGCTGTTTTCACATTGATGACCATGTTTTCTGTTTCATTCCTATTTTCTACTGTTTTTCGCGTTCAGCGCCACCTAATACACTACTATGCAAACATTTTTTGATAACCACTACGCAATAAAACGCAATGAAAAACCACTACGTAATAAAACGCATTGATACTAGATGGCAGTATCTTCTTTATATTTTTATGCACGGGGAAATCCCTATTTACGAATAACAGCTACACGCCCTTTTGTATTGCGTAGCGTAGGTATTGTTTTAGTCACAAGTCACAACACCTTGAACAGTTTCTTTGAATTGCGGCGTCTATTTTGAAAAAATAATAATTACAAAGTTTTTGATAAAATGAGTAGCGATTCATCGACTGGAAAAAGTCCTCCTAAGAAGAAAAATGTGAAATATGAACAGAAATTCGTAAATTCGTGGTTAAAAGATGATAGGTTCAAAGGCTGGTTAAAGAAAAGCACTAAAGGTGAGAGCATAATTATGAAATCTGTCTTTTTTTCTTTACCTACCGCTTTCTACTGTTTTTTTAAGGCGATTTGTTGTTTTTAGTTTTTTGATGTTGGCAACACTGTGTGCGACGCAGTTGCGTTCGCGCCGCGCTAGAGGCGAGCGGTGGCCTTCCGCGCGGTCAACAGGTCTCGCACAATAATGCTCAGATAAGTGCAGAATAAAATTTATCGAACAAAACACGAGTGTTGTAGTTCTTAAATAATGGAGTACTACACATCAGACAGCGGTGACAGCGATAGTCGCGAACAAAAAACCTTGGATCTATCGAACCAATATATTGACAGTATCAGCTTATCGTGTGAACTTAGCTCGGTCGTCAACGAAAAAGATTGCGCAGAAAATTACGAAATAATTTTGCTGAACAACAATCGCATCTCGTGTCTACCGGGGACGATCAACAGATTCTACAACCTGAAGATATTGGATATCAGCAATAACAGACTCACCATTCTTCCAGACATACTTAAAAGTTGTCCCCTTACTTCGCTAATTGCTAAACATAATCAACTTACGAACGAATCGTTACCTAAAAGCTTTAGCTCAGCTAAAAGTACGCTCAGAGAGCTCAATCTGAGTGGGAACCAACTCGCATTTTTCCCTGATCAAGTATTAGAACTCACTTCGCTGAGGTATCTTTACTTAGGTGGCAATAATGTAGTCAAAATACCTAAAGACATATGGAAATTAAGCAGGTAATATAACTACGCATTAGATTTCTTATAATACCATCTGCTTATACTATTTAAGTCCATTGTTGCATAAATAAGGCCTCTATTACTGTTGATAATTTTCTTAAACGGAAACTGCTATCCAAACATAAGTATTTAAACATCATTGTTCTATTGCATTATCACATTCATGCTTATGACTAAGCTTCGTCGGATCCATACAGGAAAATTATTGAAGTGTGTATAAAAAATAAACACGACAATTGATACGCAGTACAATTATACAATTCCAATCAAATATAAGTGTTTAATGACAGCTAATAAGTATGTAGGTCAACGGTTGACGGTATCGTCAGTTAAAACTATAAGTTGCCAACAAAATTAGATCAATAATTATTAGTCAACAAAGAAAGAAAAAAATACATTTATTGCTTAAATAAAAACAGAAATATTTAGAACAGAAACAGATAAAATATGTATTGAAGCAAAATGCCTATCTCAGCTTATGCTTCAATATACAACATTCAGCGCCGTTTTTTTAACAACATATTTTGTTGGCCATCACTATCAGCTGCGAAACGAGGACGAATTGCCATTAATTATATTCGTCATAAAATGTAGCCTCCATCTTGAAAATCCCGCTTCTGAAACAGTTTTGACTATTCTTTTTTGACACTGCTTTTTATGTATTTCATATGTAGTCCAAAACTTTTGCTCACAAATAGTTATAGTAAACAACCTATTTCTCAAAATTACGTCCTTATCGAACGTTATCAGCTCTATGTATACAAGCCGTCAAGTCTCGACAACGTGGACCTTATCTTTTATTGGCTAGACTGCAGAATAGAATAAGACGCGAGTGCCTAGACAATGGCACTGTCATTCGCAAATCATCTTAAGTGATCCAAATCAGTGTTGTGGTCGTATTCTTATAATATTATAAGTAAAGGCTACAAGATAAATATGCTGCTGAACTGGGAGGCACCGAATTATTTAATGTATAAATTATGTGCGCTGCCAATACATAATATAGTGCTGTAGTGTGCCTGCACTGCACTGAAGGCTACGGGACATATTTTAAATTGACCGCGTGACATGTTATAGGTACAACTGGTTGTTACATTGAAGAACCTGTTTTCGTTAAACTGGTTTTCCTTGTTTTATGGTCGATATGAAAATTAAGATCACGAAGATTTAGCGTGGGGACACACCTGTCTGCTGTTTTGATCTACCCAGATCATCCGGAGTCCGGAAGGCTAGAATACCATACAAAATGTACCGATCGAGACATACCTGTCTACCCACACCGTCAAACACGCCCGGCCAGCAAGCAACCGGCCAGCATTCCCACAGAACGTGCTGGTCGGTCAGAAAGAGGCGCGACATCATCATCATCAGCCGGGAAACGTCCATTGCTGGACATAGGCCTCCCTCATACATCCAAGCTCCATATATCTGAGAGAGATATTTGACTCAGTTCGCCTGCAGTTGTGCAAATCAAGAAAGCCCGGTCTAGGTCATCCTAGGAAGATCAGAGCAGCTAAGACAGGTGTGACCCCACCCTTACTCATGTAGGAATTTTTACGGATTAGATTTTTATTCGTATAAAAACGATAAATATTGCACATGTTCTAGTATACTTATTGTTTAACATTTCATAATGTGTTGTGTACTTGATCTTGATAATAAAATAATATAAAAATAATGTATCTATCCATATTGTTGATCCTATTGTTGTACCAAATAAAGTAAACGAAAAACAAAATGGAAGATAGCGTTGTTATTGATGACTTGACGAGTTAATTAACAAATTCATGCTTACTTTTACTGTTTATCTTCAAATGATACGTTCCGTGAAAGTATATTGGAGCCAAGGCCTTATACACTTATAATTTTAAAAGGCCAATATCAAATAAAATTGATTTAGTCAACATTTTTGTATATTTCGGTTTAGTTTATTTGTACAAAAACATAAAACGCACGAAACAGGCAAGACTTGAAGTTGAAAACAAAGATGGCGGCAATAAAATGACATTTGACGCTGTCACTTAGTACGAAAATAATGATTTTGTACAATTAAAATAAATGCAAAAATGCAATTCTAGTATTTTTCTATACATATTTAGGTCATTACTTGATTTTTTGAATAGTGTACAAGTGCAGGCCGAATTTTAAGCAACTCTTTTGCTAGTTTGAAGGTTTATTGTCGTAACCACTGAGCAAGTAATCACTAAAACACACGTCGTAACATTAAAACGATAACACCATGTTTTGAACAGTTGCATAATGTACTCCAAAAACAATCACATTATTGTGTAGTATCTAGAAACATAGATGACTGTTAGTAGGCATAATAATGGACAGTAAATACATATAAGTATAAAATCATCAACCACTGCTTGTATTACGCTTCGTTACGCTTCAGAATGTTGAAGTGGGAAATTTGAAAGGACCCAGACTCACGCCGATTTATCGATCGAGTCAACGGGTATTATTTAATTGAAATAAATGGATGGACTTGTGACTGTATACCAACCTGTGATTTTGAATTATGACGAGACCAATGTTGCTTATTGCAATAATAATAAAGGCTTTTATTCAGATTTACATTTTACATAGAAGATGAAAGTATTTTATTCTTGTTCGTTTTCTGCAAACCTGTTTGCCAGTCGGCAAAGGCCTCCTACAACCTTTTCCATTCTTCTCTTTATGAGCCACTCTGGTCAATGTCACTCCTGCCAATGTGTTTTCTGTGGTCAACCTCTTTTTCTGCTTATTGTAGTGTTCTACAAAAAAGCTGAAAACTTAACAAAAACGCCTATGCTGTACATGGGTAAGCCATACGTAAGGTCGCGAAGGAAAGGACCTGCTACAAAATAATGGATAACATTTCTGACAATACTACAAAACAAAGGCATTAACTTTCCGAGCTAGAATTTTTGTCTTCACTGATTGGCTCAGAGCTGATTGGTTGTGTTAGTATCAGGTGTTCACTGTACTGCTATATCATATCAGCTGCTCTTTGCTCAATGGCGCGACCTTCGGTCTTCTTATCTCTGCAATTTTGATGTGTTTGTATTTGACGTCATAAAGGTTGTCATTATTTTACTAATATCATCAAGCAGTATGTCCATCCAGACCTTCACCCGCGTTTCGCTTTAATATTTATCATGAGTATGTGCTAGCCTAGGTCCTAGGTGCACAGCTAAAATATGGAATGCACTACCGGGTTCCGTGTTCCCAGAAAGCTACAACTTGGAAATCTTCAAAAGAGTAAATAGGCACCTTCAAGACCAACGCATAACATAGTTGACCTCATCGTCACTTGAGGTGAGATTGGCCACGCCGCTTTGTTCCATTTTTGATTTTTTTTAAAGTAAAAAATTCAGGCAATACTAAACAATGCTTCCATAAATTTGAGGATTTCCCCCACCAGTTTTCAGATTCCTTGAAAATTCCTATTCCTATATCTGGGAATCTTTTTTTAATATATAGCCTTATGGCCGTTGGATGGTAAGCGTGCTTACCCAAAAGCCTTAAGCTAACGAGGCACTGACTATACTATTAGCATTGCTGCAGCAGATTTAGGTAACATGATGGTATCCCGATGATACTCTTCAAAATACTGTATCTATTTTTACCAAACATGTATGTCTAAGTATGTCCAACTTCGACAAAGAGGTCAGACGAAGAATCCGACTCGATTGTGCAGCGTTCGGGAAGAAAGTGCGTGTTGCCAGTGATGACATACAGAACCGAAACGTGGTCCTTTACTGTGGGCCGAATAAACAAGCTCAAAGTCACTCAGCGAGCAATGGAACGAGCTATGCTCGGAATTTCTCTACGTGATAAAATCCGTAATGAAGAAATCCGTAGACGAACGAAGGTGGTCCTCTACTAGGTGGACCGACGACCTGGGTAAGGTAGCGGGGAGTCGCTGGATGCAGGTGGCCGGGACCGGTCGATTTGGCGTACCATGAAAAAGACCTATGTCCAGCAGTGGATGTTTCCTGGCTGATGATGATGATGTCTAAGAACCAAAGCAGGAAACTTGCATTCGAGAGCTACATACACACACACACAGGCATTAGTGGCCAACTTATAACATACACCCCTCTTGTCGGGTCGGGGGCTAAAAACAAAAGTGAATCGTCGACCGCATCGTTGCCATTCTTACGGGTGTAAAGAAATGTTTAATGAGGTCATGGGCGTACCATCGATAATTTCGTTGCCTTTGTGATTATAAGGAAAATAATAGTAATAATAAATACTATCAACTCGAAACTCTTTGTTTAGTACAAAAATAGGAACATATTGCATTCATTTCCCATTTTTTTTGTATCAGTGACGTGCCCAAAATATTGTGTCGCGTGCCATTATTTGCTCACCATCCCTACCCTATATATACATATATTTAAAGAACAACAGGATTTGGATACTGAAAATATATGTACTACAATGAAAATACTGTAAAAAGACAGTAACTTCACGGATTGGATTATAAACACATCTTTCCTCAGTTTACAGATACTGTCACTGGGCGGCAACCAGATATCGGAAGTCCCCGAGACAGTGGGCCGGCTGAGATCTCTCCAGGCGCTGGTTTTGAGCGACAATCTGATCGAGCAGCTGCCCGCAAGCATTGCTCATCTCAACCAACTACGCTCTCTACTGCTACACAAGAATAGACTGAAAACCCTGCCCACGCAGATCATCAAACTGAAGTGCTTGACTGAGGTAAACACTTCTGTAATCATAATCACCAAGTCATCATTATTCTACATATAAATCATCATTCCAGGTAGCTTACTCTTACTAGAGATAGTAGGGTAGAGACTCTTACTACTAAAAGGCTGTAATTTGGTACGGGTACGAGTATACATATTAATCACGCTGACAAAATGGTAGAATACAATCTTGGAAAATATTTTTTTAAGGTTGGCTCGGCTCACACGTTGCTTGGGGATTTTATTTGCATCAACCCCATTGGGGTATCGTGGAGTAGGTCTTTCAAAAATATTGAGAGTCTAGGAACATAACTTTTCGCTTTAAAGTGATTATTTTTGTCAGAACAGGGCGCACCTCCCTCTTCTAAACTATTGCTTTTAAAAATCTGAATTTTTTTACAGTAGTAGTATGTACACTGAACTTAAAAGGCAAACTATCACGACTAAGTTAACTTTATTACAGGTAAACGAGTAATAGTCGACGAAAGTAACATATACCTGGAGACGGAGCCTGGATATTTAAAAATTAAAAATTTCGTACAAATTCCATTCCATTTTTATTAGACGTTTGAACTTATTGTGAAGAGCAAATACGGAACCCTGGCCCTGGAACTTTTTGGTCTAAATGAATCGACCTGATAAAGGCTGTGTGGTGCTGTCAGATCAAAGACAAAACATACACACTATAGACGCTTTATTTCTAATACAAACAATGCTGTCAATCTAATGAGATTCTTCTTATCGTGTGAGTCGATGACCGACCTCATGAACCCTAGTTGTCAGAGTTGTTGAGCCGCCATAGTCCTCTGACATGGCTCATGTATCTGCTACCTGTCGTAGATAGTAACCGAGACCAATCACTTACTTTTTCAACCGACTTCAAAGAAGGAGGAGGTTTTCAATTCGACGGGTATGTATTTTTTAATGTTTGTTACCTCAGAACTTTCGACTGCGTGAACCGCTTTTGAGGACCATTTTTATTTGAATGCTGGTGGTTTCTGTGTGGTCCATTTTAATTTGGTCAAGTTCTTACAATGGCATCAATGAGAAAATCATATACGTCTTAAAGCCGTAGACTTTTAGGGCAGTTGAAGTCGGTTTCTAGTTCTTTTTGAACGCGTTAACTTATTAGACAATCAGGTCATTCAGTCTGCAATATCCTAACCAAACTGGGGAATATCACACAATTTGACAATGTCTCCACCGGGAATTGAACACGGCTACTTCCGCCGTCCGCGTGTGTTGCGTCGAGTCTAACGCTCATACAACTGCGCCAGCGACGTTCGTGCTGAGATGGGTAGGGGGAAGGGGAGTGCAAATCAAAACAGTATAAGACTTATAAATATGATTTGTAGACCTTACATTAGGCATCTAATAGGTTTTGGGTCTGTGCTTTAGACAAAAGTAAATCCTATGAGAATGATGATGAGCTGTGGATTTTTCCGGCTGATTACGAGGATGACCTACTCGTCTATATCTTCAGCTCATAGCTAGATAACACGGTTTCCATTACTTTTAATGAAATATTGGGTTATCTATGTATTTTTTCGTATCACTGAATTCTTACTTTTACAGTATTTGCTATACGATAGCTTAGTTCCTTTGGATGTCAAGAATATTACGATTTCTAACCTACAACAGATTGACATGTTACGCCTATACCTACTCTACTAGCCTACATCATATTATCTAAGTCTGCCGCTAAGGTGGAGGCTCTCAATTCGACTTTTTAAAAATCTATTACGCGATAACTCACCCAATTATGAATCGATTTTGATGATTCTTTTTTTGTTTGGTAGAACATTATTATTATTTGGACATGAGGGGTGCAGTCCGTGTGTCCTGCAAGTCACTGCGACCTTTGCAGATCTATTGTGACAGTCCCCTATGGATCAAATCACCTCCCCAAGGCCAATCTCGGTCATGAACAGTACGATTGGTCTGGGTTTGGAGGTCCTGATGCTGTCCGTTGTGGCAGTGTGGCCTCCGAGGTGTGAGGATATGGATGGGCGTCTCTTCATCCTCCTTACAAAATCTGCAAGCTATATTGTCGCTCAGGCCCATGTGGCTGAGATGTTTGCTTAGCTTGCAGTGCCCCGTTAGGGTCCGGGTCAGGATCCTTAGTTGGTTCCTGCTGAGCGAAAGTAGGTTGGTAGAACATACTTTAGAGGTAGTAACATATAAATTTTATTGAAATTCATATAGCGCTTTTTGATAAAATCAACAAAAACAAAAAATGATAATTCTACGTCTAACGGTGAACATTTAAGGGTATGAATGATCTGACTTGCAGGGCAGTTGAAGTTGATTTCTAGTTCTATTCGAACGCGTTAAATATCTTCTATGTACATACATTTACCATTTTATTGTATAGAGTAGGTATAAAATGTTATTATTCTAAAACAGACAAGGTCAAAACAGTGCTTCACAAACTCGCATTAAATCTGTTTTCCTGCTATTAATTTAATGTCTATTTAATTGTAGCAAATATCTTTTCCAGATGACCAAATGAAACTAATATCCTTGCCAAATTAAATAAAATCAACATGATCACGATACAAAACACGGATATTTTCGTCTCTAGCTATACGAGTACAAACATCCATCAGAAGTGGTTTGTCAATCAATAAATTAACGATAAGCCAAACACGATCCAAGTTTATGGTCACGTTACGTCATTCGCTAACTGAATCCCTTTATCAGCCACCAAGACAGCTGCATGCAAGTGTTACGTAAGGGAGTAACGCCTTTATTCCAAAAGTGACCTCGTACGTGATATCCAACATAGATATTGTATGTCTACATATATGTATGTAGTATTGCGATATGACTTGTATAGTCTGTTCGCTTACAAAGTCTCCGCACACTATACATATGTGTGTGTTTATTGTAATTAAAAAGCAGCCAAGCCAAGTGCGTGTCGGGCCACAGTGTAGGGTTCCGTAGTTGCCCGTCACAATAAATTCATGTTCTTTTTACCTTCCATAATTTTTCATAACTAAAAACCTTTTTTTAAAATAGAAGTAAAACCAACGATTGACCTCAATGTCACCTCATGTTCTGACTATAAGGTAGACGATGTTAAGCGTTCGTCTATTTACTCTACTTTTGTAGATTCCCAAGTTGTAGTTTTCTGGGAACACGGAAACCGGTAGTGCATTCCATATTTTAGCTGTACGCATAATAAAATCAAACGCTTGGTGCGAGCTGTAGCAAGAATATCCACAGTATACGAGTGAAGGTCTGCCGTTCTTCTGTTTGATCGGTACTTGAATGGCGAAAATAGCTCCTGCGCACACTCTCCAAAATGTATCCTATAAAATACCGAAAGACATGTCTGCCTTTTTGACCTGACCCAATTTGAATGAAATTTCTACGAAATTTTCATTTTGACGTCTCCATATTTTATAATTTGGTTGAGCCAACTTAATTGTGATAGTTTTCCTTTTAACTTCTGTACATACTATATCCAAATTACAGCTTTCTAGTAGTAAGAGTCTGAGCTAAGGAGCGGACGGACAGAACGAAACTATAAGGGTTCCTCGACCAAAAAATGGGTACACATGAAGGGTACACACGTCACTGCGATGCCTAGATATAAAATGCTAAATTCACCAACGGGTGTATGTATATACCAGCTGTACGCCGCTGCCGGTCTTCTTTCGTTTCCTTTGACTAGAGGCGGCGTTTGCATTTTACGAAAGAAAGAAAGAAAGAAAAAATTTATTTGCCAAGTACATAGTTCTTTTACACGGTGTTTAGATAGTAATTTTAATTAGTTCGATGTACTTAACCTGTCCACAGGTGTGCAAATATTATAAACATATCTAATAAGGAATTTAATTATTAATTAGGTTATCAATTCGACGGATATGTTTTTATTTTATTTTTATGTTTGTTACCTCAGAACTTTTGACTGGATGAACCGATTTGGATGATTCTTTTTTTATTAGAAAGGTGGTGCTTCCCGTGTGGTCCCATTTCAATTGTGCTCCAGTTCTGACAACGGCATCCAAGAGAAAACGATATAAATCTTAAATTTGCCTTAGTAAAAGTAGACTTTTAGGGCAATTGAAGTCGGTTTCCAGTTCTTTTTGAACGCATTTACTTGTTTATTACAGGTGGGTTGTTGATCGCAGTAAGACAATGGATTTAAACCACACTAGGGAGGGGCAGTGTGTATCTTTTTTCATAAGGAGGTTCATACCGTTCATATTTGTAATAAGAGATCTATTCTATGATTAAAGCTACGAGTATTACAAAATATAATTCCTACACCGACATCTCAAGCCGAAACAACTCCAGGTCCAATCAATACATCATTAAACCCTATTAATATTGTTATTTCAATCCTTTCAGCTGAGTCTACGCGACAATCCCCTAGTGGTTCGTTTTGTCCGTGACATGACCTTGGAGCCTCCATCGCTGCTGGAGTTGGCTGGTCGGACCATCAAACTGCATGAGATACCAGTAATACCGGGTGAAGTACCCCACTCACTCATAAATTACCTCTGTGCTGCACAGTGCTGCGTCAATCCAAAATGCAAAGGTCAGTTTAGCTGTTTTTATTTTGCTGTCTAGGGACTCCAGGTCTCGGGTTCGATTCCTTTCGGAGTACCTATCTGAAACTAGATTTGATTGGTGGTTTCCATGTCTGCTTGGCTACCTGTACCACCGTATATATTATCTTAGTCTACCGCCATAGCAGTGTTAGCACTGTTTTTGTTTATGTAGTAGAAGATAAAAAATAGGATAATAGTATTTTGAGGATATAAGCTTTTATTCCTGATGAATATTCTTCCAAAAGAGTTGGCAGATTTGTAAATGTTATTTTAAAATAATGTATTACGGGTTACACTTGGCCTTTATCTCTGGTGATGAATATAACGCCGTCAGATGGTAAGCATGCACATCCAGAAGCCTAAGCTAATGAGGCGCTGGATCTGCTACTCTTAATACCAGAACACAAAAGCGCTATTAACTGCTGTTTGGCGGTAGACTTAGATAACATGGTGGTATCTAGCTGGGTGGCCTTAGAAAATGCTCTACCGCCAACTAGAGTACCAATGTACCAAAGGTTACCATTGGGAATTGAACCTAGGCCGCATTGCTATTTCAAGCGTCTCATAGCTATTATAACAGGGGTTCCCAAACATATATGTACCACGCCTCCCCTCGGGCCAGGGCCAGGACCCAGCAAGTAGCAGCAATTGGGCACGCCAAGCAATTGTAAAATAAAATAAGGGTACAAAATACATTTACAAGTGTTTTATTACAAAACGAGATTACTTTCACACACTTGTCATAAAAATGGTTAGGTATGCGCGGGCGACCGGAGCGATAACAGCCTTCCTTCACGCCTCCCTAGGGGGGCGCACCCCACACTTTGAAAATCAATGCATTAGATCCAACAATAACTCAAAAGTGTATATTATAAACAAGATGCATTCTGTTTTCATGACTTCGCTGAATAACGTATTATTATTATTATTTTTTTATTAATCAATCACATACACAAAAGTCAACATTAAATTACTAAAGTTAAATTACGTTAGTTAAATACACTAAAATAATTTTTATTCAATGTCAAAGATTTTAATGTTACGTCTAATTTAATTTAAATTTACGTAATAATTTAATGACACGTATTATTTGACATGTAAAATCATCAAAATATGTTGACCTGTCATATTTCTTTACAAAGTAATGAATAACATGATGCAACAAACAATGGATTAACCACAATTCACTGACACGGGAGCAATTTTTGTTTTCGAAAGCTTATTATCTCTTGAGCAGTTTTTGATAAACAAAAATTTCTCGAGATAAAATGACATGGATAAGATATTGACGATGTACTGAAATCGACGTGTGGTGTTAATTAGCTTTGAGAATATTACAGGGGGGACGAGAGGTAGCGTTCTTTTGTGATCATGATCAGCTGGGAAACGTCCACTGCTGGACATAAGCCGCCTCGATGTTATGCCACATTGACCTATCTCGAGCCACTTGCATCCAGCGACCTCTAAAACCGCGGAAAGGAAACAATAACATTTCAACGCGTGGACCTACGACCTAGTTAAGGGCGCGGGCAGTCACCGGTCAATGTGGCATACCATGGAGGAGGCCTATGTCCAGCAGTGGACGTTACAGTACTCGCACAACAAGTTTGCCCCTCTGAAGTTAGCTCTCCGCAATTTCAAATATGTTCAGACGGAATGTGTGTATTATTTTCGATAATAACTATCCCTAGGTGAAATAAAACGCTAGGACATTTCTTTCCACCCGCTAATTTGCCTTGCCTCCCACTTACTTATACGATAATAAATTGAAAACTCCCAACTTCAGAGGGGCAAACATAGTTTGGGAGTACTATACCTTGCCGCCAGACTCATAACATGATTATAATTTTAATAGGTATAATAATTTTATTTCGCAGGTGTATTCTTCGACAACCGCGTGGAGCACATAAAGTTTGTAGACTTCTGCGGTAAATACCGTATTCCACTTCTGCAGTACTTGTGCAGTTCGAAATGCATCACCGGCAGCTGGGAGAGTCGCGAAGAGAACAACAACCCCCATCCACACATGATGAGGAAGGTCTTGCTGGGATAACATCAATAAACTATAATGCTTCTTATATCAAAGAATTGAAGATTGTCATATCTACAAAAGTACGGTATATTCAGAGTCAGGCTTAAAAGAGGCTCAGATTTTAGTTAGTAAGAAAACACATTTATATAAACTTTAAACTACATACTCTTATATGACTTAAACTACAGACATAAATAGAAAATACTTTTGATTAAAAATTGATTGTTATTTTTAGGGTTCCGTTCCCAAACGTTAAAAACGGGACCATATTACTGAAGCTTCGCTGTACGTCCGTCTGTCACCAGGCTGTATCTCATGAACCGTGATAGAGAATTGAAATTTTCACAGTTGATGTGTTTCTGTTGCCGCTGTAACAACAAATACTAAATATAATAAATATTTAAGGGGGCTTCCGTAGATTTTTTGGGAGACGTGCGATGTAACATACAACTAGCGCCATCTAGTGTCGTATCTACTACTGCTACTGCAAAACTAACTTGATAACGAAAATCGGAACCCTTGATGCGCGAGCCCGACTCACACTTGGCCAATTTTTTGTATGTGAAGTCAAGTATCGTAAAAATTACACATGCACTGTTATTTTTTAATAATTTTTTTAAATATTTATGTGACAAACATACATAGATCACAACAATAGTTTTAAGGTGACCTATTTTTATTCTGGGACCAAAACAATAATTTTAACTAGATTTAAAATTGTGATATTTTATTAACAATATGTTGTTCTAGAATATTTAGCTTGGGGCCATACAAGTTCTTACCAGTGTACTTGTGTGGCCCTAGCATTAAATAAAAAATAAATGTGATTGTTGCCTAATATATTTCAAATTATATCTAAAACTTCTACAATTAAAGTATTTTATTCATTATCCTTCTCCTGCAAAAACTTCATTCTTTCTTCTTTACCCCTCATAATGGCAGCTTTGAACAATTTACAGTACATTTCTATAGCAACGGGTGTGTCATCATTTCCTGGCACTGGGTATGTGATCAGATTTGGGTTACAGTTTGTATCCACAATCCCAATTGTAGGAATAAGCATCTTCGCGCTGTCTCGTACAGCAGTATGCTGTGTAAGAATATTATTCTGAGTGTTCAAAAATATACACAGATCTGGCAATCTTGTTATAGCACCGAACTGATGGTTTGCATTTGTGAATATACCTCCACGCCAGAATCTTGTATGAGCATATTCTCCACATTCTAATGCGGTTTTCTCAATCAAATGTGCATTTAATGCATTCCGGTTTATGAAACAAATAATGCCACCTCTGTAAGCAATGTGTGCTGTGAAGTTAAGTGCTCTTCGTAAATGCTCAGCTGTGGTGTCTAAATCAAATATCAGATGTCCGAGTCTTGATCCGTAGACATAGGGTCTCATGTAGTCATTCAGAGAGCCCTCTTTGTGACCAAAATGGACTCTAGCATCAAATAAATCCTTTACTGTGAAAAGGTTGTGAACTTGAAAATAGTCTGGGTAGTCTAAAGGACTTTTCTTTGCTGGTGTAACATCTGAAAAATAAAATTCATCACACCATTAGTACTAAAGTAATCTATAAAATTATTAGGAAGAGTTCTTGCCCCCCAATGAGCAGGGTAGTAGGGTAAGAAAAAAATATATAATTCTACTGTCACTGGGAAAGTGTGTGGAACCAACTATGAAATATCCTTGAGCTGCCGTGACTTCATAGAAAGTGGAAACCCTGACTTGCACCAGATTGAAAATCTTTGCTAAAAAAAGCTTTTGGGAATTAATAATTATAAATAAAATACCTTCAGATACAATTTGTTGTTCTGGTTGCGCGGCTGAAGAACTACAGCGAGATAATCTAAATCCATTTCTCAGACTGCGGTGAACTAAAATTAAACTAAATAGATTAGATATTAGCAGATACAAAAATTACTTCGTTCTCAGAACAATTTATCTAATACTGAACATACCTACGGTTCTCGGCAGCATTTTAATTCAAAGTGATATTTTTAGTATATCGTTTTATTTACTTTACCCCTTATAGCTCTAAATTAATGCATATTAAAATTAAAATATGTTATTGAAGTAACATAACCTTAATCCTTTTTGCTCTTTTAACAATTTAAGAAAGAGAAGAAAGCACACACATTGCCTAATTCATTTGCACAAATCATAGATTGTTATTATCATTCATCAAAAACGATCACACGGCCATTACACATGTGTTAGACAATGATTGGAAGATTGGCTTACAGCAGAAAAATACATCAAAAATCCAAAGCCGTATCGTTTATGTTGAAGAAAAAAGTAAAAGGCGTCAGCGTCAGCTCTATGGGTGTCAAGTGTCAAGCAGCTTTACTTGCTGTCAAAAGTGTCAAAACAAAGTGATAAGTCCTGCGATTTATGTGTGCAATTATTAGTATTTGCAATTTTACTTGTTTAAGAAATCATGGCTACGAAAAACATAGAAGATGTGGATCTCTACGCTATTCTAGACCTGCAAATAACAGCAACAGAAGCCGAGGTAAGAAATGTATCCATATTTTCATCATCTAAAAAAACATTATGAAACTGGTATTTTAAAACGGACCGTTTATGTTTCAGATAAAAAAAGCTTATCGCAAGAAAGCCTTAAAATGCCATCCAGATAAGAACCCAGATGACCCCAAAGCATCAGAAACTTTTCATGAACTTTCCCGCGCTTTGGAAATTCTCACCGACACTGCAGCAAGGGCTGCGTATGACAAAGTTCTAAGGGCTAAAGCGGCTGCTAAGTTACGGCACAAGGAACTAGACAGCAAACGCCAGAAATTAAAAGAAGACTTGGAGAGACGAGAAAGAGAGGCTTTTTCAGGAAAAGATTCCAATTTAACTGATGAACAAAAGTTGGCAGCAGAAATCAATAGATTACAGAAAGAAGGGAGTCATTTACTTGTTGAAGAACAGAGAAAAATGAAAGAAGAAATACAACGTACAAAAGGGAGACTTAGCGAGGTAGTCTGGGACTCTAGTTTAAACAGAATTAAAATAAAATGGAAGGTTGAGAAAGATGACACAAGCAATGGTGGTTACAGTGAGGAAACATTAAGGAGATTTTTGAAGAAATATGGTGATATAGCAGCCTTGATTATATCTCCTAAAAAGAAAGGCAGTGCTTTAGTTGAATTTTATAGTAAGGAAGCATCTGAAATGGCTGTAGAATTGGAAAAAGGTAACATTTTTTTTCTATTTTGGATCAGAAAACTTAACTTGTGTTTTAAAAATCCTAATGAAAAAGTACTCCACACTATGTTTACCCCTCCAAAGTTAGCTACGAAAGTATCAATTATTAATGTATAAATGGGTGTCAAGGCAAGTTAGCAGGAGGAAAGAAATATCCTAGTGTTGTATGTCATCTAGGGATAGTTATTATCAAAAATAATACACACACATTCCGTCTGTACATGCGCAAAATTCCAGAGAGCCTAACTTCAGAGGAGCAAATGTAGAATATGAGTGCTGTATCTGCAGATATTCTTATTAACTTTTTAAATTCATCTTATATTTGTCATTACATTCTCTAATGATTGATTAGGATTAATTTAACTTGTATAAACAATTGCTCTGATTACAATAACTTATCCACGAAGTAAATAATGTGCGGGCTCAAAAAATTATTTTCTTTTACATGCTGCCTCTTCGGACAACAGATTTTGGTAGAATTACCATGAAGTTGGTAGTTTTCATTAATATTATTGTTCTAGCACATGGCCTTCTTCTCACTTGGATGATAGGTTGATGTATGCACACCAGAGTCTGAATTAAATGCCTAAATTGATAAAACTTTCTGATTCCAGGTTTACCAGAAAATCCACTAACACTTAAATGGATGAACGAACGACCTGTGCTCATACCGAAGCCAGCTGGACCTTCTCTAGTATCAGACAGGGACTATGAATCTGTTGTGCTGAGCAAGATGAGACAAGCAGCTGAAAGGCAGAGGCTAATAGAAGAAATGATGAAAGAAGAAAATGGGGATGTAAATAAATAATATATTGAACTTCACTTTACTTTTATTACATACACGAAAATCATACAGCAATTATTTATGCTTTGAAATGTATATGAGGATTCTGAGTCTTTCAGATCAACTTAAAAATCACAGATTACAGAGCCTTGAACATTGGAAGCAAATAGCATTGTGGATCAATATTATTGACTTGTTCATGAATACTGGTGCTGACTAGTTGGAACTGGCCAGAGTGGCTTCTTCTGGGCATTCTAAATCACATTGGTCCTTAAACTCATTTGAGATTCTGGTCAAATAAGAGCCTAAGTATTAGAAGAAATTTTTATTAGTGCATTTTTTAATACCTGTGTACACGTTTCAATTTATTTTCATTTAATTATGTATGTATATCATTATTAATCTCTAAGATTGCAATGCTCAGTCAAAAGTTCTAAAACATTATTAATGCTGGCTTCACACACTCTGGACATGTAGTCAGTTTATTTTATACTTTGACTCCAACCATTTATATTTATTATCATAATTTTTTAATTTATTCATACATTTAGAACATACATGCTACAGTAAAGTAGAACATTACAAATACAACTAATAGTACTTATATCAAAAAGTTTCCATACCTTTATGAATATTATAATTTTGTAAATAGTTATTTAAATTACAACTTCACAAAATATATATTTACTGCCCACCAATGGCATCACATGCTGTAGAGATAGCAACATGCTGAGCTGGATGCCTTTATGACACATAAATAAACATTGATTTTAAAAATAACTAAAGCTTAAAAATTCATACCATAAATTGTACCAACATGTACCATTTGTATGTTAAATAATCTTTTCTTTCTTTCTATATAAATTATTCAAATTTTGTACACAGCTGTTATAATTACAACTTCACAATTTACTGGCCAGCAATGGTATCAAAAGGTTTCCATTCCTTTATAAACTCTATAACTTTCTTCCTCTGAAAATCACCATACTCCTTTTGTGGGTTCTTCCATGATTGGTGGTCCAAATCTAAAATACCAGCAACTGTTTCCTGAAAGTAAAATAAAAATATTTAAAAATAATATTATATCCAATACACAATTTAATCAAAGAATATTTTACTGCTGACATGTGTTTTGGCCCTGACACTGTTGTGCTATTTATGACAAAACCGGCTAAGTGCAATTCAGATTCGCGCACCAAGTGTTTCGAATATTTCCAATAAGCGTACAGATATTATTATATTGACTTAAGGTTAATTTTCCCTACCACACAACTAAGTTTGTTCAGTTTTTTTGGATGACTGCTTAAAAACTACTGTAATATTTATACAATGGCCTGTCTACTCTGAATATTCCAGATTTTTTACTTTGGAAACATTGGAGGCATATACATATTTACATACATAAAAATATGTTTTTAATGTACAAAGTCATTTCATATGATACCCCGCTTAATAACTACCTTGTCAACTGCCCTATTGTTGCCCCTTTCTAAATAAGTTGTGGCAACTGTTGGTCACAATTTCCCATAACTATTCCAAATTTCACGTTGACAACATAATAAGTTATTCAGATAAGCAGCTGTGACATGATGGATGGAAAAACACTAGAGTGTGATCAAAAGGGTTATGTTTTTTCATCAGATGAACCCTAAAAAAAGTTCGCTGTGGCGAATAAGGGGGGCTAATGTCCAACAATAAATACATCTGTCATGATGACAATGGAATACATGTAGTATACTAAAATGTAAAAAAAACTGTACAGGTAGATATACATAAGAAGATAATGTGTCTCATTAACATTCTCTTAAATATATCCTGATCATTTCAATGAACTTTAGGTTAAAACATCGTATCTCAGTAGTATTTTATAATAATATACCTCCGCAAATGTCTTGGGAAAAAGTTGCTGATCCTCAATCACATGAGCAAATCCTGGGTCCATTCCAAAATCAATCCAGAAGTAAGGCAGACCTTTCGGAATGCCTTTCCGAATATTCCTCCCTTTTAATTCAACCACCTTCTTGTTCATTGACCATTCAGCTTCACATTCTAAAAGTGCTTTCTTGAAGTATATAGATGCCACGTCGCCGACATCTCGCGGCAACGGGACGCAATATATCACCATGTGAGGGTATCTGTGTAATCTGGTTGCTGTCTCATAGAATACGACATCTTTGTTTTGGGAATTGAAGAATTTCGTCAAAGCTTTCCTGTAGTCCTGGAAGTGTTAATATATTAATTACGTAATTAGACAGGTGATTTATACATAGGTTCAGTAAGGGTTAAGTCACTTGTCACATAAACTTGACGATTATGGGTCAGCATGCTTCCATCCTATCTATGGACATATCATTACAGTCCGGTACAGTACGGTCGTCGTGCTTGGACCGGTAGACAAAGACTATGACGTCATTTTCGAGACATAGATGACAGTTCAGGTTAGACACTTGTAGCGTTTTTTCCCTTCTGCTGCGACTGCAGATGAGATGTGTCAAGTGTTGTGTTGATTTAAAAAATCCCACTCTAGTAAAGATCCTGGCTACGGGTCTGCTTGTATTTATGCTACGGGTTGTTTATTCTGCTTTCGGAAAGGGCAGCAGACTGAAAGAGCTATAGGGTAATAATACATGCTGTATAATTTTATAATGTCAGCAATTCAATTCATTTATTTATTGTTTACATCTACAATACAGGTTTTTACCCCAAGCCCTCACATGTATTGTTAATTGTACTTTACGCATTATTTCTACTTCAAAAAGACTTACCATGATTTCTTCCCAAACATCTTCATCCACTGCTGTAACACAGGTTGAATGTTGTATCGTTGTAATAATACATTGACCCTTTACCAGTGACCTTCTAGCTGGTAATGCTAAGTAAACTTTCTTGCCGCAGCTCACCATCAAATGTTTTAACATATTTTTAGAGTCTACACAATATTCACAGCCTTCTAAAGACTTCTCCATCTTCTTATGTTGGTTGATGGCCTTTTGTCTTTCCCTTTCAGAATCTTTGGCTTCGTTCCTGTTTTTAGATATTTCGTCAACGAATATATCGTCAAGGTCATCATTCGGGTTCTTGTGTTTAGATGCAATTTGAGCAAGTTCCGCTTCATCGTTGTTGTTCCCGTATTTTTCTTGTTCAAACTGAAATAGATGATGCATAAAATTATAATTAGAAGAAAAAAATGCAAGCAGTTAATACAACTGCGTTTTATCAAGATATTTAAATTAGGCAACTAAATCTAGAATTAAACAATGACAAGTGGAAAAAACTAGATACAGATAGTTACCAGTATAACTAATATTATAAATGTGAGTTTGTCCTTCCCCCCAAGTCCTACAAGAGTCAGAATTACTTGATATTTCGTAAAGATATAGCTGAAAGGTTGAGAAGAAATTAAGCCATTTTTTATGTTGATAAAAGATGTAATTACCATTTGATAAATCTGAAGTCTTCACAGATGAACTAGCAGGCAAGACCCAGTTACCATATAAATCATCATTACTAAATATACAAGTGTGTTTCTTCAAATAACCTTCTTTCATACAGCAATGGCTCAAGGTGATTTTTTCCACAGGTAATTTATAGACCATAGAGTGGTATAGTATTATCAATGATTGTAGGATAAGATCAGTCTAAGCAAAGGTATTGGGATTTTTACAGACAATTTCTGCAGTCTACAGATGAAGTCACAGGCAAAATCTAATCCTAATATTATTTTAAAGAACAGAGTATTTAGATAATTAAAACAAATTCAAATTATTACCATCATAACAAAGGAAAAATACAGTTTACTGTAAATAAAAATAATTTTTGATGAAAACAGTACACAATTACCCACCATTTGTGCCAAGTTATATTTGTCATCATTCCCAAAGTACTTCATCCTTTGGCCAGCATCATGAGTATCAGCCTTGCGCTTGCCTCCCTTACTTCGTGGGTCTCCTTTGTCGGCTTTAGACAAGGGTCTAATGTTACCAGCGCTGTTCATCGATGTCAACATCACTCGGTCATCTTCCTCCTCATTCCCAGCATCTGGGTTTTCTTTCCTACAATGTTAATCATGGTTTATTTTTAACACATGTTTTATGTTATGGAGCATAGGATAAGGTGGTAAGGTTTATACAAGATTTAAATTACATTCAAACTGATTAAAGTTCAACTGGTTAGTGTTATTTAAGAATATAAAGTAAAAATTGTAAAAAGTAATCACCTATACTCTCTTGCCGCATCCAATTTCGCTTTAAGTTCTTCTACAGTTTTTGTATCACCCATGATCTCAGCTTTGACAATTTTTGCAGCCAATTTATTCATTTTCTCATCACTTAGATATTTGACATTTTTCTGTTTCTCTTTTACAGCAGTTGTTTTTAGCTCTGGTTCAATTTCTATAGGGGTTTCATCTACAGGCATGACCACTTGTGGCTCTGATTTCTTTTTCCAATTAGATGATCCGGAATCATTATAGCCTCTTTCATAATTTGTACCATGAATGTGATAATCATCTTTTTCCCTTCTATAACTTCTGTTATGACTATATCTTCTGTCATTTTCCCTTGATGTTGAAGATTTCACATAGTAATCATCATCATCAGTAGGTTTCATAAATCGGGGATTGCTGCTATTACGTGATTGATAACCTGAACTATTATCATTCCTTCTCTGTCTCTCAATTTGGTCATAGCTATGATTCCTATCCTGTTTCTTTTGGTCATAGTTATCTCGTTCATTTCTTGAAGTTTTATATTCTCGTGAAGATGATGACTTTGAGTAATAGTCATCGTCATCAGATGGTTTTACAAACGGTCTAGATTTACGGAAGCTTTCTGGTGATTGCGGCAGGCCAGTGCCACCATCTTTCCAATATGGATTGAGCTCTCTGGTGCTAGTCCCGGGGTTATAAGAGTCTATGTGTTTCTTTTCTTTTTCTTCACGTTTTGGCTTAACATCATCTTTAGAGTATGTTTTAAACATACCAGTCATGGCCATCCAGTCTTCTCTTCCTTGTTCAGCCCCTTTAGTACTTTGGCTTTCTTTCTCTACCCATTCATCAGAATCTGAGTGGCTTGAGCTTGAAGACTAAAAAAGGAAGTAATTAGATAAGTATTTTCTTGACAGCATTACCATACTAATTGAACGAAGGTTACTTTTTTGTTTTACATTAATTTCCAGTGGGACAAATAGTCCCATATGTTGTACATACATATATTTACATGTTTCTTGCAGTCCTTAATAAAGCAGAAGTTGGACTGGGAAAAGTTAGTTCCAAACAGTTGTATGGAAAACTGAAAACGGCTCGTCTGCACTTTAGGTGACTAAAACTAGCGCCTTCAAACTTTTTTTACTTATAGAACTACTTATAACAAACAACTGTGTAAAATCTCAGATTGCGGAAATGCGCCGTTTTAACGATATGATTTTTTAAAGTTTCAGAAAATTCCTTAGCACAACGCCATATTTAAGTGAAAACCAAGTGCACAGATAACTAACTATATATTGAAAACAGACCTAACTAAAGAGATTGCAATCACTGACAATGATGTTTAAATTCGCCATAAAGAGGATATAATAATATATTATATGACTGGTAGTCAAAGATCTAGGACCATACAGCCTTGTCTAAACTGGCATTTATTTTTCATCATTCGTATTCGTTATCGGGGCAGGTTTCCGCAACTCGACGTCAGATGCGCCTATTTTGCGTGTTTCTTTTTCATCATGCAAAATATGTATTACAAATACAACAATCTTTCGTCCAAGTGCCGGAAACGGTACTCTATTAAAATTTTAACAAACGATAGATAGGGTGGGGTAGAGATAGTTAAACGCCAGCATTTCGTTTCTGGCACTTCGCCGGCCGCTGCCGCGGCACGCTTCGCTCGGCTCGTGCTTTGGGGTTGGAATAACCATGTGTTTCTGCCCTGGTTGTATTATTTGTGACGATGTTTTATTAACCTAACCTAACTAAAGAAGTTAGGTCTGTTTTCAATATATAGTTATCTGTGCACTTGGTTTTCACTTAAATATGGCGTTGTGCTAAGGAATTTTCTGAAACTTTAAAAAATCATATCGTTAAAACGGCGCATTTCCGCAATCTGAGATTTTACACAGTTGTTTGTTATAAGTAGTTCTATAAGTAAAAAAAGTTTGAAGGCGCTAGTTTTAGTCACCTAAAGTGCAGTCCTTCCCTGAAAACACCAGCAGGGACACTTTTTAATAGTTTATGTTAGTTGTTAGTTATTCGGTTGTTACTGAGTAAAATATCCTAAGAAAATAAAATTTAATTACAACTTACGCTTGAACTCGTGTCTTTCTTTTTGCTTTCTCTCTCCTGCTTCTTATATTTTTTGCTGTGCTTATTCTTTTCCTTCATCGTTATTATTGGTATAATGGGTATGGAACAAGCAAAATAAGTAAATTGTCAATAAATAATATGATTGAGAAATAACTACAACACAGACTGACAGTGACAGCACCAACAGCAAGACAAACTTTTTTTTGGTAAGATTTCCTACCAGGAAAAGGCAAAGCCACAACACCATACAGTCTTTGATACCATACATATTCATTTTAGAATATTAAGGTTATATACATTAGGCAGAAGCCATTTTTTCAGCTTTCTCAATAAAATGTATACATTCTATCGCTTATTTTGATGATTCTTGACGAGAATTTCGAAGGTCAGCCTTGTTTTCAACATAATTCGAAAGAATCCAAATGTACTCGATATGGTAAATCCTTTCGATCGCGTCGGAACCCTGGCAAAACATCGTCTGTGACTCTTTTTGCCTCTTTGCTTTTTGCACTATATCACGCCATTATTACAGTGATTATAACACAAAAACACACATAACAGTATTATTAACAATTACTAAAATCGCAATGAACCAAAATTTTTCAAGTTCGCGCTAAGAATCCGCAAAACAACCACACAAATCATAGAGTTTTTATGTGTGTAACGTAATAAACTGACGTAATAAAATGTCGGCCATTTTCGACTTCTCGACCAATCAACAAGCACTATTGGTGAAAATGATATCACATTTTGTCAGTTTATTACAAATTAAACACGGCCGTGGTGTTTGGCAAAAACTCCACAAAAAGTCTTTAAAAAACCAGAGAGCACACACACCATAAAAAATTACAAATTACATTGTAGAACTAGACACCTAGACTACACTACAGTACAAAAGTTAGCTGTTGGTCTATGGTTTTTTATGGCTATGGAACATGACAAATAATTTTTGTTGTGGTGTTGCTATTTTATAGCAGTTTGACAACTTTCAAAAAGCTTTTTATATTGGCAACATACTTAATTGTTGCGTTGAGTAGTAGGGTGTACTGTTTGTTCGTCGGTAAAAATTTATTTAAAATTCTGAGTATCCCAATATTTTCGTGTTCCTTAAAATAAATTTCCGTACCTTTTATGTACTATAGTAACGAATTAAGTGATGTGCGGCATCAGATAACTTTGGTGTTAATTGAATTTATTGTTTTGAGCATGGCTGTATGACATGGAGTAGATTGTTGATTTGGAATTCAGAGTGCGTTTCTGCACATTCCGAGTTCATAAACATCGTATAAAGGTTTGTATTGACCTTATTCGTGTATTGTTGCACGTAAATTTACAGTCACGTCTTCGTAATACGCGTTTGAAATTGATTGCTGATTCACCTGCTCTTCGACGAGAGTACATCGATTCGAGCTTTCTTTTCTCATTAGTTTTGGTTACATAAAGACAATTTACGCCGCAATTTACTTGAAAAACGCTGGCCTTAATGGTATATCTAAAATTTATTTTATGTTTTCAACTTTGTTGACTGTTTTGCAGAGAAGTGTAAAATAGATACAATGTTTTCGAAGAAAAAGAAGAAGCCTTTGATATCACCGCCAAGTAACTTCGAGCACAGAGTTCACACTGGATTTGATAAGAGAGAAGGGAAGTTTGTTGGTTTGCCTCTGCAATGGGCATCTCTTGTTGGTAACAATCAGGTAATTTAGTCATTAATTTATTTATTAGGTACACCTAAATATTATCATAGCTTAATTTATGAAGGTTCAAGTTAATAAATTCTGCTTGTCTGTAAATCTGTTTTCTAGATAAATATGTTAGATTAGGGCTTTGGGAGGTTACATGGGATCAATGAAGCCATAATTTTGAAGTTGAATAATAAATATTTTTATCTAATGAAATCCAATAAATAATCCAACCAATTGATTACCAGTCTTGTAATAATAATGTAAACTGCTAAGTTATGGTCTAATTTGGGTCTGGAGAAAAATTGACAAGCTCATTGTGTGTGAATAGCCCAGTAGTTATAATCTATTGTGATTTAAATATATTTTTACAGATATGAACAATTGTTATAAAATCTATTTCATGTTTCAGATCCTAAAGTCATCCAATAGACCTCTGCCACTAGTAGATCCATCAGAAATCACACCCACTGAAATTCTAGATTTAAAAACAATTGTACGTGGAGACCATAGAACTACTCCTGTGTCAGCTATTACAAACAACCGACCAATCATGCCCAGCATACCCCAACAGCCTGTTCCAAATGGAGTCTTACTACCAAAAACGTCAAATGTCGCCCGATCGAATTCTTTACGAAGCACGAGTCCACCTAGAATCAGGAGAGATTACCGTAGCCAGCCCAATGTACCACCAGCAGTACCGGAAGAATCTCCACCAGTTCCTCCAGCACCTCAACAGTATCCAAGCTTAAGACGGGATGCTAGCAATTACGGTGTGAATAAACCGATTACGGAATCGCCAGTAGAGTGGTCTCAGCACTCACAGGAAGCTGTAGTGAGGCCGGTGTCAGAAATAAATGAGAATCCAAATATAACATACCAGAATATACAAAATGCAAATGTACCATATCAACACAATCATCCTCTGACAATGTCCCACAGTATGCCTCATGGATTAAATGGAAACAATGTTAATATGGGTATGAAACTGTTGTGTTATTCCTTATTGCTATGAGTCACGCAATTTTCCCCCTTTGAAATACTTTATCAAGTAAAAGTTGCCTGACAATATTGAGTTTGTGCTTCCCTCTGAATATTGAATAAGTTTTTTCCTGCATCTTGACAACTCAAATAATTGGCACTAGAAAATTTGAAAGAAAAAAAGTGGCATTTTAATATCAAAATGGAAGCAATATAACTTTGATGTCAATGAAATGTGATATTGAAGAGTAGCCATTTGTTAAGCATATTCTTTATCACAACCTATCAATACTTGTCTAATATAGAATTGAAACAAAACTATTTTTACAAAAGCAGAGGAGATAAATAAATACATAAAATTATTGAAAACAAATTTAACATAAAATGTATAATTTATGATTTTACCATTATGGTAATGGTAAAATCATAATTGCCAACTGCCATATCATCATCATCAGCCGGGAAACGTCCACTGCTGGACATAGGCCTCCCTCATGGTACGCCACATCGACCGGTCCCGAGCCACCTGCATCCAGCGACTCCCCGCGACTCTAACCAGGTCGTCGGTCCATCTAGTAGGGGGACGGCCTGGTAGACGTTTCCCGGCACGTGGTCGCCACTCGAGAACCTTTACTCCTCACCGGTTATCGGTTCTTCGAGCGATGTGGCCTGCCCATTGCCACTTCAGCTCACTGACTCGTCGAGCTATGTCGGTGACCTTCGTTCGTCTACGGATTTCCTCATTCCGGACCTTATCACGTAGAGAAATTCCGAGCATAGCTCGTTCCATTGCTTGCTGAGTGACTTTGAGCTTGTTTATTCGGCCCACAGTAAAAGACCATACTGCCATATAGTCAGGTGAAAACCCATCACACATTAAAAAACACAGCATTATAGTACTGTTGTGTTCCAGTAATGAAAGGTAAGGTAGCCAGTGCCTTAAATTTAAGCTTCAAAATGAGCACACTTTCCATCCAACACTCTCTTCGTAACTTATGGCCAAGTGTGAACAAATTGTATATAAAAAATACTCCACTGATAATACACAAAAAATTTCCATTTCTCTTAATGCAGTGCTGATTCTTGGAGGACACTGCAAGACATGGGATTGTTTTACTCATCGGTGGCTAATTTATACAAATGTACATTCCAGGTGAAGGCTTCACTGGGCGGCACCAGCACGGAGCCCCAGCCGTGCCCGCGCACCACGCTCTCGCCGCATCCAAACATGAGCTGAGACTCACACATGAACAGGTATGCTCACCTTCAATTAATGACACATTGAAGGCTTGATTCTGTAAGACTCTAAATGTCAAATTTAAATATTTTAAAGAATTCACTTGATGTTGTTTCATAGCTTCAATTATTTAAAAGACTCATGTAAGTAACTGAGTCGTGGACGTTAAAACTTTTCTATGGAACACTTATAGGTTCCAGCTTAGTTTCCCTGGAATACGCTTTTAGAATCCATGCTCTACAATATGTATTTGACCATATTTGCCGCTTTTCATTCAAAGTTGATAGGCAGGACATATCCTACTAATAAATATTTTAAATGTAGAGTCGAGTGTTTGGATGGGTATTGATGTGTGACTACTATGTTTACTAACTATTACTATATATACTACATATTTACTATGGATTAAAACAGTCTGTCTCTAGTTATTAGGATTAGTCTTTAGTATTATTGTCCTTTATGTTTTGTATATATATATATTTTTGCACAGTTTATGTAACTTTAATGGCAAACAAACGAACATTGAACATATACTGCTTTGTCCAGAAATATGTTTTTGTGAAATTAATTACTTAAATCAATGCAGATGAAATCGCAGGAAAATGTAGTAAAAACATTATAGCCAGTGGTTTAGTTTTAGCGGTTGGAGAATTTTTCCCCTGACTACGGCGAAGCTAAAAGGAAGGTTCATCATCAGCCGGGAAACGTCCACTGCTGGACATAGGCCTCCCTCATGGTACGCCACATTGACCAGTCCCGAGTCACCTGCATCCAGCGACTCCCTGCGACTCTAACCAGGTCGTCGGTCCATCTAGTAGGAATCCATCTAAAAGGAAGGTTATCAATTTATATTTGTATGCATCATAGCTGCTAAACTACTCATCACATTCTGACAAATGAGGTATTCCTGGCAGCATTGTCTTCAGCAGACTGTAGGCCATATGACATTTAAAAAATATAAAATGGCGGCTTATAAAATGAAGTGTTACAAAAGAAACAATTTACGCTTATAAGATCGCATTTTGATATCAATTGAAAGGTCTTAGTGAGTACATTCCAAAAATATGTAAAAAAGTGTAGATACATAAATCCCGCAAAATCATTTTCTATCTTAATCTAATGGCTAATGCTTTTCTTGTCCAAGTATGGTTTTAGTTTTTAACTTCGTGCCTTCCTACAGTTCCGAGCGGCCCTTCGGCTGGTAGTGAGCGAAGGGGACCCGCGTGCCACACTGACGGGCTTCAGTAAGATCGGCGAAGGCAGCACGGGCGTCGTGTGCGCAGCTACCGACACGCGCACCAGGCGCCGTGTCGCCGTCAAGATGATGAACCTCCGTAAACAGCAGCGACGCGAGCTGCTGTTCAACGAAGTCGTAAGTTATAGTTTCTAATGAGTCGTAAGTCATTTGTGAGACTCGAGTCGTAAGTCATTGGTTCGACTGAGCCGTAAGTCATTGATTCGACTAAGCCGTAAGTCATTGATTCTGTTAAGTCATTCGGTCTATTGAGTCGTAAGTCATTGCCTACTTTATGAAAATGAAAAAAAATATGAAATAAATGTTTATTGCATCATCTACTACAATTAATTTACAGGTTTTGAGGTACTCCTTTTAAGCTAAAGATAGCCTGTATTATTATTATATTATTTAAGTTGCAACTAAATTAAAATAAGGTCTCACAGAAGTGAGAAGAAAATAAATAAACATCATCATTATTATTATTGCTTCTACTGAGTCATTCGGTCTATTAAGTTTTAAGTCATTGGTACAACTGACTGAGTCGTTAGTCAGTGGTTCAACTGAGTCATAAGAGAAAGTTTCTGCTGAAGTGTACTGTTTTGGACATGAGCCTCGCTCATATACTGCCGGAAATGAATTTCTGATTACGCTCCACTCACTCATAGGTCAACTATCATGGGCCCAGACCTAAGTGGTTGACTTAACGAATAGGAAGATTGACCAGCTACACCTTTACTCAATGTTCTTGTTTATCGTAATAAATGATATCAATTGTGGTTTTGTTTGTTGGGCAGGTAATAATGCGTGACTACCCCCATCCGAACATAGTGGAGATGCACGCCTCGTACCTGGTGGGGGACGAGCTCTGGGTCGTTATGGAGTATATGGCAGGAGGAGCCCTCACCGATATTGTGACTAGGGCCAGGATGGACCCAGAACAGATCGCTACCGTGTGCAAGCAGTGCTTGAAGGTCCGTATATAACAAAATATATATTATATAACATTATTATAAATATATGTATTTAATTTTATTATTGTTGTTAGTCAATAGATTTTGTTATAATTTTAATTATATCTAACGATGTTTTAACTTGCAGGCCCTGGCATTCCTTCACGGACAAGGCGTGATACACAGGGATATCAAATCGGACTCCATACTGATGACAGCCGACGGACGCGTCAAGCTGTCCGATTTCGGCTTTTGTGCTCAAGTATCACAGGTATAAATTATATATATTAAAAATAGCTCCACAATTAAAAAATAACACCAATATATTATAAAAAAAGACTGTTATTTAATAACTTTATCAAACAACGTTTTGCCAACAAACAATAATGGCGTACCTAATTACATAAAGTTAACTCCAAAAGAACTGTTTAAACACAGGTTAAAGAAGTGGCTCATGGAACATAATTTCTATAACATAAAGGATATTATAACTATAATAATAATATTTAACTATAGGAAAAATTGACATGTTGTGCTCTAGTTAGAATTTTATTAGGTTTGTATTATATTTTGACATTTACATTATTGATTTATATATTTTTTTGATTTGACATCTTGACATTATTTGTACAATTCAATTTAATTTAATTTTCTTATTTTTAGCATTTCAGTTAGTACTTCATTGTTACTATTGTATATTGCACGCCTGTTTTGGTAAAATATGCGTACTTATTTACATTTTATGTAACATCTGTTTTCACCATATTTTAAGCAAAATAAAGATTATGATTTATGATTTGGAACTTGTTGCCTTTTCACGACTGAAAAGCTAAACAGATATTGATGAAATTTGGCATTCACGTAGTCTATGTAACAGGGTTTAAAATTTTAGACCAATAGGTAACACCTTCCGACGAGACGTACTATCTAAAAATCATTTTTACCTGAACTTCTTTTTTTCGTTCGGCTGTTAGTAATCGACGTACTGATAAAAATGTTTCTGTCTTGTTTTTCTCTTCGGCGAATTACGCGTGCGAATAGGATAGATTTACAGACGCAGGTTTATGCTAAATTAGATTGTATCTGTAGCGTAGTTTTTTTTAATCTATGAGAAGGACTTGGTCTAGTTTTTAAAATCTTAACTAAGGTTTAATGTGATGATTCATCATTTATTGAATTATCTAACATGATGTTTGTGTTACAGGAACTACCTAAACGCAAATCGTTAGTGGGCACTCCTTACTGGATGTCCCCCGAGGTGATATCTCGACTGCCGTACGGTCCGGAGGTGGACGTGTGGTCGCTAGGGATCATGGTGGTAGAGATGGTGGACGGTGAACCGCCGTTCTTCAACGAACCACCGCTGCAGGTCAGTGTTACTGTATCTACTCAACATCCCGTTCTTCACGTCGTCCTTCCTTCACGTCGCCAGAATGACTTGCTTTGGCCAGACACTTCAAACATATGTCGTGATGTCGGATGACATTTGTGTACGCGCGCGCGATATTACCGATCGGTATCTGTGTCACTTTCTTGCGTGGAGTAATTTAGATAATTTATATAAACAAGGTCGGGTTAGTTCATTTATAACTCAAAGAACGGCTGAACATATTTTTTTCATTGGTTGAATTTATCTCTGACCCAAATCACAGAATAACATAGGATTAATTGAATTAAAAAATATATTTCATTTTCTCATACATATAATTTGCATGGAATGTCTTTTTTGGTAATATCTTTTCGTTTCATTAATTCGTTTGTTTCTGTTTGTTAAGTAGCAAAAATGGCGTAATGGAATGGAACACGGATGTAAATTTGTTTGTTTGTACTTTACGACGTAACCATTTTTTGTATTAGCATAGTTGAAGGGCCGTAAAAGGGCTATTTTTCAAACCGACCGAACCCTAATTCCTATTTTATAAATCCACATGGCCACGCGGGAAGAAGCTAGTATTATATATACGAAAGTGGACTTGAAATACTTCAATTGGTTATGTGCCTCTTGGCTTTAACATAGTGTTGTTGAATATCAGGCGATGCGTCGCATCCGGGACATGCCGCCCCCGCGGCCGCGCGGCGCGTCCCGCTGCCCCGCGGACCTGCTGTCGCTGGTGGAGTGCGCGCTGGTGCGGGACCCCGCGCAGCGCCAGGGCGCCGCCCGCCTGCTGCACCACCCCTTCCTGCGACGAGCCGGACCACCAGCCCTGCTGGTGCCACTCATGCAACAACAGCAGTCAGTATACAACACATCATCCTTTAATTTTTTTAACCGACTTAAAAAAAGGTGGACGTTATTTATATTTATGTTACGCGATTATTCCGCCAATTATGAATCGATTTTGATAATTCTTTTTTGTTTGGTAGAACATACTTCAGAAGTGGTCCCATGTAAATTTTATCGAAATTACTCGTAATTAAGCGGTTTTTGAAAATTTTACAGAAAACATAATATATACCCAGATAATTCTATCTCAAAAGGTAATCATTTTAGAGGATGAATGCTGTAGACTTTTACGGCAGTTGAAGTCGGTTCCTTAGTTATTTTCGAACGCTTTTGATATCAAAGATGGGTTTGCACGTGGCCTTCGTCTCACCTGTAAGTAACGATTAGGCTGTTGGGTAGTAAGCGTGCACACCCAGAAGCCTCAAGACAATGAGGCGCTGGATCTACTACAAACAGAATAGCTGGTTTAGTAGTAATAGTAATTATATAAACTAGGGCGTCGGTTAATAATGCCGTCTTTGTACAAACATAACGCGTTCAAAAATAACTTAAAAGCAGACTTCAACTTTTCTAAAAGTCTAAAGAATTCATCCCCTAAAAAGTTCACCCATAGAGGTAAAATTATCTGGATATATATTTGGTTATATAAAATTTATATGGGACCACCTCTGGAGTATGACCTACCAAACAAAACAAGAATTAAGAAAAACAGAAAAAGAATCAATGTCAATTCATAATCGGCGGAGTTATGACGTAATATACATAAAAAACTGTCGAATTGAAAACCTCATTTTTTTAGGTTTCAAAATCTCCTTTTCTCAGGTTGAAAATACTAACAAGCAATTTTAGTATTTTTGAAATAATCTTCTGTGAAGACTGGATTTGAGACAGCTCATTTACTTTGAATAAAAATGTCTTTTTATGTATATTACTAGCGGCCCGCCCCGGCTTCGCACGGGTAGACATTTATTTTTTAAACATTTTTGGATAAGCGTAAATGTATTTTCAGCTTCATATCCCTACGCGACCAACGTCCCTGAGAAAAATGGTCTTGACAGACATAACACCAGAAGGACAAAAAAGTGATTCAGTTGTTAGTTTTATGAAAAATTTCGTAAATTAAATCACGCGGTATTTTGTGTCTTACAGACAACCAACCGCGAGGGGTTGAGTTGGTGTTTAAAATGGTCAACTAATTTTGACGTTTCTATGAATTTTTGGTGTTAAGGGAGTTGGTCTGAAACCCCATACAGGTTGTTTGTTGTTGGCGAAACTACTTGCTAGAGAAAAAAAGATATCCATTCAGGTGAGATTTTTGAATGGTTAGGTTTGGCATTGTAGCTAAAACGCGGTAGCTGCGCGAGCGAAGCGAGCGGTTTTTTCTTTAAACCACGCTTTATTTAAGATGAATTACATAGACATATATTTATTTCATCATCATTGTTTTTTTTTTTACAGATAAACGACGAAGTTGTACCACGACGGTGACCCAACGAGATCAATACCAACCCTATCGCGTAAGTTCTACACGCTAGAACGTCCGCGTAGTGTTGGAAACATAAGGTAGAGACAAAACGATATGAATTTACATTGGTTGCTCAGTTTTGTAATATAGATATATATGTATACCCTTTATATTTTCTTGACCATTTACCTATGATAGCGAAATTTACATTGCGGTCATACTTTTTTCTTGTGATACTGAATTGTTTCAATGTATTACCGAATGAGCAAAAATCATGTTCAGATCAGTACCTTATATTGTACTAGCTTTTGCCCGCGATTTCGTCTGCGTGGAGTTCAAGTGAATGTTTGCTGCCACTGCTTTTTTGTGGCTAAACGGCTGAACCGATGTTGATGAATTTGACGCGCACGTAGCATATGCCATGGGCTGCTTTTTGTGCCGACCACTTGAATTTAAAAAGTTTGTTGGTTTGTATTCCTTTCACGCACTAACGGATGGAGGAGATTTTTCATATAGAGGCCACTTTTTTATCGCGGTTAGGTGATTGATTCCTAACGACAATTTCCGAAGTGCACGCGGTCACGGTCGAAAGTTTTTATCTATAACATTAGTTTGATATCTTTTTCAAAACAAATATGTATTGTATACATTTTTTTACACGTTTCTATAATCAGATTCATATCATAAGTCCACTGTTGGGCATGGATTGTGCCTCTTTGAACTTTCCTTGAAAGGAAAGGAATTAAATTCAGCACACTTGGCAGGCGGAATTGGAACGGAATAAGTTTTTGGGCATATGAATTGTATTCATAATTCGATCCATAAGATTATGGATTACAAACGTGATCTACAAAATCGGTTTTACATTGCAATATCACAATAGAACTTAGTACGCTAGAAGCATATCGCGAGATTAATATTAAGCTAAATCTGGTAATGGTATTCAAAATTAGACTGCAGATGAAAAGGATATGCAACAGCTTATACTGCTCATGCAAAGTCAACCATTTTATACATAAATAACATCACATATGCGAGGAACGAACAATTGACTGTTGTTCGAATTCCAAAAGTTGTTGTGTTTCTTTAATCTTTTCAATCCAATATTTTTTATTCTGATACATTTTATTATGTATTTATATATTACAGTTGTGAAATGAGTTAAAAAATCTAAATCAAATGTAGCGGTTGTTTTTATGCGACTATTTTTATACTTGTATTTTTACTTTAAGAAAATCATCGAATCGATATTATTACGATTTTCAATCTTTTTTTCTGTTATGCGGATTTGTCCTCACGTGCGGTTCTTTCCGCATGTTTTGTCCCGCATATAAACAAATATATTCATTGTCACGAGTGATATGCGAGACATTTCGCGGAACGGCTATAACGCATGCAGAGGCACATCAAATGAAAATCGACCCTAACGCGTTGTTATAAAAGTCAATCAACGGCATTGTTTTGAAAGTTTACGCTAAAGTATACAGTTAATTTCTACTTACAAGAAACTTCTTTCAACGCATACAATTTTGCGGGTTTATTTTTAGCAAGAATTAATCCAATAATAATTTTTTTTGCCAACTGTACTGGCTGATTTGACACTCACTTTAAATAGTTATTTGCTCAGCATACTATCAACTGCGGAGTATATTACCCATGCGGAACAGATCCGCACGCGGGGCCAAATCCGCATGACAGAAAAATGCCCTTACTTCCAGTGAAATCATTCCTTCAGTTCTTTTATATATAAAAAAACTATCAAGTATCTCTAATCACATTCCTTTAAAATGAATTCTTATATTTTCTTGAGCATGTGTTTATTATTGTTGTACTTATATTATTGTGTTTTAATGCCATATGTTTTGTTGTTTATTCACTATATTGTTATTAAAATAATGCGGTAATATATACACTATTGCCTAGCAGTTAAGGATTTTCAAAAAATGCCCTCAACACACGGTTGTCGTATGGGCTATCTAGAAATGATAGCAGCTCAAACTGTGAAGATAATAAGTTGTTTGATAATAATTAAGGCGTTCAAAAAGAACTAAAAACCGACTTCAATTGCCTTAAAAATTTGGTTATTGTTGATTTTCTCAATAACCGCTCATCAATTTCATTCAAATCTATATAAGACCAACTCTGAAGTATTCTCTATAATAAAAAAACACACTTCAAAATCGGTTCACAATTGGCGGAGCTATCGCGGAACACAAATACAATAAAGCCCACATACAGTCGAATTGAGAACGTCCTCCTTTTTTGAAGTCGGTTGATAAAAGTACTGTTTATAATATAAACTGACTTGACCTGAATTTCCAGTGTGTAGAGAACTCTAATAGAATGCCTTCGAGAATAATCGCCCCGTCCAGTAGTGTGTTATAAGATCTTTATAGTACAACATACATAATGTTATTACATACTTAGTGTATTACGTCATTCTAACATGTTATTATAATTATTAATTTTTGGCTCTAGACGATCTTTCTGGTGTTGATTATTATACCATTGATTGATTGAATTCAAGGTCAATTGATATTTAAAAATGGAATTTGACATTTTAGAGCTTTGGGTCGACACGATATTGGGTAAGGATTTAATACGGACCTGAAATACAATTCATTTTCAGATTATATAAATAATTTTTTTAAAAATCATGAAATCTTGACAATTTTATAAACACGGGAAAAACTTGATGAAAAGTTCATTAAAATACTATCGATATGCTCTGTCTGTATTAGAATTGTATCAATTGTAATGCGTATTTTAATTTTATTTTCAATACAACGAAAGATCGTCGAAGGTGAAATTTACTTAAAAACTAATTCAAAATTAATGCGTAAGTATAGATTTTTCATATAAGGATACTAGTGCCAGGAATACAAGTGTAGGTACCGAATTGGCGTTTTGTAAATCAGTATTATACAAGGAAACCTTACACCTTACTTATGTACTTATGTTAACTTAATATACATATTCTTTTGTAAGTTGTGAATAGTTGGAGTGTGTCTGGTGTAGAAATTGTACAATGAATCAACTGATGTCTTATATTAGGTTATGTCTGGGTATAATTAAAACACGTTAAATCACGTTTTGGCAAGCTAATATTTGTTTCTACAACGGTCTTATTTTACATTTTTTTAAATTAAATTTTGGAGAGTGGTGTAAATATCGAAAATATAGACCAAATAAGAGTAGTCATATATTCCTGCAAAGAAGCAGATTAATGCTCCGCCCAATGTATTAGGTAGTCTTGACAAAGCACAATTGATTAAAAAAACATTTTAAATTAATCATTAATAAAGAAAAATAATTTTTATTTACATAATAATGTATTCTAAATCGACAGAATCATATATTGAATCTGGTTTAAAAAAGATCGAATAATAAAATCAGTGCTACCAACCAACTTTGACAAACTATTTGCTCTTATGAATTGATCATGCTCAGATGTATCTCAAGTAATTTCGAGATCGACTTTAGAGTACGATTTTTGTAATACTGACCTAAATAGCGTCTGGATATGCCAAACCGTCATTCAAGCCTCTTATACATAAGTCAGACACATTTTTTATTTTAATATATATGACTATGAACTCATTTTCATCAATTTGACATTCCTAAAGATTATTTCATTCGTGTTTATAACTTAATCATTCGTAATGACTTAAATCGTTAGTTCTAAGTTTTATTCTACTTATGTTTTTATGAGTTCAAGTTTTTGAATGGGTTTTGATTTTAATGTCACAAATTATATCGTGTGGTGTGACCATTTGAAATAATATTGAAATAATATATTCAAAGTTAGTCAAGAAGCGAAAATAAAGCTGGATGTATGTAAAAGAATTGGAGTCAAGTTTTGCTGCTTTGAAAACAATATTCAACGGTACCAAACAGTCGATAAAAAGCACAGTTTTATGGAAAACATTATTTTTTTGAATTACATAAAATGATATTTTCAGTTTTCCAACTAACATTGAGTAGGTGATAGCTCTTTTAGCGTTATACCTAAATGTACAATCCATGTAATTAGGTAAATAGTGTCCAAATCAAATGAGTACTTAAATCAACCTGTACAAATCAAGGTACGGGTAGGAAGGTCCATGTTAAGCTCTTTTAAACTCGATCTTGAGTCTACGTAGAATCAATTGTATAATTTAAAATTTAATTTCCAGACTCATTTCTCCTTGTGTTCTATTGAAACGTGATTAAATTTTTTTTATTTCCTATGGAATTTTTTTTCAATTAAGATCTTGTTATAACTTATTCAGGTCGAATTTATCGTTGATTTTTTTGGTGAAGAACTGGTATTCGTATTGATATACCGTATTTAAATATACTTGTAGTACATTACTTACGTATTTTAGTGGTACGTACATTTTTGTTCGTGATTTGTATTATATTTTAGTTTAAAGTACGATTGTGCATCTAGGTATTAAGGTCGTTGTTTTTGCCACTTGATTCAATTATAATTCTGCCTTAAACAATTAACTGTGATTTGAATGAACCTGATATTTTATTTCAATTTTAGACTAAAATAAAATGGATTTAGACAATTTATCATATAGAGAAAGGATAGTAATAAAAACAGTCATAATGAAATGCAGCTATTAGGGTTGAAACTCAAATTTGTACACAAAAAGTTACAATGTAGCTAAATTAATTAGGCAGCTAGAGTTTTGATGAACTGACGAAAGTTTGAAACATGATATTGTTAATAAAGAGCCTTATATATAATTAGTGCCTTAGATTGTTTGTTGAGCACCTATACACTAGATGTAAAATGTTTTAATTAAATGTTGTGTGGTTAATCACTCGCTAGCTCTCACGTTTGTACAGATCAATTATTAGGCCCTACATTGGCACAAGGCGACTGCGAAGTCTATCTACCAAATGATATATTTTAGACAACTATATTCAAATTTAGATCAGTTTATTCGAATTTAGACCACTTTATTCGAATTATGACGACTTTGTTAAATGAATAAATTGTTAGACCATGGCGCAGTGGCCTCGGAGTTTTACTTTTTGGACCCAAGCTTTTGTTCTGTTGCCTTGTGCCTGTTAGGACTTAATGCATCACGCTTATTCTGTTAAGAGGGAACAGCAGATAAAAAATTTCATATGAAATTAAGGGTTTGGGATATAGCTGTTTTCTCAACGAAACGTTAGCCAAATTCAATCATTTTGATCTTATTCTCTTTATCAAAGAATAATCTAGGCCCGTTGGTTTTGCTTTTTTCAATATTTTGTCTACAATTAGAATTATGGGCATCTCAAAACTCAAAATTTCAGAAAAAATTTCTTTCAACTTATGGTACTCATTATTTAGAGTAAACGTAACATTTTCAGAAAAAGCAAAACCAACGGGCCTAGATTATTCTTTGATAAAGAGAATAAGATCAAAATGATTGAATTTGGCTAACGTTTCGTTGAGAAAACAGCTATATCCCAAACCCTTAATTTCACGGCAAAACTAGGCAAATACCAAAAAAAGCTTCAACTGTCCTTCTCGCACAGTTCGGTTCGGGAGGCAGGGTACACTATATCACAACTATATACTGTGTATTATATGTATAAAAATAAAGTAAGCATGCATTAGTGATGTCAATAAGCTTTATCGATTTTTTCGACTAATAGTGGTGGGAAAAATATATCGATAGATACCCTTTCTCGAGCTATAATGGTTTTACCTGTTAGTTTTAATGTTTAGATTGATCTAAATAAACAAATATAAAGACAAATAATTCTAAGGAAATTTATTTTATCTCTAGAACAGAACATTTTCCCTGAAATTCTTAGTTGTTGTTACGTTTTGTTACGTGTAAATAATTAAATATGATTTATGAATAAGTGACTTATGTTTCAAATATTTTTTTAATGTTAAAGTTCGAGTCGGACTCGCATACAAAGGGTTCCGTACCACTGTAAAATATCTAAACAGAAAAAAAACACAGAAAAAACATAACATTTATTGCATGGACATCCGTTTATTTATAACTTTTTTAAAAGCTTTTTTATATTATTTTTTGTTATTTATTATTATTGAAAGTCTTGAGAGAGAACGAGAAGTTATATGGACATCGCATGTACAAATCGCTACGGAGACTATATGACCCGACACAGATATCCCGGAGATCAGCCAGCAAGAGCTTGAAATGGCTCTCCAACAACTCAAAAACCGGTCAAGAGCAAGTCGGACTCGTGCACCGAGGATTCCGTACAGAATATGAATTAATGACATACTGAAAATCATAAATAATAGGTATGGTAATATGCACCCAACAATGCTCTACCGAAAATGAAATTCTAAGCTAAATTACATATTACGAAGTTAAGTTTGTAAACATTAAAAAATCAATTTTACTGTGTTACAATTAAAAAATTCAGATTTATTCCTATGGTTGTGCTGTAAAACCTTTCTTCTTGCCAAATTTCAAGACATTAGGTCAACGGGAAATACCGTATAGATTTTGGGTTCATTGCATTTTGTACGGAAATGGTCTAAAATACAGCTATATCTTTTTATTGCGTTGACCTATAAGTTTCATTATTTGACAGATCTAAGGGACAGCAGACTGGAGTATTCGATATCACAGTGATCCTATAAGGATTCCTTTTTTCCTTTTGAGGTACTTAAAATATAATAGTATAATATGAAGTATGACAGTAGGAAATACGATAGATTTCGACGATATTATTATTCATGTCGACAAATAAAAACTTGAAATATTTTTTCCCAGTTATACATCTCATACACTTAAGACGGGATTTTTAACTCGTCTATTCTATTGTGTGAGGTGTCGTGAAATTACAGTTTTTTAACCGACTTCAAAAAAAGAGGTTATCAATGCGACCTGTATGTATGTAATATTTCCAGAACTGCCCAGTTTTCATATATGTTAGTCTATACCAGCTTCTAAAGAAGTGTGCCAAATTTCTAAAGTGTATGTTTGTTTGTCCTCGCATATATCCGGAACACACACACAAAAGAAAAACACACATAGGGTTCGTGGATTTCAACAAAGCATTCGACACACTCGAACATAGATTTATCTGGGACGCACTGGAAAAACAAGGCGTACATGCAAAATACATAAGAATACTGAAAAACATATACACAAAAAGCACCGCACAAGTGAAGCTAGAATCTACAGGCGAAGAATTTTCGATTGAGAGAGGGGTACGCCAGGGAGACCCAATTTTACCAAAAATATTTTCAGCTATCCTGGAAATGATATTCACAAATCTGGATTGGACGAATAAAGGACTAAATATAAATGGCAAAAAGCTGAGTCACCTACACTTTGCAGACAACCTGATCTTAGTTTCGGAAAACCCGAAAACCCTACAGACAATGTTCCAACAGTTAGCGGAAGAGAGCGAGAAAGCAGGCCTGTCAACGAACTTAACGAAAACAAAAGTAATGTCAAATTCCTCACAAACAGAGCCCATAACAGTAAATAATGGAGAAATAGAGTATGTAGAAATGGACAAGACTAATAACTGAATGGCAACCACGAGATAGCAAAAGAAAAAGAGGCAGACAGACTAGAAGATGGGAGGACGACATCAGACAAGTGGCGGGTCCAACATGGACCCGCATAGCGAAAGATAGAATAGAGTGGAAATCCTTAGAGGAGGCCTATGTCGAAAGACAAGCTGAAATGTAGGAACGACCGGTTACTGATACTTAATATAAAAAGATAAGTAACGTATAAAGTAAGCATATTTTTAAGAAAATTAAAACAAAAAATTAGTTCAGCAATAAAGGCTATTTTATTTAATTTATTTTTTATATATCCGGAACTACAAGTTCGATTTAAATAATCCCTTTTTTGTTTACCTAGGTATTGTAAAACTTAGGGAAGACTGCAAGTTTCATCAAAATCGGTTCAGTAGTTTTTGAGACTGGGAATGTTAAGTGTGTATTTCGGCGTTGCAGTGCAGCAGAGCAAATTTAAAATTAATGTTTTAACTGTACTGTAATCTGTATGCCGAATAAATTATTTCTATTCTATTCTATTAGTTAAATGTTTGTTACCTCAGAGCTTTTCACTGGGTGAACCGATTTGGATGATTCTTTATTATTTGAAAGCTGATGCTTTCCATGTGGTCCCATTTCAATTTGGTCCGGTTCTTAGAATGGAATCCATGAGAAAACAATATACATCTTAAATTTTCCTTAATAAAAGTAGACTTTTAGGGCAGTTGAAGTCGGTTTCTAGTTCTTTTTGAACGCTTTAACTTGTTAGTCCTTAGACTCTAGCACTCTAGGTACTAAAACACCTCTAGGTCACCTAAAGTATCGTTGGAAGACGAACGTTCGGATATGGTGAAACTAAAAGGTTTCTTTGTTGACCGTAGAACCCTAAAATAGCAACGCCATAATTTATATTGTATTTATATGTGATAGGTACTTACTAGTCAATTATATCAAATACAACCACAGTATGTCGAGACTAAACCAATATGCGAACAATAATTTCTCAAAACGTAAAACAAGGGTTGACGCACGCTCACGTCAAGTTTATTATAATTTTGAAAAATACACTCTAGCCCAGGCGGAGGGGTAGCGACTATGCGCGGCTCGCAGGGGCCTCTTTGGGATGTTATGCAGCGTTATTTGTGTGAGTGAAAGCATGTGAAAGGCTGTATGTGTGCGTACCGAATCGCGACAGCAATAACATATTCAAATACCTACTATTCTACGGAGACTTTGCTTCATTGGCGTCTTAATTTTATGTGCAAACAAGATCTTCATGATGATGTTTCATGAAGTTTGTTTTAGAAATCTTAAAATGAAGATATTTGTGTGTATAATTATTGATATTGTTATTATGTGACATGCCTGTCAATGTCTCAGTGGTGAAACAAATATTGGGGTATGTTCATTTAACACATATTGGTCACTTTTGTCTATACATCAAGGGTTTAGAACTTTACGAGCAAGATATTCATAGTCTGCATCGTAATACGTCATGCCAAATCACTTTGTTGTTAGACTACAGTTGTCTAAATGTAAATGCCCCAAAAGGTTTGCCATCAGTTTGAATTTTGTGATTACGGTTACATACTCGTATTATTTTTTATTCGTCGAGTAGTAGATAGAGTAATTATTCTGTTCTGTGCGTCTACCATGAGTTTACGTAGTCGATAACGTATATCGAATACTATCGGAAATGCTGCTCAGTCGAGATGGGCATGACAAGGACAGAGCGATAGTTAACGATACACGTTATCGACTGCGTAAACTTATGGTAGATGCACAGGTGTGTCTTATGTCAGAACTATTATTGTCAGTGAAATATGATGAAATCATACCATGTTGGACCTAGCGAAGGGACTTGAAAGGCATTTTTCGAAGGGTTTGCCTTGGAATTATGTGAACAAAAGATGAATTTAGAAAAGCTGTATCTAAATGTCAAAAGTAAATTGTAGACTATTTTGTTGCGACATATTTCGTATTCAAAGTATGCATTGATGATTTTAGTTCCAAAACCTTTTGTTTGAATAAGAGTAGCTTATCTGTGACTGTTATGTGAACTTGTTAGAATTATGTAATTTATTGTATTTACTTTGTCAATACAATTTTAATCATCACAATAGTGTAGCGTTTCATATTCGAGCGGCAGGCGACTTCATTTCTTGTAATTTATTTGTATCAATTTCATTTTTGTAAGGTATATGCCAAATATATTGTAATATTATATCACATTGTTAAGACCTGTTATAAAATATAGATTTTGAATAATTCTGTGAGTTTTTGTTTTACACTACATACCTTGGTATTCATTGCACCTTATGTTGACAGAGTCGGTTAACATTGGCGCAGAGTTGAAGCGAAGCGATAAAATGTAAGTTTCGGTGTAATTCAGGCCCGCTGGACTACATAACCTGAAGATATATAGCATATCTAGATAACAATACGTTTGTGTCGGCTGATAACCTAAGTTAAATCGTATACCTGAAGTATATAGTGGTTTTGCACTTTTTCTGTTTAAAAACGCCTTTTTATGTTCTTCGGACCCGCTGGCCCACTCAATATCGAGAGATCCCAGCAAGTTTTCGATATGAGTGGCCATGTCTGCGTAACTTGCCCGGCTGGGGCTACGGACGCGTCTGGTGCGCGATCGTCTCCGCCGTGGTTAAACCTCCGCCGAGAGTTCTCTACATTCCATACCCGAAAATCCATCACTTAATTTTTTCGAATGAACCCATACCTAATCATTCATGGCAAAGTCAATGTGTTCAATGGGAGTATGACTCTGAAGACCAAAAATTTTAAAATTAACATTGTACTTCCATTGACAACATTGACTTTCCCACGATGACCGTGACGATGATGATTATGGGTTCATTAGGAAGAAAAATTCAAGTGACGGGGGTGTTCGTCAAGGGGGGTTGAAAATCTGGTCATTTTTGGCCTAGGACGCACCGTTTACGAGTTATGACTCTCTGAAGACCAACAATTTTAAAATTAACATTGTACTTCCATTGACAACATTGACTTTCCCACGATGACCGTGACGATGATGATTATGGGTTCATTAGGAAGAAAAATTCAAGTGACGGGGGTGTTCGTCAAGGGGGGTTGAAAATCTGGTCATTTTTGGCCTAGGACGCACCGTTTACGAGTTATGACTCTCTGAAGACCAACAATTTTAAAATTAACATTGTACTGCCATTGAACCCATTGACTTTACCACGATGACCGTGACGATGATGATTATGGGTTCATTAGGAAGAAAAATTCAAGTGAGGGGGGTGTTCGTCAAGGGGGGTTGAAAATCTGGTCATTTTTGGCCTAGGACGCACCGTTTACGAGTTTTGACTCTCTGAAGACCAACAATTTTAAAATTAACATTGTACTGCCATTGAACACATTGACTTTTCCACGATGACCGTGACGATGATGATTATGGGTTCATTAGGAAGAAAAATTCAAGTGACGGGGGTGTTCGTCAAGGGGGGTTGAAAATCTGGTCATTTTTGGCCTAGGACGCACCGTTTACGAGTTATGACTCTCTGAAGACCAACAATTTAAAATTGACATTGTACTGCCATTGAACCCATTGACTTTACCAAGATGACCGTGACGATGATGATTATGGGTTCATTAGGAAGAAAAATTCAAGTGACGGGGGTGTTCGTCAAGGGGGGTTGAAAATCTGGTCATTTTTGGCCTAGGACGCACCGTTTACGAGTTATGACTCTCTGAAGACCAACAATTTAAAATTGACATTGTACTGCCATTGAACCCATTGACTTTCCCACGATGACCGTGACGATGATGATTATGGGTTCATTTGGAAGAAAAATTCAAGTGACGGGGGTGTTCGTCAAGGGGGGTTGAAAATCTGGTCATTTTTGGCCTAGGACGCACCGTTTACGAGTTATGACTCTCTGAAGACCAACAATTTAAAATTGACATTGTACTGCCATTGAACCCATTGACTTTCCCACGATGACCGTGACGATGATGATTATGGGTTCATTAGGAAGAAAAATTCAAGTGAGGGGGGTGTTCGTCAAGGGGGGTTGAAAATCTGGTCATTTTTGGCCTAGGACGCACCGTTTACGAGTTATGACTCTCTGAAGACCAACAATTTTAAAATTAACATTGTACTGCCATTGAACCCATTGACTTTACCAAGATGACCGTGACGATGATGATTATGGGTTCATTAGGAAGAAAAATTCAAGTGACGGGGGTGTTCGTCAAGGGGGGTTGAAAATCTGGTCATTTTTGGCCTAGGACGCACCGTTTACGAGTTATGACTCTCTGAAGACCAACAATTTTAATATTAACATTGTACTTCCATTGACAACATTGACTTTCCCACGATGACCGTGACGATGATGATTATGGGTTCATTAGGAAGAAAAATTCAAGTGACGGGGGTGTTCGTCAAGGGGGGTTGAAAATCTGGTCATTTTTGGCCTAGGACGCATCGTTTACGAGTTATGACTCTCTGAAGACCAACAATTTTAAAATTGACATTGTACTGCCATTGAACCCATTGACTTTACCACGATGACCGTGACGATGATGATTATGGGTTCATTGGGAAGAAAAATTCAAGTGACGGGGGTGTTCGTCAAGGGGGGGTTGAAAATCTGGTCATTTTTGGCCTAGGACGCACCGTTTACGAGTTATGACTCTCTGAAGACCAACAATTTTAATATTAACATTGTACTTCCATTGACAACATTGACTTTCCCACGATGACCGTGACGATGATGATTATGGGTTCATTAGGAAGAAAAATTCAAGTGACGGGGGTGTTCGTCAAGGGGGGTTGAAAATCTGGTCATTTTTGGCCTAGGACGCACCGTTTACGAGTTATGACTCTCTGAAGACCAACAATTTAAAATTGACATTGTACTGCCATTGAACCCATTGACTTTACCATGATGACCGTGATAATGGGTTCATTCGAAAACATAAATGGGGGGTGTATCCTGAGGGGTTGAAAATCTGGTTATTTTGGCTTAGGACGCACCGTCGAGTTATGTCTCACTGAAGAACAACTTTTAAAATTCACAATTATTGAACTTATTTACTTATTATACTGATATTCCAATGAGTCATCAGACTATTATAATCATTTTTTAGTCTACGCATTTTCTGCTTGGTGGTACAAAATCTCGTGAATTGAGAATCTGGTAAACTGCTCCTAAATGCGCTGAACGGAACGAGCGTCTAATTCGTTCAAAAACTTTATGACAAGAGATTGAAATCCAACCAGCGATCTTCATGAGTGCCATTTTATTATATTGAATCGTAACGGAGGTGGTTAGAATTCAATGGATTCTTAGGAAAAATGTTAGTAAAACAATTGATACTATATATGTAATTTATTGAATCAATAAAGATCCACATAATACTACGACAATATAAATTTACTTGTAGAACTCATATTCACTTTCATCCTTCTTGATATTGTTTTTGTAGCCCTTTTCGAAGTCCTTCGGCAGAACGATGTACCTGTAATAATGAAGAAAAAACAAACACTTATTGATGATAAAATGCATCCAGTGATGATATTCATGCTTCCTAGTGTCAGTTATACATCGTACACTGAAGTAAAAAAAGTATGTATCCACTTTTAAACCTTGTCACAGTCACCTTTAATTGTCAATTCCCTAAAGGGGGCGTCCATAAATTACGTGAGATGATTAAGGGGGGGAGGGGGTCGAGTCAAATATCATCTAATCTTACGTTGGGGAGAGGGGGGGTCTCGACAAATATCACGCAATTTTTTTCTGATTAGAACTAGACTTTAAATATTCTATTGTTAACTTTTTATTATATTTATAACTCTCAGCAATATTGATTACTAGTCTTAACTAGTCGTAAATAAAAGCACAAACCAAATTGTTTTTTTCTTTTTACAATAAACAATCTAACGCGTATACGTAATAAACCAACATTCTGAAAAATCTCACGTGAGATTGGGGGACGGGGGAGGGGGTTGAATAAAACCTCACGACATCTCACCAAGGGGGGGAGGGAGGGACAGAAAATTTAAAAAAACACCTCACGTAATTTATGGACGCCCCCAAACACACTGCATAGGTAAATGTGATATGATCCAAAAATGACCATATTATTGTACTCGAGTGTACAATTCGAAATCAAAAGTTTATTTCACTTTCACTTCGAGGTTTTTTAATTTTAATACTTTAACTAAATGTCAGAATATATACAAATCACAATTTAAACTTACTTACAACCTAGTAATTCTAAATCTAGTATATTTTCTAATTTGAAATTAATATCTGTAATTGCCGGCAGAAATATGCATAGCTGTATCTGTCCCACTATATGGACTAAATTCAGGTTGAAATGCGATCAGATTTTATCACAGTGACTACTTATGAAAGCGGGTGTGTAGCATGAGGCGTGTGAGATATCTTATATCAACGTCAGATCACTGTCACGTTTGATGTTTAAATATGTCACATATACGCCCGTATGAAATATACACGCTGTATAAATTCTGTGCCAGTATGTCACGTTTAAACAGCAAACCATATGTCGATATGTCATATTTCACTCACTCATGCGTCTTATGCTAGAACTCATCTCACCTGTTCTCCCTGACGGCGTGCATGCCCGCCTCCTGGCAGATGGCGTTGATGTCAGCGCCGGAGACGCGGTCCGGACGAGCCACGAACTCCTCCAGGTCCACCTCCTCAGACAGGTTCATCTTGGCGGTGATCGTGGAGAATATCAGACGCTTCTGACGTCTGAAATGATACATAGGGATAAGTAGAGGATATTTAATACTAGTTTGTCGGCTACGGAAAATGAAAATACTAGTTCGATCGGCATATAAAGTAGCTTATATACTTTTTGTCGTTTTCAACTAACCCTATACAAAAATTTAAGGCATTCTCTCATGATAGGTTAGAAGGAAGTTGACATTCCGCGTGTATGTCATTTCGCGTTCTCAAAACGTGTCAATGAGCGAGAAATGCTCCGTTACGAAAGAAGGAGACAAACTAACTTTTTCATCACTTTCTCATTAATAATATTAGCATAGATTATATATTAATACATTCATATGGATATGGTGAGAAAATTTAAAGACACGAGTATTGAACCTGCGTCTTTTCGCCGCAACCGCCTTGATTGAAAACGGGTCGAAAATTCGAATTACCTAACAAATTACAAAGAGTATCAACTATTTTTTCAAAATATTATAGACGTCAAGACAATACAAAAATAATTGTGAAATATGTTGATTGCACGAGTAGCCAATTATTTTGCACAATGCTGCAATGCACAGATGTTGTTAAATCTTACATATCTTTTCATTCTACATCCACTGCTACACATAGGCCTCCTCCGTGGTATGCCATTTGGGTGCATACCACAATAAGATAAACCTTTATTTGCAATAAATGTGACACATTTCAGATATTCAAATAAATAATTATAGATCACACATTTAGCCAATGTTTTGACATGCAAACAGTTAAAAGTAATAATATCGAGCATTTAAATTATACAAATTTCAATATAACGAATTTTTTTTAATGTACAATGGGTTTGCCTGGCCTTCATTTCTACTGAGAGTGAATTAATAGAAAGCCTGCTCACTCAGAGGCTTCAAGCTAATGAGGTGTCTGTACCCATTTTAAAAGCGCTGTTTGGGGTCATACTTAGGTAGCACGGCGGTAGCTAGCCAGATAGACATAGATAATTAACGCATTCAAAACGAACTAGAAACCTATTTTAACTGCCTACAAAATACAGCCCCTAAAATGTTCATCCTTAGAGGTAAAATAATCTTATTTGGTTTTTGTTGATTTTCTCAATAAGAGCTAAATCAATTTCGTTCAAATGTATATGGGACCACCTCTGAAGTATGATCTACCAAACAAACAAAGAGTCATCAAAATCGATTCACAATTGGCGGAGTTATCGCGTAACATACATAAAAAAACATACAGGCGAATTGAGACCTCCTTTTTTAAAAGTCGGTTCAAATTCCACCTTTACAAATTACCTGTCAGGCAACGGGAACTCAATCTTCCTGTCGAGACGTCCTGGCCTCAGTAGAGCGGGGTCCAATGTGTCGGCACGGTTTGTCGCCATTATCACCTAATAACAAGTAAATGCGTTCAAAAAGAACCGCAAAGTTATGTAAAGCCGCATATTTGAAATCTTCAATCTAATAGCACGGGTATTATTTATGCTATCCTAATTCCTAGCACGGGTTTTATTTGCTATTTGGGAAGCTATAATATAGTCTTGCAACAGATCTAGTCCAAGTCAAGGGCTTCGTTCTATTCTATAGGTGCTAATTGTAGTCATGTGTGAGAAACTAATAATAAACAAGTAAATGTGTTCAAAAAGAACTGGAAACTGACTTCAATTGCCCTAAAAGTCTACTTTTACTAAGGCAAATTTAAGATTTATATCGTTTTCTCTTGGATGCCGTTGTCAGAACTGGACCCAATTGAAATGACCACACCGGAAGCATCACTTTTCAAATAAAGTATCATCCAAATCGGTTCACCCAGCCAAAACTGTGTTCTAAGGTAACAAACATTTAAAAAACATACCCGTCGAATTCATAGCCTCCTCCTTTTTTGAAGTCGGTTAAAAAGAATACGATAATAGCCTGCATACAATCACAGTCCACGAGATGCAAAATACAGACAGGGCTTTCAGATATTTATTTGGCTTTTGCCCGCGACTTCATTCCGTTGGGACAAAAAGCAGCTTATGCTCGTTTCCAGACCTTTCCCTTGCATTTTGTATGGAAATGAGCTATATATTTTTATTGCATTGACCTATTACTATGATTTTTTCACAGTTGCAGTAGACTGAAGACTTGTGTCTTCGATATTAATTTCAACTTGATACTTCCACACGTTCATGAGAAAAAGGTCTTGACAGACAGACAGACGGACAACAAAGTGATCCTATATGGTTTACTTTTTCCTTTTGAGGTAAGGAACCCTAAAAAGGAAATAAATTATATTTTTACGCTAAAAAGAGTTTTTACCTTAACATTAGTGGTTTGATCGAACCCATCCATCTGGTTGAGAAGTTCCAGCAAGATCCTCTGGACCTCCCTGTCAGCACCGGTCTGTGCGTCAAATCTGTGGAAAAATGAACGTTTTACAAATACCGTTGTTCGATTCTGTCCGTGTGATGCAATAGTATACACACACACGCACACGAGCGCATTAATAATGATCTCGTACGAGGGAGGCTCGCGCGCCGCGGCCAGTCTGTCGCATCGTATGCCTCATTCAACATTGATAGAAAAGCCATTATTTTTATTTACTTCCGTGAAATGACTTGTGATATGTGCCCTGAGAACGAGACAAGACACCAGAGCTCCTGAGGATCCGGGTTCAAGGTTAGTGTGTTTTTGTGTTAGTGGTGGATACGGTTTCATCCTACGGCAGGCAGTACATACCTTACAAGAATAAAAATAAAATTTATATGTATACAGTCCACTACATCGACCTAATAATTGTGTGGGAATCATACAACCGTTTTGTGGAAAAACAAAGAAAAATCCAAATCTCTTAGATGGTTGAAATATATAGTTAGATTGCTTCATAAGCGGCTGCTATTGGATATGCACCGCGTACGTAAATCGCCACGTCAGACTGTCCATTACAGGGCTTGCGATGTTCCCCGTGGATCGGTGATCGCAGTAAGATACTATTCTGACAGCTGCATATTTTTTTCCCTTAGCCGTGGAACAACAAAAAAAGACTAATTAAAAACACTTTCCAGGAGATATCATGTTTGACTGGCAGATTGGTGGTCGCAGTAAGATGTTGCACATCTCCTGTATATATTTCCCTAAGTTGCCTTCAACGACACCTGCGGGATGACACTGGGTGGTTATATTCTAAAGCTGAGACCACACGGCTGTATGTACCCTTTATCACAGGCCGGACACTTCAAACAAATGTCGCGACATCAGTTCCTATTCTCACACATCGAACGGATGACGTTTGTATACACGATCATGTGTGAGCGAGTTCGCGCGGCCCATACAACCGATCCTTGAGCAGGTCACTTTCTTGCGGGTAGAGGTGAGGTAACGCGGATCGGTGGGAGGTGGTTAACGTCCGTTCTGTACGTAGTGCTAATTGATTATGCAAGTTTTGTTACCGTTTAGTAGCAATGGCGTCTATCTCGTCAATGAATATGATGGCGGGGCTGTTCTCTTTGGCCAGACGGAACACGTCCCGCACCATCCTGGGACCCTCGCCGAGGTACTTCTGCACAAACTCGGAGCCCACGACGCGGATAAACGCCGCTGAAATGTTAAAATACTGTTTCAACAATATGATTTATTTATTTTATTTAAACAATTTATTGTACACAGAAAATATTTACAGAACACGAAAGAGATGATATCGTCCCTCGAACAGAGCATAATCAGTGAAAATATTGTAACCACCTCCGTGGCCTAATGGCTAAATGTTGGACTAACAAATTGGAGGTCCCGGGTTCGATTCCCAGTGGGGGTACCTATTGGTACTCAGTTTGATTGGTGGTAGGGCATTTTATCTGGTGGTCCGTCTGGCTAGCTATCACCATGTTACCTAAGCCTGCCGCCAAACAGCAGTTTGTGTTCCAGTAGCAGAGCCAGTGTCTCATAGATTGAGGCTTACAGCGCACGTTTACCTTCCAACGGCCTTATCATCTCTTACCATCAGGTGATATGAAGGCCAAGTGTAAACCGATCATAAAAAAATTCATGTCTGTCAGTCATAAAACCGTTGGTAGTTGACTTTATAAAATATTTTTATAATTATACATATTTAATATTTATGGCAGTACTTCCAGTTTGATTCATTTCATTCCAGTACATGTACAAATGAAGCTTTTTAATATGATCAACTTTGAAATTTCGATCCCCCTATTTTTATCCCTTTTAAAATTTCAAATTATCAAATATTTTGGTTACGGCACTTGTGGGTCACCATTTCCCAGAACTATCAAATTTTCAAGTTGATAGCATTGGTAGTTGCTGAGATTATCAGCTGTAACGGACACCAGAGTAAGGTTATAAGCGTTATGTTTTTTGCGACATTTTGTAACATAAAAACATGTAGGATAATAAAATAACCACTTACCAGTCGTATGATGAGCAACGGCCTTGGCTAACATGGTTTTTCCACAGCCAGGTGGTCCATACATAAGCACTCCCCTCGGAGGCTCAATACCGATCTGACGATAGAGCTCCACATGTGTCAGAGGCAACTCCACCGCTTCCCTGATCTCCTGTTTCTGTGTGTCCATGCCTCCGATATCTGAGTATTGCACATCTGGTTTCTCATCTGCGAAGATGTTTGGTCAATTTAATACAATTATCCATAACGTTCTTGAAATTAATAATAACATCTTAATCTCAATCTCTTTCAGTTTTTGTCACTCCGTGTGCACTCAGTAAGGGAACACTTCGTACGCAATTTAATGAGATCTGTCCATCTTGTGGGTGATCGTTTACTCTCCCTTGTATAGTACTCGCACGCTATGTTTGCCCCTCCGAAATAAGCTCTCCACAATTTCAAACATGTACAGATGGAATGTGTGCATATTATTTATGATATTAACTATCCCTAGATGACATAAAACACTATGACATTTCTTTCCACCCGCTAACTTGCCTTGCCTCCCATTTATATGTTAATAATAATTGATACTTCGCGGTCTTTTGTGGCTAACTTTAGAGAGGCAAACTTAGTTTGCAAGTATACCACTAATCATAACTAAAAAGTTCTGTGTTTGTTGTTAAATAAGCTAATTCTAACTAAATAGTTCTGTGTTTCTTGCTTTCATGAAATATTCATTTCACGTTATCGAGAAGTCACTAGTAGCTTTTACGGGATAATCCGATTTTTTACGAACTCCCTTTTATTTTCGGGAAAACTCGATTTATGAGTCCCTATACATACAAATAGTATTTTACAAGACTCACCAGCTTGCAGCATAGATATAGAGCTATCGGCCTCTGGTGGTAGCACATCCACCAGGGCATTGGAGTGCTTGTGTAGTGCCACTGAGGCAGACGGCTTCAGTAGCTCTCGGTCTATTGTAGAGAGGATGCGGACATAGTAGTTTGATCCAGTCGTACTGCCAACTGGAAATAAATTTAATATCATTAGTAATGGCATCATGGATAATTATTTAGTTTAATGTTAAAAATAAAATGGTCCTTCATGGCACGCTTGTCTGAGCGGTTAGACAGATGTAAAATACACGCAGGTCAAAAATCACATTGTGAGGCATTCGCCAGCATGAATCACCTGTTTGTCAGGAAAGTAAGATAATTATTTGGTTAAGTCCCAGTTGTCAATATATGTCATAGACAGTAGCAACATGAGCAATATATATCGTAGATATAGATATTATGGAGGCTCAACAACTCTGACACTGGGGTTTAGAAAGCATTCATTGACCTTATATCCTACACAATGAGATAAATTTTTACATTTTCAAGTTTTCCGTTGACAATTGCAATCTGTATAAAGTTTACATGATTGTTTAATACACTTGGGTGTATAAAAACCATTTTGAACCCATTTGATTATAAAGAATACCAATAAGAATGGATTTTGGATTGGCAAAGCCATAGGTGAAGCACTTCAAGTAAAAACTTGAGGTTGATATTGTTGAGACTTTTCAAAATTTTGGACAAATAGACAGACAAACTCTAAAATATACAGTAATTTGTTGTATGTAATGAGAAGTTGTTAACCAAGTTAAACCTGGACTAACCAATTCCAGTGTTCTGATCTACAGCCTCCAAGAACTGTCCGATGACAAGTGGCACCGACTGGATGCGCTTCACCTCCTCTTGGGCATGCAGGTACTCTTTCTTCAGATTTCTTTGTTCATCTTTTATGTACTCTTCTTGGACTTCCAAGAATTCTAGCATTCGCTGCAATTTCTGTGGAGGAGTATATCAAATACAACTGTAGTACATAAAGAAGCAAGCTGTTAATATACCTGATAATAGTAGCAATTAACACAAAGTATTTTTCAAAAACATATTAATGAAATTGTGTTGCTGATGTAAAAATAAATAGATCTATCTATCAAATTATATAAGAATGAAAGGATTACCTGCAGTGAGTGTGAAGACAGCATTTACAAAAGAAGTCAATTTATTTAAAATATTTCACCCTCATTGAGCATGATTTCAATTTCTGGGTAGTGTGTATAGTGTGTGGGCAGATTCTTTAATAAATATAGTTTTATAATATCTTATAAATCATTTTTATACACAGCCTACAATATATTTCTGGATATTTATGTGTGTCTCAGTTACTGACTTACCTACTGACTATGTTACCTTTTGTTCTCAGAACAGGCTATTAATGCTGCTCTTCAGCAGACCTAAACCAAGAGCACGAAAAGATAGAGTGGCCTCTGTATTAGCTATCAAACTGTGTAGCCTCCAGGTTCCACAGGTTCAACCTCCTCTGGTTTGCCTAAATTTACCCAAAAAGCCTAAGCTATTGGTAGTAAATATGTTAGAACAACATTTCGAATATTTTTATAAAATAATCAAGCACTACCAGAAAGTCGTTACTGCATATATTCCGCTACTGTTTATTCATTTAAATTTAGCATTAAATGGATCAATTAATTAAAGGTAGAATAATAATATGTGAGAAGTCCCTTTGTTTTAATTAAGATGTCATGTTAATATTAATTTTACCTTGTATTTAGTGTACATATCTTCAGATTCCAATTCTTCGAAGGTTTGTGGTCCAGAAAATGGTAAACCTTTGGCGTCTGTGACTTGGTCATCCTGAAACATATATACAAATAAATCATAGAAAATGACGATACATGATTTCAGGTTAGGTCAGAATTACAGGAAAGCGGATATACCTTCTCGGGCAAAACAATACCAATTTCATCCATAATATCAAATTTAATTATACCGTGGACACAACAATTCCAAACACGAGAAATTCTACAATTCACGATTTCTTTTTCTTTTCGTAAACGTCAAAAGCAAGCGGTGATCAAACGTCAAAGTCAAATCTTTTGCATTGTCACTCACGTCCCGTTCGTCATATTTTATGATTTTTATGTAAGGAATCCATAAAGTAATAGAACAACCGAATATTTGTTTTTTAATATTGATATATAAAATAACAATTTATACTTGCTGAAAGTTGTGAGATTTAAATACATCTACATATGATGAGACATTAAATATTAAAGCAAAGTGTTTTTAACTTATTGTAGGTAGTCCGCGGGCGTGCGATGAAGCGATAGGCGATAGGTTTTTTAATACGTTCATCCAAAGAGTATACATTCATCCGAGTCGCGTTCATAAAAAACTTATTTTATCATGTGTCGTCATCTTATTATTATTTAACCACCTCCATAACTCGGTGGCACTCGTTTAAGTTTACACTTGGCCGTTATTATATTAAGCACTTACAGATAATGATATTTATTAAGCGACACTATAATCCCATCTCATTTCAGGTAATTCCTTACCAAAGCCAGCTATTCTATTTTAAAAGAATTTTGAGCGGATTCCTGTTAATCGAACATTCGACAATCGACTACCCATTTTTAACTTCTCATCAACATTTTACTTTAATCACTGATCCCCTGAAAAAATATAATTTTATATTAATGTTTTAAACCTGTGTCAATGAAAGAGACTAGCATCTAAGTCCCAAAACTACTTATTCTTAGATTAAGTCCAATGTAAACATTTTTATCGCAATAAATACTTTTTATTTATTTATTTACTAGCGGCCCACCCCGGCTTTGCACGGGAGGACATTTATTTTGGCATAAACGTAAAGTAAATGTAATCTTTCTAAATCATTTCAGAAATTTTCAGAACTTTCCAGAAGTTCTCATGTGAACTTCTTCACTCATGTGAAGTTCACATGAGTTAGACAAGGGCAGATATATATATTTTTAACATTTTTGCCACCCACAACCACCCACTTCCACCCATCGCGACCAAACTCCCTTACTTTCAGCAAGAGACCAAGGGATATTCACTACCCCAACGGGAAGTTGATCGGAGTTGGTGGTGTAGAGAAAACCCTGTCTTAACGTACTAACATTAACTTTATAATTATATAAAATTATTCGTATTATGGCAAGCTACATATGAAGACCGCTCGTGCCTGCTCACCTGGGCTATTTATAGAAAGGCAGTGGAGCAACAGAAATATACATATATATAATACTAGCTTCCGCCCGCGACTTTGTCCGCGTGTACTTCAGGATTTATGCTACTTGTTCGATAGGCATAGAAGGCATCTATCTCCATTTCCAGCATAAGGTACAAAATAGTGTTTATTCTGTTACGTAGGCTGATAGTTTAAAGAAACAAAAGAAATTTCAATATCTGACGTAGTACATTCAAAAGTCTTCACACGAATATTATAAACGCGAAAGTTTGTATATGCGAATTACATATTTTATGGTCGGCTGCTAGGCAACTCGTTTTTGTTATGCCAAAATTGCCAATGTAATCCCACTAATATTATAAGTGTGATTTTGTACAATTTAGACAATATGGCTTTATAAATTATAGCCTATATGTTATTCTGATGTATAAGCTATATTATTGTAAAGTTTCATTCAAATCCATTCAGTAGTTTTTCCGTGAAAGCGTCACAAACATCCAAACATCCAAACTTTCACACTTATAATATTAGTAGGATGTGGAAGAGGCTTATGGTCACCAGTGTATTTTAAAGATAAAAATAGTTTACGTTATAATCTGCTAGGAGCGTGGAAAGGTAATTAAAAGATAAGTACGCGTTTATTCGTATCAATCACGTTTAATCAGATTTGTTTACGTCACATAACTTATCTTATGTTACAGCTATATATTTATAGGTGTTGGTTGATGAAATCGATGTAGGATGTGACTCTGACGTAGGCAGCGGGGAGGTTGACCTGGCAGCCCACAGCGGAGCCGAACGACGTCACACCGATCTGTCGACAAATAATTACAACCTTGAATTAAGAGGCTATGTTGGTTAGACCACGTGGCCGCGTTCAAATTTGGATTGTTTTGTAGCTGTCCCTATCCGAGCCCTAGCCCCTATCCTACCCGAGCGCGTACGGTGAGACAGCATACACTACGCGAAGTTATCGGTCGGTGGTTTTTCCAAATTGTTCTAAATTGATTCATACTCTTGAAAATCAGGTTCAAAGTTGGGTCTTTTTACTACCGTAAAATACAATTCTTTGACGCCCTGTAACTCTGGAAGTATATATTTAAACGAAAATCTGACTCACCACCGACACAGATATTTGTTTCTAGATTGTGTCTTGAAAATTTCATAGATTTTCATAGCTTGATACTCAAAATATGACTGGACTACGTTTGTATGGGCGCTTTGACACCAGCATACCCATACCACCCCAACTACATCGGCATAAAATTGACAATAGCAAAACACATCTTCCTACCACAGATATAGAGCGTAATTCTGAACGTAATTCTTAATTCTTATTTGAATCTAACCAGCACCTGGGCAAGGACTGACCAGGGATGGCGAATCTTTATGCACTCGCTCGCTAAATATGATACGCAGATCCAATATAACACCCCTTTGAGACTGTAGTATGTTTAATAATATTTAACCTTCTCTTTGAAAGTATTACCAGATACACACATGATTTGAGAGACAACCCATGGTGAGTTACGAGGAATTTGATAGCAGATAGTTGCTCCAACCACCGAATGGGTCACCCAGAAATATTAATTTAATAATTAATTAAAAATAATTCGGTTAAAAAACCGGCCAAGTGCGAGTTGGACTCGCGCACCGAAAGTTCCGTACAGAATATGAATAGTAAAAATACGGAAAATCATAAAATAAAATGCAACGAACAATCCTCTAACGATTGCGCCTAAATAACATTTTAGATTAAGTTTTGCTACTCGTTACTAGATGGCATTACCTTAATACTTTAAGACGCACATCTTTAAAAAAATCACGCAACGCAAGGCAACAATAGAAATACATCATCTGTGAACATTTCAACTGTCTAACTATAGCGGTTCATAAGATACAGCCTAGTGACAGACGGACTGATAGCGGAGTCTCAGTATTAGGGTAGGCTTAAAAAGCAGAAGTAGTGAGGTACTGGTTTTACAGGCAGTTTCCTTGTGCGATTTATACTGTTAGACCTCACTCCGAATATACAGTTTTAAAGTGTGGCTCTGGCAGGCCGATCAAGACGAGAGTGAGGCGAGAGTCCCATAAGCCCAGTAAAAGGATGCAGGCTCTCTCGGCGCAGTGGATTAATGTTATTGAAAGAAGAACAATGAATTTCATCTGATCATTTGTGATGAGTGCCGGTGAATGCTAAAATACGTACGAGGATGTTCCTGTTGTTCCTGACAACGGACAATGGGCCACCGGAGTCACCACGGCAGGTGCCGACTCCCCCGACGCCACTCGTGCAGATGTTGGTTGGCTGGAGGATCAGCGGGAAGGCGATCTGGCATACGCCGTTGGTGATCACGTTTAGACGGACTTGGCTGAGGAACTGGCCTGTGCTGATGCCTCCATCTGTGAATGAGGGTACATTCAAAGAAATACTGTAAAAATCTTAACAAAATCGTCATTATCTGCACAGGTCTACTATTACACATAAGTCTACCTCATATATCATCACTTTGGTCTTTTCGTGAGGGCAACCTTTTCCACTTAGGGCCAAGACAGATGGACTGCAAAAATGCTGAGTGGAAATAATTGCATTGCAATTGCTTTAGAACCACAATTTCCCAACTGGCTTGGGGTAAAAATTCAGGCCGTCTGTAATGAGCTTCAGTCGTAACCTTGATCATTTCCTGCTGGTCTTGATATAAATCTAAACGATGTAAAGAATGAACAAATGGTTACGTACTGTCAGAAGTAAGTCCAAAACCAGAGGCAATTGCAGTCTCGCCGGCAAAGGTCTCGCTGAGTTCCGATCCGGATGGCAGAGCAATGGGAGCAATCAAATCTAAAAACAAAAATGAAAGATTATTCTAGGAAGCAATTTCGTAACCAAAGTCAAAAAGAACCAAAAGAACTTACTGCTAAGCGGCGCATCATTGGGCAGGTAGATTACTGCGATGTCATTCCTCACAAGCAGTGGGAACCAGTTTTGATGAACAGCGACTACGCTGGTGTCAATCCTAGTGCCACCAGTGAATAGAAAGAGTGATCCGAGAACCACTTGGAACCTCCAAGCCTGGTTCACACCGTCGGACCAGCAGTGAGCAGCAGTTACTAATCTACTAGTGCTGATCAGGGAAGCCCCGCACACCGCAGTGCCATCGAAGCCGATGAGACTGATTAGAAGACCCGCCTGAGAAGCAAAACATAATATAGAGGTAATGCGCATATAATGGCTTTGGGGAACCAAATGAATGATAGGACCATCCTGTTTTTTCCCTAGCCGCTTGATGCTCGTACAATGCAAATGAGTAGTAGTTTAATTCTCCCGAATGGGAAGGCAATGGAACAAAGCCATACAGCCTACTGTGAATATATCTTTTCTGAAGTTTTCTCAATAAAATGTATAATGTGTACATTCTATCGCTTGTTTTGACGATTCTTGACGAGAATTTCAAAGGTCAGCCTTGGTTTCAACATAATTCGAAAGAATCCATATGCCGATTGTATTCGAAATGGTCGATTCGATTTGCGTCCTTTCGATTGCGTCGAAACCCACACAATTTACGTAATCAATATTATAACACCATCTGTGACACTTTTTGCACTATATCACACTATTATAACACAAAAAACACACATATTGCAATGAACCACCATTTTCCAAGTTCGCGCCAAGAATCCAATGCAAATGATTTGTGACAGGCAGGGGGCAGGAGGCAGCAAAGGAAGAACCCCGTCTAATGATGATGTCCTCAAACTCTAGCGCGAAATATCAATATGTTCATTTTAGGGTACCAAACATTCGATGAAATCCCGTAATCCTTATAATCTGACTCTGTCGTCTGTCCGTCCGTCCGTCACAGCTTATCTCAGCAACTGCTAATGCTATCAACTTGAAATTCGGAATAGTTATAGCTAAAAATAAGTGGTGTCACTAGATTAAGTGGGGTGGTGGTTAATATGAAAGGGCTTTGCTTGTTAGTCATTTTAAAAATATTTTTTGTTTTTGTTTTAGCAGAAAAAATTTGTGTAAAATCAATCTCAATCTCCAAAGATACCAAAGTTAATTTTTTAAATAATACAGAACTTGGATTTCTTCAAGTTTCCGAGTAAATAGGATACTTTTAGGTATGCATGTACCACCTAGATCGCATTGTCACTTAATATCAGCTGAAAATGTGGATAACGTGATTTCGCAGATAACGGTTTAATATGAAATTTCTTTTTCTTTCAGTGTCGCGAAATGATTATCAATACCATACAACTTCATAGTGCATCACATTTTTAATTTTTACACTATTTTAGATTATTGTTTGAAACGCCATGTAGACTGTAGATGCCATGGCTGACAATAAAGTTGTACCCATAACGATATACTATAATCCAATCTCCTATTTTTAGGTAATTACTCGTACTTATCAAAGACATCAATTCGATTTAAAAACATTATGGCAAAAGAGATTTTGTATAGAAGTATTGTGAGTGAATTCAAAGTAATTCATTGAAGACATATTTACCTGCCAAGGGTTTTGTCCTGCGGCAGCAGGGACACCTCCAACAATTCTAGAATCCAGCTGATTCTCCTCAGCCTGGCGGATCTCCTCGGCCAATGGCACGCCGACACGTGTCAAGTATCCATACACGTCATTTCCGGATACGGTGTCCAATTTCTCTGCGTATACGCAGGCAGACAAGACCAACAGCGCAGCTAGGAACTTCATTTTGTCGGATTGAAAAACTGGTTGAGTCCTCGATGATGTCTTTGTTTTATATACTAGAGCTAACGCAGATAATTGTGATTATTAGGTAATTAGTTAGATAAGGATTTGATATTGGGTGATTTCGGTCACTGGCGTATAGGGGATTATTTAATGAAGACAAAAAACAACATGTGTAAGGATGTAATGCGACAGCTCTAGTTGAATATCGATGTAAGACATAAAACTTCTTTTCATACCGGAACACAACAGTGCTATTAACACTGCTGGTTGAGGCGGATATAGATAATGCCCTATCACAAACAATAACGAGTACCGATAGGTAACCCCACTGGGAATCGAACCCGGGACCTCCGACTGTAAGTGCAAGCGTGTAGCCATTATGTCACGCAGACGGTTAAAATGATTTTAATCCTATCAAGGTCTTCAGATAATTTAATAATTCGTCTAAGAGCTATTTTTCTAGAAATTTATATATGTTTTTTAGATTTTTCAAACGGCTCATTTTCGAGACTATTCTAGTTTTAACTTTACTGGGGTTTGAAGTCAGACAAAAATTATGCAGATTTTAATTTCCAAATATATACCAAATGACATTTATCACTGTTTACAGATTAGATTACAATGGTATAATATTTGGGGCTTTGGGAACTTTTCTCACTTATGACTACTCTTTTACAACGCGTGTTTTTGGCAGCAATTTTTTATCTCGTTCCATGAAGGGGTTCCCTTGATATAGTATCTGGAGTGCATGCAGACGGATTCGTAGGGAAAAATATCTTTACAAGTATATGCGTTCAAAAAGAACTGGAAATCGAATGGCCCTAAAAGTCATCTTTTATTAATGCACATTTATGATTTATATCGGTTTCTCATGGATGCCATTCTCAAAACTGGACCACAAAGGAAGCCCCAGATTTCATCAAAAAAAGAATCATCCAAATCGGTTCACCCAGACAAAAGTTCTGAGGTAACAAACATAAAAAAAACGTACCCGTCGAATTGAGAACCTCCTCCGTTTTTGAAGTCGGTTAAAAATGCATCACATGGCGTGGCACTAGCTATAACTTATCTAGATTATGAATCTAGATTAGATTGTCAATATTTCTATGTCAAAAATATCAAAAAGCCGTAACACAACAATATTAAAAGTCTTATCTATTTACAATTCACCGCATCATTTATTGTCACAGATGCAAAGGAAACAAAGTTCTTATTTCAATATTGACTAGTAGTTTCCTTGGTTTTAAGTGAGAAGTCCGATCCGTTACAGGTTTTGGTTGATGAAGTCGATGTATGACGTGGTACGAGCGTAGACCGCGGGCCAGTTAGCCTCGCAGCCGAGACCGGAACCGAAGGAAGTGATACCGATCTGTTGAATAGATTCAATGTTAATAAAACTGCTTCAGTAGAGTAGGAAAAGGCACATGCGAATGCGAAGTTAACATAGCTGAAAATGGCCACTTGTGGAAGTTTTGACTTAGACATACCAGAAACAATACAAGAGTGAAACCAAATATTTAAATCTCTCTGAGTGAAACGCACCTGGCGTCTATATTCCCACAAAGCTACAATTTAGTAGTTTTTAAGTCGAGGATCAACAAGAACCTTCGTAGGCTTCATCGTCAGTGTGAGATCATGGTGAGATCGTGGTCAGGCGTTAATATAAAAACAATATAAACAGTCTTCTTCTTGAGATGATGATTCACTGAAGCTTGCTTTTCTTTCTATTATAAATCGATTCAGAATCAGTCTGTAAAAGTGACTCCTGAGAGAATCTCATGAAATCAGCGTTACCTCAGTCATTAGAGGAATTCAACCCTTGTACGCGTCCTTTTGTCACTTACTATCAAGTAAGGCGAAGGCCAAATAAAAGGCTATTTCGCAGTAAATCATGTTTTGGAGATGTGTTATTACGTCTTCGTATTTTGTCTATTGTTTAGACTGTCCCAATTACAACTAGACGTACCACAATAGGTCTGCCGTTTCTGACGACGGTAAGGGGTCCCCCGGAGTCACCCCTGCAAGTTCCGACTGTTCCAACGCCACTGGTGCAGATGTTGCTGGACTGCAGATACAGAGGGAAGAACAGGAAGCACGAATTGTTGGGGAGAACGTTCAGATGGACGAAACTCAGGAACTGAGCGGTCGAGATTTGAGCACCTGTGGAAACGAAGACATAGTGGTAATCACACACACACACACGCGCGCGTAAAAGTGTTATATTTGACCCTTTCGATGGACAACATAAAATACAGCTCAGCCTTTTTTCACATTAGGCGGGTTCCCTTCCTCGACTTTTCAAAAATGTTTGAATTCAGTTCGAATTTTTTCCCCAGCAAAATTAGGCATACATTGAGTTGAAATACGATATAAATGAAAAAATTACACTACATTGTAAATCCACATGAAACTTCGTAATACCATGAGGTACTTTAAGGATTCTTGTAATAATTCCCTTATAACTGCAGTATAAGGCAACGTAGTGTTACATGCTTCAATTAATACTTTAGAAATGTTGTGAGGAATTTGACGGGTTTTGCTTGAAGTTGATTGACCACATTCAATACGATTTGATTTTTCAGAGAAACAAAGTCACTCACCAGACTAAATTAAATAGTAGGTTGAAGTGGCAGTGGGCTGGTCATTTTTGCCAAAGGAATGAGCTGACGAGTCGTAGAGTGGAGACCACCACTGAACGTAGTGTAGACTCCTTCAGAGTATTTAACTGCATTGGAATGCGATGGAATGTGATTATTGTAAAATAAAATAGACGAGTCACATGGTGTACAGACAAACCTTTTCTAGGATTAAGTACACTGTAAGCAAATTTTGTAAAAATGTATGTTTAATTAATAAATAATAATAATAAAAAAAAATAACAGTGTACTGCCTCAGATGGTACATGATAATGATGACTATTACTGTAATATAACTTACTATCAGCAGTAAGACCAAATCCAGAAGCGGTAGCAACTTCGCCAGCAAAGGTCTCGAAGATCTCAGATCCAGATGGCAGCGCAATGGGTGAAATCAGGTCTGAAATGTGAAAATATTTTTGTTTATTGTTGTTGCAAAAAAAGTAGCTTCGTTAAAGTAGCTTAACTCACTTGAAACCTGAACGGCAGTAGGTAGGTAGCCAACAGCGACGTCGTTGCGGACCAAAAGTGGGATCCAGTTGGGGTGGGTGACGACAACGCTGGTTTGAATCTGAGTGCTAGCAGAGAAGAGCAGAGTGGAGCCAAGGTTGACGGTGAATCTCCAGGCCTGGTTCCTACCATCAAACCAGCAGTGGGCTGCTGTTAGGATTCTTGAGGTACTGATGAGAGAAGCGCCACAAACTGACAAACCGTCGAAGCCGACGAGCTCGATCAAAAGTCCAGCCTGTAATAGTAATGTGATTTTTATAGAAAGCAGTTCAGGATAGGTAAACAAATGATAAAAAGAACCCCTACAACCCAAAACGCAAATATAAATGAGTGAGATAAGGGGGTAACTACATGTAGGTAAGTAGAAAGTACTAAAGCGTACATACCTGATAAGGGAATTGTCCAGCCGACGCTGCACTACCTCCAATAATCCTTGATGCGTCACTCTTCTGAGTTTCTTCTGATTGGCGGATCTTTTCAGCCAACTCGATACCAATGTTCTGATGGTATCCATAAGCAGAGTTGCCTTCAGGCAGGGCCAGGTCAACTGGCGAAGCTGAGGCGATCGCGGCGAGGGCCAGAAGAGCAACCAAGGACTTCATATTGGACGGATTGGACTATGGTAATATATTACACGATAGTTTTTTCACTTATATACCAAAACTTATGTAGATAAGTTTGTCAGATTGTGTTGAAATATACGATAAAATTTGTGATTAATTAAAATAACTTGTGGATTAGAATCTCAAAGGTTTTCCCTAAATAAGTGCTAATACCATTTAATACGTCGAATAAATCACATGTTTGATCTACGTTATCTACGTAAGGGACAATAACAAATACATAAATCTGCCAACTATATAACAGCATTCATTTAGCTGTTAAATAATTTAAATTTTATAATTGAAAATTGTTAAAGATTTTTTGCGCTAATGAATTTACTATCCTATCTATAAGAAGAAATATATACCTGAGTCTGATCCTGAGGTATGGGAGCGGTACGGGAGGGTGTGTTTACGGAACGTCAAATGATGCCAGAATGTATAATAGCGACGTTTGACGTTCCGTACGCACACCCTCCCGTACCACTCCCATACCTCAGGAATAGACTCAGTTATGCGTTAGACCTGTAGTACCTACTATTGTTTTTATACGTCACAAATAAATAACGATTCCATAGACACTAGTCTTTGTCAAAAGGCTTCAAAGAGGGGAATAAATATTAAATGTAAGTTCCTGTATAATTTAAATTTTTATTATTCTGGTAGCAAACAAACAAACAACATTCATGTTGAATTGTAATATATTCCGCTAGTTCACATTTTAAAAAAGGTATTTTTTCCTTGTTGTTACAGAAGTATTCATAAGCCACGCCATGCAGTCGCACCAGTACAATTTACAAGTTCTATTGTAACAAGTTAATGCGTTCAAAAAGAACTAGAAACCGACTTCAACTGCCCTAAAAGTCTACTTTTATTAAGGCAAATTTAAGATGTATATAATATCGTTTTCTCATGGATGCCATTCTCAGAACTGGACCAAATTGAAATGGGACCACACGGGAAGCACCAGCGTTCAAATAATCATCCAAATCGTTTCTTACTAATACAGACTGAACATTCCCTATTTCAAAAACTACTGAACCGATTTTAATGAAACTTGCAGTCTTCCCTAAGTTGAACAGTACCTAGTTCAACAATAAATGATTATTTAAATCAAACTTGTAGTTCCGGAGATATAGGAGGACAAACATAAAATTATACATACATACACTTTTAAAATTTGGCACACTTGTTTAGAAGCTGATATAGACTAACGTATACCAAAACTGGGCAGTTCTGGAAATATTACACACAGGTCGAATTGATAGCCTCCTTTTTTTAAGTCGGTTAACAAACACTCGCTTATGTCTCACCAAAAAATCTGCACTGCATCAAAGAAATTTTATAAATATTCGATATATTGAAGTTTTCGTTAGAATAACAAATCAAAACACCGTTCTCGACAATTGTTATACAAATATTTTCAACGCAAAAATGAATCAAACGTACCGTGTGCGAATTGAATCTGAATACAATGTATATATGCTCCTAGAAAAATGTCAGCATAACTAAAGAGCATGGATTCAGTTTGACTGGCATCACCATTATCACTAGACATTCAGTTGTTGATGTTGAATTAGCTCACGAGGGTCAAGATGTATTGGTTGATAACATCACAGGTTTGTTGGGCGAAATGCTTGAGTGACAGACCCCTAGACCCAATAGAAGGGTCGAACTGTCACAATTGGTTTGAGCAAGCGCGGCGAGAATGCCCTTCTTAGTCGGCTCGAATATCCGATAAAGATATAGAATTATAGACACTTTATCGTCAGATCTAATCAATAGAATAAGATAGTCGTATCATAAGATGGTAGGTAACTTATTTCTCGTCAGTAAATATTTTATCTCTTTATACTGAAGTTACACGTTGCTCTTGAAACTATTTTTAAAAGGAAAAACCGACTGTTTATTTCTAAAGCCCAGTTACGTATGGAGTGTTAACAAAATAGTGATCTGAAACGCAGCTATGCCGTAGTTCTGGTTTTTTGGTAGATAATATTTAATTTAGGGAAAACCTCTGCGTTAATTATCATTTTATTATTTGATTGGTCATTGTGTCAAATTACCTCTTTTAGCACTCGTATATAAATGGAGAACATCACTGCAACCAATATTGTTATAGTCCGATCTGTCCAATATGAAGTCCTTGGTTGCTTTTGTGGCCCTAGCCGCGTTTGCCTCAGCTTCGCCAGTTGACCTGGCAATGCCTGAAGGCAACTCTGCTTATGGATACCATAAAAATATTGGTATTGAACTGGCTGAAAAGATCCGTCAATCAGAAGAGTCTCTGAAGAGTGATGCTTCAAGGATTATTGGTGGCAATGCAGCTGTTCCTGGGCAGTTCCCTTTTCAGGTATGTAAGTTTGGTCATAACTAGGCGTAATATCAACTCTTGCCTATGCACTCACGCTCGTCATCGCATCGAAGTAGGCAGAGCTAAAAACAATGGTCAATGCCCCACACCGCTACGAAATTTTTCAACAAGATGTGTTAGGTGTTCTAATAGTTACAGGCCAGTAAACAATCGCTTTAAAGTGAGTGCATCATCTTAAACCAGTTTATCTTTGTCACTTTTTACAACCCACAGGAAAATATGATCGGGTTAAATTTTTAGCCTAAACGTACTCCATCATCATTGCTGTATTGCTAAAACTCCTACCAAATGATCAGTATTTAATTTGTGTTTGATCCCCTTTGACCGTCTCTCCCTGAACAACCAGCGTGGACATGCTGCCAGCAACATGGGTACATTTGAGCCAGGGGCAGTCAATCCGGGTTTCTAAATTTTTTTTCTTCTATGAACGTATCTTTGTGTTTTAAATGTAAAAGATTACCAATGTCCTAAAATCATTTCCTAGTTTCTGTTTTGTTATTTCTGACCTACCACTTTCCTTTTTCTTTCTGAGAAGAATATGAAAATATATCTTTCAGGCTGGACTACTGATCGATCTCATCGGGTTTGATGGTTTGTCAGTTTGCGGCGCTTCTCTCATCAGTACTTCAAGGGTCCTCACAGCAGCCCACTGCTGGTTCGATGGCACTAATCAAGCCTGGAGATTCACCGTCAGCCTCGGTTCCACTCTTCTCTTCACTGCTCCCACTCAGTTACAGACCAGCGTTATCGTCAGCCACCCCAACTGGTTGCCGACTTTGGCCCGTAACGACGTAGCTGTTGCTTACTTACCTACCAACGTTCAGATATCAAGTGAGTGATAATAACCTTAAAATGAAACCCGGCTAGGATAACAGAGAATACAAGAAAAATTCAATTTACTGTTTACTTTGAAATTGAAAATAATTGGCATAAAACAGTGTTATTCATTTGTTGCTAAACATATAATTTCAAAATCATTTCTATAAATACAAAATTCATGATTATCTGTAATGATATCCTCGAAGACATCACCAGGTTCAACACGGGCGGGATGGGCAAACTTACAAGAGCGATACGCTTGCAATGGAACTACTGCCTGGGTAACATGAGACGTATGAGAGCAGTGAGAATGAAACGTCTTGTTGACGTTGAAAATGGCACATAACACTCTGACCGCTCTGTCGCGTCGCGTCTCATGCTACGCAAGCTGGACCTTGATAGGCCTTTTTCAAATCATTGTTCTTAAAGGTGTGACAAAAATATTTGTGAGTTTTAAAAATATTCTATTTATAGTTTTTAAAGTAGTAAAATTGAATTTGTCATTCCTTATTTGTATTTCTGAACAGGTTTCATATTAAATAATGTTTTCTTTTAGATAAGTTAGAGCGTTAGTTTTGTAATAAATTATACAAAATATTGTCGCTTGCTATTCAATATCCTGGCTTGCAATAAAATATAAACAAACTTATATTTATATTCCAGACTTGATCTCTCCAATCGCGCTTCCTTCCGGATCAGAGGTCTTTGAGACCTTCGCAGGAGAGGTCGCTACTGCTTCTGGCTTTGGTCGTACTGGAAATGGTAAGATATATTACAGTTGCAAGTTCTATTCACAAATGTTTCGTTGGTAGACGACAATAATTATAGGATCACTTTGTTGTCTGTCAAGACCCTATATCAAATACTCAAGTCATCGATCCCTTTGCTTAATCTCCTGAAACCCCTGCGAGCGCAAGGAATCAAAGCCTATAAAGTACAATTCCCATTGACCTAGAATTCTTAAATATCTCAAGAATCAAGGTACAACACAAATGTAGGAATGGAACTGAAAACGATAATTTTAAATTTTATCACATAGACTCGCTTTTGACGTTTAAATCTGACTTAGTTTTCGTTAGAGTAAGACCAAGTCCCAAAAAAAGCTGGCGCTCCTCCCAAAACTAAATCTTTTAAGCGTGTGTGTAACCATATTTTTTGCCTCCACAGATTCTCCAATCACCACCGCTCAGTCACTGAACTACGTCCGTCTGAACGTTCTCCCCAACAACTCATGCTTGCTGTTCTTCCCTCTCTTCCTTCAATCGACCAACATCTGCACCAGTGGCGTAGGAACAGTCGGAACTTGCAGGGGTGACTCCGGGGGGCCCCTTACCGTCGTTAGAAACGGCAGACCCATAGTGGTAAGTTATCTTAGCAACAATTTATTTTTTAAAGCCTCTGTTTTACAGTTCAAGGTTGATAAACTTGAACCTTTTAATCTAGTTGCCTCTTGATTATAACATCATTTTGAAAACTTCTGTTCTATTTCTGTAACAAAACTATTGGTGAGGGCTTCTTACGCCTTTTCAGAGTTCTCGATTATTGACAATGTCTCGATTGCTGAATTAAAGCCTGAATAACTGTGATTATACTTTAAACCTGATGGTGCTGAAGGAAAGCTTTTGTAAATAAATTCAGGGAAAGAAAGACACGGACAAGAAACAATTGTTAACAAAAACCTATCGCTTAATTAATCACCATTATCATATCATTTCATAAAATTCATCATCATAAAAGCGACGGTGGCGCAAAAAGCGTCGGTGGCGCAATGGATAAGGCGCGGACTCTCAATCTGAGGGTACCGGGTTCGAATCCAGCCGTGTACCTATGAGTTGTTTTTCAATTCAAGTACATTATCCGATTGCTTAACGGTGAAGGAAAACATCGTGAGGAAACCTGCATGTCTTGAACAGGCATGTGAAGTCCGCCGATTCGCACTGGGCCCGCGTGGTGGACTATGGCCCATACACTCTCTGTAGGAGAGTAGGCCTGAGCCCCTCCAGTGGGGACATATATAGGCTGTTGATGATGATGATCATATCATTTCGGTTGCGTTGATCATCGTAAGGCTTCAATGGCTCACAATTTTTCTGTGCACCAATACACGACCAATTTCTACCTTCTTACGTAGTCCTCGGGTCACATAAGATGTTCTATTCTGAATCGAAATCCAAATATTCATATTAATATTATAAATACGAAAGTTAGTTCATTTGTTTGTCATTCTTTTACGTCGTAACGCAGTTAACAGAATGACGTTATTTTGTCTAAATACTCGTAGACAGTTGAAGGTTCGAGAAAGTATTTAGGCAACTTTTTGCTCCGATTGGACCAGTAGTTCCCGTGGGATAACTTGTGAACCCCACGCAAATGAATTCGCAAGGCAAAGGCTTAATCTTTACTTTCTTCTACAGATCGGTATCACTTCCTTCGGTTCCGGTCTCGGCTGTGAAGCTAACTTCCCTTCGGTCTACGCTCGTACCACGTCTTACATTGACTTCATCAACCAAAACCTGTAACGGATTGGACTTTTCACTATGAATTAACTAGACACTTTTGAAATAAGAACATACCATTGTTATTCTTTATTTCTTCACATTCGGTGTCAATAAATAATGATAAATTACTAACATCTTTGTGTTATATAGCCACTATTGTGTTCTACTAGCGCTTGGTGGCTACACAGTTGTACTCACGATAGCAGCAGTGATACCTATCGGTACTCGGTATAGTTGGTGGCTCAGCGTTTTCCATCTGGCCTGGCTTGCTACCACCACATTATCTGAGTGCTACTAGCACTTCTGTGTTCTGATTTAAAAGGTAGCTTAAAGCTTCTGGGTGAATATGCTTTCCATTCAGCGATCTTATAGTCACTTACCATCAGGTGAGGTAAAAGCCAAGTGCAAACCCGTTGTACATAAAAAATGAAATGTTATAGTATTTTATGACAAAAAGTCTCGAAGAAAAGAAAAGAAAAAAGAGAAAAATATTAATAATGTTGAGGGTGTTTTGTAATTGTAAGGTTTTATTCGTGTGAAAATTCGACTTTTAATTTTATAAGGCAGTCAAACAGTATATTTATTTTTTGAAAGCTCCATAGTGTGTGCCGGGAGAAATCTCTCGTTAGGGATAGACCACTCTAATTGTACAATTTTAGTTATAATTGACTTTGTAATTATTATTATGTGCATTAAACAATAAACAAACACAGTACCCCTGTTTCGTTTATTACGATCGAAGCTCTGGCATCCAGGTAACATAAATCAAACTACTGAACGAACATGAATTTGAGAGTATCCATGGCAGTGCCACAATCAACCAGTTCCCCATATTTCAGTATCCTGTGTCCTTGTTTAGGACAATGGATCGTGAATGTCAGGTTAGACCTTCAGGCACTACACGAGCAATGCTGTGTTTTTGTTTTGGACATTGACTACATCAGGATGTACGGCTATAGCTTATAATAGGTTTAGAAAGTTGAAACAATAGGAATCTGAACTTTTGTACTGTGGAGTGTGTTGTTTTGAATCCATGTTAATATTATTGTCACGGAGCTCGAAAAGTCTAAAGATAAAGAAAAGAGAGCGGCGTATCCATCTATCCCCTTCGTGTCGGATATTGACAAATGACTACCGTAGAAAGCTCTCGAATACTCGCATAAGGATTGTCATGTGCGAAAGGGAGAGCAATTCATCTATCTCCTTCGTGTCGAATACTCTACAATGTTCCTGAAGATTCTAGACTGAAGGATCTAGAAACACTACGGGGTATATATAGGCGCGAGCCGAGCTTCGAGGACAGTTCAGTTTGAGTTGAGTTCACAGCGATAAAAAGTGAAGAAACGAAAACCGGAAGAAATTATAGAGTGAAAGTACAGTCGAGGTGGAAAACTGATAGTGTACTAGTGTGTCACGTGGTGTCAGTATCGACAGATCGGCGTCAGTAGTGCTCAAGGACTCTGTACGTGGAATCCAGGGACGGACTCAGTGCAGACGACTCGGAACCAGTGAGACAGGGACGTACTCTGTATGGGGGGACCCGTGATTTTGAAGATTGGTTTGTGGACTTGAGTTACCAATAAATTCCGGAACTTTGGAGTCGTGTTTCTCTTCAATCTAAACGAACCTCGGGAGCTCGTAACATTATAAATCCGAAATTGAGTCAGAATGACTTGGTTTTCGGTATAGGGACAGTCGAAGAGCCGCTGATGAAGTCACAGACAATAGCTAGTTTATAACATAACTAAATCTCTGTCACTATAACACTGACATCTTACTGCGATGATCGACCTACCTGTGAGCTTAGTGGCTGCAAACGTTCGTCCGATTTCTACCACATTTAAAAAATACAAGTTATAATTCGCTGTACCGTTATTTACTATTCAAAATTTGAACAGTTTCTGGTATAATCATCTGTGACCGGAAAAAAAACTATAGACAGATATTGGAGTTCTGATTTTTAGTAGAACCCGAACCCTAACAATCTCGGAAATTTTAAAGGCTGTTAAAACATCCTAGAATTTCTTCAAATTGTTTATTGTATGGACTGTAAAACTGAAGTTCCCGGACTATATTGAATTTGTGTGCGTAGAAAAGTGTGCCCAAATCCGTTAATTTTAAATATTGATGTGCCCACAACAATATTTCAATTAACTTAAGTTTAGTAAATAAAATATCGCATCTATTACTACTACACTGAGGAAACTGTGGTAGCATTCGTTTCCGATGTCCAGTCAAAGAAGTCCGTGAAATTTTAGCGTCGACTTTAGATCAAAATGTGATAAAAATTAAATGCACTTCAATTTGATAGTGATGGTTTCAAAATAGAAGTCTATAAATACCGGGCCACGCTGTAGATTCGCGAAGCGTATTTTTACAATGTTATACGTGTATATGTGTTAGCCACTACCACGGTGCAATTCACCATCGAGGCGGACCGTAGAAACGTTAGTTGAATCCTGTATAAGTGCAATGCCGTGTATTGATGATTTTTTAAACAGCCCTGCTCTATGCGCCCCCCTCGCTATATCGGCTTAGCATAGCTGGTATAGGATACTTCGATTGTTTGGTAGACAGAGTCATGGTATATATAAACAGTTTGCTATTACTTCAACTACTACATGAACATGGAGAATAATCTGTGCCTGAGCTCTTTGTAGAGTGTTTGGTGATTAGCATCTGTACATGAACTCCTGATAATCGAAATTATACATTAAAAAAAAACTTCGTCAGATACGGAAACCTTTGATTTTTAATCCAATTGCACATAGTGTTTGTCATGACATGATACTTCACACGTCACGATATCTAGATTACAACATATGAATTCTCTAAAAAGCTTCAAATAAAAAATAAAATTAAAAATTTTGAAAATACCCGCGACAAATGTAATCGTTGTAATCGGAAAAGAGTTAAATAATTTTTTGAGAAACCCTCGACTAAATGGAAGTAAGTAACTAGATAAAAAGAAGCTTACATATTATTACAATAATAAGTCCGAAAAAATCCGTCGGGGGCTGCCATTCCCGTTCCTGAAGGAACTAAAATTTGCAGTTTTATAAATATGTCACTAGTTAAAATTACGTTGGGTACCTAATTTTTTTTATGTAGTCTTGAATTGATACCGCCGCTGAAATAAAATTATTTAACTCTTTTCCGATTACAACGATTACATTTGTCGCGGGTATTTTCAAAATTTTTAATTTTATTTTTTATTAGTTAAAGCTATTCCAACGATAAAAGGCGTTGTTCTGTAAAATCAAAACCTTTGTATTTGTAAAAAATAGTCATTTTGTACAACGGTGGTTAAATAAATATTTCGTAGGCAATCCTTGCAAAATTGTTTATGACTACCTTGTACTATATATTTACATAGTTAATTTGAGTATTGATTTTACCGTATTATCGTTGTTTTTATTTATGTTTATTTATCGGATTATCAAATCAAAATATTACGAATTCGTCTGCAGAGTAGAACATATGCTCAAGTAGGCATTTATTTAGGCCCTTTTCAAATTGGTTTATTTCAAGCTCTTTGATTTACGCCGGCAATCTGTTAAAAATTGTTATGCATATTATACTCGTAGTATATCAATTTTTTTGAAAACGTAATTGTCTAAAAATAGGATATAGGGTTACAATGTCGGTAAACAATTTTCCTTCCCTCCTGGCACTACCATCTATTTTATTAAATTTCTCACTGTTATTTATAGTGATTATTTTTAAAATAACGTTCAAAATGAACATATTTTGTACGTTTATTTTAGCTAGCTCAAAGTGGAATAGCCATTGTGATCTTTGAGGCGATGTGAAGAAGTATTACACAAAAGTTCAACCAACAAGTAAGCCAACTCCAAAAGAAAATGTTTAACGAGTATATGGTTTTCAATAAAATGACATCTGTCGTTGTTTCTTAGAACAAAAAGACTTTGTACAATTAAATTAAAGGCAAAAATGTACATATATTAGTCTGTGAAAAATGTAGTTCTAGTATTTTTCTATACATCTTTAGATAAGTCAAGGACTTTTTAAATAGAGAATTGAATTTGAAACATCTCAATTAGTATGGCATCTCTAGGAATATTTTTTAAATTTTTACTTACAGGATACATCGAAAGGTAAAATTTATCTCATCATGGCGATGAGCTCTTCCTCCACATGACGGTTTCAGGTGTATTCTCAAGGGAAATGTGTCCATGGAAAAGAAGCGAGAATGGCGGAAAATAGCTCGTCCAAATAAGATAAACGGAAAACATAACGGGAAATATTAACACAAATTTAATAAAGCGAGACGTCTTACGCGGGTACATTATATTCATATGTAGGATATTGCATATTGTTTCGTCTGAAATTCCCTTTGAGAGGCGTTCGCGGGCCGCGTGCCGCTGACGTTTAATAAACTTGCAGGCGAGATTATAGACTTTACGGTGATACGTTTTACGGAAGACGGGAGTGAACAGTTTTGATCGTTTTGTGTATTATTACCTCATCCAACATTTTATGGAAGATTTGTAATCATCTTTTATTGGTAAGGCGGCCAGGCACCCTCGACACAAGGGTCTGCGTGTGGTGTTCATGTGAAACATGTGTTTGTTGAGTGTACAATGGCCTCTCAGCTCCCTACATACACGTAAACAATTATATATAACAAAAAACATATCAAAGTATAACCGAACTGTTAATATTTATATTAATTAGAATAATTTAGAATAAAAACGAATTAAATTTATATTTATTTGAGGTCTGTGGAAAGCGTTCGTTTATCCACCCTCGGGCACTTGAAGTGAACGAATCGATAATGTTTTTGTAAAACCTAGCCTCTGAAAAGTATCATAAAAATGCTGGCCTATTTTCATGAAAATATGCCATGAAAGTCATTAAAAATTAAAAAGAAAAAAAATTTCTTTTTCAAAACTTTATGGCGTTCAAACAAATTTTTCAACTTTTACGACCAGTACAGAATTTATGAAAGGTGTTTTATAGAATACGTTTTATTGCTACCTTTTTGTACTTGTATTAAATATAATAGCTACAGTAAAAATAACTTTAAAATATATTTACGCTGTAAAAATATAAATATCAAAACAGTTTGATCCTAATATACTTTTAGAGTCTTCAGGGAGTCAAGTTCACGGACGGGAAGGCGGGTGGCGGGGGCGGGGGGAGGAGGTACTAGATGTCCCGATGCCTTCCAGCTGCGTAGTCGACGGATGATAGTGATAATGTTTAATGAAAACTGAAATTAATTAAGTAGTTTCTTATTCGTAATTTGGTATCAAAAACATAACCTAGAAAAATTCTAGTTAAGACACTAACTTTCAACCGACTTCAAAAAAGGAGGAGGTCCTCAATTCGACGCGTATGTTTTTTTTTGTATCTGTGTTACGCGATAACTCCGCCAATAGTGAATCGATTTTAATAATTCTGTTTTTGGTAGATCATACTTCAGAGGTGGTCCCATATATATTTGATCGAAATTGATTAATCACTCTTTGAGAAAATCAACAACAATCAAATTTTTAAGACAATTGAAGGCGGTTTTTAGTTCTTTTTGAATGCGTTAATTGTTATAGCAGCTGAATGTAAAAAAGATCATCATCAACAGCCTATAAATTATGTCATACACTACATATAACTTTACGATAAAGTTACGGACTGCCACTATTGTTTTACATTTGCGTTTGTAAATACAGCAGAGTGTTTTATACGAATGGACTGTTGTATGACTTATTTCGTTTGTATTTAGAACTATTATGGATGTGACGTCATTATGACGTACCATGGAAGCTTTTTGTGCAGTGGGCTTAGATTTATAAAGATGTATAGTATCATCATCAACAGCCCATATATGTCCCCACTGCAGAGGCTCAGGCCTACTCTCCTACAGATAGTGTACGGGCCATTGTCCAGCATGCGGGCCCAGTGCGGACTTCACACACACCTATGAATTTATTCTCAGGAGTGTGCAGGTTTCCCCACGATGTTTTACTTCACCAACAAGTCAATGTGTTTTATCATTCGTACATAAATTCCAAATAACAAATTGGAACTCCTTAGTACGAGCCAGGATGGAACCCAGACCACGATTGTTCAAGGACTGACGCTCTACTCAACTGAGCTACCATGGCTTTTTTGAAACTTGCCTTGACTAACAAATCATTGTCACACAGGTAAGTCCAACTGGAATTTTTATAAGGCCCTTCCGATCTACTTTCAAAACAAGCTAGTCATCCATTACGCCTCCAATCAAAGCTTACACCTGATTATTGTTGGCAGAGTGTTAGCACTGACATTTCCCTAATGGGGCAATCCAAAAGAATTTAACCCCCTAATGGCCGTCCCTTTTAACACATTAATAGGTTTTAAAATTCGTCTAAAGTGGTGGTCGGGACGAACGGTAAGCGCGTTAATGCAAATGCAGGCTATTCCTGTCTGCCTCGGCGCCTCCGTCACACTTAATTACATTCAGAAAAGAGAAACAAAAATTCAAAGAGATTTATAAAAATTCAAAGAGATTTACAAAAATTTAAAGAGATTTACAAAAATTTAAAGAGATTTACAAAAATTCAAAGAGATTTACAAAAATTCATGAAAAATTTCTCGCTTGCGCAATCAGACATGTAACTTTATCAAAGTCAAAGGAGCGTTGCTAGTTTGTGTGTTTGTATGTTTATTTGTTCCCGGGATCCGTGGAGAACAATTTATCCTAAATTATTCGACGTATTTTAACATATGAGTTACCATTGAAAGTGTTGTGCTTCTCCGCGTCACACAAAATGCAATATGGCAGATTGTAGGTAAAGAAAGAAAGAAATAAAGAAATAGTTTATAAACACTGTTAAAATACATAAAATGACCTAATTATATTTTTGTTACTGCAGTAGGTAAAACCTGTGTCGCAATAACCAGTGATTCGACCGAGACTTTATACAAACAAAAATTTGCGTATTGGTTGGTGTTATGGTATAAGTGTGTTGGTGTGTGTGTGTGTGTGTGTGTGTGTGTGTGTGTGTGTGTGTGCGCGCGCGAAGAGAGAGTAAGTGGGGGGGGGGGGGGGGGGGTTATTTATTTATTTATTTTAGCCTTTGTTCAGATATTTATTTTAAGTTAATCCTATACTGGAATTATATCTTATGAGCGATCCCAAATGATTAAATAATATTTATGATATAAATTTGAGTAATTCCTCAGTGTGTAAGTAGTCTAGTGAGAGAAGGTATTCTTTTACAATATAGGTTAGGGGATAATATTAATTTAATTGTAACGTACAATTATTACATTTTCCCGAAAATATAGAGGTACATTTTGCTTATAAAAATCCACCAAAAAGCAAAATTCAATATCAACATTTTTGCAACACTTTTTTGGCGTAGTCTGTTTTTTTAACTATCTACTTGTGAATACTGAGCAATCAATCTATTTAGGCACTATCTATCTATAACCACATATCAGTGTCGTAGACAAGAGGCTACCCACTTGGACTGACAATACGGATGTCCCGGGTTCGAATCCCAGTGGGAGTTCCTACCGGTATACATCACGTAATGTAAATCTGACGTCAAACATCATTGTTAATTTCACTGTTGTGTTCCAGTAATATAAGACAGCATAGCGAGTGACTATGAACTGGAGGCTTTCATATGTCACTTACCATCAGATGGTTCAAAAATACATGGGCTCAAATATTTCTTACTAATGAAAAGGGACCCTTGTATGTGGATGCGCTAAGGAAGGAAGTGACGCTGTCGTTTGCAAGTGGCTCTGTTTTTGAGGCTCTATCAAGGGATCCCGGATGTGGTTTTTTTGAAGTGAACGTCAATGATAATTTATTGGCAAATATTAAAGCCTGGTTTACTAGAGCAATTAAGAGGGTATGCTGTTGTCAAAGCGCCCATACAAACGTAGTCCAGTCATATTTTGAGTATTAAGCTATGAAAATCTATGAAATTTTCAAGACACAATCTAGAAACAAATATCTGTGTCGGTGGTGAGTCAGATTTTCGTTTAAATATATACTTCCAGAGTTACAGGGCGTCAAAGTATTGTATTTTTCGGTAATAAAAAGCCCCAACTTTGAACCTGATTTACAAGAGTATGAATCAATTTAGAACAATTTGGAAAAACCACCGACATCTGAAATTTCATTAGTATACTGTATTAAAAAAATGGTTACATAATATACTGTATCCTTCAAATGATCCCTGGACTACGAAACATCCAAATAACGGGTGGATAACATCGCGTAATGTATGCTGTCTCACAGTACGCGCTCGGGTAGGATAGGGCTCGGAGAGGGACAGCTACAAAACAATGCAACCTTGAAACCGACCACGTGGTCTTACTAACATAGCCGCTCGATATTTTCTTTCTAGCAACTAGCTAGCAAATGTTGTGTATGAAGCCTGAACCTAAGTATTTACAGTTGGAATTTTTTTCTATTTGACGTTTTCGATTTTGGATATAAGTAAGGCAAAGGCCTACAACTGTCTTTCAATGCTTTGATTATGGAGATTTCATGATGGTTGATGAATTAGTAAGTGGCTTTACAACCTCGAAATCGGTTGGAAGGAGGAGGTTCTCAATTCAACTTTATGTTTTTTGTATGTATGTTACGCGATAACTCCGCCAGTTATGAACCGATTTTGAAGATTCTTTTTTTGTTTGCTAGAGAATACTTCAGAGATGGTCCTAAATAAATTTTATCGAAATTGATTGATCGATCAACAAAACCCAAATTTTTAAGGCAATTGAAGTCGGTTTTCTGTTTTTAGTTCCATTTGAACGCGTTAATTATCATTACGATAGATTGTTGAGATCGAAATCCAGAAAAATATTCGTAAAATATTCTCTGATGGCGTGAAGAAGCCGGGGCAGAAAGGAATGTTCTAGAATTGCGATGTCCGATGCCCCATGGCCTGTCGGAGCGCAGCACGGTGGGATTTCAGACAAGTTTTGTTTCAGCTTTTTATTGTTCGTCTTTTTGGAGCTTCTGTGAATAAAACTCTCTCTCAAATGCGAGTACCTATATAAAGTTATTATATAATACAGACATTTTATAGGCTGAACAAGATAAAATAAAAGAGAACAAAAGTTTTCGTCTTTTTATCTTTTTTGGTTTAATTTTATTTATTTGTTTTAAAATTTAAACTAAAGATATTTCAAGAATTCAATAAATATAATTGAAGCAAATATTCTGTGAGAGTATATGTTGTAGGCCCAGTATATAAAATATTTAAAATAAATATTACAATATTCAACTACAAAATAGTATTTATGGCCTTATTTAAATACTAGTTTTATTTTATTATATTTTTCTAGTCTGATTTGTCAGTGAAGTTCTTTTATGGTCCCGATGGATGACATATAAACCTGCGATTCTCAAACTTTTTTTGCAACGGATCACTTTTGAAACTCAGTCTTTTTTATAGACGTACCTGACGGGATATTAGTTCTATTTTACCCATCGCGTGACACTTATTCTGTCTTAGTATCTTAGGAGCAAATTTAATCAGCTTCGTTCCGTCTCATTTTTGATTCGCTTATGAGTATTTTTAGGTTGATTTTTCGGCAGGGCTTCGTGGAGAACCCTTTGAGAATAGATAACCTAATCAATTTAAAAAACAAAAGTAATGCGTAAAACCATCAGTTGTTTGGTTCACACATTAAAAACCTACCATGCATCCAAAATTAAATCAAATTACATTAGATTAAAAATTTAAATATTGCGTCAAGCGTCCTTAATCGAGTGTTAATTTAATATATACACAATTTAAGTTCATATGTTTTATTTTGTTGTGAGTGTGTATTATCAAGATTGGCAAACCATGTAATCCGGGCTTATACTAGATATTAAGCTGATTATTTACATTAGATTTAATAATTTTGATTAGAACCATTGAGGTAAAAACTTTAGAAGACTACTGCAAAAAGTTGGTTCCTTCACGTAGCTTACTAACTCGCTCCATACAAAGTAATTTTTATAGTATTCTGGATGTTCGCGTCCACGTCTTAAAATTTATCCCTTGGGAACACTTTTTTACAGAGTATAGATCAACGCTTGGCCACGATCTCACCTGATGGTAAGCGACGATGTGGCCTACGATGGTGCGCGTTGGTCTAGAAGGTGCCTGTTCACCCTCGACTTGAAGACACCCAAGTTATAGTTAGGTCGGAATAAATAAGCATCCTAAATGTTAACTAAAATATTTTATATCAGCGCGCTGAACTTCATACAAATTAGTTCAGCAGTTTATTGGTTAATGCGACACAAAAATACAAATGCAAAATTATAATTTAGTGTATTTTTGGTAACAATCCGAATTAAATTAAATTTTGTAAACAGCAATGGACGAACGTATGTACATAATATAAGAGTTCCATTCTCATCTGAAGTACGGTGTAACCTTGCTCTATACCTATATATACGGAGAGAATTAGCAGAAATTCTGGAATATTAACAATTCTAATTTATAAATGAGTAGTGTAGTAGAGTATTTTTGATATACTATACGTCAGCAGAGGTCCCATTCGACCCATTCAAATATGCAGTTTGTCCGCGCGATTCCAAAGAGGTGCCCCATTCGACAAAAGGGCCGTGAAATCAAATATAATTCAACGTCCGTTGTTTTTGTAAATCAATGTTACTGAAATAATATCGTATTGATCTTCATTCAGTGTTTGGGTATCAATCGATGTTATCTTTACAATGATGCGGTTTCCAAACCAAATCCATATTGATAATAAAACCCTAATTAAGACTGTGATAAGAAAAGAAGATTAAAAATACTTGTTACTATCACAAGGGAATTTTTGATTTATTTAGGGGAAAACCATAAATGTTTGCATCAGGATCCAAATAACTATATTTTAGCCTTTCTAATGTCATTGAACCGACATAAGACATATGTTCTTCTCCTGAATATGGTAGTTGTGATGAAAGCACTAGTTAATCCGCCCGGTTTTAACTGAGCTTGTTGAAGCGTCAATCGAATCGAATGTAACTTGAACTGGTCGTAACTACTAAACCGTATTCGATTAATCCCAGTCAACTCGTAGTAGAGTAGAGCTCAAACATTAATCGAATTTCGGTTTCGGTCGTATCGAGTGTTCACAGGCACGTCACGAGCCTCTCGAGTATCGATAGTCGATAGTCCCAGCCCTAGACTGAGCGTTTGTTATCGAGATGTCTGTCTGTACGGATAGTCAAGGGCCGTCACTAGGGCGCAGACGTCGATCTACTATAAATAGATATAAAGGCTGCAAATGTCCGCAGAAAATGAATGCTCACTTCAGTTCAAACCGAACGAAAAAAAACTATCTGCTGGATGCTAAGGGATGTATTTTAAGTCAATCTACCGATATGTATCAACATTTTACTATGATATACAATCCTAAGCTCACGAACAGAGGCTTCACAAACATGTAAATGTCGAGGCCATCCAACTCCTCGACAATATCAAACAAAATCGTCAATGAACTGATGACTTTGTCTATATAAATTTAAGTTAAATTTAAATTACTTATTAGATTGTAATAAAAATTGATTTAAAAAAATACTGCTATCTCCAATCTGTCTGCTATACGTGGCATGCTTTGTGAGGGAGCCTATTGTCCAACAGTCAACTTATGCAACTGATAGCGAACAAATGGTTTTAGTTTTAGAACAGGTCATGTTTTCCAGTTAGTTTCGCAAAATGCGACTAAGGAAACGCTGAATAGTGTCATGGCGTCTTGAATGACGTCACAGCTCGCGAAATTACCTGCTATGTGATATGAAAACGTCAACAACAGCAATGATGTTTTGCGAGGCGTGACGTAACACTTTCTTGCGCCGCGTTCTTCGTGTTCGCTGTCACGTGACTTAATGCCTATTTTTTTACGAATTCATTTTCGAAAAATATTAATAATCTTTAACTTTTTTGAGATTTGACTGGTTTTTTCTTATCTTCGTCCCTTCATTTATAATTAGAAACAATTTGTTATTAGTGGACACAAGCCTATTATGAATTGTGCATCTGGGTAGTAAATGAGTTGACGGTTAGAGTACTCAGTTTGCGCCGAGAGGTACTGAATTGACAGCGGTACATGGTCTGTCTTATTGACGTGAGCCTCAAGTAGCTGAGTCCTCGCCGAGATTACAGTTGAGCTATCCTTTAAGATCGTGGAAGTCCTGTTCTGTCCTGATTATTGAATCCAAACGGATTGGAAAACAAGGAACTTGCCGCGATTCTAGAACGGGTAAATGAATTTAAATTCAATTGAGGCCAAAAAGTATGGGTCAACTTTTTTGCTTGACTGCGTGACTGTATAGACTAGGATATGTTTTTCATGTGAATCTGGGTTTGATGTAGCTGGGATTATTTATACCCTCGAGGCATCCCAATTAACTTGATTTTAATCCATGTGGCCATATTGATAGTCAATACATTTACAATAATCAGGAATAGGAAATGGGTTGTAGTCGGATATAAATCTGTTTTTTTATTTGAATATTGTTTCGTCTATGTTTCTGGAGTATAGGATCTCTTATTCATCGTACTAATAAAAGTAACGTGAACGTCAGTCCTAAATACCTCAGCGTCTAAAGACAAAAGTCTTTAATCAATGCGTGTTGCCAGTGATGACATACGGAACCGAAACGTGGTCCTGTGGGCCGAATAAACAAGCTCAAAGTCATTTAGCGAGCTATGCTCGGAATTTCTCTACGTGATAAGGTCCGGGATGAGGAAATTTGTAGACGAACTAAGGTCACCAACGTAGCTCGACGAGTCAGTGAGCTGAAGTGGCAATGGGCAGGCCATATTGCTTGAAGAACCGATAACCGGTGGGTAGTAAAGGTTCTCGAGTGTCGATCACGTATCGGGAAACGTCTACCAGGCCCTCTCCCTACTAGATGGACCGACGACCTGGTTAGAGTTGCAGGGAGTTGCTGGATGCAGGTGACTCGGGACCGGTCGATGTGGCGTACCATGAAGGAGGCCTATGTCCAGCAGTGGACGTTTCCCGGCTGATGATGATGATGAGCACCTCTTCGCGCTTCAATGGGACGCTTTGATCTTATAACTACTAAATTGCATTTTACCTCTTATCAATATTCCCAAATCTCAAAACTTATTGGTCTCAAAATACCTAAATTGCAGAATGCCTTTTAATATGGCCAAATTTCTTTCATTTCAAGAATGTGATTATTTGACATTTAAAAAAATAGGGGTATTAGTGAATTATGAAATTTAGTAGTTTTAAGTCCAAAGCGGCAATAGTGACGAAATCACGCATGCACATGGGGAAAGACATAGCTCACCTTTAGCTTTAATTTAATTTTTCATTAAGATGAGCTTATGTTTCGTATGTTATGTTAAATTTTTAACTACCCATAACTTCTAAATGGATTTCAATAGACGGGATGTGATATTGGTCTCTGTCTAGCTCATCTCACTAAAGTTGCCCAATTTAATAGCTAGTAAAATTAACGTCAAAGATGCATTGTTTTCTTCCTATAGAAATGAAATTTTTAGAGAAATTAGAAAAAAACTTTTATCTCGATCAAACAAATAGTACTTTCTGAAGTCCACGCAGACACATTAGCTGGCAACATACTAGTTTGTGATTCGGAATAAAGTCCACAGATTACGTAGGGCTGTCGTTCACTATATCACGTACAACTGTCGCTCATAATCCATTGATTACAATTATTTATTAATCCAGTACAAAGTCCGCTGCGTTGAGTGCACAAAGCAATTATTTCAACTAAGGCGAATTCAACGATAAAAGTTGCACACTAAACTTTTACAATATAATTTAAGCATTCAATAAACACTTAGGAACCGACTTCAACTTCCCTAAAAGTCTACAGATTTCATCCCCTAAAATGTTCACCCTTGGGGTAATACATATTTTGGTTTAAAAGTATTTTTGTATGGCGGCATTATGAAAGAATTTTTTCATAATAAAAAATATTTTGACTAAAGCCGTGTGGTCTCGGCATTATAATAGGATGACCCCATGTCATCCCACGGGTGTCAAGAAAGGCGACTAAAGGAAAAAAATAGGACTTCGTTTTCTTCCTATGTACTAACATCTTACTGCGATCTCCAATTCGCCTGCCAAGCGTGGTGACTAAAACGTAGTGATTACTTGCTCAGTGATGGTGACTAGCAAATGAGCGTGGAGCGTCTGACGCGGCGATCTAAGACCAGACTTACTGACAGTGCTCGAATTTCCGAAATAAAAATTAGGATTTATTTATTCCTTCAATGTATGCTTTTATCAGATGGTAGGAAACCATAACATGTACAGAATTTTATTTCAGACTGTTAACTGTCGGCACGAATATCTAAATTAATTGTATAGTCTCAGTAACTTGAAGATTATGGGTGAACACGCTTTCCATTCAACGGCCGTATTGTTACTTAACATCAGGTGAGTAATTAACAAAGATATAATGTAAACTAAAATCTCTGACTATAAAATACTAGCTATACTGTACAGTTGTACACTAACGAGCTTATAAGCCTGAATGTGAAAACAAAGCACTGGTGAACGTGTCGCGGCGGAGTCGAGTGGCAAGCGAAGTACGGGCCGACGCCACCGAACAGTTGCGCCAATTAGAATCAGGTGCCTGCATGAGCCTTCCATCATCATACGTGGCGAGCCATGGAGAAGAAACATCGTGGATATGGTTTATTGCTCAAAGTTATGATGTACATTTTTTAAAGGACGTTTATGTGGATACTAAAAAGAGTGTTGCACGTTGGGAGAGGCCAATCTCCAGTAATGGAGAGACCACAGATTGATGAACTCTGCTCCGCTATATATAACATATAATTTAGCACAAACCTGTGTCTGGAATCTATCCTGATTTCGATTTCTATCTCGTACCTACACAATCTGTCAAAATTGACAGTTAGGAATTGGTTAGGAACTAATAAAATAACCGAACGAAAAAACGAAACTCTATGACTGACGTCAAAATTTTTGACTCGCGCTTCAACGAAGAAACACATGACTTCACGCCAAAGTTGAAATTACACTAGCTGGTTGGTGGTGGGGCATTCTCTACGTCCCACTGGCTAGCTGCCACCATGTTACCTAAGTCTGCCACCAACGAGCACTTAATAGCACTGTTGTGTATGAAAGTGCCAAGCCAAGTCAACCTATCATACATAAAAATCATGACCATCATTTGGAATTTTACGTGAGGTGTCTCCACCACCTTTCCTACATTTTTTAAATGGTGGCACAGCACCGGTGCAGTACAGTGCCGTGGAGTGTTGGTGTTATCGAGTAAATTAGTCATAGCTCTGTGTTTAATTACCGCGGTAATTGCACCACAGCTACCATCCGATCCCGTAATGCCCAACTAATGGGAAGCTACAACGCTTCAATGGAACCAATTGCTTTTTAGGAAGGAATGATTGCGTGTTTAAGACGCTGCCTGGAAAAGTGGCAATGGACAGCAGGTCCTTGAGAGGCAACCATGCACTAGAAAACGAGTATCAGGGCGGTTTTCCACTATATTTATTGATTGACCACTTTGTAAAAGATGCTGGAAGCTGGTCAATGCATGAAAGAACTACGTTCATCATTTTCACCTGATTGTGATGAATAATTTTTATAGAAGCGTACAAAGAGAACTATGTAACTGAAGCTATGCTTGGCCATGAACTCCTATAAACTATAAATATTAACATGTTTAATTGGAAGTTAGTGATATTTCTAAACATTTTTAAGTTGATTGACATTTAGGTTATAAGTGAGGTTATTTAAAATAGTAGAGGTGTGCATATTTTTGACCTGGCTTTATAACAGACAAAAGAATTTCCTTCGTTACGCTCGTAGACAATTTGTTCATGTAGCTACTGTCAAGTGTCATCAATTCATCATCGCGCTCAGAATAAGCGCTGAATTTAGTAGGTTTATAATCATAGTTTGACATCACTAGCTGGACACTCATAAAAATAAGCTGGACACTCATAAAAATAATTCACATATAGAGCACAGAGAGAAAATTTCTGATTCTTAGCTGCCATGGAAGTAAATATTTGTGATTTAGGGATAATAAAATAAAATATTACTGCATCTTTCTGATATTGTACACTGAAAAGAATCCCTCGCATCTAAGTCACCGAAAACAGCTTATTCACTCAATTAATTAAACAAATAAATAAACCATACAGCGAATAAAAGGCCATTTTAATTAAATTAAAATTGCTTCACGTTCGCGAACTGTCGTTGTCACTGTGAAGATTATTGGATGCTAAATAGTTAACCCTGCGCTGTCGACCGATTTCAACAGTCGGTGGAGTCAGTGTAGTATAATAATAATAATTGTCCGGAAAAAACAGTAACCTCTGGTGGTTTGGGACGGTTTAAGTTAGTTACCAATAACAATACACTTGTTCCTTTGTACAAATACATAAAAAACATGGCTAGGATATTTGCGGGATGTGTGACGTCTACAAACTTCCCGCAAATATCCTAGGCGTTGGGACTGACTATGATTAATGTAAAAGAAAACATAATTAAGCAAAAACAATAAAACATTTTATATCATTACTTTTTACAACTGGGATTTTTTTGCTTTAGTTAGTGTCTATCGTCTTCTCATGCTAAGCGAAGGTTAGGTCTTAATTCAATATACTGAGTACCCTTTTTTTTAGCGTATAATGAGTTTGTACTTGGTACCTAGTCACGTGGACATAGATAATGTCCTACCACCAACCATTTAAAGCAAAGAAACATTTAACCAATAAATTCTTACAAAACGCAGACCAAGGCGCAAATGAATTAGCCCCACATATCCAGTTGAAATTAAATTCTGGAGGTCGTGGATTCCCAGTGAGATACTTGAATAGTACTTGGTTCGGTTGGTTTTAGGGCCTTTGCTATGTACGCTTGGTTAAATTACAACCATGACGTCTAAGTCTGTCCCCAAAAAGGTAATAGCAATATTGCGTTTCGTAGTGAATAATACTAAAGCCAGCGCCCAGCGCTTACCTATCTTAAGGCTTCTGGTAGGCAAGCTTCCATTCCACGTCTTAATCTTCACTTACTAAAATGGGAGAGGAGAACAAGAACAAAATCATTTTAGCACGGAATCAATGTCCTTCGATAATGTACTATACTTACGCCCTAGAACATTTGGGAACGTCAGGATTGCGTGGATCGATATCACCGGTCTGGAGTCATTGCAATGCTGAATGATTGACAGGACAAAGGGGAGCAGTAATGCGACCAACATGACATTGATAGGTTGGCGTTGTAGTTTCGGATGATTTTGAAAATTCATGGCATAGCTCTTGGTGTAGGTGCAGTCTATAATGAGATGTTCTAAACATAAAATTCGGTTAACGGACTGAAATGACTTTCCGAAAAGTGATTTGTGGTCTTAGAAAACTTACGTCTGCACAGATCGAAGCCAGGTGTAGTTAAGGTATTATGGAATAGCCATCTTGTACATTGTATCGCTTTTACTTTCTTACTTGAACTAGAATTGGCATACTCGTGATAACATTGTTGCAGATTGTGACGCATGTATTTTTTAAACCTTGATATAAAAGTGTGCCTAAAAATGGTGTTTTTGAATTCCGAATTGCGAAAACTTTTATTCAAGTTATATATTTTCTACAATTATATGTATGAATAAGGGTATACATGTCACGGGTTTTTCAAAGCTGTTTGTGGTGAGGTGGGCGACGAATGGCGACATACCTTTCTGTCGCAATAAACGTTAATTTCCATTCTCATGCTAATTGATTACGATTTCTGTGGACTTGCATAAAACGGATGGAGACGCAACTGAGAGGAGAAAACAAAATAATTTACTTTTTTGAAGCGCGCTGTAAAATTGCTAATAATTGCAATTCAACATCCAAATCAAGAATTGGAGGAAATAGAAATTAAAGTTCTAAAAAATAAAATAAATAAAAAAATATTTTATTTGAATTTATAAAAAATAATAATTTCAATATTGGGGGATAATCTTCTATGAAAAAAGCTCAAAAAAAGGATAAGAAAAAAAATACTTCTGAAATAATAAAAAGAATTATTCCTCATCGAAGTCCCTTTGAAACTAAAATTGTATGTTTACCTTGAAGAGTTCCTAAGAGAGAAGAGAGAAGTTGTACCTAAGCTTATGATTGGGAAGTAATTATTGTCTGAGGTAAAATTGAGTTTTTTAAATTTTTGTACTAGGCCTTTATCTCATCTAATTTTAAGTCGTTCGATGGTAATGTAAGCACCTAGAAGCCTGAAACTAATGAGGCATTGACTGACTTTAATACCGGAACACAACAGTGCTATTACCACTGTTGTTTGTCGGCAGACTTAGGTAACATAATGGTAACTAGCCAGGTGGACATAGAAAATGCCCTACCACCAACGAAACCGAGTACCGATAGGTATCACAAATGGGAATCGATCCCGAGACCTCTAGATTGTAAGCCCAAGCGTGCAGGAGACGGTTAGCATAGTTTGTTAACGTATTGCTGGATTTTTGTGTATACTTCATAATTCTCATCGTTTTCTATCAGGCGAAATGAAGAGCAAGTGTGAAATTATAGTTAATAAACAAACTATGAAAATGAACAGAAATCCCAACGAAACAAAATTAAAAACAACGGAAATTTTTCATATGCAAAAGCCGAACAAAGGCGCGGATTGAAAAATAAATATAATTAAATGTAAAAGTGTCGAGCACGTGACAGCAGCGGGACTTTAATGCCCGAGAGTTACCCGGACTAAATAACGTTAGAGCACCCTTGTTGCTGCAATTACGGTCGACGGGACGGTTAAAATGTCCGCCCGGTTTAAAGTTTTCATCCGGATTTAGCATCGCGCGAGTGTTAAAGGGTTAAAGCATCAATCAAGTCTGACACTGCGCTTTTTGATCGCGTCTGGTCTAGCCGAACCTTCATGTCAGTAGTTATATGTATTAAATCCGGCGTAAAAGCTGCAGTACGAACGCTAAAACTATACAAATAGGCACAAAAAATAAAATAAAAGCAAAACTAATAGCTTTGCTTACCTTTTTAGTAGAACTACAAGCTGTGGAATCGAATCAGCAATCAAATATTTACACATTTTCATTTCCGTGGACAAAACCTTTTGAGTTAGTGTAATTAGTGAATTGATAAGACAGTGACTATCTAAAAAAGTGACTAGTGAATTAGATTGTGTGTGAGTGAATTAGATTGATTTTTGTCATAAGTAGATCATATGAGAAAGAAACAATTTCCGTGACAAATAATTTTATAGTTATTGTTTCGATAGCTGTGGAAAGTACAAAATACATAAAATACATTTCATTTCGTTGGGTGGCGATAAATGGATCAATTTGTGTTGTTATTCAGCCAATAATAGCTTTTCAGTGGAGTCTCATTGTTTTTCGGACGCGCTATGAAACAATGGATTGCGTTTTCATTGATTGAAGTTATTATATTTCATTAACAGGACGCGAGCTGAAAATTTATAAACCTTCTCGTATTTACTCACTTGGCATGTCGAAATTTTAAATTGCCTATATGAATACAGACAGTTCAATAAATATGCATTTTCTGTAGACTGCAATCATAACGTCAAAAATATTCTACTGCGCCGCGTAAATTAGTTTTTTACCTCCATGGATCCAACGAAGAAATATCATGGCGAAAGTGCGTGATTGATTTATTATATAATTTGAGTTGTGTTCCATACAACGATTTAGTTATTCACTTGTTTTTAGGTGTTGCTCATATGTGTACGATTTGCTTCCCGTTTTTTAGAATATCTGTCGTCACGTCACGGTTTAGAATCTGTTGTCTGAATTTCAGTTCCTCAAACTCGTCTAAAACCATTAAAATATTCAAGTACAAAACTTTTGTTTTTGTTTTATGAACGTCGGGGTACAACTCTTTCATCGCAGCGGGACATTAAAAACTTTGTTTAGTGGCTATGAAATACTCAGCCATTGTCATACAATTTCCAAAGTTGTGTAGTAACAGTGGGAGGCTGAGTGCTTGTCAAGATGTCTGACTTGTTTCACATGGATATACTCTTAGAACTACTTGAAAATAATGTTCAATAATAATGTATGGTCTAGGCTTTAGAATAGAATCACCCCCTGTCACCAGGTGTCAGGGAGTCAGACACTGTTGTTGTAAAAAATACCCTTACGCAATAATCATACGAATTACATTTTATGCCGAAAATGCCTAACAGCAGCTGGTATTCTTCAAACTGCTGAATCGATTCTTACCAAATAGAGATAAGAACCACCGCAAGGAAACTTGCTTTCACATAAAAAACCGCAACAAAATCGGTCCATCCGTTCAAGAGCTACGATACCACAAACACACACACCGACATAGGTGTTAAACTTATAACACCCCTCTTTTTGCGTCGAGGGCTAAAAATGAAAATCGTGATTCATTATGAAGTTGATATTGATACAGAATTCCCAAAATTATAATCCGTTGTCCTAATTTTAGAATTGCACAAAGCCAGCTATCCTAATTTACATTATAGTGGTATAAGAAATTCAACACACGTATTAATAACCAAGTAAAAACCCACAACTATTCCTTTGCACAATTCGATATGATTAGTTAAGTATATATGCAAACAAACCAAATAGGTGATAATTAATTTTGCGTGACTGATACAACGTATCAACGTAAAGTATTGTGTTATCTAGCACGTGTTGATACTTCTAATTCTAGTGCTCCTTGAGGCAGCAAAATCAAGTGGGTCCACGCAGCCCGGACGACTGGGTCCTGACTTCCGGTCACTAGAACTGAATTATATAATTCCTACAGACAGTAAACAATTTGCTGAGAGCACGTGGTCGTTGGCTGAGTGTGTGCTCTGTTAGGTGGATAACGTAGTTTGGAAATTATTGTTAACTCGAGCAACGCAAATGCCTGGGACGTTGAAAGCGAAATACGGATCTTGGTACAGCTAAATCTATAAAATCAGAACAGATCGTCTGCTAAGTGGGCTTAAATAATAAAATAAAATAGCCCGTACCAATAAGTTCCAATTTGTTATTTGGAATTTACGTACGAATGATAAAAATCATTACCACTGGCTTTACGGTGAAGGAAAATTTCGTGAGGAAACCTGCAAACTCCTGAGAAGAAATTCGAAGGTGTGTGTGAAGTCTACCAATCCGCACTGGCCCACGTGGGGAACGTCCATACACTCTCTGTAGGAGAGTAGGCCTGAGTCCCTGCAGTGGGTCCATACATAAGCTGTTGTTGATGATGATGATGAAATAATTGTGACAGTTCTAGGTAGTTCTTAACATGATATATGTCTCTCGAGTATAACGACGTTAGACGGGCTGATACTAATACACTCAGGCTAGGTTCTCTACTTCTGCCATGCTGCCTCCCTAGGGTAGATTAACTATGCCAGAAGAGATAGGTTGAAGGGAGAAGTTTTATGTCAGTTAACGTACGAAGCTAATGTTGATGAAAAGCTAAGCACAACACGATTTTCTTACATTAACTTAACTTCTCTTAAAACCGTATCGTGTTCTCTTTCATGTACGAGATCTTTATCTAAATATGATTCTAATTATTGTATAAACTATTAATAATACTTGCATATACATTTTGCTCTCTCGAGAGGCGACCACGTACCGGGAAACGTCTACCAGGCCGTTCCCCTACTAGATGGACCGACGACCTGGTTAGAGTCGCAGGGAGTCGCTGGATGCAGGTGGCTCGGGGCCGGTCGATGTGGCGTACCATGCGGTAGGCCTATGTCCAGCAGTGGACGTTTCCCGGCTAATGATGATACATTTTGCTATACCCTGACTGGGTGCATGTGTATAGATCAAAATACAAATATTTTTCCCTGACTTTTTTGAGTGCATCCCAATGACTTGCACACGAATATTCGTAAAACAACAAAACTGACTGATAAAAGTATGTCCTACATATGAGTAGCATACATCAATGACTAACCACCACAAATCCACAAAGTGAATACACTGAGAACCAATCGGGCCTCGAGGGCCGCAGTCCCGCGGGCGCGGCGGCCTATGTCGATGCCCAAGTCAGCCGGGCCATTAGCGGTGTTACTGCAGGCTTACCGGCTTAGCCAAACCGCTACCGAGTATCTCCTTAATAATTCATAAGGACACGAACTATCTTATTGTACTAATATCGAGTTTCAATGCAATACGACTAGGATTTGTTACTGGCTGCTGACCTGCCCTTGTCTTTATAAGAGAGTTTTTGTATGCCCAATGGGATTAGCCATTATTTTTACTGCTAAGGGATGATGAAACAGTTGGATGAATTAGACTCTTGCCACCATTATAAGTCCATCATTAATTTTTTAGCAGTAATTTATATACTCACATAAAATATTGTACAATTATAAGATTTCTAGTTTAAGTTGTTTCTATATGCGTAATAGATATAGTTTGATATTTTTTATTTTGAAATAAACAATAAGCAAGTTGTGTTAACCTGTAACCATATAGACATTAAACTCTGTAAAGCTTTCATGTAATAAGAATTCTCATATTTTGCTCATAATGTAATGAGCAATTGGCTTGTTAGTATTTCTTTCTAGCGTTTTCTATTATTATTACTTCGAAACAAGTATAAATACAATATGACATAGATAGATTATACGAATCAGGATCTAAATAACTATATTCTAGCCTTTCTAGCGTCATTGAATTGACATAAGATAGAATGAGATAAATATATATACTCTATCGCAAATTATGTGTCAAAATTAAGCGAAGGGCGCCTTTTGTCAAACATTTCAGGTGTCAAAAACCGGGCCGATGTGTTTCAAGACGTGCAAATGTGGCTATTGTCATCTCTTTTTAATATTCTCTACTACTAATCTAATCTTATACTTTAATACTCTTTTTAATACGACAATTTAAATCCAATATCGATCGACTTGTTCATCTCGAAATACTCGTAACCTATCTAAAGGTATTTGTACCACAGATGATATATCTTTGGAAACAAGACTGTGCGTTGTCAGTACCAGATGATCGTAAAAATGTGTATTTGTGCTGATAGAGAACACTAAAACAAAACAACATCAGATGTTCCCTCGTAAACCTAACCCTCAAATATCAAAGACACAAGAAATTACTCAAGTTCCATCAATGCTTACTATCTAAACCCTTCCAATCTGGCCTCGGGAGACCAAGCAACGTGTGCCGCGGGTTCCCTAATGAATGATGATAAATGGTCCTGTCAGTGTACGGAGCCGTGGATGGAACTAGACAAGTGTTTAATGAAGAGTTCCGAAACATTGAGGGGTTACCTAGCGAGGAAATTAATACTTTTAGGTTAGGTTTGAATCAAATTGATGCCGACTGTTGGGTAGGGCTTAGGTGGAGCGAGAGGGGAAATTATTCTTTCAAAACAAAAGTCTATTCTGAGCTAGGTAAAGACATGTATTTCAACATTCAAGGCCTCTCAATTCCTAATAATCATCATCAACATCCTACATATGTCCCCACTGCAGGGGATTAGGCCTACTCTCCTATAGAGAGTGTATGGGACATAGTCCACACGGGAGCAGTGCGGATTGGTAGACTTTACACAAACATTTGAATTTATATACGACATTAATATTGGTAGGTATATGGCTAGCTAGTAGATCATCCACGGGTTTGGCCGGGTGTAAGTTACTTCCTTAGTCAAAGTTGACAAAGTTAATCTAAACTGAAGAAAAAAAAATCGACATAAAAGGAGTTGATGGTCCAAATTATAAGTGTTTTGCGGTTTCTTGATGTGGTTGTTGGTGTAAACGGCTTCGAAATGTATTGTATCTTGGTACAATTATTTAAAATGCTATTATGTGTGTTATATGTGTTATAATGGTGTCATGCTTGGATGTGTGGACTGTAAAAGTTGTCACTGATGGTATATTGATTACTAGTAAGCAAATGTGCAAGGGTTTTGCTGGTGGTGGTTTCAAATGACATTTTAAATACATTCGAATAGTACGTACTTATGAAATATTTTTAGTCTAGTAGCATCTAGTGAACTAAACTCCTACTAGGAATCAAAGTAACAAACAATCAAGCATCTCTCCAAGACACAAACTTCCGTTCACAATATAAAATCAATTGGAAAGCAATAAATCTTTGACCCTCAAATGGATGTTACGTTCGCGATTCCGTATTCCGATCTCAACTAGCAACAAACAGGGTTGCTCGCATGACTGGATGTACCCGAAACACCACTTACCCGGTATAATTTCCAATGAGTAATGGCTGCAGTGGTCACTTGTAGGGTTTACATTATGTAGCTTATAAATAGGACGCTTTTGGAACTAAAAAATTCCGTATCGAATGTCCATAAAGTCTGATGGACATCTTTTGCGTACGTGACCCTAAAACAAACTAGGTATGTATAATCTTAAATGTAAAATCAGGGGGAAAATAAAATAATAAATCATGCTGTGAGAGTATGTTCTGCTCCATATTTTATAAAAAAATCGCTTGCCCTCGTGGTTAATATTATGAAAAAATATTATTTTCAAGAACTAATCAATCTTATAGTAATTAAATAGAACCGAGACATTGTAATCGAGCGCAGTTTGTGGGATATTTGAATTATTTCAATATTGATATGTCAGTCAGATAATTTCGTCAAATCATCATCTATTTATATCTTTATCTAGCTATGCTTACGCCAAGACCGTTTTATATACCTACTCAAGTCGCAGCATTAAGTATTTCCGACGCTACCCTTGTGCTTCAGAGAACATTTGATATATTTATATGACAGAAATACAAGTTCTCTATTTAAAAGCTAGTAGTAAACATGTTATCTCTTTGAAACAAAATCGGATTATTCAGATTAAGTGTATTTTATCCAGACTAATTATAATTTATGCAAATATATACTAATTTATCCACATAAATTCTAAATTCTCAACATAAATCCTAATTTATCCAGATTGATGTGGCCCCTACTCGCGAGGAGCCGCCTGACCGACCTAGGTCAACGCATTACTCGCCGCAGGCAGCGTTTCCGACGGCGGGCGCTGCGCTGCGGAGAACACTTACATTACTGACATAAGAACAACCAACACGAGTACTTGTTGTAATAACTCAGCGATGAGTTATGCTTGTGACAGTCATGTTTCTATGTTAACTTAGCTTTGATACTTATTTAATTACTAGCTTCTGGCCGCGTCTTGTCTACGTGGACATGTCCGTGGAATGTCATTTTACGGCCTTTGAACTAGATACCTCTACAACATTTTAAAATAAAATTATTTATTGAACCAGCTGTAGATTAGTTATGTATGTATTTGTCTTTTAATAAACTTGCGTGGAAATTCCTTCCTGTTATTCTTTCAAGTCGTGTTGAATTTGCAAAGTATTGATTCCCAAAATGTTATATTTGGTACGTTGTCTTGAATAACACAACACAATATCATCATTGACATCAAATTTCTCGAAACCATCAAATAGTTCGATGTTTTAAATTTCGATTTTCTTGCTTAAATGGTTGATCCATCAACTTTTCAGTTTTCACTACATTGACCCCTCAAGAATTTACAAAAATCCTATCTTGGGTCTACCATAAAAAATAGCGTCAGTCAGGGAAGTCTTACCTATGTATACTTCTCATTAGAAAAATCATAGACATAGACATATTTTTATTAACAAACACAATACAGAAAGACAAACAAGATTCCAGAAGAAATAAATACAAAAGAGAAGCCACTACAAATAATACAAATACAGAACATGAACAAAAGAAAAGAGAACACAAAATAATAATAATAAATTTGTGTTGTATTGCGCTTGTCAACTGGGAACCGAACTCATCGTGTGCTGCAGCACAGACCGCAGCGATGGTTTTCAGTCGGACCCTGGGATGGCGTTGAGGAAACGGGGCGAACGGATGTGTCGCATATTTAAATATTGGTACCCATAATAATATAAACAATATACATACAATAATAATAATATATATATAGAGAGAGAGATAGAGAGAGAGAGAAAGTAAATTGAACGCGTTTTATTTGAGATATGCTGGAATAACCCGCCTGCCTGGTGGTATAGAATTTTGATACAGAAGTAGGTTATTTTTGTATTTATCTTTGAAAGACCTAATATTGTTTAAATTTCGTATTGGAGGTGGCAGGTTATTCCAACATTTACTGGCAGCGTATCTAAAACTACCACGAAACGCAGTAGTGTGGTATTGTGGGATCCTAAGAGGACAGCTAACAATACGCGTGTCTTGATACTCATTTCTTCTACGCCAATTAAGTTTCTCGAATAGGTATTCCGGTTTACCAGATTTTGTAAGGCCAAACATAAGGGACGCTAGATGCAGCTCGAAACACCTTGCAAGTTTATGTTTTGTAAAGAAAGATTATCAGAAAAATGAAATTATGAAATTATTATTATTATCAAATTATGAAAAATTTACTTTAAATTTAGAACATTAACATTAGGATTTGAAAACCTCATATTAAACGACAGTTAACATAAGAGTATATTCCTAAATATAAACATTTTTCTGATAATCCTTACAAAACATAAACTTGAAAGGGGTTTCGATTCTTCTGATGAGAAGTATGTACATATATACAGATCATACAGATAGGTTCCCTTTAGTGTAAGCAGCGGACGATGACGCGATCGTTGGACGAGATAGCGAGGGGAAAGAATGACGTCATCATCCCTCGGCCCTTTGACCACGTCCATTAATGAATGACATTGCCTTAACTATCCAATTTCTGTAAATTCAGGCGTATTTTGTCACTCCACTGTCCTACTCGCAGCATAACTGAGGTACTGGTTGACAATGTTTTGAACATCAACTACTGTTGAGTAAACTGGGAATCTTTATATTTGAAATTCGTGTCCAATTTGACTTACTGATAATCTTATGATTTAGTTTGAAAGCTCTCTACATGATGAAATGCGGAATGAAGAAATCTCACACAGAAAAGGCATTATTTTTTGCCGTTTTTATAGATAAACTCAACAGCTATACAACAAAAAAAGTTTCATTCAAATCCGTTCAGTAGTTCCGGAGATTAGCGTGTACAAACAGACAGACAAAAAATTTAAAAATCGTAGATTCCTACTCCCTTACTATTTATACATCACCCTCAATTAGTTTTAGGTAAATATACTCAATGTACAGACACACTGGTTTTACTGTTTTATTATATGTATATCGATGGTACGGAACCCTTCGTGCGCGAGTCCGACTCGCACTTAGCCGGTTTTAATTTTACAAAGTCCACATATTCCATCCGGATGTACCTCCACTATCTAAGAAAATCACCATCGGGCTCAATTTGGCCATATATTTGACTCTAATTCTTATATAGGTGCGCACACATTCAAGCTGCGCTTGATACCATTGTATCAAGACAATCAACTAGTCTATACTTTGGTAAAAGTTCTAGACTAGACAACGGTTATTTAACTGGCACACTCCAGACCTTCGCATTCACAAACAACAAAACAATTACAAAGCTAAATAGAAAGGGAGAGATAATAAAATTGAAACAATGCACATTTAAAGAAATGCAGGTGCATTAGCGAGAGTTAATGTACAAGCGGGCGGTGAGCCGGGCTCATGTTTGCACAAATAGTCTATTCTTCCTAATCCCTGTGCTGTTTGGTGTGTGGCGCAAGCTACGAGACTTTGGCCACATAAAACGAAAGGCTGCTACTAAGAGGTCAAATTTTGCCATACCACAGCTTCTGTCTGTTTAGATCTATACATTATCTTATACCTTTAAACTAGCAATTCTTGTATAATTCGGATCTCGGCAACGGCTCCAGCGATTTCGCTGAAATTTGGTATTTGGGGGTATTCGGGGGCGAAAAATCGATCTAGATTAGTCTCATGTCTGGGAAAACGCGCGTTTTCGAGTTTTCATGCGCTTTTTCTTTCGGATTATTCGACGCTAAATGTGATGGGAAATTTCACGCTGTCAAACATAATCACTTTAGCCGAGTGGTTCACACGTGTCATTCCGTCCGAGATATCCGCGTTCAAATCCCGGTTGGAAAATTGCTTTTATTTTTGTGTTTTCTGTGTTTAGGGGGGAAATAAAGTTTTTGTTTGTTTTTAAAGAACTGCGAGCAAAGCTTGGTCGCCCAGATATTTTTATTTAATAGGCATGTGCGGGGCTGCGCGGTCACGTTTTGCTGTGTCAGCCTGCTCGGTACAAAGAGGGGCACAGCAACTCAAGTATGTAATAAAGAGACCAGTACGAGACTAGTGTCTTTACATTCCCCAATTCTGAACACGCACAGACATCGCTCCAGAAGATAAAAGGAAATACACGCAACACGATCCCTTACAGGCACTTTACAGATCAACGTGTAGCACTCTCATCGACCCTAACATGAATTTGGTATCTGTCTGTCTGTAGTGTTCTTTGTAGTGTGACCTTAGCCTTGATGATAATTTGACTGGTTACTTTAAGCATAAGGCACAATGTTGTAGGAAACTGGAGTATTTGACTTGGACCACCGTTTCAACGCGCCTCTATCGTTCTTTTCTGGCGGGAATTAGCAAACATTTCCGAATGCTTTTAACGCACACAATGTTTATGGTTTTTACGTTTTATTCTAGTCCATGCATTCGAATAATTTTGGGAGTATTTCAGGTGCGGTTTGAAAAAATTCAAGTCTTTATTTGAAAAACGACACTATGACACTATAAGGCAAATCTGCTTCCGATCGTCGGAAAAGCTCGGAAGTGGGGTCCGATTCACTAATGTACATTCTTACAACTTCATGGCTCTCGTCATTCGATTCAATATTGATCCTCGTTTCCTAGGAAACTAGAGACATCGTCAGCAAAGATGCCGTGCGCCGTGATGTTTATTCTTAGTGAATTGCATCCCTACACGGATCAAAAGGGTAAAAGTACGACTTATATAATAGTTCTAATAACTATGCTCGGAATTTCTCTACGTGATAAGGTCCGGAATGAGGAAATCCGTAGACGAACGAAGGTCACCGACAGCTCGACGAGTTAGTGAGCTGAAGTGGCAATGGGCAGGCCACATCGCTCGAAGAACCGATAACCAGTGGGGAGTAAAGGTTCTCGAGTGGCGACCACGTACCGGGAAACGTCTACCAGGCCGTCCCCCTACTAGATGGACCGACGACCTGGTTAGAGTCGCGGGGAGTCGCTGGATGCAGGTGGCTCGGGACCGGTCGATGTGGCGTACCATGATGGAGGCCTATGTCCAGCAGTGGACGTTTCCCGGCTGATGATGATGATATAATAGTTAGTATTAAATTAAGTATATTCCTTTATAGGAGTGATCCAGTGAAGATCCATGGCATATTCAATTTAATAAATAAAAAAAAACTAGCAAGGTCGAGTTAGACTCGGCACACAGGGTTACGTACAGAATATGAATAATTATCATACTTAAAATCATAAATAATAGATAAGGTACCACGGAACAAAGCTCTAACAAACGCCTGACGATACTTTACGCGCGAATGCTAATTTCGACATGGATAACGATTCATAACGATAGGCGCTAACAGTTTGTAGTTGTAGTCGTAATGTGGCGATTTTAATGCGATAATAAATAATTTATTATTATTATTTGTTGCTACAGCGGCAACTAAAATACACATTCTGTGAAAACTTCAATTGTCTACCTGTTACGGATCGTGAGATACAGCCCGCTGAGAGCGTAGGCTTAGTTTTATTTTATTTTATTTATTGGGTCAGCTAACAGTTACAACACTTTAATATTATATTTACAAGTTACATTATTCTAATTCTAGTGTGTAACCTATTACAAGCTGATACTGCATGCACAAAAAAAATACAATAAAATTGAAGAGATTAGATAATAATATATAAATATATGTCAATGTAGAACTAACTTAACTAACTAACCTAACTTAATCTAACTTAAAGGGAGACTTAAATATACCAAATTACATTATTTGATTTTTTAATCGATTCGAATCTTCCTCCCTTATGTAATATAATTTTTTATGTTTTTACGGAACTTTGGAAGGGAGTCGAATAAAATATCAGTGGTGCCACTGTTTTGGTTTACCAACCCACAAACCCGCGAGACTGTGTAATAGGGTCCCGTTGGTTACCCTTCGGGTACGGAACACTCGTGTAGGGCACTTTACATTGCATAGTGCAAACCCGTAACAAACATACAGATACGGTACACTGTATTACGTCATTACATCGTGCATAGATTAGGTCACCGCAGAACATTGTGCATGACCACATTGCATGCGGACACCTGTCGAGGCATCCTCCATGCACCCACAGCCGTAACCACATACAAGTCGCATCACGCACAGATTGCAACTATATGATCTAGACTAGAACAATACAGCCGTTTGCGAGTGTCTTTTCCAATCGCATAGTATGACTATGTTTTTTCATCATCATCAACTGCCTATATACGTCCTTACTGCAGGGGCTCAGGCCTACTTTTATACAGAGAGTGTATCGGCCATAGACCACTACGCGGGCCCAGTGCCGATTTACGGACTTCACATGCCTGTTCAAGACAGGTTTCATACTTATAGGTACACGGCTGGATTCGAACCCGGAACTTTCAGATTGAGAGTCCGCGCCTTATCCACTACGCCACCGTCGCTATGTTTTTGCCTGAAGGCAATATAAATTTAAAAGCTTAGAATACAAAATTAATTAAAAGATTTTATTTAAATTCACTGGTATATCTTGTAATTTTACAAGCTTAATTAGAGGCACTGCCTATTGTCCTAAGGAGTTAAATTTTTGCAAGTTGGTTTAATTCTGATGACAATGCATTGTTATGGTGCCATCGAGCTGGATTCAGGAGTCTGAATGTGATCATAGGAACCCCTGAACTGAACATGATAAACCCCTCGTGTTTGGTTTCGTTTCATTTGTATGGACAAACACGATAGCCTTGTGTGCTACCCAGGGTCTACATATATATATATGATTGATTGATGATGATGATATAATGTGATTATGCCAAAACACCGCATGGAAAGACTAACGTAACGGTTTAGGAGGGACGCACAAACTCGAATGTATTTTCGAGTTATGCTACTGCACGAAATTTAGTAAACTGAAGTTACGACTGTTGTGCGCTAAATTAGTAAAATACATTGAAACGACTTATTTACGTTAGCCTGAATCTTGAACAAGGGCACGCGCTTGTTGAAATTTGATACAAAAACATAAATAATTTATAAATAACACCTAAAGTTTACGTTTTTAATTAGTTTAAATTTACACTTTAAAATTGCTTATATATATATTGAGATATCATAAACGTTATGTATTGTGTATTAATTATTTATGTCATTCCGTTCTCTCCTTTAAATGTACTTAACTAATTCGGCGTGTAGTAGTAGACTTTAATTTACAAAATTTCGTGTCCTCTTTAAGAAAGAAAGAAATATTGGCAAAGAGTTGGGTTTATTGTCTGGTCTAGCCTTCATTCGCGTTACTTATTTACGAAGAGTTTTTATGAGTTGCCGTAAGCCAGGTACGGGTTGAGTACGAGCTCCATTTGAATAATCCATAAAAGGAGAACTGTTGCCGTCGTGGAAGACGGTGGAGTTACTGCCGACATATAACTTTACGATAAAGTTACGGACTGCCACTATTGTTTTACATTTGCGTTTGTAAATACAGCAGAGTGTTTTCTACGAATGGACTGTTGTATGACTTATTTTGTTTGTATTTAGAACTATTATGGAAGTGACGTCATAATGGTGTACCATGGAAGCTTTTTGAGCAGTGGGCTTAGATTTATAAGGACGACAGGAGTATAGTATCATCATCAACAGCCTATATCAGCCAACAGCCACTGCAGGGTCTCAGGCCTACTCTCCTACAGAGAGTGTATGTGACATAGTTAACCACGCGGGCCCAGTGCGGATTGTCAGACTTCACACACACCTTTAAATTTCTTCCCAGAGTGTACAGGTTTCTTCACGATGTTTTCCTTCACCGAAGTGCCAATGATAATGTTTATTATAATTCTTACGTAAATTCCAAACAACAAATTGGAACTCATTGGTACGAGCCAGGATCGAATCCAGACCTCGATTGTTCAAGGACTGACGCTCAACCCAACAAACCATGGCTCTTGTACGTACAGTATTAGCGTTGCGACCACAGAAATTATCCCATGGGAACTTCTAGTTCAATCGTCATTAAAGTATCATCATCATAAACCGCCTATACATATATGTCCAAACTGCAGGGGCTCAGGCCTATTCTCCTACGGATAGTGACAGTATCATTTTCTGACCCTTTAATTATCCCTATACAAAATAAGAATATAACTTGGGAGTCTTCAAACGAAGAGTAAGTAACATCGTATTTCAGGTCAAGCGTTGAACTATCTTCAATACTATAAAAAATCTTGTTTGATAATCCAATGGGCTGGGCACTTAGGTCATTTGACGGTCACTTAGTTTCAAATACGTTCGGTATATCGGTATCGGACTATGAGCATAGCTTTTAAAGCTCGCTGAGCGACTCAGAATTTATGAAATTGCAAATACAAATTCAAAGTTTTACTTGAGGACTGTCCTAATTTTATTAACATACTAGCTTCCGCCCGCGACTTTGTTCGCGTGTACTTCAGAATTTATTCCACTTGTTCGATAGGCATAGAAGGCATCTATCTCCATTTCCAGCATAAGGTACAAAATAGTGTTTATTCTGTTATGTAGTCTAATAGTTTAAAGAAACAAAATAAATTTCAATATCTGACGTAGTACATTCAAATAGTCTTCACACTAATATTATAAACGCGAAAGTTTGTATATACGAATTTACATATTCTATGGTTGGTTGCTAGGCAACACGTTTTTGTTATGCCCAAATTGCCCATGTAATCCCACTAATATTATAAGTGTGATTTTGTACAATTTACACAATATGTCTTTATAAATTATAGCCTATATGTTATTTTGATGTATAAGCTATATTATTGTAAAGTTTCATTCAAATCAATTCAGTCGTTTTTCCGTGAAAGCGTCACAAACATCCAAACATCTAAACATCCAAACTTTCACACTTATAATATTAGTAGGATAGGATGTCAATAATGTGTCTTAGTTACCAAAGTAGCAGCTGAAATGTAACGACGCCAGCACTCCTGCAGCTAGTACCTGGTATAATTGCCATTAGTTAACCTGCATAAAGTAAGAGCCTAACGAGGAAACTCGTCCGATTCGCCAATAAAACTGCAACATAGTACAGGGGCCGCAAGTTAACCCAGCATCACTGGCTTAGAAAGACTGTGTACACGCCACTGAACTTATGAACTTATCTGACAGCGCAAAAATAAATTTCCGCGAGAGTGAGAATAATATTGGAAACTACATGGTGCAAGTTGGGAGTTTATGTTTTCTTTTCTGTATTAATAATAATAAAAAGCTGCTGTAAGTGATATAAACCGCTATAAAGCTCTGCATATATTATTACTGGTGTACACAGTATTTCCTGATTCTCGTGCACCGCTCCAAAAGACGTGGCCTCGTGCCTAATTGGCTGGAGGTAGAGATATGAACATGTGATATTTTATATCCCGATAAAGTTTTACCGTAGGGTCATTTCTGAAATCAACGCATACGAAGCCGCGAGCTTGTAACAAATAAAAGCTATGGTTGTTTTAAGTTTCTCATAGATAATGACATTATAATTGCCAATCTATGGATGTATAATGGATATGAAAGGCGGTGCTTTAAACTGCATGTCCGAAGTACCTAATTTAAAAGCTATAAAATGACACGTAGACTAATATAAGTAAAGTGTTAACTATAAATGTACTACGCGTTTATTTTCTGGTTGCGAAATGCAAAAGACGGAGAGCCAGTGTCTAAAAATATGACCGGAGATCCCGTCAGATACTGCCCTCATTGAGGCATAACAAAAGATAGCAGATATACATATCAACATCATATTGTAGCTGTCATCAAACCAGCTGCTAAGCGTGATTGTTATGGCAAAAGGCCCAATACGAATGCGAAAAATTTAGATATTTTGGATTATAGCTTATATGTAGAGATTACAGCTTTTATTACCCGGCTAATGATGATTAGTCAACGAAAAGTTGGGATTCAAAGTTTTTTTTCTCAGACGCAAGGGACCTACTTTTCCCGGTACAGTTATGGCGTCAGTGTCACATACACAGTTTGAGTAAGCCAATGCACTGTTCTGCGGCGTTCATTAACCATCGTCTGCGGACCATGACTGTTTATGGCCCGTGACTTCGCTCACCCCTTCACCCTAAACGTGTACACGTGTACGAATTAATCACGACTTTTTCCCAATAAATCCCGGGCGAAGATAAAAGGTACAATTGTTATACAATTCAATTTTGTTTGTGCCTTCCTTTAAATTGAATTTGTGATTTTTTACGCGTGAGTTTGGTTGCGGCTTTACGGGTCAGGTTAAACGATTTGGATAAAATAATCCTACATGTATTTTGTGTGGGTTTGTTTACTTTTACTGAGCTAAAATTCGATTAAAAATGAACTTTACATCGCTTTGTTTATAATCTGACGGTTATAGATGTATTTTACATATATGGAGACTTTTTATATAACTCCACTGATGATTCACTAATGCTAATACAAGATAGCTTGTCAGATGTATAAAATATCAAGTTGGATAAAAATATGGTTGGTGCAAATATATTGCACCGTGACGCAATGTTCATTGTAGCAAGGGCACCTATATATAGAAACGACTGATTGAATTTCGATGAAATGCGAATTTCGGATACATACATTTTGTAACGCGAAACGAAATAAATCTTGTAGTATGCAACCAAACCTAAGCTGCTGTGGTTGGTTGCTTGCGATGAGAAAAATCTGCCTTTGTTTATCCTTTGTCGTAGGTCTAGCGTTCACGGGCTCTTACAGTAAAATAGCCGTACAAAGTTATTTAATATCGTCTTATAAATACTTACCTTGACATAGGCCTGTTTCCACT